>JAUMJJ010000061.1:0-1410000 GCA_033556795.1 Tapera naevia | reverse complement strand
AGAGATGAGAGCTGAACTGGATATGTGAAAGCAATTATCCGTGAAACTTTTGTCATGCTTTGTCTTTATCACATCTCTTTTTCTCTATTTTTGGCATTTGCCAGTGACACGCAGAATGGAAATATTTGAAGTGATACATATTTTAGAAAAGCGAAGTAAAGAAGGCAGGCAGAAGGAAATTTATATGGGAATATCTCATTATTAAATTGTACAACTAAATAAGGATATTGTAGTTAAGCAAGAAAGAACCTTGCCTGTGTTTTTCTTGTCACTTACATTCACATGAATTGAAATCAATTACTTTTTGTAATAATGAACTTACTAGACACCTACATCTCCCCTGTGAAGTGTACATTGTTTTGTTTGTTCCTTTTATGCTATAAGTAGCTGCAGCAAGCATGTTATTAAACGTACTTGAAAGAAAAGCATGCAAAGAACATGAAAAGAGAGTGAAAATGCGTTTAATTGTAAATTAACGAAAAAACCTATTTTTTTTTTTGTTTTTGTTTTCAGGAGGCTAGTGCAGTTTACTTTCAGACTGTTTCTTACACCAGTACAAACTGATCAGAAAAGAAGCACTGAGCACAGTAAATGAAAACCAGGTGTCACGAGTCTTGATAAATCAATGCACATAATCCACAAAGAAAGAACGTGACAAATGAAACTTGCACATTAATGAGACCATAACCAGGCTCAATTACTAGACCATTTTGAAGAGCCGTAGTGACTTCACACATCTTTTTATGTTAGAGGGAAAAAAATTACATCCTCTGAGCTCTCTGCACACTCCTGCTTCTTGCTCTAGAGTAAAAAAAAATATACCTCTAATTTACTTTTAAAGAGACTATAAACATTAAAGAAAAACTTAGCTATATAAGATGTGCTTACTGACTTTTGAAAATAAAAAATCTACTTCATCATTTAGGTCATTTTAGTGAACTTGTACATTTCATAATATCCTATGAAATGTGCTTATAAAGTCAGATTATGTCCTACAAGTCATATTTATCTTGGAAATATGCAATCCTCTCTTCTGAACCTGATAGAAATATGGCAAGGAGAATACTGAATAGATGTGTAATAATGATCAACACTTATTGCCAAGGTATTTTTCCATTAAGCAGCAGTTCTTGTCAGATTTTGTTTTATAGTACATTTGTTCAGAGCTTTGACTTTGCTCCTAACAACAACATTACACATCCAGAACGTCAGTACAATATACCTGAGGTGTACAATAATAATCCTAAATCTTACATGAAGGACTGAATTGTATTTCTTGGCTTGAATTTCATTTGCTTTTAGTGATGATATGGAAAGTTGTTGAGTCTCAGATAGACCTGTTGCCCACTTGCTACTGTAAGATCTCCCTGCTCTGTAACACTCAGCTGACTCACTATCAGCACCCTCTTCCTTTTCCCCCTCCCTTCTTCACGCACACATATACACACGCAAAAACACTCCCTTTTTTCTGTGCTACAAAGATGGGAAGTGTTTTATTGCATGTTATAGTCCACAGCCATTAGCTTCTTGGACAGCTTCTATTGAACTTCAGTAAAAAAAACTACTTGTGCTGCCATGAGTGAGTTCAGAGAACTCCCTTTCTATGGGCTTTTGAATGGTAGAGGAAACGAAATACCTTAGCCCACAGTCCATAGGAATAATGATTAAAAATACCCCAAAAAACTGTCTTGACAGTTTTCTGCAGAATGAGAATAATGGAATGATCATAGAAATGCCACTTTCAGTCATAAGCAAAAGCAGTGCCAGGGTCACAGGACCTCTTTCCATGCATGATACCTTTTCTCATTAGAGACTTCACATTCAGTATTCACAATTATAAACATCTGGTATAGAACTTTGTGCAAGAGGAACAACTGAAAACAATCTTTAAATCATTTACCTGTTACCTGTCAGTGTGACAAACCAGAAACTCCCGGTATGCATTCCTACTCCTTTCAGCTTCTTTCCTCTTCTGTTTACAGTCTACTGTATTATGCACCACTGCTCATTACTATAAATTTATAAAGAGAACAAATGTGCCAGTCTCCAAGTGTCACATGAGAAGAGGACTCAAAATCTTCCAATAACACAAGTAAATTCTCTAAAGAAGTAATTTATCATGTTGCAAAAGGTAACCATTTTTTTTTGTAGTGTGTCTGGATGTTCTTACTGTATTTTTTGGCCAGTTAACAATAGTGGTATATAAACACTTAAAACATTTTGTTATAGTATTGCACTGTTGCAACAGGTTACCTACAGTACTTGTAATGAATAGGTTACTAATGAAGTGTCATTTCCTTGCCTTATTTGGTTTGTGTTGCAAACCAAATTATATTTTGATTTTAGAATAAACTCTTAAAGTAGCTTAGAGGGATTTGACCACATGACTTGCATTAACATTAGTCAAAATCACGTGTCTGAATTCCCATCACACTAAAAATGTACCTTTTGCTTGTTGATGGGAATTGGGCGGGGGATGGGGCTTCACATGCAAAAGAATTCTCTACCAGTGCCTTCCTTTTGTTCTGAGTCTTTTTCTGCTCCTCATACCTGAAAGAAAAGATGACCGTGAATACCAAAGCCCTTTGTTCACGGGCAGTGTCAGTGAGGACAATGACAATTCATGTTTCCTCACTTTAATCGGCATGAACCCAGCAAATCCTTTTTCCAGATATACTGAAATGGTAACTGTGAGTGGGGGGCAACAGTCACATCTTTGGTGTAACTGTGAGATTTTGAATCTGAGGATGAAAGGCTGGTTCAGATAAAATAAGCTTCATACCCATCATCATCCTCAGTGCCAACCAAGGCTTTGTGAAAAACAGTAACTTTTTATCAGCAATTTGCTTGTTGTTAGAGTTTTGCATTCTTCTGTATTTTCCTGGTTTGGGTTGGAAGCAAAGTGTCAGCTATTACTGTAACGGAGGGAAAGTGTTCCAACAGTTTTTGCAGTCCCAGTGGAAGCCCAGAGTTTACTGAGACAGCCTGCTCAAAGGTCCTCCTGACTCATTAAGTGGGCTCTAGGGGTTAAACTCATTTTGGTATAATTGGCCATATAGTGAAAAGTTTTGATGAATATGTGTGTTGACCCACTGTTGGCTGGTGGTCTCTGATTCAGAGACATGACTGTATCATTGGCTTAATACCAGAAATGTTACAGAACCAAAATAAAATTATTTCTTCAGGCCCTCTTTAATATTCAAATCAAGTTTCCTCATTAATGATAAATTTTTAAAAGCTGCACATCTTGCTCCAGTACTGTCTGGAAATTGGAGCCAGTGACGATGATCTGTTTGTAAGTTGACCATGGTTATAAGTTGTGTTTTTGCAGCTATGTCTACTGCTGGCTTCTTTGGAGTATCTTTAAAGAAAAAAAAAAATCTTAAAAGTTGACATTCCACGTCTAAGCTAATCCACACTTTGCATCAGAAGAAACCTCAGGAAAAAAAACGTGAAGTTTCCTTGAATATCCTGTCTTGAAATGGTGGGTGCTGGCTGACTGAAAAATAGGAAAAATTAGTTTCATTTACTGGATTTCAAAACAGTTACCTCATAAAATAAATAATAACTTTCCATAATGTTTTCCCATTAATCCATATATGTAATGCAAATAAATGAATAAGAATTTTCAAGTCCTCCGAAGTTTACAATGATTGCACTGCATCAAGACAAACGATTTCTGTCTGTAATGATGACTCATTGGTTTGATGTAGCACCCCAAGACTCATTTTAGAAAAATACAGTTATGTCCCTTTGGCTGACTGAGGCTCTAACATTTAATAAAACCAGAACCCTAGGCATTTTCTTAATTTTTGTCTTAGATCCAACTTGCAAAAGCTTATGGATGTGCTTAACTTTACACAGGTGACTAGGCTTATGAAAATAAATTAGATCTCTCCCATGCTTAAAATTCAGTCCTTTTTTTTTTGTATGAGCAACGCTTTTCTTTGCTGCTATAAAATTCATTTTTATTTCTGCTTTATCATATTCAGATGCTTTCTCTGCTATGTTTTCTGTTTTAAACTAGCACTTTTAGAAATATAGTGTTCCCACTGTGGCATTGGCGAGAAAAAGAGAAAAGATGTATTTGAAACTTGTATGGCTCCAATGAAAGTGCTAATAAAGATTGCCTTAATCCTAGAATCTAACCAAAAAAACATTAAAATTGCTAGTGAACAAGCCAAAAGCTCTTCTGCAATGAAACAGTTAAAGTAGCACTTGTTTCCTGGCAATGGCAGAATTTTTTTTTTTATTTTTTAAGATATTGTTTCAAAAGCATCTTTCAATGTACAGTCCTTTTCAGTTTGCATCTGTCTGCATCATGAGAGATCCTTTCACCCCCTTTTCAAAGCCATATGAAGCTTGCAATGCAGGATAATTAAAACAAATCTTGAGTAAACTGTTCTGTGGAGATAGCAGTTTGATGGTTGAATATATAAAAAATTGTAACCAGATGTTGTGCAGAAGCCCATGTAGTTTAAAGATCATGAGCTTTTTCTTTTTTCTTTTTTTTTGTATGAAGCAAAAATATTCTAATTGAAGTTGTCAGCAGGAGTGAGACTAATATGCCTGTATTTGATTAAATAATAGTTTATTTAACATTCAGTGTGGCCCAAAATTGGCTGAGACTAAAATACAGAAACTTCTTACCATAATTTTTTGTATTTAAATAGGGTGAAAAGTAAACCTAGTTCATGTTAACATTTTTGCTTCATATTCCCAACTATTCTATTATTTGTCCACTTCTGTGTCTCTCTGGAATGCTGTGCTATATGTTGCACACACATTTTCTTCCTATTTTCTTATTAACTGATTGATTGAAGAAATGGAAAAATAAAGATGGGCGATAAAGTCTGGAATGCACTGATTGATCAGAATTATTACTGAAATCTGGTAGAACTTAAGAGCATAACGCAAACACCATAGAACATCCCTTCTTGCTAGTCCGTGCAAAGCACAGAAACTCCGGCAGACACATTAAGGAATATTCGTGCATGGAAAGGGTTGTGTGCTTTAAAAATACCAGAATATTGAAATGTGTGCGGTAGATTTCCTGGCAGTTGTTTGCTCTGTACTGGATAGCAATGTTTAATGGGTAAACTCAGATGAGGTATTGGCTAAGATTCTTCCACTAGAGTATTTCTATGTTTTTCTATTGCTTCATGAATTAACATAGTGATGTCTCCTAAAATCCTAAGTAGCTGAGATTCTTTGTCTCCTTTTTTGGCTGCCTTTACTGTTCAAATAGCCCTGTAGTCCTAAGTGATGCTGTGCATCAACAAGGCAATCCCAATCTTGCCTTCTGTGAGTACCCATTGTTAAAATCATAGGAATTTCATTCTCACTCATCTCTCTGTAGCTGTTTGGCCTTTTGCGTAAAAAGCAACTCATAATCCATAGACTGCACTGAATTTAAAAATGAAGGCATGACTTGCTTGTCTTATTGATAGAGAGAGAGTGTGTGTGTGTGTGTGTGTGTGTACTTCCCACAGGAACACTTCAAAATCAGGACTGAGATTAGGCATTTTTAAGGCAACTCTGTCTTCAAACAGCTCATTCCAATTGTTGAGTGATGTTATCTTTGGTAGGGTTTCCCAGTGTTTTCCCTTGCACCCTTCCATGGGAGCAGCACCCTTTAGGTGCCTTCACAGTACCCTCTAGTGACTGCAGCTGACTGTTACAGCACAGCCTAGCTGTGCTCTACACTGCCCAACTGCTTCCTGTGCCTTCACTTCTGTACCTGGGACTGCACTCAGTGCTTTGAGCAGCGCTGGTCTTTCACTGCTCCTACAACCTGCCAGTAAATAGTAGACAAGACCAAATTTGTAAGGAGATTGCAACATTCTGTAGGAAACTTGTATTCCATTACAAGGCCATTAATCACTGAAATGTAGTAGAAATCACAGCCCTGGCTGTGCATGCAATATGTGCTGCGGTGCTAGGGCTATCGTTTCTGAAATGCAAATTTATATGGGCCATTTTGGAGATAAGTCTACCGTGTATGCCCTGGTGCCATGCATATGCCACAGTTCCAAAGGTATATAGCAGGGCTATAGTAAAATCAGCCAAGAATTGCCCTTACAATAGCAAAAGTCAAACTGGATGCAGTCAGGTTTTTATCTCTTTTTTTTCCTTCTGCTTCTATGTCTAAAACAGATGGGCATCAAATCAGTGCTAGCTCTGTAAGTTTTCTACCATCTTCTGCTGTCCTTGTGCTTTATGCAAAGTGGAGTTACCCTGGGTATGAAATAAGAAATTGTTTTTTCTTTGATTTGGCAAAAGAAGTTGCCAGACACTTATTTTTTTTGAATGTCGTAGCTAAGGTGCTTATATTTGCCCTGCTCTACAGTAACTTCTGGAATTTGTTCCCTCATTAACTCAGTCTCTATTAATAAGGGAAACTGGGCCTGGTATTTATATTTTAGGAATTATTTCTGGGAGGTATAACTCATTGGTAATTGAACCTGATTTTGGAAAGATCTTTCCTTATAAAAATCCATACACGTCATATCCACTTACATATGTGGGCATTATTCAAAAGAGCAATACCCTCTCTGTATCATGCTCAGATTTAAAGCCTGCTTTAGAGGGTCCAGGATGCTAGTCATAGACAGGTAGCATTGGCAGCCATCCCAAAATGTCCTCAAAGAGTCCTGAGGTTGTTACTGCATGAATCATTCAGTGTTCCCCACACCTTCCTCATCTTCCTGCTGATTTTACTATCAGGGTTTCACAGCCATGAAGTTTCCACAGCCATGTCCATTTCCATAGGCTAGCCACTAAGGTGTGAAATCCTCATCCATGACACAGAACCAAAAAATGTTTCCTATAAAATATATGTAGGAAATAAAGGCCCTTCTCTTTTCAGGTCCTGAAAGACGGCTGTTGGCATGGATGCTGATGAAATGGAAGATTTTTTTTTTTTCCTCCTAGAGAGAGGCATGTCATTATAAATGTGCTCCTTTCTGGTGTATGCCTTTTCCTTCTCAGTCCTGAAGATTCTAGTGGGTGATAAAGAAAAGGAATGAAGACAATTTGACATTCACTGCTAAGGAAAACCTGAATTAAATTGAAAAGTGAATTATTAAGAGTGTCAGAGTTTTTGTTCTGTCGGTAGGACAGGAATGGCTTTGAATATAACCTGTTCACAAGTAGCACCTAGGATTTTGTACAGCAAGTCTAAATTTAAAGGTTTCTTTTTATTTCAAAGTTGTGTACATGGGGCTGCTGAAGTCTGGTTTCAAAATCGCATTAAAGTAAAAGGGAAGCTGTTTTCTGACTTTTTTTCCCCGTATAGCATAGTCTGATGTATTAATCAGTAGAATGGGACCCATGGCCTAGCTGTGCACAAACATGTGGCCATGTTCAGGCAACCCAGGGGTCTTTTGCCTCTCCAGTTCCAACATGGATGCAGCCACAGCTGCCTGCGAGTGAGGCTGCGGAGCTGTTTCACTGACGCCACTTTAGAAGGGAAGCAGACAGCTTGTTTTACGAGGCATTCCAGCACAGTCAGCCTCATTTTAGAAGCCTCCAAAGGATGTGTAGGAGGGTTTTCACCATGCCTCTCCTTTCAGCCTGCTGTTGATTTCTTGAGTACTGTTATCGAATTATTCGCAGCACTCTGAGCTAAAGCCTGAATATGTGAAAGGCTGGGTACATTTATTCCTCCCTCAGCAGAACTCATGATGGAAAACCCCACTAGAGTTACGTGTTTCTCTCATACTGCGGTTGTCAGGCTCATGCCACTTATGAAAATGGCTGCCCCCAGCCAAAGCTCACCCTGCCACTTGCATTAGAAACAATTCCTTTGTGAAATGGAATCTGTAGGAGTGAGTCTGACAACGCAGATTTTGAAGCTGGTGTCTTAATTTACGAATCACTTAAAGGTAAGGGAATAATTAGGGATGCTAGAAGTACTGCTGTGCAGTTACAGTATTCTCTCTGTGCAGATGTGAATAGCTATAGAAAGTAGAAAGGGCATACCAGTTTCTAGGGCTGCAAAGGCAGTAAAGCCACAAAACCTGCATGAATGTTATTGAGATAAATATTGTGTTCTATTTGTTTTTGTAGAAAAAAACTTATTTCCCTACTAGATGATTCTTCCTAAAAAAAAAAAAAAGAGGTCAAGGCAGTTTGGTTAATTAGGTTAAGCTTGATTCAGAGTATTCCTTCGTGCACACCAGTTACTGACTTTCCTTTTTTTGTGCTTTTGGAGTTCCTACTGCCTCTAGTGTTGAATTAGAAAACACTTGGTTTTCTTTTCCTTTTTTTCCTCCCCCCAAAGCTTGTGTAATATCACAGATTTTAAGGTCTGCAGTTATTATGCTATGGCTCTGTCTTGAATTCAGTGAAATGTTTCCTATCAAACTAGGAGACCATATGCCCATGTTGGCCTGAAATTCTCAGTGCATCGTGTACCAGAAATAGAAGCTGGTAAAGATTCGTCAGAGATAGTGTTAACTTCTTCCAAAGACCTGGTTTGTTTATTGAAGGGATGCTTGCAATATATAAATGCTATTTAAGTAGAAATGTCACCAAAATGTAGAACAGTTGTTCTTTTCTTCTCATCTTAATGGTATTTTTAAGGAAAGCTATATAACTCCCTATTACTGAGTCTGATTTACAAGTAGGCATTAGGATCTTGATATGAAAAGAGTAAGCAGACAATAATTTTTGTAGAACCTGCATTAGATGCTTCACTCAATTCTTCCTAAAAATTCTGAAATTATTTAGGGTGGCTTTTAAAAGAGAGTTTCTGCATTTTTAGTATATATACTGTTTTACAGACTGCAATCTGTAACATTGAGTCTGGATGTTGCTCTATTTTAGTTGATACTTTTATAGCCATGAAATTTAAAGTATTTTATTTTCAAGGCAAATAAATAGGAATTCAGGCTAAAATTAATAGAAATTAATAGAGAAAAAAAAAGTGACAGGCTATCTATAGCTTCTCACTGAAGAGAGCTTCACAGAATTGTTGAGGCTGGAAGACAGTTTTGGATATCATCTAGTCCAATCCCGCTGCTCAGAGGAAGGTCAGCCATAGCAGGGTGCTCATGGCTGTGTCCCATCAGGTATTGAGTATGTACAAATATAAACACTCACACAGCCTCTCATGGCAACCCGTTCCTATGTTCAACCATCCTCAAAGCTTTTGCTATATATTTACATGGAATTGTGCTATATTTCAGTTAGTGCCTTTGCCTCTTAACCTTTCATTGGGCACCACTGAGAACAGCTTGACTCCCGTCTTCTTTACTTCGCCTATTGAGTACGCATGGATAAGATCCTTCTGAGCCTTCTTTTCTCCAGGCTGCACAGTTCCATCTCTTTCAGCCTCTCCTTGTATGACAAACGCCTGAGTTCTTAGTCATCTTTGTGGCTCTTAACTGGGTAATTTCCAGTACATCCATGATTTTCTTGTACTTGAGAGCCCAGCAGTGGTCACAGCACTCCAGGAGTGGCCTCACCAAAGGTGAGCGGAGTGAAGGATCACCACCCTCAACCTGCTGGCAATGCTTTGCCTAATGCAGCCGAGGAAGTTTCTGGCTCTTTATAGATTGGTTAGCTTTAAAAAGTAGAAGTGTGTCCTTTTCCCCCTTTTTTCCTGCTGTTTCTTTTTCAGAAGGTACCTCCCTTGATGGGTGTTGGGGTTGATCACAACTCTAGTCCATTTTTACTTCCTAAAACTATAAAAAAGGAAGCTGATAAATATTTTTGCTGAAAGTGCGATCACAGAACAGAATAAGATGATTAGAGCCAACCACTTAGGTACAAACTTTGCCTTATTGTCTTGTTACCTGGAAGTGTTTGGATTCAGTAGGATTAGATGAAAATGTCCATTATAGAAAGGCCACTGCTTTTCAATATTTTCCACACCGTGGTGTCTGGGATACCACAGTTTTCTCCCTAAGCTCACAATAGGAAATAGCTATGGTAATTGTGTGGTATGGGTTGGCAAATGATGATTTTTCTGAATAGAAGTCATTCTAGCAACAGCGCATAACAAGATCTTCAGTGAGAGTGCAGTCCTAAGTGTATTGGAAATTGTAGATGCACATAGTCTGCTTTGGATCCCACCCTAGTAAGAGTTTTCTCAAGGGGACTGTGTGAGAGTCAAAATTATAGTTACTTCAGTTCCTGAACAAGTATATAAGTTATAGCTATGTATATGAAACATTTTCTTGTTATATACATATTTTAAAACTGAAATTAATAGTCCTAAGAGGAAAGTTTTGAAATATCAGGTAGATGTTACCTCACTGCTCTTCGAAAAAGTAGACATCTAATTGACATTTCCTCTGAGTCCTGAAGACTTATATGAATGCTTTAAATTTTTATATTGTAACTTGGAATTACAAATTACTCTTCCAGTGTAGTTTACAGATTTGGGGTGCAAATTTGGGAGGATGTAGATGATCAAAATTCAGTGGAACTGAGGCTTCTAAGACACTGAATGGCTTTTGAAATTTTTATCCCTGAGGAGCCTTTTCCCTGCTGGTTTTGGCAGCCCTCAGCCAAAATCTACAAATGAGAGTTCCTCCTCTTAGCTGCTGGCTTTCTGAGCCTCTTTTTTTTTATATATAAATAGAGATCACGTGGACTTTAATAAGGTCAGGGAATGTTTTTTAAATGTCTGTGATTTTTTTTCCCCTGAAAACTTAATTTTGCCCATCTGATTTCTGTGGAAGTGGGAACAGATGCTAGAAGCTGAGAACTCCAGCAGCTTTGTGCTCACGCTTACAGCAGAGCACTTGTGGGATTGGGACCCTCAATTACTATCACATGTCGAGTTACATATTGACTCTTAACTGAGATCTGCAAATACACTCTGGTTCTTCTACAATGTCAAAGTTAGGAGTGTTTAAGGAAATATGGATGTGTCTTTGCTCCATTTTTATCTGTTCATTTGATGAGTGAGATTACTTCATGAAAGAAGGGATACATGGGGTGCCTTCTTGAACATAAATTCTCTCATATTCATGTCTAAACTTAAGCACCTAATTCCATGTTTAGGCACCTCTATAACTGGCTCTTTATCTCAGAGAGTGAGTCTGTTTATAGCAAAGTCTAACTATTCATTTAGATTCTCTGTTTGCGACAGTGGGGCTTGGATGTTTTTGCCTTGTGCCAAGAAATGAAAGTCAGAAACATTTCCAGTTTTCTCGATGTCTCTTTCAGCGTGCTTAGTTCTGAGAGTACAGCATTTATCCTGTTGCTGTTTAGAAGAATTTTATACTGCATTTTATACTGTTTATGTTGTTTTTCTAATTTGAAGAAAATGCGGGAGACTCATAACAACTTAGATTTGTTCTCTAACAACAGCTAGGCTGGTTTGGAAGCACACTTTTTTCAGAAAGGAGCAGTCGTCTGTGTGTAGGAACACTGAGTTTTCAGGCAGCCATTCAGTATCAGAGCTGCTGTGTGAATCTGTTACAGCAAAGTGCTAGTGGAGAAAGGTTTATATTATTTAGGAGTGAGGACAGTAGTTCTCAAACCAGGCTCCTTCTGTCCTGTTTGTGCACACTAATGCATCTACCTAACCATTTTTGTAAGGAATAGCATTATTCCTAAAATGGACTTATTTTATTGATATTCATTTAGATTGATTTCTGTTAAAACAACCTAAGTGGTCAAGCTGATTAGAAAAGTAGAAAGAAATTTAGCCAGAAAGTTACCATTTTTTTACAGCAGTTCTTATAAAGGACTGACAAAACCTGTTTCAGTACTAACATCATAATTCTGGTGAAGGTGCTGAGAGATGCTGCTGGCAGCTTTTTACTGTGTTAGGTGATAAATTGTAAAAGAAAACAGGACACAAATTTAGGCAGAATGTAATTTAAATACTCAGGAGCACACCTCAGCAGAGATAACACATTACCTTCAGTTGATGTACAGGAAGAGAGAAAAATGGTGCTACATTCTGGGGAAACAAAGACAATCAGGGCTTTCTTCTTGAGCAGCTGCAGCCAGTTCCACTAATGGAAGTGCATGAGCAGAAACTGGCAGCACAAGGTATGCGTTCGTTTTTACAGATGGCAATGCAGACAAGTTGGTAATTGAGAAGGAAGTCGTGTACGTGAGCTGTTTGACGGGGGACAGCCCATTACAGTACTTTCCTGTGTAATTGTCTCGGTGAGTTATTGGAGAAAGCATTTCTATTCCTCTTGAATAGGTTTCAGTTGCTGCAAAATGACATCATTATTGTGTGGGAAATGCAGGTTTCCAGCTTACTTTTTTGTGTGTGTGTAATGTTGATGTTTTTAGAACTTTTAAAATTCATTTTCATGTTGTCTCCGTGGAATTCTGTGTTGTGCTGCTAGTAGAGGCAAAGTACAGCAGAAGCAAGATCGTGTCATAGTGTGTTTATCTGTTGTTTAAGGCACTGGGAGATATTTAAGGATAATCAGCTTGTGTGAGCTGAAGGATAAGACCTCAAAAATCCACTATATCTAGTAAGACGTAGTTAGCAGAAACTGCTTTCAAAAAAAAACCTAGTTTGTCTAGAACAATTGAGTTAATGTTTAACTCCTTACAAACCAGAATAATGTGTAGTTCCACTATAAATATTTGTGTGTATTCATTACAAATGCCTCATACTGTTAATATGCATATGTGAATTATTTAGTCTGTGTATATGTATTTGGCCCAATAGGAGATTACATATGTTTATAACACGCAATGTTTAAAAATGAAATGCCAATAACTGTGGCAAGGACGTGTAACCTGTAGGAAAAGTTTTATTGTTTCTTAATTGTGTCACTTAAATCTTGAGGGGGAAACTGTGAAACGACCTTCCATCACTGTTTTGACTAACAAAGAGATAACTACATAACGTTCACAGCTGAATGCTCAAATGAATGAAAATTAATGTCAGGGAAAATTCACTGGAAAATTTATTGTCATTATTTCTGGGATCCTGTAGTTGCATGTGGCCCTGAATGGATTATTAAAATGATGGTAAATTCCTGCCCGTGAATTTCAGGCTGTGGCTGAAGGTAGATGTCCAAAGCCAATTCCCCTTCTAGCATAATGGCAAAGGCTGGGTCAGCTGTAGCTTGGGGGAGGAAATACAGGTGAGGCGGTGATGGTGGTGAGGAGATCCAACAGAACGTGATTTTGTGGCTTCTTTGCATAGCTATGTTTTTCTTAATTTAGTCATTTATTTTGACAAGCCATTGCTTTACTTTGTTAACAATCTTGACATATGTTTCAAAATTCTTTTTGCTTAGTAAGACACAGGGAGACTGTAGTTCGCTGCCTGTTTTTTGGGGGTGATTTTGTTTTGGTTTGGGTTTTTTTTGAGTAGTGAATGCTGCTATCTCTAAGGTAGCTTTAAAAAATACAAGGAAATGCTTTGAATGCTAGGACAAAATCTACTTATCTTTTTTTTTTGCTGCTGATAAAAAATAGTTGCGGTTTACATGCACATTAAAATATTTACTCTCCCTAAGGGATTAGGAGTAGGAATCTGAAAGACTATGCTAGCAATAACGATTAATTTACTGTCTGATTTTTTTTCCCTGTCTAAAACCCCCCTGATTCCTCTCATTAAAATTTTGTAATACAGTGTAGATGATAAGATGCTGTCACAATACAGCATTAAAATTCCACTAAACTTTTTTATATGAATTACGCGTATAATTTTAAGTTTCCTCTTGGCATATCTACTTTTATCCTACCTTGCCTTTCCTAACTTCTTTCTTATGTGTCTTTCATATATAGCTCTGTAATGTAATTGGTTTTGAAAATGTCTTAGATTAAGAGTTTTGATTTGGCACATTAAACTAACTTCAAGAGGCACCTCAACTCATAGTTAGGGTTGAAAACAGCTTCCATGGTAACACTCTGCTTTCTGTGTTTCACTTTTTCTGACAACTTATGGTTTGGGGCCGAAAGTTCGCTGTGCCTGGTCTGTTCCTGAAAGCTGTCCAAGTTATAAAGGGAAGAAAACCCAATGACTTTATTTTTAATTTAGACATAGTTGCAGCAAAAGCAGCTAAAATTTTAAAATGTGAAACTTTATAGGGACATAGTTGTGGCTGTTTTCATAGTTGAGAGAGAAAGCAGTTTTGATTAAACACATTCAGAAAAGTCTGAGTGCCTCTGTAGCCAAAAGAAAAGAAATGAGGGCTGAAAGATTCTTTTCCCATCCTAAACAGAAGAAAGCAGTGCTTACTCCAACATCCAATTGCTGTCTTGCTGCCCAGGCTTCAAACTTGAATTAATCTGACCCTCATCAAAACTCAGAGAACTAATTATCTCCACATATAAGGAGGACAATACCTGGAAAGACCAAGCAGGTGTGAAAAAAGAAACTCCTACTCATGCCAGTGCAAATGCAACATGTACAGATGTAACCATGAGTGCATTGCAACTGATTTTCTGAATCATGTGGTAGCAGTCCAACGATTGCAGGTATGAAACCAGCTGCTTACAATTGATCCTCTCTAGAACAGGTCACCTGGCTCATACTGAATGGAGCATGTGCAGGCTTCTTGGTACCTCCTTTTTGGACCTGCTGTGTTTTGCTGTGTTTCCAGAGAGCATCCAGAGTTTTGACTTCAGTGAGGCATTTATGGTTGTAGTCTCCCAACTTTGTTGTTGGAAATAGGTCAGCCATATGCTTATTCTTTGGTAACATTTATGATTTCTCTGCACCTTGTGTTGTGGAACAGTGATTACACTGGTAGGAAAGCCAGAGCTGGTCAAAAAAATCCACTCAGGCTTCATTGTATCATCATTTTGGGTGGGGCAAGCAAAAGTAACCAGCAAAAAAAAGACAAGCTTTGTTGTGTCCAAAAACAAGGGGATGATGTAAGAAAAATGCTTGGCTGACGCTTGTGGAGCTCATTTGAGTTTCTAAAAGCATCTTCTGGCAGAAACTTTGAAAACAGGATGTATTTGGCACTAGCAGAGTGTCAGGCACTGTTGCTTGGTCTAGCTAGCTAAAAAACCCCAGTTCCTTAGCAGTGTTTTTACTCTGCTTTTACAATATAGATTTTGTTACATGAAGTTCCATTGAAATAGTAACTGAAAGTTCAGTACATTTTGAAATATTTTTGTATAGGTATGTACAGTAATGATGCTTCTACATGGCTAAAAAGTTTGAAATCATGTAAACTGTCATGGTTTTTTGATTCCAAAGAAGTTTTTATGAAAAACAAGATGCCTGAATGAATTGCTTGATATGGTATTCTCTACTCTTTCATTGCAATAATTTTCTTGTCTCAATGAAATATTGGTAATGTGAAAATTGCTTAAGGAGTTAAAAAAAAATAGGTATTCAGGCTTGACAGCGTGTATACCAAGTTTCAGACTTGTTCAATTTGAAATGATCAAGATATGAAACCATAAAAAATGTGAGTAAATAATCCGCATATCATGCTTTCAGCATGGTTCTTTCTGAGGGAAAACAGTAGAGATCTACAATACATGTTCAATGGATAATTACAAACTTTCATAGCTTAGCTACATAAAAATAATAATCCACTTGTTGCTTTGCTACTACTAAAATACTAATATGTGTGTATACTTTTTTACCCCAGACCAAAGCCACTATAACTGTAAATTTTTTAGAAAGTTATCTGAAAAGTTTGAATTCCCTCTGCCCCCCACCCAACCAGTTTTGGGCAGTCTCCAAATTATAAACAACTGAATTGATTTAATGAAGTTTTCAGTACCAAAAAGAGAAGGGGGAAAAAAAGTTACATCTGGGCTGACAAAAACATTCACCAAGTTTCAGCCCAATGTGATTTGAGCCAACCATGATATTAAACTCCCATTCTAGGAACTGCAATGGAAATAGAGACAGGCTCATCACTTCAGTGGTCCCTTCAGGATTTTGGATTGTAATGTAGTGATAATAAGGCTCCAGACTACTAAAGCTTGACTTAGTAGATAACGTATTTCAGTTATTTAGACCCTTTTGGCTTATTATTCCAAGGAGGTACAAGAAAGTTTAATGGATAACTCAAGTTAGTATTAGTGGCATTGATTGCAGACTGAAACCTTATTATCTGTGGCTCAAGCCCTCCCATAACTTATTCTGTTGACTTACTTTTTCTGGGCCGATCTTGAGAGGTTTTTTAACTCTGATAAGTATGTGTTCACATTTGAAGAAGAGCAAAAGGTTCCATAATATACTGCTTCAAAATTCTGGCTCGGATGGTGTTTAGCAGAGCACTTGAGCACATGACTGGGTTTTTTATGGAGCCTGTAGGCCATAGCTATTGCAGGGACTTTGCTGAATTGGAGCTCAAGTGCCTGTTCCTTTGTGAGAATACCCAGAAAAGCGGCAATGTTGGCCGTTATTATTGACTAGTCAAACGCTGAGATGCAAAACCAAACAAATTCAGGCAGAAATATTATCAATAATTAACATTTAGCACCAAAAAAAAATTCTGTTCACCAATAACTTTTATAAAACTTGGTATATGTGAAGGAAAGGCCTAGTTTTTGTTCTGTTTTTTCCTTTCTTGAAAAACTGTGTTGGTTTAAGGTAAGAGGACTACAGGCATTGTAGGTTGTTCGAAAGAGCCTCCATTTTTGTCCTGCAGGCATCATCAAAATATCCTAGGTGTATTTAGACAAGCACATCTGTGCTGGGTTGAGTGGAATCAAGAGTCAAGAATATTTAGTCCAGTTCTGCCACAGTCCGATTTCATGCCAGGAAATGCATTCTAAAGCTGTGTGTCCCTACTACAAAAACTATTTCATAACCAGAAAACTCAATAAAGTAACAGTAATTATTTTTTTTCCAAATATGATGTAGTTCTTAATTTATTAGTAAATGTAATCTATGTTGGAACAGTTAGGTAGAGGCGTAATCTTCATTGATTATCCTGTAAGTTCCTTAAATGATACAGGAATAAGAGAAGGTAAAGAAGGATAAGATGCAATGCTTAGAACTGCATGTAAGATGAATTTATATGCTTTGCATTAAATTTATGGCATGGATTTTAGCTGGACTGCTCTGAAATTTTAAACAGCTAAATAATTTGGAAGTGCTAAACAAGCATAGGTATAGGGTTTTGATGCATCTAGCTGCTAATAGATATTTTGTAGATTGTTGTCAGCTGTAGTCATTGTATTATTTCATTGCAACTAATGTCCAGATATTTCTTTAAAAAAGAAAAAAATTAGTTACTTTTGTCAATGATTCAAAGGTATTCTAGTTCCATAGCATTCAATGAGAATTTCAGTGTTACCACACCTTCTGTCAAATACAGTGTCTAAACAAGACTACTCTATATATTTTAAGAGTCTTTCAGACTCTGTAGAGGGTATTTCCCAAAGTCAAGGAACACAAACAGAAATGAAAGGGTGGAACAACTCACTCAGATTAATACTCTACCTCATTAATACACCACACCAAGAAGCCATAGGCTGAGTCACGAAAAGTAGGCATGGAAAGGAAAAGTTCTGCAGTTGTACCTGAATCTGTATACAGTCATTTCCGCTTGGAAACTTCTCACTCTTCAAGTGGACCAAATTAACATTAGTTTAGTGAAGCTTTATTATATTCTTAAGGAAACTATTTCAGCAGCCAGATAAAGTTGTGTATGGATATGGAACCACAAAAAAAATTGGGAGCTTCAATTTACTTGCAGAAGAATGCACCTTTACAGTGAGCTGTAGCTCATATACACAACTAGATAGATATTTGCTGAAGGGCATCAGCTGCCATTTAGTTCTCCCCATGGTCAAATTGTGAAAAGTGTAGTATATTACTTCTGATTTAAGAGACAAAGTAGGAGATGATGTAGGGGGGTGAGAGAGTGATTATCTTGACGATAATCTTGGTTTTATTGTATCACTTTAAAGTAGCACAACCTGCTGTACTAATGAAATTGTGTTCTTGGTTTAAAAGGGCAATTGTTAGCCTGACTTTGTGCTCACTAAAAACACTTCCCCAATCTTGTTAAATTATTACACTCATTTCAGATTTTTATGGCTGTGAAGCTTACCAGCCCTCGTTCCTTTGCGTTTCATTCATTTTCCTTGTATTGATGATTAATGGAGGATGTCGAACGTTAGAGTGAGCAGGCATCAGCAAATGCAAGATCATAATTAGTTTAGCTGACGAGGGCCTCTGATAGCACTTGCATCTGGATGGAAAAATTACCCTATAGGGAACTGGCTGCTCACCAGGTCTTTTTAGTGATACATTGTGAAACACCCGATGAATCAAATGCCCTTTCAATGCCAAGAAAGTGTTCCAGTCTTGAAGCCAAAATTATGTCTCCAGAAAGCTTTCCATTTGAAATGTATCAGAGTACAATTATAACCATTGTATTTTCTTGGCATGAACACCAGTCTTCTACAGTATGGACTAAGTTAAATAAATTACTTAAATTTTATGAAACCCTGAAATTTTGACTTACAGTGTTACCAATTTTTAATTTATAATAAAATTAATTTTCACCCAGGCTGTTTTTCCCTGTACTCATCCATTCTTATCTTAGATACTGAAGGTTTCTTGCTGACTTTTTTCCTTTGCAAAAAGGGAACAGAGCTGAAATTCAGATTTTCTTTTCAGCAAAAGAATTACATTTCCTGCTTATTAATATTTGTGCCCACAAACACAGCCTGACTTTTGTTTAAATGAGAAGTTTAATGAAATCATTATTCCATAGAAAGAATTTAACAGGCAATACTCATAAACGTGTCTACTTTTAAATATTTCTGGATCATTTTGAAAGCTGATGAATGCACAGCTCAGTCTGGTTAAAAATCAGTTTGTATTTAAGAAAGTTGTACTATGTCTTTGTTTGCCTTACTAAAATAAAATAAATAAATCTATCCATCGATGAGACACTGTTTTTTGGGGTTTGGGGAAAGTTCAAAAGAGGTCTTATTAAGAATGTTGTACTTTTCTTTGTTTGGCAGAGGTTACTTCTTTCTTAGTGGGCTGTGGGAAATATATGGTAGCTTATACTGATTTTTGAAGTAAGTGGGAAAGACTGGAACTGAATATCATGTGTTCAATTAATGAAGTATAATCTCTGTTAAAGGAATTAGGATGACGCAGATGCAAACTGTAGTTAATTAAAGTGGCGGTGTTTCAAAATTCTTGTAACCGATCACACTTTTAAAAACACATAATCTGTGGTGAAATGGGGTGAACAAACAAGGAGAAGTTTACAGAATATTGTCTGTCAGCTTCCAGAGAAGTTTTTCTGAATTTACTCTTTAGTAACCACCATCAAATGCACAAAACCTGAAGTTCAAAAAGTTAAAGCTGTTATTCTGAAAAGGCTTTGGTGTTTCACACACCTCATCCATCACTCTAGGGTTAATTATAATGAAAATCAGTGGTGCCTATTAAGCACAATTGAACCTGACCTCATTATGGGCAGTGTGGTTTTACACTGTCATTGTTGCCAGTCTAGAGACAAAACTCCTGTGTTGATTTGTCCTAACTCCGCAGCTCATGTGACTCACCTCTGACCTGTTTTTTTTTTTTTTCCTGTTTTTTTTTGTTTTTTTTTTTGTTTTTTCTTCCTTATTTCAGAGACGTAGAGGCTCGGGTGTTTTTTGTGCCAATTGCCTGACCACAAAGACCTCTCTCTGGCGAAAGAATGCAAATGGTGGATATGTATGCAACGCGTGTGGCCTCTACCAGAAGCTTCACTCGGTAGGAAGAACTTACTGGTTTGTTCAGAGAAAAAGGGATTATACAGCTACACTGGACAGTTGTGGTCTTGTCTGGTTCTGTGATTAGTACCACTCCCTGGCCTGCAGTTAATTTCCAAACAGGATTTTGCAGTATGGTCACTTTGGGATCAGATGTGATTCATTATGAAACAGGCTGGGATGCTGTGGGTAGATGTGTTTGAGATAAGCAGTGATGCATTTAATTGTTTTGATAAAAAGTAAGGGGAAAATTATTTCTTTTCTGGGAATTCCATTTAAAGACATACAATATGTTGTCATTAGAACTCTCTAAATTCAAGAACCCTCATGTTCATAGTAAAAAAAGATTCTTAAGGTTACACATCTCATCTATATCAAAAATATCCCTTGCTGTGATTTTGTTTTCTTTCACTTCTTTTGCCCTCTTTATTCTTGACAGTAAATTTCTTGGAGATATGGGATAGTCGGGTTTTTTGTTCTTATTTCTACATTTCTTATGGTCTGATGGAGGATTCTGAAATAACTCAACAAGGAAGCTATTCACTTGATGGCACTCATCACTAAGTGAGGGGAAGATTCACCATCCCTGAGGATCAGGCAGGGAATAAGTAATAATCATGGACTGTCTATATAGCTTTTCATCTTATCTACACTTGGCTTGATTCTGAAAGATGTTGAATGCTCTAGCCTAGGTCCGGAAAAGCCATGCTTAAGTGTTCCCTTGGATCAGTGCCAAAATGCTGACTCTTTTAGGTTAAGACTCGCTAGTTAAATATTATCCCCACTCTAATAGAAGCACGTGGGAGAGTCAGATGACCAAGATTTGGCTTTACTTAATTAATTTTTACAGTATCCCCATGAAGTTGAAAAGTCTTGCCATTTTCAGAAATAGAAACTGAGGCTGCCTTTGGGAGTTTGCTAGGGCAACATAACAATTTAGGCTTAGAGCCCAAATCATTAATCTGTAGTGTGGCTGTGAGTACGTATTTTTAAAAACTTTTTCAGAAGTTGCATTTTCAATAAAAACAAAGATACCACTTAGAAAACTATATTAAAAATGCATTAAGACTCCCAATTTGAGGCATAAGCTTCCAAATCAATGAGTATTTGCTGTGAATTTTACCCTAGATCTTGTGTAGAGGCCATATAACAATTCCATTTACTCCAAATCCTGTCTAGCCCACTTAATAAAAATGAATTGGGTTCCAGTTTTCAAAAGCAGCAAGACCAGTATGAAAGTTTAGTTCTGCTTGCCATATGCAGAGGTCAATAACTGTTTTTAAGTTCGAGAACAACACAGACAGTTGGATAATATCTATCTGAGTGGGAGAAGATTGACTAATGCATGATCTGCGGCCAGCATCTTGGCTGTATGATATTCTTGAAGATCTCTCAAAGTTCTAGATATAATGTCTAATTTAAAGGAAGTTGATCAGTGGTGAGCAACCATAAAGTTTTTAAGGAGAACAGTTTGGCTTTTAACATTAATTTGACATCTGAGTCCACTTGTTTGTAGAACTTCCATTCACAGGCCACATTTTCCATTTTTTTTAATATATTTTCTAAACTATAATGTTGAGACTTACCATGATTATGAACATAATTTATTGAATGAATGAAAGCTACAACAATCAGGTTTGAATTCAAGCACATAGCTCAGATTATTCTTATGAACCAGTAGGAGCAAACTAGTGTGCTTTCAACAATAATAATTAGCAGTGCAATGTGAAGCTTTATTTTATGTGTATGGAAAGTGAGAAGCTTGCTATCTTTTAGCTACATTGCTCAAGTGTGGCAATAAGTTATCATTCAGTGGACAGTTGACATTAATATCTTCGGTTGAACCTTGACCAAACAAACGTAAGGAATTTAATTAAGCCTACACTCTGTTGTGTTACGGTAGCAACTCTATTGTAAGTTGGAGTCTGAAATAATCAAACAAATCTCTCCTTTGGGACACCTTTCGAGACAGTGCAGAGGGATGCTCTTTAGAATGGCATCAGAAAGATGAAAGTTTCTTTTATTGGTCTGCCTGTCTAGCTCGCTATCTCTTCATGAAAAATTACAGTAAGTATTTGTCATGTGTTTTTTTGAATTAAGTAGTGTAGGAAGAAGAATCTATGGTCTGGGAGATATTACTAGATGATAGTGACTGGCAAATGTTATAGTGGGGTAATGTTTTCTGCTATGAGTCACATTTCCATTTCTGTTATACCCTTGAATAATTTTTCAACAAATTTTCAAGAAACTTAAGTCTATCCAGAAGTCATTTACATGTAACTTACCAGGTTTTTCATATTTCTCTAATGCAGACAGCTAGGTTAAGAAAGGTGTAATAATATTCCAGTGGTCAGTTATTAAAATAGCTTTAGTAAAAAAATATGCTTCCAGATCACTGCAAATATATACAATATATGCATTTGCCGACAGAAAAAACTAATATCACTTGTCTCCTCAGAATCATGAATTTGACCATATATATTGTAGCACTGCTCCTCATTTTTTAATAGCTCTAATTCAGTCATGGAAAACTAGATTTTGTTCCATAATGCTTCTTGTCCACATCCTCAGAATTCTTCAGTGAAGAGTTACAATGTATTATTAAAGGATTAGACATATGTGATCTTCTAGTGGAGAGATCATCTCTATTTCCCATGGTATATTGGAAGTGTCATCACAAAAATTTACTCAACTCTTTGTTGAATTTTGTAAATATTTTTTAAAGTTGCTCATAAATTTGGGGTAGGGAGATTGCCAACTGCTGTAGAGATGGCAAAAAAAAATCTTTGTGAGCATACCCAAATGTTATGTGTAACATATAATTAAGGATCTGATGTAGGGCATTTTAAAAGTAAAGTTCTGGTAATGTTTCCGCTATTTTCTAAATTTAACACCCCATTGAAAATGAAGAAGGGAGTTTAAACTTTTATGTCTGCCTCCGTTGCAACCAAATACAGGGTATTTCTATCTGCACCTTTCTACTTTAAGTAAGAAAAATAGGAGTAGCTTTACTCCACTGAAGTATTTCTAAGTTGGGCCTACGGCCTTTACTCCTAATGGCACATAACTTGGAAGAGCCTGAGCTATAAACAAGTGTGTGATATTCCTTAATCACAGGTATGAAGATTTTGCTTTAAACTACTTCCAGGATCAGACTTCCTAGTGATAGTATGAAAAGTAAAACTGAAAGTATTTCCAAACTAGTGAAAGGTTATCCAGAAGCCATATGAAAATGGTCAGTTGTGTATAAAAAAAAATTAAGAGTAACATCAACAATGCTGTAAGATCTCACACAGCATGGTGGTATAAGTGTCATAAAAAGGTGAGAAAATTATACCAAGTTTTTAGTAATGAGTATATACTTATGCATATTAATTCGCTGTTGATTCTACAAACTCTGCACTTTCTTTGCATAGAATTTACATAGAAAATACTCTGATTTTATCTAAACATGGTTTTGCCTCAACTTTGATCTGTTTGAGGAGGCTGATTCAAGGTGGCGCTTTTCTGCTAAGTTTAAATTTTGCTCATTAAATGTCTAAATCAAAGTGTATATTTCTTTTTATTTAGAGTTTTAATAGAAAGCAAAAAAACTCAACATGTAACTACACAGTCTAAAATGTAGTTAGTCATTAAGAGTGGCCAACATCAGGGAGATAAATAGGTAAAATAGGACAGGAGGATAGCAAGTCAAGAGAGAAACTAGATCTCTACAAATAACAAAGTGAATGCTTTTCCAGCCCTGGACATGTTTATATTAATTTGAAGTTATGAATATGTATCAATTATGTTACATTCAAAGTACAAATTCTTTTAGGTATTCGGTGTAGGCCAAAATTTAATCTATACTTTTAAACAATGTTAAAAAGAAAATTTCCAAATAAACATATAGGTGTAGTACTGCGCATAGCACTTTTCTGGCCACCAACCTATAAGAATTCTGGGTAATTTTCATTGTTTTAACGTCTGCCCAGTAGAGCAACACATACCAACATTACAGCACTATCTTTCTTTCATGTACCATGTCCTTCCTGTTGTGGGGCCTGGTTGCTGTCCTCCCTCTTGCTATTTTTTTTTTCTTCATGCAAAAGTACTTGTTGTTGTCATCTAAATAGGCCACCTTCCCTAAACTGGTGTCAGGAAGTAGCAAATGGGAACTGAAGTACTCACTTGGTTCTTGCCCCTGCCTCTTCCATGATGTGTTTTTCTTTACAGACCCTTTTTTCCCACCTTTAGAGGACACCTTCTGTCCTTCATGACTTAGTAGCACAACATCAGTAACATTTAGAAAGAAACACGATAGGGATGAAGGAGGGGGACATGGTACCAAAGTCCAATTTACACCTTTTGTTGCATAGGAAAAGTTTTCTTGGGCTTCCTTCTGCATCTTATTTAGTCTCTTTCCAGCTGCCAGCATCCCACTCACCACTACAGTGGTCATGCAGCCCTTCTGCTAGGTGACAGCAGTGGTGGTCAGCAAGCCCTGTATTTGCTTGCATTTTCTATCCATGTCAAAGGGGGGTGGGCATCAAGGTAAGTGTACGCAATTCTTGTTATAGTGTGGTCTGTGCAAACCCCTGCCCAATACCAGCTCTGGTGACATGGTGCATAGATTAATGTTAGGGCACAGGGTCATACATCTTCCACCTCATCCCTAGATCTGAGCACTCTTTTTCATCATGTCTGCCCCAAACAAAATTTTTCAGGAGTAAGGGGTAATAAATGCTGTGACAGCTTGGGTACTTCATACTTTTTTAAGTAAACAAGTATAGCATGTCTAAGGTGGTTGACTTAGTTTGATAAAACAAACCAACTAATAGTTTAAGTTTAGTATGATGGGCCAGGAACCAGCATTTGGGCTAAAATTTGGTCATTCCCATAAAACTCTTATAATATAGCTCTTCACAAAAAGAAAACATAAATTTGTATGAGTGTGGTCTCACAAATTTTTTAATGTGTCTTTTTTTTTCCTTTTGTTCATTATGTATGTGTTCCATGCAGACTCCCAGACCTTTAAACATCATTAAGCAGAACAATGGTGAGCAGATCATTAGGAGACGGACAAGAAAGCGCCTTAACCCAGAGGCACTTCAGGCTGAGCAGCTAAACAAACAGCAGAGGGGTAGCAGTGAAGAGCAAGTCAATGGAAGCCCCTTAGAGAGGAGGTCAGAGGATCATTTACCTGAAGGTCATCAGAGAGAAATACAGCTTCCCAGCCTCAGTAAGTATGAGGCCCCAGGTTCGTTGACTAAAAGCCATTCTGCTCAGCAGCCAATATTGGTCAGCCAAACTCTGGATATTCACAAAAGGATGCAACCTTTGCACATTCAGATAAAAAGTCCTCAGGAAAGTACTGGAGACCCAGGAAACAGTTCATCGATATCAGAAGGGAAAGGAAGCTCAGAGAGAGGCAGCCCAATAGAGAAATACATGAGACCTGCGAAACACCCGAACTATTCACCACCTGGAAGCCCTATTGAAAAATACCAGTACCCACTTTTTGGACTTCCGTTTGTACACAATGACTTTCAGAGTGAAGCTGACTGGCTGAGATTCTGGAGTAAATATAAGCTGTCTGTTCCTGGGAATCCACACTACTTGAGTCATGTGCCTGGCCTACCAAATCCTTGCCAAAACTATGTGCCTTATCCCACCTTTAATCTGCCTCCTCATTTTTCAGCTGTTGGATCAGACAATGACATTCCTCTAGATTTGGCGATAAAGCATTCCAGACCTGGGCCAACTGCAAATGGTGCCTCCAAGGAAAAGAGTAAGGCACCACCAAATGTAAAAAATGAAGGTCCCTTGAATGTAGTAAAAACAGAGAAAGTTGATAGAAGTACTCAAGATGAACTTTCTACCAAGTGCGTGCACTGTGGCATTGTCTTTCTGGATGAAGTGATGTATGCTTTGCATATGAGTTGCCATGGTGACAGTGGACCTTTCCAGTGCAGCATATGCCAGCATCTTTGCACGGACAAGTATGACTTCACAACTCACATCCAGAGAGGCCTACACAGGAACAATGCACAAGCTGAAAAGAATGGAAAACCTAAAGAGTAAACCTTAGCACTTAGCACAATTAAACAGAAATAGGTTTCCTTGATGGGAATTCAATAGCTTGTAATGTCTTGTGAAGACCTATAAAGCACTTCATATAGAGAGCATGCCTTATCCAATATTAAATCCCTTGTTCTTTTCTTTTTTTTCTTCATTATTTTTTTTCTTTTAAATGAGCGGGTTACCAAGAAAAAAAGAACAGTTGGATGGTGGCCAGAGTGGGGAGAAGATAATTATATAGGACATGGCCCACCAAAGCTAGCCAGAATGCAGTGAATCATGGCGAATAACCTTGAGAAAATATTACTGGACAATTAATGCCTTTGCTGTTGTGCAAGAGACGTAACTGGCAAGAGTGCAAAGATGTGTATATGTATATACTGCTGCAGGGGTATATTGAACATATGCACATTGTATATAAGAACTAGACTTGTTAAATATACAGATGTTAAAAGGTCATTTCTTTTCTTTAATTTGGGCTAATTTCTGCCCTACAGCATGCCTTAGGATCACTTTGTCCTCAAAGCTTTGGCAACAATTTCATCTAGATTTTCTCAGAGTCAGTTGATTTTTAGCTACCATTTTATCACTACATTCTTCCTGGCACACTTTAGTCTAAGCAAACCATTTTGTGGAAGTGAAGTCTCTAATACAGAAGCTACACTCCGGGTTTAATTTGCATACAATAAGGTAACCTGCTGTATTTTATTTTAATATATTTTTAATATATTACATTTCTAAACCTTAAATTCTAAGATTACTTCTCCACAGGCTTAACATTGCTATACATACCAGTCAGTCCCTTCAGTATACTTATACCAGCTTTTGCTAAGTAGCATTAAATGTCTTCATAGTACTTTTTAATAATTAAAGCTTTGTAAAAACTATCCATGAAGGGAAAGCTCCTCAGCATAACTGCTCAGGGAAATAGGGCTATATAACTAAATATTAAATAATCGGTTAAAGGTGCTGTTAGACGAGCCTCCATGCTTGCTACAAGGGTGTACAAGAACTGACTTTAATCATTTTCATTATAGTGTCCCAACCAGTAGTTTATTATTTTGCCACAGGGATGTAGAAGATATTACAAGCTACTGGATGCACTGTCAGATTAACTTATTTCATTAAAGAAGTTGGGAGAACAAATAGAAAAAACCTTATTTTTCTAGTAAATATTAATGTATTACATTTCAAATAATGGTGCCTGACATATTGAATAATTATTTTCTACAGTGTACGTATGCAACAAAGATATTCCATCATGCATTAGAGTCAGTTCTGGCTCTGCCTCGCTGTTTACATTTGCAAATGTAGCAAACAAGGTAATGAAGCAACTATTTCTATTGCAGTAGGTATCTTTTTTTCTGTGTGTGTGCATTAAAATTTAAACGATAACATGAAATGAATGAAATTTGTTCATATTAATGGTATGGAAAAACAAGAAGGAAATGAAAATATTTTTATGCCTACTTAGGAAAAAAAGGGTAGCACTATTCATTCCAAGTACTTTTGTATTCTTAAGCTCTTAACTCACATTGTTATGCTTAAAATGATAAACATATATCCTCTTTTTATTGCTTTGTCTGTGTTTCAGAAGAAACATTTCAGAAATTATTTTGATAAGTGCTGTTTGACGATGCAGCACTGATGTTTTATTGCATTCTGTAGTAGCATTGCACTCCATTTTTACAATATTACGCAGTTGCTTTTTTTGTTTTGTTTGGGTTTGTTTCTTTTTCGCAGTGCGGGGTCTTAGTTCCTTATGGCTGGATGGCAGGTGTAGCTCAGCTGGTTCATGAATGTTGCCGCAAATGAAGTTTAAAATGTCTTTCAGATATTATGTTGTCTTTTATTTCTCCATTCATGCATTTTATTGTTTAAAATGTTCTATAAAGGTATCTGGAATAAGTCCTCACTTGAGGTTATATGTAGAGGGTCCTATTCTGATCTCACTTACATGCTGCCTTTCTCAGATTTTCATGTAATTGAAACTAAAGCATCATAAAAAAATGTTCTTGTATTTAACTTAAGTGAATCTCACCACTCTCCCTTTTAGAATTTGGTGCGCTTATAAGATACCTAACCAAATAGACAGGGAGGTGGAAGATAAAGGAGAGGTGATAGGAAATGTATTATAGGGGGTTGGCAAAAGGAAAACCAGGGAAGGAACTGGCCTAAAAGTTCAGCACTTTGATAGTCTTTTGAAAAGTATTGTGCCTAAAGCAGCTGGCAGCAAAAATCATCATGCATGAGAAGCACTTACACAGCTGATCACCAAAGGTCTTGCTGACCTTGGCAGTATTTTAGGTGTTACATTTTCGCACGGATCAAATGTTATTGCACAGTTTCTCTGATTTGTTAGGCACAGACAGGCTATTGTTCAGCATTAGGCTTGCATTCCTTCCTGCTCCACCCATTGCTTCTGTACTGGTGAGCAGCATGTGGAAAGTCCCACTCAGTCTGTTTGCAGTTGAGTTCTGTAACCCTTCAGTAGTGTTCTAGGTTAGCAGAGGATATTGGGCCACATTCTTCTTCTATTTTTAGATGAATCTCCTGCTTGATACCAGTGCCAGACAAAGTCTGGTTATATTTTTATTATTGTTCTCCAATAATAAGTTCTGACTTGGGTTTTGTGGATTTATTTTTGTTGGGTATTTTTTTGTCTCTTTTTATTGTGTGGGGACTGAAATAGATTGCCCTCTTTTTGTTACATCAGGGTCCAGTGTGTGTCCAGTGTGTGTCCTTTTCAGCTTTTCCAAGAAACATGTTATACTCACTAAGCAGTGATTTTATCGGCTGCAGAGGTAGCTGGCTGCAGGTTATCAGTAGTTATTGGTTTGACTTCTTCTGTGACCTGCCAGTTCCTGTGAGTTCTTCATTGATGAAAGCTGCATCTGATGGCAAAATATTTTGTAAGGGACATGCACATTATAAGACTTAAATACCACCCTGTACTTCATAACACCTCTTGCTAAACTCAGAAGCAGAGGCCGAAAGCAGGAAATGCTCATATCGGGGTTTGGGGATGAGGGGAAATGAAATCTTATGAGTGCAAAGAACAAAACAGTTTTTTGAATATTCTTATTACACAACTAGAGGGTGCAGATAAAAATTGAAGTTCATTGTTCTTGCCATGACATATTGAGATGTTCTAATAATTTTGCTTCGTAAGAAATGGGATTTTGCCATAACCTGTTCTCTTTGATTGCGGTAGGGGAAGCACAGACTTGTATTGTTACAGAGAAGTGACTCCATCCCTCTTCCAGACCCCCTCATAGTGGATATTAAACAAAAGAAAAATAAATCCTGACATCGGAACAAAATAACCTTGTTCAATAGCACTCAGGTAGAAACCAGTGTTAGCACAGACTAGTAATTATTGCGCCCACTACGTTTCGATCAACTTACAGCACTAAAAATTAAACTTTCAAAGAATCATTCTTTGTTCTCAAATTGTCAGTGTCTTCAATATGTTGTACTTCACTTACTAAAGAATGGTAGTTTGAGACCTTAAAATGTGTCGCAACTTGGACCGCAAAGTAAGTAGGTTGTTAAAACCCAGAGGATTTGTGATGCTTGCCCTTAATCAGATTGCACAACAGGAACAATATTTCCATTAACAGTCTGTATAGGGGAAACCCTCATGCAGCATCTTCTGCCAACCAGACTATCTCTAAGCTATTGCTTTGTGGCTGCTGCCCCATAGGTTAATGCAGCAGGAGACAAGGATTTTCCAGTGCACAGTTCCCCTTCAGGTGCTAAATTCAGAGTGCTTTCCGAAAGAAGTTTTACACCTTAATTACCGCTGTGCTACTGGAACTTCCCCCAGAATTACTGGTGGACCATCCAGAAAGTGTGCGTGGAGGTGGGGGGGGTGGGGGGGAACACTGGATACTTGTATCTTGGTTTTGCCTAAAAAAATGTACTGTTGCCCATTGTGACAGTTTTAAAGAGAGATAAGATGGATGCATCTCAAAAAGTTAAAGCACCCATGGGTGAGAAATTATTTTTGCAGTTATAGGGGCAGTAGGACAAAAGAGACTGATTCGAGGTGTACACAGTGCTGAAACATAGTGGTTGTGCAATGGGGAGACCTGATTTGGCAACCATGAGTTAGTACTCAGTTCAGGGACAGAATTTCAAGTCCATCTTTGGACTGGACAGTGTGGCTTTGTAGTTATAACTACTTGCTTTATGTGCTGAGGATGTTGTCTACCATCTGCTTTTTGCCCTGGATATCTAAATATATTCCCGTTCTTTCTCCTGTATTGATTTTTCTTGGCTGACTTAGCATGTTAATGCCTAATACTGGTCAGGAAAAGCCAGAGAGATCAGAAGTTCCCTTCTGTTCAGCCAGAAGGGTAGATATATTTCCTTTTGCTTCTGTGGAGACAGTTATGCTTGGCAAAGAATAGCGAGCAATTTGTCATTGTATCCAAAATATGATAGATAAGTGAGAAATCCCGTCTAAACTTTTCTATGAAGTTAAGATGGGGCAAATAGAATGATTTACATAATTTCCTCACCTGAGAAAAGGATTCTTCCCTACCCTCTTCCTCACAATTTCATTTCATTCAGCCAGCTCTGGAAAGCTGACAGTTGGTGAGATGTTCCCTATATAGTTATCACATATACTCCAAATTACCTCTTTTTAAGAGGATAAAAGACAATGATTTAATGGCTGCCAGCCAGATAAATACCAGATTCATTTTTTTGAGTACACTTAGTAAAGTAAAATTCTTAGAATAAACTTTATAACAGCAATCAGAGTTTTCTATTTCTGTCATTTTGGACTCTGAGCTCTGTGTAGAAGGAGAACAGGAGAAAAGGAAACATCTCAAAATGCCATTGTAAATTTAGCTTATAGGAAATTCACCAGCAGGAAAAGAAAAAAAAAAGAAAAAAAAAAGAAAAATATTTCATAAAGAATGACTTCACTTTGCTAAAAAACCATTGTTAAACGTGTAGCCCTGATTTGACTCTAGAATGCTGGCTCTTAATGTTTTGTCCTTACAACACATGGATGTGTTTTTTGTTTTGTTTTGGGTTTTTTTTGTTTTGGTTTTTTTTGTTTTCATAGTGCATGTTCATTTCTACTCACAAACATGTTCTTGGTGTATTTCTTATGCAAACAATCTTCAGGCAGCAAAGATGTCTGTTACATCTAAACTTGAATAATAAAGTTTTACCACCAGTTATAAATCAGATTCATGTCATTGTTTCTGGGGAGAATGCAATGTCACAGTGTCATTACATCATAGCAGGACTGCTGAGGAAAACAATCCAGAGTGAAGATGCTACGAGAGCATGACAGGGCCTGACAGCATCTATGAGTAAAGGCTGGTGATCACAGCTGAAAGGCAAAGGCAGAATTGCACAAATGGTAAATGCATGAAAAATGAGGAATAAACAGATCAGCCCTGTTGCACAGTCCTGCATTAAGGACTCCAGATGTGATCCAAAACTCATTCAAGTTAATGACAGGATTTAGAGTGAAAGTCTGTTCCAGAGGGGTTTGAACTTTTTGTCAAAACTCCAGCAGCCTGGCATTACGTTATTGATTTTATTCTGCCACCGCAAGGAGAAGCCAATATTGGAATAATTTTGAGAAATTATGTAAGAAAGCCTGATACTGAACTGTGATTGGTACCCCAGGGATACCAGTTCTACTTTTCACGCAAAGTCCTTGATGGCCTTTAAATGGTTTCACATCATGCCCACAACTCTTCTAGGAAATCTTGCTCACTCCCATAGAATCATAGAATCGCCGGAGTTGGAAGGGGCCCAAAAGGATCGAGTCCAACTCCTATCCTTACACAGGACATTCCCAACATTCACAACATGTGACTGAGGGCATTGTCCAAATGCTTCTTAAATGCTGGCAGTAGTCATGCGGTGCCATGACTACTTCCCTGGGGATCTGTTTCAGTGATTCACCACCTGCTGGGTGAAGAACCTCTTCCTGATATCCAATCATCTGTACCTCCCCGTCACGTCCTCCTGTCATTCCCTCAGGTCCTGTCATAGGTTGCAAGAGAGAAGAGATCAGCACCTGTTTCACCTCCCTCCCTTGTGAGAAGGCAACAAAGAGCTATAAGATCCCCTCTGTCTCCTCTAGGATGAACAGACCAAGTGACTTCAGCTGTTCCTCATATGACATCCCCTCTAGACCCTTCACCAGCTTTGTGACCCTTCTCTGGATGCTCTCCACTAGTTTTATGTCCTTTCAATACTGTAGCACCCCAAACTTCACACAGTACTCAAGGTGGTGTCGCATCAGTGGAGAGCAGAGCATGTTATTGTCCCAATGGTGACTCAATACCAGAGAGCACCACCTATAATGTTGCTACCACCACTTCCTCTGGCAGCCTCAGAGGTTTCCTCAGATGTCCTGAATCAGAGCAATGTCCAAATCAGCTCAGCTTGGCATTTATGTTTGGATGAGCTCACAGTCCAGGATGGTATGGCTCCTGGCCATCATTTCCATTATACTGTAATTTCCTTTCTCCACAGGTTTTGTCTCATCTCCATGGTTGAGCAGCGGTTCACTCTCGTACAAAGTACTGCTTTAATGTAATACAAAATGGTAGAATCTGTTTATAAAGTTAGAGTGCAAACATTCTAGAACTTAATTTTAAAAGCACTATGCTATAAATAACTTCCCACTGCAATTCATTCTTCCAAAAAAATCACATGCAGACCCTATGCGTTTTCAGTCTCTTTAATTTCCCAAGATTAATAAAAATAACAACTTTGGAAAGGGGTGTGGGGTGTGGGAAGCTTTCGAAGACAGAGGGGACCAGTTTTGGAGACGTCAACTTTATGCATAACATCAGTTTTGAAAATGTTACTGTATGCAAAAACTAGTTGATATACATTGTGTAAGACTACATACACACTGTATATATGCAACAATATGTATAAAACCTCTACGCATAAACAGAGATATAGACATACACATATACGCATATAGACATACAGTGAGTTTATATATATATATACACAGAGAGTGTTAAACATTCAAGTATTTTGACCTATTTTAAGAATATCTTTTGAGGATAACAAGGTTTAATCCAAATTTACACTATTGTTAAAAAACTGCCCCTTACTAATGAAGTCTGTCTTTAACCAGAGTTATAAGCAATGTTTTATTTTGCACATCTGTCTCCGTACCGCAGTGAGTTCATAATTTTAGGAGATGATGACCTCAGATTTTCATTCGTGGTTCTATTTGTCCAGGCTACTTATGATGCTAAAGCCTTCCTCTGATAACAGCAGCTCCACGTGTAAACAGCTCATACATTGACTAGTGATTATATGGTTTAAATTTGTGCCAAGAGCCTAGGAACTTCTTATTGTATCAGCAGTATCCTTGGTTTTCTTCATGTCCTTTTACTACTGCCATGTCTTGACATAGGTCAGAACTCTGTTGTCCCAGCTACAGCCAGGCCAAGAATATAAAATCTGCTGGTGGCGAATCCTGACCTTCGTCAAAAAAGATTTATAAATATGTAAAGTAAAGTTAAAAAAATATAGGACAGGAATAGATGCTGATGCAGAAGACAATGGATAGAATTAATAAGCAGTGTGCTTCATTCTGTATGAAGGGGAAGCAGGTAATTTCAGTATTATACTATTAATAGGAGAAATGACCTAGTTATCTAAAAGCCTTACTTATTATAAATCACAAAAAGCACTGTCTTTATGAAATTGTGTTGACAGTGGGTGGAAGTATGAGAACAATGAAACAGCAAAACATCAGTGAAAGTGTTCAGTGGATGTGTTCTTATTGGAAGTTTTTACTGTGATAGGCAATTTTGCTGGACAGCTGGGACAGCTGAAACCTGATGGAGGTAGAGTTTGTACTGACAGCAGCTTCCCTTAATTTCCCTGAAGAGTCTGACTAATCCTTGTGTGCAGAACAACAAGAGTATTAATGAGTCCTTTCTGTAAATGAAAGTGTCTCCTGCACATCCAAAAGAATAGAAGTGACTTTCACATGTTGCAGTTACCATGTCAGTGCAAGTGTCTGATTGGCTTCCAAATACTACTGTGGAATTGACAGCTTAATGGTGAGATTGATGTGGTGATAGTTCTGTCACCTGCCTCCAGACAGCTCCATTAGCACTGATACAACATTGATAGACCTGGTCAGAGAAGAAATATGACCATTTAAAAGAATAGAAAAGAAATACAGTAAAAGAAAATCCCCATTACAACAGTGTTACAACACTCTATTGAGATGGTGACTTAAACCTGCCACAGAAAGATGAAAGTTAACACTTTGTTTTGCAAAGGCAATAGAGTTGCTGTGGCCTTATTTCTGAGTGGAATAATTTCTTTCCTGATTTGTACTACAAAAAGCAATATCCCAAGATAAAGCTAGCTCTCTTCTCACTGTGGCATTCTTTTAAGAAAACAAGATAATAAAGGAGTATAAAAATTGATTAGGAAATCTTTCTAAAATATCATGTCAAGGAAGGGAGCTAGATATTTTCTTACCACCTTTGTTAAGAAAAGTCTTGCAAAGCAATATGAGAATATTTTATTTCCCTTTTAGTCAAAGTATAGTATTTTCCTCCCTGATAGAATCTGATAAAACAGGAAACAGATTTCAGAGTGTGAATGTATGAGATGTGGAAGCCTTTCAGAAATGCAATGTCATCTCTTAATGTTAATATTCGGTATGGGTGGAATTCACATTGTGTACTTTGGGCACACAACTGTAAATACACATTATGATCCTTATCTTCCTGCAGAGTCAGTTGGACCTTCAGAGAACAAGCTTATTAAATGTTTCTAGCCATCCACTGTTCCAAACTGGATGATCTCCAGAGATCGCTTTTAGCGTAGATAATTTTGTGATTATAAATATTCACAAATGTATTCAATTTGTGTTTCTTCCTTATGAGTATGGTATATATGGCAGCGAGCAATTGGAGGCTAAGGCAAATAAAGATTGAAGCACATCTGTAGATGGAAATGGTAGAGCATGTCAAGAGCTCTCTAATACACAAGCCTTTGAGGCCAGAGCTGAATGGAAGTACAAAACACCTCCTGTTAAACACATGACCCTTCACTGGAACACAAAGGCTCTTCCACCTATTTACATTTCCATAAGAACTCACGGCAATAAATCCCTGGTAATGATACATTAACCTCTATAATTAAACAAAACATGCTAGACCGCTGATGCACTGACATCACTATCACACTCATCAACACAAATCTTTCTCTGGCTTACTTCTGTATTATCTATAAATGAATCTGGGAATATTCACAGGCATTGGATAATGATTGCTTGCAATGTTTAGTGGCCAGAACGGTCCCTGGCACAGACAATGGATAGTGATTGTTTGCAAGATTTAGTGATCAGAGTGATCCCTGGCACATTTTGGTTGGGGACAGCTACACACCCGACCAGGTCCTGGGCACAGCTGGAAGTTGGCATCATTCCTCGTTCTCAAAGGAACGAGTATGAATGGATCTATGTTAAATGCACCCAGTCCCTTGGGGACATTTCTCCAGCAGGAATTACTAAGGACCAGGAGCTGAGGGAAATATCATGAGCCGCCCAACATACTGCTTCTGTGTGTGGGCATGTTTCGGAGGACAGAAGGTTACAAGCAAAACTATGTGCTAGTGTCCTCATACCAAAAGTGACATTGACCATTTTTTATTTACTGCCATTGTCATTGCTTCTGTTTACGTATTCCTCTTGTCCCATGAGGGTGACTGGGGCAGCTTTACCTGATTTTTGAATTCTACCGTCTGCTGTATTTGACTAAGTAAGTTTTAATTAGATACACCTTATATATAGACATCAGCTTCAGGAAGGGGGAAGTGTTTCCTGGTACTTGAGTGGGTAGTGGTGTTATTATTTACCTCAGCTGTAGACAGAGCTATACAATAGATCATATTCCTGTTTTCTATGGTCTTACATTATCAATTTTGTAGGCAAATCTTAAGCTTCTATTAATACAAATGAAGAGACAACAATAATATACATTCTCATGGTTCCAGTTTCATAGAAAAGAGCATGGACATCCATCCCAAATTGTTATAATTACCAAGACTTCTGAAACAACACAGTTTTTCTTTCCCAGAAAAGGGCAAAGTTTTTTATTAATACAAAATAATCCAGTGCTGTTGTGAAAACTCCTTTTCTCAAAAAAGGACTTGTTTCAACACATTTTTAGTGAGTTTTACTTAGAACTTAATAAGTTTTGTTTCAATTCCCATTCTACGAAGATCTTTGTTTGACAGCAGAAAATACCTATCTATGTCTATGTTCCACATTCAAATGAGTATTCTTGCTAGCTCTTTCATGGAAACCACTCTAGAAACAAATTCTAAACTACCTCAATCATTTAGTTAAAAAAAACCTGTAGGTGCAACTTTTTAGCAAATCATATAGTTCTTGTGTTTGTAGATGCACTCAGTCATTCTCTGACAACACTCTACACATCTAAAGCCATAGATTGCTGTGATGGTTTTCATCATGATGTTGTGCAGTATCCTCTTCTCTGTGTGCTAGGCAGCTTTTCACGGAAGATATACCATTAACAGTTCTACATAACTTGTTTCAAATTAAGCAGAACAAAAAAGTACTAGAGAAGATTAACTTACCAACACAGGCCTTCGAATCTGCACTTAAGCCAGCTTTCTAGGCTTCCTGAAGAGAGACTGTGTTGCTGGTGAGGAGACGTGGGGTAACACAGAAGATCTACCTGAATTACTGGCACGTATAAAAGGGCAGTCTTTTCCCTGTATGCAGTCTAAGATGATAAAGACGCAGCAGCAGAACAATGCTAGAAAGCCTAAACATACAAAAAAGGCAGGAATTTCAGACTGGAACGTAAGAACCAGAAAAAAAATATTAATGGAGCAAGGGTGAAATGCTTGTTTATATTTTTAAAAAGCTCAACAAAATTAACGGTATTCAAATGGGTAGTTAAAGGTTAATCGTATTGAGCACATGAGACTATTTAATGCACAAGGACAGCAAAGTTCCAGGGACTTCAGGAAGTGTTGAATATGACTGCTATTATGTAAGATACTGCCTTGTTGCTGGGAACATGCCTTGGAAATGACACAGAATTTTCTCGTTCTCTATCAACTGCCTGAGGCCACAATTTCAGGAACACTTCAAGCTGGAGATGCTGCAAAAAAAAATCAGTCCCATTCTTATCTGCCCTTTGAGGTTCTCTTCTTCCTACTGGCACGAGTATTTGGGTTTCCATGTCCTAGATGAGGGAACTAATTTGCACCCACTTGCCGCTAGAAAGGTGCATTTTAACCCCTGTTTATTCCCTGATCTGGTTCCCATCACAAGGACAAAAACATCTGGGTCTGCAGTAAGTGTGTGGTAGTAAAATGAGCAGTCAGTGGTGTGGAAATAGGCAGTATGGTCTTTCTTCTGGCAGCTAATGTCAGTCTAAAGTGTTCAGAAACCTATAACCTTGGGGACTGTATTGGTCCTGGATTAGAGCAGATTCTCAGCTTTGCATCAACATTGAATTTTGTTCCTCATAGTCAATATGCAGGGTGGGGATGAGGGGCAAAACTTCAGCTGCAAGACCCTCCTTTCCCTGTGTCAGCAGCTGACAGACATATACTTCTTTGTCCTTGGTAGCCATGGCTTAACTGCCCTTTAGTGGCACAACTACATCCATTCTACCTTTCCTTACACAGAAAGAGTTGTCGAGTCCTGTCATTTTCTTATGCCCAACTATTGCTTTGCCCAAGTGCCTACTTTGCCCATGCTAGTGGAAAACCCAGGTGAACTGATTTTATGCATTTCCAATGCGGACAATAGAAAGTTTGCCTGCTTCTTTCTCATCATCCTAAAGCATATTTATGTATTTATTGCTACACTGCCCTTGTATTCCATAAAGCTGAGCACCGCAAACTCCTCACCAAAGCAAGCCACTACAAGCAAGATGGCAGGGAGACAAAGGGAACCAGATGAGAAAAGTTTAGAGGGTTCCTCTCTTCTTTCCTCTGGTTATTAGGCAGACATTTTTCAGACATTTTTTTCCTTTGGTCCTTCTCCTTCCCAGTCCCTTGGAATCCAGTCTGCCCCTTACGGCTCATCATTGATCGCTGTACACAGCCTAAAAATGCTGATTTCTCTTTGACAGTGAAAAAGTCCTCCCTGGTTTTGCCTATGCAGCCGCTGAAACATTTGCTTTGGATCAAAGTTGCACTCTTTTCAGTTCAAAGCATTTCTCTTCTCCTTGCTACTTCTGTAACAATTAGCACTAATTTACTAAAACAAAGTTTTGAGATTGCTCCTTAGACACCTTACTGCTGAGACTAGGACTGCTTTACTGCTGAAGCCCCAGGTGACACCAGGAGACTGTGCAAATAGAAAAACTGCAGAGGGAGGACAGATGCTTTTATTTTGTTTGACGGAGACAAAACTCAGCATCATTCTGCATTTTGGCCTTTTAAATAAGAACACCAGCTGTTTGATTAGAGCGAAGTTCCCAACTCTATCCGCCTTCCCAAAGTGATTCCCATCACAGTGACAAAACCACCTGGGTCTGCGTAACTATGTGGTGGTAAATTGAGCAGTTGGTAATGTGGAAATAGAATCCCTGAGGATTCCAACAATTCCCCCTGCAGAGGTAAATTTTGCTACAGCCAGAATCGCTGGGTTGGACATATTTTGACATCTTATCTGCTCCAGTTTATGTCTTAGCACAACTCTGTAGACCTTTGGGCACAAGAGGCCACTATCAGCTCTCACTGCTGAGGAGGATCTCCGAGAGTGGAGCAGGGATGGGACTGAGGATGGGTGGTTTGGGTCTGGGGTGTACATGCATCACAGCAGTGCAGAACTCACTTGGACATATCAGTCGAGGCTGAATTTGCTTCATCGTCCTGCCAGGCAACTTCTTTTGCCTGTATTATTCCGTCACATCCCATAGACTCACCTGCATCACAGTTTTGTGCCTTTCACAACTCCACCAACACCAGTCTCTGGTTTGTGAACTATTTTCTTTTAGTTTAGAGGACAGAAGGAAACTAGGGAATAGGGAGGAAGTAGGAAAAAAACCTAATTACAGATCCTGAATATCAAAAAAATCCACCACTCTGTAGTAAATTTTAAAAATATAAGACTCCCTGAGGCCCCACTGAAAGCAAAGAAGCAGAAAGGAGAGAAGGTGCTGCAGCCAAATATTACAGATTTGTAGCACTACACTATATATACTTTAAGCACATAGTCTTTAAAAGGAATGTATTTTGAGACTGAACTTCGAAACAAGTAACAGAACTGGCTAAAAGCTGAATGGCTAGCTTTTCCTGAAAATCAGACATCTTTTTAAGGTGTCTGAAGTAGTATGACTGAAACCCTTAGAAAATTTTGGCCTAGAATATTTTAAATAACTTTTGTATAATATCATGAGGATTTGGAGACTGAACAAAGAAAAAAAAGCAGAGATACAGCAAACATGCAACATGTGCCTTGTGTTATTGGGTCTGTGATTACATAACAGGAAAGTTCAAGGAGTCTGCAAGAAGGATTTTTCTGTTCACTTTCTTATAGTGAAACCACAAGGCCAATACACTGATTTCTGTTTCTCAATTTGGATTACAACAATTCTGTGTTTTATTTATAAAATAAAAATTTCTGAAGAGATTACAGAGCTTATTCACTGGCATGTATTCAGGCCCTCTTGAAATGTAGCTTTCCAGAAAACATTTTAGGTGAGATATTCAACAAAAGTTGTAGCAGAATTGAAAACAAACTCTATCAATTAAAAAAATAGATGAAATTTTGGCTTGGAAAACATCAATACTTCAGCTAGTATCTGGCAAAACTGTAATTCCTCTGCTCATGCAATTTGAAGGAAGCTAACTAACATGGTCTCATAGCACTATTGCCTCCCCAATTTTGAGTTAAATGAGTCAGTTAAATGAACCTGTCCACAGAATTTGAGGATGTGAGGAGTATTGCCTGGATGCATAGAAGAGCATATGGAAATCTGAGATGCAATGGCAAACTGTAGGCACAGATATGTACTGAGCTAAAGAATATCCTTTCCCATTGCGCTAGTGAGATAACAGAAATGGAGTATTTAACACATCTATTTTTTAATCTCTCCCAAACCTTCCCGTTTCCACTGACTGGGTACCTGCTAGAATCGCAGTCCACTTTTTATTTTATTTACCCAAAGAACTGAATGAGCATTTAGTGAATCAAGATAATTTCCTGAATTTATGGATTTCCTTAAAAATTTCTTGCTTTAAGTATTGATTATTCCCAACCCTCTTTAACCCATAAAGCCTGGCCAGAGCTCAGCACAAGGGAAGCAGATCTGCCAATAATGGCCGAAGGGAAGTTATTTGCTAGACCGTAAGTCTTTGCCAAAAAAAAGCAGACAGAAATTAACACTCCTCCCATCCTTTTTTTTCTTTTTAACCTTGTAGCTCCTTCTTGAATTTGCAATTTTCCAACTGTTTTCTTCTTTAGATGTGTACCTTCCTTTTTTTTTAGTTTAGAAATGGAACTAGTGATTTCCCAGCCCTACTTATGTACTCCTACCTTCAAAAAGGTAGGATCTGAACATGCATTCTGGGAATACTGATTAAACTCATTATTATATTAGTATATGATTTGAAAGCTTATTATTTTCTTCATATGTCATAGCTGCCAGAATTGGAATGTAAGTGATAAATCCTGCGCCATGAAGATACACAGACATATGAAATTTCTTATATCAACAGAAGGAGTTTGCTTTTCATATGATGTTCCATTACTCTAGATTTAATCCAAGGAAGGTTTTGAACAGAACTCTGAATTCAGAGGTAATGCTGTATGAGTGCCTATATGTATATAGGGTTGTTCATGTGCATGAACTTATCCAGACTTATTCACTTTAATATCCACTAGAGGAACGTTATTATTCTCTAAATCTGAATAAGTGCTCTCAACTTCTTTGTCCTGTGTCTTTTTTCTGTACTCTTCTACTGAAAAAATAACTTTTACTTTTTATTATTCCTCCCTGCTCTTTGCAGGATATTAACAATATTCTCCAAGTTTGGTGTCTTTAATATTTGAAGATTATTTAAGACTGAACAGAGTGATCTTCTAACCTGAATAACCTTGCTTTAGCTATTTTTTGTTCCATCATATCTTTGCTAGCCAACAGAACTAGCACTCAAAGTTACCTATGCAAACATTAATAATATATCACTTATCACTAGGTTTTATAGTTCTCCAAAACTTCTATGCACATTTTAGTTTACAATGAAATTATGTAAAACGGTCACATAATTAAACGTATGCAACTGCCTGGCTTTTTTTGGTCAGTGCTATAAATTATTCAACTTAGTCTTCTCCACTGCCTACATTTCAGTACTGCCATCTTGGGCACATCAGCCTGAGCAGTGAGCCCTGGTTTCATCTTTCTATTCCATCAGCTAGCTTTGATCTAACCGTGTCATACAGAGTATTTTCCAGATGGCAAATATGATTATCTGAGTCAGATGAATATTCAAGAAAAAATTGCACGTCATATGTGCCCTAATTCATCTTGTATGTCTGTCTCATACACAAAAGAATGTCGCAGGAAGCTCTGCAAATTTGAGTAAATGCAGATCTTCATTTGCTGGATCATGAAGCAGTCTCACCTTTTTTTGTTGCATCTTATTTTTTGCCAAGAGAATGGTGTAAAGAGAAATGTTTCTGTAAACACAGACTCTGCCAGGCTTCTCAGTGTATACATTCTCAAGTCCTTGGATGCTGGTTCAGGCAATCAGTTTAATCTAATATTTCCAGGAAAAAAAGAGATACATCCTAACAATATTAAATGAAATATTACTAATTAGACTAAAAATGATAGAACAAGAATACGTCTAATTGCTTTTCTTTCCCAAAGATTCACAAATCAAGGAATGAAACTTTTGTAAAAGGTACAGAGCTCTTTTGAGAAACATCCTTTCTATTAAGCTTGATTAGAAACCAATTTGTTTTGTAATGTAAATGCAAACCTGAGACTAGAGAGTAGACATTTCTTTACCTTGTCCATAATATCCCAAGCTATTGTAGATAGATTTGGATAATCCAGACATTTTGTTTGCCATAATTGTTACTTTTTACTTAATTTTCATATAACTACCTTAAATTCAGCATTGTCTGTGGCGCTGTCCATGCAATGAATTGAACTTAATTTTATTAAATTTTTAGGGTAATTAGCCATATTAAGCACAAAAACATTTTTTTAAGGCTTAGAGCTCACAGTCCATCAAATGAAGCAAGCTTATATACATCGATGGCTCATCACTCAGACAATATTTGTTTAGGGATTTGTTGTTCATTATTTTTGGCTAATTATCATGTTAAAAAGAAGGCTAAATGGGAAAAACTTTAGCTCTATTAAAGATTGGGTCAAATAGTCTTCATAACATGGATCTGCTTTTGTAGGACTTATCTTCATCTGGGTGGGAATGGATCCCAAGGTCCCAAATACTAAATCCAGTTCAGAAATGATGTTCTACCATGACTGTTACGAGTGTGAATTGTAGAATCACAGAATCACAGAATGGTTTAGACTGGGAAAGACCTTTAAGATGATGGAGTCCAACCCTAAACCTAACACTGCCAAGTCCACCTCTAAACCATGTCCCTAAGTACCATATGTACACAACTTTTAAATATTTCCAGGGACAGTGATTCAACCACTTCCCTTGGAACCCTGTTTCAAATCTTGACAAACCTTTCAGTTGAGTAATATTTCCTCTCCTGGTGCAACTTGAGACCCATTTCCTCTTGTACTCCAGTGACAAGACCAACAGCCTCCTTTCAGGTAGTTGTAAAAAGCAATGATTTCTCCCCTCAGCATCCTTTTCTCCAGACTAAACAACCCCAATTCCCTCAGCTACTCTTCATAAGCCTTGTTCTCCACACCCTTCACCAGCTTCATTGCTCTTCTTTGGACACTCTTCAGCACCTCAATATCTTTCTTGTAGTGAGGGGCCCAAATCTGAGCACAGTATTCAAGGCACAGCCTCACCAGCACCAAGTTCAAGTTCACCAGCACCAAGTTCAAGTTCACAATCCCTTCCCTAGTCCTGCTGGCCACGCTATGTCCAGTGCAAAAACTAGTCTTTTTCATTTCTTGAACATCTGCCCATATAAACTCAACTGATAAAAAACCCTTTCCTTTTGTGAACTTAAAAATACAAATTCTTTTTTTGCTGTGTGTTGCCCTGTCTTTTCCATGATTTGATTTCACTCATATGTATGAACTAAAAGATATGTCTAAATGCATATGAACTTGATTACTGTGATTTGGGAAGAAAGACACAATAGAAATGTCAAATATTGCTACTATTCACTTCATTAGTGTATGAAACTAGCAAAGACTGTCTGCAGTCACCTTCTCATATAAGACATTTGATTATTTTCTTAGTTATTTTGAAAAAGAGATAAATGATATCACTCTGGATTGGCTGGAAATACTTCTTGGTTCAAGTTGAAAATCTCAGTCTCGTGTTTTTCTGGAGACACTAAGTCTGTTGTGAGTCCATGTAAAAGGCCTCTGTGTATAAGACTATGAAGACCAACCCTCAATGTTCCAAGAAGACTTGGTTAGAGACCTGCTTGGTCAATTAAACATCCACAAGTCTATGGGGCCGGATGGGATACACCCAAGGATATTAAGGGAGCTGGCGGAGGTCCCTGCCAAACCCCTTTCCCTCATCTATCAACAGTCCTGGCTGACTGGGGAAGTGTCACTCAACTGGAGACTGGCAAATGTAACTCCTATTTACAAGAAGGGTTGGAAGGAGGATCCGGGGAGTTACAGGCCTGTCAGCTTGGCCTCGGTACCGGGGAAGGTCATGGAGCAGATCATACTGAATGCTATCACACAGCACATGCAGGACAGCCAGGTGATCAGACCCAGTCAGCATGGGTTTATGAAAGGCAGGTCCTGCCAGACCAACCTGATATCCTTTTATGACAAGGTTACCCAGTTAATGGGCGAGGGAAAGACTGTGGATGTGGTGTACCTGGACTTTTGTAAAGCGTTTGATACCATTTCTCACAGCATTCTGGGTCCAGTCCTGCTCAATATCTTTATCAATAATCTGGACGAAGGGATTGAGTGCACTCTTAGCAAGTTTGCAGATGACACCAAGCTGGGTGGCACTGTTGATCTACTTGAAAGAAGGGAGACTCTGCAAAGAGATCTGGACAGGCTGGATCGATGGACTGAGACCAACGGGATGAGGTTCAAAAAGACCAAATGCTGAGTCCTGCACTTGGGGCACAACAATCCCATGCAGCGTTACAGGCTTGGGGAAGAATGGATGGAAAGCTGCCTAGAGGAGAAGGACCTGGGAGTGCTGGTTGACAACCGGCTGAATATGAGCAGCAATGTGCCAAGAAGGCCAATGGCATCTTGACCTGTGTCAAAAACAGTGTGACCAGCAGGACAACGGAGGTTATTGTCCCCCTGTACTCGGCACTGGTGAGGCCACACTTCGAGTACTATGTGCAGTTCTGGGCCCCTCAGTATGAGAAAGACATTGAGGCATTGGAGTGCGTCCAGAGAAGGGCGACGAGGCTGGTGAAGGGACTGGAAAACAAGTCTTATGAGGAACGGTTGAGGGAACTGGGGTTGTTTGGCTTGGAGAAGAGGAGGCTGAGGGGAGACCTCATCGCTGTCTACGGCTGCCTGAAAGGGAGCTGTGGCAGAGCGAGTGTTGATCTCTCAAGTGACACGTGATGGGACAAGGGGAAATGGCCATAAGTTGCATCAGGGGAGGTTCAGACTTGATACTAGGAAGAATTTCTTTACCGAAAGGGTGGTCAGGCACTAGAACAGGCTGCCCAGGGAGGTGGTTGAGTCACCATCCCTGGAGATATTTAAAAGAAGGATAGATGAATTTTTGAGAGACATGGTTTAGCGGATGATAGGTGCGGTTGGACTTGATGATCTCCAAGGTCTTTTCCAACTGGAAGATACTATGATTCTATGATTCTAGTAGAAAAAAAAAAAAAAAAGTACCTGGCATTCACATTCTATTTCTCTTGTACACCAAGTATAAATGGGTTAATAATTTATTGACTGCATCACCCTGATTATAGGTTCTTCTTTTTTTCAAAACAACTGCCATTGCTATTTTTTCCCAGAAATCTGTTTTGTCCATTTTTCAGCAATTTCAACATTTCCCAGAATTTTTGTGGCAAGTAATTCCAGCTAGCATCTCTGCATGCTTCATTACAAAAATTCTCTGTCTTATTAGAGCAGTTATTTTTTGTCTATTATTTGTTTAGTACCTACAGCATGTTCAGTTCTGATGACTAAAAAAATATAAAGACAATCTATTTTCTGAAGTACACCAAATCTGAAAGTTAGTCACGCAGAAGAGGGAAGAACTGGGAAATCAAGAAGCAAGGAGAGCTTTCTGGACAAGAGGATTACTTGAGGAGGAAAGGCAGAGTGGCTGAAATGGGGTCTAGGATTCAACTTTTTAAATTGCAGTCAACTCTTTTGCAAGCATTGTCAAAGAAACAGGAACAAATCTTGGCCCTATTAAAGTCAAAGGCAAAACTTCAACGAATTTCAGTACAGCTCTTTCTGCTATAGAATTTAAGGGACTCTGAGGGAGAAAGAACAATATTGGAGTGACTGGAATGTGGTATAGTTCCCAGAAAAATGATCAGGCATAAGTTCATCATCTTCTGAAATACAAGATTCTGTTGAGTAATTCTGGATGCAGAATACTAGTCTAGGCAGGCCCTTTGGTCTGCATCTGTGTATAAAATACATTCTTCCTCCACAGCAACTTCTAATCACATTTTTAAGTCTTGTAATCTAGCCAAAACAATAACAGTAAGTCACTGATATTCAGATATTATGCTTGTATCACAATAGACAGACAATTCTCCTGAAAGATCTAACTCATTATATAGGCTGACAAGGATTTGATCAGTGCTTTTATTATGTAGTTTCTGCATTTGAAAGAAATGGTTGTAGGAACCTTTGAAAGATTTGAAACCAATGAATAAAAGCTCAAAGAGAATTTTTCCTCCCCTACTTTCACTACTTTCTTAATCAATGATTTCCATTTGTCACTGCTAATGACATCATCCCTGATACCCTCTCCTGTGATTTTTTTTTCCCTGCTTAATCACTTTCATTTCTGTATTCGTTATTTAGCCATCATTTTACTTGTTCTGACAACTGATTTTCTGTCTGTATTTTTTTTCCTTGGTTTTGCTATCTGTATAACTTTCAAAGCACTGAATGTCAGCTCAGGACTCTGGCAGTTCATGCAGCTGAGATGGATTGGGGAGAGATCTCACATTTTAGCACAACCGTCACTTTACTGACAGTTACAGTCCAGTCTTCAGCATTAGAGTAGATGCAATCAATATGAGCATGTCTTCAAAATCATTCAGAAAGACTCTGTCTTTCAAGTAAGTCCTAGGATTGTCTGCTGACCTTTCCAAGTTCTCTGTCATGGTCTTTGAAAGATTAGTGTTCCTTAATTTTTTTCCTCTCTGTTTCTATCCTATTAAATAAAAAGTAGGTTGAAAGTACCTTGTGTTTATATTTGCTGAATGCTAGTTTTTGCTACTTTGAATTTACCTTTACACAATTTAAGACTCATGTTTTAGAAATAAAATACATACTCCTACCTCTACTACACTGACACTTACAAATTGCAAAAAATACTTACTATTTTCAAAACTAAAGCATCCCAACATAGCCTCATATTGTGGTGAAGCGTTTCTCTCAACCAGAAGATGCTGCTTTGAATTCTTATCACTGGTGAATCTATAGGTGATACATCTCCATACCAATATTTATGACCAAATCTTATATCATGTGATGATTTTATTTGAAACCAATTTTCTTAGTATGCAGAATAACAAAGGTTAACAGACTAAGCACATCAGCAAAAGTTTTTCCTTAAAGTCAGAGCTGTTGATGATATTATCAGAATTTTAAGAATTCTGTTCTTTCCTCCCCATCTACTTATACTGTATCTACAAATCAATGAGGTTCAGGTCGGAGATTACTGTTTTATGTAGAGCTACTGTGTTGTTAATGTACACTGGGGTCTATTGCCCTCTGCTGGGTTGAATTTCACATCTGGATCTGCAAATTGCTGCATATGTCGCGTGTTTCATGTAATTGTTAAGAGTGGAGCAGACCTCCCGTAACAGCCAGTGCTGGACATATGGGACAGGATGAATGAATTTCTCCAACCTGAAGGTGCAGATTATCTTGGAGATGCTGACAACCAAAGGCTTCAATGTGTGGGTGCTGTTGTGTTAGGACTGTGAATTTCAGTGGGAGAATTTCTACTGGTGCATTGCTGAAAAATGGAGTCTATTTTGTTATGTATGCAACTACTGGAAAATGTCTCATTGCTTTCTCAAGATAATTTCCAGGCAGATGATCCTAAGGTACATAAGAATTCTTTGAAGTGGTATTAAGCAAACCACCTGTAATCAATCTTCAGCTGCAAAATGTGCATGAGATGTTCTACTGAAGTTGCAGTCACAATTCTATTACTTGGGAATCTTAGGACTTTTTGCAAAATCCACGCTAGATACCAAGCACATGAAGTTCTTAATTGAGCAGAAAGGATTGTGCAAGGCTTGTGTTCCTTCCTTACTTATATCATGGGTGATATTTAGAAGATTTAGTATTGCTTCAGTTGCAAAACTGTTCTGTATCCAGTTACCTCTCTTCAAGATAATTCCAAGATAAACTGAAAAGGCGGGAGTGTTTAGCAGATCAAACTGTCTGTGTTATGGCCTTAATGAAATATGAAGAAGAAGGGAGAGGGAGAGATTGGAAATTTTCATTCATATACTCAATGTCCTCACAATCTGCATGAGATTTAGGCTCAAATCTTATCTTTTTGTGAGATAGATCTAGCTAAACTTGACTGGACAATTCAGAGGAGTGACCAGGAGAGCAAACTTACAATGTTTTCTGTCTGGGCTCTCTACTCAATGGCTCTTCTTACACAGCAAAAATATAACATAGCAGAACTGTATTGATCTTTCATAGAAAAATCATAGTTGTTCTCAATGCTTTTGTAGTGGATTGATCTCAGCCAGTTGCCAGACACTCATTCACCCATTCTCTCACTCTATTTTCTCAAGGGCATAAGGGGAGAAAATAAGATCAAAAAGTTCGTGGTTTGAGATAAGGATGGGTAGTTAACTTACCATTTGCTGTCATGGGAAAAACAGTGTCAACTTAGAGAAAATTAATTAAATCAATTGACAGTTAAAATAGATTAAGATGGGGGGGATCCCCCCCAATTAAAATAACACCTTCCCTCCACCCCCGCACTTCTTCCCAGCTTCAGCTTCACTCTTTAATTCATACGTCCTTTACCATCAGTGCTCAGCCCTGAGCGATACAGGGGAATGGGGATTTTCGGGGGGATATTGGTCAATCCATGATCATAGAATCATAGAATCATCTAGCTGGAAAAGACTTTTGAGATCATTGAGGCCAACTGTACCTGTCCACTACTAAACCATGTCCCTAAGAAGCTCATCAACCGGTCTTTTAAACACCTCCAGGGAAGGGAACTCAACTACCTCCCTGGACAGCTGTTCCAGCGCCTGACCACCCTTTCAGTGAAGAATTTTTCCTAATATCCAGTCTGAACCTGTCCTGGTACAACTTGTGGCCATTTCCTTTTGTCCTATCATCTGTCATTTGAGAGAAGAGACCAACAATCACCTCGCTATAACCTCCTTTGAGGTAACTGTAGACAGTAATAATGGTCCCTCTATACTGTTACTTCCTTCTCACACTTTTTCCTTGCTCCAACATGGTGTCTCCATAGGCTGCAGTTGCTTCAGGAAACATCCCCTTCTCTGGTGTGGGATCCTCCACGGAGTGCAGGGTGACAACCTGCCTCACCATGATCTTTTTCAAAGGCTGCAGGGAAATCTCTGCCTGGAGCACCTCCTAAACCTACTTCTTCACTTCCCTTGGGCTGTTACTCACATTTTCTTTTTCCTTATGCCTCACGCTGCTGTGAAGCATTTTGCCCTTTCTGAAATCTATTTTCTCAGAGGCACTGCCTTCTTGGCTGATGGGCTCAGCTGTGCCCTGTGATGGGTCTGTTGGACCTGACTGGAACTGGCTGTGTCTAGCATGGGGCAGCCCCTACTCTCTCCCCACAGAAGCTACCCCATGCTGTCTCTCATTGCCAGCACCTTGACATGGACACCAAATGCAGTTATACCAACATCAATTAATTAAACCTTTCTCAGGAAGTCAAGAAAATCAAGCTGTTGAAGCCTGTTACAGTGGGAATTACAACTCAACCTATTCTTTGCCTTATACACAGACCCAGACGACGTTTCATCCTCTCATCAGTTTGAAATACTGTCCTGAAAAGATGCCCTGGGTGAAAGGTAAACTGAGTGTTCACAGCCTTGGCCAAAGAAAGATTGCATCAAGCAGCCATTTGAAAAATGCCCACACAGCCTACTTTCTTATGCTGAAACATTTTAGAAAATGGCAGGCAATGCTAATGGCATTACTGTAGTGATTTCCTCAGGAGTTACTTTTGATGATGATATATCACACTGATCCATATTTTCATTTAATTTAACACCAGAAATTGACATTTGAAAATGAAAGTGTTAGGCTGGAGTCCACAGTGAATGGCTGTAGAAGCTAATGATTGAATGCTTTTCAGAGTGCTTTAAGAAAAAGATAATCATTATGTTATTTCTGCTCTTATAGTATTGCTAACACAGTACCTATAGTATTAAAAGCCTATTTAGCAAAGAGCTTTGAGGACTAACCCTTGTTTTATTTAATAGAGCTTAAACTATCTTCAAGAAAAGCACAGAGAATAGATTCTATATATTTTATCTGTTCGAGATAAAATACAGATGATCTTACCATGAAGAGACTGTCACCCAAGAAAGGTGGAAATGTAGCAAGTAGGCACTGGGATACTTAAGGAACAACTATGGGAAGATTTTAATTCAATTTACACATATAATGTGTTTGAAAACTCTCATACTGAATCACAGAGAGAGAGAGAGGGTTTAGGAATGCCTTGAAAAAACAGCTTGAGGATTAGCAGCCTGGAACCACTGTAGGTTCACAGCTTGGATGTCTGAGTATGACATTCTAATCTTCTTCATAAGAGTGGTTTTGTTCCCAGAGAATGAAAGACTTGAAAGCTTATAGAGATTTGTATTTATTTCTAGCTTCAATATAATGTTTTCAGAGTATTTTATGGCCATGATTGAGTGTCAATGGAAGGTCCAAAATGGTCACATGTGGTATCTGGTCACTATATCATTCTGCAAAACAGGTCCAGTTTTTGTATAAATAGAAGTTTAGGATGTAAAGGGAGGATGAAATATATTGATCAGTGTGCGGTTCCTATGCTGCCCGACTCATTAGTACTCATGAATTGCCATTTCATGTGATCGGGTTGCCCTCTAGAGGTCGGTCCCCAAGTGAAATCTAAAAATGGGTCTTTTCCTTCAATTTTCATAGTAGTCTTTGGTGAAAGAGGTTCTTCGGTTATGTGCAAGTTAACACTTGTTACTCAGTAACTACATTCCCTTTTTCTTAACTGCTAATATTTTCTTGCAGCATAATTTCTTTAGGTTTTTTTGTTGTTGTTTTTGAGGTTGAGTATCTAGTTTCAGTGGTTTCAATCTCTTTCAACACAGAAATCAGAGACAAGTAGCGAGAGAAGACCTAAAGCCCTATTCTACCAGTCAGGGGAGATGTTGGTTATCTCGGTCTGTCAAATCATATTCTTAGAAGAACCAACTTTGCTGTGAAAACAATCAGTGGAAACACTGAAACTATATCTAAAATGGTAAATTAAATTATGCCAGAGAAGGGTCCTTGACTTTGGACCTCAGTCATTTCTACTTTTCCGTTGGTAGATCAGTCCCTGTAAAAATTATTGTTTTTATCCAATAGCACTGTCCTGAACAATTCCTTAGACTATTTCAGGAGTAATCAAAGACCTTTTTTCTCAGTGTTGTCTGTATGTGACCATCTTGTTTTGTAGCTGAAATGTTTTGATAGGATGGACATTGACTTTAGCATGTGACTTCATACATAAAAGTGTCAATGAGTAGGTTTAATAGCCTCATATAGCCTCAGAGGGACTAATTTTGAACTCCTCTAGTGAAATTATTTTATTCCAATAAATTAAAGAAAAAGGCTAGTTAATGATAATGAGGTACGCTTACACTCTAAAGTTGCTGAGCTATGGACATTCTTTTAGAGTAAAACAAACAGAAGACTTTTGAAGAAATCATTCTCCAGGCATTTAACAAAAATATTGCAAAATGTTTCACTTATTTTGCTTACCATTGTGTGTTTCTTTTTGATTTTTTAACAACTGGTACCAAACAGCTTCTTTGAGCGAAAAATCGGAAAACATTTTACATATCAAAGGGAAGAGAATCAGGCCTGACCTAAACCTGAACAATGTAGGTGTTTGATGTTGTCAATGGTGTTTACATACTCAATAGCTAGACACTCCTAAAACAAGTTACTTAAATATGAGCACTGTTTTGTTCATTGCTCTGTGAGTTATAACTGTCTAGTATTTTGTTTTTCATAGCAACTTAACTTATTAGATGTGAGTTCTCAGGCTTGTTACACTCTCCTTAACTTTGCTCTTGCAAGGAACACGTAATGTTACTGATGTCTAAAAATGAATGTGACCTTGGAAGTAAAACAAAAATCTGCATGTAAAGGATAGCAAATGTAGTGAATATATTAATGAAGCAGATAATTATTTTCCTGTTGTACTCATCTTTGAGGCTGCTAATACGGGATTTATCATGAATGTCTGTTATACTTTACTTAAATCTAGTTTTCAGTCAAAAATTATCTCTCACAGAGTAATGCAGCACTAGAGGAATGGCCTTACATGCCATTACAAGTGGATTAATGAAAAAAAATCCAACCTGTAACTTTTTTTCAGGTGATATTGTTTTCTAACATATCCAACCACATATACCTTTTAGAGTAGAAACATGCCTTTCTGAATCAGTCCTACAAAATTATTTGTGTTCTTTCACTGAATCATGAAATTAAAGAATTGTTGAGGTTGGAAGGCATCTCTGGAGGTTTCAAGACCAGCCCTCCTGCTCAAAACAGGCATAGCTATAGCAGGTCACTCAGGGTCTTGCTATCTATTGGCAGAAAACACTGTTAGAAAAATAGAAATCTCCAAATTGAGTCAAATTGAGGTCAGTCTAGTCTAATATCCTATTTCTCACAGATACTGGCTGCTTCAAAAGACTTCCTAAATGCAGAAAGTCTGTTTATCATACACCAAATCTGTAAACATTAGAGACTATATTAAGCCATGAATTATGTTTGTTTGGTTGGTTTTGAAATTATGTTTATTATCAGTTAATGCCAGATTTGATTATTAGTTATGACTGTCTTACCAGTCATCAGTCTTGTTATTAGCCTAAGTTATATCTAAGGTTTATACACACACACATACACACAGCAATGTTATCACAGTTTAGTGGTATAGCAGGAAAACCGCTTCAGTGATTCTTCCTGAATTTACTCTCTTGTTATTTTATGTAATAATTCTATGGAGGAAATAGAAAGGCTGAATAACAGACGTTTACTGTTTCTCATACATATTTTTCATTGCTATGTGAAATGTTATCAAATCCCTTTTAACTGTGCAGACAATACTACATCATTGCATTGACATAATCTTTATAGATTTCTTTGTGCCACATACATCATGCAACCTCAAATATTTGTTTTTCTGATAACAACTGTGCACAGACTGTGATTTTGTTTTACTGCCTATTTCTTACATATAGGTGAATTTCACCCATGTCAGATGGACAGAGTTCATTTGCTTGTTACTTCACTAATTTATTTTTATGGCCAGGGTGCATCACTTTGCATTTATCAATACTGATTTTCATTTGCCTGTACACATTGCTTCTTTGTCTCACTGGAGTTTTTCAGTGTCTGCTCCAATGTCTACTCTAGAATCATCTACATAATTATGTGAATATCTTGTTACTCAAAGGTCCTATATTATCAGGAAAGACTACAACCTGTTTTGTGTTTGTGAAACAGACATCTTCTGAAGTCTATAGGCCAATTATTTGACCATATTAACTGACACGGTGTATCTGAAGTTAATGTAAATCGGCCAAAGAAAATATACCTGCTGAGTATCTTCTATGTCTTATGCAGTGAGTAGAACTATTATTACAATTTTAGTGCCTATATATGCACATTTTCAGCATTAGAAACCTGTTTCCTTCTCAATTTTTTCAAGTAATATGACTCAAGACAGTTGTTGATGTTCCTTGGAAAAAGCCTGAAATGTTAATAGATTACAAGTGACACATATCACTTAGTAATTTCAGACCAATTTCATCCGGAAATAACACTCTATTACTGAAGAATTAATGTGAAGCGTGTGATTTTGGCAGCAGAAAGATCAGTATATAAGACCAATTAGAGATAAAAGAAGTCACTAAATTTGTTTACACAGCTGGACTTCCAGTCACAGGCTGATCTCCTCCTTTCATGTGCTTCTTTTTCTTTCTTCTTTTGCTTTCTTTTCAGGGTCTGAAACTTAAAGGCACAGAACAGAACACTTTGAAAGTCATTTGCCATTATGTTAACTTCATTTTCTCCCTGGAGTGTTCGGTGTCCTAATGTACCCTTATAAAATCCTATGAGTACATTTGACTCTAATAGGTATGATAACAACAGATAGATTATATAGTGAAGCAGTAGATTCCTAGGGGTTTCTAGACAGAAGACTAACCTGAAGTATAACATTCAGACAAAAATTTTCCTGTAAATAATTCTTAGCTGTCCTTGTACTTTGGACTCTGTAGTGTGACTTGAGAAACCCATATTTGGTCCCAGCTCCAATTATTATTTAAATGTGTTAGGCAAAATGGAACTGCTTCAGCAACAGCCATTAGGCAAACCACACTTTTGACTGCCATGGAATCAGAGTCAAAGCACCTTTCAAAGGAGTAAAACACTTGATCTTTAAATCCTTGCTCTAAATAAATATAAATTTGTAGTGCCATGAAGCAAAATATTCAGCATCATCACTGGCATCTCATCAGTTAGACATTCCAGCTGTCAGTAATGTGACAAACAGATGCCTTTCCACTAGTAATTTATCTTCAAACATGATTTAACTCTGGAAAAAAAATGTTTTTCAAGGTTCAGCTTCAGGTTGGTTCACTGAAAGTAGCCTACCAGATTTATTAGAAATAATCTGACTAAAGCGTGGGTGCATGATTTTTACGTCTCTGCAGATGCATTAACTAGGTAAGCATGCTTTTCCTATCCTTAATCTTTTATCTCTGGGGAACTATTTATGCTGCCAGAGACAGGGCTCTGGTTTGGATTCGCCTTCAGTCTAAATGCACCCATTCCTATACCAGTTTTTAACTTTCACTTTGACAATAAAGAATCAAGTATTTATTTTCTTCCAGTTAATTTCTTTTTCCCATGAGCCAGGAGGTGGTCTCAAAGATACAATGATACTTGAGTATTCATCCTTACAGACAAGTACCATCAGTTTTTCAGAAGCTGACCAGGCTCAATGCGAGTCTTGACATAGGAAAGAAAAAAAACAAGGCAAAGGGAAATATTACCCTGGAACATTCTAGCAGACAAAATAACTGTACAATGAGCGACTCCTTGTTTGTTTCTTCTGGCAAGGCAATTTTTTTTGTGAAGCTGGACCTATATCCCTTTCTTGTTAGTGCCTACGGTTCTTGCTATGATCGAGTTAAGACGACTGATTTCTGTAGTCTGTGAAATTATGCCCATCACACCTAATAATATTTGGCTTGAACTGATTGGCTTCGGTTGCTATTCAGATTTGAATTGTTTTTTTACGTAGTTAATTTTGAATCTTTCAATAGCACTTCTCTGAGTGTTTTGTTCTGGATTTCATTTACTGTTTTGCCTCTTATCAAGAATTTCACCCCTCAAATTGGGGCTTGTGTCTAGTTACTTTCCTGGTTTTTCAACTTATTCTACTATCCTCTGTTTAAAATCACATTACTCATATATTCTGCTTTTATTTTGAGTGCAGTTCTGAAATGCTTGTGTTACATCCTCAGTGTTAGTCTTGTCTGGCTAAATTGACTGGAACTATTAAAATCCTCAAGTGCTTTAGAACAAGCTATCATCAGAGATAAGGTTTCCTGTTGACTGGTTGTTTTTTTTATTTGGCTGTTTTTTCGGCGTCCATTTCGGTTTCCATTGCCTGCAGATATAAAGCGAGGCACTGGGCTCAGACTCCTGTGGTTGCATTTCACATTTCTGAAGTGTTCCAGGTCTGACGGGTTTTTTTTGTCTCTCAGTTCTTTGGCTCAGGGTAGAGTTTCAGCTCATGCAATGGCTGCTGTTTGAACAAAGGAGCCTGACTCTTTGGGTCAAAATCTATCTGATCACTTCAGCTGGTTACTGCTCAGAGCAAAACAGCTCTTTCAAGCTCTTCTTAAAGGTAATGCTCTACAGAGGTGGCAGGAGATGGGGTCAGCAACATTTGCAATCTTGTAGTAGACAGCAGTGTTTTGTGATACAGCAACACTTGCGTGAAGTATAGCAAAGCGCTCAAAGTATCTGATGATGAGGTCAGTGTCAGTAGGAGGGTGATGTGTGAAAAATCAATACAGGCCTATTCTTTCGATACGTATCTCAGGCAAAGGGAAGAGCAACTCTCAGATGTAATCCAGCTGGAGGGCAAGCCTGAGGGGAACCAAAGAGGATACTATAAAGGCATTACTAATCTTACAGCAAGCAAATAGATGCCAGAGCCTGGAGACAAAACCCTACCTACTGAGATCTTCTTGGATGTTTACTTAGGGTTCTGGCTTCATCCCACCAAAAGGCCACAATGGATTAAAAAGGTTTCTTCCTGGAGCAGAAACAGACCAGCAATATAGCAAAACACAAACCATATTTCTCTACAGTCAGAGAGGCTGAATGGCATTACAGACCTCTGTGTGCTCTGTAACTTCCCAAATGTTGTTCCATCCAAATGCACTTTCACATTCAAACTCAGGTCTGAATCCATATACAAATTAACTGGAGTGAAGGACGCAAACAACAGTACCCTACCTTCCCTGAAACTAGTGAGAAATGCTTTTCCTCTTATTGTTTTAAATTATTCCTTGTATTGATTGTTTTTTCCTTTGGGTTTATTTAATAGTTAAACACACTGTATTTAAAGAAAAAAACTGGTCTGATAACTCTATTGACTTTTGTACACTACATTAAAAAAGCACTGCAGTTCTAGAATTTCAATCTGATTTACTCCTTTCTGCATAAACTGGTGCCCCAGATGAGGTTTCTTCATAATGTACCCTTGGGGATGTGTTTCAAGCATATTTTCTAACAGCTTCAGAAGTAGTAATAGTAGCACCCAAGCATCAGTTAGCAGTTCTACGATGTAATGCTTTTCATCTTCAAAGCACTTTACAGACCTTAGTGAATTAATAATTATGCATCAGACACTGAGCAGTCATAAATCTAAGGCATTTGCAGATCTCAATAGAATCATGTAGAGGACAAAATCATTTTGAAAAACACTGAAATCCTGATCATTTGAATGCTCTTGAAAAAAAATCAGCAAATGGATCAACATAACAAATGCTCTGTGTTGGTAAGAACATAGGAATTTCTCAGACCTGTGAGTTACTTCGAACGAAACTGCAGTAAAATCTGACCACACACTGGTACATCTCCCAGCAGAAATTTTATTTGGTTAGAAGTTTAAACATCATATACGAAATACTTAGACTCCGTGAATGTGGGATGAATCCCAGCAGGGTTGACTCAGATCTTGATCCTGCAATGCAGAGAAACTGAATTCTAATAATTTTCCTCTATGTGACCTGGATGAGACCCTGCGAATAAAGGTTGTTTCTGCTTGACATCAAAAGAAACCCCACCACTAGGAAGCACACAGTAGCTAGATTAAGAGCCACATTTTCACATTCTTCTTATTCTAGCCTTTGTTCTTGACAGCAGCAAACCTGTAAATGCAGATCATCTGTGCTAATTGTTTTGCACACAGACTCATAGAGCTGGAAAAAATCTGGAAGGATCACGTAGTCCATCTTCTTGTGCCAAAGTTGCATAATCACTACTCATGTCATTCATTACTGTGTAAATGGCTCTTAGAGCTTGCCAGAATACAACTCTTTTCAAGTAATTCATTGTTGCATGTCACTGTCCTCACTGTTAAAAAGTTCTGCCGAGTATCTATTGAAACTCATCTTTGCTGCAGTTTAATTTTTTTTTCCTAACCTCCATCTTTGCGCTCCCTTCTTCACATATTTGAAGGTAAATCTCGTACCTCTTTCATATAGTCTTCCTTCAAATTTGACTTTTTTTTCCCAATTCTTGAGACTGTGAGATATTGTATGAGGAAAAAAAGCAGTGGATGAGTAGTTTACTCTAAACTCTAAACTCATAATAAAGGCCCCCCCCTCCTCCAGAAGCAGTCTAGGAAAGAAGCGTGATTCATGATGTCCCTGTTTCTTCTTGAGTTTCCAGCTGTTCTCACCAAACCCTCCTGTACTTGCAGTTTGCAGCTGTACTGAAAGGCTCTTCCTGCCTCCATGTGCTGCTGCCAGGCATTTTTCTCCTTCTGCCTTGTACAAATATAAAAGAAGAACATTTTCAATCATAATCATATATAAGTCCTAATTCTGGAATACCTATGACATTCACAACCTTTTTGCATTCAGTTTTATTAAAGGTTGGAGAATTTATTTGTTTTTATTTTTTCCTCCTTTTATTTTTTCCTTTAAAATATATTGGATTTTATTAACTGCAACATCCTCAATATAGATTTTGGTATGGAGTAGATTTTACAGCATTAAAAAAGTGTATCACACCCACAGGTTTGTAAGTAATTTCTTTTAAAATGAACACTAAGAATATATTTCTCCCCCCTGCCTCCACTCCTACAGAATGCGCAAAAAGCCCATAAGGCACTTGATGATATTTTTAAGTGGAATTTCTATAGATTCATTCAGAATATTTCACTTCCAGAAAAAAAAAAGCTATGTATTTTAAGTTTGTGTTTCAAAATTAAAAAAGGAAGTAAGAATAGTTTTCTTTTTTATAAGAACAAAAAGAGAAAAATCCCACCTGGAATTAATATATACTGTTTTCCTGTGATAGGTTTAAATATATGAAAAAAGAAGTCAGAATAACTGACAAATTTATAGAGAATATATCACTCAAGATATTCAATAATTTCTTGTCTATTACCTTGTAAACGTGTCATCAATCTAAAGCCAGATACTAGATTTCCAAGTGGCCCTTGGGAGATAAACTCCATAGCACCTTAGGTGGTACACCAAGGGGTAAATCCTGAATGCAGCTTCACATGCGCAAAGCTGGACAGATAGGACAGCCCAGGATACTCAATAAAAAATGTAGCTATCAAGGCAGAAGGTCTTCATTGGCAGTTTGTTTTCAGCCTGCTTTGACTGATGAGAAGAAACATGAAGAGAGTGTTGGGTTCTGAGAAGAGCCCAGATTTAGAGGCTGATGGGAACTGCTGGTCAAGCCACAGAGCACTCGATGCTTCTTACACACTTGGACCAGAATGTAAACAACAATGCTTTGGCAGGTCAAATTTCCAGCTCCCATCTCCAGGGGTTTACTATTCTTTCCCCAAATGCCCTGGGAGCAGAGAATGACTTGGCATCCTTTGCCAGCAGCAAGCTAGCAAAAGCTACTGTAAAGGCCATTTTGATGAGCTTTCTTCTGGTTTTGGATTCAGACAGATGCTCATTAAAAAAGTTTGTTCATATCATTATTTACCAAGTTTTTTTTTTTGTTTTTTTTTTAACCTCATAACTGTTGGTGCCAAAAGTACAGTTTTGGGTTTTTTTTTTTTTGGTTGATTTTTTTTCTTTTTTATTCCTCGAGGAGAAAAAGAAAGGGAAAGAAAAGAAAATATATGAGTTGATCATTATAGAATCAGTGAATTGTACTAAACTTGTATTCTGGCAGTATATCCAACAGAATTTTTTGATATGTCATTTAGCACTCTTGAGAAAACCTAGCCTATTAGAGGAATCATGCAGTGCACAAGGAGATATGTCTGAAAATAAATAAACTATGTAAAACTGAAAATTTTCTCCCTGAAGGATTAAGCAATTTTTTGTCAGCAAAAGAAAAATCTGCAAACTGCTATCATTGCACATTTTGAGGAGAAATTCAACATCCACGTGTAATCTGCCATAGTTGATACCCTGAATAACAGAGGAAATAGCAAAAAAGTAAACGCAATTTCTCTCTGCATGGTAGGTTTTCACTCACAAAGGTACCTTCCAAAACGGCAGACCAACTTCCTAACCTCAGTGTTAACAATAAAGCACCAGGAAAGCACCTGGAGATTGTTTCCCACTTGGTGGGAATGAAGTGATTACAGAACAGATTGGGTTGGATTTTTTTAAATCTGTGGACAGGTTTGGAATTGAAAAGTAAGGGTGGGGAAAAAAATAAAAAGAAGGAAAAGATACAGAAGCTTTAACTTTAAAAGTTAGCAAGTAATCCCTATAAAATCGAGCAGTGTTAGATACTCTTAGCCAGAGAAGCTGCCTGCCCTAACAAGAGTGAGATATACACAATATCAGATCTATCACAGCAAACATATTTGGAGTGAAACAGAACGTAGAGACAAATTTCCATTCAAGATGATGTTGCTAGAATCAGCTTTTTTTTCATTGATCGAACCATGCCCTATCTGTTTGCTGCCTCTCCCTCCCCCATGATTTTCAGCCCCTTTCTCTTTTTCAAGCCCTACGCAGTTAGTCTCATACTAGCACATTTGTTCATTTATCAAGGTTCAGTTTTCATTTTATTAGCAGTCGTGGACAAAATTGCCTGATTATGTGTTCCTTCCTCAGGCACAAAATGCCTTCTTAAGACTTTTCTGTATTGTGTCTGCAAATTTTCTCTACTTAACATTGGATAAACAATTGTTGAAAAACTAATACTCCAATCCTGTCTCTCTCTTCTGTTGCTTTCATATGGTATCATCTAGTTTGTGGTCTGTTTGGGGACTTAGTTGCCTCAGAGCGCTTACCATGCTGGAGACTAGTTCTTGACAGAGCTTCCTTGGAGCTTATGAATTTATAAAATACACATTTACAAGCCAGTCATTATGTTGGATTTTTGAGGATATGCATGTGTCTATACTTCACAACAAAAACATATTAATTTTTAGTCTAAAAATATGACTTCCTGTACATAAGATACGTGTCAGATTTTTTTTAATGTGTTTGATACATCAAAAGACAATGTACTTTAAAGACAATGTACTTTTGAAACTATCCAAATTTATTTAATTAAAGGATTAACATTGTATATGATATAAAAGTGAGTAACTTTCCCATCAGAACTCAGTCTCATTTCCAGCGTCTTTTCCAAACCCATTCCCCATTTTCCAAATTTACTGTAAATACAACAGTAAGTTATAGGCAGATATCATGCTACTAGAAAAACATCATCTGTTCAATGTGGAAAACAGGTTTGTAAGCATGGTAAAGGTATTTTTCACACCTCCTCATTGTAATGTTTATCAGTGGTACAGGGAACAGTAAAATCTTCTTTCCAGCACAGTGTTACAGATCCTGTTTGCACCTTAGTGTACATAAGTGGCAGCCTGACTTCTGAGTTTCCTGCCCACTTTACTGACTGAATGCCTGGATATGGGTATTTCATGTAGAAAATAGAATGTGTAGAGTAAATGAATAAAAAAATACAAGTTTTAAACCACCAGAATCTATGTCAGATTCAGTCAGCAAACAAAAATGTGAGGGTTAAAAAGAGATTCCAATTAAAAGACTATAAAAAATTCTGTGTCTCATACTTTCATTTGTGGTGAGCTCACACATTTCTTTCATCTCTCCATTGCTAAAGTAGAATGCATCTTTCAGTATTTCCTCAGTTAAAGTTGTCTTTAAATTTAACATCCTCTTTGAGAAATATTCTATCCTCCTACCATAATCAATACAAAAATTTTCCAAGTATAATTTTTCTATCTATCTAAAGAGGTTTTCTCTTTTCTAGTTTACTGGCAGTTGCCCAGCTTGGTGATTAGTCATCTTACTTTCTTGCCTTTCAGACAAGAAGGAACTTTTCATATCTTTCAATGTAATAAACAAAAACAAAAATAATTTTATTGATTCAAGTTTTACAGAATCTTTATAAGACTGCTCCACACCAAAACTTCATATAGCTTTATAAAGTACAAAATCAATTCTTTATAATAGTTTGTCCTGCATATAAAACTATGTATTCCACATTTTTCTCTACTATATGTGAAAAACTAATTTTGAAACATAAACATTGAAGAAAAGTTCAAGAATAGAAAAATTCGGCATTTTTTTCTGACTTGAATGTCCTGTACAACATAAATGATACGCTTATATTTATAAATTATAAAATAATAAAAATCCATGTGGACAAGGTAATTTTCAAGCTTTGATATTAATCTGGAATATAAACTACAATTTAAATTGGATAGAATAAAAATCCATACCTAGTTGCTAATCTCCTGAAGTCAATTTTAAATGATAAAGAGTAGATGGCCTACGTTTATTATTTATTTTATATATTACAATATTTTCTGTAGTATTTGTCATATCTATTTGTCATATCAAATCCATGGATTTTTAATGGGAATTGAATCCATGTTTTTTGTTGTAAACTCTTGTAGTACTGACTACAATATTTGTAGTACTGACTACTACTAATTTGCCTATTGAGGCAAATTACAGATAACAATCCATATTAACGGCAATATTAGTATATTTTATATATATAAATTCAAATGAACATATGAAGAGGATTTTACAGAAGCAAGAGACATGACTTACCATCTCTTGCTTTAGGCAAGACAGTATTTCATATTTAGTTTTTATTATTTTTGAAAATGTACATGGAATTAAAAAGCAGGGAAATGTGATTTTCAATTAAAATTACATAATTTTCATGATGAAATTCTGTAGTAATTTCATGAAAATTTTTTAATCACTTTCAGCCTGATATGGGGGTTCATTTTCTTGCCAGATCGGCAATAAAAACAATCATCTGCAGAAGACATACTTCTTTTGGACTTTTCTTATTTATTTCCCTGGACGGATGTAGGACAATGGTGTTAAATTTTCTCAAAGTGGCCTTTCATTTTTGCACAATGTAGTAAAAGCTTTCGCTTTTCTGAAATTGTGTTGGCGAGATGAAAGGGGTAAAGTGGAACAGAGGTGCTTCCTAGTAATTTCCCTCCCAGTGTGGGACTGATTAGAACAATCCTTTTTTCTTTTCCAGGCAGCTCTAACTTACCTACTAATGATAAGCTCTGTGTGACAGGTGAGAAAATCTACAGACATATCATGAATCTCCTCTTTGGGGATTTGGGGGGGGTTTAGGCTAGAGGACGTTGTTTTATTCTTGAGTTTTGGGTAAAGGAGAACAGAGGTAAAAACAGCAATCTGACTTTTTTTTCCTATTGGAGGCTGCTCCAGGCTGATTTTTTTTTTTTATTTACACTGTCTGTAGAAGGAGAAGCCTAAAAGTGAAAATATTTAACTAATTAATTATTTCCACAGTGAGTTTTGAAATGATTGCTTAAATCAAATTCAGATTTGTATTGACAATTTTTGTTAGAATTACGAGGAGAGATTAGCTTTCCTAAATGAAACTGAAATCAGGACTTGAAAGTCTTCTTCTTACTTAGGCTGCTGCCAAGCATAAACAATTTTGTGCAGTGGTGCTTTGAGTTTTCTAATGGGTAGCATGGACATTGAGTAGTCTGACTAGAAACTTAAAATTACTAAATTAGGCTTCAAACCTGCAGAAAGTTGCGCAGCAAATTAACGGCCCCCACAAGATATATAAAACAACAATTTTAGAAAATACTGTACAATCTAAAAATGTCTGTGGTTGTTCTCCTGTGGTTGCCATTCTTTCTTGCTTTGAGTGTGAAGCACGCACAGAATGTACCAAAAATAACCACATATTAAGGGAGCAATCTGTATATCTAAAATTAGTTCATTTAAATAATGCCAACATAGTCGAGAATGAAATTGTAAGTGAAGAACAATATGACAGCTTTGATGCTCTTAATCCCTCTTCTCTGGAAATCCTGTAGCTTTTCCATGGATGTCAGCAGGAGTTGAATAAGGCAACCTGTCATTAATAAATGCAAAATTAAACTGAAAAACAGAGCAGTGAAGGTCTTTGTGGTGAGACCTTATAGCAACCTTCCTTACTTAAAGTGGGCCTACAGGATAGCTGGGCGGGGGGGCTTTTTATCAGGGAGTGCAGTGATGGTGTGAGGGGTAATGGTTTTAAGCTGAAAAAAACTTAGATTAGATATTGGAAAGAAATTTTTTACTGTGAGGGTGATGAGGCACTGGAGCAGGTTCCTCAGAGAAGTTATGGATACCTCATCCTTGGAGGCATTCAAGGCCAGATTGGATGAGGCTTTGAGCAACCTGAACTAGAAGATTCTAGTAAGATTCTAACCCCCCATGGTAGGGGGGTTAGAACTAGATTATCTTTAAGGTCCAACCCAAACCATTCTATGACTCCATCATTCTATGAATGAGAACGAAAAAGTCTGCACAGAATTGCAAGTCTGTCCTTCGGACAACTTATGTCATACACCTAAGATTTTTGAGAGAAGACACATCAGAACACAACTAATTTCAGTTCACTCTTCTTCCTTTTTGGAGTAATGGACATGATCTTCAGTCTTCAGCTAGATGTAAGAGTCATAGAGATATAATAAATACTGGAAAATCAATGGTCTTTGTACAAGACACCTACCCTCTCTTCAGGCTTTCTGGCTGCCTCCTCCGAAACAGAACCTTGGAGTCCTCTCCTGACAATGCAAAGTGGGCTTGAAGTATACTATCACAGTGATCCCTGATGTTTTAATGAAGGTTGATTTGAGATGTCCTAGGAACTGGAAAGATAAAGCTGATTTTACTCAGCCCACAAATCTATTGACTTTATTGTAAATATGGCAAATCAGACTATGACTTTAAGGGAATGTAATGAAGAAGGTGCTTTCTTCCAAAGAGCAGTTGAAGAAAATGAAATACATACTCTCGTGACTCCAACAGCTACAAGCAACTTAATGAAAGAATTTGTGCAGGAAATTAGAAGTCCTGTAACAAGAATTTGTAACAACAGATTAAAGGTGGTAACTTGCAGTCAGGCAATTTTAGTTCAGCTGCCTGATTATGTGGATGAATGAACCTATCCAGTTAATGTAGAGAGACAGATCCTTTCAGAAGGCTATTTAAACTAGGAATCTTACTTATGTTTCTGAATATTCTTAAGTGGAGTCTATTCCTCATTGCCTGTAGTGGGAAATTAGGGCTGCTAAATGGCTAAGTGCCTGAAACTGGATGAAGTAAATATCCTAAAGAGAAGAAATAACCTGGAAGCTTCAACTCTGATGAATTCATTTCAATAGAATTCATTACTGTTTAACATATTATAATGATTCGTTCAGGACATGATGAAAGATGGAAAATGGAAATTGCAGCATGCATTTACAGAAGGCTGACTGAGGCAGGCTAAGTTAGTATCAGCACTTGGTAGGATAATGGACCGTTGAATAATTATGAGGTTCTAGTATATTTGGAATTCAATGTAATAATAAAGTACTTTGAGACAGCTTAGGCAATAACCTTGCAAAACCTAAGCAAATACGACTCCAAAGATGATCCTTAAGGAACTTACTTAGTAACCACCATCCCTCTAGATTGTTTCCTGATCTGTCTTCCCTTAGCAAGTTATTTTCCCAGCTTATAACTTCAACAGTCTCCTGCTGGGTGTAACATCAGAAAACTGGCAGAGTATTCCTTAGATTTCTAGTTCAGTTTTATATAGACTGGATCTTTTCACTGACAGCCATGTAAATCAGAAGTAACTCTAATGAAATCAACAAACCAACAATGGCTTAAAGCATGTGTGAGAGGAAAATCAGATCTTCCCCTCCTTCCTCTTTCCCCAATGTCAGCTAAATAAGCTTTCATGCTTTTGAAATAAATTCAAAGTTCAAATGTTGTGAGAGCTGACAGTGCCAAGATCCTATAGAACACATCTGCCCTTCATCGTGTCTGTTCAGCATTCGTCTGAAGGCAGAATTTAGTTTGCATACTGAACTGGGACAAAATTACACCCCTTATTAGTCTTTTTGGGCACTAGAAATACATAATGAAACTGTCAGCATAATCTCAATGATGAGATAGATAATTTATCTGCTCTAACACTGAATGAAGAGTGTTCTCCCCAGTGCTCAGAATAATTTTCTTCTTTATATACTTGTCTAAATGCTGACCACAAGTTGGGCAAAATATTTGTAGCATTTGCCCCAGTGTTTGATTTTTGAACTGGCAGGCATTCACCACTCCAAGTAAGTAAAATAATCCAGGGGAAAAGAACAAAATGCCAATTAAAGAAAACAATTTCAATAACAAGTTGAGTCCCTCAGGGACCATGCTATTAAAAAAAGAAACCAGAAACTTGGAGGCTGGGATTTTGTGCTTTTATTTATATTTAAGACATCCACAAGGCCAAGACACAAAGCCAAAGAATGGGACACTGAGTTAAAAAACCTGAAGGAGGAGAGTTCATTTCTTTGTGAAGTCAATAACTACTGTAGATTAGAAAATGAGCTCTTGCCAAAAGTGCCAACTATAGAAAAATATTTCTTTGTTCCAGAAATCCCTCTGGGATAACATTCCTTACATATGTTAGTTTCTGTTAAGTTGTATGATGTTCCACTAATGAATGGAACAAAAATGGTTGGATGGCAATGAAAGAGTAAGCTAGCCAGGAATCTTTCATTATTTAGAGCTATGCACGAAAGGCTGGTCAGCATTTTCATTAAAACTTGCTATTTTCAGGGGGTTATGCTCAGCTGTAAACATTTTCTACAACTGACTATTTGAGGTTTTCAGTATGAGTGCAGAGCCTGATTACTGATTATGTCTTAGAGAACTGTGATATAAAAAGAAGAAATGGTTAAATTTGGCTGAGTTAATGTTATTTAGTTACATAGTATTATAATATGTAAATTCCTGTCAGAAGTGCAAAATACATAGCATACATTTGGACCTTTAAGAAAAAGGTTGATCTTGAAGATAAATTAGAATTCTGATCCTAAAACCTGTTTCTAAAGGAATTAGCCCTTCCCTGCCCTTCCCTGCCCTTGCTCTTGCCCTTGCTCTTGCCCCAACTTCCCAATTAAAAAGTCTTTACTTCCAGTGGCAATGATCAGAAAGCCTTCTGCAATATATTTGCTTTTGTAGTCTCTTGAGAATGGTGAATATATTCAACTTCTAATCTATCCTTTTCTAGGTTTAAGCCACTATTTTTAAATCAGATTTCTAAGAACTGTTTGTCATGCTGTTACATGGTTTTGCGGTGTGCCTTAGACTCATCTTATGAATGGGTATTCATTCTGACCGTTGTTCTTAAATGAATATTCTGTCTTTGTAGAGCCCAGGTGGTCTTAAAAAAATAAATAAATACATTCTTTCTAATCATGCTTTCTAATCATAGGTATTTCAGTCTATTGTCCTGGGGCAAGCTTAAATTCAGGAAAGTAATTAGGAAAACTAATTCAACTACTTGATTTAGTCCAATGACATAACTGTCTGATACTTGGTTTTTTGGATGAGATTCTGCTGAATAGCATTAATTGAACTGGGAAATGTTCAGAGCAGAAATCTAACTAAGATGCTTTAAACTTCCTTTCTGGAGGAGTGTTTCTTTCAAGTGATTTAAGGTTGGGTTTAGGAAGAATAACGTGTAGTATAAGTACTTGAAGATAAGTGCTGCAAATACCTCTGTAATTTCTTTTCCTAAATTGAGACAGATCTCTATATATTCTTTGTACTCTTGTTTAAAGACTTACTAATAGATTTAATTGAATCTTTGCTCCTGAAATGGGACACTGGCAAATAAACTCATCTTTTAGATATATGAATGCATATTTTCTATGAGTATTGATGAACCATTAAGAAAAAATATTTTTACAGTCCTCTGTTCAAGTTGTCCAGCCTTTAAGATCCATGAGTGAAATGATTCTTTCTGTATTTATTTTTATCCATTGACCTTATTCTGCTGCTCCTTTTGTCTTGTGGCTGCTGAAAGGTCAGATGAAATGTGAAAATGATGAGCGTATGATGGTGTTTATGGTTTTTTCAGCCATCATGTTCCATCTGCCAGTCACTTGAGGTTTGTGTTCTTAATTACAATTGCTCCTCAATAATGCAAACATATGCAGAAAGTGGGATGAGGAATGTTGGAGGTGGGATGCGTACAAATTAATTAGTCAAGCAACTACTTTGAAAGAGTTCGTATGCATGTTGCTTCCATAAAATGAATTTAGTGTAAACAGGAGTGAAATATGATATTTTATCTTAATTTTTCACATATAGAATGATTGTTCAAAGTAAAGGATCTCCATGCCAATGACTCAATCCTAAATCGTTCTGAAATATAAAATATTTTAAACTTAAAGTAGCTTCTTGAACTGCTCTTCACCATTCTCACACTCTCATTTCAGCATGCATAGGTAACATGATATCCTCTATTATATGCATTTGCTAGGCCTTCAACAGAGAAGACCAAAATATTCACAGTCATATTATCTAGGGTATGTATTGATATGTACCCTAAAATAAATTTTCCACTAACTCTTATGAATCACTGAACAAAAAACTCTGTAAAATCTATGCTGTAACAAAGCTCACCAATGCATACAAAGACTAAGCAATTCACAACTATTTTTACGTCTCCTTTCTAGCAGTGAAGTGTTCCGTATACTGTCCAAGCAGATTGAGTCAGTTGTCTGTTATCTAACTGCTCATTTAACAGTGAGCCAAATGGACGTTAATTTCCTCTATAGATGTCTCAGCCCACTACTGTAGATGATTGCAAAGAACAGAAAAATATTTAGCAAATCAAGATGTTGGTGTTAGGCCTGGTCCTGTTTAATATCTTTGTTGATGATATGGATGAGGGGATTGAGTCCATCATCAGCAAGTTCGCAGATTATACCAAGCTGGGAGGAAGTGTTGATCTGCTGGAGGGTAGGAGGGCCCTATAGAGGGACCTTGACAGACTGGAGAGTCCAAGTGCCAGGTTCTACACTTTGGACACAACGACCCCATGTAGAACTATAGACTGGGGACTGAGTGGCTGGAGACTAGTCAAGTGGAAAGGGACTCGGGAGTGATGGTAGACAGGAAACTCAACACGAGCCAGCAGTGTGCCCGAGTGGCAGAGAAGACCAATGATATCCTGGCCTGCATCAGGAATGGTGTGGCCAGCAGGACTAGAGAAGTTATCATCCCCATATACTCAGCAGCGGTCAGACTGCACCTTGAGTACTGTGTCCAGTTTTGGGCCCCTCAGTTTAAGAGAGATGTTGAGATGGTGGAGTGTGTCCAGAGGAGAGCAACGAAGATGGTGAAGGGGTTGGAGTACAAGCCCTATGAAGAGCAACTGAGGGAGCTGGGGTTGTTTAACCTGGAGAAGGCTCAGGGGAGACCTTATTGCTCTCTACAACTACCTAAAAGGAGGTTGTAGTCAGGCAGGGGTTGGTCTCTTCTCTCAGGTGACAAGTGACAGAACAAGAGGACATGGTCTCAAGTTTCATCAGGGGAGGTTTAGGCTTGATAGTAGGAAAACATTTTTCACTGAAAAAGTGATTGGCCATTGGAGGTGGTGGAGCTGGTGGAGGTGGTGGAGTCATTGTCCCTGGAGGTGTTTAAAAACAGATTGGATGAGGCACTTGCTGCCATGGTTTAGATGACGAATAGGTATTGGGTCATAAGTTGGACTGGATGATCTCAGAGGTCTTTTCCAACCTTGTGATACTGTGATACTGTGAAGATCAATTTTTATGAAATATTTTCACAGTTTTCTGTACAAGGACCAGTTCTTCAGTGCCAGTTTCTTCTCTAATGTAATTTCAAAGGCAGACTGTTTTTTTCACTTTATAATTAACATCTACCTTGACTCTTTCAATTGATTGTTAAATATTTTTATGCAGTGATTATTTATCTGCTTTTCTTGATTATTCTTCATTTTTTGACAAGTAGCATTTATGAGTTGAATAAGACCTGTGGATTTTCACAAATTTTTTTTGCAGCAAACCCCTATGTAACTTTTTTTTTTCTGAAAGTAATGAATGAAGCAATCATTAGTACACTTGATCTCTCATGTATAGTATGGAGACGCACAAGAAGTGGTAAGATTAGCAGAGCAAGAAAATTTCAGGATACTACATCTTTGGATGCCGTTCCTTTCTTCCAGCATGTTGACCATGCCACACACCTTAGTGTGGTTGGCAGACTTGCTGAGACTGCCCTCAATTCCACTGTCCGTGTATGTAACAAAGATGTTAAACAGTACTGGTCCCAATACCGACCCCTGCAGAATGCCACTTGTCTCTGGTCTCCAATTGGACATTGAGCCGTTGACCACAACCCTTTGAGTGCGACCATCCAGACAATTCTTATCCACTGAGCGGTCTGCCATTCAAATCTGGTTTTTTTTGATTTAGAGATGAGAATGTCATGTGGGACAGTGTTGAATACTTTGCACAAATCCAGGTAGATAATGTCTGTTACTCTTCCCTTATCGACCAATGCCATACCCTCATTGCAGAAGGCCACAAAACATGTATCTACTGATCTTTAGACAGGAGAAAGAAAGGTTGTAGAGGAAGTTTCAAAGATACTTCAAAGTGACTTTCTCCTTTCATTCCTGCTTAGAAATCTTCCTATGTCATCATAGGAGTCTTTGGAACTCTTATATGGAAAATAGATTTTGTCAGTTCACTTCTTAGCTTTGTCACTTTACTTAACAGACAAGGATATTTCTTAGGTCTGAGGTACCTGATCTGACTTATACAAGTAGTTTTCACCCATTTTGAGTCAGCACCTGTCACTTTTATACAACTAAAAGCAGACGTTGCAGACTCAGGCATTTGTTTACCTAAGTCTGCATTTTTTCTGGCTTAATACTAACTTCCTGGTGTGAGACATGTGATGAGCTTGTGAATAATCCTGGCATGTTGTTATTCTGCCTTGAGGTGCCACTGTAGTGCTAGTGGAAGTGAGGACAGCAGTTTCATCTTGAGCAGAAGAAAGAAAAGAAGCAGTTTGGTTTGTGTGCCATTTCCCTCCATTCTTAGAATTATTCTGTAAAAGACATCAAAATGCTGCTTGTTCACTGTATGATTATGTTCTCTGAGGAATTAGTAGCAAATAACACAGCATGTAATTTATAGATAATAAAGTACATACGCATAGGCACTCTTTGAAATGCCCAAGGTTAATTTCTATGTAAAATAATGGTACTTTCACTTGAAAATTGATTGGTTATTTGCAAATTAATGAAGAAAATCCCTTTAATTATGACTTATTTATAAATCAATCAATGTACCTATTCAGTGACTATATATAATAGATGCTCCATTTGAAATAACTCCAGGATGTATCTAAGCAATGAAAATAGCACCAAAGTGTAAAGCTATTTATACTAATCATATGAACCATTTTGTTTTGTAGACTACCAGATGCTTCAGATTAAAAAATCACAAATCAAAAAATTAAATCAATGAGAGAGGAAAGATCCTCTTATAGCTGAGGCAATGGACTGGGAGCCAGGAAATTTCATTTAAATTTCTGTCGCTGTCACAAACTTCCTGTCTGACTTTAGGTAAGACATGTTGTCTCTTCAGACCTTAGCTTCTCATAAGTTCAGTGGAAAGAGTAATACCCTTCCTTCTGAATTGCGGTCTTTGTCTTTAAAAAAATAAATATGTATTGTAAGCTACAGTATACACAACATTACCATGAAAACTACATTAAATGGTTCATACTTTAAATTGTAAGATGTCAGCTTTCAGAGGAATGAAAACTCACTGGGGCCACAGGTATTTTATGACTGAATTTGCCTTTTGAACATGGCCCCAAGCCAGCACCCACTTTCAAGCTCAGCATGCAATTTTATTGATAAGTTTTAATTCTATTGATTTTGTTGATTGATTTATTATTATTTTATTTAGCCAGTGCTAAGCATCTGTCTTTTTAGGAGATTTCCAGGTAGGTAGGTAGGCAAATTGAACTGGCACTGCCTCTTTGTCTAGGTTCAAGTAGAGCCCTCCTGTGGTATGGGTTGGCTTAGCACCATGGTAGTTGCATCTATCTGGCCAAACCTTTTCCCAAACACACTGTAGGGCCTTGCAGAGTCTTCCATGTGACTGATGTCAAACACATGTATCAGCTACGTCCCTTTATCAACTCTATAGTAATATGCTACCTAAATCTTGGTGTCTTGATTTCTTCAAGAATCTCTAGACACTGGATTAATATAAACAACACTAAGTGAAACAGAAAGATATCATGGAAAAAGAATCATTAATAGGTAGTATTTTCTTCTGTAATGATTATAAACATGCTCACAAAGAGTGTCTAGATATGAACAATTGCTCACTTCAATCAGCTGTTGTCACATCTCCTGCTAAATTAGTTATTGGCAAATATCTCCCTACCAAAATCAGAGCAAAATATCTGAGTGATATTTTTTCTGAATAAATAAAACTGGATTAATCTTTTATTGTAATTAGTCTACTACAATACAGTAATATATCAATTATGCTTTTTAACTTTTAGTTATATGATCATCATAAGTAAGTAATATTTCTGAGAATGTAATGATTGCTTTCTTTGTATTTTAATTCTCTTTGGCTTTGCTTTATATTCTGTGTACTGAGAAGATCTTTTTTTTTAGATGCATGGCTGTCTTTATCCCAATTCTACAACAGTACACTGTCCTTGAATTAATATTTCTTATTGAATCATAGAATCATAGAAACATAGAATAGTTTGGGTTGGAAGAGATGTTAAAGATTATCCAGTTCCAATCCCCCTGCCATTGGTAGGGACACCTCCCACAAGACCAGGCTGCTAGAGACTTCATCCAACCTGGCCTTGAACAATTCCAGGCAGGGGACACCCACAACTTCCCTGGGCAACCTCTATCAGTGCCTCACCATTCTCATTGTGAAGAATTTCTTCCTAATGTCTAATCTAAATCTTTCCCCTTCCAATTTAAATGCTTTTCCCTTTGTTCTATCACTAAACATATTTGTTGTTATGTGCACGAAGCTTTCAGTGTATACACAGAGACAAACACACATACATACATCAACTGTTTCTGTAAATGTAGGTCTTTATTTCTTGTCTTTCACTGCAAACTTTGTTCTCTCTAAATCTGACTCTTGTCATATCACATGCAAATATCATCAAAAGAGGAACTTAAATCAGAAACAAAAGCACTGGTATCCCACAACTATGACAAATCAAGCTAATTTTCTGTTTTGAAAAGATAGGACATTAAATCTTCAGAGTGGCAGATATTTTAAAATACACAGGAAAGGATATTTTAAAATTAAATTTTAAAATTAAAATTGATTAAAAGCCAAAGAAATTATAGTTTTCTTTTGTGGGTTTTACACATGTAGATGTAACTGTACTGAGGCATGTTATCTGACCTACTTGCTTAGACAGTTGAGGGAAATATCACTATGAAGATGTGATTTATCTCAACTAAAATCAATATCTATTTGTTGTCTATTTTTATTTTCATAAGGTAGAATTTCTTCTCATACTGTAGGATGCTATCAAGTGTAATAACATAGAACGTAATATTTGCAATGAACATTTTACATGTTGCTAATTACAATGATAGTTTTAAACCACTTACACAGTGCATCAACACTGATAGTTGGTCATCTGCACTTTCCAGATTTGTCTTCCTAAAAAGACATTATTTCCAAAGTTAAACAAGGGCTAACAAAGTTTTTTTAAAAAAAAATTCTAAGTAATACTCAACTGTTTTTATAGATGTCCACACAACAAGAAACAATGAATCATCTTCGATTATATTACACTAACTGGGTAACTCATGTACTTCATGATATTCCTGAAAAGTGCTTGCTCCTCAAATGGGGACAAAATCTCTACATGTGGCAATTCCATGCCACTGTCCAGTGGAAAGTAAATATGACTTCAGCTTTGTCGAAACAGCAAATACCTTTTTTTTCCCTTTATGGCTCAGAAACGACACTATATTACAGCTGTTCTCCAACAGATATGGATGGTCATGAGAAATAAAAGGTCTCTCTTCAGAATTCAGGGATCATCACATACTGTAGAATGTAGTAAATATTTAGAATGTAGTAAAGACTGGAGAAAATTAACCTGGAGAAATTAACTTTGTAAATTTTGCTTGGTTGCAACTCATCTCCTACAGACACATCTTGTCTTAATTTGATAATACAGAAATGGAGAATCTGTTGGTTTTCTTGGTAGTAGCGTGTTCATAGGATGAATTTTCTTGTAGTTAAAAATGTGTGATGTTCTTGCTGTGGCTGAGCTGTTAAAGTTAATTCCAACTTCCATTTGATTTTCTTTTTGAGGATACTGAAAACTTTGCTAAACAAATTCCTTTGGGGCTGCAATTTCTGCGGTTGTTTGTAGCCTAATTGTTAGTTTGATCATTGGAAAAAAGCACAAACAAAGCTGTCTGACTTATGGCCCTGCCCTACGTTTTTTCCCTTAACTTTTAATAGTAACGATGGCTTAAAGCTGAAGTCTAAAAATTTGGGGGTTTGTGTAGTTGCTTGAGATCAAAGAGGGAAGATGTGTTTAGGGAAGCCCTTTGCACAGCTTTAAATTCAAGTATTTACAATCACAGTATGATATTTTCTTAATTGAGTGGAAGTTAGAAACAGACACTGGCATCCACTCTGTCAGAATATGTCTCTGGCACCTTTGAGTACTTCAGTGTCACCAGTGCTGATCATGCAGAGTTAAGGATCCACTCTCAAAATTAATTCGGTGGATTAGAAAAATGCGATGTTATGTTTTTTCTTTTCTACTTCTGAGAAAATTTGGTGAAGTGCTAATTTTATTTCTAATTATATTTTATGTCTAATTATATTAAGAAATAGACTAAAATTAGAAAGGAGGTAGGACACATAGTGAAGAACGGTAAATATTTTGAAAGAAGTGCAAAGCATTTGACAAATAGTGTTTATATATATGCTTGAAACAACCTGGTAGAAAATGCGGTATTTTTCCATTCATAAGCTGAATTCTTTATGAATATCTCCTTTCATAATGAAGCTCTTTACCTTAAGAAAGTGATAGTTACCAGAAAATACTATAGGCTGAGGTGAGTTAGTAACCTTACCAAATCATCACTGCAGTGGCCGTAGTGCTATAGGTGGTATGGGAAAAGAGAAAGGCTTTGAGAGAATCCTGACTCCACTGGACTTTACAATTCCCAAAAGCTTCAGAACCAGTCAGCTCTCGAAACTAAATTACAGAATGTTTTTTAAAGAATACAGTTACTATTTCACCAGCCCCTACAGCTTCTTCACATGAATAAAAACTGTGGCAAGTTTACTAGCACTCTAAAAGCTGTAATGGAATGCTTTGCATTGAAGTCAACTCTTTCAGATAAGAAAAGTCTGTGCATCTTATCCCCTAAAGCCAGGTAAGGCAAGAACAATACATTAATAAAAGAACGTAAAAAAAATTCTATTTTCAAAATGGTGCAATAGATGCATTTCACTTATAGCTCAACTAATATATATTTGATAGATATGAAGGACTTCTTAAAATTTCTCTTTGTCACTTTCTATATCTTATTTTATTTTCTTTCAAGAAAATAGTATAAAGCTAAAGGTTGTTAAAAGTCAAATGTTATAAGGTGCAGGGAACTTTGTGTCATAATCAAAAAGAGGTTAGAGTAGCCTTTATGAAGGAGCAGTAAATCATAAGAAGTGTCTCAATAATTTAGCAAATCAGAGTAGAGAAAAGACACTGAGATCCAGAAGTTCTCACCCTGTTCTTGATGCTGATTTTATCTTCTGAAACTGAAACTGGATGCTCAAAGAAAGACAATGAAACTGTCTTTGTTATTTTAAGGCCTACTCAAGGTATCTGGGCTGGAATTCTCTATGTCTCAGTATTCTTCAGTTTCTCATTTCTAAGACAAGAAAACAATGCTGATCATCAAACTTGTAGTCTATCCATGAAACACTAGACAGAAGAAGTTTAGGAGCCGAAATCTGAAAACGCATCTTGCCTTAGTATGATGGTAAACTGCTGCAACACCGTAATTAGCTTATTAACTTGTTTAGGAAAAAGGAAATAATACAGTAGGTAAACATGTCAAAACTAATATCAGTGTGAAACTTTCCCGTATACAACAAGAGAGGGCAGAAAACCTATGTGTTATTTATGCCTTTCTTGAGGTTTAATTTTGCTTTGATTCTGGAAAACTGCATTGCATTATTATTCCTCTGTCACAAGGCTATTGTGAAGATTAATTATTGAATGTTTGTAAATGGTTTGGCAATCAATAATAGTTATGACTGCAATTTATGATAATATAACACCTATAAATTGTTTTAGTAGAAGAAAATTTGAAAGGTCAATATCAGCCTAGGCTTGGCATTGAATTCAAATCTTCTGTAAAATGAGACCCAAACACACAACTCAAAACCTCAAGAAATGAATCAAGTAAAAGGGATGATAATCAGAAACTCTGAATAGATATGTTTTCTTCCTTTAGGGGAAAACTGAGTTCATTCATTTTACATTTTAAACATTCCCTGCCAGTAATATGAATTCAGAGCAACACTGATGTTCTTGCATACATTCTAAGAAATGAAATGGGCTAAGAGGGAAATACCAGATTACGTTGTTTTACATTCTGTGGGAAATGCGAAAGGAGATACAATGGGCTTCAACAGTATGACAATGGATACTGAACTGGTACCCAGAAAACATATGATGGTGGAAACATTATTTCAGTTTTACTAACATAAAAGGTAACAATAAATTATCCAGAATTATTTTAAATTAAAATCTCTAAATATAATCTTTCTTTTCGTTCTATTTTTTTTTCATTGATTATGAACCTTAAAAAACTGTATGAGTACACTCAGTTGCCTAAATGCCTGTATCTGCACACTAACTACACATCTTTGGCTGGCCCTTCATGACTTCTAAACACTGATGCAATGACCTTTGCAGATGAGTTCTGTTACCATGGGGGAAAAAAACATCTTATTTCTGCATGCTGCAGTCTCTGAGAACTATTTCTAAACTGATAACATTTAGAAAAGGGAAATACTTCATCTGCAGACTACTTCTTCTTGAGCCAAAATTCTTTGTCATACCTCTGCCTGTCAGTCAGTTTATGCCTTTACATACAAGTGTGAAGAGAAAAGTTGTTCAGTATGGAAAGCCTAGTAAAAACAGTTTCCAGCCTTAAAAAAATTCTGCAGAAAATTTCTTATAGTGGAGATTGTAAAGAGTTAAACAGTTTGTGAATTCTGACTCTGCATATCTTTCAGTTTGTCTGGATGACACTTGCAACAAGAAATGTTATCACAACAAGAAGAATAATAACAACTACTTAATTCAGCCATTTTCCCTTTAAGAAGCAGAGAGATATCAATGCATAGTTCTGAGTAGCCACAGAGACACGCACAAAAGGGGGAATCTCAGATCTATAGCTTTCCTGTTGATGAATGCTGAGAGGTGCGGATCACCAGGACCAGCTGTCAAGGTTGGACTTTTTCACAAAGACTATGTTATCTGCAGAAGGATGTAGGCTATACCATTTTACAGTCAATTATCATTGCTAATAAATGCATCTTCCTAACAATCACCATCCACTTATTCTAAGTGGTTCTCCTGTTCTTTTAATGATCTTGTCCTAGCTTGCATTACTTAGGTGTAGACAGGTGTGAAGGTTTTACCATCCTCACATTACTTATCATTGTTATTGAATGAAATACCGTAAACCACCAGCACCCTCTTGCTTTGAATGATTCTGCAGTTTTAGTCTAATTTTACATTTCCAGCCGTCATGCCCTGGCTTTTACTTACCTATTAGTATCTTCATCATGATCTTCCAGTTCTTTCTTGTACCCTTAAAAGCCCAGTTCTGTACCTTTGTGCAATCTTTTGAGCAGCTCTGATTCCTTTTGAGATGAATGGAAATTCAGTTCTTTAAAATGTACACCTTGCTAGGTGTTATTCTCCTGTTGAAGTTCCTGCTTCTGCCTTTGGGTATTCTTTTTTTATCTAATAACCTAATTGTCTGGCACAATTTGAAATACTATCACTGAATTTTGCATTGCTAATGGAAGATCTTCCTCTTCTCAATTTTTTAGAAAATCAGTATTGATGCGATGCCATGGCTAAAGTCTTGCTTTTTCTTCTAATTTCTTCTATTTGCATGCTGGACTGCAAGCAAGCAAATAGTAGAATATAAATGATGGATAAAATTACTGACATGTTTGAGATATTATAGTGTCTCAAATTGTAGTGTACTTTTCTTTAGGTAAACTACTATATATATCAGCACAATGGAAACTGCCTGCCTTTAAAATACAATAAAATAATTATTATGTCATACCATATTTTATCAATTTAAGGCACTGTCTATCTGTAAACCTATTTAATCAGTTTACCAATATCCAAGACCTGTCTATGGTAATTAATTTGTTTATGAATTTTGTTTTGCCCTAAGAAGTACAGCATAAGTGGTAAATATTTTCCTATCAACTGTCTGAAAGCAAAACTTGGAAGAAAATCAATCTGCTTCTACAAGTCTTTTATTCTTTTGTGTAAGACTGACCCTGTGATGTCCCTGGGATTGCTCAAAGCAGCATTTGAGAGACAAATGCAATTCAAAGCATTTAATAGCTCCATATTTTGGTATGTAGTACCCGGCAGCTGCTGTTTTTTCATTTTAGAAAAGACTGCAGATAAAAGCTTCCTATATTATATTCTATAATAATACCATATTCTACAGTTTTCAAATCTAGGATGGAACTTGGAGATTGAAGGCTTGATTGTTTCATTAGATTTTAAGATACTTGTTTTCTTTTTGATGATCTTGATTCTAGAGTTCCTATTTACATCAATAACTCCTTGAGTGTGTGAACAGTCCCACTAGTTTCAAATTATGTACTTGGAAGAAAAGACATAGTTCTCTATCTTAAAAACACATTTGAAACTGTAAGTACAAATATATATCTAAAAAATCTATACTTGAAAGAGTTTTCTTTACTGCTCAGAAATGTAGATCTATGTAAACATTGCTTATATGTGTGTTCAATGCATAAAGAACATTCTTGTGAATACACACCTCCTGATGTAAATAGATATTTATATGAAGATGCCTTAATTAGTACTTTTTTACTACAAAAGATTAGAAATATTAAAAACTGCTTCCTTAATTCAAACAAGTAATAATTACCCAACAACAAAGTATTGTATTGGAGTCCCCTAGCAAGAACGTTTCCAATTTAAGAAGCATTTTGAATTCAGTTGTCCAGGGCATAACTGACACAATCTGACCAGGATATGTCACCTGAAGTTGGTCTACATTTTTAATCAAGTTACCTTAAAATTAAAAACCTTAGAAATTTCACCCAAGCATTTGTGCATTGTTTCCGTTAAGAACCCTACAGCTTCTAAAACTGTACTTTCAGAGCAGCATTCTTTTCACCATGTTAAAAATGCAAGATTTATATATTTCTATTTGTGAAAATATTTAATTATGAAATCATGAATAAAATCCTATGTATTTTAAAGCAAAGAAAACTAACTTACAGAAAAATTAAGCTACTTATTTAAGCCAAAATACACTTTTTTTTTTTTCCTACCCATGAATCAAATATTCCATTATCTTTATTGCACTCAAATAACTTTAATCCTCACACATCTCAACTTTGGTTATGTCTGTGATAATCTTCAACCAGAATTTTAAGTTCTAGAGCTTTCATAGTCTGTTAGCAACGTAGATAATGAATAAACTTAAGAGTGGACAAGGACTCTGTAGCAGAAGTTAACAGATGTTCAGCTTGTGGTGACATGTCTATGAACACCCAGACAATTTCTCCTACAGTTGTAAAGTAGGCATCTAGAGCTGCTATGGCATGACTGTCTTTTACCTGTTCCCCCTTTTAGACCATAAACATATTTATCTTTCAAGCAGCCCATTGGCTGCTGTGTACTTGTGGGTGCCTGCTGGATGTGCTGGGATATGGATGACCGTGGTTGTGCCCAAGGCTGATCTCACAGGCAGACGCTGTCTGTGATGGCAAATGTGCCTTCTTAAGACAATGTCTTCTAGAGAGATATCTTCAGAATATATGGGAACTTGCAGCTTCCCTTCTTTTTTTCTGAATTTGGTTCACTGATTTTAGGTCTTATGTTAATATGTCACTGGAAAGGATTAGTCAGAAAATAATTTAAGGGATCCGAAGATGTAAATTAAGAGACTGCACATTTAATATGCCTCTTCCATTTTCTACCAACTTCTTCTTTTTATCGTCACAAGCACTATTAGGACTATGAACAGTATATATTATATATATTAATATATATCAAAGCAGTCTAAAGAAAGATAAATATTTCCACAGTCATTAATACGAACTTTATTTGCAATATTTCTGAGTTCAAAACTCTTTTGAAAGTCAGTTTTCTCATTCGTAAGGGGGGTGTGTAATTTTCCTTGACTTTCTGAAGGTTAATTATTTATCATTGCATTTTATATTAAAGAGTTAAACCTTAACATGGATATTATTAGTGCTATTATTGCATAAAAATAAGTATACATAAAGAATCATACATTGTCAATTAAAGTTGACATGAAAATCATAATTGCAGTTTACTTGCTCCCTTGCACTAGGTAATCATGGTGAGACTGAACAAGGTTAAAATTACTATAAAGGGAAAAAAATAATGAGCTTGTCTACTCTTATAAGCTGTTCCATGACATTGTATCCTATATCCTGAAAAATCCCACATATTAAGTCAAAGTGTCCAGTACAGTGAATCAATAGAATAAATAAAAACAATAGAATGTATAGTTGAGCTGGTTTGGGCTAGCTTTCCCAAGCTTTCGAACTGTTCGATCTGCCTTTCTCCCAAACCTTACCCCTTTTCAAAGGAAAAAAACTATGGAAGAAACCGAAATCACACTATATATATATGTGTTTCTATATTTTTCTAAATACAAAGAACTACACTGCAAAGATATGCAAATGAGCAAGGGAAAAGGGTAAAGGAAATCGGAAAAAGGACAAAAAAAAGATCTATGTAACACCTAGCATACAACTATAACACCCAGTAACTAACAAAGTAAGGAATTAATGAAATCCCTACCACACCACCCACCTCTCCTGTGGAGAGCCAGACGGCCAAATCCGACCCATTAAAAAATTTTCCGCAGGCTCGGCAGCAGACAGGACCAACACAGCGACCTTCTGCTCCTCCACCTTGCCGGAAGAAGAAGAGAGCATACTCTCTTATCTACCCCCTATTTATATGTCAGGTTACGTTAAAGGAAGATATGGAATACTTCCGTGGATCAAAAGTTAATCCGTTGCAATAGTTTTGTGAAAAGTTGAAAATGTAGCTTTTTACTAATGGCAACTTATGAAATTTGTTTTGAATGAGAAATATATTTGTCTCCTTAAAAAGCTATCAGACCTGCTACTTTTCATCACAGGCAGGATGAAAAGGTACCTGTATGTACCTCAGGATGTTAATCCTTTAATTTCCTCAGTGTTTTTACACTAAGTGATGGTAGTTACTCCCCTTGCTCCCTGCAAAGTGGATGAAGAATTCTGTGATGACAGCTACATAAGAGGATTGATTTTTGCATATAGGAAGCGTTTCCTTTGTAGGATATGTTCTGGGGATCTTTTACTGCATTCATGTGAAAATAGAGTATCCAGGCAAAATTTAACCACATGTACAGTAGTTTCATGAAACCTGGATAAATCTGTAGACTGTTTTTTATTAGTTAATCCTTTATTTCTTATGTACTTAAGTTCCTTAATGGGCCAAATTAACATCTTTTATTTTTCAGGAAGCTTAATAACAAATGGGTAAGATGCTTGCTTTAAAAAAAAAAAAAAGTCTACATTTTAGAATTCTGCTTATTGTAACCCGGTTTTAAATTGTATCATTAACTTGATTTTTTAAAAAACAGTTATGTAAGAGAATGGCCCTCTTTGTAGTCTGATTGACAAAATTAGATGCACAGTACAATGCATAGGTAATTATTTTTGTCTTTGCCTGTAAAAGGGTAAACAGTAACCAGCCATTTCATAGAGAATACAACTATATTCTTTCTGTGTGGGCTGGGCAAGGAACAGGAGGGCTCTTGCTATGTATTCACGCTTTTAGAAGAATCCATGTGAATTTTGTGATTTGTAAACAAGTACCTGAATCTGCAAAATACTTTTCAGCCGTCTGAAAATCCATTTTCGATTTTCTAAGGTCATAAAAAAGCCAAAGAATAACTAAGTTTTCTTCTTGAGTCTGTAAAAATCTCATCTCCTAGTTAATCTCAGTCTGGACAAATCCTTACTTTATGGTGAAATATTTGTCTAGCAAGTAACAAATATTCTTCTAAGTCTGAACTTGAATGATTCCTGACAGAGCCAGTAACACACTCAGAAATTTCACAGGCAGCAGTAGGATTAGTTCAAGCTGCTGAAGGCAGATGAGATTAAATGAGAAAAGTTATGGGAGGAAATGCGGCAGGAAAGAAGTTCAGTCAAAAGGCATTACTAAATGCAGAAGAGTAGATGAAGGTTGACACTAGAAGTTTCCTGCTGTCATTTTCTCTTCAGAGGATGAAATGGAGGACTCCAACATGGATCAGACTCAAACTGCAGAGTTACACATACTGGCATTTTATAATGGCTTCTTAATTCTCTGACTTGTTCACCGCCCTCCCTTTAGTTTTAAAGGATTTTAACCAGCCTTTGTGATGGCATGAGTCAGGATATTCTACTGAAGGTGAATGTTTCATATTAGGAATCTGAACACCATCGTTTTGAAGCCTGATCTCTGTTCCCACTGTAAGTGTTCTGTCTGGGTTTTGTGTCCTTTTAAGGTCTGTCTCATGGTCCCAGCTACTATACTGAAAGCAGCATACTGAAATGTAAGATTGCCTTTGGTGCCTATATGAGTAGCCATTCACTTTTGAGCTGTCTGGACTGTAATTGTGAGAAGATATATAGATTGATGGAACTGTCAGACGGTTCTATTTTACTGTGGTCCAACAGTTACTTTTGCAATTAGTCTTTGTTATTTATCTATTTAATCTTTTCAGCATTTATTGAAAAAATATTTATTTTCAGTATTAAATTTGCCATCATTAGTACTACTATTTAGTTAATTTCTCTTCTGAAAGACTATTTCTTCTTGATATGCCTGGAAATGAAAGACATATGAGGAACAGATATTAAAATGTAACAAGAAATTATACACACCTGGATGTGAACTTAATAAATTCAGACCATGTGAACAGATGATGAGCAGATGTTGAAGTATTTATGAAATACTTTTTGGGTTTTTTTTTGTCAACTGAGGAGTATTACAGTCTACTGACTGAATGTAACATGTCCATATTATTTTTGGCTATTTCACTTGATATGTGATGTTCATCCAAATTAATGTTTCCAAACAGACCATCCACATTGTCAATAGCTCAGATGCTAGTGAGCTAGTTTGCTATGCCAGACTGCATATGCTAACATTTAAGGCCAATCTGAGCTTGATGTGCTGTTCAGCAGGATGAGTCACCATGAGGAAGAATGGATCCCCAAGTGTATTGTGCCATATGTTTCACGGCGTAGTAAGTAATGAATCTAAGGTGTTTGCTCCACATCTCACATAGCAACTTCTATCTTCTTCCTTAGATTAGCTTAGATTCAGGGAACTCCTTTGATAGTAAATGTGTTATTCCAGTATAAATAAATGATACAGGACTGACTATAGCAAATCCTAGAGATGTTTCCACTGAAAAGCTTGAATTAATCTAGTTGGAAGAATGGCATGTATGCATTTACAAAACCAAAATAAAGAAATGATAACAGAAGCATTAAGTTAATATGTGAAAAGGTCAACAGCCAGAGAACCATGGAACTGGGGAGTTCAACTGGGACATCTTGGAGTTCAAAATAGCTCCAAAAAGGTTCTTCAACATTCCTGATCAACAAAAATATTTCTTTAGCTATCTTGAAGACAAAATGCATTAAGTTTTCACTATACTAGAACACAAGTACTTCTAAAATCAGTTTGTTTCCCTAATGCAGGTTTTCCCTTTGAAGGGGAGAGAGGACAGTTTGATTTTTTTCTCATGTTGCCACATAAGCAGACAGTTGCCACTGTTATCTCTACCTCCATCTAAACTAACGAATTTTCTGAAATTTCCTCTTCATAAAAAACTACTGGTTCCTGCAATCAATAGATGGTCATAAACAATTATTTATATCTGATAAAACACTCTGAATTGTTAACTTTGAAATTGAATGTTATGACAGACTGATGTAACACAATGGTTTATCCCTTCTTGTTATCACAAAGTGAAAAAGGGTAGAAACAGTTGAAGAGCAGCCCACCTCTAGCCACCATCTGCTTGTTGTAAAATAGCTGTATGTATTTTTTTTTGCCTTTTTTATTACTATTATTAACACACAGTAAAAAAATACATTTAAATAGCATTAATGTTGTAACACTACATAACAAAACACAGTTCATCTGAATTGTGCTCTTTTTCAAATGATTTGCATGCCCCTTTTTGTAATATTTTTTGCCTTCTACTATGTGTTCTGCCATTTGTTGCTTTTCAAGCAGTTACCTGGCCTTGATAGACACCCATTCCTTCTGTATTAAAGGATATTTTCAAACATCTTCCTCTTCATTTCACTGTACTGCACTACTGGAATGACTGTATCTTTTAAACTTTGAGCTACTAAAGCTAGTCCCAAATAAAGCACAGTACTGTATGTCTGAAACCATAAATATTCCATTGCCTGCAAAACAGGTGGTACTAAACTGCAGACAGTCTCTGCTTTGGTCAGTTCTCAGTTCTGTCTGGGTAGACTACTGATTCTTGTTGGAAATTATCTGTCATTCTGTACTATTTTCTTCATCCTCTACCTTCAGTAAGTAGGAGTCTCTTTGCAAGAAACATCCAGAGATAAGATGCTCAGCTTGATTCCTTCTGGTGGTTTTTTTTGAGAATAATGACATAGAATAGAGTATAATTCTTGTTCGATGTCATGTGCTGTAGAAGTTGCTGTTTTGTTGTATAGTTGGCTTCAACTAAAAAAATATATAATTAAATAACAACTGTCTAATGATTGAGTTCAGGCTGAATTGATTGGGACAACTGATTCCCATGATTCATATCTTCTTAGCTCATCCATTATTTAAATGTTTTTATAAACACTTCGAAATTCTTCCAGACTTCTACAGCTCCCCACAAGAATGAACCTAAACAGTCCTGGTTGACAGTTCTTCCCTCAGAGACAGTAGAACTACATTCGAGCTCTTTCCACTGAAAGAACATGAGGAAGTATGTTTGAAATTATTATCACATTTCACCTTCCGGTATTTCCTCATATGAAGAGAAAAAAAACTTGTTTTCTCAGTGGATCAGATGCTTTCGGAGCAACAGCCAGATGAAAATGAATAAACAAGTGTATTTGTGGAAGATATTAATCTTTCACTGCAGGCAAACCTAAAACCTCAAGTCCTTGTAAGTATCACTCAAGTCCTAAGGGCTTAGTTATGAGACAACATAATGTTTGTTCTTGGCTTAAGTACCAGCGTAATATTTTTTACAGAACAAATCTTCAGAATATGGCACTTAGACCCAAAAAGTCTCGCCCAAGAAGTCGTACTTGTTTACTCAGTGCCTAGCTGGAGTCTCAGGCAATATTCACTTTAGCTAAATTTAATACTCTGAAGCTGTAAATGCAATCTCAGTTAATATTATGTGCTCTTCTAAAATTGCAGTGCTGGTAGAAAAACATTCTGCTATACAAACCATTAGCAGATCCTGCCTACGGGGTGGGATACAAATAATAGAGGTAAGAAAATTATCTCTTGGTTCTTTGCCATTGGAAGATACTGCTGGTATTTAGATCTGTCTATCCAAGTATAAGCCTGCACTGGTAGCTTTCCAAGATCCATGTATCTAAAATCCAAGGGCTTGTTTAGTGCACTGATGCAATTAGATGCCCAAAGCTAATCAAGATTTTTGCAGTGCTTTAAAATTAAAGAGTTTTAAAATAATCTTTCAAAAGCTGCACTGTTTTTGCTAAGCTTCTTTTCTGAAAAAAATTTATACTGCTACGCTATATCTTTTGTTTGTCCTCCAAAGAATGCTGTTTTCTCCTAGGAGTTTCCGTGGTTGGATAATCTGCAGCCACCTTCTCATTCTACCTCTATGACAAATCATTCATTTTACGTCTATTATCTTTGTAAATAGTCTCCTCTGTTCCTACAGTGTCTTTATTGTCCCTTAGCAGCTTCTCCCTCTATCCTCACTGTCTTCCATAACAATAGTGGTGGGTCTGCTTTGCTTTAGTGATGGTTTTTGTTCTTTTCTACGTCTCATCCTCTTTGCTTTACATGGAAAGCCCCATGGAGAAAAGTACTATATGAATTTTTAAGTGCTCCTTATGTACAGTCTAGCACTCAGGCAATGATATGTTTTCTGGTTCATTTGTTGTTATGACCAAAGTTCCCTTGGCCATGTACTTGTAATTTCTGGTTCATTTTACAGTTTTGCATATTCTTTTCAACAACACAGATCGATTGACATTGGGTCATTTATTGGATTCTTATGGAAGGCTTCATTTAGTGAGAGCCACCTATCCCTCTTAGTTCTACTCTAACCTTCACCTTCTGTAGTGTTAGAACTGTTAGCACAAAACCTTCTTTTCTGACCTTGAAAATATTGTATATGTATAGAGGAGAAGTCTGTGTATATGCATAGTACTAGTGCAATTGCAGAAGAGGAGAGGAGGAGAGAGGAACAGAGAATATACTCTCTTTTCTTTTGTAATTCTACATTCTGCACCTTTCGTGGTCAAATTACGGCTGTAGCTTGCTTTTTTTTTTTTTTTAATTCTTTTTTTTCCATTACTATTTTAGTTTTAATCTTCTCTCTCAGTTTTTGTAGTGGTTATGCTGATTCCCTGGTTGTTCCTTTAGGTTTCATTTGAAAAGATCCTCATTTCCATTACTTTCTTTCTTAAGTAGGAAAATGGATTTATCAGGGTTTAAGCCATTCCCCCAGCACTATTTCCCCATGTGGCACATGCTTCTGTATCATGCTTTATGGGTTGTGCTTTCTCCTTGTCATGCTTTCTTATAGAATCATAGAATCTTCTGGTTGGAAGAGACCTCTAAGATCATCAAGTCCAACCCATTATCCGCTAAACCACGTCCCTCAAAAACTCATCTGTCCTTAGGACTTGAATGATACTTCTTGATTCTTTCCACTCTTCTATATGTATGACATCCATTTTTTTCACTCTTCTCTGACTTCTCTCAACTCATCTAGGTACAGATTTTTTCCCACTTCTTCAGATGATCACAAAACACTACTCTAAAGATGTATATTTAGATTCTATCTCTGTCCACTCCCTGGTTTTGAATGTCCTCAGCAATTCTCCATTTTTCACCTGACTATATTCAAGTTGTGAAACTCTTGAGGCTTCATAACTTTGCCCTTCCTCATGTCCATATTTGTTTTCATACATTATCCCCTCTCTTTTCTGAGTGCTCTGTGCATCTACAGTTTCTAGCACAATACTCTTCACATCTTGCCAGTTTCTGTCATAATCATGATCCTCTATGACCCTCACACATGATTTGGAATGACTGGAATGGTCATAAAATTCCTATCAACAGTGTCAGTTAACTTTCATTTCCCTTGTCATAATTCCCATGTTTTATCTTCTCTGAAACTAGACTGGATGCTCTTCAGGGTAGGGGATTTATTTACCTGATTGAACGTCTAATAGAAAAAGCCCTTGGTGCTCAGTGAAGCCCTTGGTTCTCCTCGCAGCAGCAAAGCATCAGTACAAATAAGAATATTCATTATCTTAGTAATCTTAATTGCTCTGATTTGTGCAAGACAGGCTTAGTTTTGTTTTTTTTTTAAACTTGCCTTTCATTTGCTCACAGGGAAAATAGACAGAAAAAATATATCTCCACAACCCCAGGAAATAAAACCCAGACTATTTTCCATTTGCTAGCTGGCACTTGTTCTTTCATTAACTAAATGAAATAATGTGCTATACATTATTTTAGAGGCCTTATCTGGATTTATGTACTCAGAAGCTTATAACTTACAATATCTGGAGATAAATTGCCATTTAAATAATGGCTTATTCATTAATATATGCACTGAAGTACATAGACATGCTATGGAAGAGCTAAAACAATTATTATGCTTGCTAGTAATATCTCATAATGAGCTGGTACTCAATATCCTATTGACCTTTCTGTACTCTCTGAAAATTGTTAAGGATGAGAGAGGTGTAAGATCTCATAAAATTTTCCCCCAGAACATAGTTCCAAAAGATGCGATTAAGGGGTGCATCCATTTCAAAGAAAAATAGTAATGGGTGTTGTTTATGGTTCTGAAATAACGAAGCAATCAGACTTATAAGATCACAACTGATGGTAGTGCCTTAGGTATTAAATGCAGTGAATAGCATAACAGATTTATGAATCTGACACCTTGGTTAAAAAATAATTTTTTTTTAATCAGTCGTGAAATGAAGGGATGCTTTATTTTAATTTGCATTTCGTATTAATCTAATTGTGAAAATTTCCTTCCCTTTATTTCCTGTCTGCAAAGACTTGTCATTTCCAGGGTTCTTGAGAGCCTGCAGACCTGTATTGTTAATCCTCAAGTTAGATTATTCTGTGAGAGATCCGAGTCTCCTGATGGTTGCAGGAACCAGGTAGTGTCTTCAGTAGACTGTTATTCCTTCTTCCCCTACGGTTGTGTATTAAAGTCTTCATTGCTAGAACAGGGAACTTCACTTCAGTCATCTGGCAGCTCAAAACTTGTGATTTTCCATGAAGCGACACGTAATTATCTGAACTCAGAAATGTGAAAAATGAATTCCAGGCTTTTTATTCCCATAGTCAGTGCCAACACACCTATATAAGCACATACCTGTGCACCACTACAGAGCAGTATCTGTAACTTTAATGAGAAAATATCTGTTTCCATTGAAGGACTTATCCACAGCTTTGGACTTCAGACTTTGCCTCTTGTGGTGGATGAGCTTGGCCTCCTGAAATTGTAAATTACAACTGGAAAAAATGAGAGGATGTCCTGGTCACCCAAGATGAAAGACTTCAAATTCACATACTCTGTTTTAAAGTGAAATAGGAGGTTCCAGTTTTCTTCGAGAAATTTCCTTCTTGAGATATACTGTTATACACGGTCTAATTCTAATTAGGGTAGCTAAAATGTGCTTCTCACTAGTTCTTTCCTTTGACGTCTGTCATATAAGAAAATGAGGATCCTCCTGGCACTGGGAATCTGAAGGAATTTTCTTTCACAGTTTTCACTAACCACTGGAAACTGCCTCTCCTGACAAAGGTTTTCATATTGTTTTTTCAATACATAGCTCGAGCCTTATGTACATTCATGTGACAACAGTGCCCCATACCCAGTAATGTTGCCTTTGTGAATCTTGTCTCTCTGTCTTAAATTTGTTAGGGACGTAAAACTTACTTTCCTTTAGAAAGTTGTGCTTCACTACAGAGTATTTCTTACAGTCACCCGGTATTAATTTCCATATAACAAACATACAAGAAAGAAGTGGTTCATAAGCAAATTGTTCAGAGCTGTTTTACACACGTATGTATATGTAAGTGTAGTGGCACAAATAAAATGCAAGCATTCAAAGCCACCATCTCAGAGAGTGAGAGGGATATCAAAGGATTTTTAGAATGAGAAACTCAGGAATAGAGGATAACGTACATCACCCCTTTGTGAGCCAGAGGTTAGCCTGGAGAGGAGCACAGTTGGTGCACAGAGCTCTGGATGCTGCTGAGGGATGAATTCTTTGGCTATGTGAACACTCAAAAATGTCAGTTAAGACACCTTGAGAAAGAGTAGTTACAAGTAAAAGGGTTTTGGTTTCTACAGTTTTAAAAGGGACTATTTGTACTCAGAAAATCTATATAAACCATAATATACAAAGGGCAAAAATGCTCATATTTTAGAGGCAACATATTTTTATTGTATTTATCTCTGTTAAAGTTCATGCGGCTATAAGAAATATATATACTAGCTAAAATGTTCTCATTTTTGTTTTAGTACTCTTATACAAATGCATTTAAAGCCAACTAACAAATCTCTCAGTGCCCAGCAAAATTTAATTAAAAAATGGAGAACTGTTTTTACATTTTAGGAATATACTTGCCTGCCATCTCCATGTATATACATATCTGTGTACTTAGAAATGCACCTCACCACCTGCAACAAAACTTCAATTCTTTTCCCTGTTGTAGGATTAAAAAAAAGGAAAAGAAAGAAAAAAAGTCTTTTTCCAAGTTTTGTTAATAAAAATATGGCTTTAGGGCACTGAATGCCAGTTTTAATCTCTTGGCGAATGTTTATAGTCAAGATGTAAACTCCTGAAAACAGGGGTTTATAATTTCAATGCTGACACAACTTTAACTAGAGCAATGGGAATACTGTTACCATAATAACTGCCATTCTCTGGAAAGTATTTATGGCAAGGCTTCAACCTTTCTTAAAGCAGAAATTCAGGCTTTTGGCTACCATTGACTGTGGGTAATGGCAGTGAGATCCAGATTCCTGGGGATGGAGCCATCAGTACTCAAAACTGAAGCCATTTTAATATGTCTGCTAAACCTGTTCGTGACCTAGGGATATGCCTGATCCTGCAGCCCTGAAGCCAATGGAAGTTTTTTCCAGTTGTTTGAATATGAGGAGGTCTGAGTCCCTTGTGTCCATCAATATCACATTCTTTTGTTCCTATCAAGAACTTTCAATAAAACCTGTTTATATATCTGTCTTTCCTAATTGAAACCAGAATTTATTTCTGCCTCTCACTTAAACAATGCTGAAATAAATATCTTTCTACACCGTAAAAAGTACGTTACAATTCTGTAAATATACTGAAGGAAAGACTGAATATGAGATTAAATTGTGACCTCTATTTATATAGGCATAGGGGTTTTGTTTTATTTCTCTTGTGCTTGCTTGCTCTTTCTCTCTCTTCACCCTCACTTATCCTTTTCTCACCTCCTTGTCCTTTTCCTTCTTCCTATATAATGCATGAAAATAACAAAGCTATTCTTAAACATGCGAAATAAGGAGGATGAAAAAGTCATATATATAAAAGTATTACATAATGTTAATATGTGAAAAACCAATATAGTCACAATCTCATTCAATTAGAATTAAAACTTTATTACTTTCTCAAGGTGGCACAGAAATCTCTCAAATCCGTATGTAATATATGTTATATGCAAAAATACTTGTTCTCAAATACTCTGGTTTCAAGTCTCCAGCACAAGGATGGCTCCATGCCGTTGCCATGGTTAAAACCAAAGCTAAAGTTAATGACTCCAGATGCCAGAATATTTTCCAAGCCTGGAGGGACAGACCCCCAAAGGATATTTCTTATATGTTCTTCCTGACTTTTCAAGGTCGGAACTAAACTGTTTATTTTCCTGTATTATAAAATCTTGCCTTATTGATAGCCAGTATCAGTAAGAGAAGGTTTCAGTGTGTTTTTGTTGTGTTTGGTTTATTTTTCATTTGTGACCGAGTAGAATCATAGAGTCATTAAAGTTGGAAAATACCTCTAAGATAATCTAGTCCAACCGTCAACCCAATACCACCATTCTTACTAAATTATCTCTTGAAGTTCCACATCTAAATGTCTTCTGAACACCTCCAGCGATGGTGACTCTACCAAGTCTCTGGGAAGCCTGTTCCAATGTTTCACCACTCTTTCAATAAATTTTCCTAATTTTTCCTAATATCTAGTCTAAAACTCCCCTGGTGCAACCCGAGGCCATCTCCTCTCGTCCTACTGCTAGTCACTGGGAGAAGCAACCAATACTCATCTCTCTACAATCAGGTAGTTGTAGAGAGAAATTAGATCTCCTCTCAATCTCCTCTTCTCCAGACTAAACAGAGTCAGTTCCCCCAACCACTCCTCATAAAACTTGTTCTTCACCAGCTTCATTGCCCTTCTCTGGACACGCTCCAGCACCTCAATTTCCTTCTCGTAGTGAGTGATCCAAAACTGAACAATACATTCTTAGGTACAGCCTCACTAACACTGAACACAGGAAGACAGTATCTTCCCTACTCCTGTTGGTCACATTATTACTAATACAAGCCAGGATACCGTTGGCGTTTTTGGACACCTGGACACGCTGTTGGCTCATATTTAGCCAGCTCTTGACCATCACCCCCAGGCCCTTTTCTGCTGGGCAATGTTTTATCCATTCGTTCCCAAGCCTGTAGAGTTGCATGTGATTGTTATGACCAAAGTGCAGGACCCAGCACTTGGCCTAGTTAAACCTCATACAAATGACTTCAGCCCATCAACCCAGCCTGGCTGATCCCTCTATAGAATGCTTCGATCATTGTATTTTAGCTGTAGGACTTGTGGCATGAGAAAATCATTGTTGTCACCTGTTTCCAGCTTCAGTGCCTTTGAGGAGAACAGGGAAGTTCAGGTTTTTGGTACACAATGATGTAAGGAAATATCACATTGACACTGCAATTCACCAAGCTGTTCCTGGTGAATACATGATTGACTTTTTTGTGGTCTAGATAATACAGGAAGAGGTAATGGAGAAAAACATGCAAAATTAATTCCAAATTTTAAAATGGGACAGATACTGTATTTCATTCACAGATTATGTAGCAAAAACTTTATGAGAGGAACAATTCCTTCATGTAAGATATTCTGAGGTTTTGTGAGCCTCATGAGATGTTATGTACAACACTCGGAAGGCCTGCACACACTTCAGAGCATGGCTGCAGCTCTTAGTTTGAATTTTGGATTATAACTCCGCAATAGCACTTTCTAGCTTATAGCACCATGGTAGGGTAAGGCAAACAAGATGAAATTGCCTCTAAGTGAGGATCTGCCTGGTGGATTAACAAGACTGTGCTCTTCAGGAGCACCGCTTTGAAACTTGCCAGTGTAGAATTCACTCTTAACCAGGCATGTCTGCCATTTTATGGACTCTACAGCTTCTAATCTTATTTTTAGTTCTCTCAAAAATAGATCTGAGCATTTAATTTGGGATATTTTATTTTCCCAAAGGTACAAGGAGGATCAAAGTTAGTATATGAGTTTGCTCCTTCTTTGTAGATGAGGTTCATAAAGATACTCCAGGGGTGAAATTTATCAACTCAGATAGCACTTGAAATGTGTAGGAGGGATTACTTCTATCTTCTTCAGGAAGATATCTAAGCCAACAGCTAAGAAATGCTGAACATACTTGAAACTCTGTTTCTCTACACTTTAATAGTTTTCTGCAGCTGAATGATGTGTGTTTGTGCACCCAGTAGCTGAGTTCAGGATTCAAGATGTTGTTCTGCATATTGAACATAGTTTGATGCTTTCTTATCATAAGAATGTCTCATTTACCATCTATTGACTAGTTTTCTTGCACCTATCCATTGGAGGAAAGCCCTTGTACCAGAAATGGTGCAAGAACCGGGGCCAGAGAGAAAAAGTAAGCAAAATACATCAATTGTTAGACAATAAGATGTGCCCATTGTGGAAACAGGAAAGTTCCTGTGTTGCAGTTTTTCTTCTAATATTGCTAACGTGTTTTTTATCCTAAGACTGTTACATGGAAATTACATATTCATAGCAGAACTATTTTAGCTTCTCCTCCTCTACAGCAGAGTGCTTGGCCTTTAGATTGCAGAAATAGACTTCCCTTTGCAATCTTCTTGGCAGGCCAAACAAATTCCACATTCCGGGCTGCACAAAAATGGCATAGCCATGTGACTAGGGCACTCTCCAAAGAGATGAGAGTTGTGGATTTGTATCCACTCAGTTGGTGTAGTTTTTCAGTTTCCAGGTCAAGTCCTGTAAGCAGAATGCTATGATTTCAGCAGGATGTGGCAGCATCTTTTCTGGCAAGGGTTTGGATGGATTTGAATGCCATGCTGTGCTGCAGTCAGAGTGTTCTCCACAAATTAAACAGGTTTAGAAATGGCTTACTGGCTTCTGTCTTCATTGGTGTTAATTGTTTGGTGCCTTGTTTGGGTATCCCAGATGATTCACAAAGGAGGAAGATGTAAAACTACTCAACTCAGTTGTGGTGGAGATAATACTATTTTCTTTCCAGAGCAGAATTGGAGTAGGGTCTCTTGCAAGATATATTTATCTATAGCCTCTCAAATGTCTAAGTGATTGCTTCAAAAAGTTATGATAGTCTGTGGCTTGCTATTATGAACAAAGGCAAGTACATTTCAGTAATTTCAACTAAGTAGTACTGTAGGGGGTCTGAAGATTTAGAACTCAATTATTATTACTACTACTACTTCTGCTACTGAAAAAAGCTTGTATGAATTTATGAAATTATTATAAAGGAATTTGATATTTGCTGCAACTCATGCATCCTGAGTTATACAGCAGCTTATTCAGTGTAATCACCACGTTTTCCTCTGGGTGCATTTTATTTTACACATAACAGGGAGAACTATAACATACTTCCTCCTTTTCTCAATTTGCTTAACAATTGTAATTTAAGCTACTGAGATCTTGATTAAAGTCTTCAGAAGATGGAATTAGAAGAAACTAAGGACTTCAAACACCTTAAACTCCCCCCTTATTTTTATAAAAAAAAATTAAAGCTTTGACTTAATTGATGTTTATTCCCAAAGATAACCTATGAGATTTTATCAGAATTCATTATGTTCCAACTTCATCTTTGAATGTGATAATATGTATGAATTTCCTAGTTTTTGAGCATAGAAGCTAGAATAAACAGCCAAGTGTGAAGCTCAGTAGTGTTTGCTATGAAACTTGTACATAGAAAAGAAAATAAGTTTTTTCCCTTGGCCACATCTGAGCTCTGTAGCATGTTATGTTATATGCCTGATTCTTTAAAATCATTCTAAAATCCGTTCTTCTGTTCTTAAAAAGAAATTATGTATAGGATTGTTGCATTTTAAAATTAAGTTTGTGTCCAGACTGTGGGGAGGGAGAAACCTGCTTGAAATCAGCCTGTGAAAGATGTGAGCACGGCTGAGTTCTGCTTTCATGAAACATTCCCTGCAGAGACTGTTCTTTGTATCTTAAGCCGAGTCTGTGTGGGATGCAGTTGCCTGCTGCTAGTGACTGTGGTCTGAAAAAAGACAGCATCACACTGCATGTCTCTCACTGTCGTTGATGTGCTGCATACTGCAGTGCATACATTTCTTTTCTTACTCGCCCAAGGTTTAACTTCTCATCATTTTCACTCTTAATTTGTTAAACAACTTTTTCAACATCCCTATTCATCCAGGAATAGTTGCTGGAAGCAACCTGGAGTTAAGGGGACATAAGCTTACTCTTGGATGCACTAAACACCAGCTTCTTTTAGGACAGAACACCTAAATCTTATTCATACTATTCTTGGTTTAAGTCTGTGTACTGTTCTATAATTACGGATCTGAGTTGATGAATTTCAGACTTAGTGTGAGAGCAATGCTGATAACACATACTGGATGTTTATATTTGGTTTGGATAGAATTAATTTTCTTCCAACCAGCTGCTGGTTTTCTACATTTAGTGTGAAAAGAATGCTGGAAAAAGCTGATGTTTTTGGCAGTTGCCAAGGAATTGAGGACTTTTTTTGGTTTCCCATTTTTTGAAATTAAGCAGGTGTATGAAGGCTGGGAGGAGCAGAGCAAGGGCAACTGACCAGATCTGGCAAAAAAAAGTACTCAGTAACATAAACATCACACTAAGTATAAAACAGAAAGTTTGTCAGGGGAGGGGCTCAGTCTCTTGGTGTCCACCAGCTCTTGGTGTCCCTCTTACTCTTGGCACTTTAGCTCTGGATGTCTGGCCTCTGGTCTCCAAGTTTGGTTTCTATCTTTGATGATTCCTGTGCTAGCTGTAGCATCCATGCCCACTGGAACTGCTGTTCTCACTGTGTCCACCATCTGGCAGTCACTGCTTCAAGTGTGCCTTCTTTGATTGATGTTCAGGATGGACTGAGTGTCGTTCTGTGTATTCTACTATTATTAGCATTAGTGTTAGTATTATCATTATTCTTTCTTTTATTGTTCTATTATAATTGTTTTGATTTCAACCCACAAGTTTTCCTTTTCCGATTCTCACTCCATCCCACAGAATATACAGAGGATGACAGAGTGGCTGTACACTGTCTAACTGTCATCCAAGGGCTAAGCTAAGATAGTTGTTTCCTCACAAACTCCTATTAAGGTCTATATTTTAACAAGGACTGCTGCTTTTATTCAGCCAAAAATATCAGGATTGTTGGGCTCCAAAAAACTCTGGACATTTCCCGCACTGCTAACAAAGCAAAGAATATCTATGTTCCTTTTTCTTAGGCCAGTGGAAAAGGAATCAAACAAATGAAAATAAGCTAGCTGCAAAACTAGGAAAAGTGTGTTCTGTCCAAGACAGCTCCTCCAGAACACTTATGTTTTTGCAGTAATAGTATTTTAAGTCAACAGTCACTGCTTCTACCTTTTATCCTTGGCTCTGACTCAGTAGGGATCAATTCTATCTCTTTGCTCATTCTGTGCATAGTGTGCTATTTTGCTATTCACCCTTTTATGGCTATGCTTATTGAAGCTGTGCACAAGACTCTGGCAAATGCCTGACGCCCTTCACACTTCCATTTGCCTACCTTTCTATCAAAATAACTCTCTACATTCAGCCAAGCAAGTAAAACCACTTATTTTTCATTTCCCTACTCCTCAGCATGCCCAAATAAAACAGCTTCATGAAGAAAGTTCACTAAATATGTGGAGGGTATGGGGCAAAAGTATTATTTGTCTTTTTTCAATGCTATCTGTTCTTTTACTTTGGCACCTCCATTCTAAGCTGTTCATGATCCAAAATGAACCCTCTCTCACTGTGTGGGCCTCCACAGTGTATTTGATTTGGAGCAGTATAGTCTGAATTCTGGCAGGGAGTAATATGAATGTAGGTAAAATAACAGTGCATTTTTGTCTGTTGTTAGAAAATCTCTCAGGTCATTAAAAATATTGTGGAGGTCCACTCCAGGATTTAATTTTTGTTTGAAATTCATTAAAATAAAGTTTTAGATTCAGTAAAAGAATATTTAAATATCATTTAGGTTTTGACAGAAGTCTACAAAAGCATGGAAATGCCCAATTAAGGCAGAAATACACCATATGGACTTGGATGTGATAAGTAGTAAGCAAGCTGTTATAGTGACACCCTGCTGTAGTTAGGGTGTCACTATAACCCACTTAGGCTTTATCTACAGATGTTCTTTCTTTGTTTGCTCTACCAGACATGAAAGGACGGAAAGAGAGAGGGTGGGTGAGATTTTTTTGCCTTTGCTTCCTTGGTGCCTTTTGTTTTCATATTTGAATTTATAACTATTATTGAACATACTCATATGGAATCACACTGGGCTAGAAGCTGTTCTCTGCTTGCACACTTGTTCACAGAGTTCAATTAAAGAAAAAAAAACAACAACCCTGCTCTGCTCTAAGATGTAAGAAAATCTTTGGAAAAGTGGTATTTACTCTATTTCTTCATCTTTATCATAAAATTCAATCTGCAACATAAAAACAGCTAAACATAAATTATTTGGTTTCATGCCAAGATAATAAAATGAAATTCCATGTTTTGGGTTAAAGATGACGGACTCATCTCAAGTCTCTTCTGGTTTTTGATTCCATCACTCAATTTTTAACAAGCATTTGTGAAAGGATAGCCCATTTGTGAGCAGAGTGTTCTAGGAATGATCTCAAGGATGTGAAAATAAATGTCACAGTTGATATTCAAAATAGTTCTGCCTGCATTTCTGCATACTTATAAACCGAAACCATGAGAATGTGCATTGACCAACATATCACAAATGTATCTGTCTAGGTGGCAAAAAAAATTTCAGGTTTACACAAAATTTCATGGGCATTGTGCTGATATTTATGTGTCACAATCATTTTTATCTTTAGAGGAATCCTTATGCTCAGCATCTTCAAAGTGTTCTGGGTTATTTATTTATTTATTTATTTAATAGTTCACAAACTTGAAACTGGAAGTAATAAAACATTCTTCCACTGAATGTACCTAAATTTCTTTTCCCCACACATATCTGGAGTAGGCGAGAGGCTACTCAGTCAGTTTCTCAATTCATCTTTAGGCTAAATTTGAGGGGTTTTGTAACTCTGGAAATGCCAGGAATAACTTTGGGGTTCTCCTAGCTCATGAATTGCCTTTTAATCTCCCATGTTGTTTTGTTTCCTGGTCCTCTGCATGTCGCACAGTATTTCTAAGGTCTGAGGATATATGATTGTCTTTAGCAAACTTTCACAAACTTTTTACAAATTCCTGTTTAAGAATTAAATTCTACAAACATGGTTAAAGTACCGCTGTCCGTAGCACTTAGTGAGATATGATATTAAATGTGTGTCAGTTAAATAAACAAACAAATAAAAAATCCTGTCATCAGAGGAGATGAAGTGTCTCAGTTTGTTATTTATATATTTTCTTGTTCAACTCCTTATTTTGAATCAATTACAAATTGATTAACTTCCAGGTTTGTTGATTTTCTTTTTGCACCTTAAAAACTGAAAAAGTGGAAGACTATAAGGAGGATGGTTTAAAATATGATACATGTTTTAAGGATTGTTTTCCTTGCACAAAATTTAGATATGAAGGATCTAGAAATGAGATATGTCAAAGCTTTGAAAGAGAAAACTGTGCAGAATTTTAGTTACTTGCCAGTTTTGGAACTTATACACAAAAAGGAGAACACTAAGCTTATTAAAAGGATAAAAAGTAATCTTTTTATATACAACTACTAATGCAAGTTTAAAACAACGAAGGAAAATACATTGCAGAGTATTTAGGATTAAATTTTAGGAAAAAATGTCCTGAAAATATAAACCTGAAAAGTTTGCCTAATTCTGTGGGAATGCCATTCTAGTTGTAGATCGGATATCTCAGTTTCAAGTAGAAAAGGAAAAAATAGGATCTATCAGAATGCATTAACTGAACTGCTGCCTTAGGGACACCAAATGCCCCTCTGTAACACCAAGGAGAAATACAAATCAAGTTGATAAGCACTTCCTTTGCACATCTTCTTTCTGTCTCTTGCTACTCTATTTTCTCCCTTTTTATGGGTAAGACAAGTACACGACAAGTATAAGAAACAAATTAAAACATGGTTTATATTTACAATTTTACTTATCTAGCCTAGGCTCTCTTATTCATAGGGAAGGAAAACAGTTATGGACATGATATGGCAACGACTTCTAGGATTGTATATTTATAGTTACTGGTGATAATTAAACCTTTCTGATTTCTGTCAAATTTTAGCATACAAGGTGATCAGACACAGAGTGATAGTGGGCACTCTGTGAGTAGCTGGATGCATAAACACAGGCAAATCAGGATGTCAATATATATTATGATTAATGCATGAAAGAAAGATATTAAGCTTCTTATGAGGCTGTTACTTCCGTTACTGTACTTAGAGAGGGAATTGAATAAAAATAATTGTTTTGTGGTTAAATAATGTAAAGAACATAGGAATATAAAATTTCAGCCCTCATGAAGAAAATGGCATGTCTCCCAATAATTTCAGCAGTGTTACAATTCCACCCCAGCTTCCTGTTCCCGTGCTGCTAATAACTGGATATATAACCTGGGCCAAATGTCAATGGCCTATACAAGTGTCTTCTATAATCATTAAAATGAGAAACTGTATTCTGTATTGTTCTTTTCCTACTTGTGCAAGATTATGGAGATCCTTGAAGAAAGGGTATTATGTACACCGATCTGATCATTACCACAATGGTTTTGTAGTTAGCTAGCGTTAAATGTCTTTTTTTTTTGTTTCCATTTGAGTTTTCCAGTTTGACGTCTTTTTGACATAAATATGCACAACCAATGTGGCCATTGTTCACATCCTTATTACGAATGAGCATCTTTCTTCAGCAGAGAAAAGCTGTCAGTAAGAGTTCTCACAATGTTTAAATTGACTTTGTAAGTTGGACTTCAGGCAAGCTGCGGGGATGAGAAGAGCAGTGTGGAGACTAAGTCCTCAGTGGGATTTAAAGAACACTGATGACTGATAAATTCAAAAGCAGGGGGAAATTCTTACCCACCCTCCTTCAGATATCATCCCTTGATCTTTGCTAGAGAAGTGGTCTTTGGCAGCCATAGTTTTTCAGCTCCATTTTCAGTTGGAGTGGTCTCCCAGAGTGGTGGTCTGATATGGATTGTATATTGGACATTGATTGACTCCTTAGGATTGTTCTTGAGGCAGATAGGATTTTCTTTTGTTGTTTTCATTAGCTAATGCTGCACAACTATTCTTTTTCCTGAGTTATCAATTGCTTTTTGGGCCTCTTCCTCATGTGAGGTCCTAGTTCGCTCCAAGGCTTAATGTCTGCCTTCCCTCCAGTCCAAGATCAAATAGGCTGGCAACTTTCACAAGCACTAAATTAATCTCAAACATATTTATTAAAAAAAACCCTCTTCAAATTAGAACCAGAAATTATTGTGGGGAGATGAGGAGGAGGGGAGAAACCCTTGGTGGTTTAAAACTAATTTCATGAACGCTAGAAATATAAAAGAAAGACTTAAGCGTAAGAGAATTTTCTATATGCTGCATATTGCAATCACCGGAGGACAATAACTCAGGCCCTCTCAATCAATTCCATTTTTTTTATAGTTAGCCATTGTGAAGTATTTTATGCCCTGATTACACAGCAGCTGCTGAGACCTGAACTTCCTGAAGCTTAGAACAGCTGATCCCAATGAATAAGTAACCAGTCAGCTAAGACTCATGGTACCTGACCTACTTTTCAGTACTTTTCCCAAAGGTGTCACATACCAGTATATAATTCCCCCAACAACTGAACCATGCAGTGTTTTTGATACTGTTCCATACGCAAAATCTTTTCAAGAATCTCCTTTCCCAAAGATCATTTGTATGTTGAGTCAAGCATCATGTAATAATTTTTGTCCATAATTGCTCCCAGTTGTGAAGCTTTCATATGTACTGAAAAATCAAGGATGGGTGAAAAACTGAAGATCACCATGCAACTTTGCTTGTTTTTAGGATCTCTTTGACTACTCATTGAAAGTGGTTTAAGAGGTATTTTTTTTTCCCACTTCTCTTTTCCAGCTTGGACTAGAATCTTTAACTTACAGCGATAGAAACAATGGCCTTTTGCCTCATGATCTGAAATAAGTTTCTGGAGACTGATATTTTGGTTTTGGCTTTGCCATAGATTTCCTGGCAGATCCAAGGGAATTCACTTAAAGACTCAACCAAATAAAGGGACGTAGAACATTTAAATCCAATGCTGCAGTGCCTGAATTCTAGCCTCCTGGCCTTCAGATTGTGTTTTAAAACCTGGAGCTGGAAATATAACTACATAGTGCCCCAGGAAAATTAGATACATGAGTAAAAATATTGAAGAAATCTTGACAGTAAAAAGGTGAAGTATCATGTTGAAGTGTACAGGAGAATACCCCAAGAGGTAGACACTTGTTACTGCTGAGCGTAAGATTGCATATGGAATTTCAGTCTTTCTGTAGTATTTCCTACAAGAATAAGAGCAGAAAGTGCTGCAGTTTTCACAAAAAGCTCACCGAGAGTTCCTGCCTCAGTTTCCAAAATACAGCACTAGTGGAAATACCCAACAAACATAAAACCTCAACAATGTCACAAAAAACAATTAATTGCTCAGAGTAGTTAGATCTGAAAGTCAGTTTTGTTTGTAATTTACCTTGATAGCTGCTTGTATTTGTTTTGGTCAGAAATTTGTACCTTTGATTTAATACAAAGCCAATGGTCTGATCTGCTCTTTATATTTATAAATACATAAATAAGCTGAAAAATCTATTTATTTTAACATCAATATTAGTCTTACTGAAACATTCAAATCTATGAAACACCATCTCATTTTCTTGTGAGATGTTATTTATTCATTGAATCTCTGGTGAACATAAAAATCAGGTCAAGCTTGACATTTTTGACATAAATCATTGTACATGGTTGACTACAAAGATGAAGGGATAGCATGGTCTGGCAAAAACATTTGTGTGTGTGCTTCCATTTAACTTAATCCTAAAGGGACTTAAACATTTTAAATTGGTTGGGTAGATGATTAAATAATTTGAGGAATAAAAAACAGAGGTCCAAAATGAAATGTTGGACTCTGCTAGAAAACAAATCAATAGAAAGGAGGTACTAGAATCTAAAAAAGAACAAAATTAAGAGTTGGGTAGAAAGAAAATTTTATAAAGACATTTTTTTTTTAGAAAAGGAACAACTCAATGAAAATAATTTTACCCAGGATCTGTGAATATTTATAGTATGAAATTAATTTTCTTTCAAACATGTGTTAATGAGAGAATTTTGAAATATTCTCTTTGGCATAGTGTCTGTTTACTTCACACTTTCCTGAGCAAATCTGTGAACAATAATGCAAAGTTTCAAAGTTAAGTTAAAATAAAGAAAAACATAAGGGGAGGTAAATGGAAATGAAAATTGAATTCAGCTTTTCAGTATTTTGCAAGAAAAAATAAATAATTAGGGTAATAGATTTTATGAAGGAGGGCAAGGGAGTATTTATTGTCCCAGAACTTTCCATCATCTTCATTAAGCTAGAAGCATGTGTGCACTGCAGCTGTATAAAAACTTTCCAGATTAGAGAAAGGAGGGAATGTTAATTTATACCTACTTTGGTGAAAATGGTGAGAGATCATTTTTATAAGGAAGTGAATAAAATAATGGGCTGGGACTTTAGATCCTTGCATTTAATTTCCTGGTTTTTACGCAGATTTCCTATGTGTCTTTGAACAAATTGTTTAAACCCTTTGTTCCTTAGTTCCCCTCTAGAAATGGGGTAACAACTTTCCTTCACTTTGTGGGAAGTCCTGTGAGGGTAAATATTATCAGAAAACTGCCCTTGATGTAAGGAAATAGTGGGATTGTATGGAGTTCTTTCTGGAGAAGGCTAAAGACCTGATGAGAGCATAAGGTTCAAGATATAGGGACACCAACTAGGGTGACACTGTGGTGGCTATCTGCTACAGACCACCTGATCAGGAAGAAGCAAATGAGGCCTTATCCAGACTACTGGGAGGAATCTTACATTCATGGGTCCTCATTTTCATAGAGGATCTTGAACCTTCCTGAGATCTTTCTAAAGCAATAACACAGCAGGACACAAAGAGCCCAGGAGACTTCATTGGTCACAACTTCATAACACAGGTTATTGAGGAGCTTATGTAGGAAAAATTTGTGCTGGAACTGGGACTAACAAATAAGGAAGAACTACTTGGGGATTGAAATTTTGGGTCAGCCTTGACCACAGTGACCATTGGATGATTGAGTTCAAGATGAAGACAAGGCAGTGAGTAGTAATTGAAATCCAGGCCATTCCATGTAAATATAAGAAAGGTTCTTTTACTCTAACAATGATCAAACACTATAATAAGTTGTCCAGAGTGGTTGTGGAGTTTATTTCTTGAAGGTACTCAAAATCTGACCAGACATGGTCCAGAGCAACCTACTCTAGGTGACCTTGCTTTGAGAATGTGGGGTTGGGCCAGCCAATCTCCAGAGCTGTCTTCCCACCTCAGTCTTTCTGTGATTCTGTGGTATTGCTTTCCATACCACTTCTTTCTGAAATTTCTGAACTTAAGACAGAATTCATGCTACATTTGTAGAAAACTGGAATAAATCTGAAAGAAACATGAGTACCCAGTGCTGCATAGGGGAATAAATTTGTGTGTGGCTCTCAATGTCCAGCTATCTGTGCCACAAGGTGTCACTCTAGAGTAGTTGTGATTTGGTCGGGTGTCATTGCACTGTTCTGAAAACCTATAGCTATACTTGTGGTGAAATGGTGTTTAAGTTTTAAGTATAGCACATTAAAGAGATTCAATATGTCTTTCTATTTTAAATGTTCTCCAACCAGAACATAATAGAGAAACATTTCTGAGCATGTTGAGGATGAAAAAAATAGCAGAAAAGGAAAAGAAAAAAAAGGAGGTGGGGGAAGAATCATAGAAACGTAGAATGGTTTGGGTTGGAAGGAACCTTAAAGATCATCTAGTTCCAATTCCCTTACCACGAGCAGGGACACCTTCCAGTAGGCCAGGTTTCTCAAAGCCTCATCCAGCCTGGCCTTGAACACCTCCAAGGATGGGGCATCGATAACTCTTCTGGACAACTTCTTCCAGTGTCTCACCATCCTCATAGTGAAGAAGAGGTTTAGCCAAAGACTTCCCACCTGTAACAAGGGACCTAGAATGTATGGAATATGTATAGACTTGGGAATAACTTTTATGTGAAGCTGATTATACAAGACTGAGTTTCTTATAACATGGAAATTTATGATGAATGAAAATAGGAATCAGCCCTAATTTAGGATGAGAAGTCAGTGTACATTTATAATACATTATAGAGGCAATTTTTTTTAAGCTGAAAGAGGGTGGATTTTGATAAGATACTAGAAAGAATTTTTACAGTGAGGGCACTTTTATATCAAAAATTTATAATGTGGGCACTTTTGTGTAAAATATATATACTGCAGGAAGAAAACATTGCTAGAAGAAGTTTCATCATAGCTAGCTCTTTCCTTCTGCCAATATCATCTCTCCTGCCATTGCCACTAATTTCATCAATGTGGTAATTTTAAACAGGATGTCAACAGAGTATTTATTGCATAACTATTACATTAAAGAAGTACTGAGAGCATAGACAGTGATGATGGTACACTAAATAATTGTTCTTGGTCAAAACTTGTAAATTAAAGACTTCGTGGTAATTGTAGGGTACTTAAAGTACATGTACCTAACCTGATAGGCTGATTTATTTTATCAGTATATTAACTCAGTTGAAGATAAATTCATTCTACAAAAGTAAGCTTATTTTTATGTACTGCAGTAGCACTGGCAGGCTTCAGCTGAGACCATTATCCCATTGTGTCAGACATGGAACAGGATATAAAGCTTGCTAATTAAGTGAAAGGGAAAGCTAAAGGTAAGAGTGGTCATAGGCAACCAACAGATATTACTTGCCCGACTATACATTGTAGTCGACTAGTATGACTCAATATTCCTAAATCCCACCCTAGCCTCTTGTTCAGTGCATGGCATCATTAGAAGTAATGTCTCCTGAGGAAGAAATTCCACTCACAATTATTTACAGTCAATAATATTATTTCTTCTTATTGCTTGGTGCTGAATGAAGAAACTAAGTCCGTGGTCTATTTCAGCCTGTTGTCCAGTCTTGGAGTAGTAACTCCATATGACAAGGAAAGACTGAGGCACAAGGCTCTGATTTTTTTTGGGCATTATGGCTGCAACAGAGCATAAATCAACTAGGACAAGGAACTTGGCTCATAATAGCATAAAGATAAATCTTATGAAGAGTATACAGATGAATGTATCAATTTTCTTCTTTTCCCCTTTTTCTTTCTGTGCTGCCACAGAGTGGAAAATGCTAGAAGTACCATAAAAGTTTGGTTTATGAATTTTTTAATATTTGCGATACTCAAAAAATCTCTCTAAGGTGAATGCCTTTGGAGAATGGTCTTTAAACAATGTCTTCAGAGAGACATGGTGTGTTTGTTTTAGGAATTTAAACATTTGATGTGTTTTAGATCTCTTTACCAGTATTTAGATGGCCTTGTGGTGGTCCGAATTCCTGTTTCCATCACTGCTGTACAAATACAGAACAGGACTGTTCTTATCACAGAGAACAAGTAGAACTTATATCAAAAGCAAGCTACAGGGGATGTGGCAATATTTACAAATTTCTGAAGATCTCTCAATGATTTAAAACAGTATAATCTTTTTGCTCTATAAATTATGCACTTAGAACTAAGGAATTTAGTCTAAGTTAGACAAAGAGATTAAGGAAAGAAGAATCGAAGGAAGTGAGTAAAAGATTTCAAGTGAACATGCTTTCCGCCTTATTCACATAGAATCAGTTTAACAACCAGGTAGGAGATGGAGTAATCCACCTAACAGGGGGGAGGGAAAAGTAGACATGAATTAGATCTAACTTGCTCATAAACTCTGTAACAAATTAAGAACATCTATCTGCTACATTTGTGTGGATGAAAATTCACGTTGGAGACTGAATGGTAAAAAAGAGTTCTTTTATCAGCAGTCGTTGGAAGTGCAGTTCTACCTTACCATGAGATTTCCAGCTCCAAGAACAGTAAGTATCATCCTGATTCAGAGCTTCACATCTTATGTTTGAATAAGGTTTATCCTTAACTGTTTAGCCACTAGTTACCTTTATTTTTTTTAATATCTCAAGATCTATAAATTTCAGCAAACAGGGTACTTTCCTTATTGCTCTATTTCTAAGGATTTCACATATATACAGCTATGTAATTTATGAAGTATTTGCTTCACACAGCATTTGCTGTAGTCAATGGTAAATATTTTCAATAATTTTTTTTTTTTTTTTTTTTAATTAAGGTCTTCAGAGTACTTACTTTCCTTAGAGACAGACTCCTGGACACTATTTTTTTGCTTGCTTAATTTGTGGGTCGATACATGGGATCTGCATTGGTATAACAGCTTCCCTATCATAGAATCATCTGGTTGGAAAAGGCCTCTGAGATCATCGAGTCTTGTTGTACATGCCCACTAACTAAACCATGTCCCTAAGAAGCTCATCTACTCATCTTTTAAACACCTCCAGGGACGGCAGCGCAACAACATCTCTTGGCAGCCTGTTCCAATGCCTGACTACCCTTTCAGTGAAGAAATACTCCCTAATGTCTAATATCTCTCCTACTTTGAAAGTCAACAGGTGAAGACCTAGATAATAATTTTTTCCTCTCTGGAAAAAAAACCCTAAATACTGATTGCAGCTTGTAAAACTGATGAAGAGCCACTGAGGCACATGACTCCCACAGATTGTTTTCCTGAACTTGTTCTTTGTAAATCAAATGTGTGATTTAAAGTATTATTTGAGAATTGATCTATTTACAAGTCTCTTGACATGAAGGTGGACTCCTACACACTATGAGCTGTTTGTTCAGCTCAGCTTGGGCATTTCGTACTTCAGAATTGTTAACTCCAAGATTTTCAAATTGCTATTTGAATACTCTCCAGAAATGGCATGGAAAAGAGTGGTCTCCTTTCAAAGTAACATAGAGATATATAAATTGTATCCAGTATGGTTTGAGTGCTCATTCTGGGACGAAGAATATAGTATTCTGGTCTCAGCTCTCGACATTGTATTCAATGACATTATATTCAATTCATATCATTCAATATCTGTTTAATGCAAGACGCAGAAACTGTTTTGGGATCCAAATCCTTTCCAGAGCAAAGTCATGAGTATTGTGTTACAGAGCCAGGCTTCCTCGCATGATCTTTCTCTAACCCAATATATTCTTTCCTTTATGATGGAAGAAAACAGCTTCAGGAAGAGAGGAGGAACGTACTCTTCACTCCGTTATCCAGAATGCATTATAATCAGATGGTTGAAGCAGACGTTGGTCTGTGGATTTGATCCTCATCAATCAGAGAAGGGCTAAAAATCCAGATCTTTAGCTCTGTGAGTGAGTGTTTTAACAACTAAACCGTTACACGCAGGGTGTCCTTTTTTTCAGATAGTTTTTTTTTTCTTTCAAAAAGAAAATGAATTAAGCAAAAAAAAAGTTCTATGTTTCATTTACAAAGAGAGAACAATTGTAATTATTTACTTGCCAAAGATCTGGAGAATTACACCGTAAGGTAATCAAAGAAGCCTCCTTGTATCTTGAGCTACTCTGCATGAATATATGACAAAAACTCCGTTGTACTCCATATTGATGTTCTAGCTTCCTTTGAACACCTAAAAAAAAGACAATTACCTTTTCTGTGTAGGCATCTCCCACACAGTCACATTTAACAAACTGTTTCCTACAAAAAAACCCTTGTGAAACATATTCAGAAAATAAGGGGGTTGGTGTTTTATAGTAATATTATAAAATCAGGGCATCTGAAAATCAATAAGTAACTGCAAAGATTCTTGATGAATACAAAACCTTAGGTTTCAATACTTGTTCAAAATAATGACACTGGTTTGTTAATTTGGGTAGCTGGAATTTGTTCTTTTTTAATGGGAAATTTCTTAGGTTTAAAGAATTCTCTTACAAAATTTGAATTTTTTAAATAAACTAATTATGATAATTTTTTTCAGGTTTTCAGCAAAAAAAGGAATTTGATCAACTTAATTCTAATTGAAATACAGAGAAATCCAGTCTTTATTTGTTAGTACCTACTGCTACTGATGCATTTCCGATAGCAGTAGCTCACTTTGGTCTAAGTACTTGTTCTTCATGGCACTTTATCCTCCATAAATTAGTAGTGTGCAACAACTTCTTCCAAGACAATCTGACTAAGCTACAGCTGAAGTACTTGGAAAAGGTTGAAGTTCTTTACTTTCCTCATCTTTGCTTCTACTGGTAAGATCTGCTGCTGACCTGGTAGGTCCATGATCCCAGTGGGAAAGGTACACATCATGTTCACCTTCAAGAAGAATGAGAAACAGTATCTCAACAACTTAACTGAAGTTCTTGGGAAGATTATGGAACTAATCCTTCTGGAAGCCTACCCAGGCACCCAAAGGAAAGAAGGGGCAGACAACATGGATTTACAATGGCAGATCTTACCTCACCAATCTGATAGATGGTCTGGTTTTTGAAGAGCAGTAGATGTTGTATAGATTGAACTTTAGCAAGGCATTTGAAATGGTCTGCCATACTTTTCTTTTAGCCAAATGTTTGAAATGTGGCGTGTATAAATGGACAAGAAGATAGGGGGAGACATTATGTACTACCAGACTCATCAGTAGTATGAAGTCTGGCTGGCAGATGGTCAGCAACGGTGTTCTAAGAGGTAAATACTAGAGCCAACACCATTTAACACTTTCATTAACAACGGAAATGATAAGATAGTGCACCTTCAATAAGTTCATAGACAATACAAAAATGAGGGAATGATTTGTACATTGGAGGGCAGGGCTACTGTTTAGAGAAACTTCATCAAAGGTTTGGAGAAGTAAGAAGTTGGAAAATTCATGAGGTTCAACAAGGTCTAATGTAAAGTCCTGCAACTTGGACAGAACAACCCCATTTATCAGTGCAGATAGGAGGAGTAGCTGACTAGGGAGCAACTTTGCAGAAAAGGACAAAGGATTCTTGATGAACAAAAGTTGCATGCAGGTCATCTATGTGTCCTTACAGAAGACAAGACCAATGACATCCTGAGGCTGTGCAAGCAGGAGTGTAGCACAAGGGAATGTCTTTTCTAATGGCAGTTGTGAGATTACATGTGAAACACTGTCCAGATTTGGGATCCTTGGTACAAGAAAGATACTGTCACACTGTTTTGAGTCAAGTGGAGAGCCACCAAAGTGGTCATGACGCAGGAGTACATGGAATAGAGGGAGAAGGATCAAGGTTTGTTCAGTATGGAGAAGAGGAAGCTCAGTGGGATTTTACTGCTGTCTACAGCTACAGAATGGGAAGACATGCAGAAGACAGAGCCAGACTTTGCTCAGAGGTAGGTAGGAATAGGATGATAGCGAATACATCCTGCAACAAGGAACATTTCAATCAGATATTAGCAAAGAAAAGAATTATTATGAGTGTTGTCAGACACTGGAACAGGGGCCTAGAGATGTGGAGGCTCCACTGTTGGAAATACTCAAGCGTTTTCCCATAAAACCCTGAACAAACTAATCTAAGTTGGCTCTGCAGATGGGGCATTGGAACAGATGATCTCCAGAGACTCCTTTCCAATAAAAATTACACTACGATTTTGCAGTTAGGTTTACATCCTGTAAGAAAATTCTTAATCATAAGCAACATGTATGAAACTACAGGGATCACGCAGCCTGCTCCTCTCTCTGTTTAGTGTAACGTTCTAACTATGTACTGTTCTGTTCTTGCCTGTGTTTTAACTATATAGTTCAGTTACCTTCTGCATTTTCAGCTCTTGAAAAAACCTGTTTGATAAATGACTCCAGGCTTCTTCGTACTAGGTTGTGTATATAGCTGTCTTTCAAGATCCTCTAGTGTACTGGAGGCGCACAAAATACATATAATTTGTTAACACTATTCTGCCTATATAAAAAGTCCAACAGCTAAATATGCTTTAAGCAAAATTTTAGATTTATGAACAAATATATTAGAAATACTACTTAAAAACTGAAATTCAGAGAAACTTGACTTCATTACACACAGTGATTCACATTCATCAGAGTACTAGGGTTAAAATTTTAGTTTACATCACTGCTGATGAAGAACAATTTATATATTTAATAACTCATGATTTGTATTGCATGAATAGAAAGTTTCTTTTTCAAAGTTTTCTGTATGTGAGCATTCTGTAAGAACTTTCTCATTTGACAACTCTGTTCCCATGGAAGTTAAATTTGCACAATAGGAGTGGGCTGATTATGACAGTTTGAAGAGGAGAGTGGCATTAGCATTTTGGTTATTATTTTCCCCTTTAAAAGGAAGAGAGTTTTACATGTTACCATTGCAGGACTACAAAGATTTGTGAAAAATACAAGCCTTTTAAAAAGAGATTACAAAATAATGACTTCATTTTTATCAGTGATTTATTGGTAGGAGAGGAAATAAAGCAAATTTCCCTTCCTAATAATTTGTTCTTTGGTTTAAATATGTGACAATTTCCTCTGCAGGGAATTTATTGATTCTCTAGATAATATACTTTGGTTTCACATTTTTTTATGATAAATACCTCATGACAAACTATACAGACTTAGAGGTTTTTCCGCCACCCAGTAGAATCTAAATACATAAATCAGAGAAAGAATAACATATTTTGCTGCTTTTCTGCTCTTTGACACATATCACTAGGAGTGAAGGCAAGTGGAGAAGAAAGAAGCACTCATTAATTATAATAAAGCATTGGTTTGCCTCTGTGTGTTTTCTGATCTCTGACCTATGCATAATGGTTTTGGTTAAAACGCAGAACCTTTTTTTTTTCTGTCAGCATATTTGTCAAACATAAATTCTAAAGTTGCCAATAAAAATATTGTAAAGAATATCAGTTAAACAATTTTAATTCTTCCTTATTAAACAGGCGCACGTACAAAATAATAAAAGATGTAATAACACTGAAAATAAACAATCCATTTACCATGAATGTTACAGAAACTGAATATTAAAAAAAACAAGAATGATGTAGTAAAATAGAAAGGGAAAAGAAGAATAACCTAAGATTAGGTTAACATTAAGAAAACATAAAATTCTATTTCTTCTGTGCATTTAATGAACTCATTTCCACTATCTTCAATTTGAATATTATGTTTAATAATAGTGGATTTCTCTATAGACAGGTGTTTCATAATTTATTATGGGGACATCAGTGCTTAAAGTTTACTCTTCTGTTCCTCTCTACAATATCAGAAAAACAAAAGTCTTTTATGTTCCCCTGATTTGTGTGATTTTATACCTGGTGAAATTTCATTATTGCATTTTTATTTATTTATTTGCAAACATAAAATGAAAAAGAACAATACTGTTGATGAGGCAATCTGTTTAAATACTACCGATAGATACGTATGAAATTGTTAGTGACTAGTAATGCGATAATGAACATATGTAAAGGACTTCTAAGGGAACTAAGATGTTTTTCATGGAGGAATAAATTGCATCTTGACATAAAAAGAAGCACTTAAACCAATTTATAAACTCAGTGACTGGTCCACACTGAACAACTCATGTAATTTTAACAACCTAGTTCTCACGACATCTTCCTGAGCAAGATAAACACTATGACTTTCTGTTTAATTCACTGTAAAATGTAACTGTAAGTTGAATAATCTACCTAAGCTACCACACACCTATCTATATTGCTTACAATATTAAACTTCTTTTTATGTTCATTCATCATTAGGACAATCTTTTCAGGAGCAGAAAAATCACGGAACCATAGAACTATTTGGGTTGGAAGAAACCTTAAAGATCATCCAGTTCTGATCCTCCTGCCTTGGATAGAGACACCTTCCACTAGACCAGGTTGCTAAAAGCTTCATCCAGCCTGGCCTTGAACACCTCCAGGGATGAGGAATCCACAACTTCTCTGGGCAACCTGTTCCGGTGCATAGCACTCCTAATAAATAAGTTTTTTCTCTATATCTATCCTAAATCTACCTTGTCCCTGTGTAAAGTCGTTACCTCTTGTCCTGTCACTACACAACCTTGTAAGAAAACCATCTCCTGTTTTCTTGTAAGACTCCCTTTAAGTACTGGAAGGCTGCTACAATGTCTGTCTGGAGCCTTCTCTTGTCCAGGCCGAACAACCCTAACACTCAGCGTATTTTCCTAGGAGAGATGCTCCAGCCCTTTGATCATGTTTGTGGCCCTCCTCTGGACTCACTCTAACAGGTCCATATCTTTCTTGTGCTGAGGGTTCTAGAATTGAACGCAGTACTCCAGGTAAGTTCTAGTGAAAGCAGAGCAGAAGGGCAAAATCACCTTCTTTGACCTGCTCGCCATGCCTCTTTTGATGCAGCTCAGGATATAGTTAGCCTTAAGGGCTACTTTCAATTCATTCTCCACCCAGTCTGTACTGATACTGGGGATTACCCCTACCCATGTGCAGGACCTGCAATCCACGTTTTCAATACAGGGTGGGGGATGATGTTATTGAGAGCATCCCTGTAGAGAAAGACTTGAGAGTGCTAATTGATGTGAAGATCAACATGAGTCAGCAATGTGTATCCGCATCCCAGAAGGTCAACAGTGTCCTGGGCTGCATCAAAAGACTTGTGACCAGCAGCTGGAGGGAGGAGATTCCCCACCTCTACTCCACTCTTGTGAGATCCCACCTGGAGTATTGTGTCCAGTTCTGGAATTCCCAACTTAAGAAGGATACGGAGCTGTTGGAATGGGCCTAGAGGGCTGGAGAACCTCTGCTATGAGGACAGCCTGAGAAAGTTGGGGTTGATCAGCCGGGAGAACAGAAGGCTCCAGGGACACCACGTAGCAGCCTTTCAGTACCTGAAGGGGGCCTACAAGAAAGCTGGGGAGGGACTTCTTACAAGGGCAAGTAGTGACAGGACGAGGGGGAATGTCTTTAAATTGGAAGGGGGAAGATTTAGATTAGACTTTAGGAAGAAATTCTTCACAATGAGGGTGGTGAGACAGTGGAACATGTTGCCTAGGGGAGTTGTGGTTGCTCCCTCCCTGGAAGTGTTACAGGTCAGGTTGGATTGAGCCTTGAGCAGCCTGGTCTAGTGGGAGGTGTCCCTGTCTGTGGCAAAGGGGTTGAGACTGGGTGATGTTTAAGGTCCATTCCAACCCAAACCATGATTCTTGTACTTGACCTTATTGAGTTTTATGAGGTTTGCATGGGTCCACCTCTCAAGCTTGTCGAGGTCTCTCTGGACAGCATCATTTCAGCGTTTTGACCACACCACACAGCTTGGTGTCATCAGCAAACTTACTGAGTGTGCACTCAATTCCAATGTACACGTCACTGACAAAGATGTTAAACAGCGCTATTCCCAGTACAGATTCCTGAGGAATTCCATTTGCCAGTAGTCTCCACTTGGACATTGAGCCACTGACTGCAACTTGAATGTGACGATCCAGCTAATTTCCTATCCATTGTGTGGTCCATCCGTCAAATCTGTGTCTCTCTAAATTAAAGATAAGGTTGTCATGCAGGACAATGTCAAATGCTTTGCACAAGTCCACGTAGATGACATTAGTTTCTCTTCCCTTATCCACCAACTCTGTAACCTCATCATGAAAGACCACCAAATTTGGATGAATATGTCCCCAAAATGAATGTCAATGACCTAAGATTGATACAAATATTTTCTTGCTGTTGATGTGTATTCATTTTTTAAATAGGAAAAAGACAATGAATGAAGAAATAATTGCTCTTCCATTGATATTACTTCATACAGTGACATACAATGTATTTTGGTTTGTGTCGATTGCCTCTTGTGTTGTCACTGGGCACCACTGAGAAGAGTCTGTCTCTTCAGGCTGTTTTCAATCCACCTCTCTGTCTCCTTACATAGGTTGCATTTCACCAGCTTTTCTAGGAGAATGCTTCGGGAAGATCATCAAGAGTGGCCTCACAAAGACATTGGCCACTTTCCTCAGTACTCATCCAGGATTCTTTAAGCATTCCCTAATCTGATCATCCTCCTCCAAGGAGACTTCCCTGCTCCAGACTTTTCTACTAATTTCAGGGCCTTCTAGTATTACCAGTAAAAACTCAGGAGAAGATAAAAAGAAACATTTTGTCCTTTTCCATGTCCTTTTTTATCTGGTCCTGTATCCCATTCAGCAGTGGCTCCACATTTTCCTCCAGGCTTTCTTTTGTTGGTGATGAAGCTGTTGTTGCCCCTCATATGCCTCACCAGGTACAAATCTAGATAGGTTAAAACTTTCGTAAACCTGTCTTGACATGCTTGACCGAGGTCTCTATATCTGTTTTGAATTACCTGACCCTCTTCCCATCTCTTCTCTGCTTCTTTTTATGTTTTGGTGGGGTTTTTTTAGCATCTTCTTGTTTATCCATGCAAGCCTTCTGTCATGCTTGCTTGTTTTTCTGCACATGGAGATGGACTGTTCTTGAAATGGGAGGAGTGGATTCTTCAAAAATCAAGCAGATCTGCTGAATTTTCTTCTCTCCAGAACCATATCCTATAGGGTTCTTCTAAGCAGATGCCTTACCAGGTCAATGACACGCTCTCCTGAAGTCCAGGGTTACGATCCTACTTCTTGCCTTGCTCCTGCGACCCATTGCATATTTATTGCTTACAAACTTGACCCCATCTTAAATGCTCAAATAATTTTTCCTTGTTTGTAAGTCCCAGCTCCACAAGATATTTTTCTTGTCAGCCACTTGTGTCAGGAAACTGTCACTGAGGTACTCCAAACCACTTGGTTTAGTTGTGTCCTGCTTCATTGTCACTACAGCAATACTGAAACTGAATCCTCTCCCCTCCATTACTCGGAACTTTTCATTTGCCAGCTTAGTCTAACAATTTCTCAGTTTACTGTTGGCTGTCATTTTCTTTTCCCATTGTCCTTAGCTTAAAGTATTTCTCACCAGCCTGGTTAATATCTTGGAAAAGATTATTCTGTCCTACTTTGTGAGATGGAGCCTATCTCTTCCCACCAAAAAATATTCATAATTTAAAGGCCAAATCTCTGTCGACCACAACCCAAGTTCCTTCAGCTGACTCTCATAAGGCTTGTTCTCCAGCCCGTTTACCAACTTCATTGCTCTTCTTGTAGTGAGGGGCTCAAAAATGAACACAGTATTCAAGGTGCAGCCTCACTAGTGCTGAGTACAGTGGAAAAATCACCTCACTGGTCCTGCTGACCACATTGTTTCTGATACAGGCCAGGGTGCCTTTGGCTTTCTTGGCCACCTGGGCACACTGCTGGCTCATATTCAGCCAGTTGTCAACCAGAACTCCCAGGTTCTTCTCTGCCAGGCAGATTTCTAACCACACTTCCCCAAACCTGTAGTATTGCATGTTGTTGTTGTGTCTCAGATACAGGACGTGGCACCTGGCCTTGCTCAACCTCTTATCTCTGGTTATGGCCCATTGATTCAACCTGTTCAGATGCCACTGTAGAACTTCCCTACCCTCTAGCAGATTGACACTTATGCCGAGCTTAGTGTCATCCACAAACTTACTGAGGGTATACTCAATCCCTTTGTGCAGATCATCCAGGTTGTCCAGAGAAGTTGTGGATGTCCCATCCCTAGAGATGTTCAAGGCCAGGTTGGATGAGTCTTTGAGCAATCTAATCGAGTGGAAGACTTTCTCTGGCAGGGTGTTTGGAACTCAATTATCTTTAAAGGTCCCTTCCAATCCAAATCATTCTAAGATTCTATGATTCTATTACTAATCAGCCTCAGCATCTTCTCCAGAAGGTCCTGGATCTGAGTGCTAATAAGCAGCAAAGAGATTTGAGAGGTGAGCTTAGGGAACAGGAGCTACTACTACTTCCACTTGCTGCTCAGGCTCAGCCAGCTCAGGTATTTTGTTTGACAGAGAACCCAGCCCCTCATCTTCTACAAGGGCACTGATGTACTCTGTAGTTGCAGATTTGCAGAGGACACATTTGTCCTGGTATCAGAAGCTGCAAGCTTTCAGCCTTGGTCACAATGGAAATCTTCATTTCCTATCCAGATATGTACAGATTCTGTCTTTGCCTCTGCCAGCTGAATTTGGAGGCTCTTGTATCTGCAGGATTTTGGAAAAGATCCAGTGAACTACTTTTTCATTACCTCTGATGCTGTGAAATTTGCCTGTGTCCTTCAGCTCCTTTCCTTGATGACACAGACAGTATACGTATCGGTGTATTCCTTCTGCAGGCAAGGATCCCTTGCCCCCTGACCTTAGTCCTAGCGAGAGGCTTGAGGCATCCCTGCAGACCCAAGCCTGCAGGTATGTATCCTCCACTGGGAGTTCCCTCCACTGGGAGCTCCTCCATTGTGTGCCCCACTGTGTCCTCAATCTGGGCCATGACCATGATGTTACAGGGATAGCTGCTCCAGCAGCTGCTGGAATCGTACTTCGTGGCACATTGCTGCCACCACTGAGCATATATATGTTGTCCTCAACAAAACTACCGCCTCTCTTCTGCAAAAATGGACACCTCTGTTAGCTATTTCTGCCTCTGGAAGTTGTATCCTGAGCCAGCTCTTCCGTAAGCCTCTCTCCAACACCTGCTGAAAAGGTGCTTCATCCTCCCTAATCAACAGTCCACTGGAACAAAATCTCAGTGCAGTCTTTGATCAGGAATAGCTGACAGAGCTTGCTAGAAGCTGCTAGAGCTTGCTGGAAGTCATGAGCAGCTATCCTTTCCTGGCAGCTGTAGGTACCCTGAAGTTTCTCAAAGGATTCCCAAGAGCACCCTGATGATCTCAAGACAAAAATCCTGGAGGATCTGGGTGGCCCAAGAGTCCAGAAATGATAAATATATCATTAAATAACTCCTCTATATAATTCTTTTATCACCATAATCACCAGTAAGTAACCATTACAAGCTAACGGGTCTTAACAAGCTTCTGAGGTCTATAATCTCTTCAAGGTCAGTCAAAAGCAGGGTAGTGTAGTTGGGTTTGAATGCGTCATGCACACCCATTGAATAAAATCACTAGTGTTTGCTGAAATCAACAAGCTCTGTGTCAGGTTACACAAGATAGATGGGAGGGAAACCTTAGGGTACAGTATCCAGCAAAGTAGTACAGGACAATATGGATAAGAAATACATAGGTAATATGCTTCTGGGTGGCTTTTCTGAAGCAAAGATACATTCTTAGGACCTTGTTCTCACTTGTTGTAGATTTACCAGGAGAAGTGGAAGCAAACTTCACCCTCCTTCGCCATCAGCAAATGCAGCATGATTGTAAGAAAAAAAGCTACCCTCCTTTCCCTGCAGAATAATACCAGCTCTAGTCAACTTATTCTTATATTCAGTAGTAGTTTCCACTTCAATTTTCACAATGTACAACTCTGATAAAGCAGTTCCATTGCACTCTTTTTCCTGTTGTTTTTATATGTAAGTTTGGTATTTTATTTTTATCTTGAAGCAGAGGAAAACAAAGTTATGACATGATGCAGGGAAAAATCACTGGAATTTCTTAATGGGCTGTTAAGAATTTAGAAATCAAATGCAACCAGTGCCAGAGGTTTAAAGAATTAAAACTGTATAAGTACAGCAATTATGTTATTGTATGAAATATGTTTAGTGTAGAGCACTAATAAAGTTATCTTGTTATGATCAGAGATTCCTTACAGAGTCATTTCAATAACTTCATATTAAGGTAAGAAAAAACTGCCTATCTTTGAACCCACTAAATAAAATAAGCTAAATGAAGATACAAAAATGAGTGACAAATAAAAAGAAACATCATCTGCTTATTTGAAGATTACATTTAGCTTAGTTATAGCTTATGAATGAAATTCTGGAACCAGTGTAACTATTGGCAAAACTCCCTCAGTTTTTAGTGGATCCAGACCGTCACTCTGTATAGCTACTAGAGATCAGTAAGCAGGAAATATTAGCACAATGGTTAAAAGAAATGCATTTGAATTATCATTGTTAAAATAAAGAAAAAAATAAAAAACCCACTTTATGCAAAAAAGTTAAATTGACATTAAAATATGGTGCTCATCTGCCTTTCTGATGAAACATGTTTTCTCACCTACAAGTTAAATTAAATTTAGATAATTTTACATCATGTATTAACGCATATTTTGGTGGAAAGTGCTATTTTTGACTTAAGAACAGATGGGCCATTAGATCTGATTAGTTCAGTTTGACTAATGCGAAAATGATCTAAATGAAGTAATTGATACTGTATAAAAGAGAAGGATTTTTTTTTAAACTGGAATTTTTTTAGCAACAAGAACAGTAGCTATGTATTTAGCCTGCCACAAATTCTACTTGTTGGTTGTTAGTACTAACAGACTTTTTCCCATTAAAAATTTATTCGAATAAGCACAAAGCTTGGTTCTCTCCACTGGGGGAAGTGAAGAGAAGTGCATGTACAACATAGTCCACACTGCCATGTCTATGGATGAATACTTTAGGTAATGCATAGTAATTTTTTTTACGTAATCCAAAATATGCAGTTCTTCCAGCCATTCCATTCATAATTATTACTGCAAAACTTATTCTGCAAAAAGTTATATTAAAGCTGAAATTGACTACAGAATTTTTATGTCAGATTAAATTGAATTTCAAAGTTGAGAAAGTTCCACTGCAAAACCAACAAATAATATCTTGTGTTTACACTCAATTATAGTACCAGTTGACACCACCAGTTCATCTCCAACAGTACATATGAACAACGGAGAACATCAGACACTTCTTAATCAGATAGTGTTTCCTAACTAGATAGGACAAAACATTTAAGGAGAAGTCCTGTGAATTTTAATGGAATGAAGCAAATAGGATATATGGAATTTTAATGAAGTGTCAGGGTCTGTTCTTATTAACGTTAGCATATCATAGAGATGGTAACCACATTTTCACTGTGTGTAAAATTATAGAATAATAAAATACAAAGAACCCTGACTTAACTGATATTTTTGGAATTTTATTGTTGAAATACTGGTGAAAGAGGAGATGTTTTTTAGTATGTGAAATCTGAAAATGAAGAGGCATGTAATGAAAATAACATTGTGGTTTTGCAAAGTTTACTTTTACTAACAGTACAACTAGTGATATCAACCTCAACATTTTATTACCATTAAAGTTTTCTCTACTCATAGAGAAAATGGTTGTTTCGTACTTTATTTCCTATAGGTGTTTTTTTGATACACGACAATACAGAATAACATGTTACACAGGGGATTATTATATCATTAATTTAACCTAGTGTAGCAGATACTTCCTATTTAACGAGGAAAAATGTGCCTGGCCATAACATGGGATCAAAGCTGAAGGCATTTCTGGAAAGTGAAGCCTCATGAAACTCTAAATTAGAGTTAAGTGATGTCACTGATGTATACAGTGTTGGTGATCTCAAACACTGAAAGGAATGACTCCACTATATTCACCATGTTTTGGTTCATTTTGAGAGGCAAGAAGAATGGACACTATAATATAAAACGTCATGGTTACACTGTTATAATAACAAGATTTTGCTTCAGCAGAACCACTTGTCTTTTCTGAAATACCTCATTAATCAAGGCAGAACTTAAACTAGATGAGGTAAAATGACAGAATAAGTAACAATTGAGGGAAATAAACCAACCTCTATCTAACACCTTTTATTTAAAAGGTTGTTTAAATTAAAGCTGGGATCTGGGATAACGTTTAGAAGAGAATATCAATATCAAATCAATATCAAAATCAAAATCAAATGTCATAGGAAGTTGTGGCTTCATCAGGAACGGGAAAACTCATGAGAAGAGAGCAACCTCACTTGGATTGTGCCCTCATTGATGAGGCACAGTCCTGCAGGGGCTGAACAAGGGGGTCTGAGACAGGGACTGGTAACAAGGTTCACTGATAGCCCCTGGCAGTGCCAGGTCCTGCATCTTTCCAGGAGCCCAGCTGGGGTCAAAAAAGAGAGGGTGATGTGCAAGTTGTAGCATAGTCTGAAGTTTCATCTGGTGATGGTGTCAGAGACAAAGTACTTGCAACACAGGTCTGAGGTTCACCTAGGAAATCAGATGAGAGACAAGGCTGAGGACAGGCACACCTGTGACAACCCAGGCCAGGACTGACGGCCTTGGACTGAGCTGATGTACAGTTCCTTGGCCTATGGGCTGGAAGTGGATGGGAGTCCTTGTGAGGCTGGTCAGGGACAGCAAGATCAATGAGTGCCATCAAGGCCCTGGCCCTGAGCATGTCCATCACACTGTGATTTCTGTCTGTTTGCCGCCTTTATATCCTATAGCTGAGGTAGGTAGGGATGCCCTAATAAAAGTGGATGAGTCTATCAGGTAAAAGCGAGCCTTAAACGTTGTCATGTTCTGCAATAAATTCAACTCATGAATGTGTTGACTTTGTAAAGAATACTTAATTATCTCCAGTGGTCTATGAACATAGATAAAACATTTACCTAAAGTTTAAGATGTAGGCAACTCAAAATCTCATTGTTTTCCTAGAAACGGCTATATGAATCTACCTTTCCTATCCTATTAATTGTTCTGGTCCAGGAGAAGGGAGAGGTAATCTCTCCTGTTCCTCACGAGATCCAAAGCAGATGGATATGACTCATCATTCTGTCATGCTTGGGATTGTGGGTAATCAAGAGAAACATGAAATAGGTTGCTTTCCCTGTTGTGAGTCCCTATATTCTCAACCGGGCAATGAAGAAATGGAAGGCCATTAATTAGCTTTTTTTCCTGCTCATGGAAGGTTCTTATTTCATTTTGTGCCTTATATCAATTTTTTATGGTGATATTGGATTGCACTGGCTTGCAAGCACTGTCTCTCCCCAACACTTTCACAAAGCCTAAAATAGCCTTCTGACTAGGTGGGCTTTATTCTACTCTCTGTGCTCACAGAGCCACTAGGCAGACACAAAATCACTCTGATTACATAAGAAGCAATGGAGTCCTAATATCGTGGTGGCTGGCTCATCAGTAAGAAGGATGCAGGCAGTTTGTTACGACCCACAGTGGGTAAAACAGGGTGTCTGTCCACCTCTAGGGGAGCAGTACACCTCTACAGGGAGGAGTGTGCCTCTACCTGGGATGTGGAAACTAGTGTGTGCTTGATAATCTTTATTTGCATATGCATGGATATCACCCTTTGTATGCATTTAATGGTAATGAGGCAAAGGTCATTTCACAGTCATCATCTCAGAGAGGGATGGGTCAGGAGCAAGACCACCCTGAGTCCTCAAGACTCGCTCTCCCAGACGCATCCTGCTTATCATGATTTAACAGAACCCGCCTCATCCATTTCTATTCATCTTTGCTTTGCTTTGCAAGAATATTTGAGATATTCCAGTGTCTCACACAGGTAAAGATGTAATAGGGCAGGGCTACTGAGATGAAACATTCCCATTTTTTTAGTGTTGTAGACTGAAAGAGCATTTAAGAATTGCAGGCCTCTGTAGGAGGCCTCTGTTTCATTTGGCACAACACTAGTGAAAAAGTACTTTCAAATGAGTAAAATAAAAATTTGCATTAAGCAAACTCCTCTGCTGCAGCTGTCTGTAACCTCCCAGATACTGAAGACAGTAACAATTGTTATGATTTGATACTTCTATTGCTTATAGCAGTTTGACACCAGAGACTCCAGTGACTTCAGATTAACGCTTCTGTGGGTGGGAGAATAATCATGCTTTTTGGCATTCACAAAGTTCTCCACTTTTGCTCCACTTTTAACTAATCACAAGAGCACTTCTGTGGGGCAAGATACTGCCTTTTCCTCTGATTTAAAGAAAGAAAAGGGAATCAAATCCAAATTCACAACATACAGAAAGCAGTGATTAGGAGTCAAGAGTTTCTGTCTGTTTGCCTCATTCTATCACAATGAAGCCATATTCTAGGAAAAAACACTTTCCTCTATTTTGGAGTCTAGTGACATCATCAGCTTTTCTGGTTTTAGAAAAACTCAGGAACATGACCTCAGGTCTTGGCAGGTGAAGGATCTTTTTCAGTTTGTCTTTCATTTAACTCCCAGGAACACCACTGCACCCTGATGCACAATTCTTCAATATACCATGATTAGGTCCAGAATACTCATGTTCAATCTTCCCCTGGTGTACTTTATGTGGGCCTTTGGCTCCAGGGTTCTGGATGTAGTACAGTTTTAACAAAGTTTGGTTTTTATAACTTTCTTATTCCATACGCAGTTCGAAGTTGTGGATCAAAAGAAGCTGATGGAGATGGTCTAAGACAGCAGCTGCTAAATCATTTTTTTTGCAACTGGATCACTTAGTGGAGTATTATTGGATTATATCTATTATTGTTCTTATTCTCCAGTCCATGATACTCACTAGTTTCCTTCCAATATTCTTTAGCTGTAAATATAAAACAGGAGGAAGAAAACAATCTTGCCTTTGTGACACTGAGCAAATTTGGCGCTGTATGTACAGTATGTTTCAAACTCAATTCCCTCAGAAGCTAGCGATTAGCAGATGTCAATGCCCAGTTTGCAAGTGGAAGCCAAGACAAAGACTAGAGAACTTCACACCAATAATCTGGATATTAAGTAGGAAACAAAAGGTTTTCCAACCATTTTAAGTCTCCTTGTTTCCTAATGTGGTTGTAGAAATGATGATTCGGTTGGAACAGCTGTGCTGAAAAATCAGATTTTTATCAATTTGGCATCTTTCTAGGAAAAACACAATACTGAGGTTTAAGAGTGGGGCAGGACAGGCAGATTTAATGCACTAGTTCTGTAACAAATGACACTTAAAATGGGCATGCTTTGCGTTCACTTTTAGATGGGAAAATGTTGAATCCCATCATGGGATTAATTGCATGCTCTTTGCTGGAGGAACAGTGCACTCTCAGAGGAGAAAGACAAAACTTGAACATCACTGAGCTACCCACACACCCTGTATGATTCCTTAGAAGCTGTGAAGCCCCTAAGTATTTAGTCTGACAGCTTCTGAACTCTCCTAGTGATTGCTGCCATTGACATTACTGAATTGCTCAATCACTCAGATTTGAAGGGATTGGGCAGTGACTAATTTCAAAAATATGCTCGAAGTAGGGTCAACACTGAACTCAGACTAGATGCCTCAGGACTTCGTATGGTTGGATTTGAAAACCTCCAAAGAAACTACAACCTCTTGGGTAACCATTTTGAAATTATTACCCTCATATTTTTTTTCCTTATATTTAGTCAGAATATACCTATATTCAATCTCATGGCAATTTATCACCATTGTCTCATTCTTCTGCCACGGACCATAGCAAAAAGTCTGGCTTCACCTTCTCAGTAACCCCCTCATAGGCACTGGGGAGCTCCTGTTAGGTTTCCTGCAGTGATCCTTTTCTAGGCTGAACAAGCCCAGCTCCCTTAGCCCCTCGTCACAGGGTAAACGGCCTCCAGCCCCAGCTATTTCTGTGGCCCTGTGATCAGCCTGCCCCAGTTGATCAACAACTTCCTTGTGTTGGGTCCCCAAAACTGGATGCAGTCTAAAAAAACACCAAGTAAAGCAGAGTAATTCCTCCTCTTGTACTGACAGTGCTCCTGTTAGTGTTGCCTAGAGTACTGACAGTACTCCTATTAATGTTACCCAGAGCACTTCTTAGCATGTAATGCTGTCAGAGCCACATTGTTCCCAATCATTTTTGACTCCTTCAGGTCCCTGAAATGGCTTTCAAGAGGATTTACATCATATTTTTCCCACAGACTGAAATCTGTCTAGTGAAAAGGAAACAAGTTCTACAATACAGAATGGGAACACAATGAGAGTTAAAACTAATGCAGGTGTTGGAAAAAGAGACTTCCTTTCCTCAGCCTTACACATCTAGAAAATACTCCATATTTGAATCTTGCTGTTCTTGAGGCTTTTGCACCTAAGAACTGTAAATTTTGTTTCAGTACTAAAACTTACATCAGTTTTATAAAGATCAGGATTCTTTCATTTTGTCAGATGTGGATTCACATGAGACTGTTTCATGTTTTGGAGTATTTAAATTGTTCTTTTAGGAAGAATATTCATGTTTTCCTTTTAAAAAAATGGTCAGAGAGGTGTTAATATTGTGCTACAGTTCAATAGTAAATTTAGGGTGTCGGAAGATTTGCATTCCATTCCCCTCTTTCTCATCCTAGAGTACCCAGCTTTTCAACCCTTAGGATACTGGGCAAAGTGAGAATGAAGTACAAGCGTCTGCACTATATTGTGAAGATTTCTGTGGTGTATTGATGCACGGATTCCTAAAAAGGCCTTAAAATCCTTACAGATTTCTAAGATATGAGAAAGAAAAAGCTCTGGGCTCATCTGTCTAGAGGTCTTTTACAGAGTTCCTGTGCCTGCAATATGAATATTTAACAGTTTTTGGTGTCAAGTATTATTTACAGAAATATAACCATAGTTATGAAAAAGCTGCATTTAAACTTCACAGTGATTTCTCATACAGTAGTTTCTCCAAAAAGGTAATGACACTTGTCAATAACTCTTGTCCTATGTTTGCAACGTCTCTTTTGATGTCCAGATTCTGCACATGTAGAGAAAAAGCTAAATGACTGTAGATTCTGAACTACTTATTTTAAGTTGAGAAAAAAAATCTTTCTGTCAACTTCTCTGTAATTAGACGAATACATCTGTGTAAAAATGCAGAGTTTAAAAATAAATTTCATTTTCAGAAAAAAAATCACAAACCCTGCTATTTACAATTAGGCAAAATAATCATAATAATTGTTATTAATGATAAAATAGTAATTCACAGTGATTAATTTACACTTCAGATAAGTCTTCAGTTAGCTATATTATGCAATTCTGATAGGTAAATAAAAATAAGGAAGAGCTTCTCCAAAATATTGCACTGATTTGTGCTTATTTTTACATCCCCAAGGCGAACACAAGGAGTTTGGAAAAGCATTGCCACTATTTGATATTATGATTTTACAAAACTCTTTCTTACTTTTAAGGAAAAAAAAACAACCAAAACCATTAAATCTTTCCCAATATGCCTATTCTAGTCCTGGAGTTTGTATCCTTGTTCCAACAATATTTTGCATTAGCCTCCCCCTGAAACATACAAACGCTTCTTCAAATTCACCTCAGTTCAACATAGTACATGAAGTGCATGTAATTGTTTTTAAAAAAGAGTAATAAAAATGCACACGCATAATTGTTTCACTGCATTGTGACAGCAGGGGGTAAGAAAAAGTATATATGTATATATTCAATGTATACGTGTGTATTCTTTCCAGCAGCTGAAATATTTTCTTTTTTTTTTTTTTGCATAAGGCAGGGAGACAGGAACCAAAAGCAAGAGCAGAAATCAAGGCAAATCTCTTTTCTTCCTGATTCAGGGAATGTCCTGTTATTGTTTTATGTTGACCATAGATAGAGCTTGATTGCTACTTCCAAACAATTTTTAAAGTTCTTAAAATTGCAATTTGCATCTAAGAGATTAATATGTTTGTCCATAGAGGCTAAGGAATGTCCATTCAAGGAAATGCTCTGATCTAATGTCAAAGTTATCCTTGCTTTGAGTTGGAGTTTGGACATTACTCTCTGAGATGTCTTCCAATATAAGTTATGCTATGCGTCTATTCCATATGTTTTCACCCTATACTTTAAAGTTCATAAGAAATGTTAGAAGAGAAAATAGGAGAGCACGATGGTGCAATATTGCCCACAACACCAAATTGGGTGGGCTTATTGATCTTCTTCGGAGTAGGAAGGCTCTACAGAGGTATCTGTACTGACTGGATAGATGGGCCAAGGCCAGCTATGTGGGGTTCAAGAGGGTTAGGTGTCTGGTACTGAACTTGGGTAACAACAACCTCATGCAATGCTACAGGCTTGAAGAAGAGCAGCTAAGAAGCTGCATGGTGCAAAAGGATCTGGGGATGTTGGTCAACAGCCAGCTGAACATGAGTCGACAGTGTGCCCAGGTGGCCAAGAATCACCCTGGATTGTATCAGAAATTATGTGGCCAGCAGGACTAGGAAAGGGATTGTTCCCCTGTACTCGGCACTGGAGAGGCCACACCTTGAATACTGTATTCAGTTTTGGGCCCCTCAGTACAAGAAATACATTGGGGTGTTGGAACGTATGCAGAGAAGGGCGATGATGCAGGTGAAGGACATAGAGAACATTCTTATGAGGAGTGGCTAAGGTAATTGGAGTTGTTTATCCTGAAGAAAAGAAGGTTAAGGAGAGATGGTATTGCTCTCTATAACTACCTGGAAGGAGATTGTAGCAAGGTAAGTGTCAGTCTCTTTTCCGAAGTAGTAAGTGATAGTATGAGACGAAATGACCTCAAGCTGCACCAGGGGATGTTCAGATTGGATATTACAAAATGGTCTTTTCCAGTCTAAATGATTATATGATTAAGAACCTTATTTCAATTCAGTCTCCAACCAGGACTAATATTTAAAAGCTTTCCTTGGCAAGATGCATAAAAGTGGAAATAAGTGGCTAGCATGATTTTTTTTTCCCATTCCACTAAAATCATCAAGAGCTGCATTCTTAAATCCTAGTCCTACAAAGTTCATAGTGTTTTTTTTCCCATGTGTCAAGATTCCATGTGACCATTGAATTTTGAAGTTGTTAGAAACTTTTAACTTGATCTCAGAAGGATTTGATAAATGGAAGGCAGGATAAAACCCTGCTGTGAATGGAAATGCCACACAGCCACGACCATACATAGTACATCCATGTGTAATGCTGGTTGATGTTTGGAAATAAGAGGTAAAGAAAACTGTTTATTTCAGCTCATCTCAAATCCGAGCTTGTTGAGTTTTAGTAATCAATTTTCTGTTAGCAACATTTCCATTTTGACCAATATTTTTATTTTCCAGCTTTGTGTCTTCTATCTGCCATTATTCTGAAGAGTAAAGAAGTCCTTTGTTTTGTTCCTTTTCCTTTTGCTGAATAAATAACATGTAGATCTGGGTTTATTTAAAGATGTCTTTTTCAGTTTGTGGCTCTGAAGACATTATTTTGTTGGTATTGGATTGACAGTTCAATCAGAAAGATAATAGAATTATGCTTGATGTGAGGGATAAGTATGGATACAGAAGATGAAGGCCTACAAAAATGTAATTCTCCAGCTTTGGAAAATTTGCAAGAATTCTAACCATTTTATCATACATACTTATTTTTCTTCCTCTCATTAATGCTAGTAGCCACCTTCTGTTATTCCACTCTGTACAACAAAAAGGTAATTATATGTGATATTGGCAGGATGCTTTCTGTGGCAATTAATTTAGACTGTCTAGTGATTTATGAGTGTTGTCTCCTTGTGTACAGTGTTAAGATGCACTTAATTTAATTGACTAAATCAAACAGGATAAATAATTTTAATTCAGCAACAATAGTTTACAATACTTAAAACAGATTTGAGTTCTGAATGGGTTTGGAAGGTCTTTGAATAACATATTAATATAAAAAAGAAAAAATAAAATGAAAAAAAATCATGACAATATAGTTCAAGAGATAAGATCTTGCCAGGTTGTTCCAGGATTAAACCGCATAAAATGGTTTCATTCCTGTATAGAGCAATGGAAAAAAGTTATATAAGCAATATTGTAATTATGCTTCAGAAAGCATTGCCCTTCTCTGACTATGTTACTGCCTAACTATGACTTTGCATTTGGTGTCAAGACTACACTACACATCTGTAAATGGCTGTGCTAGGAAAAGTATGTGAATGAAGTTTTTTTCTGAAAATCCTTTTTCACCAACACAGTTGTGTTTTCATATGAACTGAAAAAGGCTGTTTGGCATGAAATATGTTTAGAAAATTTTAGACACTCATCTTAAAAGGCATTGTTCATAAAACCCCATTGAGTTTGCTGAAACAGTGCCTCTAATATCTTTGAACATCACACTTCATACTATACAATCCTGACCTAGACTGGTATCCAGAACTAGAAAAGCACCAAATCATATCCATCAACTCTATTCTCTACTACTGAACTCTCAACATTATGCATTTTGCCTGGATTTTCTAGAGTATGCTGTCTACACATTGATGGATTTCCTTCAAAATGTAGGTTTAGATACTATTTTGAAAATACGTACAATCAGGAAAAGAGACATCATACTTTATATACAGTTTTTGTTCCGTTCTGTTTAATATTGAGTTGTTAGAGCTATTTCAGAGATCTTGGTGAAGGCTTCGATTCTATACCATCTCTAAGATAATTCTAGTCTTGCTTGTCCATATCAATATGAACAAACCAGTGGATCTCTCCTGTGAAAGCTGTGCCACTGTGTAGAAAGCAGAAAGTTCATCTTTTCTGTCTGAAGGGACACATATCATAGATTCCCATCCTCTAGGAAACTCCTGAAAAAGCCTCTACATGGTAAAGTCATGTCACTACACAAAGTAATTACAGATTCACTGTCCTGTGGAAGGAAACTGATAAGAAGAATGTTAGGCTTGACATTTAGACATTACGTCTGAGAAGCAGGAGAAGCTGTGAGGAGAAAAATCCTCTTGGGTTATGTGTAGGTTCCCAAGGGCTTAAGAGCTTCGTAGTTCTTTGCTGTTTCTCTGTGAAGAGATGTCCTGAGGTTTAGAAATGTGAACTTCAGCAAGTAAAGGTATTTGGGTTTAATAAGGAGAAGATTCTCTTTGAGAAATGTGGAGAGTTACTGTAGAGACTGCAGGCAAGAGCTTTACTTGTTTCTAGGTTATCCAATCCATCACTATCTGTGCATCATGAGCAGTGACAGATACTGGGGAAAGGGGAAATCAAGGTGGAAAAAACTAAGAGCCATTACTGAAGGATCTATTTCTCTGAGGAATATTATAATTTTATGAGTTAATAGTTTTCTTAAAACAACACAATAGGTATAAAACCAATAAATATATTCAAAATCTATATATGAAACATACTTTGCATTTCTATTTTTTTCATCACCTCTGAGCTATTTTCCTTTTTTTTTCTTAGATGATTTTGTCTAAATGAACCCTTAAAAAGGGAAAATATAGCTTTCATCCTCTGTAAAGGAAATCAGTTTGAGTCAAAGTCTTAGAAAGAAATGGAACAGATTACTAAAATTTGGGCAATCACTTCATGTTGTCTGTTAGCAGCAGATCAGATTTTAAAGGGAAGTAATGACCACAGGGATCTTTTCCCAGAAACTGCTTTGGCTTTCTAGAAAAGATGGCAGCGAACCTATTACACTGCTTGTATGCCCATAGAGCAGTCTTGTCAGTTTTATGTAGACTATTTTTTCTTATTCCTTTCCTGGTTTTGCTTCAGTTGTTTCTTCTGTTCATCTTGTTTGATGCAAGATATTTAGACGGAATATGAAACTCTGATTTTGAGGTACTCCACTTATGTAAATGTTTATGAATGGTATATAAATAAGAAATTATGTTAGTGTGATATGTAATTTTATAATGATGTATATTACAATTCAACATCATTGATCACTGATGTGATTCTCTTACACCTAGTTTAAGAATAATTTTTTGGCAATCAAAGCAACTGCATTGCAGACTAAATCTAGACTTTAAAGCAGAAAAAATGTTATTAAAAAATAACCACTCTCATTGAAATTCCAGTACATACAGCATAGAGGATTTAAGATACAACTGCTTTGCAGTTTGACTGGACTCCCAATGAATAATTTATTTTCAAAATTCCAGTCTTTGTTTCATATTCATATGGATATTAAGGTCTGTCTCTTCTGAAAACATTAATGTTGTGATGCCATTAAATTCAAACTTATTTGTATTTTAAAATCAACAAGTTTAATAATTAATGAGAAATGTTTGTGAAAGTAGACTTCAATAATTCATCATGCAATCACAGGGCATGCATAACATTTGCACATAATTTGTGTAAATATTAATTTGTTTTTTTTTTAATTTTGCAGGCAAGCAAACTTATTGTGATATAACATTTAGAAATCTGAAAGAAGTGTGTTAACATTTAAAGCAAAATAAAGGAAAAAATCTCGGCAAACTGTGTACAATGTAGTTCTTATTTCTTACCAACTGAACTATTATTCTTTTATATAGGGACCAATGGTGTATTTAAAAGTGATTTTAAGTTTACAGGGAGCAGTAGGTATACTTGGAACCTGTTAATAGTCTTTGAAAATGTGGATGCAATGGATAAAGATTTTATTCAGTGTCTTTTCATGTGGTTTTCCTGTAAGCAAGGTTAAATTTTCTCATGCATCTCAAAAGTAGAGAGCATAAAACTGCAGTTTAATATATAAAGTTGCTCTAGGTTTTATAGATATTTCTTTGCTAGGGAGTGTACAGATAATTTGAATCCTCATATATTCCCTACCTATAATTTTTATGGACTAGTATTGCATTTGAATTAGGTTTTATTTAAATTTTATTGACAAAGCAAGCATAAAGGCACAATCTGGTTGATGGTATTTCCTCAAAGTGTATGGAATATACTGTTACCATTATGATGAGTTGTATTTAAAATATACAGCTGTATGGACTCTGAAGCTACCCAAGGCTCACTGTGGGACATCACACTCAGTTAACACAATTATGTGAGTTATTTGGAGATTGTCTCCAGGCACGGTGCTGGGCTGTGTGTTGTAACCGTAGCATACCGCATTTCTCTTAAATAAAGTGGGCACCATGCTCCTTGCTGACAGCAAGGGCTGGCTGTGTCTGTTTTCAAACATCCTGTCCCCCATTTCCCGGGGCAAGATGTCCTTGCTGTATTCCTTTCTGATGAGAATTGTGCTGCACCTGTGTGTGTTATATTTCCGCTTGACTTCACTATTAAATAAAACCTGCCTTGTAATCAGCCTATGGAGGGAGTGTTTGTAAAACTTTAGGTTTTCCATTTCTCCCCATATTTATATTAATTCCTACATTTAGCTTTATTCCCACACAAGTGAAGGCAGAAAACGTGTATATGAAACAGGTGCAGAGCACACACTAAATTTGCACTTAGGCAACCATGCTAACCTTTTATACTTGCGTACTGTTTACCAAAAATTTCAAAATCCTCCAGGAGCAGGAAAAGCTAAATTTGTTTTTTAATTTTCCTTGTTCAAATTTCCTTATCTATCTTAAAAGAACTAGTTACATGAGAAAGATCTTGATTTGGCCAGAACAATTTTCCGTTACTCTCAGCAAGTGGTGTTATCCCCCTCAAACAGATGGGGGACCTAAGAAAAAGAAAGGGCAAAATATTAAATCTTCTGCTGCATGTCTGGAGCAGAATTCTTAAAGTCTGGCCTCTTGAGATGACAACACCATACTTTACAATTAAATGTTTATTAAAAGCCAGTAGAAATCACTGGAGGAGTATTTTGGTTGACTACAACTAGCTCAATTCTGTTCCTACATTGCTAGTTATTGCCTAAAAAATGAGCTCAGAAAGGCTGTAATATACATAAGAAATAGTTTTGCTTAAAACTATGTGAAGGGTTTCTGTTAGTACATGAAGTTTGTACTGATTAAAACTAAGGAAATTTGGAAGCTTTAGTGAAGATATAACATTCGGAGAGGAAGATTTTTATATCTAACTCACCCTTAAGTTCATAATATATCTCAATCTATAATCATAGACCTATTTTTGGATACATACCTTACCAAACTTTGCAGGATTTTCTATCCTATTTTCTTTTAAAATACAACTGACGGAGTAAGCTCGATCCACATCTTTCATTTGTATTTAGTGTTTAGTTTTTACTTTGTAGGATACCAGAATTCAGTTTCCTTTGTCTCAAGATAATGAAGTACACACTTCTCATCACACAAATTGCTCTTAGCTTAATGCTTGAGAAATGAGTTAATAGGATGTACTGACATGGAAGCATTCATGAGTCCATCTACTGAGAAATCCAGTGTGCATAAACACAAGTTAAGGATCAATAATTCAGAAAGAGCAATGTAAACCCCTCCTAGATCAATGACCGAAGTGTTTAAGAAGAAAAGACTTGGATTCAAATCCAGGAACTTTGGTAATTTTTAAGTAGTTTTTTTCCCCATTGAGATGTGGAGAACTTCTTGTTGTAGTATTTGTGTGGGGAAAAAAAAATCTACTTGTAGAATTCAATAAGAGACAGAATCTTCAGAATACACAATTTTCAGATAAAACTCTGGCTGACATCTCCTTTTCAGTTTCCTACTCAGCTGTTTCATGATATATGGCATAATAAACCAAAAGCTGATTTAAAGTGATGGACTACGGAGAAACAATGGAATAATCACCAGATTGATAATGTGATGAAACTTTACATGCTATTGTATAACTTTATTTTTATTTTTATTATTTTTTCAATCTGTTTTTCCCACAAACACTACAATAGTCATAACATATGACCCAGTGCTATCTGTGTTACACAGTCAGGAAAGAACCAGATAGGCAGATCTTTTTACCTGTAAACCCAAGAGAGTAGATTTGTGTAGTAAGTTTATAGACCTTGTTCCCGAGCCGATGTTTCTGACAATGGTCGTGAAGAAGGAAAATTACCTAGTTCTAAATGATTAGCCTCAAAAAATTATTGTATAAAATAGATTATTTTTCATATCTCAGTGATTTCCTAAGTGTGAATGTTAGGTTCAAAATTGGGTTTGGACCACTTACCAATGCAGAGTTCAAAACTTTTCCGTAAGTTCCTCACAGCTTCAAGAATATATGACACCAACTATAAGTTTCCTTCCTACATGCTAAAGTTAAACACCAATTATTCTCCAAAGTACTTATTAGCACTACAACAAGCCTGTCAGTTTTCAAAGGGACTTGATTTTTGCTCTTAAGTTTCCTAGGAGTGCTTAACAGGAACAAAACTTGAAAACTGGGAGACTTTCTTCCCATTGACCCTAAAGTAGCAACTGAGAGGGACATTGACAAAGATGAATTTTTGCACAGAACTGTTATCACTGTCTCATGTCAGATGAGAACAGTGGTTAGAAAAGGAGTAAAGGATACCAGAAGTGGAATACATTTCCCAAAAATCCACCTATCCTAAAATCCTCAAATCCTGAAACAGCATAAAGGTCAGATTTGGTCATGATAGAGGCATTCTGTTAAGATGTATGGAAGTTAGTTAAGACGATAAACTGCAGTTGGTACATCACATTCATTCTGAAAGTCTTGAGTCTGTTTATGTGTGAGAATTCCTAAGGATTATGGGTTCTTAGTGTCAGTATATGTACTATCTTGCCTCTTCCAAGAATTACATTGCTATTCTGTCATGGACCATGTGGCCCATGAAAAATTGATTGTATTCTTAACAGGATTGACATAGAGATGGGATAGACTGTCTAAGAAATGTGAAGTTCAGAGAAATGCCTGTATCTTCGTAAGTTTTCTGAACTGGTGGCCTGAACAGACGTGAGTGTTGAATAAGCTTGATGTAAGAGCAAGCTGCTGTATTCCAAAGAAGTTCATGGAAGTAATGAGCACTGAGAGTTTTTGACAAGGTCATTGAATTTGGAGTGTGACTACAAAAATCCTGTGACTGAGTACCTTTCACTTAAACAGGAGGAACTTTGTCCTGATCTAAACACAATGCTATCTACCGTGATTGGTTTTAAAATCTGGCCTCTTAATAGTCTGTCCAGTCTAAGGCAATCTAAACCCCACTGAAATGCCCCTCTTCAAACAGATCTATTTTGCTTTTCTGCCTCCTACAGATATTTTACTAACGTAAATATCAGGTTAATGGAGAGATGAAGAAGAGCAGGTGTGTACGTGTGTGTAGACATACACCTTCCTGTGGCACCATGGAGAGGGCCTTATCTTCACAGGATTTAGCAATCCATGTTCTTCACTCAGGATCTGTGTTATCAGATAGTTACCAAGAGAGAATGAATCTAGGGAAGCTTTAACTATTTCCAATGAACAAGATGATAATTTAAAAAAAAGTAAGGACAGATAGGTTTTGGAGCTAGCAGAAATGTATGGGCAAGGCAAGATACAAAAGCAGCAAAGAAAGTGTAGGTGCTTAAGTTTGGAGTCTTACCGTATAAAAGTGTGTCCCATATTAAAGGTAACATAAAATTTTTAGGTGAAGGGGAAGATGCAGATGAATATCCATTCTTATCTCTAAGTCTTTTTCAGCTCCTTATTTGAATTCTGGGTGGAAAGAAGAGTCTTTGTGATGTTTGAAGTGCTGTCTTGCAAAGGGGAAAAATAGGTCTTTGCCGGTGTTTTTGAATGTCAGCTACTGTGGCCGTAGGTCAGCATCAATTTCTAAACTATGTTCTTCAGAATGAGAGACAGTGTATTAGATTCACCTTGAAGAAGTATGTGAATTCTCCCAAAAAGTCCTTCAATAGTGTTAATAAAAATAACTGGATGACCTGCTCAGATTTTTGTACCTGTATTCAATCTTTTTTTTTCTCCTGAAGACAGCAAGAGACAGCAACTCTTCTACAAGTTTTGCCGTCATTTCTTAAAATTCAGTAGTTCTTTTGAAACTTTCATATCACCTTCATCCTGGAAGAAACATAGAGTTATAAAAGTTCTAAAGACAGTAAAGTCTTCTCTTAATTTCTAAGCCTATCTTGTTTTTGAAAAACTAGAAAAATTCTAAAGAAATAAACCAATTCTTTGCAATGAGAGAGGCTCAGATCATCCATGAGTCCATGGCTTTGACTTAAGTACAAATTCTTTATCTCCCTTATCCTTATGCATAGATATACATAAAGTCAGATATGTGAATATTAGACAATAAAAAATTACTTAGTTTCTAATAAAATATTTAGTCTCTCCAAACAAATTAATATAAGGACTTATTTTTCAATTCCTTTTATTTATATTCTACATCTGTGCTACTTTCACTATATTTTTGTCTTCCTTTCCACAGATTTAACACAAGGCTGTCTTAAAAAATGTTTGTTCCAGCATGTGCACAAAACACATGGAAGACAGGCTCTTATCCTTATGCAAGGATGTAGCATCTGAAAGCAGGGAAGCTCTGCAAGAACAGGTCACTTTGTACTGGTAGTACAACCTAGGTTTTTTTTAAGAACCGTCCTTCATTCAAGTACTTTTAACTTTAACTTATCTCTAGCATTTGCCCTGAGACTCATAACACATTAAATCCCTTTAATAAAGAGAATGCATACATTTTATCTAATTTGTTTAAATCCACTAAACCACCTTTTAGGTGATATCATTTTTCAAGGACCTTGTAGAAAGGAAGAAATGTCTTTACTTATCTCTGATAAATGATTTTCCATTGTACATAGACACTATCATTGCTGAGTAAGGGAACTTTGATACTAGTATTTTAATTTCTTACATTTCTCATATTTTGCACCTTAAAGTGAACATAACAGAAGTATGAAAAGGTAAAACATTGCAGTTCTGAAAGAAATAAGGAAGAAGCAATGTTGAATTTATCGGATATTTATGATGTAGAGATAAAATCCAAATAACAAAATTTGTAGTGCAGAAAGGGTAAAATTAGTACATTGTCTCTCCTTCGTGTGGTCTGCCGTAAACAAACCTCAGCACTGAACCAAGATGTCAAGTGAAGCACCAAAGATTTAGGCATATTAAGCCAACCTGCAAGCTGCTTTAGTAGCTTTTCTTATGGTTTCTCTGAATCCCTCCTAATCATTATTTAATTATTGTCATCACTTTAAAAAGTGTTCTTTGTTTAGAGAAGTAATATCAGATCAACAAATAGAGGACTGAATATTTTGCCTATTTTGTGATGCCTCTTGATGTTAGACCTTCACAGTACTCTTCCCCACCTTAGCATTCTTGGTGGGAAGTGATTTAATATTAGTGAAGCTTCAGTGGACCTTCTCGTTTCAAAATTTTAAGTAAATAGTGGAGATTGAAGACCGAGTGTTTGTTGCAGACCAAAACTATGGGCAGATGGTTACTCAGATCTATGCTCCTTGCAATAGTAAGAAAACTTATACTAGGAAGAGCAAAATGTCTCTGCTCATGCATCATAGCAGATGTCTGCCCTTTCCTGCTCCCTCACCAACAGTTCCGTACACCAGCTGTTTACAAAGAGGCCCTGATGAAGAACTTAAGTGAGGATAGAGCTAATCTCCATAGACACCTGTCTTTAGACAAAACTAAGAATATAAGACAGGTTCCAAATACACCAAGTACACTTAATACCTATGCTATATTTATTAATTCTAAAAGATATGAGCAATGTCTTTTTATTTTTTTATCGTAAACTGCCTTAAATGAGGATGTTCATAATAAGATGGGAATAAATATGGAATATTATTTTTCATATAGATGTCAAATATGCTTTTCATGTTTGGTTTTTTTTAATTATTTTTGACAAATGTATTCTGTCCAAATTTTTTAATGAAATATAAGGGATTTCAGTTTAAGAACAGATTCTCTTCTCTTTAAGGGTTTACTATACATTGTACATTTTTTTGTACATTTGTACATTTTTTTGTACATTTTTTCTGTGAAGTTTAGATTTCTGTTTCATCCTGCTGTGATGGATGTGCTGAATTTTGATTTTATTTTGTTCATCACTCTTAGGACTAAAACACACTGACGCCTGATCACTTTTCAGACTCATTATGGTTTTGAAAGCTCATTTATGGGAATGGTAAAGACTCAGGCGGGGTGGGGGTGAGAGGGGAATCAAAATGAAATCAATTACTTTTGCAAAGATTTTGGTCATAACTGAGTAAAACCACAACAGTCTGCCCACTTTCCACTTGAATGTGCAAATGAAGGGGCCATTAATTTAACAGGTTCATAGATCTTAATGTCAGGGTTGACTATCAGATTATTTCTAACTTTATGTTTTCAGTACTTTAGCTTACAGTCAGATTATCCTACAAGAAGCCAAAGTATTTTTATTAGACTGAAATATTCTGTTCTACAAACCAGTGAGCAGCTGAGACACAGCAAACTATGAGTGAGAAAAAAGTTCCACCAATTTCTGGTGAGATACTTCAAGATCGTCGCACCTTGCCCAGGATTCAGTAGTTAAAAACTGCTGTAAAAATCCTACCAAATTGAAAAGACCAGCAGTTTCTTTGTTATCCTAATGGACATAGTGGCTTTGAATCTGAGAAAAACATTCACTAGCTTTTCACCTGGAACACACATACTTCCACTGCAGAACAGGGCCCACCCTTTCCAGTCTTTCAGCTCCAGGCAAAGATAGACATGTAAAAGAGACGAAATACAAAGGCACTGACTGAGGGTTTAGTTCCCGATTGCGATAGTTTAAAACAGACTCTTAGTTTCCACTTTCAGTAAGCAGCTATCCGCATAGAGTGGCTCGCTGTTCACGCGTTATCAATGCCTGGACTCAGGACAGGTGTTTTCATGTGTAAATCTCAGAATAGTTAAAGCAAAAGATAGTGACATTTGTGCACATTCAACTGTTTGGAATACAAGCTGAGTCTTGAACTCATTTTTTTACTCATTTCTGTTGCTGCTGCTAAGAAATACCTATTTTTCAAAGCGCTTGGTACTATCAGTGAGGTAAATGCTGGAGAAGAAAGGAACCTTCTCTATTAAATAGAATATGTGGAATTAATTTGTTTATAATGCTTTAAAAGCTTATTACTAAACATGAATATTTCCTTTACAAGGCTACGAGTTTATATGGTGGATAATATCATTCTCCAGAGAATTAAAGTACTTTAAAGTATAATTTTCTTTTGCAAATAAAAAAAAACCCAAGAGATTTTTAAAAATACAATCAAAAGCACTTCCTATCCACTAAGAAAAAAGGGACTCACATTGTCCACAGTTTTTCTGAAAGACTCATTTATTATTTAGGGTGAGGAAATTCTAAAGAATTCTAACTGTATTGCTGACCTGACCCTCATACAAGTTTGTGGTATATGTTGAACACCAGCCTCTAGTCACAGTCCTCTAAAATCCTTGTCAGCACAAGCTAAGGAAATCTCAACAGTGTTAAATAATTCTGTGAGAACTGCCATGTGAAGCAGCTGGAGAGCACAGAATGTGTGTAAAGAAAATGAATTAGTCAGCAAAGAAACCAAAAGAACTTTAGGAAAGAAAGGCTTAATTAACAAAATTTCTTAATAACTTAGACGCTTGTACTGGTTTGGCTTTGTAGAGCTCATTTCCTTTTTAGAGTACAGCGAAGGTTTGAAAAGGGAAAGGAAAGGGATTTTTGACAATTTTCCATTGAAATATGTATTATGACATTTTTGTACAGATTCCCAAAATTGTGAATTTAAAAACTACTTTCTCCTGATCCACAAACAATCAGCATGCACAAATCATAGAATCATAAAATGGTTTAGGTTGCAAGGGACCTTAAAGATCACCTAGTTCCAACCTGCCTGCTGTGGGAAAAGACACATTTCACTAGATCAGGTTTCTCAAAGTCCTTCCAACCTAGCCTTGAAAAACTCCAAAGATGGGGCTTCCATGACTTCTCTGGAGAACCAGTGCCTCACCACCCTCATAGTAAAAAATTTCTCCCTAATATCTCAGTGAAATCTCCGCTTTTTCAGCTTAAAACCGTTACCCCTCATCCTATCACTGCATTCCCTGATAAAGAGCCCATCCACATGTTTACTGTAGTCCTCCTTTAAGTACTGGAAGGCTGTTATAAGGTGTCCCCAGAGCTTTCTCTTCTCTAGGCTAAATAGGCCCAACTCTCTCAGCCTTTCCTCATACAAGAGGTGTTCCAGCCCTCTGATCATCTTTGTGGCCCTCCTCTGGACTCACTCTAGTAGATCGATGTCCTTCCTTTGCTGAGGACTCCAGAATTGAACACAGCTGAGGTCTCATGGGAGAACCACCTCCCTTGACCTGCTAGTCACATGTAATTCTGATGCAGCCCAGGATCAGGTAGTGTAAATGCAAAAATGAGCAGTGATTGAGTAACTTGTTCCTTGGTACCACTCACAGTTAATTTCAAGTAGTATAAGATAACATAAACAGGCCTGCAGGAAGAGAGTTGAAGATAAGAGGTCTTACACACAAAAAAACAGAGATTGTGCATGTAACTCTTTGTATTTAAAAAATTAACAAGATCAAGTGCAATCACCTTCGGAATAATTCCCTTCTGAGTTGACACACAGCTGCCTATGATTCTACCAATGTTCAAAGCAATTCCACAGATAGTTTTCTGAAAGGCTGTTGAGGATCTCCGTCACTTTTGCTTTCACATTTTCTACCTGAAAAATATGGGCATCTTTGAGCACCAACTTGATCTTTGGGAAGAGAGAGAAATTGCAGGGATCCGGGTCTGGTGAGTAGGATGGGTGCTCAAGCACAGCGATGTTGTCATTAACTAAAAACTGCTTCACAGGCAGAGTGTCATGGGCTGGCATGTTGTCTTGATGTTAACTTGCTGTTCGCTCTTGCACACTGACGTTTTCTGACTGAGGGTAGAAAATCATCCATATTTGAACATGTGTCCATTTGTACTCAGTGAAGCGATCAAGCTGAACCTTGCCTCACTGTGACAGGTTAGAACATGTTCTATCTCTTCTACATGTTCTTTTTCTCTCCCCTTCCACTCTTCCCAATCTATAGAGTTAGTCACGGTCTTTTTTGTGTTGGACCTCATATAATAATTTAAAAGATAGATATGAGAAATGACTGAAAAACTGGTTTTGGTTTGAAGGAGGAAAATATTTACTATAAAAGATTTACAAAGTAAGTATTGGCAAAACATTATCAGAAATGATCAATTACCTTTAAAAAAATGTTTTCCCCCCTTGGACACCAGCCAATGACCAGGGCAAGTGTGGGCTCCTCAGAAGAATTAAACCTGCTAATGTTTACAGTATTTATTACACATATTATTACAAAACGATCCTTCGTAATGTAGCAATTTCCTGAAATATTTCCTATGATAACAATTTGTGTTAGAGAAGTTTATCTTATGAAGCCAAAAGATAAGGACTATTTTTGCTAAATGGAACACTTTATGAATGGTGGAGGTTTTACATTTATCGCTCTCTTCCAAGTGCTGTTGGAATTCATCTGTCAAAGTGAAGGGGCCTCACTTTCATCCTTTTTTACCTTCCACCTCAAACTGTATATGAACTTCTCATTTTAACACACAAGTAAAATAAGCTTTCTTCTTGTACAGATCTTACAGTTTTAAAGCCTCTAGTTCCAGAAAAAGTTCTCTGGAGTTAAAGCAAACTACATTTGTAGAAAAAAAGCTTAGTAAAAAGGTAGCCGATAAGGAAGTGCACAGGCAGTAGACTGTAATACTGTGTAGAAAGCTTGTATTTACATTTTGCATTGAATGGACATTCATATGTCCCCAGGCTCATAATTTCACCATATTTCCATTGTATTCTCTTGAAATGATCAGTGCTTGGGTATATTAGATGGAAAGCTATCCAGGGGATGCTGTGATTTTTCATGCAATGCTCTACAGCAGTACTGGATAGGAGGAAAATGCTTTGTGGCTAGTCCATGCCTTGTTCTACGTAAGTCTGAGGCTTCCACTGGGTAGTCTCAGAGTTTGATGAGAAAAATGTGACATTTTATTCAAAGATTGTGGAGTCTCATATCCTGATCATGCAAGTGCCACTCATACAGCACACGAAATTCATGTTTAGATCCAGAGAATTCCACTTATGCAGCTTTTTCATGACTGTGTAAATTTGGAGCAATATCATAAGTTCTCTGGAGGAAGTGATTTTCCTTCATTTATACAAAACAGCAGACTTTGCACAATAATTGAGTGTTAACATTTCTATTTCTATAGTAATACCAGATTTTGAGACTGGCTTCCTGATGTCCAGCAGGATGAGCTGAAGAAAAAGCCTACATGTATTTGTTCCGTACGTATTGTGAGAGAGGGTACGCCTAATGTTTTTTTATTATTGTAGATCCTTTGTTGATTTTTTCTAAATTGAATCTCTTGTTTACTAATTTTTAGAAAGTAGTTTTGGAGCACTCTGCTGGCAGCCGGAGTCATCATATGTGCACAGATAGTCCATAGGTGTGCTGAGGGAGTGGTCCCTTCCTTAAGGATCCTAGATAGCACAGGATGTGTCTTGACAGTCATTTAGTTGTGACGTTCATAGAGGGGCTCTTTATTGGTTAGCTAAAATGTCTTTTCATTAGTTACCTGGTCTGCATTTTTTGCCCTGCTTTTGGAAACAACTAATAAATTTAAAGGTGATCTACTGACAATGGTTCTACTGATATGAACTATTTCCCCAGAGACTCAAGTCCTGCTCAAGGAAAATTACACCAATAGAGTACACCAGAATGCAAATAAAAAATATGTACTAAAGGAATTTGGAAAATTTACTTCTATATGTAACTGTAATCCACGTAACATTATTAAGCATATTGAGGAAATACTGAGGATCCAGGATTAATGTGCCATTGTTTCTTAGATAACGTATGTATAGAATCATCAACAGTTAAATACAACCTTTTCAAAGTTTTAGATCATAAGCTTATGAAAAGGATATTAAGGAATTACTAAGTATTCCAAAATATGCCTTTACAATGGACAAGTAATTCTGCTGAAGGATTTGATATTATCAGAGAGGACTATAGAACAGAAAGACCATTTCTTTCAACTAATAAATTTTTTTGTGAACTAGAATATCAGTGACATACTTACTATTAGTTGCTTTTAAGAAAGTGCATGTACATTGGCTAGAAGATGTCAGTCTAAATGAATATCCTTTTTTTGATAATTATTCATAGAAAAATATAGTAAAATGAACCTATATTATTGAGTTTTAAGTAAAGGTACATTGTGATTTAAGAAGGAGCAAAAGGGGACTAATACTAGTATTGAAAGAGAAAAACAAAAGCTACAGAGATTCATGAATAGGAGTTACTAGGATCAAATCAAATTAAATCAGTGGTTCACAAAATAGTGTTTGTATTAGTTTTGTTTAAGAGTTTCATGGTTTTGTTTGAAATAATTTTATGAAACTTTCCTGTACTTTCAGGCTCTGCAAATTTTTCTTCATATGGGAAAGGATCAGATTATAATACAAACAGATGTAGATAATATTGTGGATTAGTGTAATAGAAATTAGATAACACTTTAGTGGTATAAATTAAGTCTTTCTGTCTGTGAGTCAAGGAAGAGAGGAGTGTTCTTGAGATACTAGATGTTTTGAAGACAACTGTGGTTAGTAATGTGGATGCAATAGACTAAAATGACTCTAAAATATAACAGAATCTTTATCAGAATTGAGAAAGTATGCATATAATTTTGTGAAATATTCATGATATAGCATTACTTTCTCTCTGTCCATATTCTGACAATGAGAATTTAGACTGGATTAAGTGTAGCAAAGATATCTTCTTGTATTCAAATATTAAAGGCATAAAAGGAGCACCCTGTTATCCCCAATGCATACTAGATAGTGTTAAACTATAAAGTATATATATTATTTCTTTATGTATATCATACATATCTCTGAACATTTTCTTCCCATGGATTTAAATCAGCTAATCTGCTAAGCAAGAAAAGTAAAAGAGTTGCTTATATAAGCCGTATTGCAATGGGAACTTCAACACTGTTGTCGAATTTATGGCTGTGAATGCAAGATTCCTCCATTCTACCCTTAAGGTAGAGCTGCTTTATCAATTCAAAGAAAAGAGATGAAAGAGCACTAAAGTACTGGGGAACTCCCTGGGACTAGCAAAGGATAGTGTTAGACAAATGGCCAAAAGCTACCTAAAATATGCCAGTGCAAGAAGGAAGGTTTCAGTGGACTTTTCTGAACTTCAGTTTAGAATTTCTGTGAAGGACTGGACTCAGACTTTGGGGTCATTTCAGTTGCTCAGGGGGATGTAGAATTCACCCTATGGAATACAGTAAGCCAGAACAATAAATTAAGCCTTGGATAGGTTTTCAGCTGTTTTGTATGTGACTGATATGCAGCTTTTGGTGTTGAAGCTATTGCATGTAACATGTATGGAAAGTAAGCCAGAAAATCAAAGAGCCTGAAATTATTTAACCTGATGGTTATCTAGGGAGAAGAAAGAAAAACGCAAACCTTTTCATTGACATCTGTTAATATATAGCCTGGAGATAGAGCTGTCAGCCATTTGGAGAATAACTATTTTCTTCTATAAGCATATAGAATTTCAATATTGCCTTAGGGATTTTTGAAGTATTATTGTTAATTCAGTTTTCATTTACCAAGTATATCTTAAATGGGTATCAAGTGGCAGATACAATTGTTTGGAATATCATAGGTAGGTATGTCAGGAGGAAAAGGATTTTTAAAAGGGCATTCATTTTGATGGCTTTGATTATTATAACTCCCTTATAGCAACAACAGACATTACCTTCCCTCTGTCCCCTTTATAAGTTTTGTTCTTTGTGATAAAGGAATCTTTATCTCTGCAGTTTTTTTTAAACTAATGGAAACTCCTGATTTTATTTATAGTGAAATAAATTTTCATAGTCTGTGTTGTAATGATTGGCTGTCATCATGCTATTTGTATGTTATTTATCAACTTACCACCAGTGGCTAATAAGGTATCATCCAAACAACACACAATATTGATTTTAGAAATTTAAAATAGGGTACTGTTTGCAAACAACAAACTTTATTTTCTACTGTCCTTAGCTATATCAGAATCATCACTTTCTTTCACGGTAATCATGAATTTCGCTGTTGATACAAACAGCTGTAAGATATTCTCCTAGATTCAAGTAATTCACTCATAATTTAAAAGTAAATAGGCAGAGTCCATATCTCTGATCCAAGGAAAGGATTATAGAAAGATTACATTAGTTCTGTCTAGTGAGTTTGAATTAACTTCTAAACTGCATATAAAATTTACACTGAAGAAAAGGATGTTTAACTGAGTGTAGACTCTTCAGTCAGTTTTCTTCCAAGCCTGGCACAGTCCTCTCTTTTCTAATGGCAGATTTTCCTCTGCTGTCTTCTCTAACGCAGTTCCAACATGTCCTTCATTTCATTTCAGTTTCACTCTTCTTGCTCAGCCAAGGTGCTGACCTCTTCTCTCTTGCAGCCTCTGATAGCACTAGAAGTAATGGCAGGAAGATAATGCCAGGGAAAGCTTAGACTGGATGTTAGGAAAAGGTTCATCACTCACAGGGTGGTGGAACACTGGACCGGCTCCCCAGGGAAGCAGTCATGGCACCGAGTCTGCCAGTATTCAAGAAGTATTTGGACAATGCCCTCAGTCACATGGTGTGAATGTTGAGAGTGTCCTGTATAGGGATAGAAGTTGGACTCGGTGATCCTTTTGGGTCCCTTCCAACTCAGGTAATTCTACGATGCTATGATGACTGTTGGAAGCTGAATCTTCCCTTCTTTCTCATTTCTTTTATATTTTCAAAGAACCTGCTGCTTACTCTTGAAAAATGACCTCTTGGACAGATTAACTTTGGATCTCCTTCAGAGATAACTTTATTGGGACCACAAGATCATAAACAACAAAATTGTAGAACAATGTATTTTAAACTTGTATTAGCCTAAAATCAACTACTGAACTAACGCCACTGTTATTTAGCTTGTTTCAGCTATACATTCATTTCTCTGATAGTGATCTACAACACCATAATCTAAGATAACTCACAATATTTTAATCTTCTTTCTTTATAAGACAATTATATTTATGCATATACACTCTGCTGGTAATTATATATATTCTATATTCTATATTCTATATATTTTGAGTTCTGTTTTTCTTTTTTAGAGTATATTCTTATAGATTTAAAATTGTTTAATCACTCAAATATCTACCACAATTAAGAAAATATGGATGTATGCCACATACAACACAGAAAGGCATCACTTCTGACAATATAATCTGTTAATTTTGTTGAAAAAAACATTCACATAGAGATATTCTCATAGAGACCTGTCAGAGTTTGCAGCTGCCTGGCCCGTTACCAGCCCAGTGAATTTGTACATATTTATTGACAAGAATGAAGTCCTCTTCCGTTCCTAATACAGACAACATGATGGCATGTTAGACAAAAACCTAGGACTGATTGATGTTCTGTTATTTCTTCATTTTCCTAACTTGCTGGCTTCAATATACATGCTGCCATCTGAGAAAGAGATACCATATACTCCAGAGTTTTTCAATCAATCTTACCTTTCTTCAGCCTCATTAAATCACTCAGTTCACTGCTGTGAAAATGATTTGAATGCCTCTATTTGTTAAAATCTATGATACCCCGACTGTGTGGAGAAACAGTTTCATTTTTCTACTAACTACTACTGTAGACCTTGTTAATTCAAAACAAATCAGGTGTGAAGGTTATTGCTTCGTAGATTGAACATATTTTGAAAGGTTTCTCAGAGTGCTTTATTTTGCAACCAAATTGTTTTCACCAAAATGGTTTTGGATAGTTTTATTTTTATTTCTTTTTGGCCAAAAATTATACATTATCCCCACAAACAAGGTCTTCGTTTAAAAACAACTGACATTATTAGTTATATGTCCAGCCAGAAGGTTAAAATCAAAGGCTTTTAAGGACTTTTAGTACTACCTGATCAGAGACAAAGCATGTCCCCACTAACTTCTGTCTCTCCACACATATTACTCTATGCCAACATGTTAATCCTTTTCATGCCATGAACAAAACAGAATAATCTTCAGACCACAGGAATATTGAGCATATTCAAATATTCTCAGGTGTACCTGTCAAGTGGGCAGATTTTTTTTAATTTTAAATAGGAAGTTGGTTATTAAGATCTTATAACAGCTGCCCAGAGATCATTAACTCTTTATTATCACAGATGCTGTAGATTAGAGGGAGCAGTATCACAATACAAGAAATTAAAGTATTAGAGGTTTTAACTTACGTCATTCTTAAAAAGTTTTTGAATGTTTAACTCCTCATACTGCAAGGCTCACTACTGATAGAAAAGTTATATGGTAAAAGCAGATGTTGACCCAGAAGTATTAGAATATTGGAAAGAGACTTGATTTAAGCGTTGAAGCATATCTTTTAGAGTAGGTTAGGTAGAAAGATACTGAGCAGCTGAGAGTGAGTACTAAACTAACAAGAATTTTGGAGGTTTTATTCTTTTGATTATTGCTTGCATCTTTTTAACACAGTGGACCACAGACTTACCTAAAGAGACTATTGTGTTCTATAAAAACAGATAGAGATTTTCACCTAGAGAGACTAGATGTGAAGACCTCTTGCACTTGTACTAGAGTTATCCAAGGACAGTTTAAGAATGGGAAAGAACAGCTGGGTTGGGAAGTTTCAGAGGAGAGGCAGGGATTTTTATTAATTGCTCAGAGATGAGAATTCAATGAGTATCTAAACCAGAGGAAAAGAAGTAAACTGCCTGAAAATGAAAAACAAACAAACAAACCAACCTCAAATCCAAGTGAAATGAAATACAGTTGGAGTAATGCAAACAGACTTATATAGTAATTGGTGTTTCATAACTACACAAGACACCATAGCTGACCGTAGCATGAAAAAAAGGTTATTAGTAAGTATAAAGCAATCTAATATCTCAAAGATATTATTAATCATTGATATCCAAGCAGGACCTTTCTACTTTTATGAGACTTGAAACACAAGTGCATCATTGGCCAGAGCATCTGCAGTTTGGGAAGATATCCAAGTCTGAAATATTAATAATTTTACTGGCATAAAAAATATTTTAAATCCATCTTCAGCAGTCCCACAATATACGAAGTAGTGAAAGATGGTTACCTAAATTAGAAATCATGTTGTTTAGAATTATATACATCTGTTTATGTAACTTTACTAACTTTCTGATAAAGCTGCGCTAAATGGATCAGTGACTCTGTCCTGACCTCATTATTACTGCAATCATCACATGGAGTGATTAGATGGAGACTGTTTTGCCTCTGCCAGCTTTAACACCCCCTCAGAGAAGCAGATCCAAGAATAACAGAGACGAAAGATAGAAAAGATATTCTAGTTTTTCTGCTCCTCACCCAGAGCTAAGTTTGTTAAGTTTGTAAGTGCACGGACAACTCACATGAGACTTTCCTATGTCTTAGGGAAGACTATGCATAAGTTTTGCTCAGAGGGCAGGCATTTGGGGGGGCCTGCTCTATGACAGGAACTGTTAGGAAGCTCTTCTACCTCATCTGCATAGATGTGGGTAGACAGCTTTGAGGAAGGCAGGTCTGCATCTCATGGGTGGTTTGCAATTATACTATCAAATATACCAACACAACACTGTGCAGAAAGTATGAAGAGCCTGTTGTTCTTACCTTTTTGACCCATGTCTTGGATCTTTTTTCTTTCAACTGCCATTAATAATTCTCCTGCTTATTAAATAGCAATTAAATAGTTCTAAAATAAATAAAAAAATCACTCTTTATGCTTGTAAAGACTGACTCTACTTGTAAACATTGTTTGAGTCTAGTGTGCTTGTTGTGTCTCAAACATTGTGTGTCTTCAAGGTTGCCTGGGTGCAGGTCTTTGTGTTGCCTCAGGAGCTATTCTGTGGCTCCTTGCTAAATTGGCTGCAGCTGTCACAGAGGAGGGGGAGAAGATGTGGGAAGAGATGCTGAAGAAGCACAGTAGCAGGCTCACTCACCACCTGCTGCCACCTGCCACCCTCGTCCCTCATCCACCGTCCCACACCTGACAGCCCTAGAGCCCCCAGCCTCCATTGCAGAAGCTTCTCAAAGGAGCATGCACAGCAAGAGCACCCCTCGTATGCTAATAGGGTATGGACCTGCCCTATAAATAGAGCTGGTCCAGCTGGTCCTGGACATGTGTCCACCACCCCATGCCATCTGTCTGAAGATGTGCTGCAGAAGAACCACAGGTTCACATGTTTCTGAAGACCATATTTTCCAGAGGAACTGTTGTGCCTGTGGAGAGGTAAGTGTTTTTCTCTTCCCTCCCTGCTACCATTTTATTTTTTCCTCTCTCTCTGACTTCTCACTATATCTCTTTTCCATGACATTGCAGTGTATTGGATCAAATCTGAGTTGTGTTGTAGTTTTGTTCAGCTGCCTTGACTGTGTTCAGGGTATCAGACTGTAATCTAAACAGTGAGATTTTTTTTTTTTTTTTTAGCTTTGAGAAGCTGTCACTTGGAGTGCACCCAAGTATCTGGTTTATTATTTGGGATGAGTCTAAAATGAACAGTGCTTTTGATTTGTCAGTCTTCGGTTTGCCACACAAACATCAAAAGACTCTCCAGTGCTGATTTAGAAATTGTACATGCCATTACCATATAGAATCATAAGATAAAACATAGAATCATAGGATGGTTTATGTTAGAAGGGACCCCTCCCACCAGACCAGACTGCTCGAGGTCCAATGCAACCTGGCCTTGAACACTTCCAGGGAGGGGGCATCCACAACTTCCCTGGGCAACTTGTTCCAGTGCCTCATCACCCCCAGCATGAAAAATTTCTTCCTAATGTCTAATCTAAATCTTCCAGTTTAAAGCCATTCCCCCTCATTCTGTCACTACTTGCCCTTGTAAAAATTCCCTCCTCAGCTTTCTTGTAGCCCTTTTCAGGTACTGGAAGGCCACTGTAAGGCCTCCTCAGATCCGTCTCTAGTCCAGGCTGAACAACCCCAACTCTCTCAGCCTGTCCTCATAGCAGAGGTGCTTCAGCCTTTTGATCATCTTTGTGGCCCTCCTCTGGACCCGCTCCAACAGTTCCATATCCTTCCTATGTTGGGGATTCCAGAACTGGACACGATATTCCAGGTGAAGTCTCGTGAAAGCAAAGTAGAGAGGGAGAATTACCTCCCTTGACCTGTTGGCAATACTTCTTTTGATGCAGCCCACAGCTGGTTTCTGGGCTGTGAGCACACAATGCCAGCTCATGTTAATCTTCTTACCCACCAGCATCCCCAAGTCCTTTTCCGTATGGCTGCCCTCAATCTCATCTTCCCCCATCCTGTATTGGATTGCCCTGACTGAAGTCAGGGGAAATGTAGAGCTGGGATATGAGCCACTACCAAAAAATCTGTGTGTGGAGGTCAACGATTTCGATTTCAAATGAGGCTCTGTCTTTGATTAAAACTGTGTTATCAGTGTTAGTAGATATCACTGAAGAAATGGGATAAGCCATCTCCTTAATTATTAAATAAAATGATTCACATAATAGCTGATTAATAATGATGCAGAAAATGGGTTTTACAGACAGTCAACTAAATTTTTTGTTGGGTTTGTAAAGCTTACTCTTCTGCAATTATTAGGTTTTGCATTTGACACTTTATAAAGTATCTAATTGTTCCAGCCAGGTGTGAAGGAAAGAAATTAAAGGATGAAGAATGTTGCTGACTTAAGCACTGTGATTTCAAAATCAGTGATTGGTCTCATATTGTATCACTTAAAGTCAGTGAAAATAGTAGTATTCAGTTTGGAAGAGCCATTAGGTGAAGATATTTTTATGAATGAAATATTGATGAATGCTCAAAAAAAAAAAAAAAGAATCAGGCAAACAGGAATTTATGGAATTTATTGTTGAGATAGTCAGAAGCAGGATTTTATTCCTCAAGAAAATCACCCCTCCAGAAAGAGGATATATATATAATAACATGCCAATACGGGTGTGAAGTTGTTACTGAAGTTGGTGTAAAGGACAAAACAAGGAAATATGTGTAAAAATGCCCAATGTGTATGTTTTGCCTAGAGAAAACAAGCAGCAATTTTAATTTCTTAGTTCTATAGGTATGACTCAAACATGATTTTGTCAGTAAAGAAGAGAATTTGGATGCTACAGATCAGTGTATTTTGAGTGAATTATTGATGAGACAGTAATGGCTATTGCATTAGTCAAAACACTGTAACTAATTTACTACAGGTACACCTAGTAGTTTAACCTCTCGCTTGTCCCCATTGGAGAAAAAGAACCCTTTTTATTTGAACCTGCATAAGCACAGAAACTGTTAAATCCTTAAAGCAATATTTAGGTATTATGCTTTTGTATTCATTTTTAAATACCTAAATAAAGATCAAATTTTCTTTGCACTTGTCATTTCTTATTATAACGCCACCAATCACTTTTTGCAGAAATTCTAAAGAGTAAGTTCTTCTGAAACTGTTTTCACTCAATGGAAACAAAAGTATTTTGCGAAACTTCTATTTTTGCTTTCTAAAACTCCTCCTGTAATGCTTACTACCTCCTCATCTGACATTAACTCCTCAGAGAGGAAAATTTGGGTGCTGTAGATTATTATGTTGTCAGTTATTTATTATTATAATTATATTCACAGTGATTATAATTTCAGCTTTCACTTTTCAGTTATCTGTTCATTTTTAAAATGTTCTTATTTATTTCTAGATGGTAGTTTTCTTTCATTCTTTCAGAACTCTTAAAAAGGTTAAAATTTGGGAAAACCAAACAAGGATGGAATAGCTATAAAGCTAAAAATTTTGTATCTTCAGAATCGAAAGGTCAGGATTTATTATGCTGCCCCCCCAAAATGTCCATGTTATTTATAGGTAATGGAAGTACTTCTCTGTGTTTGTGCAGCCATTTTGAGTGATAGAATGGGGAATTGTCTGTATATAAGTTAGGCAACCTTGAGACAGTCCTTGGGGAAATAAACATGTTTAGGGCATGCTCAGGGACCTTTTCATCTCATCTGTGTCTGATGTCTATTTTAGAATTAGACAAATTGTTTGCTAGAAGTCCATAATTCTCTCTGTAAAGAGAGAATACACAAGAAGTACTTACATTTGTTTAGATGAATCCCACTTCAAATGTACTTACTAGTATACTCTGATTAAAGATCTTGCTTTAGTCATAGACGGCTGCCTATGGCTGTAGGTATAGAAGAGCAATGACGTTGGATTGAAGTAGAAGAGGTTTTCCTGATCTCTCAGATGCAGCTGTAGCTCCTTAAACATGGGTTTCTCGAAGTTGCCTTCTGCAAGCACCATCTTCTCCACATGGCTTATGCTACAGAGACCAAAACTTCCAAATAATACATAGATAGGGCTCTACTCTTATCCTGTTCAACCTCACCCCTAGCTACCACCACAGACTTTGCTATCTACAGGAATAAAAATATATGAAACATTTTTCCCTGTTTCGAGGATGGCAAGATTTAATTTTGTTTGAATATGGAAAATCTTCAGCTTTCTCTAAATGGGACTGACAGGAATAGAGCAAGTTCTAGGCCTCTTGCAATGCAGGAAAGATGCAATTTTATTGTCAAGGAAGTTCTTGAGCTATAAGAGGAAAAAGTGTTCAGTGAAAGGTCTGAGTCAAAAATGAGGGAGGCTGAGAAACACCTCAATGGAGAGAAGACGAGGAGAGGGACAATGGGCTTTCATAAGACTGTTCAAGACGTCAGGGAACACATAAGCAGGAGTGCAATTTCTTTCATAGTCTCATCCTCACTCGTACCCCCTCATCTTCCTCAATATCTGTCTGTCACTCGTACCCCCCTCATCTTCCTCAATATCTCTGTCTGTGTTTCTCCCTCTGATCCACCCTACTTCTGCAGGCTTTTATGAGAACACACCCTGATAATGCATCACCTCTTCTTCTTTTTTCCTAAATTCCTATTTAACCTCTTGCATGTCTTGGCATGCTGAGAGAAAGCGAACGGGAGGAGGAGGAGAAGAGGAGAGTGGCTTAAATTAGTAGCCTGCTCCAAACAGGTCAGGATACTGTGGTCCTTGATCCAGGGGTTTCTTCTCCCTCTACTGTCTTTATTTATATCTGGGAATTTGTTGCAGGGAAAGTTTATTACCTGTAGAAGAAACTTTGTTGTCCTTTACATCTCTCTACTGCCTCCCACTGCTCTGCTCCCTACATTTCCAAGACGAATGCTATTTGGGATAATTCTATATCTCTAAGCGTAAGATCAGAAGGCATACCTATGCAAAATAACTTACCAAACTAGGCAGGTGGTAATTCTACCTATACAATAAACTGACTCAAAGTTATTAACATATTTGCATTGGTTTGCAAGCCCCAGGATATCCCAAGAGGGAAGGAACTGTGCTTCATCCAGCAGGAAGAAGGAGACCAGGCACAGGCAGGTTATTTTAATTTAAACTGTAGAATACAGTGAGGGGTTTTTTTACTACTTAAATGGAGTATTGCAACTTAAAAACATGCAAGGACAAATAGCTGGACCAAAAATTGCACTCAGTTTCACAATTACTCTGAAGTCAAGGCCAAAAATTATATATAATTTCACATTACTACAAATTTTTTTCTCCATCTACTAGGTGCTGCATTATTTGCTTCTTCATTAGTAATAAGACATTATTCCTTGAGAGATAGTGCAAACTATAATTATATGTTATTTTGAGGCTTTTATTAGAATCTTCTGGCTTTGCATGCAGATGAATTTCAGAATAATTCTTATTTGAGGGTAAAATTTTCCAAGTTTGGTCTCGCCTAAGTGTTTGGTTTTGTTTGTCTTTTGAAGTATGAAACATCTGAGGCAAGTAACTCCAAGTGTTCCAGAGTGGATAATAAATACACTCTTCAACTTCTTTTTTCTTCATACTTTTTCCTAGTTACCCATTTATTCCCTCTTAGACCGTGCGGAAGGGAGAGCTTCAAGAAATCAAAATGTTTCAAACCATTGACATGTATGTTGACAATGCTGGGATGCTTTGCAGTCCATCTAGGTAACATCACTGTCCACAAGCCTTTGGCAAGTGAACCCATTCCTCTGATCTGTTTCTCATTCACAGTAGTGTATCTTTCTACATTACTGTAATTTTTTAGTCACAGAATGACCTGAGTTGGAAGGGACCTACAAGGATCATAGAGTCCAACTCTTATTCCTACATAGGACAATCCCAACATTCACACCGTGTGTCTGAGGGCATTGTCCAAATGCTTCTTGAATATTTTTAGGCTTGGCGTGACGCCTGCTTCCCTGGGGAATGGTTCCAGTATTCCACCACCCTCTGAATGATGAACCTTTTCCTAATATCCAGTCTAAACCTCTTCTGGAACATCTTCCTATCGTTCTCTTGAGTCCTATCATCGGTCACCAGAGAGAAGAGGTCAGTGCCTGCTCCTTCTCCTCTCCCTGTAAGGAAGCAGTAAACTGCTATCAGGTTCTCTTTCAATGTCATCTTCTTCAGGCTAAATAGACCAAGTGACTTCAATTGTTCCTCGTACAACTTCCCCTCTAGACCCTTCACCAACCTTGTGGCCCTCCTCTCGATGCTCTCCAGTAGTTTGATGTCTTTTTTTAAACTGTGGTGCCCAAAACTGCACACAGTACTTGAGGTGGGCCTGCACCAGCGCAGAGTAGAGCAGGACAATCACCTCCCTCAACCAGCTGGCAATGCCGTGCTTGATGCATCCCAGGACACGTTTGGCCCTCTGGGCTGCCAGGGCACACTGTGATCAATGTGACTCCGCTATCAGAGCAATGCTCCACAGTTATTGTGCCCTTGTTATTTCTCAGACACAGCCTCTTCCAAGCAGACAGATAGATCTTGTCATAGGATGGAGTCTGTTAGTCCTTGCTCCCTTCCTTGTTTCCTCCTTTTATCTCCTCAATTTTTCCTTTCTTTCCCAGTGGTACTGTGTCATCCTGAATTCTGGGTAACTCCTCCAAAGATACTGTTCAAAGGATTTATGGGGTAAAAGGAGTTAAAGGCAAGATTTTACAGTCATTATAGGGTTGTACTTCCTGTTTGTAGCATAAAATACCCTGAAATCTGCACCCAGGTTTACTTTCCTGTGGGAACCAAGATGTTCAGCTAGTTGAGCTATAGAAGAGAAATGAGAAGACTTCATGCCCACTCATGGAGTCCCCATAAATAATGTGAGGCGCAGCATATTGCCCTCATTTCTGCTTCTACCTGTGGCACCAGGCATAAGACGGTGGGTCCTTGCTGTGAACAGTTGCCACTAGTTCATGTCCTGGCATTCCCACCTACCGACAGAAGTCAAAACCCAAATAGAAAGTGATATCACTTGTCAACAGGTTACAGATTTCCTCTGCAGATGTAGAGAAAAGCATAACAAGATAGCATTTTTATTTCTACACTACAGAGCTCAACTTTTACTCATTCCTAAGTGGCCTATAGGGCAAGACAGAGTGCTGATCTAAGATGCTGAGTTCCCAGTCAAAGAGACAGTCTTAGCAGCCCTAAGATAACACAGTTATTCCGGAAGTTCTTTATTAACATATTGTCCTATTGTTCTCTTCCAATACCAAGATCAGTCTCACCAAGATCTCTACCACAGACTGATTTTCCTTCATCAGCCTTAGTGTCAAGATTCATCTTTGGCAAAAGCTGTTTAGAAAGAATGAGCGTTGCCACATAATTTGAACTATTCTGGGGAAGGGAGTTACCAGCATTTCCTCTACTGCTTTGATTGAGGCAAAGGAGGCCATACTTACCAGTGGTTGCACACTGAGAAAGCAGGTCTCCAATATTGCTTTTACAAAGCAGGGGTTGTACCAGCTATAGCAAACATAGCCCCAGGCAGAGTCACCTGCCATTTAAGAGTTTGCACTGCTGCAAAGAGCTCTCCTGGTTCTTTACAGAGTTATTTCAACTTTCAAATGGTTGTCTCACCCTTTTTAAAAATTATCATGTAGATGATTGGTCTGAAAGAGAAGAAGGCTTTCTTGCATCTTGTGTGATACAGAATCTTTCTTGTATCATGTCCAGAGCCAAGTACAGAAAAAGGTCTGTATTTGAGATATCTGGAAAAGTCTAATGCAAGGATTGTAAGTATAATATTTTGAGGGAAACCAAACGCAGACCTAAGAAGTGTTTGGTGCCTTTATTTGCATTATGAGTTGTTTTGTATAGCATAGGCTATAATTCTCTATTGTTGCAAACTGCTTAAATTCCTGACAGCAACCTCTCTTGACATTTCTTGCCTCTTGTGGATGTTTTCATTCACGGGAAAGCTAGGTTAGAATTCATTCCCCTGTGAAATTCAGAGTTATCAAGGGAGTGTTTTGCGGCGTCTATCTGACAACAGAGCACTGAGCTATAGGGATTCTTGTTATCTGAAGACTTGTAGGGTAGAGGACAACAAAGTGTTCTGTCACAAACTGTCACAAAGTCAAAAGCCAACAGGAACAAATTCAGTGAAATCTATTGTGTCCTATGACCCACTGACATGGGAAATGGCCTTAGTTCCCATGCCTCCTGCCCTTGAACAGATGTGCTTTGAATGTCCCAGCTTGAGCTGTGTTGTACCAGGCCATGTCATATTTCTTTGCATTGACTCATGCCTGGATGCCCAACATATCTGTAGTCTCCTTCCAGAGAAAAAATGTTTATGCCTTGAGGCAGGCTAGGATAGAGAACTAAAGAACCTCACAAAACTATCCTAGCTCCAAAGACCCCACCCCACCCTCAAATAAAACCACAACAACTAAAAGATTTTAGGTGATCCATCAGCATGGTATTGTGCTATATTTAGCCCCTAAGCCCTGTAGCAGCCATTTGAAGAAGTCTAAGACCCAATATTTAACATTTAACTCATGACACTTGTCCCATAACCTATAGGGAAATAGTTCTATTAAATTATGAGATTTATTTTAATAATATCTGGTGGGATAGTGTCATATAGTATATATGTATGATTCAAGGGGAATATTGGAAGGGTCCTGCCAGGGAGTTTCTATTGCTTGTGAGTTTGGCAGTGTGCCCAAACAATTCCTATTCTGCACCACACAGAAATTTCTAGAGTGTTCTGGATTCCCGTAAGAGCTTGCATGGTGCATTTAGACAAGTTGTTCATGCTTAGAACATTCTTACTTGAATGGAAATTGGGTAGCATAGCAGTGTAGCCTTGGCCCACTTTATCTTAGAATCACAGAATCATAGAATCTTCCGGTTGGAAAAGACCTCTGAGATCGAGTCCACCACACCCATCATCTGCTAAACCACGTCCCTTAACTCATCTATCCTTTTTTTTTTTTTAAATAACACCAAGGATGGTGACTTAACCACCTCCCTTGGCAGCCTGTTCCAGTGCCTGACAACCCTTTCAATAAAGAAATTCTTCCTAATATCAAGTCTGAACCTCCCCTGGCACAACTTATGGCCCTTTCCCCTTTCCTACCACTTACCACTTGAGAGAGGAGATCAACACTCACTCTTCCACAGCCCCCTTTCAGGCAGCTGTAGAGAGCGATGAGGTCTCCCCTCAGTCTGCTCTTTTCCAAACTAATCAAACCCAGTTCCCTCAGCTGTTCCTCATAAGACTTGTTTTCCAGCCTCTTCACCAATCTTGTCACCCATCTCTGGATGCACTCCAACACCTCAATGTCCTTCTTGTACTGAGGGGTCCAGAACTGCACACAGTACTCGAGGTGTGACCTCACCAGTTCTGAGTACAAGGGGAAAATAACCTCCCTTGTCCTGCTGGCCACACTGTTTTTGATACAGGCCAAGATGTCATTGGCCTTCCTGGCCACCTGGCACACTGCTGGCTCATATTCAGCCAGCTGTCAACCAACACCCTCAGGTCTTTCCCCTCCATGCAGCTTTCTAACCATTCTTCCCCAAGCCTGTAGATCAACAAGTAGATCAACACTGCCATCCAGCTTGGTGTCATCCACAAACTTGATAAGGGTGCACTTGATCCGAAGGGTCATTAATAAAGATATCGAACAGGACTGGACCCAGCACTGAACCCAGCACATGACTGGCCTCCAAGTGGATTTAACTCCATTTACCACCACCCTCTGGGCCCTGCCATCCAGCCAGTTTTTCACCCAGTAAAGGGTGTGCTTTCAAGTAGAATGCTGTGAGAAATGGTGCCAAAGGCTTTACAAAAGTCCAGGTACGCCACATTCACAGTCTTTCCCTCATCCTTTAACCAATCATAGAAGGAGATCTGGTTGGTCTGGCAGGACCTGTCTTTCATAAACCCATTTTGACTGTGACAATATCGTCAAAAGGATCTTCTTAAGGTTTCCATTACTGTTATAACAATAGTCAATTGTCATTTTAATAAGTATTCTCTTGTTAGAAAATACTATAAGAAGTTATAAAATGACTTATCATCTCAAGGTAGTTTGGTCCTTCTGTAAATATATCATCAGGTCTTATATTGGTATAATAGGTAAATATTAATAAATAAACCATGTATTATTTACCTGATAAAAGCCCTGTCAGAGCTGTTCTGGTCTTTTGCACACTCTAAATATATGTTCAGATGGATCTCATTATTTTTAATTGTGTATTGTGAATATTTCTACTTGTAAAGATTGCTAAATTGATACCAGTTAAATACCTCCAAAGCTGTGACAGATGAAGTTCAGAAGAACACTGACCTAACACTGACCTCATCTTCTACCTGAAAGCAACAGCCTTTCAAGGTGTTGTGAACAAGTTCATTATTCATTTCTTCATAGGCTCATGTCTTGTTTCAATTTAAGTTGTCATGTTGGCTCTGCATGGTAATAAATTCCTTTTTATGGCAGTTAAGGAGGCTGAGTTAAATATGTCTTTGAAGGTCATCTGCAGCCTTGAACCTTGGTCTCAGTAGTGAGATGCAAGTGTTTAATTCATTATGCCAGGTTGTACTTCTTGTATACAGTGCTAAGATGTGGGTTTTTTAAATTTTTTTAACTGAAGTCAAGCACTGATGTTTCTGATGGCCCATAATAGCCTGTCATTGGCGTTTGTATTTAAACTTTATTAAATAAAAACCAGAGCTGCTCCTAGAGTTTTATTGCAGGAAGCGTACTCAGGGAATATGATCAGAACTTGTTAAATACATAGTGAAAAAACCCCCTAGAAATTGCCAGTCATAACAAATGTTTCCAAATTAAATGCTTCTATGTTTAAGTTCACATTCACAAAAATTATATAGCTTATTTTAGAGGTGGTCAAATTCATCATGGAGAGGGTTTTACTTGGTGGACGCAGCATTTCCCTTTTATGTTGGTTGTTCCAGCTACAGTCGCAGTTGCTATTTTCCATTTAGTTCATGTATTGTGATCCACATAAGAGATCTGTTGCATCATTTCTCCTTTTGTTTCATTGTACTGTGACTTTTTACCACATTACTTTCTGCAAAAAAGGAGCAGTCTTCTTGACTGAAACCAGCTGCTTTCTGGAATCATGTTGCTTCCCATCACTTTCAGAAGGCTTTCTAATTCTAACTTTAATCGGTTGGTCTTGCTGTATTTCTTTATTTTGGTTCTAAAGAGGAATAAGAATGCACATTAGTACTGTTTCCCATTTTTTTGGCAATTACTATTGACAAACTACTATAAAACTTTGGTATTCATTAGAAATAGCACATACATTTCAAAGCAAAAATAAGTTAATTGATCTATAGAATGTACGCAAGAACAAAATAATTTTGTAAGTGGAGAAATGCACTGGATTCTAGGATACGTGGGTTTAAATTTTTGGTATTATTTTAGATCTCTGTAGTCTTGAAAGCTTTTGAAGGAAACAAACCAATGTCATTGCACTGCAATTTAAATCAATCCACTATTCTAATGAAAGACTCACTTAAAGAAAAGGCACTCTTTCAAAAAGAAATCACTTTTGGCCTGGTAATAAAATAACATTATTTGCTGATTACAATTTTACTGATGTATGAAAAGCAGAGAGAGAAATAGTCTTCTAAATGACTGGCCTTTAAAAAGAACTAGAAAAACAAACTCCTGTTTCTAAATCTTACCCAAACCCCAGATTTTTGACAGTTTTTATCTCTCCTGATTTTTCTTTAGAATGATATATGCCAGCTCTGAAAATCTTAAAAATACTGGTGTGACCAGAAGATGACAATTCCAAACAAGTAAGAAATGAACTGCAATCTGGCCGAAGAATCTTAGTCCTTGCTTCAGAAAAAATTCTTTCTTTTACTTAGGGAGAGTTATTGTATAATTTGGCTAGTTTTCAGTATTCATTTGCTATATTCAAGCATGCCATCATCATCTCAATTTCTCTTTCTAAAGGAAGAGAGCAGAGCAAGAAGTTTGAAGTGGCTGTGGCTGTGCTATAAAACTTCGTATCTTGAATCCATGATTCAGAATTTTCACTGCATTTACATTGATGAAATATAAGTTTGACTGTATTCAGGTGATTCAAATATCAGTTTGTTTGATGATGAAGTTAATAATAAACCTCAAGGCACATGCATTAAAAAAAAAAACCAGCCAAACCTACAAATCCAGATAGTAAAACCAGCTAGCTCTTATAATTGCTGTGGTTTCGAACTCAGCTTTCACCTATCAGTGTTGCAACAGAAAAGGAGAGTTTACCACATAAAAGGTGAAAAAATAATTTCTTTTTTTTTTGCAAGGAATTTTTCCTACCTCTCTCTTTTTGTCACTATAATACCTTATGTCACACGGAGAACGTCTTGACAAAAATGCATTGGTAAAATATTTCTACATAATGGAAATGAAGAGTTTAAGTTTGAAAAAAGATCCAGACCAAATATAAACCAATCAATGTAGAGATCATTAAAGACATTTACTAGATAGTTAACTAAAACTAGTTAACTAGAGAAATGGATTCTTGTTCCATTTAGAAAGCTGGAGAAATTTGCTTCTCAAACTGCCATTGTTGTTTCTTACTTTTTTTTTAAATTATTATTAAAGCACAACTATTTGATAGTTAACCCAGAAAATCATTAAGACTTCTTTTGAGATAAATGATAATATTGTATCCACCATACATGCTTCCACATATAAAGAGTCAAATAACTTGAAAAACCCGGGCATGCTATGAAATGTTTTTGTATCATCAGCTTCCAAAAAAAACGGCTAAAATCCAGAAGAAATTATTCTTGGGATACTTAGATACTTAGACCCCTTCTGGATCAGTCTCTTGAACTATAAGATACAGAGTGTGTGAGATCTGGACCTGCAGGAACAGCTTCTACATGAACGTTCTTCCTTGCACTTACATCGTGTCTGACACTTTTGAGGCTGGTTTCTTCTGCTAACTCTTACCCTATATCTGGGGGCTGGAATAAGATTAAGCTCATTCCTGTCAAAAACATTAGCAAGGGGAACTTGCAAACCTCTATTTCTGAGTAGCTGAAATACAGCTTTTTGGCTTGATTGCACAGTCTCTTTTCGTATTAATAAAAAGTTATCCTGGAAAGCAGGCTTACTAGTTTCAGTAGGAAAAAAAACAACAACCTAACGAATACCTTAGTGACTACTGTGAATTAAATACTCAACCACAGAAGCAAGATTTGCACAGTCTAGTCCAGTTAACAATAAAATATTGAAGACATTTACTTGTATGTCTTTTGTATGATTCTTGGCCAGAAAGCCTTGAGGATAGAGAACTCTGCTTTCTGTATGGGGGAATGAAGAAAAGCCAGTTTTGATTAACCTTATTTGCATGTAATTTACCCATAATTCCACCTGACAGCATTTGATTTTTATTTATTTGTGCCAGTGGGTGGTTTGGCACCTTACTGCTCCCAGGAACAAGGTAGTTAAAAGGCTCGTTTGGAAGCTGCATTTTCCTCTCAGCTGTTACAAGTGTAAACTCAGCATAGTTGAATGCTCTGAGTTGGGCCCACAATATTACTTTGGCACTTAAAGTAGCATCGAAGTCCAAGCTCCACTTCAGTTTCTTGCTGCCTAACCTTGCAACTCCTTCCATTTTTTTTACGAATAAATACTTCTTGATACTTGTTCAGATATTTAAATGTCTCCCTGTTAACATTCCAAAAATTGCCCACACCCAGGCTGAGCTGCTCATTAGGTGTCTTGCTTGGACTTAGAGTTACAAAAATGACGTTTTTTTGACTGTTTCATTGTGGTATCTGCTTAGAAAAATACGCTGTGAGCGCACTTAGTTCATTAAAACATGATGTAAGTGGATAGTGAGTGTCAGCTTCTGGCCACTCATTTTCCTCTCTCCTCAGCATGCTGAGTCTTCAAATACATATTAAAAGTGGAGAGACTGAATAGAAAAGGCAAAATTAAGAGTTATATCAAGAAATACTTTATAGCCAGTCATTGGAGTCCATACCAAAGGGCTGTGAGTCACAGGCTAGATGCTCAGAGAACAGAAGTAAGATTGCATCCCATGTGCCAACTAAACACTGGTGAATAAAATGAACACCATCAAGAGTTGCTGGCATACTTTACAAGACACACGTGTGGCTTAGTAAGAGTTTTCATAACTGTGAATTGAAAATGTAAGGAGTTGCCTTCTTCAGCCAGAGATCACTGTTTAATTTTGAATGATGATTTCTAAAGCTTTGCTTGAGAATGTTCCATTTAGCTATCTGGCTTCCATGAAACTCTTTTGAGCAGCTAACTCTGCCCCTAGAGGTGGATTAGGAACCTAACTCAGGGCTTCTAGGCACTCATCTTTGTACAGCCAGATAGTAGATTAAGTGACATTATTGATTTCAAGAGATAGATGTGTCTGGCCTTTGTTACACTAATTAACAACCACCTGACTTGCTTTTGTGTTATACTCATTAGGAAGAGATGTAACAGTTGCTCACTGATCAAGTGTAAAGAATTATACCGGAGAATCAGGCTACTCTAGCCTAAGTTATTCAATTGTCAATTGCAATTGTCATTAAAATATAGTTACATAAACTTTCTATCTTCAACAGAATGTACTGCGTGTAAATAAGTATTTACTTTCATTTACATCAGCATATATTCCCTAATAAATTGACTGTCAATTTTTTTTCAGAATGTCACTGATATTTGGTTCATGGTTGCTGTGGCAAGCAGTCTAATGTGTATGATCACAGAATCACAGGAGCATTTAGATTGGAATAGATCTTTGAGAACATTGAGTCCAACTCACTGTCAAGTCCACCACTAAACCATGTCCCTAAGCATCACATTTATGTGGCTCTTAAATACATTGAGGGACAGGGACTCAACCCCCTCCCTGGGCAGCCTGCTCCAATTTTTGACAACTCCTTCAGTGAAGTAATATTTCCTAATATCCAGTCTGAACCTTCCCTGGTACAGCCATCCATCCATTTTTTTTACCCAGTAAATAATATGCCTGTCCAAACCAACATCAGCCATTTTTTTTCAGGTGAATGCTGTGGGAAAGGTGTCAAAGTCTTTACTAAAGCCTAGGCAGAGACTATTCAAAGTCTTTCCCTCATCCACTAAGTGCATCACTTTGTCAACTGATTCTTTCCTAAACCCATGCAGACTGGGCCTGATCACATGATTGTCCTATACATGTCACATGATGGCACATAAGATGATCTGCTCCATAACCCTCACTGGCACTGATGTTGGATAACTCTAGTATCACGTGTGGAAGAATGATCAAGAAATATTTCAAAGTTAATATGTTCCTGACCAAGATAACATCCTTAAATATCCTTTTATAATATACATAAAACAATCCAAGACCTATTTTTCTATGATTGCATCTAGTCCTGCTCACTCGTTCTCCTGTTTCATGAGAATTTTCAGTTGTGCATCACTTTGTTTGGTCCTAAGTAAATGGCATTAAATCCATTTGCTTAGTTTTAGAAAAAATTCTCCCTGACAGATTCAGTCTGCTGAAGACTGGGAAATGATTGTAGGTTTTAAGAGGAATAGAAAATATATTTTCATTGAGGAGAAAACTGCATGCACAGAAGGAGGTTAGTTCTTTGCCAAAAAAAAAAAAAGGAAGTTCTGCCATGCATGTCACAGGAAGACATGGCCTGTATTGCTCAGTTTATACCACTTGTTCAGTGTGAGGTTCTAGCTCTGATATTCCTCTCTGCCTCATCAGTTAGAGGTGAGGGAAATAGAATATAAGTCTACTTAAATTTTCACATGAGGTTAAGATGTCTATGCTGAGAAGTTCATATTCTTAGATGTCCTTTATCATGAAACTAAAAAATTCACCAGTTAGATGAACCAGAGTGGGAGCCTAAGGCACTTAGATGTGTCTTCTGGAAGAGCCTGTTCATCACATTTTTCATCAGTTGTACACAAATCTAGATCTTTGAGTTGGTTTTGGGAATTCATCTCTTCATTATTAGTTATTTCAACTTGAAACATTCAAGTTATTTTTTGCAAAAGTACTGATTATTCAAGGCTGTAGCTCATGTTAAGAAAGAATCTATCAAAAAATAAGTTACAGAGCATTTTAATTACTCTGAAAAAACAGAGTAAATAAATTGATGGTATCTTGGCAATAAAAGCATTATCACTTTTAGTTTGATCTCAATTATGCTTTTGTACATTGAGTGGACACTCCAAAACAGTAAAACCTGGAGTCACACATAGACTGAAGAAGATAAAATGAAATGTTCTGCTGTTTGTGGGGGAAAAATAGGGGGAAAAGTGCACACAATTATGTAGTTAACTGTTTTATCATATGCAAATACATTAGGAGGACAACTGATTTTGTCTGTGCAAATTTATATTTGGCATTTCTTAATTTTTAAAAGGCAGATTTCCAATCTGAATTACATTTAATCATTACTAAACATACTGGTTATCAGGAATCTGCTCATCTGTGTATATACAAACATAATTTTGAAGTTTATGTTGATAATTTCTTTTCTTAAATGTTTAAGATCAAACATTGAGATTTTAAAAGATACTTTCATTATAGCTGTATTTGCATCTAGTAGAGGCTGTATTTGAAGAGACAATTGAAAATTACTTCCATGTACAGTGATGAGGTGTGGAGTAACAGTATTTCTCCCTTTAAAAGATGTAGCTGGTGAAGAGATGTGTAAGCATACGCCGATGTATCCATTTCAGGGAGGAAGAAATGAATGTGAGAAAGGCATACAGATGGCTGAGGCATTTCAGCCCAGGTGAGACTATCATATGTATCAAACTGAAGTCTGGAAGACATGATTCTATACTGACATTGCATATGAATGCTGAAAATTCTGAACAGCTTGTTAGCGAAGAGTGACAAATAACTTTTTATGACCTTGTTGATACTTGGTCTGTTGTTCTGCTTGAGCAGGTTGGGTCATGAACAAAATAGTTTTCTCTCAGTCGTATGCATCCTTGGCCTCAGGAAAACTCACTAAGGGCTGCCTGGCTGACAAATTGAGTTATTCCCCAACTTTCCAGGTTGCTGGTGATTACTGTGGTTTTTGTGTAAAATCATAAGACTTGGCTTTCTATTTCATATTTTTTGAAAGGATGCTTTTACAAGTAGAAATGTTTGTTGTGATTTTTAACATAGGGCTTTGTGTTCCACTTCGATGTATTTTTCTTCCTTCTGTCCTTAATTATACTTTCATGTCCAAGAACACAGAATTATTTTTCTGAGCAGCAGCCTGACCTAGTTTTTATGCCCATGTCAGCGTACAAAGTTTCACATAGGTACCTGGCAGTATCATGCTTTCACTACCTAATTAATTTTCATTATGCAGCTATACAGTAATATTTTCATTTGATAGTTGTGGAAACTGAAGCATACAGAAATATGTTACCAAAACATTTTAGAAGCTGGGGATTAAAACTAGGGTTCCTGAATTCATCTGTAAGTCTGTCTAAATAGATGACTGTGTCCTGCATCAACTGAGGCTCCCAGCTGCTTTGAAGTGCATGGTCTCTGTAGGTTTTGAAGAACAACTTTTCAGAGGAAAAAAAAGATGTATGTGACTAAAGACTGAAAGCTGAGGAATGGAAGAAAGAGAAAGAACTCTTTTCTTTCAGTTAATCCTGAAGAAAAACAGAATATTTACTGTGGAAAACTGATTATTGAACTGATATTGTCTTGGTACCCAGATATGTTTGGTTATAAGACACTTCCTCTGACTAATAAAAGAGGAGGGGATGTGCCATAAGACTGCACAGCCTTTGTTTGTCCCTGTGTTGTTTGCTTATGAGCCTTATTCACAGTCTATGTAGGGACTATCACAGGTTCTTCTTAAAAAAACCCACCCAAACAAACATCTTTTGCACCCTTCAGGAATCATTTTCATTCCCCAGCTAAGGGAACCACAGAGAAGTGAAGATTTACATGCCATTTTTCCAAACAAAGAAGAAGTCAATTTAGCTTTTGTTATAAAACACTTCCTCTCATATCCTTGTTTTTCGCAGAAGTTACTCATTTTACTACTGAGAAAATATATCACTGCACTGTCTTCTGACTGTGTGAGATCACAGTCAGAGGACCATGAGACCAAAATGGTATCAGTAGGGTTTAATAGATTCCATTGTGTTTTGAATGACGACCAGAGAGAGCTTCTATTTTTAATGTAGTAACCTTGAGCTGGATGTTCTCTTTTGTCTGTCTATCCTTTACATTATATTGCTTCTGAATAAAGCTGTGTGTAGGTAACTGTAATTATTTTTTTTCTAAGTTACCTTAGCTTACCAAGTAGAAGTCTGTGCTCTTGAGGCTGGAGGTCATCAATTCTGTTTATAATGCTGAATGCATAAGGATGTCTGGCAGTCTTGCAATTCAGAGATGGACAGAGACCGTTATAATGGTAGGGGCAGTACAGACTTGTTTCAGAATTTTTTATTACAAGGTAACACGTCATATCTAAATGGAAAGGAAAATTAACACTCTGCAGCTTGAATTTCTCAGACAGAAAGCAAGATGCAGTCTGACACATGAATTCCATACATTTTCAAGAAGTTATAAAAACTCTCTTCATCTTTCACTGATTTGCTGCTCAGCATTTCCATCATATAAACCTTAATGGATAATTTCACTGATCTGGCACATCTTCCTATGGGACTGGGCATAATGCATTTTTAGCTTTAAAATACTTTTAATTTTTAGAATGGTGGAAAGAGGAGCAAGTTTTAAAAAAACACTGCCATTCAAATGGAAGAAATCACACAAGAGCTGGTTCAAGCTGCATGCAAAATACGGCATGTGCAAATGTGCCATTTAAAAATTCAATTATGTGATTTACTCCAGCAATTAATCAATGAAAATTAAACAGTTTGGGAAATAATAGGCGCATTTTTGATCCTGAGGTTTAGTCAGTATTCTTTTAAATTCCAAAAGCTCTAGAGCACAATATAGTTTGAAAGTCACTGTCAGAGGCTGTCACAAGCATTTCATAGAATCACAGAATCATAGAATCATCTGGTTGGAAAAGACCTCTGAGATTATAAAGTCCAGATGTACCTGTCCCTTTACTAAACCACGTCCTTAAGAAAGTCATCTACCTGCCTTTTAAACATCTCCAGAGATGGTAACTCAACCTTTTCCTGATGTCTAATCTGAACCTCCCCTGGTACAACTTATGGACATTTCCTCTTGTCCTATCACCTGACACTTGAGAGAAGAGACCACCACCCACCTCGCCACAACCTCCTTTCAACTAGCTGTAGACAGTGATGAGGCCTCCCCTCAGCCTCCTCTTCTTTAAGCTAAACAATCTCTGTTCCCTGCTCTCCAGCCCCTTCACCAGCCTCCTGGCTCTTCTATGGACACACTCGAGCACTTCAATATCTTTCTTGTAGTGAGGGGCCCAGAACTGAACACAGTACTCGAGGTGTGGCCTCACCAGTCCTGAGCACACTATTTTTGATACAGGCCAAGAAGCCATTGGCCACCCGGACACGCTGCTGGCTCGTATTCAGCTGGTTGTCAACCAGCACCCTCAGGTCCTACTCTGACAGGCAGCTCTCCAGCCAGTCTTCCCCAAGTCTCTAATGCTCCATGGGATTGTTGTGTCCCAAGGGCAGGACTCAGCATTTGGTCTTGTTGAACCTCATCCCATTGTTTTCAACCCATCAATCCAGCCTGTCTAGATCCCTCTGCAGAGCTTCCCTTCCTTCAAGAAGATCAACGCTTCCTCCCATCTGCAAAATTACTAAGGGTGCATTCAATCCCTTCATCCAGATCATTGACAAATATATTGAACAGGACTGGACCCAGCACTGAACCCTAGGGAACACCACTTGACTGGTTTCCAACTGGATTTGACTCCATTTCTCACAACTCTTTGGGCCTGGCCATCAAGCCAGTTTTTTATTCAGCAGAGGATGTGCCTGTCCAGGGCAATGACAGCCAGTTTCTCAAGAAGAATGCTGTGAGAAATGGTGTCAAAGGCTTTACAAAAGTCCAGGTACACCACATCCACAGCCTTTCCCTCATCCATTAAAGGGTAACCTTGTCATGGAAGGAGATCAGGTTGGTCTGGTAGGACCTTCCTTTCATAAGCCCATGTTGACTGGGCCTGATCTCCTGATTGTCCCACACATGCTGTATGATAGAACACAAGATGATCTGCTCCATGACCTTTCCCGGTACCAAGGTCAGACTAACAGGCCTGTAGTTCCTCAGATCCTTCCTCTGACCATTCTTGTAAACATTTGCCAGTTTCCAGTCAAGTGGCACTACCGCAGTAAGCCAAGACTGTTGTAAATGAGGGAAAAGGGGTTTGGTGAGGATCTCTGCCAGCTCTCTTAATACCCTTGGGTGGATCCCATCTGGCTCCATAGACTTATGTATGTCTAATTGGCCAACCAGGTCTCTAACCAAATCCTCCTGGATTGTTGGGGCTTCATTCTCACTGTTTTCTGGTTCAGGAGGCTGAGTACCCCCAGAGCATCTCACCTTATTATTAAAGACCAAGACATCCAGCTAGTGGCAGCAAGATACAGACAAATGTCTTCTTGTTGGTCCACCTGTCTGTTGGTTTTGTTTAACAACTTAATCTGTCATAATCCTAACAGTACAGTACCTGAATGCATCCAATTTAATGCCATAATGTAAACACATTGAAGAGTTTTGGGTTTGTAGTGACTAGGGAAAGAATCTCAAATGACCCCTTAAAAGAGAAACAAAAGCGCAATTTGAAATTAATTTGGCTACTTCTGTTAAGGATAACAAAAAGCGCTTCTATAAATACATTAATAACAAAAGGAGGGGCAAGAAAAACCTCCATTCTTTGTTGGAATTGGGGGGGAACATAGTTACCAGGGATGAGGAGAGGGCTGAGATATTCAACACCTACTTTGCCTCAGTCTTCACCAGTAGGAGAGGTGGCTCTCACAATAACTGGCCTCTGGAGTTCACAGATAGAGACAGGAAACCAAATGGCTCTCCTGTGTTCCAGGAGGAAACAGTCTATGAAATACTGAGACACCTGGATCCACACAAATCTATGGGACCTGATGGATTCTATCCTAGGGTGCTGAGCGAGTTGGTAAAAGAGCTTACTGAGCCACTCTCCATCATCTACCAAGAGTCCTGGCTCTCTGGGGAGGTCCCAGATGATTGGAAGTTGGCAAATGTCACACTAATCCACAAAAAGGGCTGCAAGGAGGACCCGGGCAACTATAGGCCTGTCAGCCGGACCTCAGAGCCTGGCAAGGTTATGGAACAGATCATCCTGAGTGCAATCACACAGCACTTTCAGGATGGACATGGGATCCAACACAGCCAGAACGGCTTTGTGAGGGGTAGGTCCTGTCTGACCAACTTTTTATGATCAGGTAACCCGCCTGGTGGATGAAGGGAAGCCTGTGGATGTGGTCTATCTGGACTTCAGCAAAGCCTTTGACACTGTCTCCCATGGCATACTCCTGGATAAACTGGTAGCCCATGGCTTGGACAGGTGCACTCTCAGCTGGGTTAAGAACTGGCTGGATGGCCAAGCCCAGAGACTGAACGGTGAATGGGGCTGTGTCCAGCTGGAGGCTGGTCACCAGTGGTGTTCCCCCAGCGATCAATATTGGGTCCAGTTCTGTTTAACATCTTCATCAATGATTTAGATGAGGGGATTGAGTCCATCATGAGTAAATTTGTGGATGACACCAAGTTGGGAGGGAGTGTCGACCTGCCAGAAGGCAGGAGGGCTCTGCAGAAGGACCTTGATAGGCTGAAGAGATGGGCTGAGTCCAACAGGATGAAGTTCAACAAGGCCAAGTGCTGGGTCTTGCACTTTGGCCACAAGAACCCCAAGCAGCGCTACAGGCTGGGGACAGAGTGGCTGGAGAGCAGTCAGGTGGAAAGGAACCTGGGGGTATTGATTGACAGGAGGCTAAACATGAGCCAGCAGTGTGCCCAGGTGGCCAAGAAGGCCAGTGGCATCCTGGCCTGTATTAAGAATAGTGTGGCCAGCAGGACAAGGGAAGTGATCCTTCCCCTCTACTTGGCATTGGTGGGGCCACTCCTTGCGTATTGTGTTCAGTTCTGGGCCCCTCAGTTCAAGAAAGATATTGAGGTGCTGGAGCAGGTCCAGAGAAGAGCAACAAAACTGGTGAAGGGACTTGAGCACAAGTCCTATGAAGAGAGGCTGAGGGAGCTGGGGTTGTTTAGCCTGGAGAAGAGGAGGCTCGGGGTGATCTCATCACTCTCTACAACTGTCTGAAAGGAGGTTGTAGTCAGGTGGGGGTCAGACTCTTCTCCCAGGCAACCAAAAACAGAACAAGAGGGCATGAGCTTATACTCTGCCAGGGAAGGTTTAGGCTGGATATCAGAAAAAAGTCCTTCACAGAGCGAGTAATCAGGCATTGGAATGGCCTGCCCAGGGAGGTGGTGGATTCACCATCCCTGGAGGTTTTTAAAATAAGACTGGATGTGGCACTTAGTGCCATGATCTAGTAATCATGATAGTGTTGTATTAAGGGTTGGACTTGATGATCTTGAAGGTCTCTTCCAACCCAGATAATTCTATGATTCTATGATTCTGTGATTATAAGGGTGAAAAAAGTTTATTTATGAAGTCTGAAAAGCAGAAATAGATCTCATAATTCCTTCTTGGTATGAACAGGTGTCATCACCCAGGCTCCATGTTCTCTGAATGTTTTTCTAATGCATCAGTCATCCTTTTATTTTTCAGCACTGAAATAGCTATCATGAGACGATTTCATTCATGGACACAGATTAGATGCAGACCTTTAAAAAGAGACATCAGTGCCAAAGATTGCTCCAGCTTTGATCTAACACTAAACTTCTCTTTGTCAAAATATTGTTTGCTACAGGAGAGAAGGTAAACTCCTGAATGTAAGAAGCAAAAAGAATTGTAAGTCTTTTAGCATGGTTCCCAGATATTCTACATTGACGATTATTATCCACATAAAGTAGAAGTCAGCAGAAACACAGGTGGTCTTACTAGTGTCAGAATTTTCATGGGTGCATGAACAGGTGAAACTCTTGGAAACATTGTGATTCTCACCCTAATCTCAGGACCAAGCAAGGTGAAGCAAGAACTGCAATTTTGCCATAACATATCCTCAGTACTGTGTTTGTCTCTATATAATTCTCTAAATAATTCTAATTATTTGCATATTTTCTACCCTTTATATTATATTTAAAAAAGACATCAGCTTATGTCCTAAAATGTGGATATGGTTTTAATTATGGGAGTGTCGATTAGGATGTAGGTAACTTTATGGTATATATTGCTTGATAGCTAATCTTAACAGACTTATTATACCTATTATCCAAATTACTTCACCAAAGGTCTCCAAGAAGCTATAACAGGGAGAAAGTGAACATTCATTTTCCTGGAAGTGTGGTTTATTAGCCCATAATCTAATGTCTATTATTTCACACATAGCAGATGATGTTCTCTATGGCAAGGAATGAGCTAACCAAATCATCTGCTATGTGGTAGGCTGAAATCTGTCATCATCTTCTAAAAATAGTGGAAGTGTTTTGACTGAGACCAATTGGCCACCATGGGAAAGTCTTTCATCAACAGTTTTGAAATTACAAAATGTCATGAGGTTGTGTAAGAAAGTGGAAGTATTCGTCCTGATAAACGGCAGAAAATGTAATGCAGCATCTATTTGCAATGAACCAAACAAGATTGGAGCCAATAAAACTAGTATGGTATCATATATCATGCATGCATGTAGAAAGTACTACCTCTTTAAAAGAAACAAAAGACATTTTAAATAAGTTAAATATAAGCATAAATTTTGCATAAGAATAACTCATTTTCTGCAGTCCTGTGGAAAGACAAATGGGATTACAAAGTCCAAAGAGTACAGAAGTGAAGCATTTTGAGGGAATGCTAAGAAAGCACTGAGATATCCAGTTCACACATTGTTGCCATGTTACTAAGAATTTATAGATTTTTATGGCTTTACCCAAACACGTTAAACAGTACTTCTATCTCACAATAACAATTTGTCTGTGGCATGTAGTAGAATATAAAAAAAAACAGCTTTAGTCATGCTAGTGATGGCTTGTTAACAAGTATGTTAGTGAAAAGGAAAAGAATATAGTTTGAATTCCACACTTGGCAGTGTGTCACAACTTATAGAGAATTAAAAGTGAAGCGATGTATTCAAATGACATTTAGAGTCAATATGAACGTATTAATTTGTGAATCATTTGAGAAAGTAATCAAGGAGCACAAATTTGGAATAAGTTAAAGGAAAAATACAAAGATACGTGGTGATTTTTTTCCGTAATTCATAAATACTTTATAATAAGCATCATCTTTTTCGATGATTCTTTAATCCATTATTTCTAATTAAAGAAACAGATCATCGTGAAAAATCATAATCCATCTTACTATTTATTGCACTAAACAACTTGAAGTATTGTTGTTAAATGCTTAGCCAAGACTAGTTTGAATTTACACACGATTACAGACTGAAATGTCAAGAATGAACTCTTCATTATCCTAAACACCCTTTTCAGTAGCAACATCAACAGGTTTAATGTTCCTTTTGTTGTCTTCATTAACGCATTTTTTCCCTTATTATTAATCCATCTAAATACTAGCAAATGGCACAATGAAAAAACATCTTATCTTGACTGCCTCCAGGAACATTAGTGGTACTTTGTGTATCAGGGTGTATTTCCACTTGGTAATAAAAACACCTTAGAACGCATTCATTCATCTCTCATTTCCTTATATGATTAGTAAACACTTTATTTAGCCATTTATGTATAGTATAGTAAGTTTATATCAGATTAATAGAATTAAATCTAATAGTACTGTTTAAAATTATCCTTAAGACTTCATTTTTCAATTATGTCTACCTGAAAATCCTTACTGATATTAAACTCCTGCTAAGATGATTTTCTAGCACATTGATTGGGGCTGTCTCATTATAGAACATGTCCATGTGTTGTATTTTGGTTCAAAATCACAACTTTTTAATGTTATAACATTTTAATAGGAGAATAAACTTGTGCATGTGTGTGTGTGCATATATATGTGTGTATTGCCCAGCACATTCAAATCCGTCTCCACAATGACAAGGGCATTCCTTCATTTCAATATAAGGGTATTTTTATGGATTTCACCCATTTGGAAATTATGTATTAAATGTAATGAAGGATTAAATTATCATTTCCTCTAGTAGTTGAGCTAGAACAACAGTAAATTGTGTTTTCTTAAATTGCTTAATCTTAAATAAGATTAATAATCTTCTGAAACAGAAAAAAAAAATGTAATTGAAGAAAGATGATATATCCAAGGTCTTTGAAACTGTACCTCTAATAATCCAGAACTGGTAACCTTTTATCATGAACTATTGATATCTGTTCCTTTGACATTAACCCCTAGTGCTCTGTGTAATAACTACAAATGCAGATAAATACAGAGGCAGACTCAATTCTGGAACATATTTTTCTCATACTTCTTCATGGTCACAGCAACCAAACTATGATTTTATTGTACCATGCGTACTAACAGTTTTCCCAAAAGTCCATAGCCCTTGTACACACACTCTGCAACAAAGTGAAGAAACATGACATACAAAATAATGGGAACATCTCTGTTAGTATCAGAGATAATAAGGAAGTAAATTATGGGAAAGACAGCATTTGTAGGAGTCCTGGTATCACAAAATGGAACTCACTCTGTCAAGTACTGTGAAGTAAAGTGTCACTAGACTGTTTCATGGAGAAAAAACTTGTGCTGGAAACTGTGTGATCAGTTCCATATTTAGACATTCGTGCCAACTAAACTGGTCTCTGTTTTTAGAGACTAAACTGTTTGTACTTTTTAAACAAATAAGGTGTGATAGTAAGACGGGTAATGCTACTACGTTGTCTGTTCAGTTAGCTGCATGTAACATTCTGTCAGGAAGATATTTGTGAGCAGCAGAGATTAAAGCTGGCAGTTTCCCTTGGACACTATTGAAGAGAAATCCTGAACCGAGAGGAAACTCCTAGGGTAGGAAGAGGAGGTTGCTGCATGCCCTGCACAAGAAGAGCTGGGATAAGGCAGTCAGGACTTTGTGCTGAGGCAGGTGGAAGGAGAGGATGGTGGCAAGCTGACAGCATGAGGGCAGATGGGAGTGTCCAAACAACAATAAACAGCCAGACTTCTGAAAAGGCAGAAAAAAACCTGCCTTTTTTCTAAAGGTCCAGAGGGGGATGAGCATAGTTTGCTTAAACTTTAGAAACTACAGAAACATTCTAGGCTCCATGTGAGAGAAAATGAGTGGCTTTGCAAGAACTCAACAGGAACACTTGTTGACAAAACCTTTTATATTTTTCTATCCACCAAGTAAAACCAAGTCTTCACTATTTTAAAAGTTATAGAATGTTTACTTTAATAATTTGTATCGTTAGATATTCCAAGGTCTTCTACTACTTCTGTGGCACAAAACTGCATTTAATTCAAGGTCCCAAAGTGAACAGAAAATTCCTCTTTCTTTAGATTTTATTGAGGTAGAAAAATTATCCTGGTAGTTTCTATTATCTAAAAAGAAAAGGCAAAGATGAAAACTGCAAGGGAAGATAACTGTTTTGGCTTCAACTTCTGTGTTAGTCTATTACTTATCAGTCCTATCACTTTGTGCAGCAGCTACAAAGTATTTTTCTTATGTTTGTGTTCTTTTGAGAGATAAACAAATTCTTGGGGTGTCTAGTGCCTCTGTCAGAGACAGCAGCAGCCAGTGGTTAAGATGTGGTATAATAGTCAAAAGCTGTACACGAAAGATTTCTTCCTTTAATGGTGACATGATGTACAATTAATCATCATGATATGGCCAGACTATCTCCAAGAAATTGTTTTAGGATCCTACTTGGGAAAAGAATACTTCATAAAAGCCTGGAAAAAAAGAACTCAAGCATTAGAAATAGAAATAAAAATACAAGAACTGGAGTGGATTAAGAATAGGTTTCTTATGTGAAAAATGTACATCTTGTTTTTTTTGAAAATATATTTTTTTAAAGCTCTTTGTAGATAATAAATAAGAAAAAAAAGAAATGAAAAAAAATCAAGAAACACTTTCTCCGATATTATAATATAATAATCACCCTAGCTGCCCAAAATTTTCTTTCGAGTTGTTTAGAAGGTGGCTTCTACCACCTCTCTGGGAAACCCATTCCAGATCACAACTCTCATTGTAAAAAACGTCTTCTTTATATGTAGTCTAAACCTACCATCTTTTAGTTTTAAGCCATTTCCCCTTGTCCTGTTGCAACAAAACATGCTAAAAATTCTGTCCTCATCTTTCTTACAAGCCTCCTTAAAGTATTGAAAGGCCACAAGTAGGTCTCCCCAGAGTCTTCTCCAGGCTGAACAACCCCAACTATCTCAAGCCTCTCTTCATAGGAGCAGTGTTCCACTCCTCTGATCATTTCTGTGGCTCTCTTCTGAACCCACTCTAACGGATCTGCCTCTTTCCCATGCTGAGGACTCCAGGGCTGGTTGCAGTACTCTAGGTGGGATATCATGTGAGCAGTTTGAGGAAAAGAATTACCTCCCTCAAACTGCTGGCCACACTTCTTTTGATGCAGCCCAGGATACGGTTTGGCCTTCTGGTCTGCAAGCTCATGTCCAGCTTTTAATCACCAGTGCTCTGAAGTCCTTCTTCACAGGGCTGCTCATATTTGTGCCAGCGGTTGTCCCAACCCAAGGGCAGAACATTGCGCTTGGCCTTGTGGAACTTTAAGGGTATGCACAGACCCACCTCTCAAACCTGTCAAGGTCCCTCTGGATGACATCCCATTCCTCAGGTATGTCAACTGCACCAGCCAGTTTGGAGTTGTCTGAAATCTTGCTAAGGGTACACTTGATTCTCCTGGCCGTGTCATTGATGAAGATACTAAATAGTACCTGTCCCAGTACGGACTCCTGAGGGGTACCACTTCTCACCACTCTCTATGTGGACTTCATGCCATTGACCTCTCCCCTCTGGGTGTGACCAGCCAGCCAATTCCTTATCCATCAAATAGTAGACCCATGAAATCCATCTCTCCAATTTAGCATAAGAATATCATGGAGAACTATGACAAATGCCTTACAGAAGTCCAGATAGATGACATTCTATAACTCTTCCCTTGTCCACTGATGTAGTCACTCCATCACAGAAGGCCACTAGCTTAAAGCAGGGTTTTCCCTTGGTGAAGCCGTGCTGCTTGTCTTGAATCACTTCCCTGTCCTCTATGTGCTTTAACATAGCTTCTAGGAGGATCTGTTCCACCATCTTCCCTGGTACAGAGATGAGGCTGACAGGTCAGTAATTCCCAGGTTCCTGCTTTCTACCCTTTTTAAAAATGGGTGCAACATTTCCCTTTTTCCATTCACCATAGACTTCACCTGACTGCCACGATGTTTCAAATATCACGGCAAGTGGCTTGGCAGCTACATCAGCCATTTCTCTCAGGGCTCTGGGATGCATCTCGTCAGGTGGGAGTGACTTTGCTTCCTCAGTCCCTGCCTTGCAGTCACTCCAAGCACGTGGGAAGAGAATTTGCCAAGGAACACTGAAGCAAAAATTGTGGACTACTACCTCAGACACCTTCTTGTCTTTTGTTACTAGTTTGCCAGTCATGGGGAGTACACTTTCTTTGACATTCTTTTTCTGACTGACATACCTGTAGAAGCCCTTGCATTCTTTGCATCCTTTACCAAGTTCAGGTCTAGCAACAGCTTGGTCTTCCTACCCCATCCCTTCACAACCTGGCAGTATCCTTATACTCCTCCAGGGTTACCTGTCCTTATTTCCATTGCCTTCTTGCCCTTTAGTGTGACCAGCAGGTCTTGACACAGCGTTTCCAGTCTCTTGTCTTTCTTTCCTCATATCTTTCACCTGGTATCGCAAGCTCTTCCACTCTATGGAAAATATACTTAAAGTTTTGCCAATTCTGTCTTGTTCCATTGTCCTTAAGGGGAGTTTCCTAGGAGGTGTTATTGACTAACTACTTGAACAACTGGAAGTTTTCTTTCCTAAAATTAAGGGTCCTGAGTTTTCCCTTTACCTGATGCACAACCTTCAGGACTGCAAACTCCACCACTGCATGATCAGTGCAGCCCAGGTCGCCTCCAATCTTGACATCACTGATTAGCTGACTTCCGTCAGTGACCTTCAGGTCCAGTATTGCAACCCATCTGGTAGGGCTATCTCTTACGTGGCTTAAGAAATTATCCTCAGTCCATTTAGGAATCTCCAGGATTACCTATAGCTTGCTGTGTTGGGGTGGTTGAATCGTTAATAATTAATATAAAATATGTTATTCGTTTTAGTGAAATAAGTTTCTTTGGAGAGAAACAAAGATGAACTGAACACAGTGGCCTGGGATTAAAAATATTACAGGAGCACATTCCAACAAATTGTGGAGTTGCACACAGATAACTCTACTACAGGTTTCTGCCTTTCCTTTACATCTTTTTTAGAGTACAGAATGATTTACATATAGTTTGATCTTGAACTCCACTAGGATTAGCTTAAAATTAGAGACGTAACTTCCATAGAATGTCTCTTACATACACAGTTCTCTCAGAAACCAATACATCTATGTCATAAACCAACTTCAGACCATGAGAGAAAAGTAAAAAAACCACAGTAAATACCCATGATGTTTCGTTAGTGTGCTTTCTTTTGTTCAACTTCATGGTTTTTATCTGTTTAAAAATATTCTGCGGATTCCTCTTCCAGGTACTTTTCTGGTATTCTCTTGGGCTCATTTATAGTTTTGATCTTTAACATCCTCTGGCAAAGAGCTCAAACTATATTCTCCCTGCTGCCCAAAGAATGACGTCCTTTTGTTTGTCTTGAAATTCATGCATGAAATTATCAAAATCTCTTTTATTTTCTTTATTAGGAGGCTGTGACAGAGCTTCTCTTGAAAAGTGATTAAAAAGTCTTCCGATTTCCATTATAAATGTATTCACGGACAATTCATTCCCATTTCTTTTGTGCTAATTATCCGGTAGTTAATATATTTTTTCTTTCAGAAAGGGTTGTTCTACTCCTTCTCAGACATCATTTTGCTAGACTAAACAAGCCAAACTCTCTAGAATATGCTCACAAACCAGTTTTTTATTTCTTTATCTATGTTGTACATTTTTCTAAACTTAAAATTTACTAGGAATTAAAACAGAGAAGGAGATTCATACCTTTGCCTTCTACCTCTGGAGACTGTTTCTTAGATATTATTCTTATTTATTTTTTAATTGTGGTGTGTTAGCATTCTCTGTGTAGCTGGTAATGGTATCATTTTTTATCAGAAGACTTTCCATTAGAGATATTGAAGAAATTAAACACAAGATTGTCATTAACCCAGAGATCTTTGGTCTTATAATAAATGAAATCAAAAGTATATGTTTAATATGCAAAATACAACCCTCATAGAAAAAAAACAGTTGTGGTTAGAGACAGACTTCACCCGTATCCTTTGCATCTTGGTAATCTGGAGAAGTTCCAAGTCCAATGCCAATCCTGAATTTTGTGGGTCAAACCTTGCCAAGATGGAGCAAGACATTGTACAGGGCTCAGAGAGCAGCCTGGCACTTGAAGTTTGCCAGAGATTCCCAAAAGTCTGGATCTATCAGTATTATTGGCAACCAGAGGTGTCCATATGAATGTGTGTGTCTATGTCTCCGTTTCTATTTAAAACTTCTGTTTTTCTCCCCTGGGGCAATCACCACATTGACGTCAGAACATTGTCCAGCACCTCATTTATGCCTGAGAAGAGAAGGAATGACTGTTGAGAAGAGAGCTCAATGGAAAAAATAACAGTCGGTGTGTGTTAAAAGCATTGATGGAGGAGGAGTAAGTGAAAGAGAAGGGAAATTTTAAGTCAGTGTATTTATATTCTCCTAAATAAAAAAAAAAAACACCAACTCAGTTATTTTGGGTATAAACACTGCATTAGTACCTAAGAGTATAGCTAGGCAAAAATTTTGGTATACCTGGTTATAGATTAAATAGCTTGAAGGTATGTCTTTTTTTTCTCCATTTGAGAATTTAATTTACTGCCATTAACCAAATCATCATAAATGTATGATGTATTTTTCTTTCATTCCATGTGTTTTTCTTAGAGGAATCACACATATCTTTGCAGCAGATATTAGGTATTTATAGAACTCTATCTTTTTACTCATAACAGCATATACTTACCTGAATGTCATGTGAGCTCCAGACGGAGCTAGACAGTATCTTGTTCAATAAACTCTGGTGGTAATGCACAAATTAGACCATCTATGATCGTGTGTGTTCTTGAGTCAAATAATGACAGCATGGAGTTGTCCTGTCTGCATAAATTTGAATTCAATACTATTGCAGTGGACCAGAGTGGATTTTAAGATTTTCTTATCATTTCTGTGGCTTAATGCAATAGAGGCAAAGCACCAAATTACACACTTACAAACTGCTCTCTCATTTGCGTTTTACCTTTCCCTTTTCTCTCTTACTGAGCTTTGTTATCCATTTTCACCCCTCTTTCCCATTCTTTTATTTCATTCATTCCCATTTAAATTTTCTTCTTCCTTCCCAGTCCTCCAGTCAAGTGGAAATGTGAGAATTTTGGTTTTCTTCATCTAACACGGAACTTCTTGTACTTGTGATGATGGATCAAGGCCAAACAACCTAACTCCAAAGGAAAGTATATTATTTATCACTGTTTGAAGATTGCTTGGTTTAAAAGCTGGTCTTATAATTTGGAGAGACTGGCTTCATATTTTCTGAAGGCTTGTGGCTGGCAGCGTTGCATGGAGCTTCTCCAACCATTGGCTTCTGTAGAGAGACTGATGGCAAAAGCAGTCTTTTTATTCCTTTGATCTTAGACACTGCTCTAAAATACAGCTGTCTGATATTTTTGTGGAAGAACTGAGTTTGGTTAATTTTTTATTTGTCACTAAAGAAGTGAATATCTATCCTTACCTATTTCTGCATTCTGCTTTTGCAACTTAAGGACAAAGGGCAAAGGTATCTTGACTTTCCTATTCTTCAGTTAAAATCAAAACAAACTATCCAGTTTTCATTTTATTGGTTAAATGGTGGAATAAAAAAGCAACTTTTAATATTATCTAAAAGATTGTGAGATTTTTATTTCTCACCAGACATGTGGAATACTTGTTCAGTGTTCCTTATAACTCTGGACATTGCTGTTGATTGTTGGCATTAAGAATTTAGATCTCTGATCTTTTGCACCACTAGCAACTGACAAGCTAGGAAAAAGTAATGCACAATTTCTCCCAACAGCCCAAAGGTCCCCTTTGCTGTTCTTTGGGAAACACAGCATGCTTTGCTGAGGAACATGGACCCCTGCAGCCTGCACCCACAAACAATGAGGTGGTGTGGGTCCCACTCTGCGGTCTGGGGTACCAGGGAATCTTAACTCTATTCTGGTTACACTAGATCTATTTAACCTAACCTTTGTTGTTATTGAGAGAGTTTTGAGGGGGGCAAGTTTTACAGAATGTGTAACAACAAAAATCGATAGACACTAGTACTGCAAGTTAAAAAAAAAAGAAAACAACAAAAATTTAAAGTTGCAGACGCCTGACTGCTTTTCTCAGGCAAAACTACAGTTGTCTTTTAAGTGTGCAGAGAATTCAGGATCAGACTCAGTCATTAGTGTTAAACCCTGAGAAACTATCTGGTTAGGTAACGCGGCAGCCAAGCATTGGAAACATTCAAACATGTCTCAAACACAACACAAAAGAGGTTGATTTAATTCTTTCCCTGCAGCCAGAGCTTGTTTCCATAGAAATAGCTTTGGGTTACTTCCTGGATTCGTGGGTCTTTTATATACCTCTAGTACACTGTCACGGCATAAGGGAAAAACATGTGGAGACCTGATTCATCTCTCATTTGTAACAACTTTACACTGACGCTAATCAAGAAATGTCATTAAATTATTCCTTATCTGTAGAGCTGTTTCTCTTAGTGGACTAATATTGTTTATTTTTATTTAAAGAGATGCACTGACGTTATATGGCTTACAGTATATTCAGATCAAATTAATGTACGTTTTTTACATTAAAAAATCTTTTTTACAGTAAATTTTTTACATTTTTACATGTAAATTTTTACCATTTTAATAGCAACTTGGATCTATGCAATCCTTTTATATTCAGAATAATTTGGACAGTTAATTTTAGAAACAAGTAGCATATTTGCACTTCTTTTCATTTCTTTTTTTAAATAAATATGAAAGATTTATTTCTCATCAAAATACAACATTTAAAGTTATTAATAAATGAAAAATGCATGATGAATGTACTAGCCTGGTCATTTATTTCACATAAGCAATTAATTCAGAAATTTCAATCAGCTTGCTTATAATGAGTTACCTACATTTATAACACTTCACCCTATAAAAGTAGTCAGAAACGTTAAATACAACAGTCCCCTTGCAAAGAGGCCATATCCCATTAACCTATAGCACATGTCAGTACCTTATTTATTTCTAACAAAACTAGCATTATAATAGCCAGAGAAATCAGTTATCATGCAGATAAATATGACAAGCTATGGGTATAATTTCTTGATTGGCTGAATAATAAGGTAGGTAACAGGGAGTCCAGTTCTTCTTACAATTACTTTGGATGATCAGTGTCCTATGCTAGTGACAGAGACTAATGCCTGTTATACAAGGTGCTAATGGTTTGCACCATTCAATACCTCCAAATTCAAAAGGTCTTTATTTCTTCATTTGTGTGATTTTGTGGTGTTACACATTTAAGGTTGCCAAGGACCCAGCTGAAAGCATTTACATACCTGTTTCCATGTATACCTACTAGAGATCTTAAGTATGTTCTTCAAAACCTCTTAAAGCCAACAGGACTTACACCTAAAGAGTGAGCTGAGGTGCAATGATGAGTGGGATGATCTAATAGTGGAAGATGCGTGATTACAGCCCAGTTCCATTCTACTTTTTTCTGTATATTTTTTGTTGTATTGAGTTTATCTTTCAGACTCTAATTATCTCTAAGCCAACACTCAGTACTCATCTTCATCCTTAGTGTAGCGGGAAAATTATTTCAGCACTTTTGATCAAACCCTTCTAAACTTTGACTTCATGGCTAGTTCTCTTTTCTGCCACTGCTCTTGTGAGTATATGGACTTCTTCAGTGCATTCTTCACAAAACTTTCTTTATAATTTGCTTTCAGAGATGTTCTCCTTGGGCTCTCATTTGAGGCTACAGAAGCCAGGACCCACCTCTGAAACCTGTCATGTTCAGTTGTATTTTTCCCATCTTATTCAAAATGAACTGCCTTATAGTTGTGTTCTGGGTATCTCTCCCTTTTTTAAATTAATCACAGTTCAGCCTTCGTATATTTAGCTACTCTCTTTGTACTGATCTCTTTAGTTATCGTTTCCAAAGTAAAATCTTGGCCTTTCTGAAGTTTCCACATTGATTATTTTTTATTGCACATGTGTTGAAGGCTCCACTGATCAGCAAGTTTGGTAAATAGGAAAATATGGTGTTGTTCAAGCTATAAATAAGGGGAGGCCAGCCTTATAATTGGTGTGGTGCTGTACAATAAGAAAGCTACCAGGTCTACTCTATGCACTTAATTACTCAAGATGCTGAAGAAGAACAAACCCTCTCCATATGACAGCTGTCCCAAGTGTGAATAGAGTGCTATTATGCATCTTTTACATTTTGTACAACAATTATACTTACTTTAATAAAATAATAAAAATCCTTCCCTTTCAGATAGTTCAATTCTTGGTGATAATTGTGCTACAAATAGGAAGAATATTGATGTACAGCTTTGAAAGAATGTGATAACCTACAGTTTGGAAACCATAGTAATGAGGATATTTTTTAATTTCTATTTTCAATGATCTCACCATCATACAGAAGCTGGCTTCAGTTATGCTGTGCTAAAAGATCAATATCACAAATAAACTTGGGACACAATTCCTTACAAGTGAAGTAGATGGAAACAGGATCTGGTTCTTCCTGAATAAAGCCAAATAATTCCAAGTAAGGGATAATGCTAGAAAATTCCTACCCTGTTTTTCTGTCTTTGTATGTACTTACTGTGCACAAACAGTAGTTTCAAGAGAATCACTCCCGTTTGTCTTCAGTTATCATACATTTGTTTCTATACCTCATTGCTGACCCTGAGGTATTCAGCTATTTCAATATCAAGGTAGCACTAACGGTAATGAAAACATAGGTTTTGGATTTGCATATCACAATAATATGGGAAAAAGTGGACATTCTGGCAGCCAAAGTGGACAAAAAAAGATAAACTTCTCCAATATCTCTCACAGCACACACAATATCCCTCTTCTGAAGCATTTACAAGTATGTCCTCACATTTTTCTCTAAAAGAATATGTGGAGCAATAATTTTTCTTGCATGTGGCTGTGCCTATCATTGTTCAGGCAGCAGCTGAGGTGCTGCTTTGTGTTGTTCATAATGTTTACTTAAGCAGAAGTCAATTGTTTTTATTCCTGATGCCTGTCTCTGAAATCATTCTGCATGCATTTTATGAACTACAGAGATGTAACCCCAGCTGGCCAGTTCCTTGTTGTGATCTTTGCTGGATGTCCATCACACTTGCCCAACTACATTTTGAGTATAAAGTAGAGAATCTTATTGTGGTTTGGGGAAGAATTTTGAAATGTAGTTACTTTCCATTTTTTGGAAAAAAAAATAGCTTTGATGCATCGATGAAAGGAAATAGCACCCTTACTCCAAGGCAGTCTGTCAAGTGAGCTGCCCCCAGCAGAGATCACAGAAGCCCTGATATTTCTGGCAGGCAGGTTTGCCAAGAAGTAGGAAACACTGACTAGCAAGTTTTATAAGGCTCCTGTCCAGATTCCTTTATTTGAATTTTATCACAGTCTCTTTACATGAAACTTTATCATTTTGGTTAACTGGGAAGTTCTAAGGAAATTCAAATTTCATTCAAGTGTATTTTCAGCTAATGGAATTAATAGAATTTATTCTTATTGTTCATGTTCATTATAACATTGTGATTTTGGTTAAACTTGGGTATCATGAACATTTGAACGAGGAGAAAATTAAAGAGGTCTTCCAATAGGAATAAAATTTGAGCTGAAACTTTAGGAAAAAATTTCCTATAAATGTGGAATGAAAATACTGTTTTGATAGAGAGTTATTGCCAGTGCTTTAATACAGGACTAAATCTTGTCTTTGTGGTTATAAGAGTACCTGAAAGGTCGAATTTCACTATAGGATGAAGTTTCATTTTGTGAGATGTTCTGCAAAGGAGATTACAGTCTGGGCTTGGAAAACCGCGTTTAAAAATAAACAACACAAACAGTAGGGGTATAAAGCTATTTTAAAGTAATGGCTTCTGCTTTCTGTAGTCTTTCGTGAACGCTTAACAAGAAGGGAAAAATAAATGTGAAAAGCAAAACCAAGCAAGACTGAGTGCTGGGAAGGAAAAATGTTGATGGACTAACTGTACTGCAGTGAGCTTCTCTTACAGGGATTAAACAATTCTGCTATTTGTTGCCACCAATAACTGCAGTAGTAAGCAAGAATCGCTGACAGAAATGATAGAGATACTTCTTTACTTTTCCCCAGAGAGCATGTGCTCTCTGGGAACCCTCAGTTTTGAGAAGTGGCTTAATTACAGTAATTGTTAGTCTACACAGCTATTGTATGAGCAAAAGCAATGTGTCAAATTACTGGGAATACTTTATTTTCTATGGGTAACAGCAGATCCTGATGTACAGATTTTAGTTTTACAAGGAAAATAAGCCAAGTGCATTGCAAAAGCCCAATAACAGGTGGTGGTTTTATTGCCGTCTACAGCACATAATGGTAATAATCTATATTGATAGCCTAATATGGAAATATTGTTATGTCTTGTTAAAATGCAATAAATAACATGTTTTACAGACAAGTTAAAATTGCTTGGGAATATAATTATTATGTACTTATGCCAAAGCAAAATGGGAGAAGGAAAAGGAGCAACTATTTAGTTTTCAGGCACTTCAGACAGATGGGCTGCCAAGAAGTCAGGATACTTAATTCACACAGAAATTTACATGCATCCAAAGGCTTTGGACATGCTGAAGACACATCATAAACCTCTGCACTTATCCTGCTTGGAGTGCAGAGTTTCCAAATTCTGGAGGAGACTTTCTTATGTGCTGGAGGAAAGGTGTCTTGGAAGAAGGAGTTTGTAAAGTTGACTGTTTCATAGTCTTTCTGAAAGAGTGAGAATAGCAGCAAGAAACCCATGCAAGAAAATAAACACATATATAAAGCAAAAAGCCTTGCCTGCATTAGAAAATGAGTGGCTTTTAGAACATTGTTAAACAAAAATTCTACCTCCCTGCTAAACAGATTTTCAGCAAAATTAGCTGTGCAGAGACCAGTATCAATGTCAGGAACTGTGTCAGGTATAGAACCATAGAAATATTACGGTTGGAAAGGATACCTAAGATCATTAAGTCTAATTGTCAAACCAACACCACTACGCCTACTAAACCATCTCTGTAGGTGCAATGTCTACACGTTTTTTTAAACAACTCAATAGATGGAGACGCCACTATTTCCTTGGGAAGCCTGTTCCAATTCTTCACCATTTTTTCAGTAAAGAATTTCTTTGTAATATCTAATTATACCTCCCTTGGCACAACTTGAAGCCATTTGCTTTCATCCTATTGCTAGTCACTTGAGAGGAGAGACAAATATCCACCTCACTACAACATCCTATCACATAGTTGTAGAGGGCGATAAAGTCTCCCCTCAGCTTCCTCTTCTCCAGAATAAACAGCCTTAGTTCCTTCAGCCGCTCCTCATAATACTTGTTCTCCAGACCCTTCATCAGCTTCGTAGCCCTCTTTGGACACTCTCCATCAGCTCAGTATCTTTCTTGTACTGAGTGGCCCATAACTGAACGCAGTATTTGAGGTACAGCCTCACCAATGCAGAGCTGCTTCTGTTTCTGACATTTCATAAAGGTTCAGTGGGTGCATGTATTTCAGGGTTGAGCATTTTTTTTTCCTTCTATATGCATGTTTTTTAATTAGGGTAATTTTCACTGGTCCATGTACTAAAGTCAGGGTTGAACCATGATATGATCAATTGAAGATGGCACTCTGTGCACCCCAAGGTACTTTAACATTAATTAGAGCCATCAAACTGCATTATTATCCGGTTTAGTTATCATTTGCATGGATTTCAATATGAACTTCAGATCCATTGACATTCTGAATACAAGCCTGCGTGTTCTGACTGGATCCGTATTTGATCCAAGTGTGAGTGACTATCAGGGCTGGTATGTGATGGGTACACTTTAAATGAATATATATGGAATATCATCCTACCACATCTTTTTTTATATATACAGGTGTATATATTTTAGTGACTATGAATCATTACAGAGTCTGAGAGAGGCAGAATTTAATCATGATATACTTTACAGTCTTCACACCTTTTAATCTGTCACTCACCTTTGTCTCCATTTGCAAATGCACTACTGCAGTAAGGTCAAAGAAATAATGAGAATATAGCATAACAGTACAGCATAAAATCTTCCTGTCCTTTTAATTGGGACTAAAACCTCTAAAATGCAGTTTTGAGGCTTCTATCTTTACTCCATACACAAAGTTACTTCAGCAGACAATCTATGAGAAGGGCTAGTCCCTCCCACGGTCAATATTTTTATTATTTTTTTAATAGATATATTAATATTCCACTTGACCAATTTTGGGTATCCCATCTGTGATTCAGAAGAGAAACTCAGAGCTTTTGTTTTGACCTTGTGCATAGAGCATGTAATCCTTTTTAGAAAGACTGAGCAGCTGGCCTTCTTCCTATACTCAATAGGTTTTTCACTAGAGGGTCAATATATTTGAGGAAGAAATTGGTCTGATCAATGATCTTTCATCACGTATTCCCTGTCAAGTCTCATACTACTTTTTTTTTCATTTTTTGTCTTTTTTTGTAAATAAATTGCTAGGAAGGTCATTTCATTTCCACTAGTTGAAAAAAAAGGAAAACAAGACAGCTATTGTTTCTGAAAATTCTGTTGTGTTTGAAGAATAACTGCAGATATTTTCAGCGCTTGAAGGTTTAGTGTTTAAGTAAGCTGGAAGTCTTTTGGAGATGCAGAAATCTGATTTTTCAGGGGCAATGAAGAATTTCATATCGAGGATCTAAGCCTAATAAACCTGATAAATTTTTCATTAAAATTGTAATGTTGATGTAAGTATAAAGGCAGAATGATTAATGGAAAGGTAAATTTAGAAAGTTTAACACAGAATGGAGACACAAAACTTCTGACAGATTGGTATACTCAAATGATGAAAACAAGGTGTTATCTACCCTACTTCTAAAAGAACTGACTCATGAAAACAGTCCTTTACTAAAACTATTAAACAAATATATTTAGTTTGGAGTCATAGTCTCTGATGTTCTATCAGTGATTAAAAAGGAGATTAGAGGAATTTATCTGAGCAGTTATAGACCTAGTAGCATTACCTGTGTACAGTTTGAAGTGAAAGAATAATAAGCGCTATGTTTATGCATGTAAAATGATATTAAATACAATCCAGGTTTTTTTAAAGATAGATCATGCCTTTGATATGATTATTTTCTTACTAAAACTCCCTGTTTTTCTAGACAGGGAAAATCAGTAAATCTCATCCTTCTTAACACAATGCCACAGGAAAAAAATACTAATTATATTGGTAAAATATTGTGATTAAGACAAGATTTGAAAAGTAGGCAAACTAAGTAACAGAAATGTTTTGTGTTGAAATAACAAGTCCGAGGTGAGGCTATTAATACTGTGAGTGTTACAAGTATTTTCTTTTAAAGTATTCCTTATGACTTTGACCCAAAAAGGAAGAGTGGGTGAAAGAAACTTGCTAAAAATATTTTTTTCCCTAAGTATCAAAGAAAGATAGTTAATCTGGTAATTCTTACCTTATAAATTTATTATTTATTGACTCATGCTTGTTGCTTGAAGTATGCTTTATAATGCAGTTTCCCTAGGTAAAGTCTATGTAAATAAGAGCCTTAATGAAAATAAAGACTATATAGTCATAGTCAAAGAATTATTAAATCTTTCTAGCCCTTTCAAACTGTCATTATGTAAAGATTTACCTAAGACCAAGTACTACCTAACTCACTGGAAAGGAATGAAAATAGATTTCTCTCTTTTCACTGAAAGAGGACAATCAAGAAGGACAAAGAAAAAAAAGCACAAAGGAACATGTGAACAATCAAACTGACATACATGTTTTTCACGAACTGAGTAACTTAGGAATTCAAAATGGGCCTATTGATCAAGAACTGAGAAATTTACACAATTAATGTAAACTATTGCTTAAGAACTTTCACGTTTCATGGTTTCACATGAATTTGAAGAAAATTTTTATGTTTCGACAGCAAAGTGTCATTTTATATTCAGGTAAAAAATTGAACATGCTAGAACGAGATGCCTTCTGGTGGCAGAAGGTACACCTGTGTTTATTAAAAAATCTGTGTATCTGCATTACAGACTGTTTCAGGCTAGAAAATTGCTGCTTCGTAATGAATGTAGACACCATAATACCAAAACATAACACCAGAGATACTGGTCAGGTATGAGATAAAAAAAAATAAATCTGAATGTTGGTTGCCCCATAAAAAAAAATGGAAGACGTTTAAAGCAGACCTGGGTTTGATTTTAGCAGAATTTTCAGGTGAAGTTTTCTTTCATAGAAAAGCCTTTGTTTGGCCTTTCCTCAAATTTCAGTATTTAGAAGTACTGAACCTAGCTAGATTTACATCATTACTGATAGTGTTTCTATAAAACCAAAGCATTATTCTTTCTTTGAAGGCATGCAATCAGCTTAAGGGTAATGTTTTCAGATTTTATTTCTGTCTATTATTACTCCCAGAGCACCTTGAGTGGACTTTTTTCCCAACTTCCCATCCAATAAAATCTAGAAAACCACAAGCGGAAAAAGAAAAAAGACAAGAGAATACAAGTAATCTCTTCTCTTGTCCTAAGTATTAGTTCTATAAAAAAAGAATACAGAGATGTAAATCCCAACTTGTCTTCATATGTATTGAGTTCAACATGTCTATGCCTTTCTCGGTAGAGAAATCTCATTGTCTTGTAAGGGTAGAGGAAATCTTGATGATAGAAACATTTAGTGAGGGTCCTTTCTGGTATAAAAGAATGGAAAAAAAACAATCTGAGTCCACTGGAATTTTAAATTAATTTAAAAATATTTAATGTATAGTATTATTAGTCTTTGACATTTGAAATTCAAAAACATTTTGAATGTGAACTGATCTGTTAATTTCATTCACAATTTTCACAAAAGTATGCTATGAAGTAGAAAGTATTCTGACCTCCTGATCCTTTTTCTAAAGTGTTAGTTTGGTGGAAATCACGTTTTCTGATGGTCAGTGAAAATAATGAGGATGTACTTAGCGCTTCAACAAACAAATATAAACCACAGGTTCAGATGCCAATCAAGAATATTACTACACAGCTGCCTTAAAAATGCCTAAGTTTCATGAACAATCCTTAGGATAACCCAAAGTGTGTACAGTTGCTCAACCTAACAGTACTGAAGTGACAGGGCCTGATCAATAGGCCTCAAATAAGTGACCCTTGGATGATTCCTATTGTGTTGCTGTGTGTACTGTTTAATTTGTAACTTCTCATAGTTGTATTATTGGTGGAATTTTGTTGTGCTGTTTTTGATAGACAGAGAGCAAAAGAATCCGTTACCTTATCAGTAGGATTGGGCTGTACCACTTTAATTGTAGCTTTATGAGCATGAATACTGTGTGAAAGGGAGAAAGAGCTGCACTTTAAACAATCTCTTTATTTTAAAGATAGAGGAAATCCAGCTGCCTTCTTTCCCACCTTTCTGTAGTCTTGGCCACACTCCAAAAGGGGGAGCAACAAAGCAGCTGAGCCCAGAGTTCCTGTACTTTTAGAATGATATAAGCTGTTTATTTAACGATAAAATGCTGGACTGTCTTGCAGCGATCTCTGGAGATCCCAGCTATGGTGGGGTGTGCCATGTAGGGTCCTCCAGTTGCCAAAGGGAAGGCTCTCCAGATCTTCATTGCAAAAGGGGCCCCCCAGTGACTGAGGATCTGGATGATGATGATGATGATAGGACAATTGTATCTTTTTTTATTACTGTACTTATTTTCTTGTAGTAACGATTAGACTCATTGCTTTTAAAGCTGTTGTTGTTACCTGGTTCTTAATCACTACTAGTAATTTGTCACTTTTCTTGTTTTAATAAGTTTAGTAGAACTTGATTTCACATGGTATTCGAGAGTTTTGGCTTTTATGTTGTGTTTTTTTATTATTTGGTAACACAAGTACCCAGAACATAGAATCAGTCACCTAAAGGAGTGAGGGCTCTCTCAAGGATGTATCCAGAGGAAGTAATCACTCAATGACAGGGGAGTGCAGACATTCAATCCCGGGGAAGTTACTTGGCATCCCAATCAAACAAAAGGAAGAATTTCAGGTCACAGCCCACTGCTTCATGGAGAACCACTCAAAGGGTGTCTCTAACAGGGCCCCTTTTTATACCATAGTCAAGTGTGACCTGTGTTCATCCTGATTGGTTGAGGATCCACATCTTCCAGGACTGTGATCCTAACAACAGTGCTCTACTTCCTCCCCCTAGCAGCCTATGGGAGGGCGGTACAGTGAATAGCGGTTTCAACCACTGGGAAGTCTCGGTCTCTGTGTCTTTGACCAGCTTGGCATCTGTCAGTTCTTTAGTAGACCAGAATCTTTATTGGGTCTTTCTAAGGGTGATCACACCTGCCACATCCCTACCAAAAATGTTTTGTTGAAACATATCTCTTCCATTTCTGCCCAGGAGATACAAGAATAATTAATCTTAAGTGCAATGTAGCAACATTGTACTGGGCTTTCTGCATGCCTTTCAGTTCCACGTGATAGCCTGTTGACACTAAAAGTTATATGTTATAGAACAGTCCTTAGTATCAGGGGAAAGGAGTAACCTCTGAATCTCACTAAGTCTAAAATAGATCGTAAGGTAGATTAGTGCATGCTGAATTAACCATCCTAACTGCAGGAGAAATAACCATCTGTCTCCCTCTGCATCATCTAGGAATCACTAGAAAATCAAAATAAAAAAAAAAGCGCTGATAAAATATTTACTGGAACAATTGAATGTTTAAACTCATTCTATACTTTTAACTCTTTCCATAATAAAAATACTGGAAATATTGAAATTAATATAGAATTTCAAAAGCAAAATATTTTCAATTAAAGGTGTCAAAATAAGGTAAATTTTGTAATCTCTCTGTTGTATTGTCTTCAATGAACTGGCATCCCAATTAGAATCACATAGGACTGTCTCCTTCAGAGTGGGAATTAATTGAAACTGCTTGATAAACTCTTAGAACTCTGTGGAGCACCTTGCTGGCACGTCTGAGGAAGTGAGTCGACATGAAGGCATGTGCTGTCTAGGTCTTTTCTGGCAGTGAGTCGTAAACCCTCCTCATTGTCTGGATGAGAAAAAGGTAAAGTTACCTTCCATGCTACATTGTTTTAATAAATGTGCGATTTTTTATTAGATTACTTTAAAAAAGTGAGAACAGTAGGTAGCTAGTCTTGCATTTACCCATAAATTTTTAAATTACTCCAGACAAAAGCACCTACATTTCTAAAGAAAGTAAATAAAACCTGAGAAATATGTTATATCCATGGCAAAAAGAATAACAGTTCATTGAGAGAAGTCATCATTGCCTGTGGTTTAAATTTAGTGTTGAAGTATTCAACCAGCAGCAAAATCTTCAACCAAAGCATAAACCATCTTGTTTGAGATAAATAAAGTGAATACTCCTTTCTTTCTTCTTTCTTTCTTTCTTCTTTCTTTCTTTCTTTCTTTCTTTCTTTCTTTCTTTCTTTCTTTCTTCTTCTCTTTCTCTTCTCTTCTCTTTCTCTCTTCTCTCTTTCTCTCTCTTCTTCTCTCTTCTTTCTTTCTCTCTTTCTTTCTCTCTTTCTTTCTCTCTTTCTTTCTTCTCTCTTCTCTCTCTTTCTCTCTTTCTTCTCTCTTCTTTCTCTCTTTCTCTCTCTTTCTCTCTCTTTCTCTTCTTTCTCTCTTCTCTTCTTTCTCTCTTCTCTTTCTCTCTTTCTCTCTTTCTCTCTTCTCTCTTCTCTCTTTCTCTCTTTCTCTCTTTCTCTCTTTCTCTCTTTCTTCTCTTTCTTTCTTTCTTTCTTTCTCTTCTTTCTTTCTTCTTCTTTCTTTCTTTCTTCTCTTCTTCTTTCTTTCTTCTTTCTTTCTTTCTTCTTTCTTTCTTTCTTTCTTTCTTTCTTTCTTTCTTTCTTCTTTCTTTCTTTCTTTCTTTCTTTCTTTCTTTCTTTCTTCTTCTTTCTCTTCTTTCTTCTTTCTCTCTTTCTTTCTTTCTTTCCTCTTCTCTTCTCTTCTTCTCTCTTTCTCTCTCTCTCTTCTTCTCTTTCTCTCTCTCTTTCTCTCTTCTCTCTCTCTTCTCTCTCTCTCTTCTTTCTCTCTCTCTTTTCTCTCTTCTCTCTTTCTCTCTTTCTTTCTCTTCTTTCTTTCTTCTTTCTTTCTTTCTTTCTTTCTTTCTTTCTTTCTTCTTTCTTTCTTTCTTTCTTTCTTTCTTCTTTCTTTCTTTCTTTCTTTCTTTCTTTCTTCTTTCTTTCTTTCTTCTTCTCTTCTTTCTCTCTTTCTTTCTCTCTTTCTTTCTTTCTCTCTCTTTCTCTCTCTCTCTCTCTCTTCTCTCTCTCTCTTTCTCTCTCTCTTTCTCTCTCTCTTTCTCTCTCTCTTTCTCTCTCTCTTCTCTCTCTCTTTTCTCTCTTTCTCTCTTTCTCTCTTTCTTTCTTTCTTTCTATCAATTGAAGAAGAGCTTGTTTGTTTTTCTATTCCACCTAGGCCTTCTACCATTTTGGCAGTTGCCACTTTAATGAAATTTAGCCCTTATTCATAACTATGAGAAACAGCTGCGTCCTGATGGGTTCTGTTTGAGTTTTTTCCACTGTCTTCCTGTTTCAAGCAGAGAACAAGTGACATTGCACGAGGCTTTAGTGTATTCTTAAAAATTCAAGAAAAAAACTCTTTCTCTATTTTTCAACAATTAAGAATCTGAAAGATTCAGAAAACTACTATTGTTTCTCAATACCTCTGCAATTTTTTCATCACTATCTTAGGCAATGACAGAAAAATGCAATTTGTCTTCATATCTTTAATGAATGTGATTCAAATATCGTTTGATACCACAATTAGAGTCAAACCGGAAAAAATATGTAGCTTACATTTTTTTGCTCATGTATAAAGCAAAGGTTAGAAAAAATAATCTCTTTATTCTGTTTTGGTTTTGAACTTGCTATTTTCACTAAAGCTCACCCATTTGAGGTACAAATCAAGCGAGTCTGAAATAAGAACGTTATTTTTTTGTGTTTCATTATAGAATTATAATTAAATACAAGTATTTTCAGTTATGTCAATTTTGTTCTCTGTTTCTACTGCTATAGAAAGCTATTAAGTCTCATAAGACTTTAAGGAGTAGATTGCAAGCATTTTAAAGCTGATTTATTATTATAAAAATACTTCGTTCACTTTTTAATTTTTTTTTTTAGTTCTACTGAAATTTCGATTGAGGCACATTTCTGCACAATGTATGCCAAACCACTTTCAATACTGTTAAATGGCTCGTTAAACTGAAAAAAAAAGAAAAGTAGCAATCCCTTGAAGTTATATAGGAAGCAATTTTCACTGAATCTGCCCTCTTCACCCCAAGGAATTTTAAAGGAAATTGTCTTCTTAGGGTTATATCCAATATCATTAATTTAATGCAAAATGGGAAAAATGATATCTCCATCCTTTTGCCTATTAATTACTATTTCCTTGGTTCTGGCATTACACAAAAAATTGTAATCAATTGGTAGGAGGACTTTGTCTAAAATGTTAGATTACCACTATTGCCTTTCCACCAAATCATCATTCAGACCGTTATGAAAACATAATTTTTTTTCTTGATGGGCAGGTAACCTCACTGCAGCCTTCAGAGTTGTACCTGGACACATTTCCAATCTCCATTTTATGGCTGGAATTCATAAAACAAATCCATACTTTAATAGCTGTAGAATCAATGTAAAATTAGTATATGTTTTCTGCTAGGTTTGTGTTTCAAGATTTGGCAGTGTCAGGGAAAACGCAGACCAACTTGTGTCAAAAAAAGAGGGTGTTTTGAGCTGAGAGATTCCATGCATTCCTGGGCTCTCCTACCCTTGTGAAAGAGCTGGGTTCATTTTGAGATCCTGGAAGAACAGTCAGGACACCACACAAAGAGATTTTCAGTTAACATATCAAAAGCCACAGGTTAGGTATATTCAATTTCAACAATTGTCCAGTAAAGGAGTGAGTTACCTGCCTTGTGATAGGGACTTGCTCAGTCGTTAGACAAGCCCTGGTTCATACACAGAGCTAATATCAGCCAGATAACATCTTACAATGGAAAAGGTGGCAAGTTACATTTTCACAGTTTACTTATTTCGGGTTCTAGTAGCAACTGTTGCAGTCTTCAAGAAATTTTCAAAGCACTCCTAGAAATTGCTGCATAGTGCTTCTTTTCAACTGCAAACAACTGAATAAAATATTTTGTGTTCAGTTACTTCAAACAACAAAACTTGAGAAAAATTACATCCTGGGTTTCCATCATCAACCCAAAATATGTCTAAAAAACTTATATGAGATATTTTTTCAAATTAGCACCTTGTGCAAAAAAAAATAAAGATTTTCAAATATTCTTTGAAATAGGGAAAGTTCCTGTTCATCTGGACCATTTTTCATCTGCATAAAATGCTATGCTGTCAGTAGTAAGATAGGTATTGAACCCATAGGTGCTAATACATGGCAGTGATAGTCTTTTCCTTCTTATAATCTAATTTCCCATGATATTGACAACATACAGTGTCCATTCTCTGTTGCTACTTACAACTTTTTCATTATGACATTGCATTTTTTTCAGCAGCTTTATTTATGGATGATTTTACTGTCCATTGCTAACTGACTGCTTGATTTTAGATTGTTTGACCTATAAAAATTGCTATATTGAAATACTGAATTTCATTGAGATTCAGAATAATTGCTAATTTTATTGTTGATGGGAAGATTTATGAGGACTTTTAAAAATTTGTTTCTAAGATGACAGTTTGTTTTCACAGTTCTATTATATTCATACAGTGTAAGACTAAGCAGCATCACATAGGAGTATCTTGATCCTGGTATATTCTACTCTGAAATTAAATAACATAATTTTACTACTGAATTTACTGAGGACTCAAATGGCTTCTATTTGCTTAAGGGCTGGTAGTATTTTTAACTTTTTATGCAAGTGGTCTGAAAAATCTATTGTTAGATGTCTCCTTTGCCTTGTAATTTGCTTAGGAACTTGGAACCCAGTTTGTAATGTATTCTGTGATTCTTCAAAACACTGAAAAAAACCCAATAAAGGCTATTTAGTATTTAGTGGATGTAAGCTAAAGATAATTTCCTATGATAAATCATTGTCATGCATATATATAAATCAAATCCTTTTCCAGATGCTAAATTATAACAAAGGGAACAGCTGGGACAGATTTCTGATTCTGCAAGAGCTGAGACCAAAAACTTTACATGAGAGAGGAGAGTTGGAGAGACAGAAGAGCAAGTCAGGATAGCTTCCTAAAGTAAAAACTTAATTAAAATCACATACAAGAATGAAAAGCTATATGGTTGGAGGGCTGGCATCAGTTCCATTGTGCAAGGAGCTTAAACTGGAAGCGACACAGGTAACCTGGATTTCTCTCACCAAATAAAAAAAAGGTTTTACTACAGTTCTCAGAAGAAATGCTCCAGCTCTGCAAAATATAAGACTTATGAAACAATACAGACTTTTCTGAGTCCTTGAACATCTTATAGGTGCAAGTTGGTGGCTATAAGCAGTAGATGATAATGGAAATTGTTAAACTCTAAATGTCCTACCTCAGGAAGCTAGAGCATTCTGAGTAAGATAATAGAAACAGTGTCCCAGATCAATCAACAGAAGCAATGGTATGTGATGGGTTAACAAATTCTTTTTAAATAGGCTGTCATCCCCGCACACATTTTGTAGGTATTTCACTGCCAATTCTGTGCTTATGTTTCATTTTGCTACATTAAACAACTCAAGCTCCCTAATTTCCCCTCAAAAGATCGGATATCCATTCTATTCAACTCAGCAGCATGTTCTAGCTTGAGTATTATGAGACTCAGTTATGTGCTATTGTTAGTTGCTTGGAGTTTCCATTTAATTTACTTGACCAATTCACTTATTCTTCAGCAGAAAGCAAACTTGCTGTATTCTATAAGCTTCATTGACCCAGTATTACAGGAACAAGGACAAAAGAAGGAATTACCCACGTTTCCTGCCTAAGTACATCTTGAATCAGGTCTCCAAACAGCCACTGAACTGAAGACTAATGTTAAAGGATGAGTCTATAAAGCCTGGGGACAACCATAGTGTTAAACAGCATGAAGCAGCTGCTGTTTGCAAGCATACTGCAGGAAAAGGTTTTGGTTATTGTGTACAATATGACACTAACAAAACAATGAAGAAAAGCTAGGATATGCTTATTGATTCGGGCTGCCATAAAAACTAGAAACAGAATTTCTTTGACAAGGTGAAAACACCCCAACCAACACAAACCCCAGCATATTTTGATTGCTTTCTATATTATGTGCAAACCAGAAGCATTATGAACATTGACATAAAGTGTTTTGCCATCTTGCTCACTAAGCAAATTGTAAATGAGGGGCATCTGGAATGGGTGTATAGTGAAGAATCTATCTGTTCTTATTTCTTCTCATTTCTCTGTTTGGTTTGGTGTGAAGAATTAGCAGTGATGTGGCACCAGTTTATTACCACTAATTTGGACTCGAAGTTGATATAATATCTGATGAGGTTTAATGCACTTTTTTACTTAGATGGGTAAAGCCATTCTACACAATTCTCTAAAACTGGAAAACCCAAGAACAGCTCAGTACTCAATGCAAAGAATATTAGTATAAGCATCAAAGAAAGGAACATAGTTGAATTTCTAGTCAGGATACATGATAACACAGTCGGCTATTTTAGTATAATCTCAGTTCCATGAATGGCTTATTGTTTCCCACTTTGTATATTAATCACATACATTTCTTGTGACACATCTATCTCTTAGTACAGATAAATGATCAGGGACCTTCCACTCTGTTTGTTGTGCTTTTCACTGGCAAATAATTTCAGTTCACTAGTACAAAAGAGGTATTTCTTTAAAATTCTAATGCATTATATGCTCACAGAATGATCATGAGGACTAGAACATCAGCCTGTAGTGTGTCATATTTTATGTACAGAGCTGTATTAAAACGAAATTTCCCCCCCTTTTCCATCTATTTGAATTGCAATTGAAACTGCCTCTTCTGCTGGAAAGCTATCTGTCTTCCAGCATCCTATTTGTAACCTGTGGGACTTGTTTCAGTTCCGCTTAATTTCAGACATTGCTTAAATTAGGAACAGTGTTACCCAAGGCACCTTTTCTGTCAGAGGAAGGTACAGGAACTTCTAAAAGGTAATTCAACCCACTTAAGAACTGAATCACATTCTGGAGATATAGACAGCCCAGGGGAGCAACACATCTGACTTAGACTGCTCGGCTAGATGCCACAAGTTAAATGGACTGGATAGAGGCTAGAGTGGGCAAACAGGACATTGACTTCTGTGAAACGGTTCACAAAAACCTAAATGTGAAAGGAGAATTCTAAAATATTTTAAGGGGAAAAAGATTATTTTAGCTACCAAAGAGATAAGAAAATTACTAAAGCTAGGTGTTAAAACTAGATCCTCTTCTGTAAAGGTAAATGCCTTCTTTTTTTTTTTTTAATGTTAACAGCATATAGATTATCCTATATAGTACAAGGAGAAAAGTTTGTCCCTTTACCTGACAGTACTTTGAAATTCCTAGTATAAGATCCCAATTGAGATTTCACATTGACAATAATGAGAGTAGTTTGTAAATTTTATAATCATAATTTGCTCATAATTGCATAAAAGATGTAGAGTGATTCTATACAACCCCATTCACCCCCAGCAAAATAAAACCAAAACAAAATATACAAATCCTAATCCAGATACAGCAAAAGGTCACTCACACAGCAAACCTGTAGCAGATGCACCCATTCTGACAAAGACCCAAGAAGGACCTGGGACTGCCAAAGATCCAACAAAGACCAGGGCTGTTGAAATGTGATTAGGTTTACATGCTTACCTTGCTTTTTCACACATTTATTGCAACTGTTGCCAGGTGCACAGTATCTGGAAGATGTGGGCCCTTAGCCTATTCAAATTGACTGCAGACCAGACTCAACTAGAGAATAAACTTAACCGTGCCAGAGAGCCAATTTCAGTCAATACTCCTTGAAGTAGCGGGTCTGCAGTAGGGGACAGTCCTCTTAGATTGGGATGCCAGCCAAGATAACTTCCTTGAGGCTGAGAGCCTTAATCTTATAGGTGAGTGATTGTGCATGTTTTTGAATCATACTTCTAAAGGGTTATTCTTGAAACTTAGGAATTCCTAAGTCAGTTGTGTAGTAATATTCCCACCTGACATCTAGACTCACGGTTTACTTTTTTATTTCAGAGTGTTAAGTAATTTTGATTTAATTTACTTTGGTTTATTGGAGTACTAGGTAATTTTGGTTGGTCTTCATTTTGCGTGACTGCTTGTCTGTTTTGTGGGTGCCTCCAACACCACCACCTTTACCCTTTTAAAAGTGGTAATGCCAGCATATTGCTATGAACAAGTATAAAAAGTTATGTTTACTTGTTTTCCACCCGGTTTGACACTGAAAGAACTTCAAGGAATTAGAAAAGAAGTTGTCCACTTGTGAATTGCTAGAATTCTCAGTTATCACAGCTAGTAGCAAAAAAAGCAACCCAAAAGACAAATACTAGCCAATTCCTCGATAACACAGATTTAATAGGAGGTTATTCTGCGGACTGGTATTCCAGAATCTTCAGTCCTTCTGTCGTTCCCTGGAACAGCTGGGTCCTACTGAAGGTGTGTTACTGAGTTAACAAGACCTCTGCTTCAATCCAGGATAACAGTTTGCATGTGACTATGACATCTCTTACTCGAGTGCCTCTACATCCTATGAATCAGGAGAGAGTGTTATATTATTAATTAATGTTTCTACTTGCAGTAAAATGTGTTTAAAAGTCTCAATAGGTTTCTCTGTTTTGTTTTTTTTATTGCTACCCTTACCTCTTGATGTTCTTCTGGCTGTCAGGATGTTTAAGTCCTTAATCCCAACCTCCATTCCCCCACCAACATTTTTTTCCCAATGCCTTCTGTAGTAGTATTTCTATTTGCTACTTTTCTCATTTCAAAATAATCTGTCAACAATTTTATCTCTCCTCTGTGAACTACTTTTCTATCTTCACTTGTTCCCACAGCAGCAACAATAACAAAATGAAAATAGCAATTTGGAAAAACTCAGGCAATGCTATTGAGTGAACAGTGAAAAATCATACAAATAGGAATCTTTGGCCTGGTTTTGAAAAATAAATCCCATATTTTTCATCTAACATGCATATGCACATGCTTTCCTCTACTTGCCAAGGCTGACCATTATAATGAATTTAAAAAAAAACTGAAGGAAATGAGTAATCTGACAATTAAATTGATAATAAGCAACTTGCATTTCAACACTGTCCTTCACTTCTATGTGTAAATCATAGTGCTGAAATTATAAACAATGATGAAAATGGGGCAGAGTTAATGAAGTTAGTTATACAGTGTATTACTCCTCTCACAGAATTAATGAGACTTTTGTCATTACTTTTAAAAGGCTTGTAGATTTTAGCTGGGACTGTAAGATACATAAGAAAGTATTTGTATCCTCCACTAGATGTTTGTCTAAGTTCCTAACATATGTATAATTCGGAGTATCTAAAGTTTGGAAAAATTCCCTTCTAATTTCCTTCAAAATTTCCTTTACAGTTGGAAGGAGGAATATACCAGAAGACAATTTAGGGAGGCAGGATTTCACACTGTAATATTAAATGATATGAATAGTCTTGGCCTCAATGTCTGTTTCAAAATGTTTCTATTGTCATGCCTGTAATACTAGAGCAGTTCAGGTCTGAGGACAGAAGAGCTAAAGGACTATCAATGTTTTCTGGGGGTTGCATTAAAATAGATGTGTTCTAAACAACTTGGCCTGGGTAGTATTTCCATATAAATCTCAAATATGTCCATCTCTTCTGAGTCTCATCCATATCTTAACATGTTTTTGCTACGCAAACCCCTTTTTTGAAACCCCTGTCACACCTCACTCTCATGGCATGGCGTGCACTTTATGGGTTTGAAGAATTTTGAATGATAATAGTTTACTGCCATTGGGAGTGCCAAATTATATGGAAATATTATATCTTCAGAAAAAAAGATTGATAATCTAATAGCAGTGAGGTAATAATTAGGAAATAGATAGGCTGATAGACAGTCAAAACTAAAATCTCATGAAGGAAGGTGCGTAATCTCCAAGCTCCCTTGGAAAAAGAAGACTTATGTATCAGCGTGACCACTGTTGGTCAAAAAATTGTTCTGCATCATTGTGCCATAATAATTGATTTTTTGCTTCCGTATAAATATATTTCAAATTGAATTCATTAGTAGTTATAATTTTTAATCGATTATAAATTAAAATTTTCTTCAAAAGTTTATCTATAAAAATATTTTTGAACCATGTATGAAAAAGAGGTCATATGATTAAAAATAGGCACAATTATTAAAATCAAGTCACTGAGAATCTTGGAAGTACATTTGGTTTGGGTATATTTTCCTTGATTTACATTTCATATGAAATCTCCTGGTGATGACTCATAATGTTGGTATTTGCGATAAACACAGTACATTTAAGTCCCTATGCCTTTAAAAAAAAACTTCTCAAGGTGATTTAGCTGTCACAAAATAGAAGACATGCATTAGAAGTGTGACACTGTACTTGAAACAACTTTGAATAGACGTTTGTCTTCACTACGAAGGACTTCACAGTACAGCTCCTGATGCTGGATTAGGATATCACTGCTTTTAAGCTAAAAAAGTTGCAACAGAAAACTGGAGTCCTAAAAATTGCCTAATCATCAACCAATTTAGACAAGACCATTGATATGGTGTTCACTGTGTGTGTCTGATTCTTTGTCAAGGGTGAAGCATTCTAAATTAGATAGAAAAGTGTGATATCAAATTTTTCATAATTCTCTCAAATGACATTTTGTCACACACATTTCATATATTAGAGCTGTCACCTAGAATACCCTTTAATATGACATATTTCACTGTGTTTTTCTTTAAAATATTCAATCACAAGTAGCCAGGAGATACCAGAACTTAAAGCCATCTTTAGTTTGAAACTAATTAATTCCAGGTATTGGCCCATTACTAAACAAGTACAATATTTGCGGAAAGGAAAGAGAACTTTCTGCTATCAAGGTCACTTCCAAGCTTCTAATAACTCTGAGAAAGTGGAAGTTAGCTATACAGGACGATTCCATTCCACGCTATTTTTCCATGATCCATCACAATTCTTATCACACATGTAAAATATAGATAGTTTTAAATGAAAATTATGAATCTGAGTGCATGATTTCAATCCATATTTAGCCAAAAAATTAATTTAAAATTACAAAGAACTAACACTGCTTGTAATTGATTAACATTAATAACTCCTATAATAAACCTATTACTGTAAAGTTGCCGTGATTTAGTCCACATTCTTTGCCTTGGTCTTTTTTTATACATATGACATGACTGAAAATGCCTTGTTACCTTATGGTAAAAAGTAGCCTCAGAAGGCTCTATATTTGTTATTATAGCACATTTCTGTCCCCTGAGGAGATACGAGCTTGAGTCCCAAGAGCAAATACAAACTGTGCAAAGACGCCTACACTGTTTCTGGTTCCAGGGTTTGCTTTTTCTTCTTAACTCCGCTGTAAACTGTATTGTGCATTTTGGACATGTCCTAATAGTCAACAGAATATCTGGTAAAGGCACAAGGCCTTGAATAACGTATGTCTTTAGAAACTCACAGGAAAGGCTTTAACCTTCATTACACATACTGCCAACCCTTAGGTAGTCCTTATTATTGTGTAATTAGCTGGCAGCAGTTGTATACTCTTTCACCGAAATATTGCAGATGACATGGTACATGTATTTTGGAATTTTCTTTTTTTCTTCTGTGATTATTGTTTTCTGCTACTTTTTAGACAAAGAACTTATGCCCACTAAGAACATACAGAAGATCATAAGAAGAAATGAGGAGCTGTAGTGACACAGACTTCCAAGTCCATGAAGCGACAATTTATTTGACAAAGTATGCAGATAAACATGGAAAACTGCAAGATCTCTAAGAGCATACACAATATTACACCACGTAGTCTTCCAGAGCCTCATGTGCAGTCACCAGTCTCTGGGTTTCTTTTCTGTGAACTTAGTTCCTCCATAAATCCACATACACTTCCATAGTAAAGCGTATTTTCCAATTGAAAGACTAGTGTTTATTTGCTGAACAAAATTTTACACGTGGGGTTTTTTTTTGTTTGTTTATTTTCAGTGCAATCATCTCTTCTCATATTTTACATCTATGAATCCAGTAACCTCAGCATAGCTCTGCTGAATAATCTTATGGTGGCAGCTCACAGGATCTAAAATAATGAGACTCAAGTACTAATCTTTCACACAGTTCTGTGATAGGACTGACTTTATGTGGATCAAAATCAAGTGAAAGACATAAAATAGCTATTTATGTGAGTTTGAAAAACTCAATATTTGGCATGTTTTTCAGAAATATCATGAAGCATTATTAATTTTCTGTTTTGGCATAACCTGTATGTAGCTTCACTAGAGTTTACAATGGCAGGGAAAAAATAACCAGAGAAAAAGGGAATTTCATAAGAAAGGTCACGGACAAAATAGGAGAGATATACTGGAATAATTTTCTAGCATTAGAGTTTCGTTTGGGATTCCAGACAAGCCACATAGAACTAGCGCCAAAAAAATTTTATAGATAATACAGACAAATTTTAAGAGTCCAAATCCAAGAATTTGAAGAAAATCTCCCCCATGTTTAGTTTACCTTATAGCAATTTATGGAACATATTAAAATATTCTGAAATACTTACACGTTCACTCGGTTTGTCACTGTTTCTCACATTTCTGTTTAACCATTTATATAAGGAGACAATGATTTAGACTCCATGGCCAGGATCATGCAACACATTCACTAGAAAGATCACCCAGGTGAGAATGGAACTTAAAAAGAAAGGTTTTTGCATAGGTGTGAGTAGACTATATGTAGATTTAAACCAACGTTAATAAGGACTTTAACAGTAAGCTGTTAAATATCAGATAATATGTTGTGCTATGTACATTACTGTTTATTAATATATTTTCCTGGCACAGAAAGAAAAGGTCAGCAGAAAAAATAATTATTTTTCTAATATCTATTTGGTACACACATTGCTGTTTGACAGTGATATGCTTTGTGGGTAATTAGCAAAGTCACCAACTGCTACTGGGAATTCATGTGGAAGTATAGCAAAAAAAATCCCTAAGGTAACATTACAAGATGGTTCTGGAAGGTGTCATGTAGTGCACAGAGTTAAGTGCTATATTTCTTCCTCAGCTTCTGCCCAGGATAGAGGACTGACGCTGGAACAAGAGAATCTTATGCTTATTGTTTAGGAATTGCATGATGTAATGACAATAACTATTCAAAACCTTGTGAATGTGAAAATTATAGGAACCAGATTCACAGCAGCCCTGCTGTGCTCAGGGAGCTACTTCACAGAAACTGGGCTGTCAGAAGTGCCAATGAAGACCTCTCCTGACATACAAATCATCTCTTGATTAGACGGTTAATTTATGTGAGTTTTCAAATCTGGAGTATATCCTCATGTACCAGCTAATTCAAGGAACATTTTTGTCACATGCAGGGCTGGCTTCCTGGCCCATCAGCTGCAAAGTGGATACATAGATTTGGAGCATATCATGGCTCGAAGGTAGTCCTATCTCTTGAGAAGCTTCCCTAAATGCTGTTCTTCTGGAAGGCTGTTCTGAAAATACTTCCTGACTCAAGACCTGCTGTAATGATATTATATTTAGGGGAATACTTGGTTTCAAAATGCCGTCGATGTTTAGTTTTGCAAGTAAGTTGCTCAACAACTGCATGTAACTCCTAGCAGTTAGACTTCTGGTGAGACCACCTTGACTTTGGAGCAGAAACTGTGCCTTAGATTCTTTACTCTAGGGTGTGTAAGTGCTGTCCCATAAAGAAAGGACAAATTTTTTTCTGGTGATGTGAATTTGGAACAAAGATACTCATTAGTGAAGCACACAAAGATGTATCTGCATTTTGGTGAAACCTACAGTGAGCCATGCCCAAGCTACCATGGGCAGAATCTAGCAATCTAGGAGATAAGTCATCCAAGGTGTCTCAACTGTATAGCTGTATTTGTATGGTGCTATTATGCTGTTATTCAGTTACTAATACACTTCCAGACTTATTTGATATTGCTCTCTTTAGACCTTGCTACCAGACTTATTTTACAGGATGCTTGTTAAAATGCATTGGCATGCCTCATATAGATTCTTCCCTATATCATTTCATGGGTTCAGTTATTAATCTTCTGCATTATTTAAATACATGACTTTTTCTTACAGCCTTTGTAACAAATTCTTATTACTGAAATGAGACCCATGCTCCCAGTTGTTTTAAAACTAAAGAAATGAGCAGGAATGAAGAACCATTATAATGCTGAAGCATTTAAAATATTACCCAAAAATATATAAAAAAATATACATCAATGAAAACATTAGATTTCTGTCTACTTTCTGTCTTCTGGCTGACACCCACACAAAATATGGACAGTGATGAAATCAGCAACAAGGTTTAATTTCTGAGTCTCTTACAGCCATGGAAATTGCTATCCTTCATTGCAAGTTGAGAAGACAGAATGGCAGAAGACAGTGAAGCCACAGGTCAATGTTCTGCCCTTTAATTTCAGACAACATACCTTTATGCAAGTCTGCATTACAACGAGTGCAGATGAGAGAGCTGGCCAAGGTCACAAGATTCCATCATTTTTTAAAATGTCTATGTACGTAGCTATTACATGTGTCTTGGTGAACCATAGGATAAAAAATCAACTGTGCTTGCCATAAGTACCTTAAAGCACAGTGTAAACTGTAATATTTTGGAACTACAGGATATTGAAATGCTTCCTGGTCAACTTCATATAATTTAAAGATAGCTGCAGAGTTCTGACCCAGAGTTTGGTCTGAATCCAAACTCTTTTTCAGAATGAAAGGGTGTTCAGGTTTGATTTTCCATGTCAGTGCATTTCCTAATTGTGACTCAATAAATAGCACCAATTATCATACTCAAGTAGTATCCATAAGCATTTTACCAAAACAACAGGATGGTATTCTCTGTGTTTCAGACCCAAACAGGGTAGACGTAACAAGGAACATTTGTTACATTTTGCTATGCAAAGTAAACCATTGAGTTTCCCAGCACTCTTTGAAATAGTTACTTTTGAATACAGGAAACAATCGAATGTCTTTTAGAATCTTGCACTTTCTTTTCACTTGTTTTCTGTACTTACAGGTATGGTTTAAAAACATGAAAGTGTTTCTAAAATTTATATATATGCTATAGGTGAAACTCAGACTAAAAAATGAGGCTGACATGAACAGGAGATGGTGAACAACAATTTCTGATTTTGCTTTTCAGTCTCCAATTTGTAGAACCATTTTTTTTTGTTAGAATTTTATATTTTAAAAGGAGAGAGATGCTGTCAAAATTTTATTCCATCTGTGTGCTTTTATGTCTATACCTACCCAATCTTCCACATAAAATTTAATTTGGCAGAAAGCCTAGAACAAGAAAGTTTTCAGGTTTAGACACTAAATTTTTTATTATACATTTTCTCATTTCAGCATTATTGACAAAGTGCATCTTTGTTACTAAATTGAACCCCCCTCTCTTCATTATATATCTTGTCCGTCAGTAGAAAACATTAACATATTATTATCCCAGAATTCACTTACACCTATAAGGGGAAACAAAATGATATGTTGATAGCAGATTAAGCATATAATGCACAAGTCTTAAGGCTTTTAGTCTCAGGAGACATTACATTTCCATGCCAGTACCATGATATAATATAAATAAATGAAAAGTTACAGTCTGCTAGTCAGGCATGCTGGATTGAATTTAAGGCATATTAAATACTTCTGGAGTAAACAAATGGATGTTTTTGCCTGAAAGAGATACAGATGTTTAATGTTTTAATACTATTTAAGCTACTTACTCAAAGCTTCAGTAATAAGATTGCATTTTTGAAGAACGCTCAAGAGTATTTGAACATTTGTGAAGTTTTATTACTACTACTATTATTGTTGTTGTTATTAACTTATTTATTCGTTATGATTATTATTATTAAAGAAAGTTCTAAAGGAATTTACAGAGAAATCCATATGGGACAAAAATAAAATGTCTTATATTTAATGTGTGCATTCATAAAGGAAGAGTGAAAAGGAACAACTTGTGACTTCTTTTTACGCATGTTGCATTTGGGGAGGCAAATCCATTTTTTTACATAAAAGTATTGAATCAGTGCAACAGGAAGGGGGGTTCGCAATTCAGAAAGTGAGATAAAAACCTTTGTTATAAAGAAAAGATTAAAAAGACGGTCAGCAGGCCAGATATGAAGACTGAATTTGTGTGTAAAGCATGACAAAAGTTTTATAGGAGAATTATAGAAGCAAGGAATACGGAATTTCCTGAAAAACATTGAAATATTGAAAGTGTTGGATAGGTCTGTCCCAAAACCTAAACCTTTTAAGAGATATCCATCCTCAATTTACAGTAATCACTATATTAAAAAAAAAAAGGCTAAAATAAATTAGAAAATCCTTAGACTAGAACATTTAAATGTATAGTATGATTGATAATGCTACATCGAATTGCTTTATTTAAAGCTTTTCTGAAATTGACAGGCATTGGATGGGGTATTTTTACATTTAAATTTTGCTGATTAGCCACTTTCACCTTAATAACTTTGTATGATAGTGACTGCCTTATCTTGCTCTTTAATTTTGAAATTAATGAAGCAATAATTTATTCTGGTCTCTTTCTGTGTTCTGCCCAATTACTTCAGTTCTGAATGGTACTTTGCATTTTTGCTGGTCCATTAGTCCTGTATCATGCTCTTTCTTTGTTCAACTGGTGGATAATTAAATAGTGTCTTTTAGAATTTTGATAACCTTAGGTGCATAAATCTCCTCTGCAAAAAGTCTAACCTAATAGATAAATGTCACTTAAAGACACATTGTTATTTTGATTTTACACATAGACACACTTCTTGAGTCTTACCTTTTGGGTGTAACCATCCCTACATTGAAGATGCACAGAAAAGAGCTGTTACTTTTTGACTCCACAATGTGGTAGACTTTCGACAGCCTAGAGGGAACTGATAGGAATTCTGCAGCATTGAACTGAAAGTGAATGAAGCAAATTTAACCTTTGTTAAATCACTTTTCAAGGCTTGAAACTTACAAATGCAGAGTAATCTGCTCTGGACTTTATGACAATGCTGCAATGAGCTGTTTACAGAAGATTTGCACTATTAGGAGCCAGCCTCCTTCTACTTGCTTGGGCAATCTCACAACTCCTTTGTTTGCCCTTTATTGTCTGAATGAAAAGCAAAGTATAAAGCTTGATGGCATTTATTCAGAGTATGTCCTAAACTGAGAAATGTGGCTCTTTTATCTAAGAATGGTGAAGAGGTCTGTGAAGAAGAGCGATTTAATGTCGAAAGTAGGAAATACTTGTTTTTTATAACATTTTCTTTTTTCTTGAAGTTTTTCTCCATTTTGGCTTAATTTAAGTTTTCCTAGGTTCATAAACATACAGAGCTCTCAGAGAGAAACAAATCGTGTTTATTAGGGAAGTGTTGGTGTTCTGCACTCATAGCAGGTTTAGAGTTTAATAGGTTAAGAAGAATCCTCTGTTGAATGCAGCCTATAATATATTCAGATGCTATTACAATCACATTTTAATAAGTACAAGTGGTGTGACTTACATTTTCTAAATTATTGTGATCATTTGAACAGATACAACTGCATTAGCAGTGCTTCTAAACTGAAGGCTGGACCTCTAAATACTCTGCTCTCATTCAAAATTCTTATTTTTCTGAGAATGCATAACATAAGGATTTTGGTAAAGAAATTCAGCACACAATTATGATTGATATAATAGCTCAACATACTATTTTGCATGTGAATGTAGAAACTAATTAGAAAAAGCGTATTTCCAGTGTAGTTATATAATTTCTCTACCTTTTAGAAATTCATTAGTTGAAATCCTTGTCCTCTAAAGACAAAGGCAAGAATTGTTTTTGACCTCAACAGCACCATACGCTCACCATTGCTTTAGTCTTTTCAACTGGTGATGTGCACTGAACTGAGTGAGATGAAAAACATTTTCCCTTACCATTTCTCTCTAGTATCTTTCTGGATGACAAAGCTCAAAATGCTTTTAATTGATCGAAGTGAAGCACAGATTAAAACACTGAGACATGCAGGTCTGGTCTAATTTGACCTCTCACAAAATATAGGCCATAGAATTTCATTAAACAATGACTAGATAAAGCTTCTGTCCTCGGCTGCTTTATTACATACCTTTGGCTATCTATCTTATCTTGATTTAAAGACTGTGTACAATGGAGAATCCTTAAAACTTGTCTGTACCAATTCCTGTATCTTCTTCTAACTGTTTCAAAATTGTTGTTCTGTTTAATGCAGTATAATGTATGCCCAGCACAGGCTATCTGAAAAGACAAAGAGAATTCTAGCCCACTACCTGACAGACAGCAGTGATTCTTTTATTATTATTTCATCAGATAATCTGAATATTTCTTTCTGTAGCTCATTATCTATATATCCTAGATTGTGTTCATTATGTAAGTTGGTATTCAAAAGAAATATCTGACAAATTAATACCTCTCAATTATTCTGGATCAGGAATATTAATTCACAACTGGCAGCCGTTCCAAGCCCATTTTGGCAATTTAAAACAAGCTGTGTTCTTTCTCCATCATTTATGCCTTTTGACTGCAAGTGTTTTCTTGGTAAAAGGAGTAGGTGAATATATTTAGCTTTAATTCAAAGAAAAAAAAGAAAAATAACTCCCCAGACACTTAATCATGAAGGTTTTTTTTCTCAAAATTAATTCCTTAAAATATATTAAAATAAATTTAAGAAGGATCATTATATTATTACCATCACCTATTAAATATTGTAAGGTAAATAAAAAAATAACACTTGAGCAGTATGAATTTGCTGATCCACTTTTTTAATTCAAACTGCTGAAGTACAACCATGTAATCCAAGAATTACTCAAGAGTTTATTTGTAAGGGATCTTTTGAGATCTCATGCTACTCAGAACATATCCAGCTGGTTTTGAAAACCCAGAAGGATAATTCTCCACAATCTATTTGGGAAACTTGCTTCCAGGCCGGATAGTATTGTAAGTATAGTGAGTTTCTGAAGTAATAAACAAACCTTTCGACAGCCCTACACATTGTACAAACACAACTTTTCTTTATGGTAGTTTATTTAGTTCATGAAAAACAACTGTTTATGAGCGGTGATGTACTGATTCTAGAAAACTGAAGGACAGCATGACAAGAGGCATTTAACACACAAGTACAGATATTACTATCTTATTTTTCCTTACATGTCCAGCAACCTGGTGTTCTTGTATTTATCTAATAAAAACAATTTAAAGATGCTAATTTATACACTTAAGTTCAACTCCATTGTCCATTCAGAAGCCATTTGACATAGGTCATGAGCGGAAAATGACTCATCTGTTAAAGAAGAGATTATGTTAACTACTTTTTAACATAATAAAATAAAAGTTAAGGATTGATTTAACTGTACGCCAAAGTGTGTAACTCATTAAATGTGGATGTAATTTAACCGTTTAAGAAAATATAGTACTATTTTTGTTGCATTGTGCTAAATTGTAAGACAGCTTGCCTCAATAGTTATAAGCTATCAAAAATCAAATTTTTGATCAATCAGTTGGCAATTAACAGTAGTACAAATGGGAAAGTATTTAAATTAAGATTTCTTGTTCATTGATTTAGATCGTGATTAGAATAATTGAATTAAATAACTTCAACTAAACCTATCCCACTTTGGAAGAAGATTTCTTGTTTAAGAATGCATTATTTTGTAGATATGCTAACCACATGAACAATTTTCTAAAAAAATCAAGGAGACGTCCTATGATTATGAGGAACCTGGAATACAAACAGTGAAACCAATTTGCATGACTGAACAATACTGGAAGTTGTATCACTTTTGGAAGTTACTTCATATCTCAATAGTTTTCTTTTCTTTTTGTTTTTAGTTTCATCTGGCTGTATGCAAGTGCAACCATTTTCTTTACTACATTTCTGCTATCAGCTGAGTTAAGACCGTGCCACAATGGCCATACAAATTCAAAACAGTGGATCTGGACTGCTATCTGGTATCCTTACTCTGACAACAGATAGTGCCGTTACTTAAAAAAAAGTGAATAACATATTCAGCCCCCCTTCCCCCTCAATTTAACAGATGAGCTGTAAATCTGCTAGTTTAAGGTTAAATTTGTAAGATCTATCATCACTGCAAATTGCTCTCCTCAGCCAGTCAAACGTCTAGGCTTTCCTTGAATGTTTGCTATCCATCCTGGCAAGATGCAGCTGAAATGACTGAGGAAACTGCACAGCCCTTTTTGTGAGCACAGCAGGGAGCACACACAGTAACATAGAAAGGTGAAGGGGCTGCGGGGCTGCAGGGCTACATCACATATGCTTCCTGCTAAAACACAAAATTTTCTCTGAGGTTAGTGTATCATGGAAACAATATTTATAATCAGTTTGAGCTTCACCACATTTTAATATTCTGCAGTTATACTTTGACAATATGATCTTTTTATGTCTGTTTTAAATGATGAAAATGTAGTCCTGGCTACCATTTTTTACTATACTCATTTCTGTCATATTGCCTCTCATTGACTATCTGTATTGAACCACCAGTCCCAAGCTCATGTTTTCCTTTTTTTAACAAGTCTCCATGCCTCAAATTACATTTAGTAGGTCAGACCACATACTTGGGCTGCCCTTGGAAACCCAATACAGCTTCTGGAGACTGCTTTCCCTAGGAACTTTGTCTCATTTATCTGAACCAGCTAATAAATTGGCAACCACTATGTGAATAAATACAGGTATCAGATAGTCTCCATATAGACTCGAGTATGCTGTGATTAGCTATTTTGCTGCTTTTGTAGTTTCTGATTTTTCTCCACATAATACTATTTTTTTGCCTTGCGAGAAATTAAGGGAGCCTGCTGCCTTTTTATTCTTTCCTTTGTCTCTTAAAATCTTGATGCTTTCTCAAAAGCTTGATACTTTCTCAAAAGCTTGATACCGTGATACGCTGAGCTTGTTTGCATAGTGGAAGTCTAAGATGAAGATGGAACTAACAGTCTTTAAGGTAGGAACAGGTTTTAAACAAAGCAAAGAGGAAAGACTTTCAAGGATATCTCTTGAGGCAAATAATCAGATTTCATCTGGATAATGTCCTTACAAAAGTAATGAATGAATGTGAGCCATTGTACTGCCCACTAACAGAGTTTTGAAAATAAAATAAAGCCTTTACAATAATCTCATGGCCACTTTCATTTTAACATTTGGGGGTTTTTATTATTCTTTTTCCTTTCACAAACCAAGCAGTTGATAGTTTTTGCCTGCTGCCAGCAAGAATAAACTGCTGTCCTCTTTGCTCGTGACAGCAGAAATCAACATTGAGTGGAAAGTGCCTGCGTACAACATAACTGATCCCTTTCAAGATTTCTTTACCTTATTTTCAGGCTGCTGCTGGGGAAAAACAAATTGCCTCTTTTGAACAATTGGCACTAATTGACAGTCTAGTTGGCTGTCTAGAGGCTGAGCACGGGAAAGAGGCTCGAAAGAACACAGCGTCTGGACTGACCTACCATTAGAAGTAATTTCTGCAGCAAAAACTAAAACACAGTCATGGAGTAAACAGGGAAACTCACATTGTGACTATTTCTCCTACACCTGTTGTCTGAGAAAAAAAAGGGATGCATACTCAGACCTGCCATTTTTACAGCCTTAACTGCCTCAGTTTACCAATAAATGGTCTCTTTCTATTCATTAAAAAATTCCAAACAAAAGCTACAAATAAAGGTTTATTAGCCCAACTCCACATCTGATTAAATACATCAAGTTAGCACGTTGTAAATAGAAGAATGCTTTCTTCACATTAATTGCTGACAATAACCATAAAGATTACCAGATATCTGCTTTTGTGATATATTTGTACAGATGATTTTATCTGAGATTTTCCCTTCTGTTTTGAACAATTACTTGAATTTTTTTTTTCAGAAGTTTTCACCATCACAAACTAACCAGCCACTTCTCTCTTTAATCACTCTAAATCCCTATTTTAATCACAACATTAAACTTATTTATCACTGATTCCCACACTCTACCTTTATTAATGTTTTCATTTATATTACAATGCCAGGAAGATGCAGATCCAGTTAACACTGAACCATTTCACCTAAACTTTGCTTAGACCTACTGTCAAAAAAGGTCTCAATCCTAAGACTATCAAAATGCAGAAGCACTATGAAAGAAAAAATTCAAATTATTTCTTCAAGGCCTATCTCTGAGCCAAGAATAGGAAATAAGTTCTCCTGACCACTGTATTGAAATGCTGTATTTTCTGAAGTTGCCACTATGGACTAGGAGATATTTCAAATCTGCAATTTCTTAGAAAGAGCCATGGGGAAAGCTAACAGCAAGTATGGCAGACCTCAGTTACAACAAAATACCTCTCACTTCAAAGTCTTTGAGTCATATGAATAATGGAAGTTTCTGCAAACAATTATTGATACAGTACTGCATATTTCAAACAGATTTTTACAGTATTTTGTTGCTATTATTCTGTTTTCTATGAAGCTTTAATGACAAAAAAATGCTCTTACATGCTTTTTCTAAGCACAACTTGTTCCATTAACAAAGTTTAAGTGGCAGCTCCCCATGTGCTCTTGCAACACAAAACAAAAGCAAACCAAAAATCATCGCAAGACTCAAAGAAAATACTTTGTGAATACATCCTTAAGATAATGGTTTTGGAATAATGATTATGCTGTCAGCTTCTTAGATTAATCAACTTTTTCAGAAGACATTAAGAGAGAGCAATTAAACTACTATTTTCTTATACACTCTGCAAAATCATTTCCACCTAGTATCAAATCTTTAAAAGTAGCTATTTCATGCCTTTCAAAGTAAATAAGGTCCCTCTAAGACTGCACACTGTGCATCACAAAGTGAATTTGCTAATGAAATTAATTATCTTGGAAAACACTTATGTTTTAGTTAAGGAAGGTATTATATTTCTTACTTATTTTTCACAATGTGTTTCTTAAACACCATTTAGGGTTTTAGTCTGCAGGTGTAAATCACAGATGTAGTCCCATAGCATTCAGTGAAGAAAGATTAGGTTTTCATGGTGCCTAATACAAGATTGATCATTATTAGACTGCAGAACAGAAAAATAATTTTGTAAGCAAGCAAGGAATACATTCTTGACTTCAGAGGTGCAACTAAGTCTCAAAATTTAGGGAACAAAACCTATTGCTATGGTTATTTTGTTGCTTGAATTGTTCTGTAGTTCAGCCATTACAAGTTTGGCTGCGTTTACTTTTGTGATTGGGTGTTTATATTGCTGTGGAAGGACGAAAAAGGAGGAATTAAGGGTTTCAGAAAGACAGAGAACAGCACAATTTGCAGAAGAAATGTGCGTGATGTCTTGATTTGTTCATCAATCACCATCGAAATTCAGGGATCATCTTTGCTCTTCTCTCTACCATGGTAATCGATATTCCAGTCTTCTTAACATCATGTGACACTGACAGACACTAAAAAGACAGTTTTTCCCTTCACTGTTATATGCTACATGTCTTTAATGGTATATCGCAGCCTGTCTCCATAGCCCAACATTTAACAATGCTGTTCCCCTTGTGAAGGTACTTTTAGCACATTGGGAGTTAACACTATGCACACAGCGTATTTTCTGGATGATAATATTACAGAAAAATGGGAACTCCTAGGTATTATTCTCCATCCTTAAAGCTGAAAACTGGAGCATTTGACTTCTAGCTTTTGCAGTTACATAAGCATATAGCCGTAAGGCTTCATGGGCAGCATGTTAAAGTAATTGGAACATAGCCTAACATCAGCCTCAGTTTCAAGATGCTTGTGCAAGCTTTGAAATGACTGATAATCCTGCTTACCTCTTGTGATTTCCTTTAGAATTCTTGTAGCTGAGTTTACACTTTTGCTGACAACATGCTGTATGATGTAGAATAATCATTCACAGTATATTGGGAGCTGGAGAATGATATATATATGTGCCTTGGATATTTCTAGGTAATGCACTAGTAAAAAATGGAAATAAATTATATTATTTTATGCAATTACCTCATTTTATAAAACAAACCCATTTATAAAATTGTTATAAGCATAGAAAGATAGCACTAGACTATTCAGAGCAGGCCAAGTTAGAGAGTTAGCTAGCCCAAAATTTGTCTCCAAAACTAGCAATGTTCAAATGACTAGAAAAGAGTAGAAATACAGATGACGCTTCTCTGAGATACTTTCTGAACCTCTGTAGCTCAGTGACTTTCTAAGTCAGAAGAGGTGGTATGTTGTTTGACAGGGGAAGACAGTGGGAGGAGGGAGCATAAATTCTTGCTATGAGATTCTGTCATGGCTTTGTCAGTCCCTGGAGGCTGAAGCACCTGTGGTGTCCTATGACTGCATTTGCTACAGCTTCATTGAGCCCTGACTGCCTCCTCTACTTTTTTTTTTCTCACTCTTCTACCTTCAAAAATCCTATTACTCATCCAAGGGCAGTAGTAAGAATGGATTCTAACAAATTTAGTTTCTTCTGTCCTCAGTCTATTTTGTAAGTGATATGTTGCCCTAGTGCATCTTGTGAAATGAATAGGAAGTTTTTCATTAAAATTTGTGGAAATTTATTGTATTCCTTTTGGCAGAATATCTCCTACTGGATGATGTGAGTAGTAGGTTAATAAAATATGTGACCAAGGATATTAGAAATTGGTCTTTATGACAAAGAGGAAAAATTCTATCAATATTTATGACATTCCAGACTACTGCTTGGACAGAGCATTCATATCCAAATTCGTGCTCTCTAAGTAAATACAGTGAAGCAGAGTAAATGGGAGAATTTGAGAGGTCAGCAGTTAGCCAGGAGAATAATTTAAAAAGCACAAATCTTTATGCAAGAACACACAAAGAACAATAGAGGAATGCACTGGTTTAAAGACCTCAAGAACCATTAATCGGAATGGACAATTGTTGATCCTTTGAGCACGAAATGAGTTTTTATTTTGGCAGAACAACTTCAGACAAAATGGACCCAGGAAATAAACAATCCTATGTTTTTGCAATACTGTCTATTGCTATTGTCTGTTTCAAACCTCTCACCTTTTTGACTGAATAACACTAAAACAAATCAGATGGTCTTCCTGGCTCAGGATATAATGAGCACAGAATACTTCAACTTTTGATGTTTTATTAATTGTAACTCCTTACACGACTCCAGCCTTCTGATATACAAATGTGACTTATATTCAACTTTTTCCTCTGCATCAGTACCTAATAATCACAGAAGCCATAGTATCATTTTTCTTATCTTTAGCAGTTGCAGAAACTTCATCTATTTTGTTGACATCCTTTCATTCCTTTCCATGTTTTTGCCCTTTTCTCTTATCTGACCTGCACTTTTCTGTCCACCATCAATACAAATCTGTCAATATAATTCATGTTTGGGAGATTTATTTTGAAGACTACTAATTGGTTGGTGTTTATGCCAATACTCTTAATATCGTAACAGCAGTGCTTAGAGCAGGAGATATTACTTGCCTTGAAAATAAAAGGGTCTATCATGCAGAATTGTACCTTGTGTTGCACATAAATGTTCACAGCTACTTTCTGCTGTAAGCAGCATGTGTGTTCACAAAACAATGCATTTTTAGCTGAGCAGCCAACAGCCTTAGCCTGCAACAAAGTAGATTGAAAAGCAATTTCAGCTTTTTTTATGTATTGACACAAGTGACTTACTGAATATATTGCAAGAAAGGACGAGCATGAAAGAGGTCATAAAATTATGTCTTATTCCTTTGCTTCACATAGCTACCTTAACCACTAACAAAACCCACTTACTGCTTTATTTCAACACTTTAGATTTGATAAATCAGAATGTCACTCTTCAAGAACTGTATTGTCTGTTTAATTAGAAGGAGTTGACTCAGATTAGGAAAAAAATCATAATTGTTCCCCAAACAATTGCAAAATTTGTTAGAATAATAAATGTAGAAAAAAGTCATCTCTTTCAGATGCCCATATTCTGTGGCCTATGGTTCTATGACACGAAAGTTAAGCATCTCTTTACTTTTTCTGAATTTGAAGATTTTGAGACAGTGTTTGGCACTTCTGAGCCTGCAATGACACTGTTCCTATCCATGACACAGAGCTCAGGTTTCATCTTCTGGAAGTCAGTTACACAAATTACTATACATATATCTAAGAAACATGATTTTCCAAGATATTGTTCTACACGTTTTCTTCTAGCAAAGATTTGCTACTGAGAAAAAAGGCTATATTAAAATTATATTACATGATAATAATATAGCAATGATAATAAGCCCACATTTTATATGATATATTATTTAATTTAATAATTTCTTTTAATAAAATTTAAAAAATATATTCATGTAAATCAACTACAATATGTTATCAACATATATGCTATAACACCTGTTTTCTAAAGGAATAGTCACACATTCTTCCTAATCCAGCTAATGACAGAGTTCCAGAACGAGTAAAAAAGCAAAGTGCTAACAGTTCAGAAGTCCTTTATTTGCATGGATGGTAGTGATTATCCTTGTTCTGAGGCCATATTTACTTCAAAAGTGGTCTCAATAACTTTAGTGAATGATGTTAACTATTTACAGATATTCTGATGTCCTAAATATATCATTTATTATTACCTTCAAAAAGACTTTATGAAATTTTCAAAAACTTGAAATTTCAAGTTAGAAAGTATAAACAAGAATGACAAAGTAATGAAACATTTCTAAACAGCTAATAAGAGGGACCAATTTGTGGTTCACTAGCCATTCATTAGCCATTTCAGTTTTGATAATGGTGATTCTGACCAGCAGCTGACCTCTTTCTCTCTTTCTCTCAGTGGCCAATATATCACTTTTCCTCTTGCAATTACAGAAAAATAAACTTGTTCTTCTGCAATGACTCTTTTTTAGAATATAAACAGGACCCCAAAACAATTTCAACATTTTCTCTCATTGACAGTACAAAGAAATAACTTTTTTCCCCTTCCCCTGCATTCAGTATTTTTGCAAATTCAGTATTATTGAAATTCATGAATACAGACATGAAACATGCATTTAGGTAAAATAGATTTACTCAAAATCTTATAAATTTAGAATAGTTTGTGTTGCAAGGGACCTTAAAAATCATGTAGTTCCACTCCTCCTGCCATGGGCAAGGACACCTCCCACCAAACCAGGCTGCTCAAGGCCTGATCCAACCTGCCCTTGATCACTGCCAGGGAGGGGCCATCCACAACCTCCCTTGGCAACTTGTGTCAGTGCCTCACCACCCACATTGTGAAGAATTTCTTCCTGAAGTCTAATCTAAATCTTCCCCCTTCCAATTTAAAGCCATTCCTCCTCATCCTGTCACTATTTGCCCTTGTAAGAAGTCCCTCCCCAGCTTTCTTGTAGAACCCCTTCAAGTACTGGCAGGCAACTATAAAGGTCTCCCTGGAGCTTCTCTTCTCCAGGCTGAACAAGGCCAACTCTCTCAGCCTTTTTTCATAGCAGAGGTTCTCCAGCCCAGGAGCCCCCAGCTCATCTCCATAAGACTTCAATTTCCAGTTCACCATAATCTTTCAGTTTTTGAATAGCTAATTCTTTTTTTCTTTAAGAAACTGTATGAATCTCAGTGCTTTTCTTTGAGTGTGACTTCTAATTGATGTAAATCAAGAAAAATGGATTTTTTTTCTATAAAAAGTAATCCTGCTGCTACTTAGGTGAAAATAGTGGAGTTGAATCAGAGTTTGAGTAGTGCATAATGTCTGGTGCAAGATCTTATGTGACTTTGGTTTTCTGATTAATAATGAGGTAGTCCATCAAAACAGGTCTCTGACAGAATTTCTATGGAAAAGCTGATCACAGTTTTCACAAAGTAGGGAGACACAGTGCCCCTGCACCAAGTCCACTCTTTCCATAATATTCTTCTTCAGTAGTCTTCAATAAAGCTTTAAGGATGTGCCTGCCATGTTTAGAAATATTAAGATCGGAAGATCAACATTTTTCATATCGTTTTCTAACATGAATCAAATGTATTCATATCAATGTGTTTAATCTGGGCAGTACCATCTCAAAAAGAAAAAAATATTCCCACAAATTGATATTCTGTAGTAATTTCAATTTTTGAGAAAAAAAATAGTTATTTTTAATTAGAAACAGTTCCCTCTACCTCAGTTTATCACTCTTCACAATTTTCTGTTTCACAAAGTATTATGTGCCTAACTTGTGTCTCACATTAATATTTTACAGTATTAGGAATAGCTACACAGACAACTTATTCAGTTTCTTGACAAAAATCAGGCTCTCTTTATCTGAAAAATGTAAGCTAGCTGGGACTAGTTGTGACTGGAGGCAACCCTTATAATCGCTTATTCCAAGTAAACAAATCCAGGATGTTGGTATTTGCCCTGGAACACAGCTATACTATTAACCTTAATTAGTAAATTAATCCTTCAGCTTTGTAAGACTGTTTCACAGCTTCCCGTGTTCTACTGGATCCATTTCATTTGCCTGATCTATAAACAAAGATAATATTATGCTCTCAGGCATGACACTATAGAATTGCTATCCAAAACATGCAATCATATTCCTCAATGTCCAGCTTGTTTGTAAGTAGTCTGAGTATTTTCTACAGGATTGAGCTTTACGCTATTATTTTCCTCTTTAAAAAAGTTTACATATTGGGCACATCCCAGACTTATTGCATTTCAGGTTGTATCCTTCTGTAAGTTTTGTAAAATTTCTGGAGTACTAGAAAGATTGAATGTGTGTCCTTGTCTAACTGACAAATTCAAAAGGATTATAACAATCTATAAATATCTGGAGGATGCAAACATCAAGGACAGTAAAAGATTATTCAGCACAGTGTAGTTTTAAGAGGCTATTGTTAGGAGCAATAGAACAAAATTAAGACAGCTAAAACATTACATGAAGAAGGAAGACCTTCTTGACAAAGTTAACTACTAGTCTTTGGAATTGTTTCCTAGGGAAAGTGGTGGAATACTCTTTGCCTATATCTTTTAAAATTAGACTTGAGAAAAAAAAGGTCAAGTTAACTAAGGAACAATCACACTCTAGCAGAGAGAAAGAGTAGATGACCTAGTAGATCTTTTCCATCTTCCTTTTCAATGACTTTCATTCTTCTTTTCCTTTAGCTGATGAAACAATATAGAAAAGAATGACCTTGAGGAAGGACTTGTTCTGTGTGACTTAATAAAATAAATAATTGGAGCATTCCGAGTTGAAATTACCATGAGGGTTTGTTGTGAAAATCAGGAACAGGGGTTCTGTTTCGTCAGCTGTGATGAATAATGTTCTTACCTGTATTTATGGGAGACAGACAAATCCAGAAACTAACATCAGCCTGTATACTTAAGTGAATAGTGTATCATAAGGAGCTATGTGATGTCTTGTTTCCAGCACCCTTCCTGACTGCCTATGGGTTTCTGGTGTTACGGAAATTGTTGATTATAATATATAGAGAAATAAATTTGTGATGTGATTACAGATGAGATACAGTGTTCACACAAAGCACCACCATAAGTGTTACTGTATCAATATCTAGGCAGTTTAATAGGCATTTCAGCATGCTTTTCATGAAGACAACTGCAACATTGGAACATGCTGGTTGAAAACCTACCATACATAGTGACTTTCAGCATAAGGATCAGCTGCTTTTTAGAAGCTGGAAAAGCAATCCATAATGGTCCTGTTGCTTGCACGTAGGAGGAGAGTATTATCAAACTTAGATACCTCTGTGGTTAATTTTTTTTTGCTTGGGGGCAGTTCATCTGCTTGGTCAACTTTTTTGTTTTAAAACAGTTAAATTAAATATCAAGTTGAATGTGTTTACCAATGCAGATCAGAAGCTGGGGCCTTGCTGAGAATTTTGACTGGTAGTTTTGAATATCAGGAATTTGCTGGGCCTATTTCTGCATTAATACGTAAAATGGGAAAAGAACCAACTGGCAAGCCTGAGGACAAGTGACACAGCCTGGCTCATACTTGAGGTGCTAAATTTTGTTTCTATCCCCTGTGCTCCAGACAGGACTCAAGGGAGCATTATTCGTGCTACTGACTGAGAACAATCCCTTACATCTGCTGTTGAATGAATAGTGGATTTCTTGGTATCGCCTGGAAGAATGTGGCCTGACACCCCTCTGAATCATGTGAGAGGGTGACTAAACTTGAAAAGGTGCTTTCTTTTTGAGTTTGTTGACTTGAGTTCTCAGACTCTAGGTTCAACATAAAACTCTGCAAGTTTCATAGTTCCAACTTTGTGGAACTGTGACAGAAAAAATGAGCTAAAGTATATTTGGGGCTAGAATAGTCTTCACTTTTATGGTGTATTAATTATATAGGTATTGATTGCAGCCAGCTACTCTTACTACATGGCTACAAACGTAATATAATAGTTTCAAAATATTTAGAAAATTCTTATAAGCTACAGATGTCCACACATGATAGCTGTATATGTGGATGTACTTCTTAAGCCAGTCAGAATTATTTCTCAGAAATGTCTCCCTAATGTGACTATATTCTTTCTTTTTTCCTGTGCTACTTCATTTACCATGACATTATCTGCTTCAAAATATGCTCTTGAACTCTTCAAAAATAAGATTGCTCTAGTTCCAACATCTTATCTGTAGTACTCCTGTTCAAATGATTTTTTCCTACATGCAGGCTGTCAGAATTGTGACCTATAATTTACCTAATATCCTAAAATTTAACTAACACGTGCTAAGATCATAGATTTTTTTTCACAGTCACATCAACTTAATTACTGATAGGGATTGTGTCTTTAACTGATATGGCTACTTTTCCCTTTTCCTTCTCTTGTTTTCATTTGGTAATGTATTAGCTTGGTATCAAAAGGTGGCCTCTCTGTGAAAATGAAATGTAGAGCAGGCAAACACCTACTTGGTTCTCACTTGTACAAAACTGAAATTCAGTGAAGGTAGACTCAAGACTGAGAGCATTGGATATGATCCAGATCCCACAGTTTAGACATAATCTGAAAGACAAGGTCTTAATCCAATGTTGTATCTTTTATAATTATGTAGTCATTAGAGCAAGTTGCCTAGCTAGATGATTATGAAATTTCCTGTTTTTCAGACCAGTGATTCTTCAGGTATTTCTTTATATTCCTTATAACCTTGCCATGCCATTTCAGATAGAATATTTAAATGTAACAAAGAAGTTAAAATAGTTCAAACACTCATGGTTAAAGGAGAATGTTCCATTTAGGTTTCTAAAACTTTGAGGATTTCTATGTCTACTTATATACTTGATAAAAATTCATTTCCATAAATGTCGCCTCTGGTGAGCTGGTTCTCTGAATAAATATTGTTGCAGCTACTACTGAATCCCAATTGCAAATACTCTAGGTTTTGTCAAGTATATTTACTTACCTGTCTAGAAATTAGCCTGGAGTAAAAGAATATTTTCATCCTAACTTGTAGTGCTATAAAAATTGTTTATGCTAGGCTTTGAAAAATACTAGAAAAATGACTGCTGTGCATTTCATAATGTGCTCTATGTTGACTTAGCAGTATAGAGTCTCTATGCAAACAGAATTCACAAATCTAATGTGTAAAGAATCCATGGGAAATAACACATATTCACATATGGTTTGCAGAGGGTCTGTGTTCATGCTTCTGCCAAACTTTGTTAATGGATAATTAATCATTAAGTCATTAATTATGACCAAGAATAGAAGGAAGTCCATGCTTCCTAATCTGATACAGTCAAACCAGCGGGCAAGAAAGCTAGTGAGGCCCACTGAGTAAGTAAAAAGCAGAGAGGAACCTGTACTAACAGAAATTGCCCCAGCACATTTATAAACACAGGATTACTAGTCAGGTTTGAAGTGCCTGCTTTATGGAGAACTTAGATGACCTCCAGATCCCTGCCTCCAAAAGACTGCATTTTTTTTATATGATCCTTGCAGTAACTCTGCATTAATTTTAGTATTCACATTAACTTTCCTTGTCGGAGGTGTGATAACTACAAAGAACCATCACATTGTCCCAATAGGCCAGGTAGAAGCTTTGATTTAATGGACACTTTATGCTATAATATTCTTTTATGGATAATGTATGTACCTATTTTTCAAAGATAATGGAAAAGCTGCTTGGAAATTCTCTGCAAAAATATCGTGTTTGTAAAGTGAATAAAGGAAATGCAGCTATTGGCCATGGGTGTCTAAACAGCTAATGTGTTTCTTTCTCTTTTGAATGAAAAATACAAATTATCATATTTCATTACCATTTCATTCTCCTGGTTTGTTGGTCATTACTTGTCCTCTGCCAAAGGTTAAGTTTTGGTCTCTCAATATTGTAAATGTGCTGATCAGTTATTCTGATTTAATTTGAGGAACAGATTTTGTTAGAGGAAATAAATGGACAGTAGATTCCAGATTATTAATCTCATTTATATTTATTTACAATAATATAATTTCTCATAATATCTTGTGGTTGAGATTCCTTAAATAAGAGAAATAAAATAGCTGCAGTTTGAGCTCTGTCTCAGAGGATTTTGCTCTTATATGCTCCCAGAACAGACTGTGTGTCCCAGTTTTCAGTAAATCTCAGATTTTCCCTTGAGAATTACAGTGATTGTTTCAGTTTTTCTTCTGTAGAATTGCTTACAGATCTTAAAACCTTCCACAAAACCATAAATAATATAACTCTCCCTGTTAGGCCTTGTGCTGTCATTTGGCTCTAAGTGATTTTAAAATCACTTAGATTTTAAAATCACTTAGATTTTAGTGATTTTAAAATCACTGGCTCTGAGTGATTTTAAAAATAAAAGGAATCCTGTATTTAATTTATGTTATCTAGTGTTTTAGTATTGTATATTTATTTAGTGTGCTCTTCCAATAATTATCAATGATTGCTAAGGTACACAGCAATAGGAAGCAATCCCCAGTTTAGCAAGGAACTTATAAAATGTACTGTTCTAAGGAGGGTAAAGTCTGAACAAATGATATTGTCAGCATGATAAGGTATAGGCAAGTAATGATACCACAGATCTAACTTCCTAAAACAACAAATAATCATAAAGCAAATTCCATGGAGGAAAGATCATAGATTACAGAAGGAAGGAATTAAAAATCTATGTCAGGAAGTCAATCTGTGTTCTTGCAGCTACAATGATGGTTGAAATTATCACATCTCTGAAGAGCATCCTATTAACAGTTTTAGTCTTCTCAAGGGTATCTAAAACCCATTGGCAGGAAGTACTTCAGAGATATCTGCAGAAATAATAAAAAAGTCATTCAGCAACAAAAAAAAAGCTGCTTTGAAATTGAGGGAAGAAACGTTATGAAAGCCCTAAGACCACAGGGTATGTTACATTCACATTCAAAGAAACCTGTGCAGGCATGGCAGACATGACACCAAGAAATTAGACTTTAAAAAACATCTACCATTGGGGCAGGGGAATGAGAAAGTGAAGCTTTATATTTACCGATGAAAGAAAGATAACAGGAACTGAACGGAATAACCCTTCATAGAGAAAAAAAAATCAAGCATACTCCAGAAGCTGGTGAAAATGCTGTGTAAGAAGATACTTTATTTTTAACTGGTTTTTCCCCTCCTATTTACTTCTTTTCCCTTCCTTCTCACTTCCTCCTCCTGCCCCCCAGAAGTCCCAAACCTCCAAATCCCAATCAAAAAAAATGAAACAAAAGAGAAAATAACCACTTTGTTAAAAATGATAGTGCAAGTCTCTTCATGCGTTTTGGGAAATATTCACAAATCTTCAGTTGGAAACTGGACTAGAAAATGAACCAGTGCTTTTGGTATCACTACAACTGAACGATCCCTGAGCTAGGGAAAGATGTCCAACTTCTAACAGCATGAACAATAGCATAGTACATTTCTAATTAAGCATAAATAAGCAGACTCACTAAAGGAAATTCAGCCCAGAACAGTCATCTGTGCAGAAGGAAAATAAATCAAAAATTAACTTTAAATGACACTTGTCTCCACTTATCTTCTAAGCAGTGAGAAAAAGGTAGATATAACCAGGAAAACAGGTAGTGAAAACAAAAAAAAAAAAAAGAAGGAATTTCCCTCCACAGCGTAACTCACGGAGTGGCCAGTACCTGTGTCTTAGTTGCAGCCTCAATAGTAGTCTGCTGCCATCAACTATAGGGAAAATAATTATTTAAGCAAATGAGAGATCACTCAGAAAAAGCTGCCAAAGACCAGGAAATATATTTACAAATGAGTAGTTCTGAGTCTGTTAATAGGCATGTGAAACATTTACCAACAGAACAGTAAGCATTGTAGTGGGACCTAAGCCTTATGAGATACTAACAAACTCAAGATAGCATAAACACAGCTGAAGACCCTGTAGCCTAACAGCTATCAAATAAGACACAGTTACAAGTGAGATAGAGTAAATGTTAACCACCAGTACGTTTGCACAATGGGTTTATTTAAGAACCAAGTGCATTAGATTATAGCTCACACTCATTCCTCCTTGCAGTGGACAAGTAGTTTTTGACTTCCCTTCCCTGCATGGAGGTTTGTACTGGGCCTCTGCTCATAATTATCATCCACCAATGTTACTTGCCGAGATCTCTTGGATTTGCCCAGCATGTGTCTGTATGTATCTCTTCCATTTTCAGGACCTTTCCTTCAAATAGGACCTTCACGTTTTTCTTTCCGAGACTGTGTTTTCTTTCTAACACCACTTTTTTTCTAGGAGTCCCTCTTTTGGGCTACAAGCCCTCAGTTTTCCCAAGCTAAATAGTCTGTATGTAGAAGGACAACATATGATCACCTTCCTAATTGCTGGTTATATCTCACGTTCCTTTATTAATTGGAGGATTCAGGATCAGCTGCCTTTGTTTATTCCAAGTTCTATCAAAATTTATATGTAGCCTATACTGTTGCAGCTAGGAAGCAACGGGGATCTCCTCAAGGGTTCCACTGTTCAGTTCCAGTCATTTATCTGGAGAACTGACACAACTGTTGCTGAATTTAGTCTTGTCTTTGAAAAAGATAGCACAACTGCATTATACTATGTGTGTATGCATTTATATACACTCATAATTTCATCTCATCATAATATAATTCTACTGTTGCTTTGCATTTTTACCCTTCCTTCAGCAGCCTAAAGAGTAAATATTTAATACTAAGGAAATTTGCCAATATAGACAGGAAAGTTGTTTGTGTGAGAAAGAAATGAAGACAGAGCATGAACTGTCTTCAATAAAGTGTTTTTAACCAATTTCAATGACAAATTGTATGTGGCTATTAGTAGTCATCATGTGAGCCTTTATCTCTGTGCCCCATGCCTCAAGCATTAGCAGCATAGCTGCTCTCATTAGTTTTGAAAATTGATTTTGTTTTATTCCCTCAATAACCTCACTGAGTGTCCATTCCGGGCTTATTTCAGTTTTTATATTTTCTTTCCTTTTGTACATGACACTCTCTGCTCATTTCTTCTGTTTGCCAGTATTTCAATTGTACTAAACCTTCTGAAGTTATCTCACATTAATGGGAAAGGTGCTGTTAAAGTACAACAGTATAGCAGAGCCCAAAAGATTTTTGTGTCTTTTTTTAACTAAGTACACAATTTTTGAGAACTTTGAAAATTATCAGTCAGAGACACAAGCATAGATTTCAGACACCTGCTGATAGGGAAGTTACTTTTCTTCACACAGGAAATTGCATGAAACCAATTAACTTGATATGAGGATTGACAAGATAAGGATAATAGTGAGCCTGGGACTCTCATTAGGAACTCCACTGGAGAGTTTGGTGTCTGCTTGTAACAAACTGCATTTTGAAAAAGAATAAAATGATTATAGATAATTTAGTGCTCAGGTATACAGGTAGATATATACAAAGTGATTATTAAGTATACAAATAAAATAAAGCCAAGATTTTGTAGATTTTTCAGATTTGATATGAATATTTAAAAGAAGCTGGAGAAAAAGTACAGAGGATAATACAAAATTTTCTGTAGTCAAAATTCAAAATGACTTTGTAAATGATGACCTTAAACGTAATTCTGCTAAGTTTTCTCATACTCTCAATTAAACATGCTGTATTTTTGTATGGCTGGGTCACTTCTCATTCCAGTTTAGGCACTTGGAATTTCAATATCTTCCTTAGCTCTTATGTCCTTTCCATGTGTTTTTATTATTTAGATCAAGAAGATTTACATTTATAAGTGTCTGAATCACAAAATAACAGCAGGCCTGAACTATAGTTTAAGCCTGTAGTGAAAGCTGGCGAAAAATTTTATTTTGACCAAAGTTCAGAAGTAGTATAATATCTATTCCCCAAATAGACACCTAACGTTTCCCCAAATCTATCTTAGGTTTGTCACTCATTCGAGTGGTTTCTGCTACCTTCCTCATGTTTATGTGCTTAACCATTCCATGATTAAAATTTTTGTAGTTTCAGTTTGAATGATAGCATTACCGAATGTCTTCTACATTTACTGAATAGCTTCAGGAAAGAAGGAAGGTAGAAAGGCAGATGGAGTCACTGGTCTCCAACTAGACTTTGTGCCACTGATCACCACCCTCTAGGCATGGCAGTGTAGATGATTGGCAGCCTACTATATTGTTTGTCCACCAGCCCATACTTCACCACTTTCTCTACGAGGATCTAATGGAAGGCAGTGTCAAAAGTTGAACTCCAGGTGAAAAATATCCACTGCTCTCACCTCATCTTCCAGGCCAGTCATTTACTGTAGAATTTTATCAAGCATAACTCCTCCTTGGTGAATTCATAATGACTTTATTGTCCTTCATGTATCTGGAAAAGTTTCCCAGGATTAGTTGCTCTGTCACAGGGACTGAGATGAGACTGACTGGCCTGTAGTTCCCTGCATATTCTTTCTGATCATCCTTGACAATAGAAGAGATATTTGTTTTCCTCCAGTCCTCAAGGATCTCTCCAAGTCACCACAATCATTCGAAGATAATTGAGGTTGACCTTGAAACTCTATCAACAAGCTTCCTCTATCTATCAGTGTCCACAGAGGGTCCATTTAAGTCCAGTTTGCTTAGATTTCCTATTCTAATCCTCTTTCACTGTGGGTAAATCTTTCTTGCTCCAAACTTTCCCTATGGTCTCTGGATGCTGGGATTCCTGGATACCGGGCTTACTAGTGATGGCGGAGGCAGAGAAGGGATCCAGTAACTTAGCCTTCTTCATGTCCTGTGTCACCAGATTCCCTGACCCATTCAGCAGGGGGTCTATATTTTCCCTACTCTTTGTTTTGTTGCTTATGCACTTATTGAAGACTTTCACTTCACTGGACAGATTCAATTTCAGTTGAGCTTTGGTTTTACATTCCTCATCCCTGCATGTTCAGACAAAGTCTGTCCTGCTTTCCAGGATACCTGTCCCTGCTTCCACCTTCTGTTACTTCCTTTTTGTGTTTGAGTTTGGCCAGAAGCTCCTTGTTCATTTATGCAGTCCTCCCAGCATTTTTGCTTCACTTCCTGCTTGGTGAGGTGGACTGCTCTTGTACAAAGTTGATCCCTCCCTCCAGGGGAATAGGAGAGAAAATGGGAAGGGTAAAAGTGAGAAAACTATTGTATTGAAATAAAGACGGTTTAATATGTAAGGTAAAGCTGCATAAGTAAGCAAAGCAAAATAAAAAAATAATTTACTTCTCACCATCGGGAAGAAGATGTTTAGCTACCTCCTGGAATGTCATAACCCTGGACTTCCTCTCTTCCTCCTTCTTTCCATCAGTTTTACTGCTGGACACAGTGCCATGTTATGGGACATCCTTTTTGTCACTGGCTGGGCAGCGTGAGAAACAGAGAAGGCCTTGACCGTGTAAGCGCTGTTCAGTAATAACCAGACAATTAATGTGTTATCAACACTGTTTTGGTCACACATCCAAAATACACATGGTACAAGCTACTGTGAATAAAACTTACTGTATCCCAACCAAAATCAGTACAGAATATTATCATATCCCTATGTTTATTTTGTTCTTATACATTCCTAGGTGTAATGGACTTCTATTGTACACTATATACACTATCTGTGTGCAAATACACTAATGTTTCAGGCTGCAGTGAACAACATGTAAGTGAAGTCTCTGTGCTGGGCTTAACACTGCAGTACCTCAGTTCTTACTGATGTCTTTAGTTGCTGGACTAATACAAGGTAAAACAGTAATACGGTCTCCTAATTTTTGCCTTCTGTCCAATAAATTTGTATACTCCAGGAAAACATATTTATTTTGAAGAGGTGTTGTAAATGTTTTTTTACTGCATTACCAATTGTTTTGGACATTACTGTGCAGCTGAGTGTAAAACTGGAAGTACTCCATATGAAATCTATTGGCAAAGAATATGGATTGCTTACAAAAGTTATCATTTACAATGAATCACTGTTTCAAAAGTAAGCTTAAAACATTTCCGTCAATTTTTTGACTAAAATACGGCACTATAACTTCCAAGTAAATGGCACAAAACAAAAAAAGAAGAGAATATGGGGGGAAAGGAGGCTGGAAGAAAGCAATCAGCAAAAACTCAAGCCTTCATTTTACTGTCTTAAAGAGAAGTATTTTCTCTGAAAATGGTCACATGTTAATCTATTGATGAGATGCACATTTCCCAAAAGGTTTTCCGCGGTTGTAAACAACAATGCCAAGTTCAGCAGTGCCACGTTTCATGCAAACATTGAGTAAAAAATTCAAACTTTACAAAAAAATAACACCACATAAATTGTACAAGAGAAGAAATCTGTTGCAAATGAGGGAAGTGGAATTTTGGAACTGAAAGGTACGGCTATGAATCAAACAGCATCTAGATTATGTAATGTCAACAGTAGACAAATTTATAGAAGTAACAGAGACATCTTCTAAACCTAATTGAACACTTGAACTGCAACCAAAAGCAGACATAATTGTGTTATACTAACATAATTAAAAAAACCAAGTTGATAATAGTGGGTATAAGTTGTCAGCAAAATATCTTACAAATATAAAGACATATAAGTTAAAAGAAAAATATTATATTGAATGTATACTTCTACAAACACTTTGGTGAAATTATAGGAGCCCTACAATTCTTAGGATTAGTAAGGACAAATGTGGATGTACATGACTGGCACTATTCAAAATGTAACCAATTGTGTTACAGGGGTTAAAAATGTGCTTTTGAATATAGATTCTCATTTATGAAATGCATATATCCTAAATACATATGCATTGTCTTGATCTCACACCTTCACAAACTGCCTATGACTAATGTCTTATAGGGATAAAAGAAATCTTCTAACAGAGAGTATGAAACTAGAATCTAAAAGTGTGAATTTCTGCCATTTCAGCAGTCCCAATATTATAATATTTTGGGGTTTGTTTTGTCTAGAGTGAAATGTTTTTTTTGAATGTAACAGTCTTTTGGAGGATAAAAATGTAAAAGTGTACATGAAGTGTTTGACGTTTTAGATGGAAATGAAATGTTTTGACAGCTGAATTAAAACTTTTTACATTTATTAACTGAAAAAGAAAATTCTCCTGGTTTAAAGTACGAAGAAACTCCTAACCAATGAACAAACTTATCTTACATTCATTTTCTCTGTAATTGCTGATAATAATATTTTTTGGTGATTTCTTTCAAAATATCAATTACTGTCTAGTCAAAGAATATTAGATTAGTTCCTTGTAAGTGATTTTATGTATCCAGTATATCAGTAATTTTCCAAGTTTTTGTTTGTATGCTTTTCTCCTTTTTACACCTGAAATAATTTAGTAACTGGAAATTTGATTTTTAGGTGACTATTACCTGACTAATACAGTGATTCCTTCAGTGCTGTGCAGTCCACAATATAATTTACATAGTCCTATAAGCAAGGTTATATTGAATATTGACATCTTTTTCAGAAGCAGGGTTAGATACTTATTTTACTCATCCTTACAAGGGTTTACTCACTGTTTAATCTCAGCTACCTCTGGAGGAAATATGGCATGGCAGCAATGCTAAATAGAGCCTTCAGTGAAGGTGGAGATAATGAAAAATAATCAAAATCAGGGAAATTGTTGGGTTGACAGTCGTCAATGCAAAACCAGATGTGAATACTTTGACAGGGCTTTTAAAATTGAAATTACAGAAATTAATGCATGAATACTTACTTTTTCTCAATAAATCTTTAAATATATGCACATAAAAGGACAACTCCATTAATAGAATCATAGAATCATCTGGTGGGAAAAGACCTCTGAGATCATCGAGTCCAACCATAGCTGTCCACTAACTAAATAATGTCCTTCAGAAACTCATCCACCTTTTTTTTAAACACCTCCAGGGATGGGGACTTAACCACCTCCCTGAGCAGCGTGTTCCAGTGCCTGATAACCATTTTGGTGAAGAAATATTTCCCAATGCCTAGTCTGAACCTCCACTGGCACAAGTTGTGTCCACTTCTCTTGTCCTATCATCTGTCACTTTCAAGAAGAGACTGGCAACCACCTTGCCATAACCTCCTTTCAGATAGTTGTAGACAGTGATGAGATCTCCCCTCACCCTCCTCTTCTCCAAGCTAAACAACCCCAGTTCCCTCAGCCTCTCCTCATAGGACTTGCTCTCCTGCCCCTTCACCAGCCCCCTTGCCTTTCTTTGGACATGCTCCAACACCTCAATGTCCTTCTTGTAGTGAGGTTCTCAACCTAATCCTTGTAGTCTTCCTGGGATGCCTGCCCCTCTTCCAAAGCTCGTATAATTTCTTCTTCTACCTGAGAACAGTACAAAACTCTCTGCTAAGCCAAGGCAGTTTTCCTCACACCAACTTTTCTTACGGCACACGAGGATGACCTGCTCTCGTGCCACTAGGATTTCCTTCTTGAGGAGCATCCGGCCCTCTTGGGCTCCTTTGTCATTTAGAATTGCCTCTCAATGAAATTTATCAACCAGTCTTCTAAACAGTTTGTAGTTTGCCCTCTGGCAGTCCAAGGTGGCAATTCCACTGATCCACCTCCTTACTCCTCCTAGAACTCTTTTTTCCCCAGGTGTTAGGGACGGCTCCCCCACTACTGGGTTGCTTACCCCTCATAGACCTGCTCAGTAGTGGGGGAACACACAGGTTTTTTGATGTCTGCTGGCGAACTGGAGTTGACAGACCTCCCAGGGTAAATTCAAACAATGTTTATTTTGGGCAGAGCCAAAATACAAATCAGCATTTATGTTAAACACAGCCAAAAGAGCAAAACAATATTTTGGGCACAGCCAGAAGAGCAAACTGTTTGTTTTAGACATGGTCAAAGCAACCAATCAATATTTTGGACATGGCTGAAATATGGAATCAGTACTGGTTTTGGACATGGCAAAAACAGCAAATCAATATTTTGGACACGGCCAAAGTATGGAATCAGTATTGGTTTTGGACACGGCCAAAACAACAAAGTTGTTAAAAAAAAAGATCCCAAACTGTTCTGATCCTAATCTAATACTTCAAGGTAGCTACACAAAACAACACAGCTTGGATCTCATCCAATGATCAGTGGTGTCATGGAAAACAGAAGCAAAGGAACAAAAAGAGAGAGAGGAATAAGAGCGGGGGGGAAGGAAAACATTAACCATTCCATGGGCCCCTGGAAAACGTGTTCTTCAGGACCAAGTGGTCCTGTGTTTACTCTGCAGCATCTTCTCATGCAGTTTCCATGGGGTGCTGGGAGCATGGCAGCCTGCCTTCTTGGTGGGCTTCTTATTTAAAGGACAAGTCCATGCCCCCTCCCATAGCATGGTGTGTATATTTATGTGTGTGTGTGTGTGTCTTGCTGAGGAAGTTCTCAAACTGGCGCATGCGCAGAGGCTTCTTTGTGGAGGTTCTGGAACTGGGTCTGGGGACTCCAGGATCACTGGCAGTTCAACAGACCCTTGTCAGAATAACCCCTTCCTGAACCCTCTGATTCTGCATGTACAGTCAGGTGGTGGGGGGCGGTACCTGCTGCAGCACCTCCTCCCCCTTCACTGCAGCAGTGCCTTCTGCCCAGCAGGAGCCACAGCACTTAAGAAGTTGTTAAAGACAACAATACAAGTAGAGTCAGACGATGTTGAAGGTAATACAAGTAGAACCAGTTGGAGTTTAAGACAACAATGGAAGTAGAGTCAGTCTCTATAGCAGGTATACAAATTTTTTGTACACTTGTATGTGTATAAACTTTGTATCTGTACATGCAAAACAGAATAGAAGGAAAAACATCATTGAATACGACTCATAATGAAAATGCATCACAGAAAATAGTAATACCTATCTTAAAATGAGATTAGGATAAATTTCAGACTGAGATTCTACTGAAGGTAATAACATTTCCATTTCCTAACTTTTGAATCCTTAAAAGATTGTTTGGACCGGAGATCTATAAGCAAGATGTACCTTAATGGACTTGATATGTTTCCTGGCTCACTCCTGGAAAGAAACTTGACTAGGTCAACCTCTTCTTTATCCCTACGGTAATTCAGATTGGAGAGGATCTCACACTATCATTGAATTCAGTATCTTGTTGAAAGAAGAACTAGGAGGCCAGGGAAGAATCCTCAGGGTTTTTTCCAGTCCAGTTCTGAAAAATCAAGTACAGATAAAACACATCACTTAAATGACTACCCTCCTTCCTCTACTTGGTTCTTTTAGAAGGCGTTTAAGTCACTTTATCTTCCTACAACTATGTAGTCTTGATTAATGAGGCACTTGGGATGTACTAATTTCTGCTCAGGTGGAACACAGCAGAGATGTTCATCGGTTTCTGTTATTAATTTTTTACTTTTCTATTTTTTTTCTCAATCTTCCTCTAGGGCCTAGGGAAAGATCTAGATCTCATATCACATCATAGAAAATTTAAACCGGTCTCAGAGGGGACTGAGGTACTGGAGTCTGCTCACGTCTCTTTTTGTCAAAATATGACTTCTTCAAAACCTTGGCCTCTTCTTCACATCATTTCACTGTTTATTGCCTATCATATCTTGCATAAGTAATTTGCGTTCACTTTTGAGATCTTTCTGTTCCAGACCCACACTGCCTATCATTTTTCTCTTACTGTTGAGAATCTTGTTTATCTTCCATCGTGACTTCTCTCCACTGGCCAAATGCTTCTTTTTTTCCAAACAAATGTCTTTGTACTTTGTTTCTTGCTACCTCTTGGCACGTAGGAATTGTTCCCATAATGCCACCTCATTATCCACCTCAAAAACACTACTCAAAATTCTCCTTTTACATGGTGCCTACAAAAAATGTGACTGTCGTTAGACCACTGATATGCTTAGATGCCAGACTGAGCACAGTCTCATTTTCTTCAAGTTTCATGCTGTCTGAAGTGTTGTAAAACGCCAGTAAATATATTTAACATCATCAAGCCTTTATAGTGAGGCATAGTTTGTACAGTCTGTTTAAAAGAAGGCTGCATAAAATTTAAACTGCATAACAGTTCTTTCACTTGGTATATTGTCCTATTCAAATGAGACTGAATTCCTTCACTTCCCGAATTTGGTATTTCCATTCACTTAATGATGAGAAAAAGCATAGGTATAGCCTGGACATTTCATGGCTTTACAGTACATGGACTGATTTAGATTTATTGTTGATGGGATCCTTTCACACATCAATTTTAAAAGATTTTGGGCCTAGAGAACAAAACATAAATCTTCAGACCCTAACATTTCCACTTTAATGTATGGTTGTAATTATTAAAAATATGATGGATGTCTAAACATCTATGGAAGCAAGTGGAAAAGCAAAGTTCTAGGGGTTAAATTCAGTGCTATTTTAGGAAATTCGTTACAACCCTTCAGGCTTGCCACAGTTTCAAATATTCATGAAAATTTTCCAGCAAAGAAAACAGAGAATTCATATAAACATGTTATGATATCATCACCACCAGTGTGCTGTTTAGAAGGCAGTCAGTCTCTGACCTTTGACAAGATACAATTATTGCAGGAAGTATTAAGTGCGTTGTATAACTCTGAATTTCATGTGCATATAAAAGTAAAGATTTTTGCAATAAGAATGAATATCATGGAAATGTGATTAAAAAGTTAAAGCGACATAGTAATAGCACTTTAGATTGAAAAGTAGGAGCTACCAAATGGGATAAATGTTCTTTAAATTTGAGCTAAAAAAGAAAGCAGCCTCTGCCAGCCTCTAAACTTTTGGCAGCTTACTATTATACAAAGCACTTCGAATGACCACTGAGACTGCAGTATTAGGTTGACAAGATATGGTATTTCCTTCGGTATTCCAAACTCCTTAACACATTATTTGGTAGCATTTGGAAATTCTTCGTGACCTTTTCCAGTAACCTTCTCTTGAGCACTGAAATGAGGCTGTTTATATCCCCTGAGAATAAAGCTCTGACTCACACATTTCATGGCCCAGGGAACGGCAGTACCAGAGGATCCCAGAGAAAAAGTAGGAAAGAAAATGCAAGCAGAAACATTGTCACAAAAGAAACATCACGATTGAAGCAGTACATCTTTGCACTAATGGCAAGCCTGAAGTTTTATTAGGAAGTAGTTTTTATTCTCCCTTAACCCTTTCCTGAAGCGTGTGTGCACTACTTATGTGAATAAGATTTGTTACACGTACAGTATGTGAGCCAAATTACTAAATTGTGAACTTAATTGTGAACTTAATTGTGAACTTAATCTCTCTTTTTTCTTTTTTAGAATTTCGATTGGCTGTTTTCAGTTAAAACACATTCTAGAGATAAGAAGATTTTATTTTTTTTAGTCAGTGTATTACTTGGTAAATGTTTTCTTTATCAATTCATAATTGCCAAGCAGAAATACTATTTACAATTTTTGCTTACCTTTTTAAGAACTTTTTCTACTGATTTTCCACTGTAAGTTCCTTTTGATAGGCCTTCAGGAATTTTCATGATCTTTCTTATGAAAGATTTGCTTACCCAGCTACTGAGGCAACTGAGTCTAGTTTTGTACTCCAAAATTACAAAAGCAATGAGAGAAGATAGCAAAGGATACTTAATAAAAGTTATTTAGAAAAATGGAAATTTTCTAAGCAGAGGAAATTTCCCTCTCTGCTCTCATACACATGAATCTTTGCAATGAAACAACTATGGACAACAGATGTCATTATCCCTCTCTTGAATTCCAAGATGAAAACAAAACAAAACAAAATAATAAAACCCAAATCTAACCAGCAATTATTGCCCAATATTATATTTTGAATTACTTTTTATGTTTTGTATAAATAGAGTTTCCGCATGTAACAAGAAAGAAAGCAAATATTATTAACTCAGTTAAATTTATTTATTTTTTCAAATATTTTTCCTTATTAATAGAATAAAATAGATCTGAAGTAGAAATTCTGCCAGTACAGAGCATCTTTGTAACTTCACAAGGGGTGCTGGAAAATGAGTAAATCTGTTCATAAGTCAGAGGATTGGAAGATTTATTAGTAAGTGAGGTGATTTCCAACTCAGTAGATTAATAATAGCTCTTAATTGATAATTGATAATTAGCTCTTATGGAATGCAAAATGAGGAAGCTTGTAACATACTCAATGAAGCTGATCATTGCACATAGGGGAAGAAGTTTGTTTTTGTAAAAGTGTGTTTTAACCTAGCTTGAACTGAGCAGTTTTGTGTGGCAAAACTTTATGCATGACCTCTGTGACTCAGAAATGTTACAGGCAAAATATTCCTCAGAGATGGGGAACTAAAGGTATTTGTGATTCTAAGAACAGACATACACAGCATTGCTCTTTTTATCAAAATATTTTCAGACTATTTGAAATAATAAACAGTGTAGAAACGTAGTATTGAAAAGGAAGATTAACTAAGCTGACTGTGAATAAACACTCTAGGAGAACTCAAAAAGAATGGGAAAATTTAAAGCAATTACTTACAGTAGTAGGACTGGGTTACTAACAGAGGAGTGCCCTTTGAGTCCTGTGATTTTTATGCCTGAGATAATCTTCAGATGTATAGTTAGTCAATTGTGTTTATCAGTTATAACTCCTTGTGAAATAGACAAATGAGTTAGTAATTCAGTAAAGTTTCAAAAAATACTGTTTCAATAAATACTGTTTCAAAAAATACTGTTAGGCTTCCACCCTGCATTTACACTAATTATGACTGCCAAGCTTTGAAACATAAACATAACTGTATGATTCTTTCTATACAGTCTGTAACAGTGAGCCTAATGATAACTGGAAGACCATAAAAGGAAAAACTGTGAATTTAACTAGAAATTTAACAGTACTGGGCCAATACTGCATACAACGTAAGCAGGGGTAGAAAAACTAGTTAAATACAATCCGACATCCATTAAAAGCAGTAAAGATAAACACTGCCAAGACATAACTGCTGTTTTCAAGTCTGAGTTATTTACATCTTCAAACATCATTAGCATAACGTGACTCTGAAATACAAGATAAATGTTATCTAGTATTAGCAAAAGCAAATGCCTCTAGACTAATTTCAGATGTCCTCTATACTCTCCTGATCAATGACTTATTTTGTGGCTATTTATCCTTTCATTATTCATAAGCCATTTCTTAAGATTATGAGACTAATAGTTTTCATATTGTGAAACTTGGGTCTAGGTTGTAATACTTGACAATTTTCACAGTAGATAGGAAAAAAATTGAGATACTATAAGATTGTTACTTTAAATTTCAATTTCTATGTGGCAGGAAATAGACCATGACAGCAAGAGAATATGCAGTCATTATTTTACCACTGGCTAATGAAATAATACATGATGCAGACAGCTGATCTCTTGGTCCCCAAGAGCTTCTCCTTTTGTCACAGTTGTGAAATCGTGGCTATTTCAGTGAGGATGCAACTCTACTTGGAGGCTACAGCAGATATATGCCACTTCTCTCTTCAGGCTTTGCAACCTCAAGAGCAGAAACCCTCACTTCTGTCCCTTTTTCTCTCTTTCTCATCTGCATAGTTAGAGTAGATACTGCTCCTCCTTTCTACATCTGGCCTCCTTGTGTCAGTCCAGAACATGAAGACATGGTGAGTAAACGGCTACTTCAAAGAGGAAGATTGGATCTTGGAATAAAAAGCTCTGTGTAAGTCAAAATAGTGTTCCTAAATTAAACTGAGGAATCGGAGGGAGCAGTGGTAAAGCAGAGTGGGGAAGAATGACAGAGTTTCCAATAATTCAAATACCTTTGAGTTTCTTTGCAGTCCCTTAAAATGTTACTAAATTCTACAAGTCTCCCTCTTCCTTGAAAATCCTTTTGCAGCTTCCTAGTTTTCCCTCATCTTTCCAGAAACCCGAAAGACTCCTCACCACTCATAATATTCCTCCCAGTTATATTATCCTCCTTCTTTTTCAGTCTTTGATCTGTTACTTCCATGAAATTCATTTTTGTGTACGTTTCTGAGAACTCTGATGCTAGAGCAGTTTCTTAAGTCCTGGAAGATTTGGGGAGATTTATAAGAACATATCTGTACCTTGGGGCTGTTACCTGGAAGTTATTTTTTTTTCAGGGATCTAGCATCCTTCATTCTTCTCTCCCCTGAGATATAGCCAGGTTTAAAAACTGAAGTTATTGCATAACAAGGATGAGATTCACGAGTGTGGTTTATGACTAATTATAGTAACAGTTATTGTCATGACCTTGCCAGTCAGAGCTTCTTGGGCTAAGATCACGTTATGCTTTAAGTGAGTTTTGTTGTACCTGAGGTCTTTGTCAGATATCTCAAGGCCGTAAGAGTCAGCTGAACAGGCCAAGAAATTCTAAACTTGGAGTAAGGCTAAGCTGAAGTGTCAGAAAAAATATGTCAGAGATACTCTGTTTACTAAGTATGTAGAACACTATGTGTTACTTTAAAAGAAAAACAAACAGATAATTTTATACTCAGTGAGTCATGAAGTCTGTTAAAACCCAACTATTACTTAAGGGGATAAAACAAACCAGAAAAAATCAAACAAAAGAAATTATTAAAATCTGGGACTAAAATTCACAGGGACTCGTAAGTGTTTATCCTGTACACAGGGAGAAGCAAAGTCCATTGGCCCCTATCTGTATGTAATTCCATTTTAGCAACTGGGTACAATTCAACAATCTCTGCACTCAAAGTGTGAGAAATGTGTTGAGCACAAACTGAAAGAAGGCATTTTAAAGCATACCAAATGTAGATCTCATTCGTCAGGACTCATATCCCTGGTACTCTTTCAGCATGGCTACATTATACTGTGCAGGCATAAACTCGTGTAAATTTTCATTTCCCCCAGGTTATGTATTCACACGGGCCTCAGAAAAAAATGCAAGTGAGAGCAGAAAAAAATGATGCTTTGTTGCATTATACCTGGGAGGTAAAACTTTTCCAAACCACAACTATTCAAGGGAAAGAGAAATTCAGAAGAGAAAAATACTGATAAATGCCCTAATATTAATGTTTTAATAATGGGCAAGGTTAGGATATGTGAAATGACAGCTAAAAAAAAAGGTAGGATGTCTTATGTTGAGAGGTGTCACATCAAAGGAAGAGAGAGAAGGAAACTCATTACCATGTCTGGACTTAGACTTTTTGTTCTGGACTTATTAACTGCAAAAAACAAAGTAACGAAAATAAAATAAACCAAAATACTTTATAAATATAAAAATCAGTAAAGAAAGTAGAAGCAAAAGGACAGAGATCTGTAGAGACCAAACTGTATGGAAAGACATAAAGAGAGTGCTTTAGTAGGCATAAAGAACTAGATACTCACCTGGTTTAAATCAGCATGGCTTCAGTGGGGATTTGGTCTAAGTAGATATTTGTCAAATATGTATAGAAATATACAGTACTGTGTGGAGGGATCTATCCAATAGTAAATAGGATTGAATTAATTAAAAGTATATAGGTTGGATACTAGGAAAATATTAATAGTAGCATGTATCAATTTAGGAATGTGTCTCCTAAAGGAAATGAGATAAAAGAGCTATTTCTTATGAAACAGACATAAAGAACTAAATACATCTCATGGAAAACTGTCCTACATGAACTAAAATGAGTTGGCCACATTGTTTCTATTATCTACTTGCTGTGACTTTCTGAAGCATTTGCAGTCTCTGTGCTTGTAGAATTTGTGGCACACTAGGAAGACACCTGGACTTGCTTTTGCTATACTATTTGATATAAAGCTGAGCTAAAACAGAGAGAAGCAAAGGGGAAAAAAGCAAGGCTGTGACTAATGAGTAAGGCTGTCTATGAGTCATCAGAGTTAGAGCAAGGAAAACACTACACAACTGTCCTTTTTAACACACTTGTCCTTCTTTTGTTTACTTGCCAGGTAAATTCAGGTATGTGATGAGGTGATTACAGAAAGGAGACAGCTTTGGGCCTTCAGGAAAGACTTGATTGTGTTTCAAAAGCACATAGAGAGAAATGATGAAAACTACTGACTATGTAAAAGGCAGTGAATGAGAGAAATTACCTGCAGTAATAAAGACTAGCTACAGGACCCACCCATACTTCACACTGGAAATACCACACTAAAACTTGGAATTCCTCCAAATCATAAGAGTTTTCTGGTAACCAAAAAAGTTACTGTTAATCATCTATCTTGTCAGCCTGATGAACCTTCCAAGTTTTGGCTTCAAAACTAAAAAAACCCACCCACCTTAATGAGAGGAAACCTGAAATAGCTGAACCCACAGGTGTGCCTTTTTACAAATCAGACAATACACAGCACAGGACAGACCCTCACCTTGTGTTAATTATTTTTGGTACACTGAGGTCCGTGACCCTCTTTTACACATAAGCAGAGATTTTTTTCTCAAGAACTTGAAATTTTTCTTCTGTTACAGCTCTTGCCCTCTCTCTGTACTCTGGATTATAGTGTAAATAGAAATCAGATTTTCGGAAGTGTTTGTTTGATATCCAGGGATATAATATTTCTATCTGTAGCACTGAGAAGAGACCTGCTATTCTGTTAGGGGCATAGAAAGAGCCTCCATATTCCTTCCCTGTCGACAGCATTATATTTACAAGAAGCTTTTAATACCCTCAGTTCTCCCTCTCTCTGCCAGTTCCATTTGAACAAGCTTAAAATAAACTTCAATATTTGAAGTTCAATTTGATTAGCCCTAAAATTATGTGTGTTTCTATGGGAGCTCCTAGTGGATTTTTTTTCAAATAAAAAACCAAGGTGGCTCCCGGAGAAATTAAGAGAAGTGTTTGTATTTTATGTCTTGGTAGTAACATTTTGCTTTTACACTTAGTATACTTGACTATTTTATTCAATTCAAGGTTTGAATTCACATAGTTGTGCTTGGTTTTATGTATGAAAGAAGAAAACAATGAAAGATGAAGGCGTTTCCTCATGTCATCCCTTGCCTCTTGTTCATTTTTAGTCAGCATCCTGCAAGTGATGTGAAGTTTTCTATGATGCTGTGGGATTCCTTTTTCTTTGAGTTCCATGCTATTCATGTTGAGCTGACATGTAATGTTACTCATTACTATAACTATTGGGAAGAATATCAACATCAGTATTTGAACATCTTTATTTTGAATGTCAGGCTCACTTGAGAAAGTATTTCCCTTACCATGTTTAATGAAAAAGTATATTGGTTTATGTTTCTTATACTCTACCTATTTCAACAGCTAGAAAGAAATTGTGGTTTTTTTCAATAAATTAATCTCCAATTCAAAAATACAGCAGGAATCTAACCAATTGGATTAACATTACCAACTAACAGCAAAAAAATGAATTGTTACACAGAATCTAATTCTGATCTTAATCTGCAGGGTCTGCAGTGTCATAATTGAAGCAATTTCAATACTGCTACACTTAATTATATGAAAGTATGTGGGATCAAGAATTGGACTAGTGACATTGTTTTTTCCATTTACTATCTTTGGAGAATGACGTATGAAACATTTCCTGACTGGCTTTTATTTTGTCATCTTCTCTAGGAATTTCCCCTGAAAGGAAATGCCAGAGAGTGGGTTGTAAAGATAGTTTATATACTGTCAAGATAATGTTCTTTAGTAAAGGCCAGATTACATTATATTTGATGTTTGCCAGCTGCTTACCCCCTCTTAACGAGGCATGTATTCTCCTGATATAGGATCCACTTTCTCTTGTGTTTGTTTAACAGCCATGAAAGTCATGAGTCAAACCTGCCAATAGTATGCACTTGCAAAAGAGCTAGAATTATCTCTATTTTGAAACAAGCATCAGAAAGATGATGTGCCTGTTCTTTTCTTGTTATCAGTTCTGCAGTCCACCTAAGTCTGCCAGCTCTTCTAAACACACTGAAAATGTTGAATGGCAAGGAAACTTTGAAAATGAATACCAATCAAGAATGATAAGTGTTTTCTATGAACAATCCATTTACTGTATTTATTATCCCAAGGGTTTTACGGAAAAAGGGAACAAATACCATTTCAACTCTATTTGCCTCTCAGATGCATAATTATAATCTTCTCCTGGATCATGAAAATCTGTAAAAGTTCTCATAGTATTCAAATTTTTTTAAAAAATCGTTATTTATTTAAAGGTTACTAATTATATTGAAAATATTTATTAAGATTATTTTTACCATACTTAATTCATCCCTAGTTTTTAATTTTACAATTGAAGATAGATGTAAACATTCAAGACATAAAGGAGAGGAGTACAAGAAAATAATCCATAAAACTACGTTGGCCACAATCTTTCATGTACCATTTTCTTGAAATTGAACCAAGACTGTGAAAATTCAACCCAGAGATATTATTACTCTAGTTTTGACATATAAGTTTCAGAAACAACATCTCTCCCCCTGAATACAAATTTAACAAATGCAGGACTTATTCATCTTGAATTTTTGTAGTTATTTGTTAATTAAGTAAAAAAAAGAAGTAGCCAAAATAAGCAGCTCCTTTCCTCTGGAAAAGTAGGGGGCAAGGAAGCATTTTACTTTTTCAGATGAAATAATCCCATAACTTGTAGTCTGAGATGAAATTTAGAGTTAGAAGACATCTCTTTGTTGCTATTCTTGTAATAGACAATCTCCTACAATTAATTTTGTTATTTGGATCAACTTTGTACATAGTGGCTAGAACTAACTGTAATTCCTCTTTGACTACTTGAATATCAGACTGTATGTCTGTATTACAAGGGAGTGTTTCTTACCGCTTAAACTCTGAGGTACAATTGGTGAATATATATACACTTCAAAAATGCTCATGGAGAAGGAAACCTTTCAGGAAGACAAAGGATGTCTATTGCTTAAGGTGTAATTGTCTTCTTTCAGGGTAACTGATTTCTTAATTTGAAATAAGTACTTCAAAGAGATTCAAAGTGAGCTATCAATCCTTTGAAGTTGTCACGAGGTAATGATTTAGAATTTCCATTTCAAAGAATTTTACATCTCAGATAAAATGGAACAATTCCATTGAAAACCAGAAGAGTCAGGTTTGAAATGACAACAAGACATTTTCTAAAGGACCATCTTACAGAAATGACATGCTTTTTTTTTTTTTTTGGCAAGTATTTTGACCTATATCTGCTATTATGTGAACCCATCATTTTAGTACTAAGTAAACTCAATTACTCTCCAGAAGTTAAACTAAATAAAACTATTTCTGCTTAGTCCTTAATAAAAACTTATAGCTTTGAATATTAGGTTTTGGGAAGATCATGTATTTATTTCATAATTTTTTTACTTTCTTTTTTCAAGAAAGGTCAAATCACATAATCTATTTATTTGAATATATACATAGACATGCACTACTTTTACTTACATGATTATTACATTCTGGTTTCTGAATAGATGACTGAGTTTATGACAATTACTTTGTGACGTCTTCGCTTGTCTTGGAAATGGAGAAAACATAAATCTTATTCAGTCAGGATTAATTCCAAGAAGAAACAAACAGGCAGCATCCCTGGGAAGGAGACTGCCAATGGCAGAGAATTTGCTATGGTCAGATTGCCTACTTACCTGAGTCACAGCTCTGGGACGTCAAATTACGTAATAAGTCTCACACTAAAAGAAGAGCTATGAACTATTAGCTAACATTTGGCAGAGTTATGTTTCCCAGCAGCAACATTGACTGTGATTTTTTTAACTTTTCCCAGCTTCTAGATGTCAGCAGGAATAGAAATACCTCTCTCCATGGTCTTCCACATAACTTCCTACCTTACGTCCTGTGGCAGAAATGACATAACCATGGCCAACAGGTCCCTTGCTCTCATGTTTCTTCTCTAAAGTTAAGAAGCTTTAAACCGGCTACAGAACCAGCAACAGAATGAATTTAATACACATGGAAGATGCAAAGTCTAGTTGAAAGTATGATTGCATTTACAGAAATGAAAAAACATAGAAATATTTCAATCTTATTTTGAAATCTTAACTGAGTTTAACTGGGTCACTTTCTCCTGGTAGTAGGGCATCCAAATTTGTCATTATATTCCTCAGCATACTGGGCAAGTCTTATTAATCAGAAAATTAACTTCCATAGAAAAGATAGTTAGATAACAGACAATAAATATACAATTGAGAAAACTTTTCTAGTAAAGGAATCTTACTAATAGGATAGAATGCTAGAAAGATTTGGAGAAGCAAATTACCCCAGAGGAATGTACTTTCATGTGGAAAAGAGGATCTATCACCTCAATCTGTAGCATACCATAAGAAAATTTAAGATATAGTTTTACTTCTTGCAAGCCAGGCTCACACTTAAGAGGGAGAATATCAGAGAAACTGAGGTGACAAGCAGATTTTATGGATTTTGCAGACATAACAGTGCAGAGAGTCTTGGATAGTGCCTGAAAAATGTAGTAGAGATCAAGGAATAAGATTTCTCTTTTTCTTTCTAGCCAAACTGTCACAGTTGAGAACAGATTTAGTTTTTCATTTGCTAGTAGCCACTGAAGTATTCTATAGTTTCTCATTCAGAATAAAGAAAAATAATCTCACAGAGGAATAGCTCAAGAACATAAGGGTCATGGTGAAAATTTGAACCCATCATTTATTTATTGACATGTACAAGAAATTATATTAATCTAGTTCGTTGCAGTATAACTTTAATTTAATAAACTTGAGCACTTAAATCACTCAAGCAGCTAGCATTCTACATGATGTAAGAGGCGTATCGAATCAAATCACTGAATACTAAGAGGATACTATATTACTAAATACTTTTAAATGAAAACAAATCAAAATACGACCTTTCAGTGATTATTTTGTTGTTGATAATCAGTAGCAGTGATCTATAACTCTGTTTGATATCCTAAATTGTTATTAAAATGTCTTTTATCATTGGGAAAAATAATTCGCTGCTAAACAAAATGTTGATATTTCTCTGGCTTAATATCCTTTCTGAGATGAACATTTACCTGGTTAAATATTTTTAGTGACTGAAAACTCGAATCACTGAAGAAGAAAAAAATAATCTTAAGTCTGTGAGAGAACATAGTAATAGAGAGAACAAAGAATAATCAAAAGGAGGAAAACACACAGATAATTATGAATCTTTTTTTTGTCACTGTCATTGAAGTACTTGAGTTCTGTATTTCACCTTTATTTCAGCTTTTGATTTGATATTTGTTAGGAGACTGACACACTGGGAAGACTGTACATGCTTAAGTAGCAATAGTTTTGTAAATAAGTCATGTATTTATGTTGCGTCAAGTCTCTTCCAGGTTGTATCAGTGTCCATGTGAAGAAACATGTTTTAATTTCAGAGATGTTACTTTTAATTGATGTTGCTGTATCACTTTTTTTTCAAGATTTTGATAATTTTTATATTATATAAATAGCAGGAGATTTGGCCAATAGTTTTTATGTTCATATAATACACTACCTTCATACTACTCATTCAACTGTAATGATTTTTAGAAGGAAAACTCATAGCTAAACAGAGAGCACTGCAAGGCTTGTCTTCCCTCCCTTTGTTCTGCTGCTGTTCTGAATCTACTTGTTTTAGAATCTAGCCAGTATTTTCATGTGATTCTCATGTCTGAATGAAAAGAAAAAAAATAAAATCTCAGGTCACAAGATGTTTTCATTTCTTTTGAAAGGTGGATACCAAATATTTTTTAATGCAGTTAAATTAATTTCATAGGGAAAAGACAAAGAAAATACTGGACTCAAAATCAGTTGAAGTGAATGTGGTCGATTGTGTAAACTTCTGACAAATCTGCTCGGAGCTATGGCAAGGAAGGAAAGAGATGGAAATACAACCTCCAGCATTCTGGAAACATTTTGGCCCCCAACCACTGCCAGCAGGAGGATGCTGCCAGAACAGCATTTCTGTAGAGAGTGAACACTAAGTTATTTGGTGATTTCTACTCCACTGTAGTTTGCCTTCCTTGAGTTTTGCATCCTCTCAAGGGCAACATTTGATTATTAGGATCTGATGGTGGCAGTCTTTACTGATCAAGGGTTCAAATCATGACTCTTTTCATGAGAATTGGAAGGAGTGAAAGCAGACTTCCAAAGGAAAGTCCGTTAAATAAGGAGACATCCAAAATAGCTCCATGTCCAATTTGGCAGCTTGAGTAACTGCTGTGATGAACAATATTCATTGTAATATGTCAAAGAAGCAATAACTTCAGAAAACAGCTGAAGATGGGAGGGTAAAGCAAGGAAAAAGTATTTTCCTGAAGAAAAGAGGTTGCATGAAAGACAGGAAGAAATTGCTCTTTCCCCAGGTAATTCTGTGCTGTCTCTCACTGACAGCACAGCACATTGCTAAGGTTACAGTTTAGACTGTGGAGTTCGTCTGTGTTTCCTAGAATTTTTAATGGACATAGGCAGTCTTCGTTTGTCTTGTTTCTGTGCACTGTGCAGTGCTTTTCCACTTTATCCCACAGTTTTATTCTGCCTGTGTCTAGGAATAATTAGCCCTGGAAAGTATATTTGGTTTTTTTCCTTTTTTTCTTCACAGGAGCTGAGCTAATTAGTTTTAAAATAAAAATGTCTTCATTTAGATTCCCACACTGAGAGCGTCACAAATTATGTCGATTCACCAAATTTGTGGCTGCCAGTTAATAGCTGAGAATTGCCAGATTCCGTTAAACACTTTGGCTCAGATAACATCCTCCCATGGAAAAAAGTCATGGGATGGCCAAAAACCAGGCAGAATGATCTGCAGACTCGAGCCACAGTTTCCACTGCATCATGTGCTGAGGAATGTTGGTGGGATGGGTTCAGACACCCACAGAGTCAGCCGTGATCACAGCCCCTGAACCCACAGGGACTTCTGTGGGAAGTTTTTCCCGCGGATTCATTAACATTGAGGTATGCTTGGAAAAGAATCTCTCCTGCACACAGGCAGACCATGTTGTCCCAGGGTGGCCACATTGTAAGGTTTAAAAATGCCTTGGGGGAATTTACAGGTGTAGAGTGGGAACTGTGCAAAGCACTTCTGCCAATGTCAACAGTGACTATGTAAAGAAAATGCCTGTGGCTTTCATTGGGGAGGAACATTTCTCAATAACAGCAATGCCCTCTCCCTGAATAGTTGCACTCTTTCAAAAACTAAAGACCTCTGTTTGTAGGCAGCTTGCATGCAGTGCCTTTTGTGGGACTAAAAGGATAGATAAGACAACATTACTTCATCTGTCCCTCCTGTCCTGTCAACATTTGGACCACAGGACTAGATTTTTTTGCTCCTTTCAACCCCTCCATACGGGGGGCTTGGAGAAGATTACATAGTTATTTATCATGTACAATCACAGTCTTCTATGTATGGTTAAAAATTCTTCTCACAGCCTGAGTTGTCCAAAGGCTGTGTGAAAATGAAAGGACGTAGATTTCTTTTAATTATTCTAGATCATTCCTCCCATCTTAATGCGTAATTTTATTCTTGTGTTATCAAGGACATCAATACACAGTAAAGGTTTAGAGGAGGGAGAGAGGTGAAGAAACTAATGAAAGGTGTTCTTTTTTTATGAAGATAAAATAGGAATCTACAAATGGAAGTTTATCACAGTTAATGCCCTGAAATAATTTTACATTATCTAAGAAAATAGAGTTTCTCAGTGGTGATGTATTGAACATGCATGTTCTGGAAAAAAAAAAGATACCTACAATATCACATTAAACTTTTAAACATTATTTCTGTTTGAAGTATGTGCCTGTGATTGATCACCCACTTGCAAATGTGCTAGTACATCTCTCTCTTTCCAGTTCTTCTGTCTACAATAGGCAGGTTCAGATAGCCAGAATAAACAGGGGTATTTCATTAAACTATTTACCCAAAACAGAAGTTGCCAGGGAGAGAGAGTCTCAACCCATTTACTAGCCAGAAAAAAATCATTACCAGAAAAAATAATTCCAAATCCAGCCAAGTACAAATTTAGCCATTTATGAATCTCACTCTCACTCTCTCCTTCCCACCTCTTTTTCTCTTTTTTTTTTTTTTTTTATTTTTACTTCCTTTTGCCTGGCAAAATGTTTGGAGTTCTAACTGGCTCCTTCTCTTTCCCCCACCTGTCTGATCCATTAATGGTGAATATTTTCAAGTATGTCTCCACTATAATATAAAGATTAGAAAAACATTTTTTTTAGGTGAAATATTCTCATCTTTGTATATTTTTTAATTTGTAATTGTGAGCCTAAACCAATTCTTATTGAATATAATGAGAGCAGGATACAACGTTTAAAGTACAGTGTGGTAAACAGTATTGATTTCTGTTGAATTACCATGTTTTATGGAACTGAAACAGACAAAAAACAGCCTAGTGTCTGAACATTTTCTAAAAATTAACCTAATTGAAAAAGCCAAATAAAGTTAACAATCAACAATTATCCAGTTAAACCAGGCAAGTTCAAATAAATAAATAAGATTAATCTCTAGTGTCTGTTATTAACAGACTAGCAGAACAGAATTGAAAAAATTATCAGTGTCAGACCATAGGTTGGTAAAGTCTTCCTGTAGCTAGTCTGGAATTAAGCTGTCGTTTTGCATCAACATAGTCATGGGAACAGAAGCTCCTTCCAGGCCAAATACATCTGAACTGCAACTTAAAGTGCTATACATTTCAATGTCAATTTGACAGAAATCATTCTTGTAATTGACTTTCAGCGATACCTGTATGCATGCCAGTGGGAAGACTCTACGTCTGTATTTTAATAACAATGACAAGCAGTGCTACTATGAAGCCATCAACACTGCAAAACATTTTCAGTTAACGACTAAAGAAATACAAGGTTCTAAAGAGTGCAGGGTTTTATGTTCTGCTTCCTTTTGCACAGATTATGGAGAATTGATAACAGATGTTGAATATGCTATCAAAATCACATGAAAAGGAAGACACACTGAACTTTGACCTTAGCAGTGTCTGAGAAAATGTCACTGCTTGCTCATTGCTATTTAAAGTCTATTCTTATATTCCATATTGTTTTGTTAAATGAATAGATGCCATGTTATACAATGGCAGTGAGAAACATAGGAAGGTCTGCAGTGATGAGATTGTGCAATATTCACAATGCAGTACGTGGAATAAAAGATACATACAGAAGCCCAAGCGTGTCAGCCTGTGTCAAAGTCTTGCGAAGTTAATAAAAAACTTTCTGTGACTAACCTGCTTCCTGAGTCTCAAGTTATGTACTATTAAAGCCAACAGGAATTTTGCCATTTATTTCATTAAACCTAGAATCAAACTCGGAATTCTTACATCACATTTTCCATGTTGTCTGCTTTCCTTGTGATCTAATAAACTGAGGTTATAAGAACCACTTTTTGAAAGTGTGCATTTAATCACAGTTAGGTGATAATTAGACTCCATCTGTGTATAAATAACATTGTAGTATCTTTGATATTCATGCATAGCATGCACCTTTTTTTTTAAAGACAGACCTTAGAATTGAAGGACTATTAGTACAAGTAAATTACTTCTGTCTTTTAGAAAAAAACTGGGAATGATTATCGTCTCCCAACCTTATTCAAACAAAGGTTGTTAACAGAAGATACACTGATCTTGAACACATATTAGTACCTCCATATTGACTGAATTGGATAGCATCAGATCTGTCCAAATACCTGGAAGAATAAAAACGCTAACAGCCAGCAAAACATGTGAAGCTGAGGATAAATCACCTTGAAATATTTTGAAAACTGAAGGAAAATAAGTAAATAGTCAGTCAAACTAATCCCCAGAACTATTGAAGAAGTTGCTGAAGGGAAGAGAAACACTGTGAAGGCTTCTGGAAGAAGCGCTATAGCTGATGTAATAAAATAGAAATGCATGAAATGTATTTACTGGTAGGCCTGGAAAATTTTTTTTTACAAAGAAATTCCAAAAACTTTTAAACTCATTTCTGTTCAATCAAACTGCAGAACTGTAATCTACATTGGAATTTCAACACTGATCTTACAATTTTGTAATTTCAAAATACATAGTACCACAATGTACCTAATACATGTAGGAAATTCTGTGTTAAACCATTAGAATATTCAAAATTTAAGCCAGGAAAATGGAAATCACAGAATACGTGATCTTCTAAAATTTCAGGAAACAATCTGATGAATTTTCAATTAGTAATCTACTGTCATTCCATAAATACTACTAAATTTTTACAGTTTATTGCAAGAAAATACAAAAAAAAATTCCTGAGCACTTTTAAGGTTGTTTGAAGGGTGTCCAGCAGCTGAATCCCACAAGTTGGTGATTCATCTGAATCTAATTTGGGACTAGAGTGCTGTTCAGAAACTTTGAGAAATTTTGCAAAATCTGAGGAACTGAACTTTCGAAAGTCCTACGGAAAGGTATTGAATTTTTATTCCAAATAATAAAGCATTAAAAAAAAAAAAGTTGAAAAAAGTCTAAACTTCCTGAAGAATGGTCTTCCAGACTGTGGTTCTACATGTGTCATCTGCAATCTGAATATTAGTGGTGCCCTTGTACCCTTGGTAGCTGTAGGTCTAGCATGTGACCTGTTATGAAGCAGTCTGAAATAAGAAGTCTGGAAGATCACAGTATCACAGCATCATAAGGTTGGAAAGGACCTCTGAGACCTATAACCCAACACTAACACCAACACTAACACCATCATCTAAACCATGGCACTCAGTGCCTCATCCAATCTCCCCTTAAACACTTCCAGGGTCGGCGACTCCACCACCTCCCTGGGCAGTGCATTCCAATGGCCAATCACCCTTTCAGATGGTCCAGTGTATACAGTAAGGTAATACTAAATTAATAGTCTCTGAAACAAACCTTGATTATGTTTCAGTTTACATAATTTCCATAAGAACTTCAATAGTAGAAAAGTCTAGTAAGAGCTATAGTAGCAGTAGACATGTGTTTGTAATAGAAAAGCACTGCTGATATTCTTTTGGGATTGTTGTGAACAGCACTTGTCTTTCATAACTCCTTGTTACTTGAAACAAAATGAGTGGGGGTCATTTGACTAAATGGTAATTACTGTTACACAGGATCTGAACCAGAAATATATTCTATTTTATAGTCAATGAAAAAGAAAAAACGAAAAAAAAAAGAAATACCCCCCCCTCCCCAAGCACTACAGGACATATTTTATCCTAAAGTAGGCATCTAAATCAGATCATTGACTAATGCCCTAAAAATGTCAATTCCCATGCATTAAATCAAAGAGGAATCTGGAGTGACTATATCTATATCCATATCTATATCTATATTTATATCTATATATATATAAATGTTTACCCTATGAGTGTCTCTTTTGTTGAGTAGTACAAGTCTCACCAGTCTCTTTGGATGTCTAGTATTATTCATGACTGTTACAGCAGATACTGCAAGGAACATAAGCTTTATGAGAGAGGTTATTGAACACTTCATGTCTTACTTTTAGAAAACATAGAATTTACAGACATAAATGAAAAGAACCCACACCTGCATATCTCTCTGACAGCACTCAGCGATCTCCAAAGGTAAAAGAAAAAGACACTGGAGATCAATGAAGTATGAGGCTCCGGCATAGTCCTACTATCCTCATTCAAAAGATTAACTGCACCTTACTAAATATCTTGCAGATTTCCAACTGTTTCTCAATGACAAATGTCTAGAATACAAACTATTTCATTTTTCATCTTGTTTAAATTTTCTGTGATAAATGCTAAAGAATTCTTAGACAGATCACTTTGAACTGTGCAGGTGTTCTGTCTGTTTTTTAACCAATTCTTCTGTGAACTTCAGTTTTATGTTTTTGCAAAGATAGATGTAAAATGTGACATGAACAGGTATTTGGTTTAAAGTAATTGTTTACCCTAGGCACAGCACAGAATAAAAGAACACTTCCTGCTGGCAATGCAGCTCCTCTTGGTAACTGAAGACTGTGGACACAAGTATTGAGCTTTTTATATAAGAAAATGTGCATGACGAGTCAGGGGAAATCAGCATTAGAATGTGAGAAAACTCTATACCTCATTTCAAAGAAAGAGTTGCACAAACAGATAGCCTGGGAGCAAAAGAAACTCTTTTTCAGTTTCAGCACCTTACTCTGTATTGTCAACGTCACATTAAAGTAACTTTCCTAACCAACACTTCCAAATATGCTTTAATATTTTAAGAGACATGAGTTTGGAGAATTTTTTAGTAGTGGCCATCAATAAGGGAACAGAAATTAAATAATAAGCAGATTCAAAACCAATAGACTTGGGAGTATAAAAATAGACAGGTTACTGTCACTGCATGTTCTAAGTATTGTGAAAGTTACGGGCAGCTTTGGCTGCAGCAACCATGAGATGGTGGAAGTCAGGATCCTGCATGGAAGAAGCTGAGCAATAAGCAGGATTACAACAACTGGATTTCAGGACAACTAACTGTAGTTTCTTCAAAGACTTACTGGGAGGAATCCCATGAGGTATGGCTCTAGGAGGTAGAGGAGTTCAAGAGTGCTGGGCAACCTTTAACCACTTCTTCCTCCAGGCTCAAGATCAATGTATCTAATGTGTGTATGTATGTGTGTTTATATATAATATATAAAAAATATATTTACATCTAAGAACAACTGAGAATTCTTATTTGTATTAATCAATTTTTAAGGAATGTGTGATTCTAGAGTTCATAGGATTTCATTCTTCCGCGCCATAGTAACTTGTATACATGTCTGAAATGTAGTGAATTTCAAAAGAGGAGTTAAAAATAGTTTACAGTACTCAGTGTCGCCTAGAACCCAACCTTTTCTTTTTTATTTTCTGAAAGAACTTCACTTTTTTTCCTGTTGCTGTACAAATTAGCACAAAATAGGAATAAAATTCTTGAGCTTTGATTCTGCCATTCTCCTCATGTGACACTGCTGAGCCAAATGCCAGATCAAGGCCCAGGCAACTAAGCACTGAAAACAATGAACTGACTAAATACAAAAGGCTGTCACTGATCTCTGTGGGTGTTTTGCTTCAATAAATATGGGCCCTTAAGAAATAAAATAAGAGAACCAAATCTGAAATAAAGATGCGCGTCTGAGGCCACTAATTGTTTTCTGTTTTCATTAGAAGCGTATACTTTTTTTTACTACAGAAAGGAAAGAACTAAGGAAAATACTTTTGTTCCAAGAGGAGACCATTCAAATTGTTGGTAAATAATTTTTCCTATCCAGATGTATTATTTTCAATATATGGTATAATACTAATTTTAAGACAAAGAAATAAACATAGGGGACTAAAACCGTGTAGGGATGAAATAACAATTTATGATGGCTAGGCCTAGGATGTAAGAGCTCAGACTCGTCTAAGATTTGTAATCTTTTCAGTCTGCTAGCAATGTGTTATACGACTCGGTTTTGTCAGATAAAATTTCTATGCTCCATTTTATTGATTTCTATCTATAAGAAGAGTAGTATCAATAAAATTAATTGGAGCCCAGCCTGAACATCAGTAAGTTTGATGTCAATATTTGTAGAGTGTTCTGAGACCATTTGACTGAAATAAGTTATTTTATGCATGATTTCAATATACCACCAATAGGTTCATTTATTTGGCAAGATCTCTTTTGACCAGTCTTATTCATTCCACTCCTGTAGAAATGCTTAAGAGTAATAGAATCACAGAATCTTTTAGATTGGAAAAGAATTTTAAGATCTGACCTTAAACCTAACACTGAGAAGTTCACCACTAAACCATGTCCTTAAGTACTATGTCTGCTTGTTTTTTTTAAATATCTTCTGGGAGGTTGAATCCATAACTTCCCTGGGCACCCTGTTCCAATTGTTGACAACAGTTTTGATGAAGAAATTTTTCCTAATATCTGCTGTAACCCTCTGCTGGCACAACTTGAAGCCACGTCCTCTTGTCTTATTATTTGTTAATTGGAAGAAGAGACCAGCACCTGCCTCACAATCTCCTTTTAAGTAGTTGTAGAGACTGATAAGGTCTCCCCTAAGCCTCCTTTTCTTCAGATCTCAGTTCCTTCAGCCACTCCTCATAAGACCTGTGCTCTAGACTTTTCATCAGATTTGTTCCCTTCTTTGCATACGATCAAGCACCTCAATGACTTTCTTGTAAAAGGCCCCAAACTGAACAAAGTATTTGAAGTGCAGCCTCACAAGCACCAAGAACAGGGGGCCCATCATTTCTCTAACCGTGATGGACTCAGTATGTCTGCTGCAAGCTAGAATGCTGTTGGCCTTCTTGGTCACATGGGCACACTGATGACTCATATTCAAACAGCTATTGACTAACACTCCCATGTCCTTTTCTGCTGGGCAGATTTCCATCCATTCAACCACAAATCTGTACTGTTGTGTGGGGTTGTTGTGTCCCAAATGTAGGTCCCTAGACATAGCTTTGTTGAATCTCATACAACTGGCCTTGGCCAGCCTTTCCAGATCCTTCTGTAGAGCCATCCTTCACTGAAGCAGATCAACATTCCTGCCCAACTTGATGCTGTCTGCAAACTTACTGAGGGTGCACTCAATCCCCTCTTCTAGATCATTGTTAAGATATTCAACAGAACTAGACTCAACACTGAGCTGTGGGTAACACCACTTAAGACCAGCCACCGCCTCTATTTAACTCCATTCATCACAACTCTCTGGGCCTGGTCATCCAGCCATTTTTTTATCCAGTGAAGAATATGCCTGTCCAAGGCAAGAGCAACCAGTTTTTCTGGAAAAATGCTGTGGGAAATGGTGTCAAAGACAACATCCACAGGCTTTCCCTCACCCACTAAGCAGGTCACCTTGCCATAGAAGGAGATCAGGTCACTTAAGCAGGACCTGCCTTTCCTAAACCCATGCTTACTGGATGTGATCACCTGGTTATCTTGTACACGTCATGTGATAGTACACAAGATGATCTACTCCATAACCTTCCATGGCACTGAGATCAGGCTAACAGTCCTGTATTTCCTCAGATCCTCCTTCTGGCCCTTCTTGGAGATGGACATGGCATTTGCTAATCTCCAGTCAACTGAGACCTCATAGGTTAGCCAGGACTGCTCATAAATGATAGACAGAGGCTTGGCGAGCATTTTCTTCATTATTCTCAGGTAGATTTCCTCCAGCCTCATGGACTTGTGTATGTCTTAGTGGAGTAACATTTCCTCTTGGAATATGAGGGCTACATTCTGCCCCTGATCCCAATTATCCAGCCCAGGGGAGTTCTTAATATTAAAGACTGAGACAAAGAAGGCATTAAGTGCCTTTTCCTCATTCTTTGTCACATTGTTTCCCCCTGCATCCAATAAAGGATGGAGATTTTCCTTAGCACATCTTTTGCTGCTTATATATTTATAGAAATATTTTTTTTTGCCATTTACTGCAGTAGCCAGAGTAAGTTCTACTTGAGCTTGGCCCCTCTAATTTTCTCCCTGCATGATACCATTATATCTTTGTAGTATTCCTGAGTTGCCTGTCCTTTCTTCCAGAGGTCATAAACTCTCCTTTATTTTCTGAATTCCAGACAAAGCTGACAGCTTAGCCAGGCTGGTATTTCTCCCCCCACCCCATCTTGTCTTTCAGCACATAGGAACGGCCTGGTCCTGTGCCATTTAGAGTTACTTCTTGAAGAATGTCCAGCCTTCCTGGACTCCTTTACCCTCCAAGATTGCCTCCCATGGAGCTTTGTTGATCAGTCTGCTAAACAGGACAAAGTCTACCCTCAAGAAGTCCAAGGCAGTAGTCTGGCTGAAACCCCCCTCCTCACTTCTTCGAGAATCAAAAACCCTATTATTTCATGATCACTATGGCCAAGGCGGCCTCCAGCCATCACATCATTCTCAAATCCTTCTCTATTCACGAACAACAGGTCCAGCATGGTGCTTTCCATGTCTTCCTATGCTGAGGACTCTAGAGTTGGATGCAGTACTCCCAGTGAGGTCTCAATAGAGTGGAGTTAGAAGGGGAGAATCACTTCCCTCAACCTGCTGGCCATTTCTCTTTTCATGAGGCCCAGGATATGGTTGGGTTTCTGGGATACAAGCACACATATTTGTTTCATGTCCAGCTTTTCATCCATCAGTATTCCCAAATTATTCTCCACAGCGATGCTCTCAATCCCTTCATCCTCCAGCCTGTAATGATACCAAGGGTAGCCCAGACACAGGTGCAGGACTTCGCAGTTGTCCTTGTTGAACATCATGAGGTTCACATAGGCTCACTTTCCCAGCCTGCCTAGGTCCCTCTGGATAGTATCCCATCCCTCAGGCACATCAACCACACCATTAAGCTTGGTGTCATCTGCAAACTTGCTGAGGGTACACTTTATTCTCCTGATTGTATTATTCGTGAAGATATTAAACAGCACTGGTCCCAGTATGGACTCCTGAGGGATATTCTTTGTCACTGATTGGCATCTTGATACTGAGCTATTGACCATGCCCCTCTGCATGCCCCTTTTAAAAATTACTGTAATTTTTACCCTTTTATCATTCACCATGGACTTCACTTGACTGCCATGACTTTTGAAATATCACGGAGAATGGCTTGGCAATCACGCCAGACAATTCCCTCAGAAATCTGGGATGCATCTCATTAGGTCCCATAGACTTTACATACATTCAGGTTCCTCAGGTGGTCAAAAACCTGGTCTTCTCTTTCAGTGGGAGATACTTTGCTCCCCCAGTCCCTGCCTTGTGGTCCACCCACTTGAGGGGTTTGGGAAGAGAGATTCCCAATTAAGACTGAGTGTTGTTGGGTACCTCAGCCTTCACCTTGTCTGTTTGTCAGTCATGTCAATTAGGAGAGGGGGTATACGCTTTCTTTGACCTTTTTGTGGCTGAAGTGCCTGTAGAAGCCTTCATAATATTCATTGTATCCCTTGACAAGTTTAGCTTCAGCTGTGCCTTGGCCTTTCAGACCCCATCTGTATACAACTTGGTAGTGTCCCTACACTCTTTCCAGGTAACCTGTCCCTGCTTTTAGTGCTGTGCTTTTTCTTCTTGCCCTTTAGTGTTACCAGCAGGTCTCGACTCAGCCATGCCATTCTCTTGCCTCCTTTCCTGATTTATTGCACCTGGCGACTGAGATTTTTGAGCTCTATGGAAAGCATCCTTAAAGATCTGCTAGCTCAGACCTGTTTCCTTGTCCCTAAGGGCAGTTTCCCATGGGGTCGTATTGACTAACTCCTTGATCAACTAGAATTTTTCCTTCCTAAAGTTCAGGGTCTTGATTTTACTTTTCGTCTGACCCATATCTTCTAGGACTCCACCAGCGCAAGATTAGTGCAACCCAGGCTGTCTCCAGTGCTGATATCATTAACTGGCTCATTTGTGTTAGTGACTATCACATCTGGTATTGCATCCTCTCTGGTAGGGCTGTCTATTACCTCAAGTAAGAAGTTATCTTCAATACATTCCAGGAGTTTCTGAAACTGAATACAGCTTGCCATTATATTTTCCCAGCAGCTGTCAGCGTGGTTGAAGTCACCCAGCAGGATGAGAGCCTATGAGTGTGATTTCTCCTGTAGCTGGAGTAAGAAGAATTAATAGGCTTCTATTTACTGGGCAGCCTGTAGAAGACATTAATGACAAGGTTTCCTTTGTTACCTTGGTCTCTGTTTCTTAGCCATAAACTTTCAACCTGCTCGTGGCTACTCCAGCAGTGTTTTGTTGCCTATGCTGTATGCGTTGATGCAGAGGCACTTCAGTCAGAGTGTCAGCTGTATCACTTTCTTGTGTGTTCATAGACGGGGTGTGTCCATTTCTACCAGCATTGATGTGGGCCACTGGAAGGAGAGAGATGAAAATAACCCTTGTTCCAGATTCCCTTACCAGATATCCCAAGGCCCTGACGTCTCTTTTTCTTGCCCCTGGACTGCACATTACAGCTTAATCACCACCTACATGGAAGAGCAGTAATGGAGAATAGTCCAAGGGCCTTGGGATGTCTTGTAAGGGAATCCAGGCTGGGAGGTTTCCTAATGATATCCTTAACCCAGGCCTCAGGGATACGGCTGACTTCCCTAAGAGTAACGTCTGTCTGGCAAATGAGACACTTCACTCTCAAAAGGGAGTTGCCTACAACAATAACCCATCTTTTCTTCCTCATGGAAGTGGTCATCATACTGTGGATAGGACTTCTTACCCAGGCAACACCTATGGTGCAGATGCACCTTCATCCACATCATCCATTGACTGGACTTCCGCATTCAGAACTTCAAACCTGTTACACAGAGGCACCTGAGAAGGTGAGGTGGGCAAAGAGACTTTTTCCTGCCACACTGAGTGCAGATGTTTGATTCACTCCTTTCCTTTGAGGGAATTGCTGCTTTCAGCCTCATGGAAGGACAAGATCCCCTTCATCTTGTTTGTTTTCTGGTAACTGTTCCTGTTTCTATCTCAGGAAAGGTAGAGTATGGTTACACCAGTCTCTCTCATACTCCCTGGTGCTCCTTAACCTTTCTACTTCCTCTCTTAGCTCTGCCACTAGGCTGAATAGATCATCCACCTGGTCACACCTCACACAGCTGTTCTCACTACTTCCATTCCTTTGCCAGTGAAAAGCTCTGACACTTTTTCCAGCCTGAGACTTGGATGACCACATTTTTTTGAGGGAAATCTCTTTGGGTTTCCACATCCATTCTGATGAGTGCACAGGACAATCTAGCTTTCTGCTGGATGGATACCATAGCTAAACTCCTTCTGAGACAGTGAAGATTATTGATTGTTGCTACCTCTTGGGCTGGTAGGGTGACTATGCCCTTCCTGCATGCCCTTTTCCACAAGTTAGAGATAGATATCGCATTTGCTTGTTGATGATCTTGTTGATGTGCCTTGCTCTGCCCGCTTTGTTTGCCTGCTCTGTTCACACTACTCTTGCGAACAGAGTGATTTGTGTTAAAAATGCTGTAATACACTCAATGGACAACATGTTTTATGTCTGCCTAAGGTGTGATGACCTAGAGAGAAGCCAAGCATAATAATTTGGGAAAAAGTTTAATGTAGACATAGCAATCTAGATGGAAAGATCCAGTGTAACTAAGTGCCAGAGTTAAATACTTAAGTAGAAGAAATAGCAGTTTCTATCTTGAAATTGATTACTGCTGTACAAGAAAGTTCCAGAGATGAAGTAATGAGTATAGAGGATTTTGCCACAGTCTTTCTTTTTTTTTTCTTTCCTAATTCTATTTTTAACAGTAATCAGGTGAAAATACCCTCCTCAAACTCAGCCTCTCTTCATAGGACTTGTGCTCAAGTCCCTTCACCAGTTTTGTTGCTCTTCTCTGGACCCGCTCCAGCACCTCAATATCTTTCTTGAACGGAGGGGCCCAGAACTGAACACAATACTCAAGAAGTGGCCTCACCAATGCCGAGTAGAGGGGAAGGATCACTTCCCTTGTCCTACTGGCCACATTATTCTTAATACAGGCCAAGATGCCATTCAACTTCTTGACCTCCTGGGCACACTGCTGGCTCATGTTTAGCCTCCTGTCAGTCAGTACCCCCAGGTCCCTTTCCACCTGACTGCTCTCCAGCCACTCTGTCCTCAGCCTGTAGTGCTGCTTGGGGTTGTTGTGGCCAAAGTGCAGGACCCGGCACTTGGCCTTGTTGAACTTCATCCTGTTGGACTCAGCCCATCTCTTCAGCCTATTAAGGTCCCTCTGCAGAGCCCTCCTGCCTTCCGACAACTTGGTGTCATCCACAAATTTACTCATGATGGACTCAATCCCCTCATCTAAATCATTGATGAAGATGTTAAACAGAACTGGACCCAACACAGATCCCTGGGGGACACCACTGGTGATGAGCCTCCAGCTGGACGCAGCCCTGTTCACCAGCACTCTCTGGGCTCGGCCATCCAGCCAGTTCTTAACCCAGCTGAGAGTGCACCTGTCCAAGCCATGGGCTACCAGTTTATCCAGGAGTATGCCATGGGAGACAGTGTCAAAGGCTTTTCTCAAGTCCAGATAGACCTCATCCACAAGCTTCCCTTCATCCATCAATCGAGTTACCTGATCATAAGAGGAAATCAGGTTGGTCAGACAGGACCTGCCCCTCATAAAGCCGTGCTGGCTGTGTCAGATCCCATCCTGAAGGTGCTGTGTGATTGCACTCAGGATGATCTGTTCCATAACCTTGCCAGGCACTGAGGTCAGGCTGACAGGCCTATAGTTGCCCGGGTCCTCGTTGCAGCCCTTTTTGTGGATTGTCATGACATTTGCCAACTTCCAGTCATGTGGGACCTCCCCAGAGAGCCAGGACTGTTGGTAGATGAGAGAGTGGCTTGGCAAGATCTTACTTATCTTTGTGGCCCTGTACTGCAGTTTAACTAGTAAGCACTGCTAACACATATGTATTAAGGTTTTTTTGGATGTGCAAATATACTACTGATACATTTATCTTCACTGGAATTCTCCATATTCCTTCACTGTACTTTTCCTTCTTTTTCCTCCTATTTTTTTTCCAGCTATTATGTAGTGAAATAAAATTATTCTGGTTCCCACACCCTCTATGCTATTGCTTTTTCTGTCACTGTCCACGAACATGCCGTACTGTGACCTTTTCAACACCATAGTCTCAGCTGATCTGTCTCTGTCTTTGGCTTGCTTAGCCTGAGCTTCTCTATTAGTTCTGCATCACTGGTTGTCATTGCTCTACTGCTCTGTTCCTTTTGTCAATAGTCTAGGTATTTCAAATAGTCTGTCCTCAATTTTACTGCTCTCACTCAAAAATTTTTCTTCTAAAGACTGAATTGTTTGTCCCCTAAATGTTTTTAATTATGGAATATTTAATCAGTTACTTGACAATGTTATATGTCAAAGTACATTCTCTCCTTTCTTTTCCTCCTTGTTTTTTCAGTTTTAGAGAAGAATTTGATTTAATAGATTGTATAACATAATGTGGCAATACAGTATACATTAAAACATTACTTATTCATGTATTTTTATAAAACAAAGGCAACAAACAATTGTGTATCTTTGAATATACTGTGTTGATCAATCCTCCTTACTTTGATCATTCATGGAATTTCACAGTATGCAAGAAGAATCAGGATTTCAACCTATGTTATCTGTCAGATAAACCAGAACAATCTCATTTCCTTCAAGGATATATGAGGATGACATGCCCCTGAGCTCTGGGAACACTTCCCTGACAGAGGTGTTTGTTCAAAATCCCTCCTTTTCCCAGGAGTCACAAATGGTGGAATTATGTTAGCATAGTAAAATACTGACCATGGAACAGCTATTAATGTATTTACTTCATATGTGATAATAAATTGGCTGTCAATATCAGGATAATATTTTTGGTATAGCTGAAATTTGTTTCTCTCTCTCCTAAAAACAAACCACATAAAACCCATCTTTTCAACTGCATAGATTGCAAAAAGCAGGATTATGCCAAGAAAATTAACTGGTTTTAATACTCTTTCTTGCCGTCTTACTTTGCCTATGACACTTAGTTTTAAAAGTGTAAGGTTTGCTATCTTCTGTAGAAATGTTGATTGAAAATTGCTTTCTTAAGGGTAAAATTTTGACATGGTATGCGTAATTATCATTATGATTTCACTCTATTAAAAAGGAAAAGAATTAAAAATCAAGAACAAGTTCCAACTTTACCTTTGCTATCTTCAGCAGTCAAATATGAATATGGGAATTCTACTTGATGTAGAGTTGAGTAAAATGTGAATGATGCATAAAAATGGCTTCAAAAGATCCATTATATAACGAGTACTGTTGCATTTTTCAAGCCTGAAGCCGTTATATAAGTTACTAGCATTTTCATTAATCCTTTGCTCACATAATTTGGTTTGGGCAGCTTCCTATCCTTGCCTCTCCTCTCCATGAACATAGTAGCAGAACAAAAATATGATTTAGAAATCTTATCCACGTCTTCTCAAACATTACTTTTCCATTAACTAAAGGAAACAGACTCAATATTAAAATTATCAGAAGCATTTGTCTGCGTCTGTCACAAAAAGAAAGAAATTGTATTGTCATTTATTTGCCATGACTATAACCTGTGACGTGATTTTTCTTAGTTTTTTAAGTTTCGGATTGAGTGTGTATGTTCAAACTTCAAATGTTGAAATGACTGTTTTTAGAAAATAAATGGAAATACATTTCTTATTGAAGTTTTCACCTTTGAATACAAATCTAATTTTGAACCCAAATTTTGTTCACTGTATCAAGTGGAAAGACTACTGAAATCGAAAGCAAAATCATGGAGAGACCTGGATTCAATTTATGGAGCATTTCCACATTAAATTTATTCTAAATTTATTTTAATGTTTACCTTTTGAAATCATTGCAGCACCATGAAACACCACTTTACATTCAGAAATTTCACCTTCAAATCTACCACACAGTAAAGTAAGAGGAAGTATGTGATGACATCACTTCCATAGCACTCCACATAATTTCTCTTGTAAGATATGGAGCTATTTACACATCTGCTTCTTTTCTTAACATCAGTGGGATAAGTCTCTTCCCTTTCTTCAACAGTAGGATGAGAATGAAAAGGTACAATCATTCTCTGCACAGTGAATCCTCTAGTGAATTTACAAATTTTCTTGTTTCAGAGATCAAATGGGTAAGAAAGGTTTTTACAAATGATGTTTTTCTTTTAAAGGTGAGATATTATTAATTTTTCCTTGCTCAAGTACAATTTCTGCAGTATATTCTTGCCGTGCATTTTGTTTTGCTGCGCTAGACATATTCTTACATTGTTTCAGTCTGACCTAGATTTACATTTTCACATTTTCTATACATAGAAATTACTATTAGTGTCTTGTGAAGTGCAGTACTATAAAGCTTAAATTAATTAGCCATCAGTCTGTAGATTTTCACTGCTGGGTTAACTTCTCATGTATATTTTATATTGAGGTAAAAAACCTGCATATATAGGAGATGATGCATCACACTCATAAGGCTGAGTAGAAGTAGCTGTATGCAGTAAATTATGAGAAGTGTGTGGCAAGATAGATCTCTTGAACTTAGACTATTTGGTGGCAATAGAAATCAGATCCTTACATCCGTCCTTGCTTTAGGATCAGAAAAGCATAACTTTGTTACAGCATCTGGCTTTAGTGTCTTCCAGATCCTTAGAGTCCCACAACTTCTTGTTTCCAACAGGTTGATAGAAACATTTGGACAAGAACTGAAAGTTCACAGGAATAAAATGTCTGACACAATTATCATGCAACAGGCCTTTAATCTAAAGGCTGTGGCACTCTCATCAGATAGGAAAACATGATTGAAAGGACTGGTTTCAATTATTGTATAGACACGTACATAAAATATGTATAATTAGCATTATAATTGAAAAAGCTATGGTATCCCTTATGTATATTTTAAAATCACAATTTCTACTGCTATTTTTTTAGCACCTGACAAATTATTGCTTGGGGAACGTAGTAGGTATCAAGTCAACTGTGTTTGATTTTTTCTGTATTGAGAGACAAATAGTAGTCAAAGGTGACTTTTAAAGTGAGCAGTGTGACACTCGGATATGTCTGAGCTTCTTGGTGCAGTGATGCAGAGCCGTACAGTATCACATGGAAACAGCAGCTGAGGTCTTGTAATCAATCGAACTAAAACAGCAGGGCTAGCAAAGCAGGATCATCTCAGTGCTGTAGCAGATAACAGAGTTAATGTCTGCATGATGCTAGGTGGTGGAACATATTAAGTATGTCTTACAGCACTGTATAGTGCAACTGCATCTTCTGTAACATGATACTACTTCAAACAAGCATCACCTATTATGTCCTTGCTAATTCAAAATTTTAGTCCCTGTCTGTAACTACCTTTTTGGTCAATTGTTTTTTCTTTTCTTGCCACTGCAGGCACATCAACCACATAAAGCAAGTAAAAGAAAGTGTACACCCCCACTCTGAGCTGACACGACTGGCAGACAGAGAAGGCGAAGGTTGAGGTGCCCAACAGCATTATTCCCTCAGTCTTCATTGGGAATCTCTCTTCTCAAATTTCTCAAGTGAGTGGACCACAAGACAAGAACTGGGGGAGTAAAGTATCTCCCACTGTAAGAGAAGACCAGGTTTGTGATCAACTGAGGAATCTCAATATATGGATTTCTATGGGACCTGATGAAACGCATCCCAGGGTTCTGAGGGAATTGGCTAATGTGGTTGCGAAATCACTCTCCATGCTATTTAAAAAGTCATGGAAGTCAGGTGAAGTCCATGGTAAATGGAAAAAGAGAAATATTGCACCCATTTTTTAAAATGGTAGGAAGGAGAAATCTGGGAATTACCAACCTGTCAGCCTCACCTGTGTGCCAGGAAAGATAGTGGGACACATGCTCCTAGAAGCTATGCTAAGGCACATGGATGACAGGGAGGTGATTTGAGACAGTCAGCACGGCTTCACTAAGGGAAAGCCCTGTTTTACCAAGCTAGTGACCTTATGTGATGGAGTGACCACATCAGTGAACAAGGGAAGAGCAGTGGTGTAATCAAAAGGCCTGTGGCACAGTCCCCCATAACATACTTCTCTTCAAATTGGAGTGATATGGATTTGATGGATGGACTGTTTGTGTATGAGAAATTGACTGGATGATGGCATCCAGAGGGGAGTGGTCAACAACTCAATATTCTCATGGAGATCGATGACAAGTGGTGTTCCTCAGGGATCTGTATTGGTACCAGTACTGTTTAATATCTTTATCAATGACAAAGGCATGAGTGATGTACATGCCTGAGGAACAGGATGTTGCCCACAGGGACCTGGACAAACTTGAGTAGTGGGCCCATGTGAACCTCATGATGTCAACAAGGACCACTACGAGTTCCCGCACCTGTGTCGAGGCAACCCTTGGAATCAATACATGCTGGAGAATGAAGGGATTGAGAGCATCGCTGTGGAGAATAATTTGGGAGTACTGATGGATGAAAAGCTGGACATGAACCAACTATGTGTGCTCACATCCCAGAAACCCAACCATATCCTGGGCCTCATGAAAAGAGAAGTGGCCAGCAGGTTGAGGGAAGTGATTCTATCCCTCTACTTCACTCTATTGAGACCTCACTGGGAGTACTGCATCCAGCTCTGGAGTCCTCAGCATAGAAAAGACATGGATCAGATGGACTGGGTCCAGAGGAGAGCCATAAATTGATCAGAGCACTTCTTCTATGAGGAAAGTCTGAGAGAGTTGCAGTTGTTCAACATTGAGAAGAGAAAGCTCCAGGGAGACTTTCTTGTGGTCTTTCAGCACTTAAAGGGGACTTTTAATTTTTCATGATGAGGGTGGTGAAACAGTGGTATAGATTTCCCAGAGAGGTAGCAGATGCTCCATTGTGGAAACAATCAGCATTGTGTTGGATGGGGCTCTGAGCTACCTGATGTAGTTTATAATATCCCTGGTCATTGCAGGGGGCTAACCTTTAAAAGTCCCTTCCCACACAAACTATGCTATGATTCTATGATTCTGCTTATTTGGCTGCCATTAACAGTAGTTCCATAAATAAGACAATGTTGAGTCAGCCACATCTAGTAAACAAATTATTACACTTTAGTGGGACACCATCATCTTTTGGTGCTTACTCAACGACTTACACTATCTCTGGTTTTGTTGAGAACAATTTGAACACTGTTTTGGGCATTTATCTATATCTTATGCCTCTGATTGACCTGTTGTATACTAATATTTGGAAAATTCTGGATAACTTTCATAACATCCTAAAATGTCTCTAGGAAAACATTGTAAACCGATATATTCTTCCCTTTAATTTCAAAGCAGACATTGCGTTTATCATCCACAGGAAGCTCTACCTACTTAATTAAGCATTGAACCTGTATTTACACTACCTAGACCTGCTGGTGTTGGTATTCCTTGACATAAGCCTGGAAATTTCAGTAAATCTAATACAGAATGTGAATGTCAGAAACACTCCATGTTAACATGCCACATTTACATAAAGTGCTTCCTGCAAAGAAAAAAAATTTACACTTTATCCTCTCCTGTAACTTCCTTTCTAGAAAGTTCTATGTGTCTTCAGGGTTTTTTTTTTTTTTTGCTAGAAACGTTTCCTGCACGTTTGCAAACTGTGAGCGTGTCCAAAGGTCTAGCTTTGGACTCCCCTCTGTCCCTGGAATGGTTTTTTGCTATCTTGAAAGTGAAAAATTCTGCCCTATTTCTTTTTTCAGTCTCTGTCCATGAGTTAGAAAAGTACATACTGGCATGGGCAGTGAAGCACAAGACTTAAAAACTTAAAGGAGTTATCCCATCTATTAGTGAATTGTATTTCTTTTACTTTCCCGTGTTGCTAGATACAAATTAAGCTCAACTCTTGATAAACTGTTTCAGCAACATTGTCTCAGATATATGGAATAGGAACAATTACAAAAATGTTTTATCTTTTGTAATACTCTCAAGTGCCTACAGCAATCTGTAGGCAGAACTTTCTGTCTTGAAAATATAACTAGAACTACAGGCTTCTGACTTGCTCTCTACCCAGAACCCGTCCAGTTTTCCATCAATCATCTCTTCTAATTCTTAACAGAAGATCTCCATGCATCTAAATTTTAATTCCTGTTCTTCATAATTGCTGAAACAATAACACATTTTTCTTTTTAATTCCCACTACTGTGACAATTTATCCCATAGAGTAGACCCTCCCTGAAACTAACTTTCTACGCTGCATAATTCAGAGGTTCAAACAGCAAATTGAAACCTTTTTGTTCCAACTGCATCCCAAATAGAGTCTGTTTAACTAAAGAAAGCAGGTATCTTGCCACGTAGATACCCAAGCCAGATAGGTAATATTGTGTTACAGAAATATTCTTCACATTCTTCACATGCTCTTGCCCTTATAAAGAAGATCAGAATCTTGCTAAACAACTTTTGCTCTCATCTCAGAAACAATAAATCACTGAAATAATGATCTATCTGACACAATCGTACTTCCAGTGACAAAATCTATTTCTATATTAGTACTTCATGCTACTCATGTGTTGCACAGGTATGGAATCTTTCTAGGGACATGGATTTGGAACAGAAAGCTTGACGTTCAAAAACTCAACTTTGGAGAAAAATTAAACATTATGCGAACCTACTCTTTTATCGCCAGATGGTTACAAAATATTAAGCTTTGCCAAAATCATATCAAGTGACTTGAGTCAACGTTACCATTCAGTCCTATAAACAGATGCTCTCTGTAGATCGACTAATTATACATTAATCAGCACCCATAAGAAGTTGTACTCAGAGCAAGTAGAGAGTATGGAATAGCTCTCTCTCATTGCTGCAGCCACCATGACAGAAAACTCTAATGAAATGTCTTGAACTACTGTCCTTTTGTTAGAACCAGTTAAAATGTCCAGAAGCAGCCCAGAGCAATGACCCCAGTCCAGTCACATTTTTTTTGATAGCTACATCTATGTGTGACTATAAACTTTTTTTCATGCTCTAGACTGAAAATATCACCCTTGCTTTGATCTTCTGTGATGTGAAGTAACATGCCTAGAAGTAAGGTGTTCCCTCTGAACCCTTTGTCTTCCTAAGTCTACAAATGCAGGTATTGGGGATTTTGAGGGTTTTGTCTCCTATTTCCAGGAAACAACTTATACTGACTATCGTGGGGTGGATACAGGGGGAAATTTAGTGACAAAGACTGAAGAAAAGGCTGAGGTACTTAAGGCCTTCCTTGCCTCAGTCTTTAATAGTAGGAACAGTTGTTCTCCAAATACACGCCCCTGAGCTGAATGAAAGGGATGGTGAGTAGAATGTAGCCCCCATAATCCTAGAGGAAATGGTTCATTGCCTGCTACTCCACCTAGACACATGCAAAACTACGGGGCCAGATGAGAACCACCTGAGAGTAATGAAGGAACTGGTGGAAGTGCTCACCAAGCCACTTTACATCATTTATCAGCAGACCTGGTTAGCTGGGTAGGTCTCAGTTGACTTGGAGATTAGCGAATGTGATGCTCATCCAGAAGGGCCAGAAGGAGGATCCAGGGAACTACAGGGCTGTCAGCCTGATCTCAGTGCCAGGGAAGGTTATAGAATAGACCATCTCGAGTGCTAGCGTGACATGTACCAGAAAACCCACTAATCTGTCAGCATGGGTTCAGGAAAGGCAAGTCCTCCTTAACTGACCTGATCTCCTCATATGACAAGGTGACCTGCTTAGTGGATGAGGGAAAGCCTGTGGATGTTGCCTACTTAAATTTTAGTAAAGGCTTTGACACAATTTCCCACAGTAATCTCCTGAAAAAAATGGTTGGTCTTGCCTTGGACAGGCATGTTCTTCAATGGCTGGATGACCAGGCCCAGAGAGTTGTAGGGAATGGAGTTAAATACAATTAGTGGTTGGTCAAAAGCACGTGCAAAGAAGGGTAGCAAAACTGGTGAGCGGTCTGGAGAACAAGTTTTGTGAGAAGCAGCTGAGGAAATGGGGGTTGTTTTGCCTGAAGAAAAAGAGGGTTAGGAGAGACCTTATCTCTCTTTACAACTACCTGAAAGGAAGTTACAGTGAGGCAGGTGTTGATCTCTTCGCCCAAGTAACAAGCAATAGTACGAGGGGAAATGGCCTAGAGTTTCATCAGGGGATGTTTAGACTATGTATTAGGAGAGGATTGTCAAGCATTAGAACCATCAGTCCAAGGAAGTAGCTGAGTTATCATCACTGGATGTATTTAAAAAATGTGTGGATTTAGCAATTGGACTTGGTAGTGTTAAATAAATTGTATGTCTTAATCTTAAAGGTTTCTTCCAACATAAAAAAATCTGTGATTTCCTGAGTACAGAAGAATTTCTGTAGAACCTTTGGCTGTGGGTTGCTCTCACAGCTTTGTAAGATACAGCAGAGATCTCTGCCTCTACATATCAGCCAGAAATTACTTTATTTTTTGCAGAGTGAGCCAAAACTAGCTGGGTCCAGCAGCTGTACTTATAAATGCGGAGATATTAATTTTGGTGTACATGCAGAAATTTAGAGGCTGTACTTACCAGATTTTCTGGGTATGCACAAATCAGCTTTATGATTATATACATTACAGATTACTTTGTGATATGTGAAATGAGACTAATGTGTCCAGAAAATATGACAGAACAATGCAAAAGGATAATAGTTTGTTACTTAGAGAAGTATTACACTACTAGGTGCTAAATGCACTTACTCAAACTTACGGTACTTTTCTGCTGACTATGCAAAAAAAAATTACACTGATTAGTCTGAAAACTATTAAGCATGTTCTCCGTAATATTTAACACAACTTCCTACAACAGCATGCTGTACCTTTTCTTTTTCCAGACGCAGAATTTATATACTGGCTTCCCCTGTTCCTTATTCAACAAACCCACACAATGCTGTTTGTATCAGGTATTGTTGCAAAGCCTTTTATCCAGCCTTCTACAAAGACTCTGTAAAGATACTTTGAAGCTTTTTTTTATTGCAGAGTGATTTTCAGCCATTTTTCTTTCACTCTTTTAAAGATGAAATGATTGAGTGACCTTCTCCCCCATTTATGATAAATGTAACTTTCTGTTAAAACAAAAGTTGATTTTCCTCATGCTAACTTGTGAATTTTTTAAGCATTTCCCTTGACCAAAAGTTAACAAAGAAAGTAACTAAGGGTGTGATCACAGCCTTTGAGGTAGCAGAAGCAGCAAATTACAGAACACCACTATTGGCAGAACGTAGTCTTGTATTCTTATACAACGTTAGTTCCACTAGATGAAACAAAGGCATGAACTCATCTTGGGCTGTGTGCTTGATTCTGGTCATTCACCCTTCAGAAAGACAGAGCAGAAATAGAAAAAAATTGAAGCTCATTTGAATTTAGGAAATGACAAAATATTTGAAGACTTTCATGCTGATAGAGATTTGAAAACATTAGGGTTATACCATTTAGGGAAATGATTGTCAAGGGAGCATGACGAGCGATTATTTAAGAAATAATGAACTACGTAAAAAAAGCAGAATTCTGTTTGTCTTTCTGCATACTACAAAACTAAAGGATGTGTGCTGAAACGAGAAAAATTTTAAATTGTAAAATAAAAGTATGTTTAAACAAGACATAATTATCATGTAGCATTTAAAATCACATTTAGAGTTTACTGCTTCAAGGAAAAATATATGTGTAGGGCAAAGTAAATACCCATATCAAAAAGGTTACCTGAATTCTGGTTCAGATCTTTCCAAAAATAAAACTTGTCTGAGACTTAACCTATCCATGAATTACTGAAGACTGTGAAAATTTCCTTCCTGACTTCAGTGTGATCAGGCTTGTAATGAATATGATTGCTAGACAAAAAAAGTTGATTCTAAAATAGGAACATCGTATATTTTGAGTGGGAGAACACAACACAGATGTTACTACAGACTAGAAACCAGGTTTGTTGACACAAAAATCCTCTTTCATCTTTGCATTTCTGTATTTTATTTTCAAAAGTGAACAAAGGTGAAATAAATGAATAAATTTTATATTTTCCTAATAGAATTTTTGGAGAGTGAAAAGGATTTCGAGAGATCATATAACACATTTAATGTAGGTTCAACTATATCTATATCACTCTTTTCTGTCTAGGAATATTACAATACAAAATGATGATAAGTCCACACTGTTATGCCATTGTAAAAAAGCAGATGCTATACTCAAAGGTGTAAAAGAGTATCAAGGTCTTATTCAAGAAAGATGTGCAGTTTGGTTTGCATTTAATGCAAATGAATCCTTTCTAGAGACCCTACTAGAATGCAAAGCGAGTGATCAGAACACTAGAAGAAATGACATATCTGGAAAAACTGTCGAGTGAATTACTGTTACTTAGCTTAAAGATCAGAAATATTTAATGAGTCTATAATATCTATAGTCATTGTAGATGAAATACTCTGGCTCACTAGTGTATTAAAATCACTGAGATTTCAAAGCAAAACAATGAAGTATCACATTTGTTAGATTGATTCAATTGGCTTTTTATGTCATTAAATAATAGTGTTATAAACCACAAATGAACCAGTCAAGATAGGTAGACTAATTACTCTCTATGAACAGATAAGCATTTGAGTTGGACAACACACAATGAAAATATTATGTAAAGAATTTTTAGAAATAATCATCAAAAATTGAATTTCAGAACCTGTGGCTTTTAAACTGGTAAAGCACGCTGATGTTAAAACACATTTTCATACATTGTTTCACATTCTGTGAATAAAAACTATTCCACTGAAATTAACATGTCTCATTTTTCTTCATGAAGTTGGGAAACCTTCTGCATTTCCACTGGTGTCTGTTTGTTAGCATGATGTCTAGCACTGTTTAATTATAAAATAACTTTGTGACTCTAACTGTTGTCTACTTCTTTCTGGATATTACCTTTGAAACCCAGCTCAGTGCATATCCTAGGATATTAAACTACCAGCCTTGTAATGAGGTACCCTGTATCACCTAGCTAAGTGAGAGGACAGAACACTACTGCTTACATATATACTGGATACTTGTTCTGAAGACAGAGATTAGTTAAATTTTGATTTTCATTCTTCTTCTAGGCTGCCCACCACACCCCACACCTCCCCAGGAAGAAAATTCTTTAAGAGTTTCTTACCTGAGAAGTGTGAGGGGTTTGACAGGCACATGACCCTGCTGCCCTCAGAATGCGGGGATAGAACTTCCCCAGAGAGCAGTCTGTGAATTTGAAGCTCAATCCTGAACATGGCCAGTTGATGGAAACCTCATTATGTTCAATACTAACTCAGAAATTTACATCTTTGATGCTCAGTTCCCCACAAAAGCAACACATAACAAAAGCAATGCATAATAAATTCTATTGAAATCAAAGGAAGACAAAAATAAGAAAAAATATATGCAGTGTGGGTATAAGGATGCATGGAAGATTATGTTGACGGGATCCATATGAACAATTTTATAACATCACGGTCTTACTTCTTTCCTCAAGCTGGAACGACTCTTCTCTTCCAACCTACTCTGCAGATAAAGGCATATGAATTATTTTTACTTATCATCTGCAGTGCTCTGCTTTTATGATCCATTTGCACATTTTGTCTTCTAAATCTCACTTTAATACTTCTACTTCTCTTTAGCTGGTGATTGACTTAGCCCTTGGAATGTTTTGTGACAGTAATATAAGAAAGCTATATAAAATGAAATTGTTTTGCACTACTCCATGGAAATGTAATTTAAATCAAAAGCAGATGACTGGGTTGACTTTTAAAATTGATTTATCTGTTGTAAACAAGCTGCATATGTTGAAGAATAAAGTACTTTTTGGGACAGTAATAAAAGAAATACATATAATTTCACAAAACTTCACGTGTATGCCAGTAACAGCAGAAGCTTAAATCCTTCATGTTGCTGTATAATGGTTAGGGCATCCACAAGTGATTAGCTATTTGTTGAGGAGTCCTGCTGACTAGAAAAAATAAAGAGAATCATAAAAATAATTTTTAAATTTTATATTTTAATCTTCAAATCAATGCCCGAATTGAAGTCACCACAATAAACTGCTAAAATCACAACATATTTTACGAATTTGTAATATACTGAAACCTAAAAGTTTGATATATTCTAGTAGGGACTGGTTTAGTTAAAAAGTCCTTCATGTTTAAACCCTGTATTTATCAAATCATGATTTTTTATCTCCTTAATCATATAGTTATCTATTGATAAATCTAAGGATATCTGAAGTTCTGAGGAGTTTAGTCTTAGGAACAACAGAGAGGTCAGAAGAAGCAAAGATCAGTATTTCATTACTCATATTCAGATGTAGGTCTTAGGTGTTTCAGAACTCACTAGATGACACGTATGGATTCCAGCTTTAAAATGTGAGGAAGTGTTTAACTTCAGGAAGAATAGCTCATGGTGACAGCTTGGTCATTCAGAAATCCATGTGCATGCAGTACTTCAGAAAGCAAGACACGCATTTCAGATGAAGTCTAGTATTTATTTGCTTTTGATCAGGTTCAACTGTAGTTGTAAAGTTGTATTATGAGACCTGGATTTTGGAGCACTTCAAGATTTCTGAAATAAAACATTGATCATGTTTCTTTTCCACATTAAACAGCATGTGCTTATTATGTGAATCTGTAGATGGCTATTGAATGCTGTCTTGCATTGCAGTGTGTGTTCTGCTTTCTTGTCAGTCAGTGTCAACAGATGTTTATGTGAAAGATTTTGGGAGCTCAGATAAAAAATTCTGTTAATCTAAGATGGTTTTCTTATCTCCAGAGTCTTTTTGCATGTTGGAAATATTCACTAAAAGACAAAGAGAATGTTTCTCTTCCTGTTTAAGTCATCCATCTGGAAAAAGGGTTTCCAAAATTCAGTGCTGCTTCTTTGTGAAAATTTTTTTGGTTAAGGTAGAGCAAAATTAACAGGTATGGCTGAAAAACAAAACAAAAAGCCCTGGGATTGCTCCGGGAAGAGCAATCTGAGATGTAGGAGATCTCAGGACAAGTCTTTATTGTGAATCAGGTAGGAAGGCAGTTTATTGATCAGGGTATCAGTTGAAAATGATGAGGAATATGTAAATAGAGATAGGATGAGAACAAACATCTTCAAGTTGCACAAGGGGTGGTTTAGACTAGATATTAAAAAAAATTATTTCACCAATAGGGTTGTCAAGGGTTTGAACAGGTTACCAGGGAAGTGGTTGTGTCGCCATCCCTGGAGATACTTAAAAGGCATGTAGATGTGGTGTTTAGTGGTGAACTTGGCAGTGCTAGATTCATGGTTGCACTTGCTGATCTTAAAGGTCTTTTAAAAGAATGTAAACAATTCCATTTTTCAGTGGGATTAATTTCTTTTCAATATCCATAATATTTTTATGAATGTGTCAAAATAGAACATTTCAACTTTTCATATGCTTTCTCCATTTGTATTTATGGAAATTATTTGCTGAATTTAATGTCAGTACATAGAAAATTCACAGTTAATGTAACTACAGTCCATAGATATTCTGCCTAAGGTACAGAATATAGTGCTTCCAAGGAACAGATATTGTGGCTGAAGTACACAGTACTTCACCCTCTGAGGTATGGTTAACAGTTTTTGGAGTCATAAAAAGCCAGACATAGCTTGGAGCTATCTCTGTTGCAAATAAGATCAAGAAATAGTCAGAACGTTACCAACAATAGAATAATTCTACAGTCGAAGACAGAAGCATTATAAAATAAAGATAGGGAAAAGGGAGGATCAGCAAACTGAGCAACCAGTAAATGTGATAAGTTATTTTGAAAAAAATATTCATTAACATATCTGTGCCAGGACAAAATAGACCACATTATGCACATTTGTCTATGCTCTCCTAGACACCATTGCATTCTTATGCTCACTATTTCTGAAGTATGTTTCTTTCTACATTAGTGTGATCATTGAGGTAATTCATTTCAACTTTATGTACAAATTTTTAACTATTAGTAAATATTTGTAAGTAGTTGACATAGATTTCAAATGATAGCATGATTATTATTAACAAAAAAAATGCTTTTTTTTTCAGTGTCGTGCCTGAGAAAAGATCAGCTTATAGCAGAAAGAAGGTATCAATCTTTAATATCAAATATAAAGCTGAGTAGGATGTGAACATTAAAATGACTCTCAACGGGAGCTAAAAGATGTTTCTATACACTGGAAGATGGGATGGTGGGGACCCCAGAGTTGAACATAGTTGAAATGGGGTCTCACAAGAGTGGAGTAGAGAGTAAGCTGTTGTTCTGATTGTTTTCCCAGTGACTTCCCATTTTCCTGCTGATATCAGAAGCAAAATTGCCACAATCCTTCCTTGTGCAGAATGTGATTAGTTTGACCTGCAGTGAAAAAGCTCATACTGCTGAAATTCAATCTGATTGTGCTCTAGAAGTATTAGCAGGTTTAATGTTTGCAAGAGTTATATAAACACACATAAGTACAATCCTTCCCTTTCATTTGAATAATTTTAAGATTAATGTTGGACACAGGGAAACACATTTTCAGAAAGATGATCCTATTCTGTAGGGTCTAAACTTAGAGTTATATCCCTAATTGGGCACATGGTTGTAACTACATGTGCTTAAATATTTTCTGTAGGTGATACTTCTGAAAAGCACAGGAAAACCCAGCAAGTCCCACAATTCAAATTTGTGAGTGACTCTAATATAATAAAGGAAAAGAGGAATCCCAAGATCTGTTAGTTAATATATTTTGCTAATTATTTATCCATATTTGTAAACTGATAAAGAACAGAATCACAGAATCATTTAGGATGGAAAGGACTTTTAAGGTCACAGAGTCAAACCGTAAACTTCAGACTATTAAATGCATCACTAAACCATGTCCCTACGTGCCACATCTACACGTCTTCTAAATACCTCTAGTGATGGTGACTCAACTACATCCCTGGGTAGCCTGTTCAACTCTTGATAATCTTTTCAGTGAAGTAATGTTTCCTAACATCTAGTGTAAGCCTTCCCTGGCACAACTTGAGGCCATTTCCTCTCATCCCATCACTTGTTACTTGGAAGAAGAGACCAACATGTGCCTCACTACAACCACTTTTCAGGTAGTTGTAGAGAGCAATAGGGTCTCTCCCGAGCCACTTTTTCTTCAGACAAAACAGCTCCAGTACCCTCAGCTGCTCCTCACAAAACTTGTTCTCCAGACTCTTCACCAGCTTTGTTGTCCTTCTTTGCAAATGCTCCAGAAACTCAATGTCTTGTAGTAAGGGACCCAAAACTGAACACAGTGTCCAAGGTGTGGCCTCACTAAGGCACAGTACAGGGAAACCATCACTTCCCTACTCCTGCTGGCCACATCATTTCTGATAAGGGTCAGGATGCTGTTGTCCTTCTTTGTCACTTGGGCACACTACTGGCTCATATTCAGCAGGCTGTCAAACAACATCCTCAGGTGCTTTTCCAATTGGCAAATATTGAGTAAATGTTGTGGTTCAATGGCAGCTGGTGACTAGGCACCAGGCAGCAGCTCATTCACCTTTCCCTGGTGGAACAGGGGAAAGAATCAGAAGGGTAAAAGTCAGAAAACTCATGGGTTGAGATAAATACATTTTAATAGGGAAAGCAAAAGCCATATATGCACAAAAAGGAAATCAAGGAATTCATTCTCTACTTCCCATTAGCAGACAGGTGTTTAGAGCCATCTCCAGGAGAGCCATCACACTTAGTGGTTACTTAGAAGATAGATGCCATGATTCTAAATGTCCCCTATTCCTTCCTCCCCCAGCTTTATATGCTGAACATGCTATCATATGGTACGGAATATCCTTTTGGTCAGTTGTCCCAGCTGTGTCCCCTCTTAACTTCTTGTGCATGTCTAGCCTGCTTGCTGATGGGGTGGTGTAAGGAGCAGAAAAGGCCTTCACTCTGTACGTACTGCTCAGCAATAACTAAAAGATCCCTGTGTTATCAATGGTGTTTTCAGTAAAAATCCAAAACATAGCGCCATATGCTACTATGAAGAAAATTAACCTTATCCCATCCACAACTAGTGCTGTAGAAAAAACTTTTAGAAGATAATTAGAAGGATAGCTAGACATAAGAGATGATGTTCATAGAAAAATCAATGCACATACTAGTTTTATTTGCTCTAAATCTAGAAGAATAACTGTAACCATATGTTACCAAAAAATAAAGAATAAAAAGTAGAGAAAGGATACAAGAACTGAAAACATTAAAATAATATCAGAGAAGTCAAAACACAATTATGGCAGTCTAAGTCTGAAGGAAAAGCAGTTCAATTAAAAACTCCTTTCAAATAGATTCAAACAGAAGGATAAACATAATGAAGGAAATAGACTTACATGCAAATATGTAATGAAAAGCTTGGAAACAGTCGATTTATCTAAAGAAAAGAAAATAAAGATAATGGAGAATATAAAAAATATACAGTGGCCAATCGAGAAATCCAGGCTAGCATCACACAGTGTATATTGTTGAGATATAGTATATTACAGAATTTGTAGCCTATACATCTTACCAATCATTGGAATCCACGGACAAAAACTTAGTTCATCGAGATCTTTACCCACCCATTAAATAATCACACATGAACAAACAGCAAACCCCACACATGGAGGACTCAACTCTCTTTTTACATATACATGAGTTTATTTGGGTTGCATTTTATGATATTTATGATTTAATATAGAGTATAAGAAATGATGAAAACAGGGTAGGCAGTGGTGTGCTTGTGGGAGAGAAGGGAACAATGCCCTTCATAATTTCAGCATATTTACAAGTTTTCCAGGTATTTTCCTACATCAAATCTGCATTCCTATCCCTGATCATTCTCCTGGAGTGTTGTTCCTTAACTGTATTCTTTTGCTAAACCACATTATCTGCTCTGGGGGAGATGGCTTGATAAACAGGACAAAGGATCATGTTGATACCTTCCTAATGAGAATTTTGACAGCAGTACAAAACAGAATAGAATGGCAAGAGATACAAAACCTGGAGATGCAGAGTGCAAAGTAATCATATATGAAAAAGAAATTCTTAAATAAACTGTATATGTTGAAAGAGTTCTGGATTTCTCACTCATTTCATATGCCAGACAATGTCAAAGACAGCATTCCAGATATTATTAGCCTGTTTTAAGGAAGATATTTTACTGCAATGACAACAATATCTCCTAACAATAATTATCAATTACAGATAAATACAAAATAGAGTGAAATAAAAACTAGAAGTTCAACAGATTGACCTTAATTTAAAATAGATAAAATAGATTTTCTTATTATTTGTTTTGACTTGGTTTGTTTTTTATGCAATAGCTGAGCTTTATTTTGTGTTGCATGGATTCCCCTATGTGGTCACATTGGTTCTGCCTCTTATGGCCAGTGAGCTCACAGCTCCTGATTTTTGTGTTAGAACTCGTCTCGACTGGTATGAGGGGAAACATAAATATGTGCTAGCAGTACCTCATCTTGTGTCTCAGTTTAGCTAAGAAATCCGTTCGTGCAGACTAGAATAAAAGTCACAGCATTCTGCTACAGTAATTTAGGTTAGGTTTGAAAACTGAACTGGTTCTCCACCACAATCAAAAAGCTATTGCCAGTTTCACAGAGTATCTGCGAGAAGGGAAGTGTTGTTTCGTTATGCATTATAGTGTTGCTTTCTTTCATGTATTTCTATGTTGAGCCAGTAGGATATTTTCTTTGCTTCAGCACTGCTGAAAAGAAGTTTTCATTTCTCCATGTTTCTGTGATTTGAGAGATAGCACTGCAAATACCAGAAACAACAGATGAAATACATGATGGGGCATTTGGGACTCCAGTAACTCTTCTTCATCTGTGGGATTACATCATTCAATTTGATTTCTTCCTTCCATTTCGTACTGGAATCTTTCCCTTCTGCATAAGTATCATCTAACTCATGATTCAATCTTGCAAGCTGAAACAGGAGACACAAGAAGACATCTCTCCATGCCATAGATTTATATTTGTTTTATCGCTGAAGTGCACAGAATTGGAGGAGAGTCGCCATTTTTGTCTTTCTTTCAAGACTCATGCCACTTTTCTACTTTCATATACTCTTTCTGTGGTGATCTAAGAATGGTGACATATTTCCTCACAGCTCATATTGACAAAAGGATTTTTACTGTTATTGTAGTTATACTATTCCTAAAAAAGATGTTTGCTAAATTAAGCTTTCCCTTACAGGCTGTTACAGAAAAGATTATTTTATAAATATCTTGAATAGTGTATGTAAACATTCTAATTTGATCTATATATCAGTTTCTCTGCGAAAATTTTAACAATGTCTTTAGCATACCCTCAATAAGCAAGGACTGTGTTTTCCATTTGTGGAAAATCATTTATGTCATTAAGAGGAAAAATGTAATCAAATAATTTGAAAAATACAAAGGAAAATGGAATACACAGCTTTATATGCAGCCAATACTGTAGTTGCTAACAGTCCTAACAGTCCTTCATTGCTCTCATATTAGGTATGCAGAGAAATGCAATCAGACATAACTGGATAGGAATTTGTAAAAGCCTATGTTTAATGGTTATCAAATTTGAACAGAAGTTTTTCTAAAAAACTGTTTAAGAGTGTCACACCCTGAAGCTAGGGATTACAGATAAGGTGCTGTCTGTGAGACTATATTTGATACATTAAAGAATATGAATATGAATCCAAGAAAAATATGATTGGAATTTCCAAGCTTTGGGATTACTTGTTCATTTGTTAAGTGCATGTTATTTGAATTCCAAATTATATTTTCATAACAGACCACATGTTCCACGTATAATTTATGCAATAGATTTATTGTAGATGCTGGTTTAATTTGCAGTTCTTATAGAATTATGGATTGAAACTATTGTTTTATCCTTCAAAAGTTAAGTTTGCGGATTTGCTTATCTATTATCAAAATATGCCAAAGCCATATTCTGGAGGAAGAAGGCATTCGATGAATAAAGGAATATGATTCTTAAAGTAGAACAGAGTTGGGGGGGGTTGCCTTTTTAAAATCAAATTTATTTGCATCTGCGTTTACATTTGCAGAAGCCCCATTGAGGGTAAAAAGTCAGGTATATAGATCAATTTAAAAGAACACCTGTAATAAATTTCTTACGTGATTTTTTTAAGGCAGCAGCAAAAACTGTCATGCTACAAGTCTGCTCTTACTGACGCATAACTCCCACTGGAGCCAAAGTCTTAGGGTATTGGTTCTTGGTTGTTTTTTGTTTGTTTGCTTGTTTGGGTTTTCTTTGTTTTGTTTTTGTTTGTTTGTTTCCCTTTTGTTTGAAAGCTTAATTTCAAATGGAGGTCCAACTCAATTTTCCTGTTTGACACTAGTACAAAAGGAATAAAAATGAACAAAATAGAACCAAGTAAGTCTGCAGAGTCAAAGGCATTGAAAGCTCCAAATTAAATTAAAAGGAGACATAGCATCAAAGGTAATGATAGCATCATATCATTTGTATTATTTCTCAGCTCACAAGTCAGATGAAGATCTGTTTCAGAGCTTCCACAACACATTTTGCTTATTACTGATATTACCAACAGTTTTAAGAAATAAAACCCCTAAATCTGCCCATAACTATCCAACCGTTACACACAGACTGTTTTAAAGGCCTAGAAGTGACCACTTGTTTGAAAGAGGAGACTCTGTAACAAAACAGACCAGATGCTTCTTCAACATTTCGGCGTAATTTCAGCATACATTTACGGTTATGGCTTCATGAGAAACAGAAGCATAACTAAATATTTATTGCTCCTTAAAGTAGATATTCTGTCTTCCTTGTGCCCTTCTTTACCTTCTCTAATACCATATTCTCAATTCTTGCCATTTTAACCAATACTCTTGGGATCACATTAAAAAACAAATCAGATAATTATTTTTCAAGAAAGTATTTTTGTGGGATGGATTTTCAGATGTCTCAAAGATTTTCTAGTGTTGACCTCTTCAGTGTTCATTAGCTTGTGTAAGCAAAGCCATGCATGAGTCTGCTATCTATATTTTTTTTCAGAAAAACATTACTTTACGGGGAGGAGTAAAAGATGGATCTGAATAACTTCACTGTAACATAAGATTCATTAGCAATTTCTTAAAATATCCTTTAAAGTAAAGTTAAATGCAACCTGTATAACAATGCTGCATTTATACCATTTTAATAGATTTTTACATGCATATCATATTAAATATTTTGTATATAGTATATATAACTTTTTATCTTTTTTCATGGCAACACATATTGATTTTTTAAAAAACTTTTCTAAATTAATTGCTGTAATATCTCAATAATTCCCGTGTAGCCATACTTCTTTCACCAACTCTGAAAAAGTAAAGTCTGCCCATACAACCATTTTTGCATAAGTTTTGCTCTTCCTTTTGCTAGTCCTTGTTACTCTGAAAACATGAAGTGATATATAACTTTTTAGTTGGAAGTAAGTGAAAACATCAGAAAAAGCATGAATTTTTTTAAGATACTTAAATCACTGTATCATAATTGGACTAGATTCATACTTTTTATCAGATACAGAATTTTGAGTCCCATCACTGAAAGGCTCACTATCATACGCAACGCAGGTTAAATTAAAATTTGGCCTAGCTGTATCAATGCAGGCTTTATTTCATCCTCCCCAGTAGGCTGTAGAGTCACAGGCTGTTGGAATGTTCATAGTTTGTCATAAAGCTGGATCAGTTACTACCTCCCTGCAAAACAGGTCTGTCACTCCTAGCTCAGTCTCAATTCAATGCAAATTCAACAATATTACTGTATCTGTCTTTAAACTACAGACAAAACTTTCTCATCCAGAAGTTGTTGACAGTTACTTGTAAAACCAGGATGCTCCATCTATTGTAAATTGTCATCTGAACAGTTCTCTATTGCTTTCATAAATGCTGGAATAATATAAATTTGCTATCACAATTAAAAGCTGGTTAGTATCTGCCAGTAAAATTTCCAACAGATTCTGCCTACAAATAGCCTTTTCAGATCTGCCCTAGCACTCAGTACAACCAGGCAACACATACACAATATAGTAACCCTACAAAATATTCACAATTCAAAGTTGGAACTAGGAAGAACTTACACATTAAGTAATAGGGTAATTAAAGGCTGTAGTAGCAGAAAAGTGAACCAATGAACTGAAAAGGAAACAAAGGACTGTCCAAACAAGAAGTAGGGGTTTGGAGCATTTGCTGGGCAAGGGGACAGTATGTCTACAGGGGTGGAGGAAACACTGGAGAGATTGAGACAGTGGAAAAAGACATCTCAATATTCAATTTCTAATGATTAATTGAAGGTTGTAAAAAGCTGGATGAAAGCTTTTCAGACTAATCTTAAGGTTCCTATTCTTTGAAACTGCACTCACTCCTTAGCTTCTAGTTCCCCAAAGTTAATGTGCCAAGTTTCTGTCCCTGGAGAGAATAAATTTTCCATCTGAAGTAAAATATACTGTTTGGTTACAAGAACTGCTTTAGAGAACCTTGCTTTCCACAACTTAGAGAACTTTCAAGATGCTGGGATATATATAAAAACATTGTTCTTGGATGTATTATCATACTCATCTACTTACAATTACCAGACTTATACTTTACCTTATTTTAACCAACACAGTTGAAATCTGGGAAAGCCTCAAAACATCTTGGTTATCCACAGCTCCAACATATCTGCTTTGTCACAGCATGTGTGGGACAAGTGCTTAGGCCAATCTTAATCAGAACAAATAAAAGAGTTTTTAATGTCTTTCAAGAGTTTTCCCCACAGGCTAAGATTCAATGATGCACAAATCTTACTTTGAGGACTGGCACAAATGATTAGAAATAGGAAAAATCTTTTGGACCAGTATTTGTAACAGGCTGCATGCAGACGTCCTCTTGAACCTGATACACACTTTTCATATCATCAGAAGTAATACCACTTATTAGTATTCTCTATCCCAAATGAAACAGAATGAAACAAACCAGAATAAAACAAAATAAATTTTTTCAGGTCCTTAAGAATATGTTTGTTCTTCAAGTTTGATGGGTTAGATGACAGATATATTTATTATCTGACACCAGGATTTATTGTTCATATCCCATTTCGTAAGAAACAAAAGATGTTTTTCCTATCATAGACTGTAACAAGAGGTTTGTTAGAGTTTCAATGATCCATCTTTTCAGATTTACTGTTAGTTTTTGCCAAATAAGATCTCCAAATTCTTTCCTGTTTTGCTTTCTATTACATAATTTATCTTTATATTAAGGAATAAGTATATTTAAATTTATTTGTTTCTTGAGGAATGGTAAAAGAACTAAGCGAGTAAGAAATAGTCTGTTCAGATTTCCCAGTGGGTTACTAAATTAAATTTAAAACATTTCTTATGTCTGCTGTCATGTTGACTGGGGAGTGTTCCAAGATTATTTAATTTATAAATGTTTCCTCTCTTCACCTAATAATTCTAACTTATCTCAAAATAAAAGATGTTTAAATATTAATTTAAGTTCTCTTTGCTGATAAGAATAGCTGCCGTTAGGTTAAACATCTTGTTTAAATCAGGTTAATGATCAGAACACATAACAAGATACAAACTACACAAATCTTCTACTAAGGAACTATAATGCATTTGTATATATAGCTTTGATATGCAATTGAGATTTTACGTTAAGAAGTTACGTTCTAAATCTTTTAATAGGCTTCCACTAGGTTATTCTTGGCTCTTCCTAGTACATTTCAGTTAAGTAAGATCTAATCAGAATTTTTTGTCATAGTTTCTTACTTTCTGCAGTCTTTTGACTGTATCAATTCTGAATTCATTCTCATGGAGAAGATTAAAGAAAAAAATCCTTGCCTCAATATATGTGACTGAGATGCTCAGACAAGGTCAGAATATCACAGTATCACAAGGTTGGAAAAGACCTCTGAGATCATCAAGTCCAACATATGACCCAAAACTAGCACCCACTCATCATTTAAACCATGGCACGAAGTGCCTCATCCAATCTGTTTTTAAAGACCTCCAGGGACAATGACTCTACCACCTCCATGGGCAGCACATCCCATTGGCGAATCACTCTTTCAGTGAATTTTTTTTTCCTAATATCAAGACTAAACTTCCCCTCATGAAGCTTGAGACCATGTCCTCTTGTTCTGTCACTGGTCGCCTGAGAGAAGAGACCAACCCCTGCCTGCCTACAGCCTCCTTTTAGGTAGTTATAGAAAGCAATAAGGTCTCCCCTGAGCCTCCTCTTCTCCAGGCTAAACAACCTCAGATCCCTCAGTCGCTCTTCATAGGGCTTGTGCTCCAGCCCCTTCACCATCTTCGTTGCTCTCCTCTGGACACACTCCAGCATATCAACATCTCTCTTAAATGGAGGGGCCCAGAAATGGACACAGTACTCAAGGTGCAGCCTGACCGCTGCCGAGTATAAGGGGTTGATAACTTCTCTAGTCCTGCTGGCCACACCATTCCTGATGCAGGCCAGGATACCATTGGCCCTCTTGGCCACTTGGGCACAATGCTGGTTCATGTTGAGTTTCCTGTCCACCATCACTCCCAAGTCTCTTTCCAACTGATTACTCTCCAGCCAATCTGTCCCCAGCCTGTAATTCTGCATGGGGTTGTTGTGTCCAAAGTGTAGAACCCGGCACTTGGACTTGTTAAACTTCATCCCATTGGAATCAGACTCTCTAGTCTGTCAAGGTCCCCCTGTAGGGCCCTCCTACCCTCCAGCAGAACATTTCCTCCCAGCTTGGTATCATCTCCGAACTTGCTAATGATGGACTCAATCCCCTCGTCCAGATCATCAACAAAGATATTAAACAGGATCAGGCCCAATACCGACCCCTGGGGGACACCACTAGTGACCAAGCTGCCAACTGGATGAGACACTGTTCACTATTACTCTCTGGGCTCAACCAACCAACTAATTCCTAACCCGGCACAGAGCACTCCTGTCCAAGCCATGGGCTGTCAGCTTCTCCAGGAGTCTACCGTGAGGAACGGTGTCAAAGGCCTTGCTGAAGTCCAGGTATATCACATCCACAGCCTACCTCTCGTCCACCAGGCGAGTCACATGGTCATAAGAGGAGATCAGGTTGGTCAGGCAGGACCTGCCGCTCCTAAATCCATGCTGGCTGGACCTGATCTCTAGGTCATTCTGCAGATGCCACATGATTGCACCCAGGATTATTTGCTCCATAATTTTACCTGGAACTGAGGTCAGACCGACAGGTCTGTAATTACCTGGATTGTCCCTACTGCCCTTCTTGTGGATGGGCATCACCTTAACCAACTTCCAGTCATCCAGAACCTCTCCAGTGAGCCAGGACTGTTGATAAATGATGGAAAGTGGCTTAGCAAGCTCTTCTGCCAGCTCTCTCATCACACTAGGATGGATCCCATCCGGCCCCACAGACATGAGGATCCAAGTGGCTCATCAAGTCTCTAACTTCTTCCTCCTGGATTACAGGGGAGCTATATTCCATCCTGACCCCATCCACCACTTCAGAAGGCCAGTTGTCCTGTGAACAATCTGTCTTAATGTTGAAAATGGAGGTAAAGAAGGCATTAAGAACTTCAGCCTTTTGGTCATCTTTAGTTACTATATTTCCCTCGACATCCAATAAGGAGTGGAGGTCATTGCTGCCCTTCTTTCTGCCATTAATATATTTGTAAAAACACTTCTTGTTGTCTTTAACAGAAGTGGCCAATTTGAGCTCCAGCTGGGCTTTTGCCTCCCTGATTTTCCTCCTACACGACTTAACGATATCTTTGAACACAACCTGATTTACCAGCCCTTCTTTCCAAAGGTGATACACCCTCTTTTTCTCGCTTAGCTTGTTAAGAAGCTCCTTACTCATCCAGGCTGGCTGTCTGCCCCTATGGCTCATCTTACGGCGTACTGCAACAGCCTGTTCCTGCGCTTTCAAGACTTCGTTCTTGAAGTAACTCCAGCCTTCCTGGATCCCCTTGTTTTTAAGGGCTATTTCCCAGGCTGCTCCCCTGACTAGTTCCTTAAATAATCCAAAATCTGCCCACTGAAAGTCCAGCAGGGACGTCCTGTTTATGCCCTTCCTTGTTTCATTGTTTATGGAGAGCTCGATTATCTCACGGTCACTGTATTCCAGACAGCCTCCGACCACAACATCACCCACCAGCCCTTCTTTGTTTGTAAGCAAGAGGTCAAGGAGAGCCTCACCCCTCACCCCTCACTCACCAGCTGTGACAGAAAACAATCCTCAATACATTCAAGAACCTTCTGGGCTGCCTCCTCTCGGCAGTGTTAAGTTCCCAGCAGATATCTGGGAGATTAAAGTCTCCTAAAGGAACAAGGGCAGTCGATCTTGAGGTAAATTCCAGCTGCTTAAACAACAATAGATCCACCTCTTCCTCCTGATCGGGTGGTCTGTAACATACTCCAACCAGGATGCTGGTCTTGATTGCCCCTCTCACTCTTACCCATAGGCACTCAATCTGGTCATCACTAATCTCAACTTCTATGGTGTCAAGAGTTTCCTTTATATACAGGGCCACCCCTCCAACCCTTCTCTCCCGCCTGTCTCTCCTGAAGAGTTTATAGTCTTCCATGACATCACTCCAGTTATGAGAGTCGTTCCACCACGTTTCCATGATAGCAACTATACCACAGCTTTCCTATCAGACCAGGACTTCCAACTCCTCATGTTTATTGCCCATACTGTGTGTATTAGTGTTAAGTTGGGTTACTGACTTCACCCTTGATGATGACTCACTCCCTACAGTCACATCACTGGTGAGCCTGGTTACATCCCCTTCCCCCACATTTTGCATAGTTTGATCAGTACATCTATTTTGGAACGATGCTCATCTTGACAGAGAATAAAGACAACCGTTGAACTCTCTGCATATTTTCAAAGATTAAATCATTCTTTTTCTTCTAAATAAACCTATGACTTTTTTCTTATTCTTCCAGTTTAAGCTTTGCAAAATAAGGAATGTATTCCGGAAACCTAAGTTTAAATCTTTACTAAGTTAAAAAGAAATCTGTTTCATAGTATCACATCATTCTACCACATTGATCAATATCAATGTTTTTCATATTACCTAATGATATGGTAGTAGAACAGCTCTAGCTAGAATATTGTGTTACATTCTGGAAAAGATTTAGCAGAAAGATGGACATATTGGAGTGAGTTCAGAGAAGAGCAACCAAAATCATCATGGAGAAAAAGGAAATGACCAGAAAAGACTAACAGTTTAGACAGCAAAATACATATGTTTACAATTTTCAGATAATTACACACATTTTTAGTACCACATAATTTTAATGGTGATTACATTAGTTCAGTGTAAAGCAGATGATAAGAGTGTAATCATATCTGGTGTGCATAAAAATTATCAAAAGGACAGAAAGCATTTAGCATAATATTACATCAAAGAGAATATATCAAGACATGAGTAGAATTTTTTTACAAGGAAAATGTATTTGGAATTTTGCTGGTCTTGAATGGGATAGAGTTAATTTTCTTCATAGCAATTGTATGGCATTAAGTTTTGAATTTGTACTGCAGAAGAAAATGTTGATAACACAGGGATATTTTAGTTATTGCTGAGCAGTGCTTGCACTTTTGTCACACTGTCCCACCAGTGGGTAGTCAGGGGGTGCACAAGAGGATGGAAGGGGATATAGTTGAAACATCTGACCCCAATTGACCAAAGAGATATTCTATTCCACATGGCACCATGCTCAGCATATAGTGCTGGAGGAAGAAGAATGGGAGACATGTGGAGTGATGACATTTGTCTTCCCAAGTAATGGTCAAATGCGATGGAACCATTTTCCTGTAGGTAACTCTAAACACATGCCTGCTGATGGGAAGTATTGAATTAATTCCTTGTTTTACTTTTCTTGCATGCATAGCTTTTTCTTTCCCTATTAAACTGTCTTTATCTCAACTCACAAATTTTCTTACTTTTACCCTTCTGATTCTCTCCACCACTGCACTGGGCTGGAAGTGAGTAGGAGCATCTGCGTGATGCTTAGTGGCTGGTAGTGGTTAAACCACAATCGGTACAAAAGTAAGGTCTTGAAACTGAGAACCTTCAGCCTTTCGACTCATTTTTCAAGAATGACAAAAGAAAATCTACAGTGCGGCTCATTTAAACCTAGTGTGACAAAACATCCACTGTATGTTCAGGATGATTGATAATCCTAAACCCAAGTGTGAGACAGACAAATGATCCAATAGTTCCTTTTTATTTTTTTTTTATTTTGTTTCTTCTATCATTTTCTGATGATGTTAGAAAGTGAAGAATAGGTTTTCTGTCCCTCAGAGATATTTAGTTATTAGCTCTTTTTAAACATACAAAGTCAACCTTTTTTTACATGGACAACATATCCAGCAGTTTTGTGACAAAGAAGAAAGTAATTATGCAGAATAAATGTCTCAGACCACTAGGCTATATTTGATAATGTAAAGATGTTTATGCTGGAGAAAACCTCAAATAAAAAAATAAATACAAACCCCCAGAACCCCAGCTTTAACTGTACATATATATTGTATATACATAATTAAAATCATGACTTATGAGACTTTGGTGCTAAATTCAGCACTAGATTTCCAAATTAAAAAAGGGAATATAAATGCGTGTAATTTTTTGACTTAGCTTGTATTATAAGAAGTATTCTGCTTTTTTAGAGACAGTCAAAATTGTTAAACCTACCTTTACAAATTATTTTATGTACATACTATATATATATATACATGATCTGCAGCTGCTAATTAGGATAATTTTCCAAATGTAAATTTTATCTATTCCTCTTCCTTATATTTATGACATCTTTACCTAGCTACTTGAATGCCCAATTTCTCTCTCATATCTTTACTCTCTATACCTAAGCACTTCACCTGAAACTGGAATGTGAAATTAATTAATTTCCATTTTAGCAGTGAATAATGTGTCTTTTCAGAGACCTGAGTGGTGAAACATAATCTTTGTTGTAGGAAAGCTAGGGATGAAAGAACCCCAAAGTGTGCTCTAGTGTAGCTTGGCAGGAACTGTTCTTAAAGTTTTCTACTGATGGAAAACATCCATCCATCTCAGGCTACATATGCTAGCAATAAGATATCCTGACCATTATAGTTAACTTTAGGGAGTTTAACAAAATGTCTCGATTGATTCTTTCTCAATACATTTTAAGTTTTAATTTCTCTCAGTTTCTATTATAGAGAACATATATTGAGGTATTTAGGTTGTTTTTCAAATTTTTATGCTCTCGAAAACAGGAAATCAGCTTAATATGCTTTGTGGCTGGAAAGAATTCATGGCAAATAACTAATGGACATTTAATTTAATTTTTATTTAGCAAGGCCTGCCTGTTTCATAATTTTCAATCTTTGTGGCTTCTGAGCTTGTTATTTGAATATATATTCAATCTCATGTATAATGGCTAAGAATTGCTGGGAAGCCAATACTTCCTTTAACTGAAAGCCTATTTTAGCTTCTGCCTGATTTTCATCATTGACCCTAATTTGTGGTGCTGGGTGCTTTTAACTCGTAAACTCTCTTACAGCTTGCTATGTAATGAATTCTTATATAGGCTTCATTTAAAGTTTGCAGAATAGTAGATACTTTCCCCCTTCTTGTATCCAATATGTATATTTCAGTTTTTCTACAAACTGGCTAAAACTGATTCTGAAGAGTTTAGCTAATTAGCTAAGTGAAAATGTTCTGTGATGTCTGACCTCACTTATTCGCTTCTTAATAGTAAAGAGGATAGCAATAAAAAAAATGTTCCTGCCGGAACGAGAACTGATAAAAATTTTACAGAAGTAAAAGAACAATTGAAATTTGTGTACTAGATAAGTTTAAAGAAGAAGATGCGGGAAAACCTCAATGCTTAACATGAGGTTACACAAAATCTGTTACACAAAATCTGTGTAACATTCAGTTTTGTAGACCAGGAGAATTGAATAACTCTATTTAGGTTTACTTAGCTGTTACACTTCTAGTAAAATTATGAACCAACCATGGCTTTGTCCATAGCTCAGCCTATACAGAGTCTAAAACAAGGATTCTTAGAACCTTAACCTACCTTCCTTTTAGATCCCCTAGCTGTCATGAAGGTGCAACTTCCTTCAAAATTCCCTAGAACTGGGAAAAACAGATATCAGGAATACAGGAAAACAATTCTTCTGGACAAAAGCAATTATATTTAACTGTAAGTATAGAGTCTAATTTCCCTTGAGTTGACAAACATGTATGACTAAAAAACTATAAAATGGAACTGCTGACTCTGACAGGTTATTACTTCCTCGTGAAGCAAGAAGAGGAAAAATTCTGCAGTACATTCTATCTAGAAAATAAAATAACTATTGATAGATACTGGATGGAAACATCTGGAAAATACACTACTAAAATACTTTTCATGGTCAAAAAGATTTGTGAAAGAAATTATTCCACCTTGATATAGAAAATATAGGATGCAAATGTAATTTTGCAAGTTTTTTTCAAGATTTGAATTTTGTTTGTGTTATAAAATGTAAGTGGAGAAAAACCTTACAGTATTTCAAAGGAACTGGCTCTCTGGATAGCGTGAAGGTTGTTGAGCTGGAAGCTAACAGGTAAACTGGATGCTGACTGAGAAGGAGACATAAAGAGTACAGAAGCTCTGGTTTTAAACAACACCAACTTGATAGACTGCCTCTGTCAGATTTTCGTTACTTCTTTTCCCCATGTATCTCTAAAATGCTAATTCTGTGGTGCTTGCATTGTTTTGTGAACAGAAGAAGATGTATGTCCTTCTATCTATATTTTATACGTCTCACATATGTGTACCTCTTTAACTGGCATCCCTTCCCCATCTGCTGAGTTCTGTTGTTGTATGTGTGCACTTGTGCATATACATATAAATTTTTTATTTGTCTTAGACAACATAAAAACATCAGAATGATTCAAGAAAGATATTTTCTTTTTTGTACTCACCATATGTTCATTTACGTACAATTGCATTATTTCTGCAACTGTAGTATGGCTGATTTTTAAATGAGAGATTAACTGGAAAACTTGTTCCTGTAAAAAAGTGTAAATTCTGGGAAATTCTCCAAGTGAGAGAATAATTCAGTTGATCCCATTACTGCTAAATTATGTACATTTTTGTGTTTAAGATCTCACAAATTGCTCATTTTAGGATTTGATACTGCCACTGGACATTTCACTGGCAAAGGGTATAATTTCTAGAGACACAGAATCAGAGGATGACTGAGGCTAGCAGTCAGCTTTAGAAGTATTCTAGGCCGAAATCTTGCTCAAAGCAGAGTTATCTACAGCAGACTGCTAAGGTACATGCTCTGTCCAGTTTTGAATATCTCCAAGAATGGAAACTCCACAAGCTCTCTAGACAACCTTCTCAATATTTGTTTACCTTCACAGTAGATAGATAGATAGAAAGATAGATAGATAGATAGATAGATAGATAGATAGATAGATAGATAAATAGAAAAACAGATAGACATGGTTAACTGACATTTCCTGTATTTCAGCTTGTACCCATTGTCTCTTGTTCTGTTGTTATGCACCTCTAAGAAGAATCTTGCTATCTGGCTACATCTTCTTTACACTCCTCCTTCCAGCCTCCATGAGATATTTATACACATTTAAAATATAAGCTGAGCCTTCTCTAGTCCAGGCTGAGCAGTCCCAGCTCTCTCAGTCTCTTTTCGTATGAGACATTTCACTGCCTTAGGGGACATACTGGAGTACATGTGTCTCTGGTTTGTACTGGGGAGCCCAGCTCTGTACACAGTGCTCCAGATGTGCCTCACCAGGCCTTAGCAGAGGGAAGAGTCACCTCCCTTTAGCTTCTGGCAACACTCTGCCTGGTGCAACCCAGGAGTCTGTTGACGTTCTTTGCAGCAAAGGCATATTCCTGGCTCGTGGTCAACGTGGTGTCCACCAGAACCCTCAGGGACCTTTTTGCAAAGCTGTTTCCTAGTTGGTTGTCTACAGCATGTATTGGTGCATAGGACTTGACATATCCCTTTCTTGAACTTTGTGAAATTCCTGTTGGCTCCTTTCTCCAGGTCCCTCTGAATGGCAGCACAACCAACTAGCACATCAATGACTCCTTCTAGCTTGTATTATTTACCAGCCTTCTGTGAGTGCACTCTGTCTCATCAGAGACATTCTGTTTGTCTGCATACTTGGAGACTGTTCCTGTATTCCTCCTGATTTCCCTGTCCCTGGCTGTACTTTTTATAAGATTCTTTTTTTTTTATGTTTGTTTTTTTATCAGGGGCTCCTTGTTCATATGCACAAACCTCCAGACAAGTTTACTTGATTTCCTGCAAAAGAGGAAAAACCATGCTTGAGGTTGGAGGAGCTAATTCTTAAAAATCAGGTAACTCTCCTGGCCTCGCTTTCCTGGCCCATCTATCAGGGGATTCATACAAATAGCCTCCTCAACTGTTCTCCTGAAGCCCAGAGTTGTTATTCTGCTTTTTGCCCTGCTCTTTCCTCTCTGAGTTCTGAACTCCCCTCTTTATGGTCACTGCAATCAGGGCTATCCTTAGCTGCCACCTCCTCAAGTTGTTCTTTGTAAGTATGAGATCCAGAAGGCTATCCTCCTCTGCTGCCTCCTCAATCATTTGTTTTAGGAAGTTGCCATCAATGTACTCCAGAAACCTCCTGAATCACTTTTACCATTCTCTATTGACCTTCTAGCAGATATTCAGCTGGTTCAAATCCCCTGTGAGAACCAAGGTTAGTGAATATGTGACTTCTTCCAGTTTTCTGAGGAAGGCTTCTGCTTTTTGATCAGGTAGTCATTAGCAGGCACCCAACACAATATCACCCATGTTTATCTGTCCTCTAATACTGACCCCGAAGCTCTCAGTTGGCTCATCGTTTATCCAAAGGCAGTTCTCCATGTATTGCCATTGCTTCCTCGCAACAGGGGCTACTCCCTGTCATTGCAGTCCAGGTCTTTCCCTCCTTCCTCAACAGGCAGTATCCAACCTTTTGAGCACTCCAGTTATGTGAGCTACCCCATGACATGTCTGGGATTGCAATGAGATCGTAGCCATGCAACTATGCACAGACTTCTAATTCTTCCCAATTAAGTGTGGGGGACCCAGAACATCTCCATCTATCTCTAGCTTTAGCCACACATATATTGAACAATTTAATTTGAGGCAGAACAGAGACTGATCTGAAAGCTCCCTGTATATTTTAAAAGCAAACATTTTATCAAATAGTTCTGCTACCACAGACTCTGTAATTTATGTTGATAGCGTTGCCTATATACACGGACAATACTCAGCATTCTATTTAACCTTTCTAATGAATGACTTCCTATTATTTTTCTCAGCTATAACTTATTTTATTTAACCTGATAATGATAATATATTAGTATATTAGTGCTGGCACCCAAAATACAGCATGCTAAGCATAAATTGCTGAAGGTTTCACTCATAAATAAGGGACTATAACATCATCACTATCTTTCCTCTCCTAAATTAAATAACAAATTTTCATGTACTTAATATATGATGGTTAGACATTGATGTTTTTTACTATTCAAATGACATCTTCAAACTTTTTTTTTAAAAGAATGATTTTCTCACATCTATAAATTTATGATTGTTAAAAATTACCACATACCCTATTGTAACTGTCCAAAAATAATATATTTATTTCCTTTCTTACTCACTATTGCTAAACATTATCTCACTGTAGTTCAGTAAAAACATGGAGACATGTCTTCTATGACTGAAACACTTTTCAGAAAACATCATACCCAAAGAATCCACCTTGTAGGCAACTTTGGATGCTGCTCTTGTCCTTGTTTTAAAGTGATACATGTAAGTACAAACAATAGTGTCTGGAATATGTAATCTCTCTCTAAGTATCTTACCTGTATACTTACAGGTTGAATTCCAAAAATGGAGAAAGAACTGGAAGTAAATCAGACTAATCTTGATTATCTTGATATTCTCACATCAAACAATGTTCAAATGAACATTTTGAAAACAGCACTGGGAAAATAGGATGAGAAATAAAGTCAAAAAGATTTTAAGTTTCATTCACATATTCTGGGATTGTGTAGATACATAAAAGCTTTACTGAATCTCAAAGAAACAGCAGTAATGAATATAGGGAGGGGAGAAAGGAAGAAAGCAGAACAAGACTGAGACCACAGGAATTGCTAGAGGCAAAATAGCTCCAAGGGAGGGGGAATGCTAGCAATCGAAATCATTGCTTTTAAGAGAGGAACTTAACTTTTCCTTTTGTGCTGTGTCCTCCTTCTTCCTTTAGTGTTAATTCCACTGTGGAATGCAGTTTGAATGATTGGAATAATTCTTGCTCATTATTTACATCAATCGCAGAATAAAGCTTTTATCCTGTGCTCTGGAGAGGGCTACAAAGTGCTTGGGTAGTACTTCACTGTGTCAATAACCCACTGACACGAAGTAGGAATAATGATCGAGTGACCAGCAGGATAATAAATGTTGATATTTGAAATTAAGTATGAGAGAACTTGTATTTTGTGCCCACTCATGTCGTGTATGGGCCCATCATAGTTTCTGTACTATTTTTCAAGTATATGATATTTTTGTGACTGAAAACAATTTATGGTGTGCAATTTTTTTTTTTTTTTACAGGAAGGTCACCTGTTCCAGTTGCAAAATTTCATGGGTTTTTTCTTAAGTAAGTACAAACAGTTCCCAAATAGAAGCCTTCACCAATGTTTCTGTGATGTGTCTTGCTTTTCTACAGTTAGAAACAACCCTAAACTCACAGGAATTTTTGCTGTATTTGCCTGACAGGCAAAGCAAATAGAATTCAAAGTGTTTGGAATGGTTTTCCTTGTATTATCAAAATTTACAGGAGATCCCTTGGCACTATGAAGCTTCAAAGTTGGCACAGGAAGAGCGCGGCGGCAAAATAGAAATCTAGGAGTGCATGCAGTTTGCTCTCACGGCAGTCTGCTGCCCAAGTCTCAGCTACAGAAACATGGAATAGTGTAGTTTAACTTTCGGGAAGATCACATGGCATGGAGAGTGCAGATATTTTTCTGATATTTTTTCATTATTCATTCCTGTTCTTGCATTTCAAAAATATCTATATGAACACATATAACTGTATTTTCCTCAGGTTACTTTCTGACTTTATCAACTTAAAGAATCAGATAAGCTGAAAGGGATGCTGGAGGTCATTGTAATTCAATATCCTGGTCAAAGAAAGATCAACTTCAAATTCAGATCAAACTTTCAAGCCAGGTTGCTCATGACTTTACAACAGGTAAAAATATTTTACAGGCAGGCTATCTGTAGAGCTTAACTTTCTTGCAAAGGACTAATTCAGACTGCATGAATTTATTCTGATCAAATAATAACTATACCAGTTCACTGGAGCAGTACACTGTCTCTTGGCTTTACCAAAAAATTATTGTTCAAGGTGCCATTAATGGACACCATAGAGCTTTGAACAACATGTCTTTCTTCTCATCCGACTGTCATTTACAGATTTTTCTCCTGACATTTAGCAGTCTTTCTTAGTATAGAACTCTGTGGTTAGCGCTTCTAAGCACTAATCAACAGCATTTGGTATGGCAGATCATATGAATAATATGAATGTATCTGAGAGATTAATCAGCAGGAGTGTGATGCTGTCATCACTGCCGCAACTACAACTTGTCCTGTGCAAAAGTGCAATTATTTCAGGCTAAGCTTGTGACAGCAGTAGAATAGAATGCTCTGTATGAAATTCTTGGTCTGTTTTGAGCAATATTGCAAAGGAATGATAGGGGTTTTTTTTGTTTTGTTCACTGTTATGAGAGGAGTTGCTCCTTGCTTTTGTATAAAACACAGGAATAGTATAATGTAATAAGTATAATGTCAATTCTGAGAGAAGATAATTCTTGTTATTAAGATATGTCTGTCCTACCTGGAAATTAAATACGGTGGTATTAGAATAACTGTGTCCAACTGTGCATCTACTTTAAAAGATCTCATTTCCAAATCCTGAAATGACTAAAAGGAATTCTGCCCTTTACAGAAATGGGGGAGGCTTTGAGTAAAACTTAGCTGATCTTAAGTGTAGTTTTCTGTGTATCACAGTCCTATATATCACAAAAGTAAAATATTTCATAGTTAATGTACTCAATATCTTTCTACTGACACTATTTGCAGTGCTACCTGTGTAATTTCTCACCTTATAATAGATAAAGAAAGATAGACTGAAAAAAATATCTAATTAAAAATGTCTTAGAGGTTTTTTAAATAAGTCAGTAAAACAATGGAGATTAAAATGTCATTCCTAAATTCTGTTTGAAAAAGAATGTTCCCAACTTGCTTAAGATTGCTTATAAATTTGCAAATCCAGAGAAGCTGGATCAATATCGCACTTTTGATAAAATAAGTTTTGAGTAATTAAAAATAATTATCTGTCACTATGATTTATTTTTCTTTTACCCAGATATTTAATTTTGTGTTTTCAATTTCATTTGAGCTTTCCAGAATCATTAATGATGCTTCTGTTTGCCTATTTATTAATTTGTTGTATTAATCCATGCTGCTTTTTACAGGTTGTGTAGAACCACTTAAAGAAGAGTAAAGCTGAAGATTTGAAGAGTGTTTTTTGGACAGGAGAGCATATCAAAACAGAAAAAAGAATTATTATTACAAATGTAGGAATATACATATTTAAGATAACATGAATTTTCTGTATGTTATGGTATCAATACCTACATTTAATGAGTTACAATTTCAAGATAAGTCATGAATTTTTAAGGGATAGAAGATATTTTGAGGGGTAAATCCTGTAAACAGTATTTTTTTGACAATTACATGTTTACATCCAGACTTAGTCTGTTTATTGTTAATAAATTTTATGGGTTTTTTTATGAAGAAAAATGGATTTTTAGTTTGCTAAATATGCAGTTTGCTCAAAGCATGAAAGTAATCACTAATAAATATTTTGCTTTATTAATTTCCAGAGGTATTTGTTACGGATTCTGTTTCTAGAAAACTGAGTTAAATATTCCATAATAGCTATTTTTTTTTTATTGAAAAAATAATATTTAGTTCAGCTGCTTCATTTCTTGTATCAATCCTTATGAGGAAAGTAAACTAAATAAAATCGAGATAACATAATTATTTTCTATTAAATTTCTTCAGGTTCAATTTAATTTTGAGTTAGGAAGTTAGTTTCTTTTATAAAATTAATAAAGATCTATTTGTTTCTTATTTCCTGATTTAACATCAAACAATGCCAGTTTGTGGGTGACAAGGCTTTAATGGAATGAAAATAAAGAATAACTGAATACAACTTGAACTTTTCTGTTTAGAGCATCCTCCTCTACTTACTGAAGGAAACTATGAATATTCATAAAAAATCCTCTGCCCCCTGCACGTATTCTTTGAATTCTTTTTAAATATATAACCATACAACCGCATAAAACCAAATGACTGAAAAGGATCATGCAGTATATGTAGCCATCTTGATTTAATTTCTTCTTTGACAATTCTGGTTTTCATAGTTATGGCATTTTATAAACACTATTTCATCAGCTAAAACAAATCTCCTGAAGGGAACCTAAAATATTATCTACCTTATTTTAATATGGTAATCATGAATTCAATAACTATTCTGTATATGGCAGTTCATATAAAAACTTAAAACTATAGTAGTATTTAAATTAGATTCTTGTTTTACTTGAGCAAAATCTCAACCTGAAATAGCCTAAAAGATGTTCTCAAGAAATAATTTTGCAACTAACATTCCACAATCAAAATTATTTATTCTTGTAGGTCAAATTGTGGATTACTAGTTTTTAATTGGAAGCAGCAAAACAAAAAGTGTTGATATTTTAATTTAGCATTGGATTAAATAAGAAAGGAGTTACAGAAGTGGAAACAGAACTCTCTCCTTGTTATAGTGAGTCTGTGTTTCTGCTCTTGCTGCTCACCTTATTAACAGAGAATTTACCCACACATTATTTTACCTGTGAGAAAACGGTGTCATAAATTCTCTGTCCCCTCCATTTCCAACCCTATGAACTTTTCCTTCCTTCTTGTGACATATTATAATGAAATGAGCTGCTTCCATTTGCTGGATGAGATTCCTAATCATTGTCACCATTCTGTAAGGTACTTCTTTTCTCAGAATCCCTTCTGGCCAGCTAAGAATGCTCACTTATGACATCTGATAATATCTTTGTGTTATCAGGTGCTGGATACCTGAGAGAATTCAAGGAGATTCTGTATATCATAAGATGCCTAGAAGACATTAGCCATTATAATATTATATTTAATATTGTATCTTTTTTTAGTATCTGCAGTAGAGTTTCAAGACAAACATTTAAGACAGCACTACTACAGTCAGCTAGATGAACTGAAGTTTACCACTGAAAGGTGATTCATCTGCAGATATCTTCTAACATATTCTCCTTTTATAGTTTATTTAATATTTTCTTATAGTACATCATCAGGAAAAACAATTGAGAAATTTGTCTCAGAGAAGTAACAGATATTTTACTGCTAGATCTCAAAGTTTAAACATTTGTAAAAATACATAAAATCACAAACTTTCTGTGTAAGATTTCAGTGAATATTGACATGTATGGTTAAATTGTACGATACTAGCAGTCATTAGGAAAAGGTGATAAAGCAGCCTAAATGCAATCTTTTGGGCATAGTGTATTGGGTTTTAAATATGTTCCATAAAATTGGACAAATAGCATTTGTATAAAGTTCTTTCCAATTATTTTCAGTACTGGGTGTTACCTTCAGAAACCTGATTTTTGTACACTCTAGCAAATCATGTTACTGACAGTAAAGTTAAAGCAATGAAGACTTTTAAAGGAAAGTGACCGAAAACTAATGTCACACTGAAAATAGTTAATGCTTAACTTAGCAAGGTAAAGCTATGTGCTTTCTCTGTCAGAGGAAAATATCGGTAATATTCAGCATATTTGCCTTGTGTCTAACCAAATTACGAACATGAAGACCTTGTAGTGAGCTGCTTACAAAAAGGACGAGATAAAGAAACTTTCTCTGGATTGGCTTCTTTACTTTTTACACTAATAGTCCTAATTGATGCCACTGATCTGCCAGATCTCGGTAGAGACCTTCGTATATGGCCAGCTGTAGATCCTTCTATGGCCTGTCTGTGTGCACTTTGAGTTATTAGTGGCATTTTACAGTCCTTGATCTGTGGAACTTGCTGTAGGAAGAAAGGAAGCAATTGCAAAAATAATTGCAAAAAAATGTAACTGAATAGAACAGAGAAGGATTTTTTAAAAAAAATGATCCCCACAAAAATATACTCTTAGAGTTTCATATTCCATCACTGCTTTCTGCAGTCTGAATGGATTTATAGCATCTTTTTCTCTTTAATTTTCTCTCTAACTGCGGAACATTTAGAGTGCCACATAAGGTTTGTCTGACCTAGCAAGAAAAATAACCATCATGAGAGCTCTCATGAGTTTGGATCAAACATGTAAAAGAGGATGATTCCTTTCAATTGATAGGGTATGCTTCAATCACACCTCTGGACTGGAAACGGGGAAACAAACTCCTAGTTCTCTATCTTATCAGTCCCCTGAAAACTAAATAGAGTGACTCATGTCAGTCTTGCTGTGCAGCAATGTGTCCAAACATGCAGCTTCTCTTGTCAGAATTTGAACAGTGCCACTCACCCTGCAATCTGTTCCTCAGGTTCCTCATCAGAATTCATGTTTCTACAAAGCCAAACCAAGTCTAGAGATATTTCTGCTATGAGGTGAGCATACAGGATCTACATAACACCAAGGATCTGTTCTTCTTAATACGTGATAGAGCATGAGAACACCTGTCTAGAAAGCTTTTAGTAGAGGCTAAATTATCCTTCAATTTAAGGGAACATCTGGAGCTCTCCAGTTGCGCTGTGGTATGGCACCAGTTCCCAGTTTCTTCAGTATAACACATATGCCAGAAATGGGGTGATGCATAATTAATTCATTGTTGCATTTTGGCATGCCCCATGATTCAAAACCTTCAAAAGAAGGTGTAATTCCTAAGTCACATGAACTGAGAAGCCAAACCATATCTCAAAGGAAGTGTGAGACAGAAATAGTGGTGCCTCTCAAAACTTACATATAACTGAATCTGGTTTTTTTGAAATTATTTTACTATGCATGTTTTTTTAACATCACAGTATCACACACAAGGTTGGAAAGGACCTCTGAGATCATCAAGTCCAACCTATAACCTAACACTAACACCAACCATCATCTAGACCATGGCACTCAGTGCCTCATCCAGTCTCCCTTTAAACACCTCCAGGGTAGGTGACTCCACCACCTCCATGGGCAGCCCATTCCAATGGCCAATCACCCTTTCAGTGAAGAATTTTTTCCTCACATCAAGTCTAAACTTTCCCTGACGAAGCTTAAGTCCATGCCCTCTGGTTCTGCCACTGGTCATCTGAGAGAAGAGACCAACCCCTGCCCGACTACAACCTCCTTTTAGGTAGTTGTAGAGAGCAATGAGGTCTCCCCTGAGCCTCCTCTTCTCCAGGCTAAACAGCCCCAATTCCCTCAGTCGCTCCTCATAGGGCTTGTGCTCCAGCCCCCTCACCATCTTCATTGCCCTCCTCTGAACACATTCCAGTATCCTAACATCTTTCCCATACTGAGGGGCCCAGAACTGGACACAATATTCAAGGTGAGGCCTGACCAGTGCCGAGTACATGGGGACAATAACTTCTCTGGTCCTGCTTACTACACTATTCCTGATGCAGGCCAGGATTCCATTGGCCTTCTTGGCCACCTGGGCACACTGCTGGCTCATGTTGAGCTTCCTGTCCACCAGCACTCCCAGGTCCTTTTCTACCTGACTACTCTCTAGCCACTCTGTCCCCAGTCTGTAGCTCTGCATGGGATTGTTGTGTCCAAAATGAAGTACCCGACATTTGGACTTATTAAACATCATCCCATTAGAATCGGCCCAGCTCTCCAATCTGTCCAGGTCCCTCTGTAGGGCCATCCTACCCTCTAGCAGATCAACTCTTCCTCCCAGCTTGGTATCATCTGCAAATTTGCTGATGATGGACTCAATCCCCTCATCCAAATCGTCAATAAAGATATTAAACATGACTGGACCCAATACCAATCCCTGGGGGACACCACTGGTGACCGGCCGCCAACTGGATGAAACACCATTTACCATCACTCTTTGGGCTTGGCCATCCAGCCAATTCCTAACCCAGCACAAAGTGCTCCCATCTAGGCCACGAGCTGCCAGCTTCCCTAGGAGTCTACTGTGGGGGACCGTGTCAAAGGCCTTACTGAAGTCCAAGTATACCACATCCACAGCCTTTCTCTCATCCACCAGGCGAGTCACATGGTCGTAAAAGGAGATCAGGTTGGTCAGGCAGGACCTACCCCTCCTAAATCCATGCTGGCTGGGCCTGATTTCTTGACCGTTCTGCAGGTGGTGCATGATTTCACCCAGGATTATCTTCTCCATGATTTTACCTGGGACCGAGGTCAGGCTGACAGGTCTGTAATTACCTGGATCATCCTTACGGCCCTTCTTGTGGATGGGCGTCACATTGGCCAACTTCCAGTCTTCCGGGACCTCTCCAGAGAGCCAGGACCGCTGAAAGATGATGGAGAGCGGCTTAGCAAGCTCATCCGCCAGCTCTCTCAGCACCCTAGGATGGATCCCATCCGGCCCCATAGACTTATGAGGGTCCAAGCGGCTCAGCAGGTCTCTAACCTCCTCCTCATGGATTGCAGTTGGGCCATATTGCACCCTGCCCCCATCAACCACTTCAGAGGGCCAACTGTCAAGCGAGCTGACATCCTTGTTGTTAAAAACTGAGGCAAAGAAAGCATTAAGTACCTCAGCCTTCTCTGCATCTCTGGTTACTATATTTCCCTCCACATCCAACAAGGAGTGGAGGTCGCTGCCGCCCTTCTTTCTGCCATTGATGTATTTATAAAAACTCTTCTTATTGTCCTTAACAGAAATGGCCAATTTGAGCTCCAGCTGGGCTTTTGCTTCCCTGATTTTTCTCCTACACGACTTAACAACATCCTTGAACATGACCTGACATACATCCCCTTCCTTCCAACGATAATACATCCTCTTTTTCTTACTTAGTTCCTTCAGAAGTTCCCTACTCATCCAGGGCGGTTGTCTGCCCCTACGACTCTTCTTACAACACACAGGGACAGCCCGCTCCTGCGCCTGCAAAACTTCATTCTTGAAGTATATCCAAGCTTCCTGGACCCCCTTGCCACTAAGAGCTATTTCCCAGGGTACTTTCCTGACCAGTTCCTTAAATAATCCAAAATCTGCCCGCCGGAAGTCCAGCATTGATGTTCTGTTCCTGGCTTTTCCTATTACATTGTTCAGAGAGAACTCAATTATTTCATGATCACTAGACCCTAGACATCCTCCGACAACAACATCACTCACCAACCCATCTTTGTTTGTAAACAGCAAGTCAAGCAGAGCCTCACCCCTGGTGGGCTCACTCACCAGCTGTGACAAAAAGCAGTCCTCAATACACTCTAAAAACCTCCTGGACTGCCTCCTCTCAGCAGTATTAAGTTTCCAGCAGATATCTGGAAGGTTAAAGTCTCCTAAAAGAATAAGGGCAGCCGATCTAGAGGCAGCCTCCAGCTGTTTAAACAACAGAAGATCCAAATCCTCCTCCTGGTCGGGCGGTCTGTAGCACACTCCAACCAGGAGGTCAGACTTGACTGCCCCTCTGACTCTTACCCATAGGCACTCAACCTGGTCATCACCGATCTCAACTTCAACAGTATCCAGGGTTTCCCTAGTGTAGAGGGCCGCCCCTCCACCCCTCTTCTCACGCCTGTCTCTCCTGAAGAGCCTGTAGCCTTCCATGGCAGCACTCCAGTTATGACAGTTGTTCCACCACGTTTCCGTGATGGCAACTATATCGTATCTCTCCCGCTGGACCAGGACTTCTAGCTCCTCCTGCTTGTTTCCCATACTGCGTGCATTTGTGTACATGCACTTCAGTTGGGTTACTGACAACCCCTTTTGGGATGGCTCATCCTCCACGGATGAGCTTAACATGTTAAGTAGTGTAACATCTTGCTATGAATACTGGATATAACTGCCTAGACCAGTCTGAGTCCTGAGTAAGTACAAGCATCGCTTGTGGCTGCAGACATTCAAGCTTTGACTGGGGAGCCTTACCTACAAGCATCCAAAAAGTCTAGCACGTAGAGAAACTTAATTGTGAAATAGCTAGTCTTCTAAAATGTTAATTACATTCTTAGGAATCACCAAGATCAGCAAGAACTTCCCTGTTTGAACTAAGAATTCTGCAGAGTTTCCATATTTTGATTGTTAATACAAACGATTCCCAAGAGGATTGGCATTAAAAATTTTGCTCTACAAAAATTTACTCCATTTGGAAAGACACAATTTATCCTAATAAAAAAAAGAATAAATTGGGTAGCCTATACCGAGAGAATTTATTTTGAAAATCGTTATGAACTAACTGCCACAATTTATAAGCAGATAATTTTCTCTTTTTTTTTCCTGAAACATTACTTGTGTGTGTTGGTGAAAATTTGGTAGGAAATGATCTGTTCTGCTTTCCCTCTGGTCTATCTTATTTTCAGAACTTACATGTCAGTAAGAAAAATTCAGTGGTTTCATAACTAGGTTTTTATTTATTGATTATTCCTTTTCCAAATGAAGGAGTTTGCTTATATTATTCCTACATTGTCAATATTTAAGGGCTTGTTTTCCCTTCATCTTTGTTTACAGAAAGTTATTGTGAGGGTAACAAGCAAAACAACATCACTTGTTTTCCTGCCTGATTTCTACTCTTTTTTTAGTTCTCTCAGATATGGTTGTTTTATTGTTGATGGCGAGCTCCCCAAATGTTTGCTCACTTAAAAGCTGACCTCTTTTGTTGAGGCAATGTTTGGCCTTTTTAATGATAGAAGTGACAGTAACAGCATTCAGGTTCTCTTATGGCTTTGAGAAGCCTCTGAGGAGGCACCTTTGTGATTACCTTACCTAAGTACACAGTGCTTTAAGGTAAAAACACAAAATATTTATTCATCTAGCCAATAAAGGATACCATGGTCTGATTTTGACTTCTTACCTACCCTTGGTTTATTCATAACTTGTCCTAGTCAACTGCCAATCAACCTACCATGAACAGTGTACTGCCATTGGTACATTTCCAAGGATGGTGAGGCTATGACTCCAGCATGTACTTACAGTACATTTCTCTGGATAGTACAGGTGCTTTACTGTCACTCACAATGTGGAAAAATGGTGTAAAATCACAAACTGTTGTACCTCCTTTTGTGGCAGGAAATTATAAGAATAAAAATAAAGGAAATGTATTTTCAGAAGGTCTCAGAAAAAATATTTGTAAGAAATACTTTGCATGACCTTGTTTTCACTTTAATCCCTTAAATCAGGACCACATTGGAATAGGTTATTTTTGAAAAGTAAGAGAAAATTGAGAGCAGAAGACTCCTCACTGCAGATGCTTTGAGCTCAGTCAAACAGAAGGGTAGGCGGTTACGATATATGTGCGTGAGTATGCATGAGAGAAGCAGAGGTGGAGAGAGGGATGGTCAATTGTCTCTTTACCAGCTGTCCTCCTTTCCCACTGACATTTTGGAGTCCTCGTTCTTCCACAAGGAAAGGGGCTCATTTTGGGAAAGCATATAATTTTTTATTTTTCAAATCATTCATAATGATTGCAAAAAGCAGTTAGTACAGCCAGGTAATGGACCACTTTTCTAAGTTACGTCAGCTGTATATTGTGAATTCCTCATTTACAGATGGCTATCAGTAGCTAGAAAAGCCCATGAGTATATCATGGGACAACAAATTTATATCTTAGCATGAATCTTGAGTATGGATTCTAAGGCTTCCACTACAAACCTCCTTTCATATGAGGAATTTCAGCCTCTACATGGATATTGTCTATATTGTTCCAATATTTTCTCTTGCAATGTATGCTGATTGGACAGTGCTGAGTACAAAATATTTTTTCTGATCATATGTTGAATAGAGTGATCTCTTGTTTCAATCAGAGTGACTGACTTTCTGAATGTATAAATGAATGAAAGAATTAATTAGATGTTAGTGTGTTTAAGTGCGGGTAAATTTACTACCTAGAGATACATGGATTATTGGTAACACTGTAAAATCCTCAGATAAGTATTGCCAAAATTGTATTACATTTTAGCCAATATATTGAATAACCAAAGAAATTTGTAATAGAAGCAAGATCTAAAAGGAATAACCTGGAAAACTGCCTTTAAGAATCTGTCTTTTTTTTTCTTGCCTGTTTTCACTCATACTATTTCCTATATTCCTGACAAGCAACTTTCTGCTTCCTTTGTCCATGGACCTGTAATATGTATACTACTAGCACGACAAGGAAATTTTTAAATTAAAAGAAAATATGCATTGATGCCCTAATGAAATTTTCTTAATTCCCTAATGAAATTTCCTTAACGTGTTTAGTAAGACTGTGTCTCAGGATCTAATGGCTTTTTTAGGACCTTTCTCTTCAAACAACTATTTTTTCCTTAGCACGCTTCTGGTTTCAAATAAAAGTTTTCTTTTACATCTCCTACTAATAATTACTGCTATTCTCTTTCAGAAAACTATTACTGGGTTAGCTCTGTGAATTTATTTTTTCTAGTTTTAAGATTTTCTTAGAAATCTAGAACATAATAATTTAATTTGCTCTATGATGAAATTTAAGAGCCTCTCATTAAAATCAGTGATATGTGAAGGAGCTTTATTTTTAAGAGGAGGAATAAAGGATTTTTTAGATGGTGATAGGTATATCTGATTAGATGATCCTCTGCTAAAATGTGCTGAACATGTATGTGGCTCTCGGAACACTGGGATGAAGAGTTTTATTCTCATATCATAACTGAATAACAGAGAAAATATCTTGTTCCATGCTATTTCCCCAGGTTCCTGAGATTCAAAGCTAAAAATCTAAATTTTAAACACCACAATTTTCATGATTACTGTTCTGAAATGTGTCTTCTCAAATTATTCCCAGATGTGTGTCTTATAACTGATATGAAACTAAATTGGGTTTTGTCGTTTTAGGATCAGTTGCTATAGGATTAGGATTTTTTTTAAAAAAAAAGAAATTGGTGGAAAATTAAGGAGCAGCAAAGGCCAGAATATTTGCTACTTGACTGCTTTCACTAAAAGCAATGAAGTGATTTACTTGTACAATTTCTGCTTCTCTGAGTTGAATTCCAAGAATTATATAACTTAAGTATAGGAAGAGTATATTGAAAATTAAATGTTATCTATCTCTACTAACACCACTTATTTATCTAGAGAAGTGACATTCATATGACACAGAATAAAAGTAACTGCAGTTCTTCCTACTGTGTCTGCAAAAACAGATCGGAGAGAACAATGAGAACATAAGAAAAGTTGAAGACATGGAGAACCAGGGATCACAGTCTGTAAGCACTTGTTCAACCAGATGTTTTCTTTACTCAGAAGTGAAAAAGGCTCACCACACTTTAAGTCAAAATAGAATGAGTTTTAAGGAGCTGAAACGGTCGCATAACTTGAGTTTGTTAAACTTCTGTCTAGTCTGTACATTTTCACGCATGGTGTTTTTACTGCTTTTCGTCTGCATGGGGCTAAACCAGAAGGATAGGAGGGCATAGAAGTTTGTTTGTTGAAATGGACTATTTGGTGGATAAGAATTTGGTTAAATGATCCCACCAGAGGGTAGTGGTCAACAGCTCAATGTCCCATTGGAGACCAATAATGAGATGGGGCCCTTAGGGGTCATTTGTAGGAGTGGTGGTGTTCAATATTTTCTTCAACAACATAGGCAATGGGATCAAGTTCACCCTCAGCAAGCTGCATGACACCAAGCTGAATGGTGAGGTTGACACCCTTGAGGGATGCTGATCTAGAGTGACCCTAGAGGGATCTAGAGAGACATTGACAAGCTGGAGAAGTGGGTTTGTGAAAACCTCATGAGGTTCAACAAGGTAAAGCGTAAGGTCCAGCAACTATTGGAGTGGGTCCAGAGGAGGGCCACAAAAATGATCAAAGGCTTCAAACACCTACCTTATGAAGGCTTTTTTTTTTTACTTGGAGAGGAGAAGACTCCGAGGAGACCTTATTGTGGACTTTCAACACTTAAAGGGGGCTTATAAGAAGGATAGGGAAAAAATTTTAACAGGGCATGTATCAATAGGATAAGGTGTAATTGTTTTAAACTAAAAGAGGAGAAGTTTTGTCTAGTTATTAGGAAGCAATTTTCTTTGTGGAGGGTGGTGAAACACAGGAACAGATTGCCCAGAGAGGTGGTAGATGCCCCATCCCCTGGAAACATTCAAGATCAGGTTGCATAGGGCTCTGAACAACCTGATCTAATTGTAGATGTCCCTGCTCTCTATGGGGAGATTAGACTAGATAATCTCTAAAGGTCCCTTCCAGCCCAAACCATTCTATGATTCTTTGATTCTAAATTCCAGTATATTCAAGAAAATTATAGAATCAACTTTGAAAATTGGGCATAATTCTAAGATATTTAAGTAATATTTTTAAAGGTGTAGAAAGGAGAAAAAAAGCACAGAAAAATGATGCATGACAGATTACCAGTGGGTATACTTTTTCTCTGAAAGGCTTGTACCTCTTGCAGTCACAGTGTTAGTTTTAGAGAACTTCATCTACCATATCTGGGAGGAATGTTGACAATTTATGTTACATTTTTAAAGTCTCCAATGCTGAGTAAGAAAGAATGAAGTGTCCTATCCTATTGTGTATGTGGGAGGACTAAAAGCTCCTGCTATATCTGTAGAATTTTTGTCCTACTAGGTATTGAATATAACTGCTTCTGAATTTTAAATCATCTTTTTTGGAAGAAATTTCCACTTTTAATTACAATTTTTTTAGTGATTTTTTTTTTTTCCTGTAAAAGCAGAAGTTGCTAAAAGGTAACCCTGTAAACAATGTAAGGCTGTGCTGACTAAATGATGCTGAGGTATTCAAATAGGATTGCATAATGATATGATTTCCTGTTATTTTTATATCATTGCTGTGCTGACATTCTTCCAACATTCATTAAATCCAAAGAACAGGAAAGGAATCACCCAAAAAAGGACATTCACAACAAATAGATTACATTATTCCACTATTAGAAACTTCAGCAGGAAATACTTTCACTTTTCTTCAGGTATTTTTCAGCTCCCTTACAGAAGTTTACACCTTGTTTAAAATACAAGCAATCTTGAAGGAAAAAAACATCTCTACACTATGTCAAAACACTCAGTAAATGCTATCCTGGAAAGCCTCCAAAACTATTATCTAAATATGTCTTTATGAGATCATGACATATTGACATATTTTCAGGATACTTGAAATTCGCAACTTGTATCATATTCCACTGATTTACTCTGCTTTTATGGTAAGTTCTTATTTTTTTCCCTGTAAATAATGTCATCAGATCTTTACTACAGGGTTTCAAGAGTAAGTTTGCTTTTAGTTTTGGGGTTTTTTACTATCCTTAATTAAAATGTACTGATACTGTCAGCATGCTTTTGGTGCAAATGCTGGGAAAAAAATAAGAGCTAGCTGTACAAGCATCAACTCCATGAAGAATACGAAGATGGGGAACTTCACATCATCCTGTTTCCCACATGACTGCATTTGCCTACAGGCAGTTGAAATGGACCTAGCTAATGTAGCAATCACAGAGGATGTCTGAGAGGGTTCCCCATCGTGTTGTCACCTATGCACTTCCCCCTCTAGGTATAAGCAGTCTTGATCACTTGTCAGCTGAATCCTGCCCTTGCTTAAGAGTGCTCAGATATGTACTGCTTCCTCCTGCCTCTTTCTCTTCTTCTTCTCTTCTAACTAGTTTTCTCTATGTAAATAAAATAAGTCAAGAGAAACTGGTATACTGAAGGTAAGCATGGTGGAATAATTAATTACTGTTACTGTGCTACATCTTGCATAGTCCAAAAGTGTGATTGTGTCATTCCAGACTACTGGAACTGACAATTTCATTTGCGCTATATATTTACCTGATGTCTAAAATAAGGAGGCAGGATTTGGCTGATGTGCTACCAGATCATCACTGCTATATAACAGCAATTTGAACATTTCCTTTGGCTTGGTACTATATATCCATTTTAAATTGTGTGACAGAAAAATGACAGAAGATGCATATTTTGTTGACTGTCAGGAGCACTGCAATTTAGAGATTTTGATGCACTCAAATTCCGAGAGTATGATCTTCACAGACCATGTTCCTCTGGTTTTATAACCTGGCTTAACATGCTAAACTAATAAAATACACTATGTGAAGATTATGTCTGCAAATCAGATGTGATTATAATTAATTATCTTCCCATTTTAAACAGCATTTTAAGAACTTTGAACTGCTGGTATTTAAATTAGTTCATTTACACTCTGTAATGCTCCATAAAATTTATAGCTTTATAAGACTATCTTGGAGAGTTGCTGACACTGACAGCTCTTCACAGTTTGATAGACATTCTAAAGATGTTGAGCAAAAAAATAAAAACAAAATTAATATCTCATATAGTAGAAACAAGACCTTATGTTTCTTTAAATGTTTCAGGCAAATTTGTAGGAGTCAGAAGAAAAACCCCTCCTCTTATCCTTCTCACTTTCTTCTTATGTATAAACAGTTTAATTTGGGTACAGAGCAGAGATAATGGAACATTTTTGAAGTAATAGAGCAAAAGCAAATAATCCAGAAAAAAAAAGAGAGGAGGTGCTATATGGAAAAAAAAGATATGAATAGAAGTCACTACTGTGTGGGAAAGACAGGAAAAAATGAAATAAAATTCAGTGCAATGGCTCACAACTTGTAAATGAATCCAGTTATTCTTTGAAGAAGAAAAAGGGTGAAAGAATTTGTCAGCATTGTCAATTTCAATATTTATGATGTAAGTCTGTATATGACATAGAAGTTGAGGATTTTTTTTTCATTTAAATTGTACAATTTGGGGAATTTTTATTCTCCAGTTGGCTTTTCGGTCTTCAAAATGTCTTTGACATATTTCACTTCAGTCATAATAGTAAACATCAATTTTTCTAATTAAATCTAAAATTCTTACAGTATTTGAAAGCTAGAATGAGTTGAATGCAAAACCATAAAACATCCTCATAAAAAGTCAGAGAGATCTTAGTGCTACATCTTGTTAGTACTTGTTTAATACCTTATAAGTGGTATTTTGAGGCTCCTCGAAAGTATTAGGAAGCTTTAATAAGAAAATAGAAAAATGGTTATCATGCTTTGTTTGGACTTCACTATGGATCCTCACATCCAAGTTGTTTCCGGAGTGTTGATCTGCTGGAGGGAAGGAAGGCTTTACAGAAGGATCTGGGCAAGCTGTATCAATGGTCCAAGTCTGACTGTATGATGTTCAACAAGGTCAAGTGCTGGGACCTGTGCTTGGGCCTAAACAACCCCATGCAATACTACAGGCTTGGGGATGAATGGCTGGAAAGGTGACCAGTTGAAAAGGATGTTTGGGTGTTGGTCAATAGCCAGCTGAACATGAGCCAGCAGTGTGCCTATGTGGCCAAGAAGGCCAATGGCATCCTGACTTGTATCATAAATAGTGTGTCCAGCAGTACTATGGAAGTGATGTTCCCCCTGTACTTGTCACTGGTGAGGCTGTACCTCGAATATTGTGTTCAGTTTTAGGCCCTTCACTACAAGACAGACATTGAGGTGCTGCAGTGTGTGTAAAGAACAGAAATTAAGCTGATGAAGGGCCTGGAGCGCAAGTCTTATGAGGAGTGACGGAGGGAACCGGGGCTGTTTAGTCTGGAGAATGGATGGCTGAGGGGAGACTTATTGCTTTTTACCTGAAATGAGGTTGTAGTGAGATGGGTAGGATCCACTTCTCAGCCTTGTCCAGGTCCCTCTGGATGGCATCCCATCCCTCAGATGTGTCAGCTGCATCACTCAGCTTGATGTCATCTGTAAAATTCCTGAGAGTGCACTTGATCCATCTATGTCACTGATATTAAACGGTACTTTTCCCAGTATGGACCCTTGAAGGACACCACTTGTCATTGATCTCCATCTGGACATTGACGACCAGTATTCTCCAGATGCAACCATGCAACCAGTTCCTTATTCACGAACACTCCACTCATAAGATCCATATCTTTCCAATTTAGAGAGAAGGATGTTATAGGGGACTGTGCCAAAGCCCGGGTAGACATTGATGGGTCTTCCTTTGTACACTGATGTAGTCACTTTATCATAGAAGGACACTAGGTTGGTGATTCAGGGCAGGTTGGATGTCTTGAATCATCTCCCTGTCATCCGTGTGCTTTAGCGTAACTTCTAGGAGGATCTTTCCTGGCACAGAGGTGATACTGACAGATTGGGTCCTCCTTCTAACATTTTTAAAATCTGGTGCAACATTTCCCTTTTTCTATTCATTATGGACTTCACCTGGTTGCTGTGACTATTCAAATATCATGGAGAGCAGCTTTGCAGTTACATCAGCCAGTTCCCTTAGGACTGTAGGATACATCTTGTCAGGTCCCATAGACTTGCATATGTTCATCTGATGTAGTGGAATACACAATGCCTTTTCATTACCTGCTCATTAGAAAAAACATTGTATGCAGCTTTTCAGAAGTCAGTTTTATTGAACTGAGATTTCCTGTTCTGAAATGATTCAGTTACCTTACACGTTTTGTAATTACAACTGTACAGCTCTGAAGGAGCTAAAAAAAAGTCTTACTGCACAGGACCTTTGGAAGGTATTAATTGAAAGGAATTGGTGTAGTTAGGTGACTCAGAGATGAAATAGTAAATATATTGAGCAATAATGAAAATAATTTATTTCCTTAAAGGTGACACAGCAAAGAAATTTCAAATGTCAGCCTTCAAGTATGAGCTGTAATCACTCTATCAATCATTTGTAATGAACTGAAGTATTTCAACCAGAGTGGTAGTCTTTTTTTTTAGTATATTGGAAGGAACTACAGGATAACAATTTTTACTACAGTATTACAAATACACTGAAAAATGCGGAAGATGATTAAGATAAAATACATTTCTTTAATAATCTTACAGACATTGAAGACTACTATCTACTATGTTTAATTTATTCACTACATGGGAAACACCAATTCAAAGAGCACTAGGAATTACAAACTGATAGGGAAGGACATAGTAACTAAACTTACTCCATGACAATCAACGTGGGAAAATAAACAAAAGACTGAAGAGAATTTTGATTGAAACTGCCTGCAAAAATCTTTGGTCATTTCTTATAAGAACAGAAACTAAAGAAATGCTTTGAAAAATGCTCAAACCACAAATAGTACTGTAAATTTTAGACTGTTAAAGCTTCATCTTTTTTCCCTGCCATGGAGAACTGCACTTCTATTGGCTAAATTATTTTTCCTGCATGAAAATATTATGCAAGTATAAATAGAAATAAAATTTTAAAATCTTAAGACATATTTTTCTTTTAAGCATTTGTGGTAGCTATGGTCTGACTTCCTCCTAAAAAGCATGATATATATGGCTTAGAAAAGCAAAGCAAAGAAAATGGATACCTCTTTGTTTTATAATACAAACACTAACATGAAAGATGTAAATTTATAGTAGTAATCCAAGAGCCATCTCAAGTTATGTCAACTATGCTATTCAAGTCAATACGTAGTATTGCTGATAATAGTGTTATACTTTTCAGCTTATTTTCTTTTAAAATACATTTTATTGATGTAATATGCACAAACCAACTGAAATTCTTCACAAAACTTATTGCACTAAGATGTTCCTAGAAACAAACTCCAATTTACCTTTTAAATGTTTTCCTTTATTTCTGGATTTCTTTACAGCTTCTTTTTCAAAATATGATTATAATTTATGTGTTTCTTGCTTTAATATAATCAATTTACATCACAATTCATGTGTTGAGATCTTAAAGAATATTCAAGTAGAAAGTCCAGACAAATATTGCAACTGTGTAAAACTTGATTTTCTTGTATTTGGTCAATATTTCATGCTGGATTATTGTTTAGAAGCAAACATACATAAAACATATAGACTAATTATCAGGAAGGATATGAAATCTTCATTGAGAAAGCACAAAATATATTCTACTCGGTGAAGAAAAGCAATGATTTCTTTTTATAGAGAAGTTGTTTGATGAACAGAGAACCAGAATGAGACAGAGCCAGATGTGAGGATGGTATATATTTGTCTAAACAAAGGCACCTATAAACATCTGTAATAAAATATATTTGATTTGAAAAAAATAGGCCATGTTTATTTTGGTGTATCTTATATTAGACTACTATTCTGTAATGAAATAGGTTTTAATGTTGGAATTAACAATCTAAGTCCATGGACTGACAATATTGTTGTTGGACTGACTCAGACAAATATTTGTGAAAGATGATTCCTACACCAAATACGTCATTATAAGAAATTAATATTGTGACTAGTATACTAAATCTTCACTCAACTTGCTGCACTTGGTATCTTTTAGTTTTTGATGAAAATTTCTTCTAACTTAATGATGTTTTGAAAAGCTAGAGATAGATGAAGCACTTGTCTAAGTCTCTGGGTAACTTTAAAAGATATACTAATTTTAATTTGCATTTCCAAATAAAATTTACTTTGGATTATGAAATCAACCATTTTAAACTAAATCAGAGAAGCAGCAATTTTTAACAACTTCAAGCTCATTTTTCTTTAAAATTAACTGAAATATTTTAAGTGAAAAAAATACTGATTTGAGTTTGTTTTGAAGAATTCATTGAAAAAAAATATCCTTAACAGGCTTAGGTATAAATAAATATAATTTTAGCAGAAGTTTTAAAATTGCCTTTTCTTGAACACAATCTAATTTATCCTGAAATCCTTCCTTAAGAAGTTACTTCCTTAAGTGAAGTGGAAAGAATAAGAGTAGATCATAGAACATCTACACATAAACAAATGCAAAAGAAATTATGTAAATGTAGACCTTAGTCTATTATTTCATTTTTGTTTTCATTCTAGTTTTTTTAAAGGAATTAAACACTTTTTCATGTCATATACATTTTAGAATAACTGTAATAAAACTTCATTAGTTTTCTATAAAATCGTGATAGTTTAGTCCCTACTGAATCTTACAGGACCTTTTTGTGACTGGTCTAAGCGATAGGTAAGTAAGATATTTTTAGGAGGAGTCAATAGAACAGGGAAGTGAAGTGGTAACTTTTAAAAGCCAGAGAAGAGGTGATTGAAGTTATGAAGGTGTAAGATGATCATTAGGACCTCATATTAGGTTTTGGAGGAAGAACAAAGTGAGAACTCTTATTTTCTATCCCTATCTTAGTGAATAGTTTAGGCAATGTCTCTATCAGCAGAGGTTTTATTCAGGAATTACCTCCCAAAGGTGTTACTAAAGCTCAAATGCACAAAGGTAAGATGTAGGAGAACATGTACTGGAATGTGACATAATTACTGAAAATGAGGCTTGGAAATAAATCTGAAACCACTTAATTAAGAAGTAAAGAGACAGATGTCCTGAAGTGCCACATCTACAGGGCTTTTAAACACTTCCAGAGAGAGTGACTTCTCTGCTTCCCTGGGCAGACTGTTCCAGTGCTTCCTAATTCTTCCTAATATCCAACCTAAAACTTCTTCAATGTAACTTAAGGCCTTTTCCTCTCATCCCATCACTAGTCACTCGAGAGAACAACCCCCATCTCACTAAAATCCCTTTCGGTTTGTTGTAGAGAGCAATAAGGTCTCCCTTCATCCTTCATTTCTCAGTTTGTCTTACAGCACATGGGGACAACCTGCTCCTGCACCTTTGAAACTTCCTTCTTGAAGTCCAGCCTCCCTGGATCCATTTGACCTTCAGGACGATCTAAGAGACTCTCTCCACTAGTGTCCTGAACAGGCCAAAGTCTGCACTCTAGAAGTCCATTTTGTAGAACCCTCCCTCCTTACTTCACCAAGAACTGAGAACTCTGTCATTTCATGGTTGCTGCGCCCAAGATGTCCTCCAGCCACCACATCTCCCATCAGTCCTTCTCTGTAAAGAGTAGGTGAAGCAAGGCACCTCCCGTGCTAGGCTTACTTACCAGCTGTGTCAGGAAGTTATCTTCCTCCTAGACTGTTTCTTCTCTACTGTGTTGCATTTCCAGCTAATGTCCAGTAAATTGAAGTCACACCATGAGAACCAGGGTTAGCAATTGTGGGAGTTCTGCTAGCCACTTGTGGAATACTTCATCTGCCTTCTAATTCTGGTTAGATGGCCCATAACAGATTGTCAGCAGGCTGTCTGTCTTGTTGGCCTCCCACCTCATCCTTACCTATAAGCACTCGATCTTATAATGGCAATCATTGAGCTAAATCTAGCTAGCTAGCTTTTTTTCTGCAACAATGCAGTAACATTCAATCCAAGAGAATTTTATGATTTAAAAAAAGCAAGTTAAACAATAAATAAAGCAAATAATTTTTACAAAAAAATAAGTGTTTTATTTGCATAAAGTGGGAAATAAGGCGTTTTCTATTTTCCTCTTCCCCATTGTTCCCTGGGTTCTTCATTTTTCGTTTATGTAATATAAGCAATAAGGTAAATTAAGAGAGAAAATGGTACTCGCAAAGCACTACTAAACAATTTTTTTCTACTAGATTTGTTTATGTCTCTCAGATACCTTTGATCATGATACGACGTGCCTTTAGTAGTTACATAGCGCAACATCCTGATTTTGCTGCTCCTAAAAATAACGTTCAGTAGATTTTGGAAATAATTCTGCTCAAAATCAAAATTCAAAGTACCTGTAGAGTTCAGAGTTTATGCACTTTACAGATATAAAAAAAACTTGTATGTGCATTGACATGATTTTGAATTTATTGTTAATCTCATTGCACATGCAAGCAAAGTACGTAGTGAATTAATTCACTACTTTTCGTTGACAAGCAGATGTTTAGCCATCTCCAGGAAAGCAGGGTTCCATCACGTGTTAGCAGTTACTAGGGAAGACAAATGCCATGGCTCCACATGTCCCTGATTCCTTCTTCTTCCCCCAGCTTATATTGGAGTACATAATGTCATACAGTATGGGCTACCCCTTTCGTCAGTGGGGTCAGCTGTTTCAGCTGTGTCACCTCCCAACTTCTTGTGCACACTCTACCAACTCACTGGTGGGTCATTGTGAGGAGCAGGAAAGGTCTTGACTTTGTAAGCACTGCTCAGCAGTAACTAAAACATCCCTGAGTTATCAACACTATTTTCAGTAAAAATCCAAAACGTAGCCACATACTAGATATTATGAAGAAAATAAACCCTATCCCAGTGAAAACCAGCACAAACCGTAAGACTGGGATTTAAGAAAACAGAATGAATCTTGTTCTGCACTTGTCATCAGCTATGGGAATCTAAAAAATAAAGTAACAAATCTCCCTTCCTTTAAACACTTAAAGTTAACTGAGATGACTCCCACTCATGATAATCATCTCAGTCATATAATTGAATATTCATAGTTTACATAAAAGGAAGTAGAATAATTTGGTTCTTTGTAATATCCATTTCAAAGAGAGTCATGTAATTTGATTTTGCAACATATTTTTTAAATAATGTCTGAAATACATATACCTGCTTGTTGCTTCCAAAATGGAGTAGTATTTGGCAGAATTTTTAGAGTGTCTGTCAACATGAAATTTTATCTATGAATGTTTTCATGAAGTGATACAACTCAGTTTAATGTAATTTACAACGAATAAAATATTGCATTACCATCAAACCTGTAAAAGACAGAAGCTTATATTTTTAATAACTTAAAAATAAAATAAAAAAGTGGGAAGAAAGTCTAAGGCTCTCAAAATGTAGATAGAATTCCCCAATTCATGGTCTGCATTTCTAAATTCTATAATACATTACATCATTAAAACACTTGGTCAGATTTTCAGAATGCTAGTTCTGAAACCTGCAGCCAATAGTAATTTTGTCAGATGTCATGGCTAGATTTTTCTTGCAAGAATACAAGACTTCAACTTTTTTATATCAAGATTTAAGCTTTTATCAGAATTGTTATTAGACTTGCCATTAATGTGATATTTCTTCAGTTTAGAAAGGATTTTGTACTGATTTTTTAAGTATATAAAAAAAGGAAATGGAAGAAATAAGCAAGAAGCAAATTTCGAGGGGCCGGTAAGATTATTTACCCAGCAAACATGTTAGTTTTCTTATCTTTTTGATTATCATTCATGTGACCACGCAGGTCAAAACAGTGTTATTCAGAGATCCCAGAAAGCCCTATGGAAGCTCTCCCACCTTTGCAATTAACCTCTTCCTCACAGTGAGCCTTACTTTCAAGAATGCACATGAACATCTGGAATCTCCTTCTGTAGGTATAAATGAAGAGTGTAGTAACATCAAGAAATTGTGATTATTAAGTTAGGAGTCTCACATCTGTCCATGTCTTCTCTTTTTTTGGGGCTATTTTCCATTATGCCTCACGTGCCTTGTCCATACCTTCCTCCTATTACCACTCCAAAGCAGCCCATCTCAGCCCCTGTAATTCACCTCTTCCCTCCAGCACTCTTCCCTCCCTTACTCTGACTGCATTACACACAATCATTTCAAGTCAAGTCCTCCACAAATCTGGCCTTAATTTCACACAAACTAAAACCCCTTCCTTCTTTCTTGCAGTTGCAGTCCAAGTTCTGATAACAAATCCCTTCACTTTACATCACTTCCCCTGTATCTTCTCTCCTTATTATTTAATTATTTAGTTTCATATTTAATTATTTGCTTTTTAAGATTGTGTCTCAGCATCACTTGCAGCTTTTGGCCCCATTTGTATCCCTGGTTAGTGCCTCTTTTGGCTGAAAATTTAACTTATGCTCTAAGACTTGTGGAGAAGAGAGAGAAATGAAAGAAAAGGAGGAAGGGAAACACAAAGCTGAGGTGTTGAACTATAATAGTTTTACCTTTCTCTAGTTACATTTCATACTTCCCTGCCAGTGTTTCCTAGCATAGTACCACTGTTTTAAATACAAAAGATTTTCAGGAGTTTATGAAAACATCCCTGAATCCTAGGTCTTTTCTAAGGGTGAGAAGTCATCTACTCTGGTGGGAAGCTAAAAGATATCAAAGGAATGAAAAGGCAAATTAAAAGGAACATTCAGATTTCACCTTAATTATAGTTTAAATTACCAAATGAGTTAAAATGAAGAAACCTATTTCTAAAGAAGTGTTGCTGGGAAACAAACATGAAGATGTTGGAGTGGAAAAAAAGGACTTCCTTCTAATGGCCTAGTGCTTGATTGTGTGTTCATCCCTTTGTCCTACTTTTCCGTAAGTCCTAAAATATATGTCCAAGTATGTACTTACCCAGAAATGTTCATTCTAATATTGACATATATAATGTTAAAGAAAAGACAGAGATAAAATTCTAACTGCAGAGAAGGTATTTTTAAAAATACTTTTGATAACAGTGAAGAAAAAAATTTCAAGAAAAAAAAATCCTCCAAAATTTGACTAGCATAGTCCTTTCTTAAATAAACTCACTGCCACACTAAATCAGCTATTATAATTGCTTTGGGAAAAAAGGGAATATCAGGAAAACACCTAAAATTAGATTTCTGCAAAGGCATCCTGATGTTAACACCACTTTTTACAACATTTTACAGAAGCATGGATAACAACTTTTTGCTGTTTTTTCAAGCAAGTAGTGAATGGCTAGAGATAGTCTGTTTTTTCTTCAGTCAAATAGCGAAGAGACTGCTTTCCAAATTTCCTTAACATTTGAATGAGTAAAACTAAACCCAAAATAAAACTTAACATATGAAAAACATGCAAAAACATGTTTGCCTAAGTCACAACCAGATGAGCATAAAAAAATAGAAAAAAACCACTATTAAATAATAGCCCTCTATATCTTTAGCTTTTCTTAGCTTATGTTAATTGAATGGGTTTTTCTGTGGAGTTGACACACTGGAGGGAAGGAATGCCATCCAGAGTGACCTTGATGGGCTTAAGACGTGGGCCTCTGCTAACCTTATAAAGTTCAACAAGGCCAAGTGCAAGGTCCTGCACCTGAGCCATGGCAATCCCAAGCAAAAATACAGGCTGGACAAAGAACGGATTGAGAGCAGCCCTGAAGACAAGGGCTTGGGAGTGCTGGTGCATGAGAGTCTCAACATGAGTTGGCAATGTGTATCTGCAACCCAGAAAGCCAACTATATCCTCAACTGCATCAAAAGAAGTGTGACCAGCAGATCGAGTAAGGTGATACTGCCCCTCTACTATGCTCTCATGAGACCTCATATCGAGTACTGCATTCAGTTCTGGAGTCCTCAGTACAGGAAGGAAATGGATCTGTTAGAGTGAGTCCAGAGGAGGACCACAAAGATGATAGGAGGGCTGGAGAACTTCCCATATGAGGATGAGCTGAGAGAGTTGGACTCGTATTGCCTACAGAAAAGAACGCTCCAGGGAGACCTTATAGCAGCATTCTAGTACTGAAAGGAGGCCTGCATGAAGGATGGTGAGGAGCTCTTTATCAGGAAGTGCAGTGCTAGGATGAAGGAAAATGGTTTGAAGATGAAAGAAGGTAGATTTAGATTAGATATAAGGAAGAAAATTTTTACTGTTTGGGTGATGAGGTAGTAGAACAGGCTGCCCAGAAAAACTGTGAATGCTCCATCCCTGGCATTGTTCAAGGCCAGATTGGATGAACCTTTGAGCAACCTGATCTGGTGGGAGGTGTCCCTGCCCATGGCAGGAGGGTTGGAACTAGGTGATCTTTAAGGTCTCTTCTAACCCAAACCATTCCATGAGTCTATGTTCTTGATGTCTTGAGAGACTCACATGGCTTCGTTACTGCTCAGACCACATCTATACATAAAACTTCTCAAGACTTTTTTTTCTGTCTGTAGATACTATTGCTTCTTGTTCATCTTAGGTACAAGATCTTGGTTCTTTCTGCAGTTTTTTACCAAAACTGACTCCAATCTCCACAAACATTTTCTCTGACGTAGTTTTTGAGTAGTTTTTGCACAGGCCTTTTAAGTGAGTTTTGTGCTCTTCATTGTGTTGTGCCTTAAGCTGAAGTGAAATTAATAGTAATTAAGGATAGACAAAAACTCATTAGTTCCTTAGCAGAATTTGAATCTAGAGGAACTTCTAAGAATTTTGTTACTCAGGAATATTTAAAGTAAATGTAGGACTTTATGTATCTTTTTTTTTGAACTTTACTTATTTTGCTAGATTTTTGTTCATCTTATACACTTGACTAATGTTTTACTAATTGTAATCCTAAGGATCTGCTTGTTACTGCTGGTAAATTGTCTGTGTACTCTTTCATCACCTTTTCTGCTTCGTAGTTTTGAACTTTCCTCCCATGTATTATTTTTAACTACATGGCACTAAATGTATTTCAGATCTAAATCACTGTAACTAAATTTGATCCACCGTGGGGGGAAACCCACAAACTCTTTTCATCTTCTAAGGTTTTTAACAGAACAGAACACTTCACTGAACGTAAGATTAGGAGCAATGTTAGGGGTGTAGCTCACATAACACATGGCAAAGGCCTTTCTTTTTCTTCTGTGTACTGTTTTATGCGTCTTCATCTAATGGTTGCAACTTCCCTAGACACTCAGTTTACATACAATTTCTGAAGAATTTTTCTCACATTTTAAAGAAATAGACTTAAAATTTATTCATATGGGTTGGTATTGACAGTGACTGAAACTTCTTGTTACTTCCACATTGATTTTCCTTTCTGTCAAGCAGAAATAAACCCAAAAATATACACAATGTCTTGGAAAACAAAAATAGATAATAGAAAGTAAATAACAGTCATAAACAAATCCTGTGGAGATTCTTTATCACGATTTTATATTTGCGGTATGCATTGGCAAGGACTTGGTAGTGTAGAATTCTTCAAAAAATCTCTTTCAATTATATGTATCCGGCCTCATATCATGTGTTCTTTATTTTTTTAAATGAGGATGTGGCCACTTGGAAAAAAGGAAGGCTAAAGATTCAAGGAATGCAACGAGAGAGAAGAATACCAACCTACATCAAAGAACATTTGATTTAGTTGGTAAAACTAGGGAGGAGTATCACCGTATGTGTAGCAAGAAAAGAGGAAGTAGGAATAATTTTCTGAGAAAAATAAATTAGATTAACAGAGGCTTGTTCTTTCCACTGAAAGGATTAACTTGAATAAGAGACATTTCCCAGTAATTTGCATTATTTTGTGCTTTCTGTGCTCAGTGAGAACAACGGTACTTTCAGAAATTTGATACAAATCTCAGGTGGTGCTTTACACATTTTTATTGGCCATTAAATGTCATCTGAAGAAACATAAATAAAATAACCCCTGTCAACCAACCAACCAAAAAACCTAAAAAAGTTCACAGCTTTGGTGAGGTCTGAGGAAACCTGGGAGGATCCTAGTAAGTGATCCAAGCTATTATTATTGTTCAGGACAAGTGGCTGGACCAGGAGGTCTGCCTTTCAGAGGCACATAAGATACTGACATTTCAGAAGGGAAGTGTTAACACCCTTCAGATCTTAGAATCGTAGAATATTTTGGGTTGGAAGAAAACTTTAAAGAGCATCTAGTTCAACTCCCTTGAAATGAGCAGGGACACCTTCAACAAGATCAGATTGCTCAGAGCTCCATCCAATCTGACCTTGGATGTTTCCAGGGATGGGGCATGTACTATACCCACAGTGTGGGTGTATTTGGCTGGATTCGCTGGTATAAATCGCTGGTTTCTAACAGAAGTCATTCAGCCAGCACCTGTCAAAGGTGACTTGTAACAGTATTTCCACCAACCAGTGTTGTATTCACTTGGATAGATCAGCTTGTAATTTCCACCTACATATGGGAAAAGCTACTTTCAAATACAGCCTCGACATCCAACACTAAACAGCTCTCCTCTCAAAATCTTTTGCTGCAGCACATTCTAACATTTTTGTTGTTGTGGTTCTTGCCCAAAATGTAGCTCTGTTCGTTGTCAGGTAAGCTCGCTTAGCAATCTTCCACTGCCAACAGCACTTTCTAAAGAGCAGTTTCTGAACTCTCCTTGCAGGATACTTTTTTACACACCAAAGATTTTATTCGTAAAGCACAAAGAAATTTTCCATCTAAAATACAAAATTGTAAAGAATCCTTTTAGCACTTTCTTCATTTCTTAGCACTACTCAGAACTAGTACTCTGCAAAGTGAACCACTGGTGTCACTGGTATACTGATCAGTCTGGATCTTCCTTGGTATTAATGTAATGCTCCTTAAAAAACCCCACAAGCCTGCCTTTTGTTGTTGTTTGCCTGTTTTGGTTTGTATTTTTTCCATTTAAATTTGTCCAAATGTACTGCAGCAGTGTTTTTTTTAGCTACTATAGCGTGACCCACCGATGTGTGGCTCTGCAGAGCAGTCCCTGTGAGTCCTGATAGACAAGAAGTTGACCACGATCCAGCACTGTATCCCTGCAACAGTCAGGCCAACAGTCTGCTGAGTTACACCAGGCAGAAAGTTTCCAGCTGGTCAATGGAGGTTTCATATCTGCTCAGCCCTGGTTGAGTGGTGTATCCAGTGCTAAAATCACCAGACAGAACAGACACAGACATACTGAAGTGAATCCAACACACAGTCAAGAAAATGATCAAGGGACTAGAGCGTCTTGGACTGAACTGTATTCCTGAAGTACCTTCTATTTCCTCCAGAAGGTGTCTAGGATTGTTCTCAGGTCAATGTGGATAAATCAGAGAAAAAGGGGAGTGGAAAAAAATATATGCAAACTAACCTGAGAGTTCAAATAAATCATTCAGCTTCTTCTCACTACAGTTTTCTACAGATACAAAGATTCCATTTAGACTAAACTACTCCAACCTTTTCTGTATTTAAATAAATGCTTACCATATCTCTGACCATTATTTGCAATTAAACATGCTCATTTCTTAAGAATTGATTGATTTTCAGAAAAGAAATTTTGTTAAATCATTTTCAAGGACAATTCTGTACATAATATCAGTTATCATACTGTAATGGACTTTTTGCTATTATAGTGGAGTTATGAAATTTGCATATGATTTATTTTATACAGAACATTACCACCTTTCTGTCCTCACGTGATGGGGATTGTTTAGAAAACATATCTGCAGGAAAAAAAAGAAACTTTCTTGGAAGTTCCAAGAATTTTACATTTTTTGATACAAAATCATCTCAGCAAACATTCTACTCTATATTTTCTCTTTAAAAACAAGAACACCTTTAACAATGAAATTTTGTGTTATTATTTCTTAGTAGTAACTTGAGTGATATTCCAACAGAAAGTCAATGGAAATATGTTCACTAAGTTAAGTGGATTCTGGGATAAGTCCAAGTCCACACCTCATGATTCTGACCAAAGTAGTGCTATTATTAAACGTAAAGCAGGTGAGAAATATTTAGTGTTTTTTATCCTACTGTATACTACTATATAATAAAAATTCAGATCAGCTCAGAACTTCTGTCTAAAGTAATAAGAGTCAAAGATTAGACCTAGCTGACTTTAAAACACTTACATATTTTTTCCTTGAATAATTATCAAGGAAATGGTTATATAATTGTTTAAGTATACAAGTAGTTGTTAGAACTCAATGGGGAAAATATTAACTGTGTGAAAGAACTATTATTCCTGTAAATTACCTTCTTATTTTTTTCTTTATTCTGATACCTCATCTGTAGCTTGAGCAGACTTGCACCATGAAGTAGCTGTTGAATTTCTTTGCACATTCTTTCCTATTCTTTAAATGTGGGTGTTTTTTGGTTTTTTTTTTAATGAGTGGAAAAACTTACATGTAGAAGAAAAGTATGATTGAAGTTCAGGGAGTATTTCTCATAAATTCAAACTGTCACTGCAACAATTATAGCTGAATGTCATCCTCAAAATTATGAAACAGATATCAACCAAAAAATTAAGGTAGAAAAAAAAAACCTCTTGTAAAAATAACGCATATCTAACAATGTAACTGAATGAAAAAACTATGAGATGTAAACTGGGATACTACATTTGCATACGTTTGTAAACAGCTCAGGACAGGTACATACTGGGAAACGTCCAGGAAAAACTATGCAATAAAACTAAGATTCTTCAATCTGTCTCTAAACTTAAATTAATATAGGCAGTTCAGAACTATGAAAAAAGCCATCTGCTAACTAGTGAACATAAGGTCCACAGAGTCAGTATTGCACAGAGGCTGAGTTAATTAACTTTTGTTTAAAATTCTGTTCAGTGTCCAAAGATCTGAAAGTTCTTCTGCTGAAATAGATCTCAAAATGTTGAGCAAACTTAACAACATAGAAACAAATTCTGATATAATAGAAGAACTATGTCCTTTTCTTTTACTGTCTCCCAGAAGGACTTCCTATCTTCCAGAGAGTCTGTGGAATGTTGAATCCCAATTCTAATCATCTTTTATATTTCTTAATACTAATTTCTGCATTTGCTTTGAAGATACATAGTTCTTCAAGTAAAAACCTACCTTCTTATTGTTTACTATGTTTAAATATCAAAATGAATTTGTTGCGGGGCTGTGTACTTGACTTTTATCCCATGCTCAGGGGCTAAGTAATAAGCATTTGCTCGGTCACATAATGACCCCTCTCTCCTCAGGAAGGGGAATAGAGAGTAAGATCTTAATACACCTGTCAAAATTCTGGGGTTCATTCCTCAGTTTCTGAGTGGGAAGTGAGAATGAGAAGTCTGGACAATTCTGTAAATCTGACTTATTTTTTCAATTGTTTATGTGTGCAAAGATTTGTATAAGTGTCTCTTCCAGAGCTGAATGGGTATAATATCTGAAATAATATATAAAAAATGAATAGACAAAATAGTTAATACCTGTAAAAAGCTGAGTCCACAATATGTAAAGATGATTACATTCTTCTTTATCTAGTAAACCAATATCTCATCCCTAATTACACAACAGCTTAGGTTGTATTTATATATTATCTGAAATCAGACGTTTTAAATCTACCTTTAAGCCATGAAACAAATCTGTCTCAGAATGTACTTCTATGACCAGGCAGAATATGCAATATTTTTTAGCAATTCAAATTGTTGATTCAATGGCAAAATTAATTCAAAGTAATTTTTTAAGAAATTTTGCCACTAATTTAAGTCACAGAAGAAATTATAGGGTTTGACCCAGAAACTCTGATGATCTGTATGTTTCATAAAAATATTTCTGAAGAAAACATATGTTTTTCTGAAGGCAAAGGCAATTATTGTATTAGGTTGGATTTTACAAATTGTTTTTTTTTTATTCTCCATTTTCTGTTTTCATAGACTTTATAGCAGTTAATGCCATGGTTAAGACAAGTCTTTCAAGTTTTCAAAAATCAAAGCTCAAATGTCCTTTTTCATGTCACATGAGTTGTTACCTACTTCAAAAGCAAAAGAAGAGTCTTCTTACTTCATAGTTGTCTGCAATATTTACAAAAATATTTTACTGCTCCACTTAATGGAAAGCTATTTGTTTCACTGAATCAAAATAGGCAACAGAAGTGTTTCTACTATAGAGAAAAAATAACTAAAACTATCTAGTCTAGAAAAAAACAGGTAAGAAATAATCACAATTTTTTATGTTCTTAGAAAGTTACCTAACAGTAGTTTATGTTTTATTTTTATATGCTTTTTTCATTTTGATTTCAGTCCTAAGGAACAGGCTTCTCAGATGCCACATACAAAAAAAAGAATCACCAAATTCTATAGAAAATTCTTGATCCCTTATACTGCAAGTACCAGGTGTGAGGCAAACAGGGCTTTGATACATTGAAAAACACTTTCAGACTTGCTTCAGAGTTTCATAGGATTTAAATCCTTTTCCTGGTCTCTCTTGAGGTTTCCCACTGTGCTAGATAAATAACAGCATGTTTCGTTGAATGTCACAGAAAAATTAAATACATTAAAGAGAGATGGAAAACAAAATAAAACAAAACAAACAATGAAACAAAAGCTCTTTCATATTTGATAGTTATTACTTTGACAGCATAACACTTGAAGATCTATGAACCACAAAATAAGAGATGGAGGTGTCCCACCATCCTGAAATATTTCCTTCAACACTTTTTCACAGAACACAACAAATCAGTTTTCACAAGAGACGAGAAAGACCTTCACAGAGACACAGAAATAGAGATCCTTAACAAGATTTTCTCTAAACTTATTCCACAATTGTAATTTAGAAATATTTTAGAAACCATAAAAATTTCTACCAAATTTAAAACTCTTACACACACGTGGTCATTTTGGAATATTTTTCTTTTTTTTTAATAAAAGAAAATAATTTTCTGAAATAAACTTCAGAGGACATGTGAGAGTTTTCAAAATCCAGTGTTAGTCTTGTTCATATTTGAGACTAATTCCACAATACCTTCAGCGTGATTGCATCGATTTTTCTGAAAAAAACAACAAAGAGGATGGATTTTCTTGCAGCCCTTTCTATAAAAATAATTATGCTTTTGCTTTTAAATACAAGATGGTATAAATCTTACACATTTACATAAATGATATTAAATAATATTTTACATGCACTTTAGTTAAGAGTCACTAGGGTCTCCTGGCTCCCATGTGTTGGCTCCTAAGCACAGGATATTTCAGCTTGTACTTTTGGATAGCTTCAGAGAGGTTTTCTCGAAGAAATGTCTATCAATTTTGAAGTACCAAATGACAAAGAAAAATATTATTGATTTACTTACATGATATCTAGTTCCTGTAATAGAGCAATTTCAGCTATTTATCTAGCCAATATCACTGGAGAAGATGTCTCTTTAGTTGTCCAATTTTGAGATTTGTTTGGGTCAAAGTATAGTTTGAAAATACACTTTCAACATATTGTAATAAATTACTTATGTGACATAGCTTCAGAAAAACGTATCTTTGAAAGACTGAATTATAAAGTGCATGCTAAAACAGGAAAAATGTGTGAGACAGATTAAATAAATGGTAAGGAAATAAGAAAGAGTGCAAAAAACCCCAAAGGTAATGGTAAGGAAATAGCAGTAAGTGACAGAGGAAAGAGAATTACAAACGTGTATATATACTGAGAAAAAAAATCTGCTGTAAGAAGGTGGAAATGGAAAGTAGAAATGGAAGTACAAATACAGATTGTGGAAGAAGGCAGAAATGTTAAAAAAGGAAAAGTTAATGAACATGAACTAGTAATCAAAGGACAATAATCAAAGCACAGCTGAATGTAAGGGAAAGGAAATAAGAATGGAAAATTATATCTTAAGACTTTGAAAGTGTAAACAGGCTTTTATATTAAAGCTCATACTTCTTGGAAGCACCTGTACCTGCCTGAAATATCAGTGAAATGGTATGTTCAGTGTTTGGATTACTGAGGTGCATGTTGGTCTTCATCACAATTCATAGGTATCTTTGTGGGGTTTTATGCCACAAGGGAAGAGGGTATGCATTAAATCTGCAGTACTGAAGTACTGAGCTCCTCTCCCTGGGATCCAGTGATAGGACAGGTGGGAATAGTTCAAAGCTGTTTCGAAGGGAGATTTAGATTGGGCGTTAGGAAGCATTTCTTTACTGAGAGGGTGATCAAACACTGGTCGAGCTTCCTAGAGAGGTGGTTGATGCTCCAAGCCTGTAAAAGGCATTTGGACAATGGTCTTAATAACGTGCTATAACTTGGTCAACCCTGAATTAGTCAGGAAGTTGGACTAAGTTATTTTTGTGATTTCATTACAACAGAAACAGCCTGTTCTAAGGCCAAAGAATTTGAAGTGCTAGTCATTCAGCAAAACCTGTATGCTTTTGTTGGTTTAATTCCAGATTATTGAAACTAGACTAATATATATATAGTGGCCTTTTTTTATTAAAAAAATGTCTGCGGTGGTCTCCAGTTATTACTTGCTTTTATTTTTTATAGTTGTCCCCATGCTCAAACTGATAAATAACCTCCACCAAATACTTTTTAGATATCAGCCCCTTTTTGTTCAGGTTTTCTGACATTGCAATGAAAGTAAGTACATTTTACAAATATGCTACTCAAAGCTCCTGCTAACTTAAAACCGAAAAAAAAGCAGAGTTTAATATACTTCCTTTTTTTCTATTCCCTTTCACAAATTATACCAGGCTTCCTGAATATGTTTTCAGAAATGTATTTAAAATTATTTATAAATGCTAGTAGAACACAGAAAAAAATGTTCTCTTATTTAAACATGCACTGATTGCAACCATATTTTATACTAAAAAGCATTCCTTTCATTGCCTTTGGAATGAAAAGCAAAAGCTAATTTGATGCCTATTTCTCAAGTATTTTCTTGTTTTACTTTCTCAGTTGTTCCTTGAATTTTGTTTAAGACACTGAGGAATCAAAATATAACTCCAGCTAATCTTTGAAACTAATGGAATGGCTGTGATAACATCTGGATTTATGCTATTGAATAGTGGGCTATTTTCACAAATTACCTTCATATTTCTTCACAAAGAGACAAACTTTTACAGTCCTATCTCTTTGACAACCAGAATGACTCACTGACAAGATAGTATCAACCTCTTTCAAATAATCCCTACCATTTGTGAAGCTACTTGGAAGTGCTGGTTCAGAGAAGGGAGGCCCATAACCAACATTATGCTGTGTGAAACAGCAAGTTAAAGAGAAAAAGTAATATATGTTGGCAGTGAAAGATGTACCTATTAGTAAGGTCTTTTAACACATAAATATAGAACATCTTAAATGCAATAGGAAGAGCCAAACTCTTTTTAAGTGAAAGATATATTTTTGGAAAATAGCTAGAGAAAAGAAAAAGAAATCAAGTTTGGGGGGTTTTGGAAGATTTTTTTTGTCTTTTTTTTTTTTTTTCCACATTTTTCAGTGTGGTTTAAATGAAGGATCAGGAAATTGAATATTTCAGAAATTGAATACATTAAAGGTTTCTAATGATTTTTATTATATAATACTTTGGTCCATGTCAGGTTTTGAAGTGGTTTGAAAAATGGATTTACTATAGAATTATAGGTAGGGCTATGTTTATTCCTTAAATGGATGGATTTTATTGGATGATAAATAAATAAATTTATATATTGATAATAATGAGACTGTGCATTTCATTTACTTTAGGCTAGGAGGTTTTCCTTCCACATAAGTGACTAGAGTTCAAATTCAGCAAGAATCCTGCTGATGTAATTTATGCTACTCTGTGTTTATATCTACCCACATTCTTAAGTACTTTGCTGAAGAAGGATTCAAAAAGCTAATTAAAAGTCTAGGAAATTCTTGGTTCATAGCCACAGCGGGTGATGTAGCTCCATAATGGATGGATTTTCATAGAAATTATTACCCAGCCAACCCCTACCCCACTAACACAAATATTGACCACAGAATTATATGTTGCAAATTGCCAGAGCTAAGGTTCCTTTGTATTAAAAGCATAGTAGGAAAGAAAGTGGCTTCTTATTTCTTATTTTTTCTTACTCTGTTTTTTTTTTTTTTCTGAAGGAAATTGTCAGTGCATTAGGAAATCTGTCTTAATGTAGCTTCATTACACCTAATTTCAGGCATTTCAGTTAGGAAATTGCCTTAAGCAACTTTTATAATATTAGAAGAAGCTTTACTTTACACAGGGTGGTACAGCCTCCTATTTCCATGCCAAGTCTGGTTGCATTTCTGAAATAGATCCTTACATCCATATGACCAAATGGTGTAATTCTAAGTCTCAGTGTATTTAATCTCATCCACAAGTCTTTAACTTGATTTTCCATCTGTCTACAGACCAAGCACAATCTAATATATTTCTGCACAAAACATCATAATACTAACATAAAAGGCATGTTATATTCCCTTTAACTATTATAGAAAATTTTCTAGAAATATAGAATCATTTAGAGTTATAAAGGACTTCTAAGATCATTAAGTCAAACCCTTAACTTAGCATTGTGACCTGAACCACTAAACTGGATCTCCAAGCATGACATCTACATGTCTTCTAAATTCCCCCAGGGATGAAGACTCAACCACTCCCCTGGGCAGCCTGTTCCAGTGCTTGACAACCATTTCAGTGTAGGAATTTTCCCTAATATCTATCCTAAAAATGATCTGTTCCACAACTTTCCCCAATGCTGCGGTCAGATTTATAGGCAATTGATTTGTGTATGCCAGATTCCATTAAACTGGGACCTCTGGTTCTCTAGGACTGCTGATAAATGATTGAAAGTGACTTGGTGAATACTTCTATCAGCTCTCTCAGTACCGTCAGGTGGGCCTCCTCCAGTCCCATAGACTTGTGCATGTCTGGGTGGTATAGCAGGTCTCTAACCTATTCCTCTTAGACTGAATTCTGCTCCCCAACCCTGTCTTCCAGCTCAGGGGGGTGGGTACCCAGAGAAAGCCAGCTTTACTATTAAAGACTGAGGTAAAGAAGCTGTAAGTCCTTCAGCCTTTTCCTCATCCTGTGTCACTCTATCTTCCCTTCTGTGTTTCCTTCTACTTAAGGAAAAATACTGTTGAATCCAAGCAGAGTTTTAACTGATTACTGATTATATTTTGAAGAACTTGGCCCAAATTATACCTAATTTTGCTCTTTCTCTTTCACTGCTACTGTAGGAATAGTTGATGACTTCAGAATAGAACATGAAAGTATTTATATTTTAGTTGAGAAACTAAAATATAGAAGCATATCTGTAACAGAAGTTTCAGTTTACAGGTGGCTCATGTCTTCTGGATATCGTTTAGAAAAATCTTGTGTACAAACCTCAATCTGTCTTGTCATACTTCTCAAATTTTGAGTCAGTCTTTGAATTATTTTTTGCTGGTTAAATTCTAAAAAATTTTATGAGAAAAGAAACATAAACTAGCTCATTAGTGTGAATGTTGATTAGCGTGAGGGACTTTTTACAGGGCTTGTAGTGTTAGGATGAGGGAAAATGGCTTTAATTTGGATTGGGGAAGATTTAGATTAGACATTTGGAAAAAAATTGTTCACAATAAGAGTGGTGAGACACTGGAACAGGTTTCCCAGGGAAGTTGTGGATGCCTCCTCCCTAGAGGTGTTCAGGGAGAGGTTGGGTGGGGCCTGGAGCAGACTGGTCTTGTAGGAGGTGTCCCTGCCCATAGCAGGGGGTGGAACTGGATGGTCTTTAAGGACCCTTCCAACCCAAACCATTCTATGATTCTAGATTCTATGAGTCACTAAAGCTAAACTCTTAGCTGATCATTCTTACTCATCTTTGGGCAGATGAGTAATGGCCTAGTGTCCTACTCAGGCTTTTTTTAGATTGTTTTCCAGGTAAAGTTGGTGGCTGAAATAAAATATAGTAGAATATCACCACATTCCTTTATATTCAATACATACATTCAGAGTATATACAGAGGACAACAGTGAAATAAAGACTTCTTGAGTGTGCAATGAATTAACAACCTTACTTTATGCTTTAGGCAATACACCTGTTTACATAATTTTCACTAATTTATACTGAATTTTCTATGAATTGCTACTTTGTGACTATTTTGTAGCTAAGTATTCGTGCTACAAATTCTGCTTCTTTGGTAGTGTACTGAAGATTTATTTTTTTTTTTAGGTTTCGTTCTTTATTCTCAGTTTAACAAAATTCTCTTCTACTTGCTACATATGAAGAGTAAAGGAACTACGAAAAGGGAGACTAAATAAAAAAAATCTGTGCTTTAGATCTTTTGTACTCAGTCTCAACAGTTCACAAAATTCACTGAAGTGAATGGAGGAATGAATTTTGTGTTAAATTAAAAACCAAGCAACATAAAAACATTGAATACTAATTACAGTGGAAAAAAAGTAAAAGAATCCAGCTCCATATTAGCGCTAACAGCTCCACTAACACACAGTCAAGTATAGAAATGTTTTTAAAGTTGCACTACGACTTGGCCTTCAAAATTTTGTGATGGACCAACTGCAAACTCTGCACTGGAACACTGACTGAGTCATACCACAACAATTTTCTATCCTGCGTTGTCACCGTGGTTTGTGTTTCTTGATTCCTTTATGCCTAATCTGCTTTTATTCTTATTGCCTATTGATTTGATCTTAATTCATGATGATATCATACATTTAGAACATTGTGGACTTCAAAAACACAGAAACTGAAGTGTCTGTTACCAAATGTAAGGCAAGGAACATGAAGCACTCTTTTTTTCTGAACAATGAAATCATGGATGCATTGTACAGGAAGACAGGGGGTATAAGTATAAACAGCCTTAAAAGCGGTCAGGAAAATGTCCAGTAAACATACTCTCTTACCAACTATTACTGTGATTGTTCTAGTTGAATTGTGTGGCTTAGGGTGTTTCTAAAACACTAGTGTAAGGATTTCAGCTGGTCCTCTAAACCTATTGTTATTCTTGTGTTCTTTGCCTACATGACGTTATGCTGGAGATAGCTATACAGGTTTATTTGTTAGACTATTAAAAATAAGTTCTTATTCCAGGCTCAGTATCATTGCATCCCTAGGAGTAAGACATCAAGAAAAGGAAGCAGGAGACATGAATGGATGAGTAAGGGGCTTCTGGAATAATTTAACTGGAAGAAAGTTGTTTCTGGAGGTGGAAAAAGGGGCTGGGTACTTAAGAGAAATATAAGAACACTCTCAGACTACGTAGGGATACAAAGAGGAAGGTTAAGGTCCACTTTGAATTAAATCTGATAAAAGATGTCAAGAACAACAAGAAAAGCTTCTTCAAGTATGTCAGCAGCTTGGGCAACAAACAGGAGGAGTTAGAAGCTACTATGCTGCTGGAAAGCTAAAATGTGGTTGCAGTTACTGAGACATGATGGAACGAATCCCATGAGTGGAGTGTGGCTATTTATGGCTACAGGGTGTTCAGAAGGGACAGGACAGGAAGGAGGGGCAGAGGCATTGCCCTTTATATTGGGAAATTGAGTGTGAAGAGCTGTCCCTGAAAAATAATAATAAGTTGAATAGTTGAAATAATAATAAGTTGAAAGCATATGGGTGAGAATAAAAGACCAAGGCAATAAAAAGGAATCTTGCAGTTTGTGTCCACTACAGTTCATCTAATAAAGCAGAGAATAATGATGAAGCCTTCTTTCTCTAGCTACAGGAAGCTTTATGTTCTCAAGCTCTTATCCTACTGGGGGACTTCAACCACCCTGACATCTGCTGGAAAAGATGCATGGAAAGCTGTAAGCAATTCAGGAGACTCCTAGAATGCACATGTGATAACTTCTTAACCCAGATAATAGGCAGCTCCACCAGAGGAGATGCAATACTGGACCTGGTGGTCACCAATGCAAGTGAGCTCATCAGTGGTGCCAAGAGTAAAGGCAGCCCGGGCTGCAGTGGTCACACACTGATGAAGTTGAAGGTCCCGAGGGATAAGGAACAGGTGAGGAGTGTAGTAAGAACCCTATATTTTAGGAAAGCAAAATTCCAGGTCTTCAGGGAGTTAGTCAGTAAGGGGAAAGAAAATATAATCACTGTTTCAGTGGGACACAACAGTTCCTCAGGCAAAAATGATTCATCTCTAAGCAATTCCTCCAGCAGGAATTCTTCAGGAGCACACAGTTCTTTTTCAGGCTGGTCAGGCAGTCACTCCTTAGGAAGTGTGGGCACACACTCTGTGCCTTCTTGGCAGGAACTATTTATAGGGTAAGTCTTGGGGCATGCGCAGAACTTCCTTTGGGAAAGTTTTGGAATAGGGGCTGGAGGCTCCAGGGTCACTGGCAGTTCAAGAGACCCTTGACAGAATAACATCTCTGTGAATCTTTTTGGGTGTGCATGTGCAGTCAGGTGCGTGTGTGTGCAGAGGCAGGGCCTGCTACTGTACCTCCTCCCCCTCCTCTGCAGCAGACTGCCTGGGACAGTTCAGTGGGGAGCTAACCCACTGAACTAACCACTGACAGTTCAGTGGGGAGCTAACTCACACAGGGGTGTGGTGTGTGTTGAGAGGGACATACACCTCCCCTTCTCATTGTTAACTAGGAACCACAAAAACTTCTCAGGTGCACACAGCCCTGCATTCAGACAATACTTAAGCCACAAAACACAAGAAAAGAAGTCAGTCTTTACAAGAATGTAAACTTAGAAAGTTTGCTAATACCACAAAACTGGGAGGAGTGGCTGATACCATGTGACTCGCCTGGTGGATGAGAGGAGGGCTGTGGATGTGGTATACCTAGTCTTCAGCAAGGCCTTTGACACTCTCTCCCACAGTAGACTCCTAGAGAAGTTGGCAGCCTGTGGCTTAGACGGGAGCACTCTGTGCTGGGTTAGGAATTGGCTGGATGGCTGACCCCAGAGAGTGGTGGTGAATGGTGTCTCATCCAGTTGGCAGCTGGTCCCCAGTGGTGTCCCCCAGGGATTGGTATTGGGTCCAGTCATGTTTAATATCTTTATTAATGATCTGTATGAGAGGATTGAGTCCATCATCAGCAAGTTTGCAGATGATACAAAGCTGGGAAGAAGGGTTGATCTGCTAGAGGGTAGGATGGCCCTACAGAAGAACCTGGACAGACTGGAGAGATGGGCCAATTCTAATGGGATGATGTTTAATAAGTCCAAATGTCGGGTACTTCATTTTGGACACAACAATCCCATGCAGAGCTACAGACTGGGGACAGAGTGGCTGGAGAGTAGTCAGGCAGAAAGGGACCTGGGAGTGCTGGTGGACAGGAAGCTCAACATGAGCCAGCAGTGTGCCCAGGTGGCCAAGAAAGCCAATGGCATTCTAGCCTGCATCAGGAATAGTGTGGCGAGCAGGACCAGAGAAGTTTTTGTCCCCCTGTACTCGGCACTGGTCAGGCCTCACCTTGAATACTGTGTACAGTTCTGGGCCCCCCAGTTTGGGAAAGATGTCAGGATGCTGGAGTGTGTCCAGAGGAGGGCAATGAAGATGGTGAAGGGGCTGGAGCACAAGCCCTACGAGGAGCGACTGAGGGAGTTGGTACTGTTTAGTCTGAAGAAGAGGAGGCTCAGGGGAGACGTCATTGCTCTCTACAACTACCTAAAAGGAGGTTGTAGTCAGGCAGGGGTTGGTCTCTTCTCTCAGATGACCAGTGACAGAACTAGAGGGCACAGACTCAAGCTTCGTCAGGGAAAGTTTAAACTTGATGTTAGGAAAAAGTTCTTCGCTGAAAGGGTGATTGGCCATTGGAATGCGTTGCCCAGGGAGGTGGTGGAGTCACAGACCCTGGAAGTGTTTAAGGGGAGACTGGATGAGGCACTGAGTGCCATGGTTTAGATGATGGTATTAGTGTTGGTGTTAGTTTTGGGTTATAGGTTGGACACAATGATCTCGGAGGTCCTTTCCAACCTTATGACACTGTGATGCTGCGATACTATGATACATCAGAGGGCTGCACTGCTATTCAGTGAGACCTGGACAGGCTGGAAAGTTGGGTAAAGAGGAACTTAATGAAGTTCAATAAAAGGAAGTATAGGGTTCTGCACCTCAGGAGGAATAACCCCATACACAAGCACAGGTTAGGGGCTGACTGGCTGGAAAGCAGCTCAGTGGAGAATAACCTGGAAATCGTTGTAGATAACAAGCTGATGATGAGCCAGGCATGTGCCTTTGTGGACAAGAAGGCCAATGGTATCCTGAAGTTCATCAAGAAGTGTGTAGCAAACAGGTCCGGGGAGGTTATCCTCCCCCTCTGCTCTGCACTAGTGAGGCCCCATCTGGAGCACTGTGTCCAGTTCTGGTCTCCCCAGCTCAAGAAAGATAAGTGAAGAGAAAGTCCAGTAGAGGGTCATAAAGATGGTTAGGGGACTGTTAAACACTGGCATAAGCTGCCCAGAGAGGTTGTGGAATCTCCTTCTCTGAAGATATTCAAAACCTGCCTGGACACATTCCTATGCAGCCTGCTGTAGGCGAACCTGCTTTACCGGCAGGGTTGGACTAGATCATGTCCAGAGGTCCCGTCTAACCCATACCATTCTGTGATTCTGTGAAGTCTCCAATAATCTCTGCTCCTGAATCTGTGGGTCATGGTTTAGTTAAGCTGATGGCAACGTATTCTGCTGCCAACGCAAGGTTGTACCTATATAACTCTTTACATACTTCATGTTTTGGTTTTGGTCTTCAGTCCTTACCCCAAAATCACTGTAATTATTGAAATATTTTTCTTCCTTTCCTAAGCAAATATTGTTGGCTGGGGTTGGAAATAAATAAGGAGATTATGTACAGGAGTTATTATGTAAGCAGAGAAACAAATTTAGCTGAATCTTTGCTGACAATAGTTGCATAAAAATGATGTATTTTTGTCCATATTCACTGCATCTTGATTAAAATCTCAAGAGTTTTTCTGCTGCATGTGAAATAGTTTCCTTCAGGAGGAAATTAAACCAGAAGTTCTTCCCTGGGTGTGCTTGAGATGTGCTTCAGTCTTCTCTGGGAAGGATAAAGGCCTAAAACAATGATCAGGTTTTCCGATACCTTTAGAACAATGTCACTGGGGTAATACAAATTACAGGAAACCAGAGAAAATCTAGTCTTAAATAACTAAACTGACATGCACGTACTATTTATGGATATGACTGGCACAAAAGTTTTCTTCTACTTCTATCAAGTCAAAGTCCATGTTAAGGTACTCATTGCTGTCTGAGAAAGTTGAAAGGCCTGGGTCAATAACTCGCACCAGAAAGCCTCTATTGGCTTCTGGCCAGATGACGCTATGAGCATTAAGGGAATCATAACCACAGTTCTTCTACTGGGAACTGGAGGAGCAAAAACCCAGATGAGAAAGCCACACAAGGCTCTGGTTAGCATCCCTTTCTCACTGCAGCCTGGAAAACCTCACAATCTGCATCAAAACAGTATGAAACTCTTACCATTTTGCATCAAAGGCATTTTATATTCATATTACATCACAGAATGCTGGTGTTAGGGAATCAAGTAATGGAGATATTCTAAAAAATTCATCATCTTTTCGTGAATGCTGTTTATGATGTATGTTGCTCAGAGTTTTTGCTTTAACAAGATATGCCTCATGGTGTAACTGATTGATGTATTACAAAATTTTTTAAGTGACTAAACTATGACAGGTAGAATCTCCAAGCAATGTTTTTTCATTACAAACTCTCCTTAAAATAAGCTAGTTATTATACCTAAAATTAAAAGGTCTCGAGTTTTTTTTTATATTCTAGATTCAATGGGAGATTGTTTCTCTTATTTCAGATTATAATTTTTTTTAATAAATTTCATGAAATATCTATGTGTAATCTTCCCAAACATTGAACACCTTCCTGAGCCGCAGGCATCATGTGTGCGATACTGTGTAAATGTTATGAACAGATAAAAAGCTGATTTTGATTCTTTCTCTGGGAAAACATATTGTGAATTCTAAAATGTAAGATATCCCTTCAATTCATTGTGATTTAAAATAATTAGATTTCAAAAGTCTTGAAAATGGTGCTCTGTGTGTGGTAATCACCTTACCTTTTGCAATTAACATATTTGTTCAGGGGAGTATTCAAAAGTGGTGTTAGCTCCTAGTTAAAGTGCTATAGCTGTGCTTAATCCGTGAGAGTTAGATTTGTGATGTGGGGAGATCAGCTAACCAGACACTACAACTGCAAAGCCAAACATGTATTTGTGTTTGTCCCTCAGCTTTAACCAACATACTTTTGCCTCCAGCAGTAGTTGTTTTCCTTGTGAAGCCAAAGTACTTTGGCAATCAGAAAAACTCTGAGTAAAAGCTGAAGAAATATTTGAGTATTTCTTAAACTTGTTTTTAAAATCATAGCCAAAAGAGAACTCATAGGCATTTAAAATAAAACAAAGTATGCTCGTAAGATTTTATTTCACAGTATTATTGCTCAACTTTTTCAACTTTTACCATGACTACCATTTGCCACATTTCAATTATCTCCAAAATATCATAAGAAAGTGACCAGATTTCTCTTATTTAAACTTGTGTTCACATTTCTACTTTCATTTTTTTTCTCTCATCTATTAGGAAATCTAGAGTTGAATATGGATTAATTACACATTTTTGAATCAATTTTACTTATTTTTAAAACTCTTCTTTAATTAAATGTTTCCTTCTGCATTTAGACACAAAGTGACTTTTGCTACCTTTGCACCTACCTGAGTGGCTACAGTCAAATCACTTATCCATGCAGCCCTTCCCTACTGCAAACATCTAATACTCTTTTTTCCAGCAGCCTTATTAACATAATAGTAATTAAGAGCATCTGCGTTTAACCAGAGTTTATCTTGGATTTTGCCACTTCTTGTCACATCTTGTTCATTATTTTTAAAATTAGAGTTTAGCTTAATAAAAGCTATTACTTCACTCTAGAAAATGTTAGCATGACCTCTATCAGTTTTCTGTTCCATAGGTCAAAGAATTCCAGTAGTTCGATCACTTTTCAAAAAATATTTCTTTTAAATTTCCAATGACTCATATTGTATGGCTTTAAAAAAAAAAAAGCTGTCTTTCCTCACATATTTAAATTTGTTATCCATCGTAAAAATTTACCTACTTGAAAAAAGGCATGTATTATCATTATATTCTATAATAAAGTCTGTTTGTGTGGTAATTTCCGGCATATCTACAGTAATCAAATTATTTTATTCTAGTCATGCTTTTTAACTTCCCCATGTGGACAGTCAATCACTGAGTAAACTCAACTGTACTCAAGATTAATTACTTTACTTCTAAACAATAAAAGCTCTTCTGTTCCAAAATAATTTTGGCAGTGGGAAGTTGTATCAGAAGCATTTAAAATGGAGTAATTCTGCCAGTTTTATGCCTAGAATTTTCTCCATGTAGACAAACTCTTCAGTTTTTTCTTACATAGTCCCTCAGCAGAAGCAAAAAAGTCAGCTAGGGAGATCTCTTCCTTATATGATAGTTGTCTGTGGAAGACACCTGTGGGAAGAACTACCAGAAAGAAAAAACACAGCATGGTTATGAAATGCCTTGTTTTGATTTCCTGGTACTTGTGTTTTATTCTCACTACTTCAGCAGTTTCCGTGACTGATTTTTTTTCCCTTCTTGCTGCCCATTTTTTCCCCTTTCAGTCTAATTTACCCATTCACTTTAATTAAGCTCTCCCCTGGCTCACATGCTTGCAAGCTGTTATTTATTCATTTTAAAGCAAGCTGACTAACTGGCCGGAATTTCCCCAAATCTCAAAGGTGTCATTAAAATCTTCCATCAAACCCTTTCCCTGTATTTTTAGTTAGACAGAGCTGGCCATAAATTGGAACAAAAGAAGTAGAGGGAGGATGAATTACTCTGTACTGTTATTACATAGAAGTAGAAAAAAAATAAAGTAGGTAGAAAGGTACACATAAATTTTTATTGATTAGAGAGATAGGGAAGTCCTGATAGACCACTCCTTTCCCAGGCACGAGCTTCGTTGTGCTCCATGCTCTTTTCACTCCATCTTTCCGTGACCTAGAAGAATTTACACAGATACCCAGTCTCAGTTTCTACATAACTTCTTAGTATCCCTCTTAAATTAGCCATATGCTTCATGTAAAATTCCTGCATTAATCTCTGCCCTTAGTATGTAAAGCAGTCATATGACTACCATCTTGTAGTCATGTAGGCACATCTGAATGAGTGTAAGGATTTAAGCATAATCTATCTTGAGAGAAAACTATGACTTCCATTCAAATCAGCAAGAAAATTGCTGGAGATTTTCTCTTACCTGCTCTCCACACATGATTATGAATTTTGTTGGAAAAAAACAGGCAACTCTCTACAGATTCTTACCTAAAAATTCTCCATCAAACTCCAAGAAGAAAATACATACCTACAAATTTTAAGCATATGTTACTTGTATTATTACACAATAGGAAAAATACATGAGAAAAAGACGGATCAGATCTTATAATTCGTGTCAGAAGCTTCTCTACAGCAAAACTGGAATGGTTACCATGATTCTTTGCTTATGATTCTTGTACTATTTTGTTCAGGTTCTGTGGCAGTGTTCTTATCTGAGCCACTGTGGATTGATTTTGTGTGGTTTCACAACAAAGCACGTCAAATGCTCCAGTAAAATCTAAATATATTGCATCTGCTGTGTTCTCTGACACCACTAATCCTGTAATTTTATCAAAAGCAGCAATCAAACTTGACTAGTAAGATTTAAACATCTTAATTTGATGATTCTCATTGCTTGAACTTCTGTTATACCTGTCAAGAATTGGTGTTCGGCAGATATATACTTACACAGTACTTAAGAGTATTTTAATGGATTTGAATTTTACATGATAACTCAAAGGACATTGCTCACCAGAACAGGCAAAGGAAATCTAAATACAGAGTAATCATAATTGTCTCCGATAATAATAATACTAATAGTAATGATTTTCCTTTGGTTCAACTATGTTTCATAAAGGATATTTCATGCCACTGTAAATAGAATTTATTTTAATGTTTTAAAAGTTAGCCTTTATTGATTACTTTGATAAGGCAAGTATAGAATTTCTTCCTAATGAAACAATTACTACAAGAACTATTATTTTCAAAAGAACAGTACTGTAGTTTTCAGATAATCTCTTTTTTGTCTCATAAATAGTGAAATAGTGTATTTGGACAATTTGCTGTCCTAATGGAAGCTAGACTCATAGAATTTTTTGGGCTAGAAGGGACACTTTTGAGTCACCTCGTACAACCTCCCTGCAGCAAGCAGGGACATCTTCAACTAGATCAGATTCCTCAGAGCCCTATCTAACCTGGCCTTCAGTATTTCCAGGGATGTGGCACCTACCACCTCTCTGGGCAACCAGTTCCAGCGTTACACCATTCTCAGCGAAAAAATTACCTTGGTAGCTCACGTCTAGCTTCCCATCCACCAGAACCCCTAGGTTCCTCTTCCCAGAACTGCTCTCAACTTTTCATCCCCAAGCCTGTATCAATACTGAGGGTATAAGGATCAAGACATATCTTTAGAAAGAATAAAGATCAAGATGTATCTTTAGAATAAAGAAGGTACAGTAATCAAAGTATCCAGCCTTTTCTTTTTTTGTTATAACATTGTGTGATATAGGGAAATACAGTTTTTAATAATAAAATAATGCATATTTTTAACAAAGAATTTTGTTGTAATTTTTTCAGCTAGACAATGTTGACTACTTGATCACAATCTTGATCACTTGATCAGTAATTATAAGCACTCTTCCTATAGCTGGAAGTTTCAAATAGAGAAAAGAACTAGATTTTTTTGTGACAAAATCATCAGGTGTGAGTGTAAGAAAACTTATTTCCCAGCTTAATTCAAGATAAACAAAAGTAAAATTTAAAAAGTAAAATTAGAAGCTGAGAGTGAAATTATTGGTATCGTTTAGGAAAAAATTGTTTGTCTACAAATCCTGTCTTTTTCCTACTGTTCTTCACTATTGTACATCACCAGTATTAACTGATTAATACCATTGACGCTTTTTTTTTCTTCTTTTTTCAGCAGCAAAATGTCACTGGAACATCAGCGTGACAGTAAAAGATCTTTCATTTATAAAGAGAGAATGCTTGAAAATCAATAGAAATATGATTGAATGGCCAAATTCATGCCATTGAAATAGAAATACATCTGAGATGTTGGAACATATTTGATAAAGAAAGATAAATACACTGAGCTCTGCAAGACTCTAAAGGGAGGTATCATGAGAGCTATTGGGAAAAGCTCCAGAATTAATTGATACGTCTTATGGATAAAAGTAAAAGGAAATGTAGCTGCTGTCAAGGCTACAGAAGATGTTCACGCTCAAATCTAATGTTGAGAAATTACAGAGAAAGCCAACAACCTGAGGCGATCAGAAGAATTTTATCAGCAGCTCAGTGAACACCAACATCACAAGTACCACCTCTTCTTTCCTTTCATAAAATGACATTTTTGCTAAGATAGTGAAAAATTCTCTCAGTGCAAGCGTATTTCAACAGAGATAACAGACAGACTTTCCTTTAGATCTTCTTAAACTGGACCCCTTCCATGAGGCAATAAATGAACTTTTGGAACATATATGCAAGCCACTGTAGGGTTAACAGTGTGCATCTACGAAAAATATTGCTGACAAAGTGCTAAGCAGTCAACAACTTGTTCACCTGCAGAGAAAAAAGAATCCTTATGAAAGCATCCTTGTGTCATAGAATAAAACATATGAAAAATTTTAAGTATATTAAACGTCCATGATGCTTATGTAGGTATGATTCGTGCCTCCCTAAGTAGTCTGTTAGAGATAACATGAAAGAAATAAAATTTTATCTAACAAAAGCACAAAGCTGGAATTTCCTGTGGTATTCTCTATATTGAAAAGGATGTAAATTCTAAGCAGAAATCGGTTTAGACATTAAAAGTCAGATAAGAAAAAAGTAGAAATTAAATAAAGAAATTGAAATTGCAGAGAGGAAGATCTTAGAAATTGTATTCATATTTATATATGTGTCGTTCTATGTAAATATATGTTTGTATGATTGTGTGAAAAATGTTCATAAGTCTGTCAGAAACTATTAGGACATGAAACAGGTATCCTTCAGACACATAGAAGATGAAAGTGTTGCAATAAGAGACTTTTTGACTGAGAGAGATACAGGTGCCAGAACAAGCCTGAAGAGGAAGTTTAGGAGACAAGAAGTGTGTTAGCAGTTCAGGGCCCAGTCACAAACAAAGAGTTGAATGGAAGGATTTTAATAATCATATAGAAGAAATAGGAAGTGATTTTATGAGCTTCAAGGCAGCTTTTATGTACTTGAGTTACTGAGGACACAGAAGAGGCTAGAGAAGCAGAAGACTGAAGAAGTACTACAATGCACAGAAGGTTCCTGTCTGATTCAGATTATGTTTCAAGATAAGATATGACTCATCTTGAAGACTTTGGAGAGCAGTGTAATTTCACTGGTAAAGGTGGCAAATATAAATATTGATAATGTTGATAATTTGCATATATTTATAAACTGGAAGAATGTTGTCAATCTTCCAAATATACTCTGCAATGAAAGATTAGGTTTTTTTTAAGATCTTCATATTATAGATGCTTAGTGCGTATTTTTTATTTATCAAAAGATTTTTAAAACACAGAGTTTTTCTAGATAAAACAAAAACACGTGACAGTGTTTTAGTGACCCTTTGAGTAACCTACCCTTCACTCCATCCAAACAAATTCATGCTTTTCAGAAAAGCTCATTAAGTAATAAACATACCAAAACTAGATATGTTGTATAGTACTTAATCAGTATAGTCTGATTTAGGAAATAATGGGGATAAATGTCTACAAATATTTTATGGCATTTAAAGATTGATTATTTTGACAATAATGTTAAAGTCTTTAAACACTTTTCTAATTTCTTCAGTAATAATAATTAGACTTTGTCATTGCTTTGGAAAATTAGTTACAGGATATTATTCTAGCTATTCTGTCCCTAGTCATGCCCTTTAAGGCCCATAAAATGATGTAGAAAATATATTTCTATCTAAAAAGTTACGTACAGATTCACTAAGTGCCTTGAAGTTAAATTATATCCAAAGGACAGTATAAGAATAGTGCCATGCATATGATTCTATGACTCTGTGATTGTGGGTATTTCATATTTGCTGTGCAAATATTTTCAGTGGAATATATCTCCTTTAACACAAAGTGATAGGATCACCTCTAGGGTTGAAATGATACACTTCCCTCCAATACAGAGAAACATAGGGTGGAAATTACTTTGGCTCCAATACTTCCCAGAATGTTTCTTGATCTCAGCAAATATGAAGGCATCCTGTTCAGAATGACACTCTATTTTTCAAATAAAATCAAAGAAAAACTACTTGGCAACATCCTACTGAATAAGAACAAAGGGAGCAGATTGGGCATGAACCATTCATTATTCAAATAGAACTGTAGGGTTTGGAACCATTTATCAATACATTCTGCATAAAGTATTCTGGCCTCAACTTCATTGCATTTCTATCAAGTATTTGAAAGTGCTCTGCACAGTTACAGCTGACCTCTGGAGGAGCAAAAAGGTCAGCAAACTATGGTTGTTCAGGACTTTGATAGGTGCTTATGGGATTTGTTTGGTCTGAATAACGGTTCTTAAACTGTTCCCAGTACTTTGTCTGACGTGATGTGCATGACAAAGATGAAAAGAATTGGATAAGGACGTTTTCTTGCAACACTCCACTAGTCAGACTGAATTATCTAGGCTGTTATCCATCAGTGCATGTAGTGTTTTTAGAAGTATTGTAAAAGACGCAGACAACCATTACTACTTGTGAGTAACTCTACATTAATGGAAGAATAAAATATAATGTTTCAGTTTTAAGGTGTCAAACACTTCCTTCAAGTCAACTATAGTTACGAAGAAGCAGTATAAAAATATCTTAAATATATCTTCACAGAGAACAGTGTAAGCATAGTTAGAGATGTAAATAATAACTCGTCATTATTAAACTAATGATAATACATGGCCTATGACAAAATTTTGTAAAACAGAGCAGTGCTGGAAGAAAATAACGTCTAAAGTTATTTGTATGAAGCATATATTGTTCTCTTTTACCATGCAGATTATGAATAAAATGCAAAATTGAAAAAAAATATGTTATCTTACACTTTTGAATAACAAAGTAACTAATACATTTCATATGTCTTCACTGTGTCCAAACTTGTGCCAAGAATCATAGAACTATAGAATCATAGGAACACTGAGGTTGGAAAAGACCTCTAAGATCATCCAGTCCAGCTATCAGCCCAATACCACCATACCTGGTAAACCACGTCACAAAGTGCCATGTGTACACTGTTTTTGAACACCTCCAGGGATGATGACTTCACCACATCCTTGGGCAGCTTGTTGCAATGCTTCATCACTCTTTTGGTAAAGAAATTTTTTCTAATATCCAATCTAAATCTCCCCTGGCACAACCTGAAGCCATTTCCTCTTATTCTGTCACTTGTTACTTCAGAGAAGAGACCAACGCTTGCCTCACTACAACCTTCTTTCAGGCAGTTGTAGAGAGTGGAAAGAGCTTCCCTCAGACCCTTTTTCTCCAGACATCAATTCCCTCTGCTGTTCCTCACGTGAATTGTGCCCTAAACCTTTTTTGCAGCTTCATTGCCCTCCCCTGGACACACTCCAGCAACTCAATGTCCTTCTTGTACTGAGGGGCCAAAGACTGAACACTGTATTTAAGGTGCAGCCTCACCAGTGCCAAATGCAGGGGCATGATCACTTCCCTAGTGCTGGCCACATTATTTCTGATACCAGCCAGGGTGTTGGTGGTTTTCTTGGCCACTTGGGCACACTGTTGGCTCATATTCAGCTGCCGGTGAACTAACACCCTGAAGTCCTTTTCACCAGACAGGTTTCCAGATACTCTTTCCAAGCCTGCAGTTTTGTGTGGAGTTGTTTTGGCCTTAATGCAGGACTCAGCATTTAGTCTTGTTGAATCTCATACAATTGCCCTTGGCCCATCAATCCAGCCTGTGCAGATCCTCTATAGAGCCTTCCTGCTTTCAAGTAGATCAACACTCTCACCCAGTTTGGTGTCATCTGTGAACTTACTGAGGGAGCACTCACTACCCTCATCCAGATCATTGATAAAGATATTAAACAAGACCAACCCTCCAGAACACCACTTGTGACTGGCTACCAGCTGCAATTATCTCTGTTCACCACAACTGTCTGGACCCATCCATCTGTCCAGTTTTTCACCCAGTAAAGATTACACCTGTCTAAGCCAGGAGCCACCAGCTTCTCTAGGAGAATGTTGTGGGAGACAGTATCAAAGGCTTTACTGAACTTGAGGTAGATAACAACCACAGCCTTTCCCTCCTCCACTAGGCAGGTCACCTGGTCATAGAAGGAGATCAAGTTGATCAAGCACGACCTGTCCGTCTGATATGTTAATGTATTAATTGATATTAATTATTGTCACAATATCACTAACATCAGTGTTTAAATATTCAGGAGCTTTTTCATAGCATATTTTGTGCACTGCATGTATCAATGTATGTAAACACGAATGCATATATTATATGTGTCATGTTTGGAGATAAATAGATGTACTGTACAAGGCCCTTTCCTTCGAATTAGCTTTGTGAAGGTCAGTAACTTTCCTTTTCAACCTCAACAGAATAATCTTACTTTTCCAATTACATAGAGCTTGTTATACGTCTCATTAGTTGCAGGCATAACATTCAGAGAGAAAAGTTAGTGCTAGTTTCATCCATTCCTCTGAGAGGTTAAATGAATCTTTGTGTGTTTGCCTAACTCTGTACATCCCTTATTATTGAGGGATTTAATGGTTAGACTTGATTTTATAACTTTTGAATGCATAAAGTTAAATAAGATTAGTCCTATTCTAAATGTATTCCTATTTTAAATAATCTGAGTTTCTAATAATCAACATACTGTTCCTTAACCATTTCTGTTTGATAAACCAAAATTCATTGCCCAATATTGGATCATTTATATTGTACCTAAAATCACCTGAATACAGTGAAATATTCTCCAGAGGTTTAACAAAGCCATAAAAAATCACATCTGTACTTTGCATTACACAGATACTCTGAATTATGAAGATTACAGTTTTTCAAAGGTAGACAATGATGCATAGTCACAGGTAGCTTACTCAAGCTTTTTTCCCAAGTATTTGCTGTGATTAGCTGTATCTTTTTTGGTCTACCTTTATTCTTTTAGTGAAAAAATAAGTAAAAAAAGATTTTTCATATGATTTGTTACTCTTTCAAGAATATAGAATGCATGTTAAATTGCTGCATTTAAGATCTACAAAACATGAACTCCATCATGTTAATGCTTGTTTTTTAGGCTGGCTTTTTTGTCCTGTTAATTTATTTACATTGCAATAGTAACAGATATTTGAATAGTTTCACAAATCAGATGAAAATTTATAAGGAAAATAAGGGGATCTTAATCTTGTAAACCCACCTTAGAACTGTAACAGTCACAACCAATAATGTTTCAGCAATTTTTATGCAGTCTTTTCCATTTCCTTCTTACCTTCTTCCTCCACCTACATCAAGTAAATTAGGACTGCAAGTTCAAAAAGTCTGTAGCATATTTCAGTTTTCATTTGTGTGGCTTTCTAAGTGGCAGCTGTTTAAAAATGATCTTGACAGCTGAACAGTGAACAAAGTAACTGATGCATAATTTTGTGAGTGGTTGATGGACAGATTTTCCTCACAGGTTGCAAATATTGAGGAATAGCCATCAAAAAAAAAAAAAGGTAGTCAGCCTCTATCTTGAAGTACATTAAACAGTCTTTACAGAACTTTTACAGGTTGTGTATTTAATTTCAAAGCTCACACTAAAAATGATGACATTCTGGGTTCAGGCTCTGAAACTCCAAGAGATTTTACAGACAAACATTCTCAGAAAGAGCTTTTTAGCAACTGTGTAAGTAGTTGTTCTACATTATTCATCCGAACACTTAATGCTCTTATAGAAATTTGATTCAAAAAACTTAGAAACTTCTTTCATTTTATTCTCAGTCAGAAAAAAAAAAAATTGGAATGGATAGCCTAGAATGCTTATAGAAGCAAATTGAAATCTCCTATTGATTTCAGTGGTCTTTGGATCAGTCCGTAAGTATTTTGGTGTCCATTTAGAATATTTTCTATAGCTCCGAGGTAAGCAAAGGTTCCACTCAGTTTTAGTCACCAAGAAACTGAAAAAATCAAGTTGAGTATAAACTGCTGAAAATACTGTTTTGATGCTGATCTGTGTGAACAGACTACAAACAATATGAGCTGTATACATCTACAGTTAAAAAAAGGTATATCAGTGAGGTACAGAACTTCATATAGGTCAGTTCAGCCTTATATGTTGGGTTATATAACCCCAGAAAATAATTCAAGCTGAATCCTATTCATTTTAATGCCAACACTACTGGCATGTTCTATAGAACATAATCAACAGGAATAGCTTTAGAGGGACCAAACTATTGATCTAGTGACTTGGACACATTTTTTATCTTCTGCGATCTCTGGTTTTTAGGGCTTTTAAAAATATAAGAGCATGTCTTAAAAATATTTACATTCTTGGAAATGTCAAATATGCAGTTCAGGTTATGCATACCTTTCTACAAAGAAAAGTCTGAATGAGAGAAACGTAGCTGACCTAGCTGTTTCCCTTCACCTTGTTAAATAGGCTGGAGAGCAGAGGACCCAGAGGAGAGAGTATTAGTCTGGAAGACCTCAGCAGTAAGTTGGAAGCCAACTTTACTTTCATTGGCAATTTGATAAAATCCTCAGACTCTAGGAGTTCCTGGTGGTTTATTCAGAACATATTTTTGCTTTATTTTTTAAAAGTCATTAAGGACTATTACGATTACTCAGTATGACCTTCTTACTGTTTTTGATCTGCGTTAGCAGATAATCCTGCTGTTGTACTGGCAGCTTGTGATTTGAGGCAGGCTGAAAACTTCTCACATTACGCCTGTTGAAAGAATTTTACCCATTCACATAGAAAATGCTCATCTGCCTCAGTAGGAAAAGCCCTAGGTAAGAGAAAGGAAGCTGAGAAAAGATAGAATAAACCATTAAAAAAAATACTATAGTATAAATACATCAAATTCAGCCATTAGCTCATGAGGGTAATGAGACATAACAGAGTGTAGAATTTTGTCCCTTATTGTTCGTTATGTGGGTAGTCTGTTCATTTTCACATATAGCTGCTTTGTAAGCAAACTGGGCTTTTGGCTGCAACTGCTGAAACAAACAGCAGAAATCGCTTTTGAAAAAAAATATTGGTACTTCCAATAGTTGTTTTCTCACTCCCTTCACTGCCACATGTGTCTTGATTCACTAGCTTAGTCCTCTTTAACAAGAGGCAATGAAGTAAGGAAAGAAAATCAATAAACTATATCAGTACAGGTTATTAAGTTAAACAATTACAGTTGTTTAAAAAATCAATGAAAATTATGAAAATTCATCCTGTATAGCTTGCATACTGTTTTAGCACTCTTAGATCTTCAGGGAATTTTGCATCAAAGAAAGACAGTTGTTTAGTCATAATTAAACCTGAAATATGTAAGTAGTTTAACGTAATTATGTGTGCTGATTCCACCTACAATATACATTTTAAAGATTTATTTGCCAAAAATCTGTTTTTCAACTCTCTAAATATTGATTTAAAAGAGTTTTCCTTTATTTTTTTCATAAGCGGATATTCATCTATATGCACTATAATTGTGTGTGAGGATATTGGATTTTTTCTGAGAAAACAATCAATGCCTCAAAAAAAGCTGTTTTCCTCATTTCACATTTTTGCTTGTCTGATGGTAAAAACAAAACAACAGATGGTATCTAACAAACTTCATAACAACTATCAATATTCCTATAATTGCTTGCATCTTTTACAAATCCTATAATATGTATCTGCTAATCTTATGTTAAGAAGTGCCCTGTCTATAGTAGCAATTCAAAACTGTGGAGAAAAAAATTATCAATGGCCTCATTAGATCTGTATTTCATTTAATATTAGAGCTCCTTTGACAAACTGTCTTGCATATCAGCACTCATAAAAGTCAAAGCAGATACAGAGGTGCAAGAACAGTCTTTTTACCAACCAGTGATGAATCTGAAGAATTTATACTACAACTTTGAGTCTGTAATCCTTTTGTCAAAACAAAATCAGTAACCACTTTCTCAGACCAATATATATAAAGATAAGAAATATAGAGATTTTCAGAAAGTTCCTTTCCATCCTTTGTTGTGCAGAGAAGAATGGAAAAGTATTTACCCTATCCTCTCTCACTCTCACCAACAGAGGATCTTCAGAAGCTCTACATGAAATGTTTCTGCTTCATGGATAAAAAACTGGCCTCACCATGTCTATTTGGAAAATGCTGCAATGATTTCCTTTTCTTTGAGGAAATTTCCATAATCCAGCTATCAGTTATTCAAAGAAAGAAACACACATTATGTTATTTTATAAAACGCTGAAAGTTTACTAATCAGACTGAATTATTTGAAATAAACCTTTTTGTACATTTACATTTCCTTGTAGTGTCACACTGCAGTAACTGGAACACTTGTAATTGCAGAAAGTCATATGATTTCAACTCCTTTTTCTTAAACAGAAATAAAAATATATTATTCACAGTAACCTTTTTTATGATTAAATGCATTTCAGAAGCTGAATATCTTGATATGATCTTGAAAGGTTAAATAATTTCCCTTGGAGTAGTCTAATTTTCATATAAATTACATTACTGAGGGCATAAACCCCATCTTCATGGATCTTGAAGACCCCATTAGTTGAATTAGTTGACAATTTAGTAATATCTCAAAGTAGCTCAATGAATCTATGAATGTCAGTTTCTTAAGACAAGTACTGTCTGAATTTAAATGTTAGTAAAGAACAACAAACAATAATATCATTTTAAATAAAGTATATCAACGCATCCTGGCTAAGGTTAATGAGTACAAATATGTGTAGTAAAAACCATAGATCACCGTGGGTCAGCATGACGAGATTTGTTATAATTAAATATCTGTTTCTTAGCTGGGTGTCTTACATGCATGGCAGAAGAACATTCACATTTAATCATGTTTTGATTAAAGAAAACCCTAAGCTTACTCAGATTTTCAGTAGTATTTGTAACTAATAAAATTCATGAGGTGCCCTGTAGATTCCTTGACAACAAATACACATTTCAGGGCTTTAAAAGCATAGCCTTCCTTGTTTCACATTGCAGTACTTCTTATGGCCTCTAATAGGGGCATCGGGCCTGATTGTGTTAAGCATTACACATACTAGCAATAAAAAGAGAATTTCTGATTTATATTCAAACACTAGAACCAGTTAAAAACAGTGCAAAAAACAATCTACAATTTGAAATAAAAGACAGATTTGCAATTATTGGAATCAGTTCATCTACTATGCTGAGGGTTTTTATAATGACCAAATGTTTATGATTCATAAGGGATATAAAGTATATGCCTCTTTTATTTTATTAAAAAACAAAGGAATTTCATTACAGACATTCAGTCATCCCATGATGCTTTATTAACTCGTCCCTTTTTAAAGCATTGGTTATATAGAACCTTGTGCCCTGAGACACTAGGATGCGGCATGCTTGTGGAGAGATGAACAGAGACAATTTGTGACATTAGTGAGGTCAGGTAAATTGTGATACTTCCTGGGCAATATAAGGAGTTATGGTATTCTCTTTCATTTACCTTTGAACAAGAAAACAGTCAAAAGAAACAAAGAAAGATGTAAAAAGGCTTGTCTAACCTCTGTTTAATATGACTCTTGGTAATGTATAAATTGTATCTTCTGAGCAGAACCTATGCTGAAAAATATGCAGACCTAACAGCGGCCAGCGTGGGCACTGGTTATGCATTCATTACTGAGTTGGAACAGGTTCTCCAGAATGAAAACCTATTTCCAAAATACATGCTACCATTAATCATTGTTATTTTCATTCAGATACACCTTACAAGATGAGACCATCCTTGTCTGGAAACAGCCGCAAATTGTTCCAAAGCCATTTTCACTGCCTTGCATAAGCACACAATATTTCACAGGTTTCTAAGCCTTTTTTTTGAAAGGAAACCTGAAATTGTCAAATAAGCCAGCAATAAATATGCTAATTTTTTTTGCTATTTATAAATCCTATGAGTTATTTTTCTGTTCCTTTAAAATTATAGTTTGTTTTAATTTTATATATTGGTGCATTCCTCAAGAGCAGCTTATTAGACTACATAGCATAATATCCAGGAAAAGAGAAATAGGATCTAACGAAGCTGGTTTTCAGTCTCAAGATAACAAAATTGTTGGATATTGATAGGTATTCTCTATATTGATAACAACTCATGACATCTCTGCTTTTTCTATGGCACTCGTCACAGTAACCTTTAGCAGTGTCCAGGCAATTCCATTTCAATAAATTAAATAGCTTTTATTAACATGCACACTTTAATACATAGGTTTAGGTTGGACTTAAACCTGGCTAAGTACGGTCTTAGTAAAATCAAGCTTCTGATTTGGGGGTGGTGAAATCCACCTGTCAATCAACACTTCTAAATTCCTTTGACATGTTCAATTCCATCCTGTGGGGTTTTTTTGCTAATTTTGAGTCTATAATGAAGACACGTTATAACTTGAGCTAAATTATTTTAGCATGCTATTCAAATTGCAATGTAGCAGTAAACTATATATTTTTGGGGGCTTTGTTTTGATTTGTTTGAAAATGATACAGCCTCACTCAAAAAAACTGTAAAATTATGATTTCCTGAGATGCTAGGAATCTTTTCACATTGATATTCACAAAAGTTAGGTAGAGAGAAGTTCCTGCATAAAAAAAACGATTTTCTCCCCTCCCTTTTATTTCTTTTTTTTTGGTAAACACTATTGTATTAATATCGAAGATGTTCACAGCATCTTTGTGTAGTAGGAAGATCCTCTATAGCAATTCAGTATCTGTTCCACTCTTAAGTGAGTGTTCATGTAAGTAAATATTAACTTAATTAATATTACTTGTAAAATACATATATTACAACTTCTCTTTTCTGAGAATTAACGTTATTACTGTTATTACTGAGAAGCAAATAAGAAACATTTGAAAAATATTACTCAACAACAATTTTAGGTATGCTTCTGATTAAAAGTGTAGAGACTGATCATTTTATAAAACCATTACTTTCTCTAATTTAAAAAAAAAAGACAGGGTAGCTAGTTAAAATAATTTATCTAAATTTGCAGACTATGGCAATAAACTCATCTTTTCTTGGCAAAGCTTTCTTAATTTGAAGTGTTTGCTGAAATACTTAAATCAACAGAAAACAACAGCTGCATATGCACTGCAGCATCCAGTATCTGATTCCTGTGGAAAATTATATATGTTTTCTTTTTGATTCAAAAGTCAGAAGGTGGTTCAATTATTGCAGGAGGAGTTCTATATGGCATTTCAGAGACACCATAGCAACTGTATTCAACAAATGGCACCTGAGCCACATGAAACTCTTGAGAGCTCTGCTTCTACGGGTTCAAGGAAGGTGTCATATGAAGTCATGATGTTACTTAGAGATTGCCAAAGGAAAACATTATAAAAAAGAAAATAGTTCATATAGAAGTATATTGCAAGCCTAGTCACATGGAAATGGTAAAAACATTCTTTTTCTAGAAATAATGTACAAAGACAATTCCTCTCATTCTTTTCCTCAAACTGCAAGCATTGAAAAATCTTATTTCGTAATGTGTGTTATTAGAAAAAAGGTCATGTACCCAAAAGCATCTCCAAGATATACTTTTTTACATCTTTGTCAAAACTTAGAAATTTTGTTGAGTTTCGCTCTAGGGAACAAAAATAAATAATTATATTGACATGATTCTTGAGTAACTTGGATATCATGGTAACATAATTTTATAAATACAGTATAATTTACTGATCAGCACTGGCTGCAGCCATAAATTATCACAAGTGTAGAAAGCACTATTATGTACTATATCTCACAACAGGATATGTGTTTAAGGGCAATCTGAAGATAATTTTACACAAATGACTTCAGTCTTCTTCTTCTTTCTAATTTTTAAAAAGGGACTTAACATTTCCTTTTTTCATCACATGATGATCTTTCTTGTTTTTAACTTCCCTTTTATCTGGAATGCAAAACTTTCAAGACAGTCATTGGAACAGAAGGAAAAGGTCTCATAATTTTCAACATTCTACTTGTCACCTGCAGTGGCATTGTGTTTTCATTAGTTGTCTAGATATCAGCTTTTAAATTATGTAAAATATAGAATTTAAGCAGGAAAATTAATAAAACATCACAATTTTCAGGTCATTTTTTTCCTAACAAAAAAGTCAATGGGATGAAAAAAGTCCTTTCTTTGCCATTAGGAAATGTGAGCAAGGTCATAACAAGGTATCGGCTATGCCAAATACTGTTGTCATAGCTTTTATAGTTGATTATATAAGAGACTTTTTAAATGTTATCAAGAATCCCAAGCATGTATGAATCCAGAGTTACTTCCTTCTAGACTGTAAGATTTACATAAAGAGGTTGTCTATATGATCTATGGTTAGAGAATATGGTACACATCCAGTTTCTGAAACGAGTATCACATTTAAAAATAGGATGAACTGTAAATATAATTCACAGAGACAAAACCTCAGCTTCTTCAGTGATTTGGGTAGGCTGAGTGAGTATGGAAATACAGCAATCCTGGTTTCCGCATTTCTTATTTATTCCTTATATCAGTAGTCATGAACTTGACTCCTCCAGCATCGCCTGAGCCAGTTTATTCATTATTCACATGACATAGCCCCCAATAGAGCAGTAATATTGAAGCAAACTCAGTGTAGCTCATGAGGTATGTCTTGGTTATGCCGATGTTAAGTACCATGCAAATATTGAAAAGAATAATTTTGTCAGAGAGAAATAACACATATTTCTTTATTCAATGAATATTTCTGGTAGTGTCCTTAAAATAGGAGTTATTTCCTGAAAGAAATGATGTTCAGTTCAGAGGTCAGTGGGTACCAATATTACTAGTATTAATATAAATATTTTTTTTCTAAAGGCCTATTTGATGCTGTAACACCTTTGAATGATTAATTTCTTGAGTAACTGTAGACTTCAGCTAAGATCACTGACAATGTGCTACCACAAGCTCTGAGGATACAAAATTATTTTGTAAGAAATGGGTGAATATTACCAATGTATTATTATTTTATGGTTCTTCCTGTGATTTCTTCACTTCTTGATATGCATACTACTCAAATATTCTCAGTGCCCAATGCAGGTTTTGGAAACTTAAAGTAAGCTCATTAATTAGCTAGTTACTTTATCTTTAATAATATTTTGACGTGAAAATATTTTAGAGTTGGATCCTTAATTGAACAATTTTATTTAATAGCTTCTTTTTATCAATGTGTGGAAGAATCAAACTAAACATACACAAAGAAATAAATTTCAGTTTATTACCACTCATTTGGAGCCATACAGCACACCACTGTGTGCTTAAAAAGAATTTCCAAAATTTGCTTCTCAAATATTTTTAACCTTTACAAAATCTGATGTTATGTCAAATTCTGTCTCTTCTGAAATTTTATTTTCTTGCTCTGACAGGTCTTATCTGCTATCTATCCAGAGTAACAGTGAAATATAATCAGGAGATCTGAGAGAAGGAACTGCAGGAACAGTGTTTGCAAAGAAAAGATGATGTTTGCAATTTTGTGGTTTGATTCCATCATTTATAGTTAGAGCTTTTACTAAACAACATATAACATCAACTACAGATGCATTTAGAGATGGGAAAGTTTGGTATTATGCAGGCTTAACGTTATGTAAAAGTTATAAAACCCAATATCTTTATTTCTTGTCTAGCTTATTCCATACACAAAAGTGAGTGTTCTGCTGAATTCCATTTTTTTTCTCTATCACCTGTCCTGCAGTGCAACTTATGAACTTTTTGTTTCTGGTGTTATAAAGTTCTGAATATCTCCTGCAAGTCAAAGTCTTTTAAGTATTAAAACATATATCTTTACATCAAGGTTCATATATGAATGAGTGTCAACCAAGTACCAGAAATAGATGGTCTATTATATCTGGAGTTAAAGAACAGGTCTTAATTGGTTTCAAAGTTCTGACTAGGGGTAAATAACTAAAATATTTATACCTTCACCGATTATAGCAGATCCATTAATAGAATACCAAACAGAATTTGACATAAGTAGGAATGTCATTAACATTCTCATTGAGAATGTACCTTTTCTGGAAATTTATCTTGTATAGATTTCATAAATAATACATAATGCATATGTCAAATTTGTTCTCACATTCTTATACACTATCAAAAGGAACCTACCATCAAATAGTTCCACAGCAAGAATAAGGCTTTTTAGTGTTTTGAAACCCAAAATATAGATTTCTTAAATCATTGCTTAGCTTCTTTCAGACCTTGGATGTCTGATATGTGTAGTTATTTAGATTTCTAATGTTTTGTTTCTAGAAATTGCTTTCTTGCACATCCACAATGCCTCAGAAGTGACTATGCTAAACCTAATTCATTCCAAGTCCTCTTGTTAGGTATCTCAAATGTGCAGTTGCTTCATCTCTTTCATTGAATACATCCATGTCAGAAAAAGTAGTGATGTTCCACTGTATCTAATTGCTCTGTGATTGCTATGCGTCCATTGGAAATCATTAGGTTATATGAAAGGAGAGAGCATCTGCTCTCCTTTAGTGGTAGTAAGGACTTCCGGAATGGAAAAATAGGATAACAAGATAATGAGGAAGCCATAAACAAGAACCTACAGAGACACAAAACTGACTAACGATAAGGGAGACGGGAAGGAGAACCAAATCTAGTCAGTCACACTGACTGATAAGTTTATGTGGAATGTGGGAATGTTTACTTCAGTGTGATGATCCAACTGAGGACCTTGTCAAATTGGATAATGAAAAGAGTGAAGCAAGAAAAAAATATTCAGTCACAAACCTGACAGATGAACATAATGGAGACAAAGACAAGAAATAAAACTTGTCAATCTCAATGATAGGTGTGTTATCAGAAATCTGCAACCAAACCAGGAATTTTCAATCAACAATGATGGAAAGATGAGAGTACAGGATGCTCGGATTAAGGGAGTGGAGTGTCAGCGGAACTATACCAGTTAATGAGGGAATGTGCAAGGAAAGAAAATGAATGAGAAACGAAAAGGCTATAAAAGCGGCTCATGAAAAGTATAGACAGTCGTTTTGCCTGTCTGAAAGAACCCTGCACCTGATCACTGTGGTCTGTCCTATCTTCTCACTAACTCTTTTTTTTCAGCGATCTCTCTGCATAACGTAACCCTCTGTCCCATATCAACGAGTGCATGTATCTTTTTACTAGCAAGTACCACTGGACCAGGCAGGGAGTAGGAGACCAGTGGAGCAAGTGAGCGGTCCTGGGATCCACGTAATGATATTGAAGAGTTGTGTGTGTGCCTGCACAAGTGATCTTTTGCCTCTGCTGGTCCAAGAGGAGGAGGGAACTTGGCTGCTGGTGCTTGTATTTTATGTGAGTCCAGTATGTAGGTGGTGCTGAAGGCAACAGCTTGGCTGTGGCAGTCTGTGTGACCAGCTATGTCAGCAAACTTACGTGTTTGTCTCTGGGACCCAGGCCTGGCTTTGCTACCAGTTGACCCTGCAAAGGGGAAAGTGGCAGGCACATCCCTCACCCTGGGTCCCCTGGACACGAAGATCAGCTCCACCAGCTGGGCAGAGCGTCTTCGGCCAGGACTGCTGGAGGAAACAATCACTCCTAATGTCACATAGCAGAAATTACTCTGTGTGTTTAGACACAATGGTCTTTTTGGCTTCTACCCTCAGGTGTCTAAATTTTTCCATACTGAAAAAATCCAGACAGTACTAGGATCCATGAGCAACTGTCCATCAAAATGTCACACACATAATGTCTGAGGAACTACTTTTCTTAGGATTCTGAAAACTGTGTGAATTTTCAGTTTGATGCTCTTTTGTGTAAATGAAATTTTTCTTCAAACTCAAGAGGTTGCTCTTGTTTGTTCTTGTTTCTTTTCCTACACTATGCCAAACTTTGAAAAAAGATAATAGTATTTGTATGAATAAGGTTCACTTTAAACTTTTCTTAATTTGACTCAAAATGAATTCAGGTCTCTTATAGGGATTGAGTTTCACTTGATGATGCATTTCTCACAAGGTGAGAAATTGAACTAAGTGATGAAAATTGACTAAATTATTACTGTTTATCTAAGAGAAATTTTTACTCCTTTTCGCCCTCTAAACATTAAAATGTCATTCATAATTTATTTCATGTATTTTTCTAATTAAAATAAACTTTTTAAATTTGGATTTAAATAACGTGAAATGAAAAATAATTCAAAAAGGAAAAAATATCTTTTAGTGCTAGCACGATTTCCTTAAAATTACAGATTCTGACACTGGTTCACACACTTTTTTACAAAGCTAAACAACATTTTAGGCATCTTGAGGATCTTTTATCTTTGGGAATACAAAATGACACCGTGGAAAAAAAATCATGTGGAAAGTTTTCAGCTCAGTTCAGTGCAGATCAGCTCTGTGCTCCCTCATGATGTGCCACCTCTTTTATGTCAAGAATAACAGTAAAAAAAAAAAAATCAGCATAAAAATAAAAGAACAGCAAAGGGAATCATAGATGTTGTAGTTACAATGAATTGAGTGAGCCAATTAAAAAACAATAATATTCGGGTATTAAATAGGTGATAAACATTGGTTTGGTAACAACCCATACTCAATCTTACAGTAAAAAGTAGAGGTCAATTAAAAATGCTAAATAGGTACAAAAGAACCATAAAGTAAAAACTGATGCGAGTATTTTGGATTTGGTGCAAAATGAACAAAGCCTATAGATGGAAGATAAAGACTGACATCTGGAGACCATGGATTCTTCAAAAGAATAAATATTGTACTCTGAGGCTTAAAATAGGGTCTTAGCCCTGCAGGCTACAGTTTCTCCGAAGGCTTATCTAAATCCATTATGTTCATAGGTGAAACCCAAAAACTTCTTGTCCAGGACACCAAACCCCTTGGACTTTGCATGTGTGTGTGTTTGTGTGGGAGAGGGAGAGAGAAAGAAGCGGTTTATATTACATGAGAAGGTAAATGGCAAAATGTTAAGACAATACTGTATTGAAAGCCGTACATTACAGTGTATGGGAAACAAAATTAATTTTTTAAAAAGAAGAAGAATTTGAGCTACTTTTTGTTCTGCTACATTTAGTACCAACCTTGTTTTGATCTGAAGCGGAAATCACATTTTTTTTTCTGCATGCTACCTGTTTTATCATCTCAATTAATTTCAACATTAAACAGCAAATATTATTATCATTCCTTTAAATAAACAGCATTTCTTTATTGATTGCATTCTAGATATTTCTGAGGCCAGTTTGTATTTATTGAAGTCCATCCTTAAAAGCTTCTGCAGCCTATGAATTGGAAGAATATATAAATTCACAGACTCTGGTTTTAGTGACATAAAACAGACTTAGTTGTAATTGCAATATTAAATGAAGCATTGTAAGCAACAACAAGAAATTACGTAGTATCATAATTGAATTATTCTTAAACGGTGATTTTTAGTACATTTTTATGAGCTAGTTAGCATAAAATCAATATCAAATAAATAGAAAGTAGACTGGGGGAGTTTTCAGTGAAAAATATTTAGGCGTAGTGCCCATGTATTATTTCTAGGAATACATCATGCAGAATTTAATATTTCAGACATTCACATAGTATCATATTCATACTGAATCAGAGTACATAAATTTTACATATGTTATATATATGTGTTATATATAATATGTTACATTTCTTTAACAAAATTGTTAATTGAGAACTTTTCTGAAAAGTTGTTGCACTAAGCTATTTGTAAATACCATATGCTGTTAACTGTGTGACTTGAATCTTGTTATTAAAGTAGTATTTCCCAACTTTCTCACAAACTCATATGTAAACAATGTTAAGAGAACTGTAAGGCTGAAAAGTCTAAAACCCCAGAAAAACAGTGAAGTACGTTACATTGTTCATATCAGTCTTTGAATTAATAGTAAACTTTAGTACACAGCTCGAGTAAAGTCTCCAGTAGAGTTAGTTGTGGGGTTTGTTAGTCTTCCAGTTTTATGTTTTAACTACAAGAGATGGTACATTGTAGAAATATATACTTGTATCAATTAAGTTGTATCAGTATGCTGATATAGAAAGGCATGAAATTAAGAATGTATGTGTTTTCCAGAGCAGAATTGAAAGTATGATCAGAAAAAAAAATTACTTTTTTTTTTCAGAAGTTTTAGAAGCAACACAATGTATTAATTTCTGAAATGTGGTATCTTGGGAAAATCAAAGGACAGCTACAACTGACAGTTTTCTTCTGATTGATCCCTTGTTGTTACCTGCAAGGTTACTATTTCATTTTTTTTTTTTAATAAACACGTAAATCCCATAGAAAAGAGTTGAAATTACTTCTCCAGAAAAACATGAGTTTTTAACACAAAATCTTCATCCAAGAAAATTATTTGCATCACTGGAATTTCAATTGTTACAAAATATTTAATCATACTTCAAGGTTACATGTTATGGAATCATTTATAGACTTGCAACAACAAAATGATTTGTATCTGAGTCTGTTTGTCTCAATTGGTTTAAATTCTGACATGACTTAAAAGCAAATTAATCCCTTAGGGTCTTATATATTAAATACACAAAGAGAAATTTTCAGTTTAAGAGGGTTAGAACAGAACCCTTAATGAAGAGCCTTCAAAAACATCATCATATGCTAATATCAGATTACTTGCACTTTAATATATACTTCATGTTTTTAAGCTGTCTGTCCTCAAAGCATGAACACAACTGTATTTAAAAAACACATTGAACGCTTATGCCTCTTTTGTTTTTATATACTTCTGGCACCTTCCAGACATCTACCTGAAAACTTCCTGACTGCTTTCTCTGGGAAGTTCTATTGTAGTCCTGAAATATCATTACTGATTCACAGAGAAAATCTTCTATGATTTTTTACCTCTTTGAATAAGAACTAGAGCAATGTGAATTTGAAGAACTTTCTTGCCTCTGCTCATACTCATTACATCATGAAAACTGCAGGATAGAGTGTGACTTTAGTATAGATTACTTTAGTGCATTCATATTCTGCTTCCCATAATCTTATTAGGACAGCTGCTGGTAAAATCAGTGTGAAAGTGATTTATTTTTCTTTTAATGTAGCTCAAACATTCCCATACTGTTTTATTTAATTTATTTCTCTCTTGTAAGGATTTCTAAGCACAAACCTTGTACTTTTGATGGATAATTTTTTGAAGTAGTTGATAAAAAACGCTTCAGGTCATTGGGAGTCCTGTAGAATTTCTTGCTTGAAAGAAGCTTGGGAGAAGTAGTAAAAACTTATCTGAATCCTTAGAATTTGTTTACTTTGAAGTTAAAGTCCTCAGCAAAAACTTAGTAAAAGTAGCCAGGACTTTAGGTTTTTACTGTATCAAGAATGACCTGACCAACAACTATGCAAATATTTGACTCAGAAAGTTATTATTTCTAAGATGGTTGGAAATTTAAAGATGGACCAGGAGTGAGTTACTGCTAAGTCAATCATCACCAGCTGTCTGTAAGCCACAAGTGACTCCTGTGTTTTACCTAGAGCAGGCTGAATGATCTAGTACTCAACACTTCTGTCACTGAACACCTATAGAACACCTTTGTTAAACAGGGCTTGAACTTTCGTAACTCTTCCCTGATCAGGGCTTCTTTTATATCTTCAGGAAAGTCTCAGTAGTTGCAAGAATGATGTGTTCAGTCTTAACCTTATGAAAGAGCAAGTGTCAGTGGTAGGTGGAGTGGCCAGACTATAGTATAAGTTGTGATTTTATGAAGCTATTAGGATTATTAGGGAATTGCCCTCTTGTAAAAGCAGAAGTGCAGTACAAACAGGGAAAGAAAAAAGCAATGTGGCAAGGGCATAGAGATTCAAAAATTTTTGTAGAGAAAAAATGATACTATTAAATACTTCTGAAATCTTTGATCTCTGATGATTATAGCAAACACTCAGGTGGCAGCCTGTGTTGCTTCATGACGAACAGTGATAAGCATAAAGGTCATACTCCTATTTGCTGTGCATTTAACCTACTCAATGTACAGTGTGTACAATGTGCAAGAGGGTACAACAGAAAAGACTTCCAAGCAGGAAAATATTACATTTAAAATTCTGTCAGGGAGAATCTGTAGTTCAATTTCTTTTCTTACTTTTAGCTTAAAACCAACATCACATGCTACAAGGGAGTTCCAGAAAACTGACTTTATATAATGCAAATTCAATAAAATGAACATTAAAAAGTGTGCATTTTCTAATTAAGACCAGATTTTAACTGTATTAGATTTTAGATAAGTGTATTTAAAACAGCCTGTAAATTGTTGTAACTCGAGCAAATTCTCAAGTTTTGTTGACATGTATTCCTTAAAAAAATTCTAAAAGGTTTCAAAAAAGTCCCTCATTTGGAGACCACCAAACATGCTTCAAATCTTTTTTCTCATGCCGTTTTCTCGTTACATCCTAGCCTAATTTTATATTCTGGTTGAAATGGTCATCAAGAATGAATGAGACTTTAAGAGAGATGGCACTTATGCTCTGTAGGGAGTAAGAAAACTCCTAAACCATTGACTTAGAAGCCATATTTCCTGATATCCTGTCTGGAACTATGAATTCAACTATATCTGATTAAAAAGCAGGAAGGCACAAACTTGCCTCTGATCATGGTTTTCTTTTGAAATGTATCCTGAATAGTGCAGAAAAGAACACACTCACTTATCAAGGTAATTTCAGAGTATTTCAGCATTTTGGCTATCATTATTCATTCATTTTTATTCTATTTTTCATGATAATGTCTAAGATTACAAAATACCTGCTATGCATTTTAGAAATTATATTCAGACTCCTTATGTGCAGAGTTTTGTTAACAGCAATTGAAAAAATATTTATAAATAATTAATCGGGGACTGAACTATGTATGCATTTGTAGAACTAATGCAAACACACATTCCCTTAATAAAGCGTTAAGATACTGATTTAAAGAAACATATACTGGGCGTCCATGAACACTACAAGTTGTTGGCATTACTCATAAATACATATTTAAACCTTCCTAATGCATGTTATTAATTCTGGGTAGGATAACAATTGCTACAGGAAGATGTAATCTGTCACATAATTATAAAATGGAACTAATGATGTGGACTACTGTAGCTGCTGTTTGAGTTATTTTTATCAGAATGTATATGTGAGTAGTTTTTAATTTCAGATCCAGACAGTTGTACAATGAGTTATTGGCAGAATCAGGACATGAAGTCATACAGCTTATCCTTTGTAGGAGGAATTTTCAGTGGATTTAAGCAAGCACTGTAGCTTTTAACCACACAGAAAGCAATTTTGGTAGAGGAATACAACCTTAAGCATCCCTGTACAACAATGATTTATTTCAAGAAGGTCAATACAGCACAGCCATTTCATGTTAACTATTAGAAGGAAAAAAGTGGAAATAACTGGATAATCTAAAACAATACAGGATAGTGTAATGGGGTAATGTATTATAGCTTTCTGGGTTCTTAACCAATCACTATTTGTTTAAGAAGGAGAAGAAAAGCAAGAATTTATAATTTTTATTATCTCTATAGTGGAGGAAGTATGTTCTCAATTAATGCATTAATTAATGTCATTTTTACGACAACTCTCTAAAATTATTTTTCCCTGAAAGTCACCCTCATTTTATAAATAAAAATCATAATTTACACCAATAACTACAACCTCATTCAGGTAGCTGTAGAAAGTGGTAAGGTTTCCTGTCAACCTCCTCTTCCCCAGACTAAACTATCCCTATTCCCTCAGCTGCTACTCGTAAGACTTGTGCTCCAGACCCTTCACAAATTTTGCTTCCCTTCTCTGGACACGATGCAGCAACTCAATGTCCTTCTTTTACTGAGGGGCCTAAAACTGAACACTGGATTTGAGGTGCGGCCTCACCAGCACCAAGTACGGGGGCATGATCACTTCCCTACTCTTTCTGGCCACACTATTTTTGATACAAGCCAGGATGCGGTTGGCCTTGGCCACCCAAGCACACTGCTGGCTTTACTGAAACTGAGGTAGATAACATTCATTGCCTTTCCCTTGTCCACTAAGCAGGTCACCTGGTCATAGAAGGAGATCAGTTTGGTCAAACAGGATCTGCCCTTCATCAGCCCATGTCAGCTGGGCCTGATCCCCTGGTTGACTTGCACTTGCTTGGTTAGCACATTCAAGATAAACCACTTCATAATCTTTCCTGGTACCAAGGTCAGGCTGACAGATCTGTAGTTTCCTGAATTTTTTTTCCGGCTCTTCTTGTAGAGTGGTATCATATTGGCAAGCCTCCAGTCATCTCGAGCTCTTTAAGCTAAACTCACCTATTGTCTAGTTTTCTCATGGGACTCTTGCCAGACTTTCATGGTAGGAATTCATTGATTGTTCCAAGTAATCTTAACAAATTTATGTTAGCTAACCTGTCATTTCTTATTCCGCATAATGGTTTTCAGGAAGGACTGTCCTTCAAGAGTTTAGGTGGTAATTTCCTTGACTGTCAGGAAATATATTCATTTAATCTGGGAGCAGATTTTATCATGAAAACTACAGGAATGACATCTAAAATTAGCCTTTAACATCGCTCTAAATCTGATATTCTCTTGCAATTCCTTTCCTGCACATGCAGTTTTGTTACACATAAAAAGGTAAATGAAAGAAGATATGGCTGTTCATATGTTATGTATATAAGCATCCATGCAACTGAATACAACCTGGAAATTGGTTGAAATCAGTTTGAAGAATAAGAAAGGTTGTTCTACTTCTTTGTGATGGTATATATGCAAGTGCTGCAGAGAAGACAAAGAACTACAGAAGGTCAATATTTCTGGCAACAAACAGGATCTTACTACTCCTTTTAAAAAAATATTTTGAAAGAAAGTTTAGCTTAGCGAGAGATATGAAAACAATTAAGAAGAAGGTTATTATGAAGAAATCCTATTCCACCTCTGACCAAGGTATGTGTCATAGAGTTAGAATTTAGCTCTTTATGAAGCCACTTTTACACAACTTAAAGAAACAAGACTGACACAAGAAAAATAGATTGTTTTATTGCTTGTCATCTCTTTTTTTTTGTTAAAGATAACACCTTGTTATAAAAATCATTAAAGTTTAAGTATTTATCTCTGATCCTCATATTCACGTTCACATATGTCAGGTGATACAAAACACTTTTTCTGCTCTTCACTCCTAATGCTTCAGAACATAGTTTTATATGAATAAACTATGTTATAATCTACCACAGTTATTGCAAACACAAATGGTAAATAAGGAGTTTAATGTACTGTAAAGGAAGCCTCAGGCTTTTAAAGAAGGTTGGAAGTAAATACATCTTTAGAGGGTATTTTTCAGGTTTCCAGGCACATAGCAAGGACATATCCTTAAGTTAAATGACTTTCTGTTTTTCCAGTGATACTCTGTGGACTAACACAGAAGTAAATCTGGCATGCAAACAAATAGGAAGGAAAAGTAGGAAATCCTTTCATGTTATTATACCCCCATGTGCAAAGCCTACTATGAAAACCACATATTACTTAAAGTTCATTGTTCGCATAGTACTTCAGAGAAATTTGATCCTGGCCTTATAAATACTGCCCTTACGGCTTTGTCTGCCTCATACCTAAGATATTCATACAGCAAAGGTGAGAAAAAAGGATAGTGTCACACTAAAACCAGCTTTTCTATGTTACATGAGAGTGATTTATTCCTCCCTATATCACACAGGTGATTTTCTTAGCATAATCCTTAAGAGGTATTTATACTTTCAGACAAGTGTCTGAACTATTGCATTGCTGAATCCTTGGATTTGCCTGTCAGTTGCTTGGAGTTATCAGGCATATATTTTTTCATGGACATGCAATGGTAGCAGTTGCGGCAGATTTTTTTCATACTGTGCACCATATATAATTTATAAAGAATTAAAATGGCTAGTAATTACTTCTAAATATATGTGTGGATTTCAAGCTGTCATTTCATAATATAAAAGACTACAAAACAGTGGAGTGGCAACACAATCACTATGCTTTATATATAATCTAAATGAGTTTTCAGTTGACTATTTTAAAAATCATGTATAATTTGACACTGTACCATGGAGTTATTAGTACTGAAATTCTTAAAAGCCCAAGTCAGCTTATGCTAACAATGATCATATTTTTTTATCTGAAGCACCAGTAAGAGAAGACTAAGCTGTATGTCTCTCTGATCCTTGCTGTTTTATGACTTTTAGATCTTTACTAATGCATGAAAAGTTCAGATAATTGCTTTAATTGTGTGACTAGTAACAGTACCTTTTGACAAAATGTCTTCATCACATTCTAGTCTGTATTTAAGAAAAGCAACTAATAGCTGCATAATCACACAACTCTTTGTTTTTAAGTATTTTTACTTGAATACGAAAAATCCGTAATTCTCATGTCCAGATAAAATGACAAAAATCTCTCCCTTAGACATTTCCAGGTACAGAATTTCCCTGGTTTACAAAACCAATTAATATAACGATCCTCTGGATTTATATAATCCCTTTATTCTTAGTGTCTCTAAGAATATTCTTTAGACTTTATAAGGATTTTGTAAAGAAGGTGATTTCTAGGTCAAATCTGTCTGTGCAGCTACACAGCTCACAGGATTTCATTCATCTTCACAGGACATGCAGTCACAGAAACTGACCCATAATTGGAGAGGTTGTGTCTAACTCACAGAAACAGAAGTCATTTCTAGGTAACCATTGTACTTGACAGTGACTAAGTGGGGGGAACCCCACAACACAAAAAAGTACATCTTTTAAATTTTCCCCACTTCTTAGCAATATACCAGTTCTCCCTATCTTCCTGTTAAACAATTGGACTTTGTTTTAACTCCACAGAGGGCTGGTGTATAGAATTCTGTTCAGTGTACATTTAATTTTAAGTAAATTTCTGTGAAAATTTTGAATTTTGAACTACATTATAAAAAAAAACAAGGTAAAAAAAAATTATTCCTAGTCCTTCAAGCTGGTAAAATCATTAGCGTAATATTTCTGTAATATAAACCCATATTCATGCAAAATTTTTCCATTAGACACAAAAAGGAAGGTGTTTGCCCTCTTCAAATCTCTCTTCTGCTTGTGTTCAAAGAGTATTTCTTTTTTGTGTCTAATCAACAGTTTTCTTTCTATAGTAGACTGTTTTATGCAAGATCTGCTGTTTTGAAGACCATGTTTATAAGAAAAAAAATGAAAATTATCAAGCATAGATATTCTTTTAGAACTGTGGGTAAAATTTTGATCAAAGAACATATCAAGAAGGCAGCTGTAGAGGATTTTCAGAGATCTGATAATCTGAGATATTTAGAAGATTTATCCTCCCATACCTTTTAATCCCTACCAGTTTTACACTCAAAATACGCCATTCTGGATATAGTAATGAGAGGTAAGAATTTGCCAGGCATTTTATTCAATATTTTGTAGTTCTGCTGTCCAAGAAAGCTCAATTGGTTTTGGAAAATGTCTTTCTTGTTGAGTGACAAGTTCTTTTTTAGACTTGAGACATTTAAATAAAAAGTTAAATTTAGTTTGTGAGAAGTCATTCTTAAATTTGAAATGACATGACATTGTTTTTATATTTTTTTTTTAACCAGCAGTATTTTAGGCTTTTAAACTTCAGATTTATTATGCCATAAAATTATTTTTACTTATGGATTTATTAAATATAAAGTGTAAACTTAATTTTAAGTAAATTATGTACTACATCATGGTTAACTGAAATGTTGATGAGAAAAACATATTGTATTTGTCTGGCTTTCTAATCTGCACTTCAAGATCTTATTCAGAGTGCCAGATTAAATCAGTAGAGTTTAGTAGATCTTGAATCTATGTAAACCTGAATAGATTGTTTCCTCTTGGCATTCAAGAAGTCATGTTTATGAGGAACTCGATAAACATAAAAATCAGGTTCTTAAGGTCTTCTGCATACACTATTTCAATAAGTGTATCAACAATATTTTTTTTCCTCTTTTAAAATCTAGCAAATCACTTCTAAATGTACATAAAATCCCATTTGAGAATGGTGCAAATACTTTATCAAAAAGATACTTTTTTTTTTCTACAGCTGAGTTTCCCGATGAAACGACCCACCTCCAAAGACATGAACCTTAGTTGGAAAAAAAAAAGAAAAAGCAACAACAACAACAAAACCCAAACCACAACCTTAATCCAATAAACCTAATTTAAAGGTTGTTTCAGAATATAATCAAACACGTGAGTCCTGTGAGTCATATATGTATCACATTTGAATGTATTTTAAGCACATAGTAATTTCCTTATGTTAGAACAGCTTAACCTGATTGTCAGACTACCACATGCCTTTACAATAATTCATGCAGACTTTACAGTGAAATCAACGCAGATGGAATAAAATAATCAAGATATTTTTGGTTTCTTGAGTCAATTTGGATTTCAGTTCTTTCACCTAGTTTCAAGGCTTCTATTTGTCATTTGGATTGAATGCCAGAATGTCTCTACATTATAGTGCCTCAAAATGATAACAAAACAAATAAAACCAAACAAAACTGCCAAATAAAATGCCTCCCTCACAACCACTAAGCTACTGTCTCCCAATTGAACTTCCGTCATATGATCCAGCACAGGTGAATGTTGTAACCCATTCTGAAAAGATTCTTTGGAGTTAATTGAAATGTAAAATAACATACATTATTTTATATAGCTTCATACTCTACATTAAAAATATTCCATGAATTTAAAGTCAGGAGATTGAAAAATTGTTCATGATTTTTATGATGTCCTGTTGATAATTTTCTGTCCACCAAGAAATTTAACAACAAGTTAGGAATAGTTGCGGCATGTTCCACCTAGATTTCCTTATAAAGAGGTTTTCAGTGACAAGATAAAACTGAGAAAAAATAAAAGACCTTTTAGAAATTTGAGTCATTACAATACACAATTCAGTGAAATGGCTTTGGAGAAAGGAACACTGTTTTCGTCCGTTCAACTACAGTATATTGCACAATGAGAGTTTGATCCATGTATGGTACTTGAATTTTAATGTCAATAATCCTGCAAAATAAGTTACTTTCCTTTACAAATTATTTAAGAAGGAATAAATTTATCCTGATAAATCATGGTTGTTAATAGCTTTAATAGCTATATATACAAGGAGGTTGTCTGTCTTCTAGCTTGGATGAAACAGTTATATGTATAACAGGCAATATGTGTAAAATTCGGCAAGGTTTAGACACTTTAACAACAAAACAATAGAGAAAATTACATTTATTTTCATCCATGGAAACTACAGCTGGACTGACTCCACAATTGGTAGCAATGCAAATATGAAAACTGGGAAGAAGGAAAATCTCAAAGAAAAAGGAAGTATGAAGAGGTAATATCAACTTCCTCTAATTCTGAAAAAAAAATGGAACCTTCGTCTATAATACAATTTTACTAATTATGTAATATTATGTATTCCTTTACATTTTAAATGAAATCCATACATTCATACCAAATCTGGTAAAAAACCTGCAAATAGAATAAAAATTTAAACTTGTGATGTGTCTCGGATATATACGAGAGTTTCATCTGTGGCTCATCAGCTGTCGTATTATGGAAAGATCGCTAGAATGCAACAATTCACACAGCCAAAGCAAACATCAGCTCTTTTCCTCTGTGTGAAATCTGATAAAATTATTTCAGTACTTCAGTACTGCTAGCAATGAATACTTTGAGTGAGCATAGTTGTAATCCTTGGTAATGTTTTATAACTTAGATTTAATCCCAATGGGTAAATTAAAACTCATTTAGTTACATTTTTTTTCACTTAAACTTACAGATGACTCAAAAAGTTCCATTCCAAGAAGACCCAAACATACATTATAATTTGTAAAATTTCCAGACCTATGTACTTTTTCTTATTCTTTAAATAATAAAATTAAATAGAATAAATTTTTGCTGTTTCTAAATCTATCACCTTAAAATAGGACAAATGAATTTTTGTTTTGGATTGATTCATCTTTTTTCAAGACAATGGTTTTTATCTTGGAGGATGAAAATCCTTGTTTTCCTTTGAAAACCATAAGTCTGAAAAAAAAATTAAAAAGAAAACCTAACAAAAAAGAAGTGAATTACCAAAGGATATCCAGTAACACAGAGGATTTCTTAGCTACTCAAGAGCCAAGAATTCTACTGTAGTGTTAACTTTTAAAAACCCTACTTTAAATTTTATTTACCAATGCAATATGATAACAGTTATGATTTTATCCAGCACGCCACTGTGCTGTCTTCTATCAAAAACAGTACATATAATAAAATTAAGCAATCAAGAATAGGGAAAGATTTTAAATTTTAATTTTAGAATTAAAACTACATAATATTTTCTTACACACATATTGATGTGACAGTAATACATACATTTGTTTAAGAAGATATCTATTTACAAAGTGTTATTAGATGTTAAAAACGTCCTACTCTTTGATTTCCTTGGTATACTCAGCATTTACAGAATTAATTTTTTTTTTACTCTGGATCAATTGTCTTGTTCTGCCCACTCCTTTCCATGACCCTTTACTTGAGGAAGATATTTTTGAGGTCAATAATCAGTATATCTCCGGTATATAAAGAAACACATGAAGCAGTACATGATATATCTGATTTGGAAAAAAACAACAGTTTGTGTATCACAAATTTGTGTGTGTTTAAACTATGACAAACAATGACAGAAAGCAAAATAGTAACATTGATCAGCTACACTTCCACACTGAAGTAAAAGCAGAAATGACAGTGAAAAGTGAAGGGACTAAAAGAATACAGCGATCAAAATGGAAAATCTAAGAGGATATAAATTTGAAGAATGTATTTGAAATGCAAAAAGACATGAATGAAACATGAAAGAAGTAGAACTTAGATGGACAAGAGTCCCTGTAAGAGGTACAGACGAAAATGTGTTACATCATTCTTGTTTGCTTCTGTCTGTTGGAGCCCAGATGGCATACAGAATTTGTCACTTATGTCTCTTCAGATCTTTGCATATTCTGCCTTTTGGTAGTATTTTTTAATATTAATATCTTCATAGTTATAAATTCAAATGTTCCAGTATTCGCCATTCAATCACCACCTAGTTTAAGGACACTATAGAAACAGTAACAGAAATGATAGACAGTGGAAAGTATAGAATTGACAAGAGGCTGCAGGAAAAGTTAAAAGCCCCATTATTTAAATTAAAAAAATGTGCGTGCAATGAATTTTACACTGTATCACTGCGCTTGCTGAGCTGTATGTATGCATCACAGGATTCTCTAGAAACTTCACCCTGAGGCTGAAACTGTCCAGGAAAGGGGCTGAGCTCTCATCTAAGCTAGACCTGCTCAGACCAAATTACTGATACAGACAACTCTTCTAAATCTTCAGATCTCCGAAAGGTAAACTTATAGTTTCATTTAGAGTGTAAAAAAAACCCTTTTCATACATAATAGGTATGATTAAAGCAAATACTGTGTTAATAGTTTTGGAGGTGATTAAACTGAGAGATAATTAGGTGTATATATATTATTTTAAAAAATATTTTTAATCTGTAAGAGTCACTATCTTCAGACTGTCTTCCAGTGTCATTTTGTTTGCTTCACCATTGAAGTGTAAACTGTTGGAGTATAAAACAGTTTCATGAATTCAAACCTTTATGATCTTCTGGAAATTTTCATGCTAGTTCTTTACAGATCTTCAGAAATATTCTTTAGAATGAACTGGAGATTTTTAGTTAGCGGTCTTCTGCATTATGTCACGGATTTTCAGTAGTGTTTTAAACCATTTGTACATCCGTATACTCAGCGGACGTGCACACAGTACAAGGCAGGAAACTATATTTCCTATTTTTATTTCAGAAAGAGTCCTGATAATTTATTAAGTGACAATTATGTTACCTCATTCCTTATTCAGGAGCATATGTTTTCTCGCTTTTCTTCTTTCTGTGTCCATGTCTCTGGTTCCACTCTTCAAGGATGATGACTACATGGACTAAATATTTTAAAACACACTAAAGAAGTTTCAGCTTTCAAATTAGTTAAGAACTAGATCAAGACTAAAACCACTGAAATTTAGAATCTTTCATTTTCTCATTTACGTATACAAAAGGCAGAGACAATATGTGAGTCAGTAACCAGCAATACAGCCCTGTCCCGGACTATTAGAGGACTAAATTTGGCTTAGCTTTTCATCTGTGTGCTGAATGGCAGCAAGGTGTGAGCATTTGAAACCCTCCTTAGAGCATAGGTTGATTCTACTGCCGTCTCCTGTAAGTGAACCTCTAAATGTACTCAACCTCTTTTAATTTCTTCTCCTCTTAGGGGTTATTTTCTCCTGTTTATTTTACCTTTTGTTTAAGTGCAAAAATGTAGCACACTAAGGTTGTATATTATATGTGCGTCACAAAATGTAATGGTTTAATTTAAATGAAACTAATTTAAATGAAACTAATTGGAAGCTGAAGAACAAAAAACATCAAAAATTAGAAATTTAATTTATATTTAAACTTAAATATAGAATTAAATATTTCATTGTTGACTATGATCTGAAATGAAATAAGAATGTGAGGAATTATCCTATGAATTAAACACTTATTTAGTTCAATGACTAAGTATCATAAATTAAGTTTCATGAAAAAACAAGAATTTTGGAATCAATTTTCATTTTTTAACTGAAATTTTAAAGATGATTATACTGAATTTTTATAATATTTGGAAATATATTTCCTCTGCTATCAGCCTCCTTACTACTCCTCTCCAAAAATTCAACAAGATAAAAATAACATTATATTAACACCTTAACTTTTTCTAATTATGACTAAACAAAATAGTGCCAGAGAAGATGTAAAAAAATATAACCAGTGTTAACAGCTATTTAAAACAATTTTAAACAATATTCTGCAAACTTCTTGTTCATCAACCACTTACTGAATTTCAATAAGCAGACAATAATCTGACGAACATAAGATGACTGTGTTGACAATAATAGTTCAGCAAATAGGTCTTAAGAAGGAAGTAGTTTCTCATGTAATTTAGTTGTCAGAATGCGCAAAAATGAACTACATTTTGAGACAACAGTTTCACAAGAAAGACAAGGCAAGTCACAAATGCAATCTGACAAGCTTGGTTTTGGCTCGTTGCCCTCAGTTTCTTTAGAATCTTAAATGAGCCTCCGTTTATTACTTACAACTAAAAGTTTCAGTTTGTTCTTTTTTATTTTTTTTTCTATTGGGAAGCGAGTTATTCATGAGTATTTTTTTTGAGCTTTAATTTGAATATGGGCAGATGCTCTCTTTCTCCAGGCAAGAATACTAATTAAAATTAAAAGTTTTGCAGTGAACATAATCTCAGTTCCACCACTAACTTATAGTTCAATCCTACAGAGGACTTCGATACTTGAAATAGAATGTAGGTGGAATTGAGTTGACTATATTTAAACTTCCTATCTTAAAAGATTGGCAATCAGCACCTTATCCTACTCAAGGTGAAGGAATGAGGTGTACTTTTGTTTAACTCCACTGAGGGGGCTGAGCCTTGACAGGCTGCAAAAGGAAAGACAGCTTTTTAGTACTCTGGTGCTGGTGCTACCATGCTCCTTTTAAATAATTACCACATGTCCAAATCAAATTTTAAATCAGAAGTTAAGGAACAGTATTCTTGCCAGCTCAATGTTCTTTATGAGAAGGACTGGAGATTAATTTTATTTTGTGCAAGACTGATTTACTCACCAGGTATTTTTAAGTATGTGGATCGCTTAACTCCTGATAAAACTGTGCAGCAAAGAAACCAAATGATGTAAAATTGATCAAGCCCTTTACACTGTCAGAAGTATAAATCCTGGGATGTTTATCTCTGGAAATTGAGATTCCTCATCAGGGCTTGTTTGTGTGTCTCGTTGGCTCGATATATGCCACAGAAGCAATTCCTAATAAAGGGCCAGAACCCAGAAGCTTTCCCTTCTTAAGTGCAGAATCAGCTACCCTCTAGCCTCGAGAAGAAAATATGAGTTCTCTAAAAATATTTGGATTCTTTATTACCTTATTTTTAGTCCAGCTCTACTCTGAGTCTAATTCTTAACCATGCACCTAACAATGTAGAAAAGTGTTGCCCTTTAGTCTCAACTCTGATGACAATTTGGGAATTAAAACAGAGTGACTCACAAGATATTAACTGGCTATAGGCTGACTGCTTTCCCACCGTCCTCCCCAAACTTTCGTCTTTTAGGTCTCACAAAACATAATAGGGGTGTCAAATGAGAAGTACAAATGTGGCACAGTTTTCACACTCAGATAAAAAACTATATCTTTCTTAAAAAAAGTATAAAATTATAAAGTCTACTGACATACAGGACATGCGTAGGCTTGGTCATTTGAAATGAAAACACATATATAGTGTTTTTATTGCTATCAACAAAATGTTTAGAAATAAATTATGAGTAATGGTTGTACAGTTGTTATATGTTTATTTCTACAGTGCTTTATCACTGCAGACTTTTATTTTTATCATGAGCACTCAGAATTATTTTCTTTATAGATTTTTATTTCTTACAGTTATTGCCTCAGTTGATAAAGATATGAAGTGGGAATAGTCATCCATTTGTGAGAATTGTTAAGTGGATGCCTCTTGAAAATTATATTTTTATTTTAGGTATAATTTGTCATAAAATGTATTCTTGTTTGTTCTTGCAATCACCCATCCTATTTTAAAGAGACATCTAAATGTAGGTCATAGATATAAATTTTCTTTGAAATTAATTTTAAATGACCTCGTATAAGATTTGTTTTGTAACAAATAAATTGCTGAATGAACTATTGATTATTTGGAAGTATATGTGACTTCAGTTACTTTAGAATGCATCTGTTCGCTCTGAGGAACTAGAGCTGTTTTCTGTGATCTAGTGTTGAGAATACTGGATGTATTTATTATCCAACAGAAAAGTTCCTTCACTGAGCAGTGAATTGCAGTTGAAAACTACATTTATTCTCTTGCCAAAGGAACTGAAGTTTTGAACAATACCACCACATTTACTTTATGGTTCCTTTAGAAGTTTTTTTATGTTCATCTGTGCATATATTACAGCATACACAGGTGGGTAGGTCTGTAAGAAATGCGATGGTTTACTATGTATTGCTGTAACTGGACTCTATATCTTTGTCCAGAGAAAAACTGTTTTATTCTTCAGTGAGGAACATAATCCTACTTTCACTACTTCTCTCTTGTTGAAATGGAATAATTACAGCAACAGTATAAAGTGAATAAAAGGCCAAGCACTTAAGGGTGAATAACTGCGATTAGATGAACACTGCCATTGTAGGGATAATGAATTTCATAGCATTAATTAAAAGACAACAGTAAGGAAGAAGTACATAACCTTTAACATTTTTCACTTATGTAATACATATTGTATTTTGAGTATTTTTTCAGGATTATTGTACTTCCAATAAGTAAATATATCTGTGAAGTAAAAATATTTTCCAAGGAAAATTCTACCATGCATCTACAAAGTATGTACATGTGCATAAATATGAGAGAAAAAGAAGGAGGTAGACAGGTTCCCAGTTCTGTTGACTATCAAATACAACAAATGAGGTGAGACACAAAAATAGTGACCACATTTATAGCCTTTTTTCTTCTTTTTTTTTTTTTGGCACCTGACTTTACTGATTTCTTTGAGCAGCCAGCTCTACCATAGTACAATTTTACATTCCATGGGAGGAGAGACTAGTGGTTTCATAACCGAAACCTCAGCTGAGACTCATTGAAGTGACCACACAAAAGAAATATTTTGGTGGGAACACAGACCCACAAATACAGTACTGATCAGAGTATCACTGTATCACAGTATCATAAGGTTGGAAAGGACCTCTGAGACCATCAAGTCCAACCTATAACCCAACACTAACACCAACACCAACACTAACACCAACCATCATCTAAACCATGGCACTCAGTGCCTCATCCAGTCTTCCCTTAAACACCTCCAGGGTCGGCGACTCCACCACCTCCCTGGGCAGCGCATTCCAATGACCAATCACCCTTTCAATGAAGAACTGATAGATACTGCACCGTTTTTTAAGTCTGGTTTTGGATTTCTGTTTGTTTGTTTGTGTTCTTTTGTGCTGAAGTAGAAGGAAAGTTTTAAACTACAAAATTTGGAGTTCATTTTATAATAAACTATTATCTAGTTTTGTCTGAGTGTCAGCTGGGGAGAAAATTACAGTTGACCCTTTCTTTCCCCTCTGCTGATATTCATGAAGTTGTCCTGAGTCTAAGCTGTTCTGAAGATCTCATTCAGCAGTATTTAATAGTTTACAGTAAAATTTCAGAATATATTTGATATGGACACATACTGACATCTTTATTTGTGCAAATGAGTAAAATATTAATAATTAAACATGCAAAATATCTATTTGTGTGATTTCACAGTATCACAGTATCACAAGGTTGGAAAGGACTTCTGAGATCATCAAGTCCAACCTATAACCAAACACTAACACCAACACTAACACCAACCATCATCTAAACCATGGCACTCAGTGCCTCATCCAGTCTCCCCTTAAACACCTCCAGGGTCGGTGACTCCACCACCTCCCTGGGCAGCCCATTCCAATGGCTAATCACCCTTTCAGTGAAGAACTTTTTCCTCATATCAAGCCTAAACTTTCCCTGATGAAGCTTAAGTCCATGCCCCCTAGTTCTACCACTGGTCACCTGAGAGAAGAGACCAATCCCTGCCTGACTACAACCTCCTTTTAGGTTGTTGTAGAGAGCAATGAGGTCTCCCCTGAGCCTCCTCTTCTCTAGACTAAACAGCCCCAATCCCTCAGTCGCTCCTCATAGGGCTTGTGCTCCAGCCCCTTCACCATCTTCATTGCCCTCCTCTGAACACATTTCAGTATCCTAACATCCTTCCCAAACTGGGGGGCCCAGAACTGTACACAGTATTCAAGGTGAGACCTGACCAGTGCTGAGTACAGGGGGACGATAACTTCTCTGGTCCTGCTCGCCACACTATTCCTGATGCAGGCCAGGATGCCATTGGCTTTCTTGGCCACCTGGGCACACTGCTGGCTCATGTTGAGCTTCCTGTCCACCAGCACTCCCAGGTTCTTTTCTGCCTGACTACTCTCCAGCCACTCTGTCCCCAGTCTGTAGCTCTGCATGGGATTGTTGTGTCCAAAATGAAGTACCTGACATTTGGACTTATTAAACATCAATACATTAGAATCAGCCCATCTCTCCAGTCTGTCCAGGTCCTTCTGTAGGGCCATCCTACCCTCTAGCAGATCAACCCTTCCTCCCAGCTTCGTATCATCTGCAAACTTGCTGATTTCACACACTAACATTATGTTTAATGAGAAAATTTTGGGATGTGAGCAAATATAAATTGATTTGCTTAAAAAATGCTCGAAAGCATTTTCTTTTATCAGGTATAGTGTTATTCCATTGTCATTGAAATAAAAGTTCACTTTTCATTGCCCAGACAGTCAAAAAATCTATTGCAACCCCAGGTAACCAGAGTTACGCAAGCTGACATTTACGTTTGCCATATCTTGGTTAATAAATTTCAGATTCTGACTTTTCTGACATTTTCTCATAGGAAGTTACTTTCCTTACTCTAGGAGTTTAGGAAGTGTGTACTCAAGTCTAAGAAACAGAGGTGTCAATCTTGAAGGAAAAAAAAAGGGAAGGGAAAGTGAAAGACTGAGAAAGAAAAACTAATTCTATGAACATAAATTAATAAAATGAGAAATGGATTGTCAGAGAGTTTATATTTGAAGAAATTATTAAAAAAAATAATTAAAATAAAAAGCCAGACAAAAGCATTTTTGGCAATTTTATTTCTTTTACTAAAGAATTATAAATCTGCTGATGAGATTTAAAATTCTTGTCATATTTGCGTTGATGTAATCCAACACACCCTAAGTCAATTGGTGTACTATATAGCATAAAAAAAGAATGTTTAAAGACACTTCTGAAGTTATTGTTAGTATAGAGTCCAACTTGAGATGTTGTACTGATTATGCCTTTACTGTGAAACATGCCCATAAGCTTTCTCTTTTAGCTGATGATTCACTTTTTAAGCATGTGTTTTGTTGCATACATATTCACTTTACCACTTTGATCTCGTTTGATTCATTTTCCATCTTATTGAAACAAGCATACATTTCACTCTCTGGAAACCATCTCTTTTTGGAGTCTTAGAGCAACAAGAAATCTGCATGACCACACTCAATTTGTCAATGGGTATTGTAAGATGCATAAACTGCAGACAGAATATTTGCAAGTTCATTTGATTTCCTATAGTAAATTCATGCTTAGTAAAATTTTAAGTACAAAATGTGTCTCTGCTTTTAAATGCAACAGTTTATTCAATTCTAGTTATGCTTTCAGAATCCTTCAGTATTTGACTGTTAAAAAAGTAGATTCTTATTCTGATCTGACTTGTGTCTGCATGATATCTGCACTTAAATATACATAAGCATTTTGTAGTTACGAAAGTAAAATCAAATCAGATATATGGGATCATTTTCCTGACAATGTTGGTTACTATCAAACCTAACGTTTCATTTTAGAAAACTCTTTGCATCCAGCAGGTACTTTCATAGTCATGTTACAAAAACGAATGGTTCCCATATTGTGCCACAAATTTTAACGATCTTTAAACATCCTGTGAGCAAGTTTAGGAATGTCTGTGCAATGTCTGCTTCTTCTGAAGAAACTTTCTTCTGCTCATATCAGATTCCCTGCCATCATCCTCACTGTTTGCCTTCATCTACCAGAGCTTTTTGACATTTCTACCACAACTTGCAATCAATTTTCAAGGTTATGTGACTACGTAATGGTGTATTAACACCCTGCAAGTAGGCTTGCCAGCAGGAGGTGTGTCTGAGCAATTTAACAAACAGTGTTTTGAAGGACTATGACTTTGGAAGCCTCTGGCAGTGCAATCTATGAATTTGGAGCAGCTGTCGGACTGAATTTTAAAAGAATGTATAATAATTCATAGGATTACAAATGAAGACTTATTCGTAAACGTTGACATCCTGCCAAAGAAGGATCCCGTAAAAGTTTAATAGAATACCTATCCACTTATTACAAACACATAAAGGCCAAATATTATGTACCTGTGTCCTCGAAACATCATAAATTGTACCACAGTTTCCAATTTCTTATTTTTGACAATGAAATATTTTCCATATAACACACAACGTCCTGCCCCAACTGGGTACTGGCATAGTTCCCACTGATTTTAGTGGAAGTAGACTTGTCTTGAGAATATAGTTATAGGGATGAACGTGTTAAAATTGGGAACTACAGCACAATCTTTTAGGACACATCTGAAATTAGATTTTTAAATCCACGTTGACACTTCTACATAAATTTGGCCTGCTTTTCAAAGACATCTTCTGCTAAACCATGTCCTTCAAAAACTCATCTACCCGTTTTTTAAACACCTGCAGGGTTGGTGACTCAACCACCTCCCTGGGCAGCTGTTCCAGTGCCTGATCACGCTTTCAGTAAAGAAATTCTCTCTCATATCCAGTCTGAACCTCCTCTGGCACAGCTTATGGCCATTTCCCCTTGTCCTATCACCTGTCACTTTTGAGAAGTCAACACTCGCTCTGCTACAGCCTCCTTTCAGGCAGCCATGGACAGTGATGAAGTCTCCTCTCAGCCTCCTCTTCTCCAAGTTAAACAATCCCAGTTCCCTCAGCTGTTCCTTGTAGGACTTGTTCTCCAGCCCCTTCACCAGCCTCGTCGCCCTTCTCTGGACACCCTTTAACACCTTAGACAGGTCATATTTATCAATAAGCCTTAATATGGATTTAAAAACTTATCTGCTTACATTCATGTTTGGAAATACTCACTTATGGCTCGAGCCCCAGCAGTCCCAGTGTTTTCTGGGAATGATCAGAAAATTAGGCACTAAAGACCATGTGCAGTACTGTTGACTGAAGCATAATTGAAGAGAGACAATAAAGCACTGAGGGCTCATCTTAAAAAATATTGTAAAATTACTTGTAACCAATGAAAAAAAGATTAATGCTTTTTTCTGTTGTTGAAAAGCCTTCTCCGAGAACAAAAACTACAGAAATAAAATATAAATTATAGCCCAGTATACATTTGTGAGAAGCTATTGTCAGTACTTTTACATTTATGATCATCCTTTAAAAGGCAGTTTCACACAGCAGTGAATTCTGTTACAAAAAGAAGCTTCCCTTCTGCAAATAGAAACAGAAATACTTATGTTCTTCATGCTCAGCTTTGCAGATTATCTCCTTATTAAGTGTTTAGAATATTTGTGAATGCGAGTCATAGAATCATAGAACGTTTGTAAAGGACCTTAAAGATCATTTAGTCCAGCCCCTCTGCTTTCGGCAGGGACACCTCCCACTAGACCAGGCTGCTCAAGACCCCATGGTCTTGAACACTGCCAGGGAGGGCACATCCACAAATTCCCTGGGCACTGCTCTCTAAATGCAACTATCCAACCGATTCCTTATTCACCAAACAGTCCATCCATCAAATCTATATCCCTCCAATATAGAGAGAAAGATGTGAGGTACTGTGTTAAAGATTTTACAGAATTCCAGATAGATTGCAATCAATTGCTTTTCCTGTGACCACTGAAGCAGTCACCCAATCAAAGAAAGCCACTAGGTATTTCAGGCAGGACTTGCCCTGGTGGAGGCATGCTGGTTGTCTCAAATCACCTCTGTGTCCTCCATGTTCTTTATCACAGCTTCTAGGAGGATCTGTTCCATGATCTTCCCAGGCACAGAGGTGAGGTTGACAGACTGGTAGTTCCCAGGGTCCTCCTTTGAACCCTTTTTAAAAATGAGCACAATGTTGCCCTTCTTCCAGACACAAAGGACATCTCCTGACTGACTTAGCTTCTCAGATTTTATGGAAAGAGGCTTGGCAACCACATCAGCACATCCTGAGGGACGTGTTCCCTCAGGAACACATCTCATCAGGTCCTAACAACTTGTATATGTTCAGGTTCCTCAGGTGGTCACGAACCTGATTTTGCCCTACAGTGGGAGGACGTGTACTCCTCTGATTCCTATCTTGGTCTTCCCTGACTCTGGAAGGGTGAACAGACCAGAAGACTGAGGCAAAAAGTTGTTGAGTACTTCAGTTTTCTCCTCATCTGTCAATACAAGGTCACCATTTTCATTCATTTGGGGGGTACATTTTCTTTAACCTTCCTTTTCTGGTTGACATACCTATAGAAACCCTTCCTGTTATTCTTTGCTTCTCTTGCCAGGTTCAGCTCCAGCTGTGCCTTAGCATTCCTGACCCCATCCCTACACAACTAGGTAGCATCCCTGTACTCTTCCCAGGTTTCCTGCCCCTGCTTGCACTGCCTGTGAAGTTCATTCTTACTCTTCAGTTTGACCAGCAGGTCTCAACTCAACCACGTTGGTCTCTTCCCTTCCCTGCCTGATTTCTGGGGACTGAGCCCTCTTGTGCTCTGTGGAAAGCATGCTTAAATATTTACCACTGCTCCTTTATCCTTGAGGACTGTTTCCCATGGGAATCCTAATGACTAACTCCCTGAAGACCTGGAATTTTGCTTTCCTAAAATTTAAGGTTCTTACTACACTCCTCGCCTGCCCCATATCACTCAGGACCTTCAACTCCATCAATGCGTGATCACTGCAGCCCAGGCTGCCTTTAGTCTTGGCACCACTGATGAGCTCACTTGCATTGTTGACCACCAGGCCCGGTACTGCATCCCCTTGGGTAGGAAGGTCTGTTGTTAAGGGTTATCTGGGTTAAGAAGTTATCATGTATGCATTCTAGGAGTCTCATGAATTGTTTACAGCTTTCCATGCATATTTTCCAGCAGATAACAGGGTGGTTGAAGTCCCCCAGTAGGACGATATCTTGCAAGCATGAAGCCTCCTGTAACTAGAGGAAGAAGGCTTCATCAGTAGACTCGTCTTTATCAAGTGGCCTGTGGTAGGCACCAGACACAAAGATCCTTTTTTAACTTGGTCTTTTACTCTTGCCCATAAGCTTTCAACTTTTTCATGGCAATTCTTTAGGGACAACTCTTCATAGTCAATCAATTTCCTGATCTAGAGGGTAACGCATCTGCCCCTCCTTCCCAGCCTGTCCCTTCTGAACACTGTAGCCATCAATAGCCACAATTCAGTCATGGGATTTGCCCCAGCAAGTTTCAGTAACGACAAGAAGATCGTAGCTTTCTAGCAGCACAGTAGCTTCCGACTCCGTTTGCTGCCCAAGCTGCTTGTGTTTGTATAGAGGCCCTTGAGCTGCGCAGTTGATCATATCACCTTCTCAGTGGAATACACCTTATTTCCCTTAAGGTGTTACATGGAGGTTTCCTTGTTGGCTCCTATTACCTCAGGAGCTCTTGGGTCCTTTCTACAAAACTGTGCTGCAATGTGCTCAGCATGCCCCTTGGCCACAGGCAAAGGGTCCATACGAGCACCCTGTCCCTCCAACAGTAATGTGTGCTCCCTCAGTTTGTCATAGGCAAGCCTTATATTATCCTACTCCCTATTCAAGTGTAGTTTAAAGCTCTGTCAATGAGCCCTACAAGCTCCTGAGCAGAGACCCTCCTACCTCTTTGAGAAAGGTGGCTCCCATTTGAACCTGTAAGCCTGATGCCATGTAGGCCATTCCATTATAAAAAAACCCAAAGTTGTTGTGATGAAACCAGTCACACAACCATGTGTTAATAGGCTGGGCCCATCTATCCCTTGCAATGTCACTGCCCATAACCAGAGGAGTGAGGAAAAAATCACCTAGGCCGCAGATTCCCTCATCAGCTGTCCCAATGCCCTGAAGTCTCTTTTGTTTGCCCTTGGGCTGCATGCTGCAACTTCATCTCCTCCCATGTGGAATAAGAGTAAGGGGTAGTAAATGCTAATAACTGTTTATTAGTTCTCATTTCTATTGTCTTGGTGTGAAGAATGACCATACAAATTTCTACAATGAAATAACTGACTTTCTATATGAAGGTACAGCAGTTAACATTGCCTATGTAAACTTCAGTAAGACTTTTGACACTGTCTCCCACAAGGTCCTCATAGAGAAGTTAATGACATGGCACTGAGTGCCATGGTTTAGATGATGGTTGGTGTTAGTGTTGGTGTTGGTGTTAGTGTTGGGTTATAGGCTGGACTTGATGATCTCAGAGGTCCTTTCCAACCTTATGACACTGTGATACTGTGACATATTGTTTGTATTAGCAGACAGGTGTACAGAAAACTTACTGAATAGCTGGGCCCAGAGTGTGGTGATCACTAACACAATATCTAATTGTAAGTCTGTTGCCATTGTACACCAGCAATTAATACTGGATCTGATCTTCTTGTTCATTACTGATTTAGATAACAGGGCAGAGTATATCCCTACCAAATTCGCTGATGACAAAAGCACTGATATACCATGGGGACACTCTGCAATCCAGAGGGACCTCAACAGGCTGTGTGCCCTCATGAAGTTCAACAACAGGAAGTGAGCCAGCTATGTGCCCTTTCAGCAAAAAAGGTTAATGGTATCCTGGGATGAATTAGGAGAAGTGCTGTCAGCAGGTTGAGAGACAGGATCTTTCTCCTCTACCCAGCACTGATGAGGCCACGCTTAGAGTAGTGTGCCCACTTCTGGACTATGTCCACTTCTGGGCTCCCCAGTACAGGAGAGACATGAACATATTGAAAAGAGTCCAATCATGAAGGGCCATGAAGATCATATGTTCATCTCATATGAGGATAGGCTCAGAAACCTGGGATCATTCAGCCTGAAGAAGAGGATGCTCAAGACAGGCATCTTATGAATGTATATAAATATCTGAAAGGAAGATGCAAGAAAGACAGAACTAGGCTTTCTTCAGTGCTGTCCAGAGACAGGACAAGGAACAATGGGCACAAACACAGGAGGTTCCATCTGAACATCATGGGACACTTTTTTGTACATGTTGCCTGGAGAGGTTGTTGACTCTCCATCATTAGAGATATTTGAAAAACATCTGGACATGGTGTTGGACAGCCTGCTCCTTGTGGCCCTGTTTGATTAGGGATGTTGGATCAGATGACCTCCAGAGGTCCCTTGTAACTTCAATTATTCTGTTATTCTATGAGAAATTTTCATCTAATTTTCAGTTTAAAGAGCCAGGAGTGAATCTATAAAACATTCCCAATGAATTGTTTCCAACTATTTGATTCCTGTTGTAGAACAGTCTCAGAGAGCATGGTCACCTCCTAAAGTAGAATACAAGCCCACCTGACAAACCTTAACCAGATAATTTTCTTTCAGGCCAGACTAGAAAACTTTGAAGTAAAACTCCTTAAACATCTGTAGTGTGGACATTGGTCCCTCAGTATCCTTTTATTCTACAAATCCACTCCTGTTGGGTTCTGCTACTTGCTGTCATATGGTTTTCTGTCATCAGGTGAAAATTCATGTTCATTCTCTCTCATGCTCCAGGAATACTTTTTAAAAATTTTTATTCATAATCCATTTTAACATTTTACTCCTGTGATCCTGTCAAGGTCAGCATCAGTTTTGCCTGGTAAGACTCACCAGGGGATACTGGAGAAGTTCTAGTCCTAGGTACATAAATGGAAGAAGGCAAATTACCTTCCACTTACCTGTGATTTAATGATTAATTTGTTGAAAAATCCAAATGCCAAGCGCTTACAAGAAGAAATATTCACTTCTGTTACTTAGTACCATGCTGCACGTACAGCCTAATGCTTTAAGTAATTCACTACAAAAATTTCCAAGTCATATCCAAGGCTGTCTCATGGTAGCTTGTATAGAACAGCAAGGTCATGCTGACACCCTGCTTTGTCACTGTAGCATAACTTGTCTGCCACAGAAAACATGCACATAGCATCAAGATCATAAAATACCAGACAGTCTGCTTATTTGTATGTCCCATGGAGACTAGAAATTCTTACTTCCTGAGCAGCCAAAATGTCTTATGAAAATTTGACACATGTGAACTAAGATAAAAATATTGTTTATTTTTAAGCAATAAAATCGGGTTTCTAAATGAAGCTTACACTGAAAAATCCATTAAGGAAATAAAAGAATCCCTTGCGTATAATCAGATGGTATTACCTGTCTAATTTTTAAATTGCTGAAATACATCCTACCAAATGCAATTGCAAGAGACTACTTTTTATAGCAGACTTTATATATTTCCTCTGGTTGATATATTAAATGTTTTTCAGTATTTATAAAGGCACAAATTTCCACAAAATATTTATGGTATATAAGGGCTCTTTGAATATCCAAAATAATTATAATTTACAAATATGAAGCCTTAATGAACTTTCATCATAGATAAACACAACTAACTACATATTTTCTTTCTTATCCCTGGCGTAAGTACAGGAATTATGTGTAAAGTGAGGTGAAGTGGTGATGACCCTTAGGAAAACATGTCAGGGTTTCGATTATAAGTGACAGTCACCTTCCTGAACCTGTTTGGAATTCCTTCATCTTAATTATATTTAAAACCTGAAAATACTTTGACAGCTTTAGTAGTGTCACAGGTTTAAGTTTCAATTGTTTTTTTTTTTATTATTTCTTTTGCCATTTCATATTACATTTTTCAATAAAATTTGAATACATTATGTTTAAACAATATTTCCTTCACCTCTTAGTACATTCACATCTCTAAAGCACAGACTAACCTTTATGAGTAGACTAGACACTCAATTCATGTTTTTCACTTTCTCCTCATCTCCCGTGAATCCCTTCTCACGCTTCCCAGATGATGATGAATCTTAGTCTTTTCCTGTTTTTCAGTTCAGCATGTGTGTATTTTGAGTGTCACTTCACAATAAATTAGATCTGATCCTGATAAAGCCAGTAAGAAATGTGGAATGGTTTCATTGGAGTCTTATGCCAATTAATGTCTTGAAGATATTAAGAAAAAACAACTAATCAAAACCAATGTTGGGTTTTGGTTTTTTTTTTTTTCAGTTTCAGCAGGACAATCCAGAAAAGAATAAGTCATAATACTGTTTTCTTTAGCAGCCCTTTTGGTTGGATGGGAGTATTCCATGTCTCCTGCATTCATAAATTTGAACAAGTAATTGATCTTTTTTGGGGGAAGGCTTTGTGATTGAACAACAGATAATTATGCTTTCTGGCATATTATAAGATAGTTCTCTCCCCTAAGTTTCAGTGCTGTCTTTGGGCTCATTGTATAAATAGTCATTAAAATTGTCATCAATCATCTGTCTTTTGAGTCATAGAATCATAAACTCATAAAATCTTTTAGGTTGGAAAAGACTTTTATTATCATCAAGTTCAATTGCAAACCTAAAATTTGCCAAGTCCACCAATAAACCATGTCCATAAGTACCATGTCTACGTAACCACTAAATACCTCCAGGAATGGGGACTCAATCATTTCCCTGGGCAGCCTGTCCCAGTGCTTGACCCTTTTGGTGAGAAGATGTCAGCACCTCAATGTCTTCCTTGTAGAGAGGTGTCCAAAACTGAACACAGTATTTGAGATGCGGCCTCACCAGCACAGAATGCAGGGGAACAATCCCTTCCCTAGTCCTGTTGGTCACGCTGTTTCCTATACTTCATGTTAAAGGACCACAGCACCAAAGCCCATTACATAAACACTATTTCTTCATGACCATGTCGACTAAGAATATAAGAAGAAAAATCTTGGTGAACTGGATGATGTGATCTCACTGTATGATGTCGAGAGAGGCTTACCCCTGCTCCAAAAAAGCAATCATCTTGGGATTGTGGTACAACTCCTTGCTTTTCTTGTTGTCTTGCAGCAAAAGGCAAACTCACAAGAGACAAGATTGTCTCCTCTGATTGGCAATGGATAATGGTCTTGTGGGATTTTTTGACTGAAAAATAAACAGGAAAGCTGGACATGGCATGATGATTTTTTTTAGGAAGGATCTGAAAAGGTCCTCTCTGTAAATGTCTGGTAAAAAGCTAGGATCCATAAAACAACATGAAGTCCTTGTGAATAAAACTAGTTTTCTAAAGTTTAATATCCAGCAGATGGTATAAAAGCAAACCTTATCATTATCATTAAATGATGAAGTAATTCAAATCTGGCATAAGTTTCAGACTTCATGGTGGTTATGGTTGTCTTAGGCCAAACAATGTTGCCTATTGTGTAAGTTGAATATGAGAATAATGGGTGTTTCTTTGTTTTGTTTTTTTTTGCTGAGGAATTTAGAAGCTGTAACAAATATGGTATTTCAGATAAATTCTCTTACTATGTAAAATTCAAAAAAATTGATTAACATCTGTTTTCTGCTACTGGAAAAACTATCAAAAATAGGGAAGGACTATGGATTCTATATAATTTGATATACTCAGTGTTAAGCAAGGTAAGATCTTTGTCTTAAATTTAATCCAAGGCAAATCTAAATTCATTGTCATCAGGAGCATTTTGTCAGGTGCAAGCAGAGACAGTTTGCTAACTGAAATATTGCTAGATTAAAAGCTAATGAAAGGTATAATTTTAAGAACCATTGAGAAAATAGTTTAAAGATGTGCACTTGTATTTCAGTTATCCCTTTGATGAATGCAATGTTTTCCATCTGAGTAAGCTAAGTAATGAATGCATTTAGGCCAACTTCTTATTAATCAATATCTTCCTCTTCTGGTTAGACTTATTCATCTAGATCCATTTTGTAGAAAGCAATGAGGAGAGTCAAGTAAGTGAAATCAAGATTTAGTTAACGTTCGCTGGTTTTCTGGCACTGCTGTCACAGTTCAAAGTGAGAGGAAAGAGAAGTATGAAAGTGCAGAAGTGAAATGTCTCAAATAAATAAGTCTTTTCTAATATAAAAGCCTTAGAGAATAGGATTACAATGTTCCTTCAGAGCCTATAGTTTTAGTTTTGGTCATTGTCATTTACTTTTGTGCGTGGTCTTACTATTCTAAAATATTAGAAATACATATTTCTAAAAACAAATTAAAAATTAGACAATGGATAAACTTGAATACAGTAGACTTGAAATGTCGCATGAATCTCAACTGTGTAACTGTAAAAAATGTTATTTTTCTGTTTTCCCACAATGAAATATAAAAGACTGAAACAAACTCCATTTCAACATCTGATTTTCAGACCCAGTTGCAGTACAACAATTCATAATCTGCAAGCTGTTAGCCCAAGTATTTGTGGGAAATAGAAGAAATAAACAATGGAAAATTGTGAAGACTATTTTTGTTTGCTTGTTTTCATAAGAACAGTCATATGTTTTAGGACATATAAGGCAGAGGGAAAAAATAATTTAATTATTTACTTTGTTTCCTCAGTGGTGTCTTCTTCTCTAGATTAAACTTGAAGACTCCAAATGGGAATTCTAACAAGACTTAATGGAGTGTCTATATAAAATATTTATACATAGAAGTAACATAACTACATTTGTGTTTTGTTTACACACCCTACAGGTACCAAAATAATGAACATCATCTACCACATATTAATGATGTTAACTACACAGAAGCTTTTTCAACCCTCTGTATTTCTCACTTTGATTCCATATTTTCTTTCTAACATCTTTCTTGAAATTAAAAAATTGGATCTGATCTTTTGGTCAGTTCTTTGTGAGGTCCTTCTTTGAGTAAATAAAATGAATAAAAAAATACAGCATTTTCAATATAAGTAAGTTTAGAACTGAATTAGTGTTTATATTTGGAATTTCCAGTAGGCATTAAAGACTATACAGAATATTTAACACAATTTGATATACTCACCCTGGGGGAGGGGGCAGATCACAGTATTTAAACAAGAACTTCGCATAGAAGTCATTGGAAGAGTGAGAATGGACTGGTGTCTGCCCAGTTAAATAATGATATAGACTTCTTTTTGGTGAGATCACTGTGATTAAACTGTGCTATCTATGGTCAACTAGTGTAAAAATGAAACAATTTAGAGAGGAAAAAACTTGAATCAGCCAAAGGCGGGAATCATATCCAAACTATTTGGACTTGTTTTCTATTACATAAATCATGAATTATTTAAAATTAAGTGGTCATAAATATTCAGTAAACCCACTGGCTGGACTGTCTTTATACCCTATAATTCTGTGAAAAAGTAGATAAGTGTCTTTATGGAAGAAGTCACTGAGCTTTGATTTTAGGTCTTGTTCTTGTTACTAAATTTTCAGTGCATTTAGTTCAGTAGAATCCTCAGTATCTTTATTATTACCATATAAGGAGAGATTACTGTTATAAATGACTGTGTCAACATTATAAATAGCACCACTATATTATAGTTTTCTTATGACTATCCTCACTATTGAGGAAATTATCCTCACACAGGAGAACTGTAAACTACAGATAGTGGAATAAATTTTGGAATAACTTAACTAGACACTCTGGTTAGCTTCATCATAACTATAAATATATTGTAAAAAATTTTCAGCTGAGCTTCTAATCCGATCGATCTCCTGGTCAAATCAGTTTTTCATATATTCTGTTAAACCGCACTTACATAAATGCCCTTTTAGTGTGGAAAAAGTATTAGCAGAAGAGATGTTCGAAAGTGTAAAATTTACTATGCAGAGTCACATGTTGTTTACAAAAGCATCTTCATTATTTTAACAACGGACCTCAAGTTCACAGGAAGATCATATTCTAGCACAGTTTAGTTACCAAATAGTTACAAAATAAGCGTGATTTACTTAATCTGTACTTTAAGAGAATGAATAAAGATAGGAAAGCAGCTCACTCTCCAGATTCCTTCAGACGTATTTTTGTATGGTGAGACTTCCAGTATGAACACTAATTACATCGCAGATTTATGGTATGAGCTTGTATTCAAAGTCCTGACCTTGACAGGGACTTATGTTGCTATCAGGTTTTTGGTCAGTATCAATCTGAGAAGGGTTGACTGTAGTGATTGAAGAGAGTCATTGAGCTGTTCCTAGACCTCAGAGGTTACTGTTAAAAGTCATCTTGCTGAACATGGCTTTCTGACTATTCAGATTAGAATTATTTTTAAAAGGAATGTGATGAGAGATTATCTTCCGTAATACCTTACATACACCAAATCCACAGCTCCTCCTTTCCCCAAAGCATAATATAATCACCCAAAAATGAAGCAACAAGAGCAGAGTAGAGGGGGAAAATCACCTCCCTCAATAAACTGGCCACGCTTCTTTTGAAAGAACCCAAGGGGCATTACTAGTCATTGATCTCCATTTGGACGTTGAGCTGTTGATGATTACTCTCTGAATGTGACCATCCAACCAATTCATTATTCACCAGAGTCTACCCATCAAATTCATACCTCTCAATTTGGAAAGAAGGATGTTGTGGGGGACTGTGTCAAAGATTTTACAAAAGTCCAGATAAATTGCATCGATTGCTTTGTCCGTTTCCACTGATACTGTCACCCAGTAATAGAAAGGCACTAGGTTTTTTAGGTAAGACTTGCCCTTGATGAAGGTATGTTGGCTGTCTCAAATCACCCCCATGTCCTCCATGTGTGTTTATCATAGCTTCTAGGAGGATCCGTTCCATAATCTTCCCAGGCACAGAGGAGAGGTTGACAGGTTGGTAGTTCCCAGGATAATCCTTTGTACCCTTTTTTAAAAATGGGCACAATGTTGCCCTTCTTCGAGACACAAAGGGCTTCCCCTGACTGCCATGACTTTTCATATTTTATGGAGAGTGGCTTGGCAACGACATCAGCCATTTCCCTTAGGACTCTGGGTTGCAACTCATCATGTCCCATAGACTTGTATTGGGTCAGGTTCCTCAGGTGATCACGAACTTGATATTGCCCTACAGTGGGAGGACCTATACTCTCCTGATCCCCATCTTGTTGTTCCCTGTCTCTGGAAGGGTGAGCAGAGCAGTTACCAGTGAAGACTGAGGCAAAAAAGTTGTTGAATACCTCAGCCTTCTCCTTGTCTATTTATACGAGGTCACCTCTTTTTGTTCCTCTGCGACAGCATGCTTTTTTTTAAACTTCCTTTTTTGATTGACATATATACCTACAAATGATACTTACAGATACTTACAAATGACCAATATGGATAGAACCTTTAGCTGTAAAATATATCTGAAATCATTTTACCTTGTAGGCAGCCTATATTAAACCAGATTATGTTGAAGTGCTTGGTAGAACATCTGCTTAGAGGGAAACATATGTTCCAGCTTCTACCTCCTTTGTATGAGAAAATTCATTCATTTTACCGGACATTACTGACTATGGAGAAACACAGATACTGGTGAAATTGCTCTGCAACTCAGGCCTCTTTTCCTTACTTTGTTATAGAACTGAAAATGACAAACACAAAGCTTTGTCTAGAATAAAATACGGACACGCTGTATAGCTAGGAATACTTTATACTACATCTCAGAGTAGGTTTACATCTCTTTAATCATATAAATAGAACTGCAATTTTCCACCCCAGATATGAAGAACTGAGTGAAAGAGGATGGATTAAAAGAAAGCGTCAACTCAGATGAAGAGCTGGTAGACAATAATGATCTGACACACACACAGAAAAAGAGAGACTATTCCTGTAGCTCTTTTTATTTGACAAATGAAGAAGTTCAACTATGTTCACATTCAAAATACTTCCCTTCTGAGTTGACACACAGCTGCATATGATGCTGCCAACATTCAAGACAATTCTGCAGATCATTTTCTGAAAGGCTGTTTATGGTCTCCATCAATTTTGCTTTAACAACATCTACAGAAAAAAAAAATGGATTCCTTTGAGCACCAATTTGATCTTTGGAATCTCTTCACTGTAAGTCTCAGTCAATAACTGAAAAGTTTCCGTTACTGATTTCTTCAATTTCACAAGAAATTTATTATTAACTTGCTGTCCATTCTTGTACTCCAACATTTTCCAACCAAAGGTAAGAAAACATTTCTATTTGAACGTGAGTCCACTTGTACTGAGTGAAGTGATCGAGTTGAACCTTGTCTCACAGTGACAGGCTAGAACATGTTCTATAAACATCTCTTTGTCTCTCCTCTCTCACTCTTGGATCCTAAGCTATAGGGTTCACCTCAGGGTTGTTTGTGCCAGACTTCCGATATTGCTACAGTTTCTTCCAATGAGGAGACAGATGTAGGGAGAAGGCTTTCTCATCAAGCAGGGAGTAACCCTCTGACATGGCCATCCTTCTCCAGACATCTAGAACTGGTTCACCTAAGTCTTTCCAAACCAGACTTAAAGTAGCATGTTCCCCTCAATCACTTGAGTCTAAAAGAACTGTCAGTATACTACTGTTATCAAGCATCTTCTATTTAGTGCATTCTACTCTCGGATGTTGAGCACAAGCTGGAAAAATTACATCCATTGCAACATTTTAGTTTATCCTTTAGCACAAGAAAACTCATGTAAGCCAGATGGAGTATCAATTTCTGTAACAGAATACCTGACTGGACTTTGCCCAAACTTCCAGAACTATCTGAGTCTGCTGTCAAGTCAACTCTAGATTCTAGTCACAATTTGCAGTGTGACAAGTTATGAGGGCTTCTCAAGAAAGACAAAAAGGTGCGTGGATGGATGTATAGAAGGAACACAAACTAGTATTCAGAGTAAGTAAACAGGGTAAGGCAGATTTCAGTGTTATGAAAGAATTATGGCGATTTTTCTTACAGGTAGAATGACTCTGGGTATATAGCAAGGTGGACATTACGAGACAGTTATTGTCTATTTTCCTATACTCAAACCTTTTTCTTAATATAAGAAGAGACACAGTTACTGCAGTGGTCATAGTCCAAAGATCATAGTCCTTCATATGCACTAATCCCAGCTCTCTTCCCCTAAATTTGATTGAATGCTCCTGTTCGTGTCTGCCACAGAGCACTAGCTGCAATGAAGATGAGAAGGAAAAAAGAGAGGATTCACAGACATTGACCCATACAGAGACCTGACACTGTTACTGGGTTCTACATTCCCAAACTGCAAGCATTGTCATCCAGATCTTGCAGTTGGTCTTCATCTCATTTGGAAAAACTGATGAGATGGAAACTTCTCCAAACCTGATTTGTTCAACATTGAATCAATTGAATTCTAAGTGTCAGGCTGTTAAGCTGGTCAAAGAGGTTTCTGTTCTCTTCTTCTTCAGAAAGAAGAGACTGAGAGAAGGGGAGTGAGTGACCAGTAAAACTGAAATAAGAAACCTGAGAGCTAGTGGTTTAGGGACAGATAATATTCTTCCAGAGAAAGTCTAGGAAGAGTGGAAGAAACAACTAGAAGGCAAACTGTCAGCATCTGCTGACACTGCGAAGAGTTTGAAAGTCTGCAATATGCCACCACCTGTTTAGACTTATTGCCATCATTTCACTGAGATTTTAGAGCAATGCATCCCAAATTGATCACTGTAATAATGTACATAACCTAACACTAATTTTGACACCATGCTGTTGGCAGCCTTTAAAATATGGGGGGGGGGTGTTATGCTGTTTGTTTTTTTTCATTATATAAGAAGATACTTTTCCTGAGAGCAAGATTTTGGCTGATTCAAAAAAGGGCAAGAGAGAGACAAGGTTATCTGTATGCTTCTCATTCCTGCAGTCTCTCATTGCAAGAGTGACCAGAATTTTGACCATAAAATTTGAAATCAACATTATACTAATGATTCCAGCGAAAGCGTAATATTACCTGCACCAGATGAAGTGCGAAGTTACTCCAAGGAAAGTAATTTAAATCAATAAAAAATATCTCAGAATGCTCTGGGAGACTTCGTGTTCCAACTTGCTTTCTACTTTATTGATGTACTGTTATAACAAATTAAGTAATACATCAATACACATATTTAATTAAAATACTGAGGCCTAGGGAGATATTAGAGATTTTTTGGTGGGAGAAGAAGTTATCAAGTCTAGCAAAAAAAAGCAGAGCTGAAGGAAAAATCAGTGTCAAGGGGATAACAAAAATGCTAAAAAGCACTAGAGCTTGAAAAGATGGTACAAAATAGTACAGGTAAAGACCAATGTCCAGAAACAAACATAAGGAAGAAAATAGATAGGTGTTACTGATAAAAATAAAACTTCGTGTTTCCAGCTATTTGTTTAATTTCTTGAAATTTTTATGACATAAAAGCAAATGTAGATTTAAAAAGAGAAAAGAAAATATTATTAATTGGAAGAACAGAGTTTATTTACATCAAGCCTGGATGGAAAGTTTTCTTCAGTGGTTTGTACTTAAAATCATAACTTATATTTGGATTGGAGATTTTCCTGTTTGAGGTAAAGATGACTCTGGAAAACAGGTAGAGAAACTAAAAAAGGCATCAAAGTAAGAAGATACCCAATAGTTTAACCCAAGCTAGTCACTAAATTATCTTTAGTGCTTTCAAAGCTTATCTCCTGAAAAAAAAAAATTACCAAGGTTTATTTGTACGTGACCACAGGCATGCTATGGACATTACTGTTGTTATGCTGTGATTTGAAATGGTATTCCAAGAGAAAAAATAATGCATATTTTATTTTTAATGAATAAATAGAAGAGACAGTTTTAATATACTACTAACCACTATAAAACACACAGACAGCATTTCAATAAGTTACCTTTTCCTCTCAGCAATAAAAGTTGATCTAAATATTTTCTGAAATAATTTATTTTCAGCTTAACAGAACTAAATATAGAACATCTTAATTAAAGAAAGGTGCAAGGAGGCAAATTCACCATGAATGCAGTTTCAGTGACTTAAAAGCAACTGACTTCATCTATCTCAAATGCTATGATTGTCATTGAAAAAGTTTTCAGTTTTAAGAGACAAAATCTAAAAATGTAAAATGTACATTTTTTTTTGTTTTTACAAAAATTCTTTAAAAAAAGTACAAGTTTTTTGGTGTTCTTTTCTCAGACTGGTAAAATTATAGTGTTTTCTGCCTCTTACTCTTGGCCTCTGACAACAAACAAAAAGACTCAAAGCTATTTTATTCCTGAAGTTGTATTTAATTAAGACAATAGTCACTCAATATTTTAATGCATATGAAATTCCTAAGCCTTTTCCTTGAGGAAAAATACAATAGTAATAAACAGCAACAAAAGGAATTTAAATTTGAAATTCATTGTAAATGTATAAGGTCTCTTTTCTTTAAATGACTTCAGAAATCCACTAATTTTGTGTGAATCTAATGTTTAAATAAAGATTTCAGGAGATTCAAGAACAGCCATGAATTTATTAGATATTTCAAAAGCCTAAAAAAAGATCTATTTTGAAAATCTATAAAAGAATAGGGCAGCTAGTAGAAAACAATTTAATTGTGAATTGCATAAAGGAAATGCAGTTTGAAATATGAAGGCTGTGTTTTGTGACAGGCTCTCAGATGAAAGAATTCTACAGCAAGACAAATAATATTGATTGTCATGTTAGAATTATGTCTTTTCATTCCTTGCTGACCATTCAAGAAAGCTGTCTTCCCATGTCGCTTAGAATGTGCAAGTCTTTCCATTTTTTTTTTAATTCTACTCTTAATCTTCAGTAAATCTACAGTAATTGAAAAGATGAATAGGTTTGTTGTTAGTGAATGACACAGTGTCAAGAGTTCCATCTCTCCAAATCTGTCTGGGTTTTCCTATGTAATTTTGGACAGCTTGTTAAACCTTCTGTCTCCATCCTTTATCAAAAAAAAAAAAAACCCAAAAAATGAACAAGTGAAACCAAAATATTTAAACCTCCCAAGAATTATTATAATCCTTATTAAAAAGGAGCAGTGCCAATAAAATTGGTTAGTGTCTTTGGTATGTTCAGATAATATTGCCATAAAGAAAATACAAGCATGTTACTAAAGACATGTTTTCCAAACCAATCACAGCAAATCTTGAGGATGTCTTGCTTGAAATTTCAGAATCTGGTAAAGCTTCTGGTAAAGACTTCTCACGCAGTTAATGATTTGTTGACTAAGTACTTTTAGGTGGAGCCACAATTTACTGCATCAGCTATTGGTTAAACTGATGATAGATTCAATGATGTTCTAACATTCAAGTCGACAAGGCTATGAGATCCAAGAACGCAATTTCCTACACCATCAATTCTAATTTGCCATGGGAAGCTCACTCAATGCAGCTCTACAACTTCAGATGATGTGTGTATAATAATTGATGAGATCTGTATGCAACGCTTATACAGTCTTAGAAAAGTAATAAGAAATACTATGTATAATATGAAGATGGTGATTTTTTTTTTGGAGTCTGATTTACAATCTGATTTCTTTGCATTAATCTCTGTCACTATCTAAATGCCTCTTCAGAGTCTCATTTATAGAGTGTACTTGTTTTCCAAATGTATGGCTGTATAAATATGATCTAGAGAAAAACTCTCTTCTATTCTTGTGCAGTTTATTTTTGTGAATTATTTCCTTACTCTTTTTTTTTTTCAAAAAAATTTAAAATATATTCCTTTCAAACAAGACTATAACCTGTATAGTTATTAGACTTCTACTCAGAACAAAGTACAATAAGCATACCAGTTTGGAGGATGAGGAATGAGTAGGAAATCTAGAAGATGCACAAAAATCTCTAAAATAAATTGAAAATATGTGTCAGAATAGGATCTATACATGTGGTTCTCTTTTAGGTGATATTGAATTAAAATATTAGCTTAATTTAATAACAACTAAGGGAAGAGTAACATCACCTCTTTAAAGTTTATCTCGTTCAGTAAAAACTAAAACTAAAAACCCTTAAAGGAATTAATACAGTGAAATAGCAAGAAAAACCTCAGACATTCACATTTTACTTTACGTTTGTGTTTACAGAAATACTGGACTCTGTCTCAAATTCATTAAACCGATGAAAGCCTAAAAATGGTCTTTAATCAGATTTTACACATACGCACTCAAATTTTTCTACAACATGTTTTATATATTTGATGGTTTGTACAGTGTTTGTGTGGAGAATCATAAAATCCTTAGCTTAGTGAAATGTTTCTTTTTCTTTTGTTTCTTTGTCCTCCCTCTTCTGTCCCGCTTTACTGAGTCTTTTGTAAGGCTACTTTTTGGATACTACTTTTTTTCTGTTTGAATGACACCACAAACTTCCTCCAGAACAGTCAACAATTTCAGGAGAAGATCTGACAGGGTGACCACCCAAGACGTAGTTAATGAAGGTAATTTCAAATTATTTTCCCAATATCTTGTTTTATTCCTTGGAAGAGAAAAAAATCAATTGCAAATTAATAGGTGACAATGACACAAAGCCTTCTTAACTTTGTTTGATCAGGAGACTGGAAGACACCTTGACATAACATCTTTGAACCAGATTGCCCTTCCTTTTGTGATATTCTTATTGCAACTCACACTATATTGGAGCCAGAAAAATTATATTATTTACAGTACTGTCTATTCTATGACCCATCTGCACTTTGATAGCTTGCATACCAACACACAATACTGGAAGGTTAAATAAGATAATAGATTCACATTTGATTCAATGAGTCTTCAACTACCTAATCATTTCCTCCTTTACATCTCTTTCCCAGGCACATCAAAAACACCAGCAGATATTCACCACGCAAATAGCAACAATCTTCTTATGGCTGTCAGTGGAAGAAAGTATGGATATGTGGAATTTTTGCAAGAGGAAACCTAGTAACTAAATTGAGTTTCTTAAGAAATAATTTTGCCTGATATTTTTAATAAACAAATGAATTTTTATTAACAAAGAAAAAAGAAATTAAGTATTAAAATTCTTTTAAAAATCAAGCTATTTTAGCTCGAAAATTGCTGCTCTAAAATACTGTCATCTCTATGACAAACAGATTTTACCACTGTGAATTCTGTTGCTGTGTATGAGAAGTAAAACAGAAACATGAGTTCTAGTTGCATTCCATCATGATAGCAAAACAGAGTTTAATGAATCATTGTTATTTTGTCTGCATGGTTTTCTTTTCAGAAAGTGTTAAAAAAATTACTAGTAAATGTTTTTACTTAAAAATACCAGTTTTGTACTAAAATCAATAAAACACAGCATTGTTTGAAAGATCCAAATTGTACTGATGTCTGATGTAGAGGAGTGTGTCGTCACATCACAGACATGCTTAGTAATGACTGTTAAGGAAAACTGAAGGAGAAGCTGCTCCATTAGGAGGTCAAGCCAGGAGTTGAGGGTGACGCTGCTCAGTGTTCCCACTGTTGATGTGCAGTCTTGCAGGGCCTGAACACATGGGGCAGAGTTTGGGATTAATAACAAGGTCCATGTGTAGCCTCTAACACAACAAGTGATGAACCAGGCCTATGATCCCTCCAGGAGCTAAGCTGGGAAAAAAAGGAAAAGGGGCCAGGAGAGGAGCTAGGCTGTAGGTCAAGGGGTCAGTTCAGGGGACAGGGACAGGGCTGGAAACTGACACTCCTGAAGTGTTGATAGTTCAGGGTGAGGGGGAAGATCCAGGTGGGGCTAGGCAGGTCTGAGAAGGTTTGCTATTACCCTCAAGGCCCTTAAAACCAGTGCACATCTATCAACATCGCATTGCAAGATGAGTCCTGACATCCTTTCAGCTATAAATGCACTAAAAATGCTCTATATGTGGAAGTTGTCTTTTCCTCAAACCCATGGACTTTTCCAGTGGAACACTATAAAACAGTCCTTAACACGTGTTTAAAGTCAGGACACATAGGATATATTTTTATGTTCTCAATTTCCTTGCTTGGTAATGGATTTGTATCCAATTAAATATAAAATACAAGAAAAAAAAGTCCAAAAAGCAGCACAGTGTTTCAGTTTTCAGTTTAAAGAGCTCATACTCTCTAAAAATACTGTAATAAAAATGTACCAAAGATAATTTATTTCTTCAAAGAATTAATAAAGGGAATTGCTTAGTGAAGTGCCTTGGATGCTTTTACTCTGAAAAAGCAGAGCTTCTATGCATATGCCTTATTGTTTCATAAACATAAAAGGTTTCTGCCTGTTTACTGCTTCATTGGCATTAAAGTACCAGTTTTTAGGCTTGACCACCTAAAGTGCCTTTTTACTGCTGTAAGTAAATCACTAAATTAATGCTTAAAATGATATTTTCATGACTAAATAAGTATTTGTGTCCAAAATTTTTATACTTGTCTGCTTGAAATTAGGAAAGCTCAATAAATATCTAGTTAGGAGACAGTTACTCAAGCAGAAGTGGATTGATCTTCAAAGTTGGAAAAAAAATCAGTGAATGTCCCTGAAATTGTTCGGATATGCATGTGCTTTGCAGGATTATACCTTCACAAAATCAAGATTTTTTTTCAGATGCCTACATTTGGCTCCTAATGTTATTTTTCTTCAGTCATTGTTCAAAAACAGTAGTATAAAAGGTATGAATGCTGAAATAAAAAAATAATATGTAGTTTCTATAATGCAATTACTTTATTTTTTCATGATGTGGAAAAGATATGTGAATTCATATTCACCTGCAAATGCTATTAATTTAACTCAAACATAGATATCAATAAAGTAGATACCTTCATTTCAAATTAGTTGTCTAGTTTCCCATTATAGGTAGCATATGTTTAATAAATAAGGTCACCGGTGTTTAGTTTTAAGTCCATTGAAGAGATAGAGAGTTTTAATTTAGAATGAGGTGAATTATGCTGTAGATCACCTCTTTGCCTGCAATGAGGGATCTCAGGTGATTAAACATTGCAGTCACCAACATTTAGTCAGATTAACCCAGTCTAATCATAATATTTAAAACTTAATAAAGTTATTCCTCAGTGACAATGGTATGAGAAAATAAATTATAGTTCCTTGTCAATGTATAATGTAATACTGGATCTTTTCCCTTTATTTTGTAATAGCTTCTTCAAAATCAGCTGAAATTAATTCTTTAAAGAAACAACCCATGAATTTCACTTTTTGTTTGTTTTTTTTTTTTTACCCAGTTTACTCTCAACGAGTGCTCAGCACATTTGATTTTGAGAGGAACATGAAAAAAAACCCTATATTAATTTGTTCAGATATTTTTTTCCATTCTTTAACAGCTTCAGGATGTGGTCAGCATACTAGACAGACACAATTTTCTATTTATATCTGCACACTTTTTTGATTGTTAGATCTTACCATGGCAGGAACTCACTACTAGATTCAGGCATGATAATTGAAATTATTTGTCCTATATCTAATACTGAAACAGCAAAATGGACAGTGATGAGTGAGATCTATCAGGACAGAGAAGCTAACAATTATTTTTACTTTGGCATACGATTTGCAGAGAGAACAACAGATGACCTCTGGAAAGCATTTATGCCATCTGGCATTATTTTACAGGTTAGATAACTTCATTTGTGTAAATTAATGTTTTTCTATGGTTCAATATTTATTCCAGGGTTATGTGTATTTGTGTTGATGTACTACATATTTTTTCTTTTTTTATAAACAAAATGTCAGGATTTCTTCCCACACCACAAGACATGAGGCAGAGGCATACTTCCAGTACCTAGCCTCCATGATAAGCTCACACCTTCCTTTCCTGATGGCTACAATGGCAATATTCCAATAGGACACCTGCTGCTGATTAAGATTTCCTGCTTCAAGAAATACATTTTGTTCACTACTTGTCAAAGAGCATTCTGATGGCAATGTACAGAAGAAAGGCACTGTGAGGAGGTTTGCTAACAAACCCAGGTCTTATCTTCTTAACTGGGAAAATGTTTATGATGTTCTATATTAACAACAGTTTCTGGAAGGAAGTATTTTCTCACAATGAGGTTTGCAGACTTTTGCCTATGGCAATATACAGAATATTTGATTTTAAGAGAAATCATTCCCCAGGTTACCAGTCTATGTCAGAACATTGCTAAACACTGAAAAGAGAAATGTACTGAACAATATTAAATGCCAACAGCAGAGGATAGTTTGTAAAACCTTGAAATCTCAGTGCAAGACTTAAAAAGTGAATGCCTATGTGGCATTCTATTTTTCAGATGAGAAAAACCAAGATGACATATGAAAATACTCCTTAAACATGTAGGTATCAATATTGTACAAGTTCCACTTTAATATTTTGCTACGAGCTGTCTTAAGAAGCTACTTTATTCTCTGCAGTCAGAGGATTAAACTGCATAAGGACTATGGGGTCCAACAAAGACTTTTACATAGAAGATACTAATACATTTTTGTCTACTCCCGTAAGACAGACTAAGTGACTAAATGAATCTACAATGAGCTTAGCATTCCAGGATGATTCAAATTAGAGTTACTTGTGAGAAAAAGGCATTTTTTCAATGCAGTACTTCTGCTTCAACTTAGCAGCAAATGAGGTAAATCTGATTGTAAATGGGCCCATTGCTCTTCATGGATCGTGAAAGGCATCTCAAAGACTGCCTCAGTTCTAGTTGCCTAAAATGTAGAGATGGATGATAAAAGATTTCCTAGCAGAGGTCAGACCATGCCACAGATCATCTGTCATGATATACCATAATTATACTGCTCATAGATATCTCTGTGACTATTTTACTAGATCATTGCATGATCATTTTACTTGTTAGTAGATAACACGAACATAATAAAAAAAGTAGTAAAATATAAGTGAAATTACACTTGAAGCAGAGATTCAGGTTTTGTTGTCAAAACATCTAACCAATTAAGCTGTGTTAATGGTATTTCATTTTTTATGTTATATAAAACAGATTGTTGTGGTTTGACCTCAACCGGTAACTAAGCACCACACAGCTCCTTTCTCACTACCCTGGTGGGATCGATAAGAGAATTGGAAGAGTAAAAGAGAGAAAACCCATGGATTGAGGTAAAAGTAGCTTAACAAGTAAAGCAAGAGCCATTGCACACAAACAAAACAAAATAGAACTTCATCCACTTCTTTCCATCTGCAAGCAGGTGTTCAGCCATCTCTAGGAATGCATGGCTCCATCAAACATCATGGTTACTTGGGAAGACAAATGCCATCACTCCAAATGCACCCTTTCTCCTTCTTCCCTCAGCTATATATGCTGAATATGACATCATTTGATATGTAATATACACTGGAGTTAGTGGTTCTGCTGTATTCCCTCACAGCTTCTTGTGAACCCCCAGCCTACTGACTGGTGTAGCAATGTGAATAGCTAAAAAGGCTTTGACTCTGTGTAAGCAATGATGAAAACACGTTTTTATTGTCAACATTGGTTCCAGTAAAATCCAAAACGTAACCCCATACTAGCTGCTATGAAGAAAATTAAGTCCATCCCATCCAAAACCAGCACACAGGTTTTTCCCAATTAAGAAACACATTAAGAAATACAGTAAGAAATAGTGAATCAGAGTTTTTGCCTCAACCATTACTACATAGCGGTTTCCTGATGATTTTAAAACAAGAGCTTCCCAGTTAGGGTTATAAATATTTCAAAACACATTATTATGTGTTATTAGTTATTACAAGTTGCTATTTTTAATCCATTATTTTCTAGTTTAGTGCCTAAAAGCTGAGAACTGCTCAGTAATAATAACCTAGTTGAATCTGGACTTATGTAACTAAAGCTCAGAGCACCCAAGAGATGGGACCAAAGTCTGGGGTTTTTTGGTTGAGAGAGGCTTATAAAGAAATGCAGTACCCTCTAGGCTTCAAAGTTATTCATTCTTTCCTTACAGTTATTGAATTTTACTTAAATTTTTAACTGAAGAGTGGCACAGCTTCAATGGGTAGATGGAAAGTCTCTATTCTGATTTGTAAACAACATAATGGCTACAGTACATCTTCTCTGAAGCATAAAAAGTGCTTTAGCTCTGTAAGGTAAAGATGGACAAGAACCTGGATCTTAGTGGCCATTGGTGTTAACCTCTAAGCTACGGTTAAAAAGGTAGGTAGTAAGTCTCACTCCAGGGGCTGGTTTTTTTAGTGAACATCATTGTGACTGTGATTTATGCTGTCAGAGGGTATTAAATGTGCAAAAAACATAGATATCAGTTTAGCTCCTTCAGAGACTGAAGCTCAATGACACAGGTTTTGTGAATCATTAAAAACTTAAAGATAGATGAGGGTCTGAGGTGCTTTGTTCAGCCAAGATGTCAGAGTTTTTAAGTTTGTACAGTGCCAAACTTTGGACATCAACATTTTTTATGGCACAATTTGGATTGCCTGCGGACTATTAGACACCTAAGTAGTTAGTTGGGACCTGCTGATCAATATTTTGGACTTTCATGTGTAGATCCCAATACTTTGTATTTTGTAATATATTTTTTGAGTCTCTCCAGAGGTCTTCAGAAAAAAGCAAAGAATGCCTTGGTAAAGTGATCTATAGCAAATAGTAATAAAAAAAGAGAACAGTAAACGTCATGTAGTGGTTTCAGATTTTTGTTTATCAGTAGTTTAGAACTGAAAATAAGCCCAAACAACTCCATGGAGGATTGAGTTTAGTTCGCTTTCTATTGCAGACAGATGTTTCATATGATCTTCTTTGGAAATGTATTAGATATTACTATCAAATTAAAAATATTTTATCCTGTTTGTTGTATTTATAAAATGATGTATAGGAGATTTATGTAGTTCTGCAACTTTTAATTTGTGAAACTGTTTTGAAACGATGTTATAAACACGGCATTGGAAACTGTTCTTAAACATACATGTATTTACAAAAATAAGGAAACAAACTTAATTTAAAAGTTTTTATTCCAAGAGAAACCAAGCATCTCATTGGATTTTAAAATCCTGACAGTGTTAGTGATGTTTAGATAGTTCTGAAGCATCTGGCACTCTAACCTAATTCAATTATTGTATTTCTTTTAGACTATGCATTAAGAATTGCAGTGTAAGTGTTATTGGAAAAAAAAAAACTCTTAGAGTTTAATAAGATATAATTCAGAGATTCATATCCACTCCTATTTTGTGCTGATGATGAACAGGAGAACTTGTCTTGGCTGAACTGCATGTCCTGAAATGAAGTCATTTAATCCTGTAGTGTTTTTCATGGTAAAGAAAAAGATTGTTTTAATAGTACTTGTTAGCTTTTTCAAAAGCGGGCACTGTTGTTTTTAAATTTATATATTCAAAGGAATATTGGATTTTATTTTTTTCCAGTAACACAAGATTTCCTAAATAAGGCACATAATTCCAATACAAAAAAAGTAAACCAAGATGTTGCAAAAGGGTTTTGTCTTTGCAGATATCAGAAGAAGAACACATTAAATTTTACCATTGGCATAAAATCTGTGCCAACTTACATGCCTAAATATCCCCACAACAGACAAAAATTAGATCTTAAAATAAATTCAATATGGCAGGCATAAAGATTATTTTTAGATATTCTGCCATCCTTCAGTTAGACTTTGGATCATAGAATCATAGAATCATGGAATGGTCTGGTTTGAAAGAACTTTTGTTGAATATAAAGATCAGCTAGTTCCAACCACCCTGCCATGGACAAGGACACATTCTACTACATCGGATTGCTCAAAGCCTCATCTGACCTGGTCTTGAACTGGAAGGCTGCTGTAAGGTCTCCATGGAGCCTTCTCTATACTAGGCTGAGCAAGCCAAACTCTCTCAGCCTGTCCTCATGAGGCGGGTGCTCCAACCCTTTGATCATCTTTGTGATGAGCTTGCTCTAATAGATCCATGTCCTTCCTTCACTGAGGACTCCAGAATAGAACACAGTACTGCAGGTGAAGTCTCATGGGAGTAGAGGGGCAGAATCACCTTCCTCGACCTTCTGGTCACAAATAATTTTGATGCAGCCTGGGATATGGATGGCTTTCTAGCCTGCAGGTGCACATTGCCAGCTCATGTTGATCTTCTTTTCCACCAGCACCCAGAAGTCCTTCTCCATAGGGCTACTCCCAATCCATTTTCTGCCCAAGCTATAATTTTGCTTGGGATTGCCTCGACCCTGCTTCAGAGTCCTGCACGTGGCCTTGTTGAACTTCATGAGGTTTGCACCTGCCCACCTCTCAACCCTGTCAAGGTCCATCTGGGTGGTATCTCTTTGCTCCAGTGTGCTGACTGCGCTACACAGCTTACTGTCATCGGCAAACTTGCTGAGAGTGCCCTCAATCCCACTGTCCATATCTCCAACAAAGATGTTAAACATTATCACTCCCAACACTGACCCCTGAGGAATGCCACTCAGCACCAGTCTCCATTTGGACACTGAGCCATTGACCACAATGGTTGTGTGTGACCATCCAGTCAATTCCTTATGCACCGAGTGGTCCATCCATAAAATCCATGTTTCTGCAATCTAGAGACAAGAATATCCTGTGGGCATCTGAGGGACTTCCTGAACTGCAATTGTAGCCCTTTAAAGTCGGTGGGTTTGGGGGTTTTGTTAGTTAGCTAGCTAGTTTGTTTTTAATGAAAATAACCAACTGCTTTTTTAAATTATATAAAGTATTTAACATAAACAATGTTCAGTGACATGAAGTTTCAGAGCCTAACCAATGCGTGCTCTAAATGACCACTTAACTGTTCCGATTCTTATATCCATTCTATTCAATAATAATGGTGCCCCTTTTCTTATCAGTTTTGGAAGAAGTTAGTACTTCACTCCATATTTTAGAAGTGACACTAAATCTGGCTGAGTATGTGACTGGTCCACAGGTAGTAGTTGTTATTTGTCACATTTCAACTGCAGCCACTGAAGATCTGGCAAAGTGTATACAGTTCAGGATGAGTTTTTCATATGATTTGCTTTTGGATAAATCTTAATCTGCTTCTGGTGAAAAAAAGAATTATTCATTTGTGTAGAAGTGTCCAAGAAGATAATTTCAACTGAAAATAGTTTTGAAGACGTTTATAAGACTACTGCATAGTTTTACAGGCCTCCTCTATATAGAATTTGCTTATTCTGCTAACATCTAAAGAAAGGTTTAACTGTTATAATATTCAGATTTTGTAAAAGACACACAGACAACGTATATTATTCTTCATAAATTAAGATTTAAATAAGGATTTAGTATCTATTTAAAACCTTTAGAGAATGAAATTTTGAAAGTGTGATGGTAATTCATAATTCAGTACAAATATGAATAATAATTTTATTCACAGATACCAAAGTCTTGATTTTGATGTTGATTAAATCAGATTTACAAGAGAAACTTCATTTTAAAACAACAAATGAGACCAGAGCCAGCAGATCCAGTCGTTAATATCCTTCGAACAGGTAGCTATTAAGACCTCACAGACTCACTATACGTTGCATGACTGAACTCCAAAAAGAAAAAAGTTATGACTGTCTAAGAGAAATTAACAAATCCCAAAAATTCCATTTGGAAAAATAAAAGCCTGTGGTGAAAATAATATGGTTACAGGGATGTTGCTTTGCACTGAAATTATGACAAGCAATGAAAAAACTCTACATCTGTGATGTCAGGCCCCTCCCTCCTCACCAAACCATCACTACCCAGGACAGTGATAATGCAGAGTTTAGTGCATAATTTAGAATATGAGTAACAGCTTCAAATTGTTCCTCTGCCTTATTTAAACTTGGTATTTGAATCTGTGTTTTGTTCCTCAGTGGGTACTGTCCTGAGAAATTATGGATTTGTCATGGGAAGTGAAGAGAGAAGTGCTCACATTTCATCATCATAAAAAAAAAAATAAATAGCAAATTAAAAAAAAACCTGCCCTCCTATCTTTCATTAGATATTTTCTCTTTTTTCTAACATCCAATATATCCTTCCTAAATATTTACTTTTTCATGAATTACCACACAAGTCAATACACTCCGATTTCAGAAACTAGTAGTTCATGAGTTTTTGTTATAGACCGATAAAAATGTCCATTTTCCTCTTTACAGCAATACAAGTGTTTATGATTTTAAAATATGACTTTTCATGTTGAAATCAGAAAAAAATGAAACCATTCTGAGTATAATGGATATTTATCAAGTTTGGCAGAAAATTATTTTCCTTTTATATAGCAAACCGGGATTTTAAAATGGAATAAAAATAATTCAAAAATTCTCTTTCATATATCAAAAGAAGAAAAATGTATTTTGTTTTAGATAATACATAACATCATTTTGGTTACAATACTATTTTTAAATTTTATTGTAATTTTAACTTAATATTATTTTTTTACCATATTTCATTAAATATTGAATGCTTTATATTTTAGTCCCTTTTTATTGTAGCCAGATATTGTTAAAACTATTTCTGTAATAAAATTAAAATTGAATAAAATGGCATTATTATAATAAAACAATTATAATAAAAAGTGTTATATAACACAAATAAAGATATAATTAAATTTTGTGTTAGAAAAAAGAAGCTGTATTTTTTCCACTGGATACTGGGTAATGGAAGCTTGAATTCCCATTTTATCTCTGATATAGACCTTTTGTATAGCATTAAGTGCTACATAATCTCTTAGGCAACAATTCATTTGCAAGAAATGCAGTGAGGATTAAAGAGCTGCTATTTGCTAAGGCTATGAGGCTGAAAGTCACCACATTAGGCTGAAAGGACTACATTAGGGCTTAAACAAAATCTTTTTCTCTCCTAATTTGTCTAGGAGAGCAACTAGGCTAAAGATGTCATTTGGATTTTGTTTAGAAGGAGTGTATTCTGGGCTCAGTCTGGGAGAGAGCAAAACACTCAGAGGTTTCTGAAAAGTTGATGAGAACCTATGTTGAACTCTGCTCAGTTCTCCCCTGTGGACCATGTAACCCCAAATGAATTACTTCCTCAAGCAAAGTATCGCAATTTTTAATCTGTATTATTTTGCAGTTCGAGGTCCATTAATTATCTACTCTTCTGGTATTATCTAGTTAAGAAGAATCAAAACTTATATCTCTAAATCTTGGGTATTCCTTGGGAAAATATCAATGTCTCCTCCGAGGACTGAGTATCCTGACTGAGAGGAGACTTAATAGAGGACATTCAAGAGAGATTAAGATCTCACCTCAAATAATTTGTCACACAGTTTTCTCTCACATCTTGTTCAATCATAAAGAGTACAAATGCCAAAAATATTGCTTTTTTTTTTTCAAAATGGATGCCACTGGAAGTTAATTGTGGCTTTTTTTTTCTTTCTTTCTTTCTGCTGTCAAGATAAAAAGTAATATAGAGGGAAGAAGTTTCCGCCTTCTATATATGAGGAGATTGAGACAGCAAAACAATGGATTTTCAGGATAGAAAGGAGAAAATCTGAACATTACTAGGCCATGCACTCTTTTAATAATGAGCAAAGGTGGAGAAGCTTATTCCGCGTTCGAGCAATAAGCGAACTGTAAAAGGATTTGGGGCACTGTATTTTCTCTTTGTATTTCCCTCCCACCTAGACAAAGGAGCGTTCCTATGATTTGGGTTTCCTATAAGATGCAAGTCAACTTGTAGTTTCATAAGTCTTTAAATCAGGGTAAGTATAACATCTAAAATATCTACTGAAGTAAACAATGGAACTATGTTATGCAGGCATAGTCTCTTACCTGGAGAGGAGACTAAGGGGAGATCTCCTCACAGTCTTGACTTCCTCACAAGAAGAGGAGAAGGAGCAGGTGCTGATCTCTTCTCACTGGCGACCAATGACAAGCCCTGAGGGACTGGTAGGAAGATGTGTCAGGGCGGTTTGGGTTGAATATTAGGAAAAGATACTTCACTCAGTCATTCGTGGAGCACTGGAACAGGCCCCTCAGGGAAGCAGTTATGGTTCCAAGACTGACAATATTGCAGAAGAATTTGCACAATTCCCTGAGATACACAGGGTGAATTTTAGGGTTGTCCTATGAAGGAACATGAGTTGTGCTTGATGTTCCTCGTGGATCCTTTCCAACCCAGGAATTTCTGTGATTCTATTATTCTATTTAATTTTCTTTCATTGGCTCTTTGGACCTGAAATCTCTTGATACAGGGTGCTTTGGTGGAATACTTCTAAATTTTATGATGATGAGTTCACCTCTCAACAAACTAAATACTGATCTGGGAACTGATCTGGTTTCATTTTAGACTGCATTAATTTTCTTTTAAAGGATGTTTTATGTCAGAAAGTTAAGTCTTTATTCATGGCCTGATTTAAAAGTCACACAAAATAAACAGCAACCACTAAAATCAAATTAAGTCCACTTTATAATATGGACATCTTCCGTAGCAAGCCATTTGGATGACATGTCGGAGCTAATTTGCACAATATAGAATTCAAAACAGTTATCAGAAAACCAATTCGATTCAAATTTTGACATTTCTGAAGGATTATCACATTGTCACTTTACTTGACTTTATTTCTAAAACTATATAACTTAATCAAATTAAACAATAGATAAATGTGAGTACAAAGGAGATTAAGTCATGTTTGTTAACATTTAATCACTATTTATTAACATGAAATATGATTTTCAAACAAGTATAGGATCAGTAAGGAGACAAAAATATGTCAACAACCAGAAACATTATACAAGGTACTTTTAAGTTAATGTAAGTCAACGTAAAACTTAGTCATCTGTAATGAAAAACAAGAGTCTTAGCAAAAGTTCCTGAAGTTAGTATGAGTACTTTTATTGACTAGAGAAAGATTTTAAACATGTCTCATATTATTATATATGTTTTGTGTCCTGATAGTGCCTCAGGGTGCAGTCAGGATCATTGACAGAACTGTATTAAATAATTTATAGATAAGGCAGAAATATAGTTCCCGCCCTAGAAACATGACAATTCACCTTTGATAATCCACAAAAATTCTGCACAATTTGGAATGACATTGAATACAAAAGGAAAAAAGACAAAATTTTACACCAAAGTTTGAATATTGATCTTCCTTGTTCTAACTGAAATAAACAGAGCTACTACAAATTTAAGCATAATGAAAAAAATGTTATATAAAGAAGAAATCACATCTGCTTCTAAGCAAAATGAGACAGGAACAAACACTGATTGCAACAGAAACCTGAAATTTTGCACAGTACTACCCAAATTCAAACAGAGTTGGACAAAGTCTGTTGTGTTTTGAGTTTGCCAGGAGTACAGTTGTTTCTGAAAGAAAGTTAATTTGGGAAGTATCTCAGAAGGAATAAGAAAGCAGAATCTTTGCGGCCACACTGTTTCATGTATTAGTGGCCACGTTTTCCTCCTAGACATACGAATATAGGGAAAATGTTTTGTGAAACCAGCTGGAGAGAAATAAATGCTTCCTGTCTGTGGTGCAGTGCTGTATCTTTCCTGCTGTGAAAGTTTCCATGCCCAAGTACATCACCAGCTGGCTTATCTCCTGCATCTCAAATTACATCATGAAATGACAGAGAAAAACTGCAGCATTGTGATGGGAATGTCGGAATTGGCAGAAGCACAACAAAGAGAGGAGGGGGGAATGCCTGCAGGAAACCTGGGTGTAAAGTGGCATCCAAGAACAATTGCATCTTTCTGGTCCTCATACCGGCATCACCCTCTTAACCATTGAGCCCTGAGAAACCTTGAGACTACCACCCTCTTGATTCACAGCTGTGATATGTGACACTTTCAACATTACAGATTAAGCCAAAGAAAGCGTTGCTTTTAAAGGTATTCATGTTATAATGTTTTCTTACTTTATGCATGAAAATTTCACATGGCAGGAAGCATGTTGTAGAGATATTTCTCAGCTCTCCAAGGACACTTACTCCTCCTTTTCCTTGTAATACTGTCCACTTGGCAAGTTTGCCTTTACAAATAATGAGCAAAACTGAAAAATACCTATTGGCCCCGTGCCAGATAATTTATTTTTCCTTTTATCAGTCACTTCTGTCTTGAATTTATTTTCCTTTGGAGTTTTAGTTTCTTTTGACTAAGTGAATATATTTACAGGGTTTTCGTTGTTGCACAGATGTAGAAGAAAAAAACCCACAGCAATATGAACAAATATACATTGAGATAAAACACCTAAAACGTTTGGTTTGAGCTCAGGAATTGGGCTCAGCACCACTGTAAACTAGAAATATATTGTAGATTTTAGCATGCCAAATGGCATGCTATAAATGTTTTCCACTGCTGTACAGGAATATTGACTTAGTGTAGGTAAGGCTCATTGTTTAAACAGGACATGAAAGGAAAAACACTTCAATATCTTTAGTTTTAAGATCTTGAAAAAACTAATCAGCACATATTCTGATTTATAAAATGTGTAATTATAGACTCTTTCCCCTCTCTGACAGAAGCTGTCCTTGATTTTCCATTTCCTAAGAAGCAGTACTGTGCATTTTTCCATGTCTTCTTAGAAGGATTTACTGTCCATGTCAGCAAACATCCACAGAACTTTTATGTTGTTTCTCTTTAAATCTCTTTGCAAGATATTTGTGATATAGCGGCAAAACAATCATCCATTGTGGATTCAGTAACAACTAAGCATAAAACTTATTTCAAAGATCTGATTGTATGATATTGGTTATCAATCTTAACTATTCTTTGCCTGTTGTTTAAAGAATAGAGAATTAGTTGTTCTCAGCAAGGAACATTTTTGCTATGGTTTGGAGTAATGTTTTGTTACAAAAAAAGTTCTGGCTTTTCCAGTATGACTGGATTGTATACAATCAGACTAACATTATGATTCCATTCCTAATGATAACCATTATGTCAGAGACATTAAGTACCAATTTTAATTTAAGAACTCCGTGCATACAGATAAAAATATATTTGAAACAAATCATTTTGGTTCCATCAGTTCATACAGGCTTTGCTCAAGACCTCTGAGAAAGACCAGCAAATGAAAGGAACCATACAAAAAATGAGAAGAAAAACTAAAGTTAAGTCTTAATATGGGTAGTTCTTGCTCCTGCTGCTCCTGTTCCTATGCCTTCTTCTCTGGTACCAGCTTTCTTTCCAAATTCTATATCCTCTTCATTCCTACAACATAGGCCTTCCTTTGAGAAACCACATCAAAGTGGGTGGAGAGTCCATTCTTGGCTTGCAGTAACAGTAGCTAAGATTTATTTATACAGGGAGCTACTGAGACCTACAGTTAATGTGGAAACAAAATATGGAACACTAAAATTGATGTGAATTACGAGAGCATCACTATGGATAACTGGATCTTGTATCCTCCACAGCATTTTGAACTGTACCAGGTCAGCATTATACTCCCCATTGGTTTAAAATTAAAAAATTATAATGTGTATAAATTTAGACATGTATGCATGTATGTGCATATACAGTTATAGACATATAAACATGAACAACTGTGAGTAATACTTTGTGTCCATTGTTCATGTGTTTGTAGTAAGATGAAAGTTTCATTGCTAGTGTAACATGGATGTTCCACACGCAAATATTCATGTGTACATATAAAAAAATGGTGTCTTAGGAAGAGTACTTTTAACAGTTAACTGAAAAAAAGACATTCTGTTGAACTGTTTGGTCTTACAGTCAAAAATATATCATACACTGGTTTTACTAGCACTATTGTAGCTGCAAACAGCTAGGAGCAACAAATGGCATCAGAGACATATTTCCTCATACATCTATAGTCATAGATTACCATCTACTTCATACATAAGCTATTAATGTTTCCCTATTTATAGGATTACATTGTACCAAGGTGGATGACCTCAGCAAATACCTGTATCTCAGCATCAGTACTTCACAAGGCTTTTGTATCAATGTGTCCTTGAAGCACAAAGCCTTCATGTTTCAGCACGATTTCCAAGTGAGAAACTATGGTCTTGCATTGACACAGCTTTTAAGTGTCAGAAGAAAGGAGCAGGAAGAGGAATAATTTTCACAAACAACAATAATTTTCACCAAATAAAACCACCCAAAAACAAATCTCACGTATCACAGAAAATTATTTGGTTTTTTTTTCAATGGTATCCCAAAAAAAACAAACAGGCAAATGAGACTGCCTTCTCTGCTCCTCCATCTTCTATTCCTTCTTCCCCTCTTTTCAGTCGGTGGCTCTGTGGTTAAGCCATTTTTCTGGTATTCAACGAAACAAATCCAAGACCTTTCCTAAAGGAGCACTTCCACCAGAGGCAATCACATCTACACTATGAAGAGCTGCACAGCTGTGTGCTCCAAAGGCAGTCCCAAAATATGGGGAATAAATCACGCCTGCATTCCAAGTTGTGTAATGTGAGAAGGGTGTGAACTCAACTCTGCAGCTGGGGGCTTCTTTTGTGATCCATGGGTTGGTGTGCCTGTGGGGTTGAAGTGAGCTGCCAGTGATAAACAGGGCAGATGTCCACACTTGCATGAATACACTCATCTTAGGACTTATCATTAGGTTGATACTTCTTCTAGAGTAATGAGTCTTCTCTGTTTCTGCTCTAAGATTTGACCCCGGACCTCTGAATTAATCTAGTGACATTTTTGTGAAAGCAGAGATATTTCCACTAAAACTTAGAGTTGACATTTCATTGCTATTTAAAGGAAAAACATTCTTGTTGAAAAACTCCTTTCTGTTTTCACGTTACACTTTTAAACTAGTAGGGGAAGTGGTGGGTGTAGCATGACAGTAATCTCAGCAAATAATAAGAGGAAAATTAGAGAAGTAAACATGGAGTCAAAGGAGAATATTGAGCAAGTAAAGCAGATGTTTCAAAAATAAGCAATAGGAAGTCAACGTAACTTCAGCTCCTAAATCTTTCAGTCTACTCCGTACTACTATCTTAAATCTCTCTTTGGATCAGTTTTCAGTCATCTGAATGTTGCCACTACTGATGATGATTTCACTTCAGTTGGAAATATTATTCTGTTGCTAGGAAGTAAATGGGGTAACCAGGATGCTATAAAACAACAAGAAGTTTATAATAACCTTCTTGAAGGATGATATTCAAAGAAGTTAATGCTCTCTGTCCACGTCATCTATAATCACTGAATAACAGAACAGCTGGAGAAATTCATCCCCCAAAATTAGAAACTGCAACATTTTCTAGAAAAGTGTTTACAGAAAAGAATCATCTGAAACACTGGCAGGCAAATTTATGTGTTGGCACATATAGTAGGTGATTCTAAGAATGATGATATGTAGAAGAAATTTTGGAGATAAAGGAGAAACTTGTGGAGAATCTCTGCTTATAGGTATCAGGATTCAAATTCAGGTACCATACTTCCTTAAAAATCTCAGAAAAGAGTGCTGATTTAGTGTCTCTCTAGAAGTAGAAACAATCACATGGGAGAGATGTGTATAGTGATTTGACACTTCTTTCTTATCCTTTATCTGGTAATCATATAAATCAAGAATAAAATACCATTGAGTTAGAATGGAAACTTTTTCACAAACACTGTACAAATGCCAATAACTTCACAGGTACAGGGCGATAAATCATCACATGCACGTTCTGAATTTAATCTCTTGACCACTTTGCTGAGAACTGTGGGAAAATTGCAATTGTTTTTAGTTAAAATGTTGCACTGTCCTATGGGAGTGTCGTGACCATTTATGTTTTAAACTTCATTGTTATAATAGTTTCCTGGAAGAATCCTGGGATAGGGCTTTGTGATTATTTGCTGTTAAGTGAAATGTCTAAATAAAAGTATTGTGTTTAGACAGAAATAATGGAACATGTGGTTTACCGTATAAGGATTCTTTTCTCTCTCTCATTTGCAATATTATTGCAGTTCGATTTCCACTTTGGTGTTTGCATTTTAAAATCTGTAATTAATTGAGGGCTCATTTTATTGTACATTTGAGTCTAATTATTTCTTTTGTGGGTCCAATCTGGTACTTAGATATCTAAGTGCTTGAGAACATCCACAATTATTTGCAAATATAATTAATTACAGTCTCAAAAAAAACAAGCGAAAAGGTGAAGTGTTCTTTGGATATTTGCCTAAGTTATCTACTTCTTCATACAATGTACAGGAAAAGCCAATTCACTTTTGGAAAGATAAGGTGGAATTTTTGGAAAATCCCAAATCAATCTTTCTCTTTCCTCATTGATGTTTTAAGAAGGAGTAAAGAGGAAATGTTTAGACTAGCACAATGCATTTACATACCAAAAAAATTTATCACACATAGTAGTACTGAAGATTGTATTTATTCTACATTTTTTTTCTGAATTTTTGGCATGTATCGAATATTCATATAGAAATTAATAAATAAAAAATACTAAGTGTTTTTGCAGAATTAACTGTGAGGAAGGAAAATTTTGATAGGTATTTCTTTAGCTATCCCATAAAAATGTAATACATCTTCATATATATATTTAAATAGAGCTTATGTTCAAGATTCAGCAACTGCCTCTGAAATTACTTTGTCATATATTGAATTTTATCAATTTCTTATTATATTACGGAGCAGCTTTCCTACTTTAGATATAATGACTTCCACTTAATCCACTTATTGTTAATTTGATCTGCTGTCAAAATATCTGGAACTGGATAATGGGAATAATAGATAACTATTTTTTAACTGCGTTAACTTTGAGCAAATATTTCTACAAATTCAAGAATCCTCGAGGGTGATTTTATTTTTCTGTTAAAAAAAGAAAATTTAGTTGTGGAAAAATAAAAAAGAGAAAATACTATGATGGACCCGAAAGAAATGTAACTAATACAGCATACATATTTATTTAAAATATAACATTATTCAGAACAAAATGATCCTTTGGATACCAAGATCAGCCATTTATTTCAATGTAAGGAATAAAAACAGACTTAATGGAAAACAGAGAGCATCCTACAGATAAAATATTGTTGTACTAATTCTGTAGAAATTACTGCTAATGAAATATAAATAAATATTGCTACGCATTAGTCGCTGTTTTTAGAAAAGAAATGTAATATCCTGGCACATGGCTGGGTATATATATATATATACACAGAGGGCAACAGCAAGTGACTAATGTCTTCAGAAATATTTCAGAGGAATTAACAGGAGTTAGACCCATTTTGTACATCTTTGGCATACAGGTCACAGTTGTGAATACTGTATTGCCTATAGAGTAAAATTTAGGTTAACTTTGTCATTGTGGGTTAGGCATTTTTACAACTTACACTTACATCAGTATGGTATCACAGACACACAATTCCCAGTGAAGAATTTGGAAATTATCCAAGAGTATTTTAGAAAATGACCACACAGAGCTTTCTATGGTAATTACAGTTCAAACTCACTGATATGATACCCGCTTTGATATTTCAGTTTGTCTGTCTGTAGTCAAGAACAATTTTTTATTTATACTGTCGATGTTGTCTTCACAAGATAGAAAAGAGAGGATAATCAGACAGAAGTTATAACCGTTGTCAGGCTCCTGAAGACTACATTTTTTTACAAGCTATTACTAGTTAGTTGACCAGCTGAAGTATGGAAGAGCAGATCTGAACGTTTAGACCCATTCCCTATCCATTCCTTACTGGAAAGCAATTAAAATAAAATAATTGATAAACAAGAACATATTAAAGTTTCCACCAATATCGGTTTGACAATATTGACTTTCTACTAAAAACAAACAAGACATGATATTACATGGAGTAGATTTGAACTACAGCAAGGAAAATCTTAAATTCTTATAAATCTTGCTGATTTTAAGGGAATATCTTTTCATCCAGTATATCACTACCAAGCACACTGAAACATCGCTTCTTGAGGGATGTTGAGGAGTCGTTGTCTTCCTGTCAGAATATATCACCAACTGGGTCATTGTGACTCCTGGAATGGGTTAAATGGTTACTCCATAGACAATAATGAGAATCAATCCACAGGATCCAACATAAAATATGAGGATTCTGAAGCCCCGTTATATATCCAACAGAAAATGGTTTTAAATAATGGATTTCTTCCACTTCTGAGAAAGTCTTGTAATTATAGCCACATTATTGTTGTATGTGTTGCTTGAATCAGGGCACTGATGAAAGCTGATGTAAGTTTAGAAAGACTTTGAACTCTGCTCTAGCAGAGAAACAAAGAAAAATAGGAACTGGGTTAGATGAGGACATATTTTTTAATGTACCAGTATTGTTTTTGAAACTCTTAACATCTCCCAAAGAATTTTCTTGTCCATTTTTTCCCTCCTATGTGAACTTAAAGTTCACATGATGCTGGAGGTTTTGTATTACTTCCTTGGGAGAGTTAGACATCTCTCAGGAGAAGAAATATGTTCTTACTGCATCCAGTTAAGTAGGGAGCATATTGCAGGAGACAAAAATCAACATTAAGCAATCAGTAACTGTTCCTTGGTGTATACAAAAAAAAGAAATTTTATTTTGACAACAGTAGCAGTTGTTCAGTTCCACATACCTCTAAGAAATATCTCATAGAGACAGAAATAAGACTAGGAACATCAAATACTACTAGCATAAATATATGATTACCACAGCTTTCTTGAGTATGAATATTTCTTTTCCCAAACCACTACTGACCACAGACACATCAGCTAATAATTGTTTGTTTCCCTAGAGCTGTGGTAACAAGTGCTGCATGACTTTAAAATAACCTAGATATCCTAACTAGCTGATAATGTTCCTTTTAAGCGAAAAATATATCCTTGTTTTAAAAAATATGCTTTAGGAATACTTTTGCTTGGCTATAAAAATAGCACCAAAGAACCTGACATATATAAGAAAAAACCCTCTTCGTGGCTGAGTCACATAATATTTATGTTAGGTTTGAGATTCATTTTGAAAATTCGAAGTTTCAATTTCACTTTCTCTGCCTCCAGACTACATATTATTTCATCTTATGAGGCATCACGTTCAGATTTACATGTTTTTTAAGTACAAGTGGGGATGCTTTAGTTTGTGATAACATGTAGTTTTAAAGTTGGTCTGGATAGCAGCAGAAATGCTAAAATTAGGAACAGCTGTTTTATACTCTAATTTGCTGGGTACCCTATGTTTTAGAGACTAGTAGACAATAATACACACTTTCCAATGTCACTATTTAGGTACACTGATTTTTTTCTTCTTTCTTCCTTCTTTTCCTCTTGACTTATTTTTCTCTCCCTCTGCATCCTTGTTTAAAATGAAATTGTTTAAGATTTCTGAAGTGAAATAAAAATGGATAGCTGCTTGTCTCGCACAGCTGCTCAAACTAATAGTCTGTCTTTCCCAGTCTAGGCATTCTTGTTTTGGTGGCCAGAGTGGTTTGGTTTGGACTTCCTTGAATAATTAACTAAGGATTACATACTGCATAAGAATGCACTGGACACACTGGATGTAATTTGATCAGGTTCAGTCAAATCAGCTATTAGAATGATAACTGCTTCCAAAACCATGTGCCGCTTTTTTGAACTGGGGTCTGCTGTCTGTCTCCAGGCTTAATACCTTTTGTTGCCATCTCACACTGCCGCTACATTCCTACCCTTTTATGCTAATCCAGCATATAGGAAGATGGCTAAGTAAGAGCCTTAGCGGACAGCGAAAGGAGGAGGAAAGGAGGCTCATAAGTTCCTCCATCTGTGTGGAACTCTGCAGCTTGTTCCTTCTCTTTTCCTCCTGACCAAGTGTGTAGAAGACCATTATCAAGTAAAATCTTGCTTCTAGCATTGTATTAAAAAATATATTGTGATTAGACATCAGTTAGTAAAACAGTCATCTAAATGAAGTCAGTTTCAGATCTTATATAGTTTGCATTGTCCTTTGGGATGACCTAAAATCCTTGCCTAGCATATCTATTAAGTTTGACCTGTACAACTTTGGACATGGCAGCAACTTCATAACATTTCTTTTAGATCTTAGACTACACAAGTTCACGCAATATACTAAAGGTCTTTTCTACCTTAATACCAAACAGGACAACTGAGAAAGGCAGTTAAGCCACATTAATGGCAAAAGTTTCACTGTTTTCATCTAATAAGGACTGTCCCAAAGGTTATCAACAAATGGCCGTTATCCTATCCAGTGTATACTTGTGCCTGGCATTTTTATCTCCCTATGTGCAGGACTTTGCATTTCCCCTTGCTGAACATTATGAGATTACTCTCTACCCATTTCTCCAACATGTTGAGCTGGTTGCTGCTCTACACGGCAGCACAACACCCTGATGTACCAGCCAGTTCTCTCGGTTCTGTATATATCTGGGAAATCGTCAAAGGTGCACTCCATACCCTCACCCAGGTCATTAATGAAAAGTTTCAACAGTATTGGTCCCAGTATTGAACACTGGGGTATACCACCAGTGACAGGTCTCCAGCTGAACCCTCCACCACTAGTCACAATTCTCTGAACCTTTTTGTTCAGCCAGTTTTCAATTCACATCACTATGTACTTATTTAAATCATACTTTGTCAGCTTCTCTATCAGGATGTTAGGAGAGCGCGTGTCAAAGGATTTGCTAAAGTTGTTGTAAATAACATGAACTGCTCTCCCTTTGTTAAATTAGTCACCTCACTGAGGTTGGTCAAGATGATTTCTCCTTCATAAACCCATTTTGACTACTCTTAATCATATTGTTTTCCTTCATGTGTTTGGAAATACATTCCAGGTGGATTTTTCAATCACATTCCTAGGGATTGAGGTTAAGATAACCATTCTGGACCTCTTTTTTCTCCAGGGACTTACCACATGGGTTTCTTTATAGCAGATCTCATAAGAATCTAAATTCTGCTCTCCTGAAATCCAGGTTATGGTCCCTCTTTTGCCTTATTCCTCCTCTTAGAATTCTGAAATCCACCATCTCATGGATACTACAGCCAGGGCTGCTCTGACTTTCACATCCTTGAGTAGTTTTGTCTTTTTTGTAAGTATCACATCTAGCAGAGCACCTTTATTTTCTTGTTCTTCAGTTACCTGTTTTAGGAAGTTTTCTTCAACACTCTCTAAAAATCTTCAAAACTATTGGAGTCCTGCTGTATTGTCCATCTAGCAGATGTCCAGGTGAAATTCCCCATAGGACCAGGATCTGTGAATGTGAGGCATATTCCAGTTGTTTGAAGAAGGTTATTTTTACTTCTTCCTTATGCGATGGTCTGTAGCAGATACTTAGTACAACAGAACCTATATTGGTCTGCTCGCTACTCTTTATCCAGAAGCTCTCGATTGACTCCTGCAGGCATCAACCTCCATACATTCTAGGCTAACACACATATAGGGAGACTCCCTCCCCTCCTAGCTTCTCCTCCTAAACTGCATGCTGAATAAGCTCCTATCCCCCATTTTTTAATACTAATACTATGCAAACCAGGCTCTGAAATGTATTTCTTAACTATTTGCTGTATTTAATTTTTGTGGAGGGACAAAAGCAAATGATCAAACTTTTCAGTTATTTGAGCCAAATTAACTAGTAAAAAGTGTGCAGAACTGTACAGATGCTTGTATCTTATCTTCTGAAAATTACTTAGAAGAAATACAGTGGAACAGCTTCCTGCTTTCTTCTTTTTTTTATCAGCAGTACTGTCTTACTCCAGTATTACCAAAACATAAATCAAATTCACTTTTACCAACAAAAGTTCATTTAAAGGGTATTTCAACAACAGAGATAAAAGACCAGACTGAGGGTAATCCAATCATTTCCGAAAGTGAAACATGACATTTTCAAAATAATTATCTATAGATATAAAACAATTTCTTCTTTTTTTTTTCTGTTTCAAATCGAATATTTCTCTTCCATTCCAAACAGATTTTGTTACAGAAAATGAGTGAAATAAAAATAACTTCGTTTTTGATAATACAATGGTTTCTATAGCAACATATTAGCATGACGAACACAAGGTAATTAGGGATAATGAAAGAGATACTTTGAATGGCTCTGGAATACATTCAAATGTAAAACAAAATACAAAATTGTGCACTACAGAAATTCCGTTTCTGGTTAATGTATGCTGTAGTGTGTTTTTCAATACTGGCAAATTTAAGAGACAGAGAAACAGTAATAGGAAGCAGAAGTGAAATCCTTTCTATTTACATAGATATATCTGCAAAAGAATATTTTAGATAAAATACTTGCATATAGAAATTAATCTTTATCAAAACTACTGGCAAGAGCCCTGTATTCCACAGAGAACAGAAATGTACACATTGAAGGATCTAGTAGACAACAATCTGACTGAGCTGGACATTGTTCTTTAAACACATTCATATAGATGTATTATGTAAAAGCACGCAGATCGCTATATTTCTCACTGGAGTAGCAAATGAAAAATGGGATATAGTAACTCAATGCTTTTTCCCTCACAGAGTGTTTTATAAACTTCCACTGGGCTATACACATTTGCACAAATTTGAGGACAATGACAAAACTCCATTGTCAGCAATGGGGAAAATAATCAAATGGGAGGAAATGAAATTTAGAGATTACCAGGGAATACAGGGTTGGTATGTATCCTACAGAATCAAAATATTGCTTTACAACAGAAGTTCTTTTCATATACAGATCATCTTTTGCAGTTTTACATGACCAGCTGGTTTGCATTGTCTGGTTTTGAAATCATTTCATACGGAAAAAATACTGGGGACTTGAAATGGGAGCCATTACTTACAAATAGTATTTTGGTAGAAGCTCAGCAACATTCCTAAAGCTCTAACCTTCCTTACTTTGTGGTAAAAGCCAGAGACAAAGGCAGGATGTGAAGGTTTGAAGAAACAATGAAATCTATTTCTATTATTGAGTTTTGACTTCTCATTATTTAGATACTAGTGTAGACGGATATAAGCTTTGGAATGAAAGGCTATTTTAAAAACTGTTATTTATTTCTTGGCATTCACAAGGTAATTGTACATATATCATACCTATAAAAGCATTTATTTATCACAAAGTTAGGAATATAATCTTCAAGATACCCAACCACTAATCTGAAAAAAAAATCAAAGTCACAGCTAAAGACATACATTAAATATTAAGGTCATGATAAGGAATCTTATTCCCCAACAGATTAAAAGATCGTGCTTCCTCTTATTCGCCATCTGTCGATAGTGAATAACTTTGAACTTCAACCATCTACAGATCATCTCTTGTAAAAATGTGTTTCCACTCCTCCCCAGAGTTCTGCAAATGTGGAACAGTTATGTGAAGGCTGAAAATTTTATGATGAGTGTTTAGCTTTCCTTGATACCTATAAGCCATTTTGCCAGAGATTTTTTTTAAACTTATGAGGTGGGTCAGCTATCAAATGCCCATCCAGCTGCTCTCTCTTGCTCTTCTTCCTCAAGAGGACAAGGGAAGAAAACAAGAAAAAAATGGTCAAGATAAAGACAGGAAGATTAGTAGCCAATTACCATACCTGGCAACAGAGACTTGACTTGGGGAAAATTAATGTAATGCATTGCCAATTAAAATAGAGTTGCATGGTGAAAATTAAAGACAAATTAAATTAACACCTTACTTTTCCCCCATTTTTTTTCAGACTCCACATCATTCCTTCAGTCCAAACTCTTCCTCCCCCAGGCCCCAAGCAGCACAGAGGGCATGTGGATGCAGTCAGATCATAGCTATTCCTCTCTCTTGCTCCTTAGACTTCACACTTTTTCCTGCTCCAGTGAGTCTTTCCCACAGACTGCAGTCGTTCAGGATTAACCTGCTCCAGAGCGTGCCCTCCACCAGATTCAGTTCCAGTTGGGAAATACCCACCTACTTCTGCATGTGATCCTCCATGGGCTGCAGAGTGGACACCTCGTCCGCTATGGACTTCTCCATGGTCTGCAGGGAAACACCTGCTCTACTGTGTTCTCCTTCAGGCTGCAGGGGAATCTCTGTTATGGCAGTTGGAGCACATCCTCCCCATCCTTATTCTCCAATGTTGGTGTTTTCACTGTTTTGTCTCTTTTTTTTTCATATATGCTCTCTAGTGTTTTGGCCTTTTCTTAAATGTGTTATCATAGAGGTGCCACCAGCTTGACTGATGGGCTCAGCTCTGTCCTGCAGTGTGCCCATTGGAGCTGGTTGGAACTGTTTGAAAACAGTTGTGTCTGGCATGGGGCAACTCCTGCCCTCTCCTCAGAGACAACTGCAGTCTCCTCACTGCCAAAAGCTTGAGGTGGACATACAATACTAATATTCACCAAAAAAAAATCATGCTGAAAAGATTTTGTACTTCCACTGTAGTTTTGTACTTTCACTATAAAGGCTTCAATAATACCTCAAACACTGAACAGCTGCCAGTAAGACTGAAAGCTTCTGAGTTTGATATAGCCATGGTATTTAAAGAGACTGTGAAGGCAGGACATCAATCCAGAGTGGTGAGTCTGAGCCTCATGCTGTGTTTACTGCAAAGGGTGCCCCAAATCCATGACTGCTGAGCTGCTGGGGTAAATAAATAAAGACCTCAGTGGCCACAAGTAGAAATAACATTTTGTTCTGTGCCTTTGGCTTCAGAACCTGACTTGCTTTAGCCACACTACCTAATGATCTGTGCAGGCTTAAGAAAGACTCTGTTAATTACTTATTAGGAATGAACTATAAATAATTTTTTTCAGACTATACAAAAACTTCTTCCAGTAACTAGTAAAAGTGTTTCTCTCTCCCATGTGTTCACAAATGTCGCATATTTTACAATGTTATGTGTGCATGGGGGAAGCTATTAATCCTTAAGCAGTGGCTTTGACTATTACTTGCTTATGCATTTTTGTATCTCCACCCCGACAATTCTATTTCCCTGCTACCTTAAGCTAAATTTCATGGACTACCTAAAATAATTCACTACCTAACCTGTACCTCATTATAGCTTCTTCCTGTGGTGTCAGAGGACTCAGGGAGAACAGTATTCACAACAGTACTGGGTCCTGCTGCAAAAATGCAGCTCTCCATTTTCCTAAACATAAAGGTCACAGCTGAGCATTGCAAGAGTTCGTATTTTCAGCCTGTCACTTGTCTATCGTTACAACTGTCCTGAGCTTGCAGATAGAGCAGCAGCAATACATAATTGCTCATCAGAGGGGAAACCTAAGAAGAATAAGGAGAAACATAATATATATATATATATATATAAAATAAATCAAATGTAAAAGTTCTGAATATTACTGCCTTCTGGTATGTTCGATTGATTTCTACATCATTTACTAAGCCACTAAGTCTAGGTTTTCACAGAGATTTCATTAAGAGGGTTTGTGGAGTTTCTCAACATGACTGATAGGGCAGAGAAAGAGCAGGAGGAACAAATGAAAATAAATCTAAAAAGTTTTTCCAAAATAAATTACTATGTTAGTACAGTGGGGATGGAGGAGAGGGATTGTTGTTTTCTGGGTATTTTTTGCTTTATTTTGACAAGGAAACAAGTAAACACACAAACAATACCTCCAATAACAATTGAAATATTTTGGGTTTCATTGTTCCAGCATCAAGCTGAAAACTTCAGAACTTGATCTGAAATCAAATTGCCAGATTCCGACTACTGTTATCCATTGATTTGGCTTTTTTTGTTATTTACTCACTATGATGATTCAAAGATAAAGTACTTCAGAAATGAAGCTTAAAGTGGAACATAGTGTTTAGCATGATTTAATAGCATGAAACACGTACAAAAATTGCTTTCGAAGTAAATGTCGTAACAGTACTCCAGTAAACATTCTTTCTTTATTTATATGTCTCTTTTCCTTTTTCATCTTTCGTCTTCCTTCTTCATATCTTTCCTCCTTGCTTTCTTTTGAAATCCAAAAATAGTGTAACCTGGTTTTACCACATCAAGATCAATTTCTGCATAAACCCCAAATAATTATGAATGAAAATAATGAATAAATGTAATTAAAGTCTCATAAAATTCATCCTAGCACCTTCAAGGTAGTTTCTTTTGACTCATCTCTGATCGCTGGAGCCACTTTATTATTGGGAACAGTGAAATCCATTCCTAGTATAACATTATAACCCTCTGTCAAATCTTTCTTAATTGCATTTACCTCCTACACTAAGCCGAGAAAACTCAAATGCTAGCACCAAGCTTTGTACCACATACTTGAAGAGAAAAGTACACACTGAATCAGGAATGGTACTACCGGCAGTGATTTCCACCAGATGTAAAGCAGTAGAACCGTCACCGCACAGTCAATGCTGGAGGATTAAACCAGTCTGTTGATCATTAGAGCAACTTTACAGCTATATTCCACATAAATTATGATGAAATCATTACATTAGAATCTACTATGCTAGCCATCAGTGCCCAAGAAAGTGTTGTCCATGAACACATAGTTGTTAATTATGTGAATACAGAGTAAATAGTATACAAAATAACCTAATAATTTTATCTTTGATGTATTATGCATCGATATATCTTATTTAAATATCCAATATAAATTTCATAATTCATATTTTTAGTGTTTATTAATATTACATATTCTTAGATGAACTTCTAGATCAAATAGAACCATTTTCTGAAAATTATAAAAGGTGAAAATTCACTGGAGATTGGTATAGATTTGATTTGCAGCAACTGTAAGGCAGTTCTATTCCTCTGTTGCATTTTACTCTCTTTAATTTATATCTCCTTAGCTAAGAAACTAGGGGTTTTTTTTCTGAATGTTGCTACTTTTTTTTACCATGGACCCCATGGGGAGATTTCTTCAGAAAATTTTTGGATTTTTTGTGGGTGTACTCGGGTCAGTGACTGTTACTTTGGTTACAATATAGATTTTGTTTGTGAGTAAAAATTAACAGACTGTTTTTATATTTCCCATTAACTTTCTGCCCTCAGACCTATTTCGCAATAAACTCTGCTTTTAAAAACCCAAGATCTGATAAAAAGTAGGTAGGAACTTACTCTTGTTGTTACCATGTATTTAATTTCCTCTCTTTTATTCTGACATAAAAAGATAATCTTACAAGAAGAAAAATGGGTCCACCATGCAGCTCTCTATGTGCACTGAAAAAGGACCTATCTTTCCTCATAGAAGCCCATAAAGCATCAACATCTTGAATATCAAATATAATTCTGATTATCCCATCTTCCATAGTCACCCAAGGACAGACAATGGAAGTGCAAAAGGCAAAGAGAAGGGTGAGATAGATAATTGTAAGTATAATATAAGTAAAGATTAAATTAATATTAAAAGGAGTAACCTGAAAAAAACAGAAGGGACTAACTCTAAAAAGAGAGGTACGACAATGGTCTGCAAAATCATGTTATGGAGAATCTGAATCAGGAACAACCTGTATTTCTTCAAATGCAAGAACCAGTATATATCAAATGAAATTTATACCACCTTTCATATACTTAGGTTGTTTTAAGTCTCAAAATGTAAAATGAATTAAATTAAATTAATAGGATAAAGGTGCATCAAGACTATTAAGCATGATTACTTATTACAAGCAGTTAAAGGACACAGTGGGATGTTGTGTCCCTTTAGATTTGTCCTTTTATGCTTTTCAATGAGTGCATCTGCTGATGCTCTTGGAGAAAGGAGAAAGGTTAAAATATTGTCCTGACATGGTGGTCCCATCCTTTCACATTCTTGCACAGAGTAATCAGACTATTTTTGTTAATTATAAAGACGTGAATCAATGATGATGTAATCAGAAGGTCTGCAATACTCCGTAAGCTTATTTTAACAATGTGGGAATTTAAACAGAAGATGAGACTGAACTTGTGTGAACCTGAGATTAAAATTTATTTACTTTATGGGCACATGGTCTTCTGAAGCAATGTGTTTAAAATAACAATGATACTTAGGAAAATGAAAAGAAATAGAAAGAGAAACACAATTGTTTGGTGGCATACTGTTGGCTTTAGATTACTTTTCTGCAAAACACAAAATAAAATAACAACTAATTACTGGTGAATCACTTGAGAGAACTGGACTTTCTGGTAGTAGATCGCTAGTCATGATTTACTGTTTTTCTGGATTTTTCTGAACAGTGTACTAGTTCTTTCATTGACGTTCATGTGTCCAAGCTTCAGATGCTTATGTTTTTAACAAACTACTCTGATTTTTCTGAGGCATTCAAAAAAGAGGACAAAAGTGGCTTTTAGCAGTTCATATCTCATCAAAAGACATACAAGCGAGCGACACTGTCATTAATGACATTACTCTGTCTAAACTTCCATAAGAGCTACAGGTCTTCTGTCACACACTTTCTATCACATCAGTGTCTAAAATCCTTAATCATAGACAATGTTTCAGCATTTGTCCACTCTAAATATTGTGGAGTAGGAAACAGAACTTCAATATCTGCAGAAACTCACTCTTTGTTTTCCCTGCCACAACATTTTCCTAAATTTTTTCCAGACTAATGACAAAATCAGGATAATTGAGGTGGTAGACATTAGCTCTGATGCTACAGGTACTATAGCTGTAGTTGTGATAAGCAAAGCACACAGGAATTCCAGACATTAACAATGTTATTTGTCACTTCTATTTAAGAAAGTTGCAGGCAAGATGTTTCAGTTTGCCACTGTTTTTCCTGCATTCTCAGCAGAAAGACTATTACGAAGAGAGAGCTCTCTGAGACAGGCCCTGGTCTAAGATAAACTGTTTATGTTCCCAAATAGGCCCACTTGCGCAAACACATATCTGCTATATAATAAGGGGTAGCAACAAAAAGTGGTTCCAGGCAGAAAGCAGATGAGAAGTTGTGAACCAAGAAATTGTATTCAGTAGTGTACCATTCCTTCTTATAACTCTGCTTTTATCAGGAAAGGCAATGAAAGGCCTAGGTACTGATTACATAAACCTGTATGCTTCTATTTAGATTTTTGTATTTAGACAAACTTTCTGGTACGTCCTGAAAACATTTCCTGTGTTTCCCCTCCCATGTTTCTGTTAGCATGTTCTTTCCATTTTCTGTTTCATGTAATGGTTGCCAAGTAATGAGAAACAGAACTAACTAATACATAGTTCACGGTCTAGGTATGACCTTTGCCATGATTGCCATATATTAGGCCATGCATTCTTTAAAAAACTGTCTGATTCTTTCATAACTTGTTAATATCTTGATCTTTTATTAATTATTTGCTTTATTAATATTACTGACATGGTTGTATCCATCTTGTAGTTTCCCTTTTTTGTCTTGAGTTGGTCGTATTATGACATATATGTATCTATATATATACTTTAGTTTCTGACTGTATTATCTCAGATCAGTCCCTTACTGAGACACTTTTTGAATTCTGATTTTACTTCTGCTTTCATTCAACTCTCACTAGTCTCTTTGTGATCTTGATTCTGTAAAGCCTTCATACAGCTTGTGCTTTTCATGACTTACACCTTCCATATATGCATAGTCATTATTGTATTCAGTCCTGGGCCACAAGATCTCAGTTTACCTTTTGATATAGAGAGCTAGTTGCTGCTCTCTGATTTGATTGTATACCTCCATTGTGGCACAGTAAACTCCCTGTTGCTCATAGGAAGTATATTATGCTGAATGTTTCAGTATGATGGAATACTTGGTCAAAGAAAGTCAATGCCTAACCTGCATGAAAGAGGTGTTAAGTCCCAGATCATTCCTAATATAACAATCCCAATTTTCAGTGTTCCCTTAATGACTTTCGTCTTTAGCAGATTCTCCATAATAATCTTTGTAAGGATTCCTTCAGAATCAATAGATGCCTTCTTCTTAGTAGTCTTACAGACTACAAGGAGGCTTCTACTTCAAATTTCTTTTTCTTTATGTCTCATTTTCTTTGTAGTATGTTTTTATATTGCATTGGAATGGTAGGTAGATCCAGAGTTACTGCATTGCTTTTTCCAAACAATTCCTTTATCTAACTTGTGCTTGTGTGCATCTAGCCTATATTTTGTTCTTCAAACAAAAAAAAACCCGAACTAAGAAAACAAATACATAAATAGAATGTTAGGCACCCTAAATTAAAATTTTCAGCTACTGTATAAACATTGGATTCTACCACTAGTTCTGCTCAGAGATTCTGGCACGCTCACAGTGCTTGGCTTTGGTTATTCCTTCAACTCTTGAAAGTTTGTCGAACTCTTGACTGAATGATTAACAGTACTGAGTCATTTCCGGTATGAAACTTAAACTATCTATGATTGATTTATTTTACATCCACTCAGCTTTAAGTTTCTGTCTACTTTGAAATCATATTATCAACAGGTCAAAATCTACATACAGAAAATGCAACTTGAACTGGCAAGCTAACTCTTGTCTACTTTCTTACTGTGAGGACTTCATGGCTTGATAAGAAAGGACAAGAGGAGGTTTTAGGAGGCAGAATTGTAGACCTATAAGGGGCAGTCCTCAGACAAACGCCTTGAGATAACTCAGTGAATACATATTGGCTGTTCCTCAATGGACCAACATCAAAGAGTGGTTTCCTATTCAACAAGTGTCAAAATGCATACATTTCTAGGTAACTGGGAAAGCATTACTTCAGTCTTGCGACTGAGCTGGAAAATAGTGGGCTCATACATGGAAGTTACATCTATATTCTTATTTGCAAGGCCGTTATTCTAATCCTGTTTATGTCTTGCCAACACACTGATCCATCCCCAAGACAACTAGAAAAAGTCAATCTCTGCTACGTGCTTCAGAAGACCAAAAGAGGCAAAAGTTTAAACTAACTGCAGTGTCAGGTAGAAGAGAAGGAGGAGAAAGGTAAGAGGGAGAAGTGGAGTAGGATGAGAAGTCACAGAGAATATAAATTCAAGAAAAAGGTTATTTGGGGAAAGAGAATATGCTTTCAGGGACACTGCCTTTTGATTTATTGCCATACATGATAGAAGAATATGTAGGGTTAACTAAGGTTACGTAGCATCTGAAATCACAATGCATCAAACTGTACCATTGTAAGCATATTTTTTGAACATTAGCAAGACACAAATCTGAAACACATTGTGTGTGTGAAACTGAAACTGCTTTACAGTTTGCAATACAAAAGAAAGAGCATCTTTTCAATTGACATTTGGACTAACTGTCAACCAGAAAACTTCTTATGTTAGTTGCAGAATATTGGATCATCTTTTATTGTCTGCAGCCAGGATGATAAACTGTTACAGGCAATGGCACTTATAATATCCTGCTATATTTCCAGATCAGTTCAATGTCAGGCAAGATCCTGAAGGAGGTAACTAAATTTTATCAGTTTGTATCATGAAAATTTGTACAGAATTTTGCCTTTTTTTTTTTTTTTGTCAGAACATCGTACACTATGTAGTCACCACAAGGTAAAAATTACACAAAGACAGAGAGAAAAGAAACAAACTTGTAATGTCAGTATTGCTGCAAGCATATCAATCTAGTTGTTAATATAACACTGAACTTTCATTATATAAAACTGGCAGTTGCAATGAGAAGTTTATTTCAGTTGTCTCTGCCACACCCAGTGCCTGAATAATCTCTGTATATTTTCTTCACTCTTTTTTCTGTTTTCTGTGCCTACAGATGCCTATCCATTAACTTACTTCATTTACACTGGTATCTAGCTCTTAGATTACAAACTTTGTAAATGAAACTTGCTTGCATTCTTACTGTTACTTTAATGTAGCATGGATCTAACCGCTAGTATATGTAAGCATTAATAAAGGTTCTGTATCTGATTGTTAGTCCCCTTTCTACTCCTAATACTAATATTTATAATTAAAGATATACCACTGGGATTATAGCTACATGACAGTTGCTCATGCTATATAATTTCTTAGTGTATTCTCACAATTTATCTGAATGTGTGAGACATACTTGAAATCGGACATAAGGAGAAAAAGTAAAGAAGCCATTAGTCAACAGATATACTCCTTTGTGATTAATAGTTCTTATTTAGCTACTTATAGATTCTCCGAGTGTGACCTCTGGGCTGTCCTAAATTATTCCTGGTAGTGGTACATGTAAGGCAGAATAAATGCTTTATCTGTGTGTCTGATGTTTTGTCTTGAAGATCTCTACACCAATAATTTTTTACAAGGATGAAAGGCTTTTATTATTTTCAGTAAAATCAATGAAAAAATGAAAAGCTTTTTATAATTTTTCCTTTATTCATTCTCAAGCAGGATGAATATTTGAATTATGAAGAGGTTTAGGGTTTATTTAATATAACCTTTTTGTCTGATTAATAAACTCAAAGTGTTGTTTCCCAGTGCATGGATGATTATATTGAGTATACGAACTTCTGAGATAATTTTGAAGTTGATTGTTACTATAACGTGGTTGAAGACTAACAAGAAGGTTAAAGAATTCCTCAGGATATTTGAAAGTGGTAATGAGTTTGTGGACCTTGTCTGGAAGATTGACATAGGCAGAAACTATGTGGATCTCCTTGTCATTCCTTCCTCTTCAACTCATTTCAATGTTTAAGAAAACTCAGGATTGTTTGAGATGATACTGATTTCCAGAAGATCATCTTTAATGATAAGTGCTAAATACTAGTGGTAATTTTTTCAGGTTTCTTGGGTTAGTTTGTTGAATATTATAAGTTAAAATCAATGTGTACTTGAATTTGAACATAACTAAACCTTTAAACTTTCAGTCTTTTTTTCCTGTAAGGTAGAGTGAAACAATGTATGGTATTTAATGCTAGTCACTGTTGTGGGATATTTGCACTGACCACTCATGTCCTGGCTAAGAACAGTTAAGATGTATAAGTGAACTGTGGCTGTGAAAAGGACTTCCTAAACTACCAGAGAGCCTTTGTCCAAACTAATCAATTTATAGATGAAGATGAAGATTATAGATGAAGATGATTATAGATCAAGATGATTATCAGACAGCTTGAGCAGTAACCTGGGAATTGCAATGAGACTTCAGAAATTAAAAGAAATTCAGCTGGAAAATAAGTATAGAAGAGGCATGAGAATCTGCAGAATTTTAAGTTGTAAAATTTATGAGGAAAGAGCTAGAAATGCAAGCAACAGCAATACAAATGTGTTTCTAGAAATTGCTTAATGGCATCAGAATCTCTGTCTCAGTCAGCTAGGGCCATCATATGCTATGGCAATCTTGAATCTTGTCATCTGTGAATGAATGTGACCTCATTGGGAGGCAGTATGGGCACATAAAACTGGAGTATCCCACATCTCTCACAGCAGGTGTGTGCAAGTGGGACTATCTATATTCCCAGGAAAGGATACTTGCTTGTTTGCAGCCCACAATGCCTGTGAGAGTGTGCACACATAATTTTTTGTGTGCACATGTATGGGTATGACATAACAGCATTTTGGAACTGGTCATTTAAGGGTGTTTCTTAGCATTTTATAAGTTTCCAATATGGTTTATACTGCATATACTCATCCTGAATGAATCATTGATTGCCTGCTAATTATGTGTCATTAATAAATCAAGAAAACATTTTGATCCTGTTTTGGTTTAAAATATACAAACAGTTTTTCCTGTGACAATTTTCATTACACTGGCTGCATCAGTACTTCGAAAATTTCATGGATTTATATAGTCATTCAAAAATACATACATATATATATATATATAGGATAATTCCTCAGTTACAACCTTTATGGAAGGATTAAAAAATGTGCAACAGTCTCTTCCTTGCTTTACATTTGATTTAAAAAAGGAATATAAAACTTAAAGAAAAAAAGAAGAATGAAAGAATTGCACACTTCCTTGCATCCTTGTTTATGCTCTTAACACTAAAAACTGCGGGAAGCACATTTTTCTGTATTAAATTTGCAAACCATTTTAGACATCAATCTTTCGTTTTATATTATTATTTTTTATTATCATTATTTTTAGGAAACTTCTTTATATTATAAGGCAAATATAGTGAATATTTAAGCATTCCTACATTACAAATAAACAGTAATAAATATATTAATCCTAGAAACATATACAAAGTGTGATAAGAATTCATTCTAAATCTAGTTACTCACAAGTCAAAAGGGTAATTAAAGTCCAAATCTAATCAAGCTAGGCAGTATCGATTTTCATGCCCCAAGCAAAAATTCTGTGTAGATAATAAAACTAAATTTTCTATTTGCTGTAAAATGCTGATAAAATTCACTAAGATACTAAGATATTTCCGAAGGCAGTTCAAAACATGAGGACAAAGTACTTAACATTTTCTCTCTGATCACCAAGAACTGGAATTACTTTCTACTTATTCTTTAGGACCCCTCAGAGTGTGTGATCTATATACCTGCCAGAAGGGATAAACTGTAGATGTTTGCAATTTCCTTCTAATCCCATCCTTGTCACAAGAAATAGTCATTCATTTTTATCTTTGAAATTTTTACTATCAGTTTTGGTTAGAGTTGTGAATCTTGTTTTCTTCCTGAAAAGCTGAGCAACAGGCCTATACAAGCAATCGTTATTAGCATCATAATCTCTTCTTGAGTAAGTCAATCCTTTTTTTCACTGTTGTTATATTTCCAGTCCATTTATGTGATTATTTTTCTTACTGGAGGTACTTGATTCTTGGAATTTAGGGAGTCTCTTAGTTTCTTTGCTTCTTCTGACAGTTTATTCATCTCAAAGAGGAAGCATAAGAACTGGACAAGCCCAGAATTTCTAAGTCTGAGATTTTTCCTCTTATTTTGGTGCACTTCAGCATCCATTAAAATAATATCCAGCATTTATTCTTTCCCTCATTTATCTAAAACTAAAAACCACTGTCCAAGAAATGTATTTTTAATTTATTTCCATAGAACAGACCTAGTAATTTCTTCCTAGATAGTAATTATCTAGCTAAAATATAGCTCCACATTTCTTTTCTCAGCCTAACTCAACCAGTTTCCTTATTTGTTTCACAATGTAATAACACAAGGAGTTCAGCACAAGGGAAACCACAGACAGAAAAAAGCATCTCAACGCTAACTTTGCCAAAAAAAAAAAAAAAAGAAAAGTTATAATCTCAAACTGTAATAAAAAATTCAGCCAAAATAATTGATCTTTGAAACGTCATACAGGGAAGTAACAAAGATGTGAGAAAAGTATGAAGGGAAAAAAAAGGAATCAAAACCAAATCATAACCTATAGAAAAGCAATCCTTCCAGAAGCTGTGTGGAAAGAACTTCAAAGTATCTCTGCTTTATACAAAACCTACAAAACCAAGAATGTGCTCTTATCAGATAAGTGTTCCCATTGCCTAGTGAAAGGCCTTGATGTGTATAAAGATTTGTCTATTTTTCTTTTCCAGTCAGAGGAGTTAATCTAATAAAAGCTTTCCCCAATTTGAAGCGCACCCTTTCACTGATTATTTCAAATGTTTTTTTCTTCTTAATCTCTCACCTGTTTCTAAAACTGTATTGAACTATATCTAATGCAGTCATGAAATACTATGTTTCTAAAAAAATTATCTTTACTGTTAATATTTATTAATAAAAAATATTTTTGGGAGAAAAACATGAAACTAAATTCATACTTTCTTTACTTGTCTGTGTTGTGTTTGTGTAAATTTTTGTATTTGCCTACACTTTAATATATATAGACACTATACAGTCAGGAAAAAGTTCTTCACTGAAAGGGTGATTGACTATTGGAATGCGCTGCCCAGGGAGGTGGTGGAGTCGCCGACCCTGGAGGTGTTTAAGGGGAGACTGGATGAGGCACTGAGGCACATGGTTTAGATGATGGGTTGGTGTTAGTGTTGGTCTTAGTGTAGAGTTATAGGTGAGACTTGATGATCTCAGAGGTCCTTTCCAACCTTGTAATACTGTGATACTGTGATACATGGGGATAAACAAGAAAAATAACCAGTCTTTCCGCTGCTTCTAGGAATAAGAAATTTGAGATGTATATTTATATTTATATGTATTTTAGATAAATTGATAAGGTTTAACAGTGGGCATCAGGTATTTCACTCTCTGTAAAATATGATTAAAGCTTTGAAAAACACATTTTTGCAAATGTCTCATCACATGGTACCACATAATTTAATTTTAGCATAACCTCCGCTGATACACTATATAAAGAAGTGTGAGAAACTAGTGTGATTATTACATCTAATACAGGGTAATAGCATTTATTTTGGCAGGGGTAATCTTCTAGCAACATTTTTATAACTATACCTATAAGAACATGTTGGAAACTTAAACCATACTTCAGATTGATAACAGCAAAAAAAAGCCACAGAAGAGGAAAAGAGCAACCTACTATGATAAGGATTTGATTAGAATTAGAGTTAATTGCAGTTTAGAGATTTTTCAGTCTTGGAGACAGGACCAACAAAAATATAAATTTTCTTCTGAATGAGAATATTTTTCTTTGTGTATTTTCTTCAGCTACATGATTGCAAGTTATATGGAAAAGCTATGGGAAACATGGCCTTTATTGAGTTTCATTACTTTTCTAATTCTCTTAAGAGAAGGAGCTGATGAATCCTTTATTGATTTACACCAATCATGTTCTGAAGATTTCTTTTTTGACAGTAAAATTTTAAAATAAAAGGAAGCACTGCAGCTTTTGTTTCATTCTTACACAAAGCCACCATCATTTTAATGCTAATCATTAAATTTTTAGTGGAGAATAAAGGAGGAGAAAGGAAAGAGAAAAGGAAGGCAGGCTACAAATGATTCTGTTAGATACTGACACTGAATAAGTTGTATTCATATATGAATGTTACATACATGTTTATATTCATATGACATATGAATATTCAATATCCCACTAAATATATTAAAAAGTGTATTTAGTGTTATGGTAGGAAAGTTATATCAAGCCAGGGGTATAATTGTCTAAGGAACTGAAAATACAGCTTGCTTAGAAGTGAGAAACTAGCTTACCTGAAAAGCACTAGAATAACAAGATTGAATAGGGAAAAACTTACTGACAATTAGAATAATTGAGTTTCTAGAGAAATTCAGACTATCTAACTGACCGGCCAAAGACAAAGTAACTGGATTTATGCATAAGAAGAAGAAGCTATTAAAGATATGTCCACTTCTGCCTACGCTCAAGACAAACACAGAATCTTACTGATTTCTTACGTGTGCTAAAAATATTCCCACCAACATAATGGAATGGCCACAAAACACAGTTCAGATAAGTTCTCTATGAATTATGTAACTTTTATTTTCATACACGTTTTATAAATCTCATACATATATAGTCATACATCTTATTCATCTCATATTTTTCATATAAATCCCTTATATGTAATGTCCGTTCTCTTTAGGAAAAAGAGTACTTTTATTGTAGCAAAACTCTTCCACTGTAGTACTATTTCTCAATACACTTGTTTTCTGCTTGTTAATGATATACTAGATGATTCCTCTAGGTCAGTAAATGTATTCCTAATATACCAGCATTTAATTCTAAGTTTCCTGGCAATTGCTGTGTAGATAAATTTTACAAGAAAAATGAACCTTAGCAAGAACATGTGGGAAGGATGATAAAAAAGACCATAAGATCACAGCTGTTATTAGCATTGTGATTGACTTGCAGAAGATTAAAATGACTAATATGACATTAGCAAAGAAAACGTTGTTTTGTCATTTATATTGTGTCAAAATGTGCCTGCTGCCTTATCGACAGTTCTCGTAAAGGCAGCTGACTGACCTATGCTGTATATTATGATTTTACTTATCATTAGGATAGGAAATCAGCATAAGTTTTTCACTAACTGTATTTGGATGAGAAAATGTGGAAGAGAAGTAAATTGTATTTTTTGAAAGCTTACTGAATTAAACTTTTGAAAGTATCATTTCTGGTAGGGATGTGAAAAGAGCATTTGTAATAGTAAGAGATTTTGTAGAATCACTTGATATTTAAGAAAGGTTACGGGATAAAATTTTCATAATATTAATTCATTGAGAAACTGTAGTGTAATCCAGTGAGATAATGAAAGGACAAGAGGGTAAAACCAAAGGGGTTACTATTTAAAAAAAAAACAACCCTACATTGTCCTCTACATGCATTTGGTATCCCTGTCCTGAAAAGGAGAAAAAAATGAACTTCTTATAGGAAAGTAGATTTCATTTTTTTTTGAGAGAAAAAAATACCAAATAAAGTTGAATGTCATGCTAACATCTGGAACCATGTTTGCAAACAATGTGGACATGGTCCATAAATTAGATAGCGATGCTTTGAGGGAGAAATTGCTACAAAATATTACCTTAGCTTTCTTTTATTTCTTTTTTGTACTTCTACTGTACACCATCTTAGATCTTGAAAGGCGAATTTTGTGGTGACATGGTACCCCAGAAAGAATTGAATGAAAAAATGGGATTAATTTCCAAAATAATCTCATTAACTCCTGGGCAAATAAACTTAATACTGAGTAGGTGTATCACACCTGCTATCACCGATAAGCCTCTGGAAAGACTGAAAGATGTAAAGGACTGGTAAAGACTATGATGAAAGTATGGTGCAATGAGGCATGGAAGCAGTGGGATACAAAAGCAGCAGAAGCCACTTGGCTGGTTAACACCAGAAGATCTGCTAACCACTCTGGTTATGCCCAGACAAAACCTCTACATAAAGTGGGAGGAGATAAAGTCTCTGTAGTGTACACAGGGAAGAGTCTGCGGAAGTTGATGTGGATTGCTTCTCCCATGGGAAAAGAAAAATCCCTTCATGGGATTGATTTTCACTCAAGGACCTTGGTTTCCTTGGTTGGTAAGGCAGAAGGATGGGGAAACCTAGTTTGTGTTTCACATAAATTTGACCTTGGAATAAAAATAAACTGTGATGTGAGTTGTATGGTGTAGGAACTAATATAACAAGAACAACCCGAACTGATGAAGACTGGGTTTCACAAGGAACCAGGTGAGGGCAGTGATGACCCAACCAAGCCTGTGTTGGTACACAACAAACAAACATGGTGTTCCTCCTGTAGTGAGCACTCATCTTAACAGATGGGCCCCAACTAATAACCTGTTCTTATGAACATTTGGAAGAATGGAGGAAGCCCATGGAATAATAATATCTAACAGTTAAAGAACAGGGCATAGTTGTTAATGAGAATGGATAAATCTGTATGTTCGGTATAAAGATGACTTAAGTATGTAATACAAGTTTGAAGTGATGGTAAGAAAGGATTAAATACAATGGGATGGTTGGAAGATATATATATATATAAAATTACATGGCACTTGAGCATAATGCAAATGGTATGGAATATGGGGTGAAGATGGTATTTAGTTTGACTGAGATGGAGTTAATTTTCCCCATAGTAGCTGTCATAGTGCTGTGCTTTGCATTAGTATTTAGAAAAGTGTCGATTATACCCCAGTGCTGTAGTTACTGCTGAGAAGTACTCACGCAGCACCAAGGCTGCTCCACTATGAAAAAACAGTAGGCTGGAGATTGTCAGGCTCTTCGAAGGGGACATATCTGGGACAGATGACCCGTATTCTCCAAAGGGATATTCCATACTATATAACTTCTGCTCAGTAATAAAAGCTAAGAGAAAGGAGGAGGGGGCGAGAAGTTCTTTATTAGAGTGCATGTCTTCCACAGCAACCACTACACAGCCCTACTTCCAGAGAAGTGTCTGGATTTCACCTACTGATGAAAACTAGAGAATAAATCTTTTATTTTCCTTTATTTCCACACAGAACTTTTGGTTTTGGTTTTTTTTTTAAATTGCCTTTATCTTGACCCAAAAATATTTTCCATCTTATTATCTCTGTTTGTGACCTGGTGAGAAGGGAAGTGATAGAGTGGCTTGGTTGGCCCCTGGTGTTCAGCCAAGGTCAATTTACAGCAATTGATGATGATTTTTTGTGCATTCTATTGTTCTTTTAAACCACTATTGCATCAAACACATTCATGTTCGGAATCCTCCTCAGTTAAACAGCATTAGAGGCATCACTGCATGCACTAGAGCAACATTGTTATCTTTATCTTTGAGGAAACGAACCTCTATAATACATAAAATATGTATGATTCATAACGACTGTGGTTTACACCAAATGAGGACGCTATATTGGAATAAAAAAGACTTGTCAGAACTCTAGACAATCAAGAGAAGGACAATTATTGTGCTTCAGACTAGTGTGTTATAAAATTCTGCCAAAAGATAAATAATGTTTTGTGAACAGCTGTAGAAATACTCAATACATATCACAGTGTTTAAGAGGATAACTGTTTCAGCGACCTGAATTTTCAGAATCCCATTGTACTCCTAGTCTTAATCTACATTTGAGAAAGTCTAGGATCAGTGATTACTAATATGAGAAAGAATTTATTTTAATTTCCTACTTAGTACAGACTGTACAATTTTGACAAGTGATTCTACATCACTTCCATGACTCTAGTAGAGAAATAGGTACTGAATTACATAGACATTAAATATGGATTCAATAAATGAATATTATGAGAAATCCTGTATATCCTCAGCAAGACTTTTCAATTAATTAACAGCACTGATGTGGAAAAAACAAATCTCATTGTCTCACTTTTCATGAGGCATGTATCTTTTACCCCCCTAACTTCACTGACAACCTATTTTTTAAGCCTTTTTTTGTTTCATGAAAATATTAAACCAGTGCAATTTTTCCTTGTCGCCCTTGATGTATTGATCCCAGATGGCAGTGGAACCCCCACCCAATCCTTTGCTCACTCCCCTACAGCAAGAAGGGGATGAAAATTAGAAGGGAAAATGTAAACAGAGATAAGGATAATTTAATAATCTAAGACAAAAAAAATATTAAAAAATTATGCATAAGCAATCACTCGCCACCACTCATCACCAAACTGATGCCCAGTCAGTCCTTAAGTAAAAGCTCCTTTGGAAAAACTTTCCCTTGTTACACTAAATTTGACATATCTTCATTCATCATGGATGTCACATTAAACAGGCGAAACTCTGACAGGTGACTGAGGAATATCCTTCTGTCGAGTGAAGAGGTTCAAGACATATCCCCTTGTTTTCAAAGCATAGCCAGAAATGCTTGGTGTGGCTGGATCCAATCTCTAGTCCCAGATTTGGTGAGAATTTATGACTAGAGGCTGTTGAAGAAGAAAGAGTTATTATAGTTTATTCTCCCGTTCCCATTCAGTTGCACTTTTATTCAATGGTCTCAGTATGTCAATCCTATAAAGCACTCTGACATTCTCCATAATCTCACTTGGGAGAGTAATACTGGACAGTCATGACTTGTCCCTTCAAGTTTTCTTGCAGCATTATACACTAATTAATTTACTGAGTATTGAATATGCCCCTATAGGTCTCACTTGTTTGGTTTGTTGTTGAAGAAAAAAAATAATCCCAAACTTCTGCTTTTCCTGTGCTGCTCTGACTTCACACTAAGTTGGTTCAGTTATTTACTTAATCTGGTAACATTAGATGAAATAATTTAAACCAATATTTTTTCATTTTCTACGTGAAAAATGGCTTTTAAAATGAGCATATTGGTTTACATGTGCATGCATATATAAATATGTATTATAATTGCTCAACCCCTGTTCACAGCTATTTTTAGGCTTTCCATATCATGTAATTGATAAATTTTGGCAAATTAGTAGTGGAAAAATCAAAACAAGCAAATGAGACATTTTAAAATCAATTTACTAATCAGATCATAGACAGTTAAAATATTTTATGAGTACAGAACAGAAAAACAGTTGTTTCTAAACTTTTCCATTAACATTATGTATTTGTAGTGTATTACTTAGTCTTTAATATCTATTCTGACTGCTGTCAAATTTCTTTTAGTTGTTTTCTGCCTAAGCAGGTCCAGAGTTGATAGACGGTCCTCTAATGAGCAATTTGAGAATCTGTCAAAAAAATGACTCAGTCATCGTTATCTTTCGTAAAATTATTTACCATATCATGACTTCAACAAAATTAAGAAATTCAGAATAGCTGATTTACATTTCCATGTACAGGTTTTGTTTTTGTTGAGAATCATGTTTGAGGTAGAAAGAACAGATACGAAAGAGGAGATTAAATGGAGTTATCAGATATAATCTGATATTTACCATAGAAACCAGAGAATCTTTACAAAAAATTGTGTTAATAATAACTGATTATATTAAAATGTACCTGAAGCATTCTAGTATTAAACAGTTTAAAAATACTAAGAAAAATGAAAACTGAAGAACAAATAATTTATCGTTTATGGTTTTGGGTTTTTTTTAAGAATAAGTAAACCCCAAAAATTATGAACTTAACTTACTTAACTTCACATTGATGATTGCTGGTAAATCACAGTGGTTAATATCAAGAACAACAAAACAAAAAAAAGTGAATGGCTTTGGTAACTTATTTGGAAAAAGTTCAACCTAGATAGAGATTACAAAATTTATGCTTGTATATATATTAAAATAATGCTTTTATTGTGTGCAAAAATCTTAGAAACTGTTCTGTGATGAAGGAAGTCAATATTTTCTGGGTAGTCATTAAAAAAAGAAAAGGTATATTTTACGTTTGACTAGGATCTTAATATGCAGCACCCTTAAGAGATCACAAAAGTCTTAGGGTTGAGGAATCACACTGAGGTGCAGAAATAGGATCAGCTGTAATCTCTGCCACAGGGTTTCGATGCAATCGTCAAAGTCACTTAGGGTACATATGCACTAAGCAGTACCATGACATAACTGTATCAGGTTATCACAGAGACATCAGGGACTCACTGCAACACAGTGTTGTGTTCTGTAGCTATATTAGCTAGTATCTCTGAACAGCAGAACTTTGTATTATGTGACTGCATCTAGAAATGAATTCACAATGATTAAGGCCATTCTCCATATACACAGTCCTGTACCACTTTTATAGTAGCAGTCACATCATGACACATCTTTTTTCTTCCTCATTTCTCTTCTTCTCCTTTAAGGAGGATATTTCCTCATCAGCTAATTAGTAGGTAATTTTTTACTACCTTGTTACCGACAAAACACTCTACTGCAACATATAGACAGAATTAGTCCCTTTATTCCTTAAATATAGTAGTGGGAACACACAGACTTTCTTATTCTTCTTTATTTCTGTGCTTTCTATCCTTGTTGAAAATGGTTTGAACTGTAATTTATAGAAATTGGTTCTTATTATACAGACATCTATGAATCTAATCTGCAGTGCAACAGATCTGCTGTGAGTGTGAAAATGCAGTCAGACTAGAAAAGAGACAAAGACAGAAGTGTATATAAAATGTCCTGTTTGGAAAAAAGGTGGTAAGAGTTTTACTAGATGTGAAATAGAACTTTTTTTTTGACTTGAAAAGAATTGTGTTGGACACATGTCAAGGAAGAATTGAATAAATCATTTTTTTTCCAGTAGATGTCATATTTTTTAAAAATTAATTACATCACTTCAAAATTAGGAGGTATGATGTCATGATTCTACATATTATCTAGGAATAGGAAATAATTATTTTTTGCTCATGACATATACTCCAAGATGTATAATATTTGTCTGAAAGTTCTGCATAGATTAATTTGATAAAAACGGGATTGATCACTCTTCAGAGTTTCCTACATCATAGAGATAGAATAGATGTCTACATTTTAGATGGATAAAACTGGATAAGATGAATCTCATTATGTGGCACTATATGTCAGACTAAGAATTAGTATTAAAAAGATTAAGAAAAATTAATCCTATATGAGTAAAAAAGGATATCAATTTCATACATACTGCATATCAGGAAAGCCCATTTCTGTATAGGTAATTTCTATTAACCTCTTTATCTCCCACACATTCTGTCTTATAAAATCTATCTGTCTTTCTTTCAGTCACACTTTACTGCACTTATTTTCCTTCTTCTTCTTCAAAAGAGGACCCTTCCACTAGGTCATATGGCATATATTCCATTTGTGAGTACACCATCACATTATTTTCTCTCTTCAATCTCATTCACGGCAGTAATCACTGGAGGGTCCCTTGGACCACCTCTTTTTTAGTTAGGTTTTTTTTTTTCTGACTGTATTCTAGATTTTATAAGAGGAACTTTTTATTATTAAGCTTTAAAATCTAGGATGGGTTCAGCTACTTACAGCTATAAGAGTAGTTTAGTCTAATAAACTGTCTATATACTTAAGACAAGCATCTTCAGAAGGTGAATTTTATCAATATTAAATTTCTCAATTTGTAGCAGATGAGTAAATTCTATTTCATAATAGGAACGTAAATTCTTAGCTTTAAAGAGATGCCTTAGTTAGAACCTTCTGGAGAGTCAAACTAAATATGATTCCATTGGGCTGAGGAAGAATATTGACAAACTGAACCTTGGATAAAATCTCATAGAAATAAATCTAGGAAGTTTAATGTGAGACAGGAAAAAAAAGTTAAAGTAATTTTAAGAAAGGATTTTTTTACCTGTACAGGTATCTATAAACTCTGCAGTTTCACCATAAGCACCTGCAAACTGTCAAGATAAATATCTTCCAGGTTTTTTTCTTCTATAGCCATTTCACTTTTGTAAGAAGGTCTGACTATGTTATGTGGTTTTCTGGTAGTTTGGGTATATCCTTGAGCTCTGTGCCACAATTACAGCTCTAATAATATTAAGGAAATTAGTTCCTGTGTAACTGAAGCAGTGCAGTTAACTGTAAACTAACCTCACAAGTTTTGATTTTATTATAAGAAGGAAACAGAGAAAGAGTAATGTCTCTGACAGATGTACAGCAACTGGTCATTCTGTTGATATCAGGGACATTTTGGGGAATATATCATATGGAAAAAAATACATATGTGTGCATGTGTATATAAACATTGAAATGCTATGCTAATAGGTGAAAGCATAACTACATTTCCAAGTGCATTTATCTGTATATATAAATATAAATTATATATTTTTTAATTAATCAATCTAGTATAAGTTTCAGTTGTTCATAAACTGATATTTCAGTGTACATCATATTCATTGAGTATATCAAAAGTGACAAATAATAATGGTAATAATTATTGATTGAGCATCAACTTAGTATTTCATAATATCCATGTAATTATATTTTTTACTATATTATTATACTACTTTATTACACTACTGTAAATTACTGCAATTATATTACTGAACAAAGCTGATGTTGCTCATAAGAATTTCAAATAATTTTGTTCAACATAGCAAGTTTTATAGTTAACACAGTAATTGAAGTTTTATGCTAGGATTAAAATATAAATTTATATATAAGTGCCAGAAGAAAATAATTAAATATTTAAACATGCTTGTTCATGATGAAAAATGCATGACATGGCTTTCAGAAATGGGAGGGTAAGTACTGCTGGAGGATTTGTTGATTATTCCAAACACTTTCTAGTGCTTGTGGCTCCTACTTACTATTTGCTGGTGAAATTTAAATTATTTGAAGACTGTTTTGTGCACATCCTTGGTGTTCACACTCTGAACTTTGCTAACAGCACAAGTAGGTGCTTTTTGTAAGCTCCTGCAAGCTCAGGGTGGATATTTTCCTCTGCATTTGGTATTACCTCTTGTGATTTCCCTTATGCTTCAGCTTTCCTGTGTTTTTGGCCACTGTAACTTACGCAGGTAAGAAAGAATGACAAGTCCTTATTCTTCTGTACCAATCAAAGATTAATTCAGGCTGGAGTGCAGTGAAAATCTATTGGTGTGGTTTTGAAAATGGAAAACATGTTTTTGAAGAACATTAAAATAAATTGATTTATCCAACTTTAAGAAAAATTCAAAGGTGGTACAGCTCCTTGGGAACTCTCCAGGAAAAAAAACCAGAATGAACAAAATAAGTATGTATAAAATGATCAGGTTGAAGTTCAAGATGAAATCTTGGAGATGTTTAATGACTAAGGTGAAACTTCAGGACAGCATTCTAACAGAAACAGAGGGAATTAAAGCGCTGCAAGAACAGGTTTGACCTGTAAGAAAAATAAGTAAATATTTCCTCTCATAGCAGAGAAATGAGTTTCATACGGTCTATTTTCTCTAGATTTGATTTCCTTTATATACAATGATTTCAATATCAGTGGATTTGTTACTTATGGTTTTAGGAGCTAAATTTCGTGTTCAACATTCTTGTGCTTTTATAAGCACAAGGAAAGATGTTGATGCAGACTTTCCTTCATATATCAACTTGTCTACCCCACTAACAGGCTTCCTTTTCTGACAGTTTTAGAAGTAATATTTCTATGTCTTGAACTGAGCAATTATGTAGAATATTTAGACTGGCAAAATATTGATGTTTAAACAACGGCACTGCCCTAATTTCTGGAGAGTAAATGGGAAGTTTACACTTTCCATCAGATCACTTATAAATTAAAAAAACTTCTAGAAAATCTAAAAAGTATATATAACCTGAACCAGATGTTTCCATTTTTTTATGAAAGCTAATTATTTTATTTTATAAAAGGTAACTGTGTGGCTCATTTTACCTCTGACTTTTGTGCTGGAGTTGGGTATTGTACTGTTGCAGCATAAGATAATAATAACCACCAAAGCTAGTGTGTTGCTAGCTGTTTGTCTTTTACCAATTATGTGCCCAACTGAAAAAGTTTTTAAAACACTAAGGTGTAGATGTGAATTTACAAGAACACAAGAACATTATGGAGACAGAAAAGCCAAAAGCTTGTTTACCCAAATTTAATTGAAATAGAGTACAGGTAGACAGAAGAAATACAGCAGCAAAAAAACCAAACCAAACCAAACAAACATAAAACCAAACAACAAACCAAAACAATAACAACAAAAAAAAATCAACTTGAAAACAAACTACCAAAAACATACACTGTAAGGACTGAGTACTTCAAAAAATAGCTGAAAGGGGAAATGACAGATAAATAAGCAAAGGGGAAAGACAGAAGAGGAAGACCCTAAAACCTTAGGTCTTCAAGATCTTCATGGTAGCCTAAGCTTTTCAGAGCCAGAGATAAAGGAAAGTTTGCACAGCCTATTTTAGTTTTCTTCAGTTGCAATCATGTTTTCATTTAGCCGTGGACTGTAGATATGTATGGCCTGTAACCTGCACTGATCTGCAATATGTGATTCTGATGTACGGCCTCCAGGGACTGGCCTGAGTAAATGTGTACGTACAGACAATTTTCTCCAAATTTATGTGTGCTCTTAGACAACATGACTGAAGCAGAGTTTGGTTCCTAAAACAGGATGATGATAAAAAGAAAAGAATTGTCTCAGCTTCTGTGATACAGTAATGTTGAATGTCATAGATGAAAGAATTGTATCATAACTCAATACAACACACTGTTTAAACCTAGGGATATGATATGAAGCAGACTCCTTTAGTCTGGTCCAATATAACATTTAATTTGCCTTTCTGAATTCCTAAGGGGAGGATACATGCCTACCTTATAAACTATGCAAATTAGAGAAGATAAACTTATTAAACCCACATCTATCCACATATCCGCAGACTCACTAAATGTGACATTTATTTAATTTAGCTAAACACAGTATTAGTTCTCAATTATTGATGAAAGATTAGATTACTAATTCATTTCTAAACTCTGATTTACCTTTTGCTTAGGCTACAAGTCATATTGACAAGCTTACCTAAAACTTCACAGAATATCAGTGCCTCCTTGTTAAAGTCATCTTACCTTTTCCTCCACTGTAAGTGTTTGGCCACCTTGTAAAATTATTCACTCCTAGCAAGATTTCTCCAGGAAGACTAGTTCATGACCTGTACAGACTTTCTCTGGCAATCAGCACAGATTGTTCAATACTTCTCTAGTCCTAGATTCAGGTTTTGCATTCTCTGAGGCTTCCAAGATACATTGTGCCATGTTTGGAGGGTCAAGTAGTGAGGTCCTAATATGATATAATAGCGAAAAACAGGCTGGAGCACAGAACAAATGAAGCAGCTACAATTTTTAAGGAGTTATTGTTATTCCACTCAACAGGGGATTTGCCACTACATATTTGTTTTGTGGTTTGCTTTGGCTACTACGTGGGAGTTCTATTCACTGGCCGATGAAACTGCAGAACAAATTTTATTTTATTCAAACTGTTAATCCATCTTTCTACTAAAAATAACCAAAACAGATGCTGGATACCCTAACATCACACAATATGAAGATCTAGTAGAAATGTAGGATTTACATACCCCACAACACATACAGTATTAAAAAAAGTTATGTTCTTCAACTTTTTAAAATACAATTTTAAAACTAAAATTTGGGGATGTATAAATCAGGAGGTTAATCAATAAAAAACTTTAAAAGCAATAGAATTTAAGTAAAAATTTGGGGTATATTTCAAGCTTAGAAACAGTAAGGTTATTCTGTGTCTTTCCATTAAAGATATTTTGGTTATTTGGAAAGATATTACAGGAACAATCAGTTTTTTAGTTAAGAAAATCAGAATATAATCTGCTTATCATTGCTATCATTGTTAAATAGGACAGGTTGGGTGTTGCAAGTAACACAAGAACAGTGCCCCACATTACATTCTGTCTTTTGGATATGAACTGCTCCTTCTTGGGCTTCATGTTCTATATATCTACAATGACACAACATAAAGGAGCCTATAAAAATTTTTGGGTTTTTGGGTTTTTTTTGAGAACTGCACAGGGCAAGAAACCCACAAAACTCACCTGGTCTTGGCTCAGAAGATCTAGGTTAAGTAGCGGTTATTGTGAATGAGAGATAAGAAAGAACACCTTAGAAAAACTCTTTAGAGGATGAGGCATGGAGTGAATCAGACCTATTTATAACCAATATGACAGAATCTTTGATTCCACTGATGATTGAACATGCAGACAATTATCACCTCTAATTTCTTATCAGATTTAGAGAAATAGAGGAGGTAGGGAAGTACTTATGCTTGACCTAAATCACAAGCAACAGTAATTTTTTGATATTTTCCTGTAATGATTTACTTCTCATTTTGGAACATGTTTTTACACTGGTCCCATTAATATTTAAGGGTATTACACATGTTCTTATTGCTAGTCCTAAGAAAATCTGAGTATACTACTACTACAGGTGAAGAAAACTCAATTTTTTTTTGATGAAGTGGCTGTCAATCAAGAAAAGCTGTTTTGTCTAAAACTTCCTTTTTTGCAGTCATGTCAAATTTTGACAAAATGATTCATAGGAAAAAATATATAATGTATATCTCATAAGATTATAAGAACAAACCCAAAATATTTTACTCCAATGTTTTCTGAACTTTTCACTGCAATTTATATTTGTATTCTGTTGATTTACACTACACTGAATTTAACATAATAAAGACACTTAAGATTTTGAGATGTTTGATACCACTGTGATCTCTTCTGCAAACATTTTGATGTTGCTCTGCTGCTTAAGTAGACAAAAGGGGAAGTAGACAATACTTCAATGTTCTGAGGTAAGTTTAAAAGGAAAACTTATTTCAGGACATTGTCACTTGAACTGAGATTTGAGAAAATTTGGAGGCAAAATTATTTGAAAACCTTCTTTCCTTCCATAACTATATTCTGGCATTCTGAGAAACATAGGGGTGCATCTATAGAGAGGAAGAGGAGCAAGGGAGAAGATATCAGAGAAGGAGAGGGCAGAAGGACAGAGGACAGAAAAGGCTAAATATCCTAATACACCAGTGTGAAGCATACAAAAGATTAGAAAGAAATCTTTCCTACCTCAAATATCTTATTATCTCCTTTGCCTTTTCATTGACTTGGTATAGCTTTCAGTTCCTCTGCTACGAACGCTCTTTTGCATTGTCTCGTTGAAATTCAATTTATTAGATGAGAAAATTGAATGAACCACAATCTGTAGAAAGCGAGGTCGTCATTGATTGTTCACTTGAATGCATGCACCATGCTCTCTAATGATTTAGCCAGAGGTAGGAAGGAGAAAGGATCTACTGTCAGTTCCTCTGCAGAGCTCTGAGAAGAACATATTCCTTGAATAGCCCCTGCTGAAGGAACCACCTGAAGGAGAGCGTCTCCATCTACCTTTATAATTAATAAATTGAAGGCTCTGAAAATGCTGTCACTGGTCTTAGAGAATGGAAGACAAAGCTTCTTTTTCAGGCTTTATTTTCCTGCAGCAATAAGCAACATATCATTTACCAAATAAAGAAGACTGTAATAGTGTCCAGATTTCTCTGCTTCAACCATACCTTCCCAGATATGTCTGTGATTTGCTCAGTTGTTTGTGCTAGTCCCTTACCTAATTATCACATGCTTTACATTTGCAAATTTGAATTTGAACAGGACTTTTTACATTTTTTACTGCATTTCGAGAGGGAATGTTTTCTTACCAGTTCTTTGTCATAAACAAGGCATATAAACAAATATTATATACATATATTCATAAGTGGTTCTTTTGTTTTTTTAAAAAAAATCCTCTGTTAGCAATGGTTCAAAAACTAAATGTTTGTTCTTTTTACATACTGTTATGTCTTAAGTAAGCCTAAATGAAAATCCTTAATTACGAAATATAATAGATTACTGAAGTTACATTAAATTTTCAAAACTGTTGTAAATATGATTAAACTGAAACAACAACATGCATAATTTTGAATTCTTAATTATTTGTAAAATATGTCAACAATTTCTATAAATATGCAGAGTTTGGAATGGCTATGTAGCAGGCCCTTCCTAGTTCACTCACAGTAGCACACAAGAAAAAAACAGTTTTAAACTTTTCTATAAAAGATTATGAAACAAAATCAAGATATCATCAGTAATATTGCTATTTTTTATTAACCTTACATTTTCATAGTAAATCAAGTGACAATTGTGGAATATATGAATTAATTACTGTCAGACATCTACACTGGACTTTTTCTGATGTCTTTATTTAAGTCAGAATTAATAATTTTGGGAAATACAACCTCATATTTTAATGATTGTACAATGAATTTAATCAAGACAGTGTTACATTTGTTTTCTGCAAGAAGTTGGCATATATACTGTAACACATATTGAAGTATTTCTGTATGATTCATTTGTTATAATTTAAAAGACAAAGAAATGTTCAGATTAAGTTTAGTAGGTATTATCTTGAGACTTTCTGTTATGCCTAGTCCAGCCAAAATAAAAGTTGTGGAGCATAAGGTTAAGCAGAATTAAGAACTAAAACCAATTTTAACAGAAAAGTGTTTCTGTGGCTGTGTGGATTAAGCTAATGCAATATCTGTAGGACATTTATGCAAACTAATGTAGCCACACAAAGTTCTGGAAGACAAAGTGGACTTGAAATGTCTAGATGCAAGCCAGATTCAGTCTGGAAGAAATATAGATTTATTCACACAACCTTGCACCCAAGTTGTAAATCTTTCCTCTCCAGACTGCAGTGGTTATGCAGCAATACTGACTGTCATGTCTGCAAGCCTTGGAAACTCTGCACTGTGCTCCACTGTATGGACTTATTTACCATAAGTGCTTGACTAAAGAGCAATTGTAGGCACCCTTGCATCCAACACACTATCCAACGCACTCCAAATGCACAAGTTATGGGTGTACTGCGTAGTGTGTCAGAGGCGTTTCCTAAAAACAACAGAATTAGACATTCTAGATCTGACTGTGTTTATTTTCAGAAACCTGTATTTGAATTAATTGAACTTTTGTGGCACACTGCAAAGTATTACCTAGAAACTATAGCTCTGTATTAATGAAGGACTGTTATTTTTCAGTTCTAGTTAATTTCTTTAGGGATTTTTTTTTTTTTTATTGAACTAAGACATTTTTCTTACAGGAAACTGTAAATTGTTAAAATAGCTAACATCATTAGCAAGGTTGAAGCTGAGATACAGCCATAGCTAGGCAAAGATTCTAGATGTAATATAACTCCCAAATAATTTTGCCCTTACTTGAACATATAGGTATAAAAAAATAGAAATAAGCCAGCAATGGGTCCTGTTGCAAAGAAGACACAGAAGGCTAATGGCTGCATTAGACAAAGTACTGTCTGCAGGTTGAGGGAGGGTTTCCTTCCTCCTACTCAGCACTGGTGAAGCCATACCTGGAATACTGTGTCCAGTTCTGGACTCTTCAGTATGAGAGAGATTTAGACATACTGGAGAGAGTCAAGTGAAGGGTCCTGAAGATGGTAAAGGATCCAAAATATTTCTCCTATTTCTCAGAAAAAGCTGAGAGAGGTGGTATTTTTGAGCCTGGAGGAGAGAAGTCTTACAGGCGTTCTTATTAATGCATATGAATATCTAATGGGAGGATGCAAAGAGGACACAGCCAAGCTCTTTTCAGTAGTGAGCAGTGACCATATAAGAGACAACAGGCACAAACTGAAACACAGGATGTTCTGTGAAGGTTCGGAGTTTTTTAATGTGAGTGTGAAAGAGCACTGGCACAGCTTGCCTTGAAATGTTGTGGAGTCTCCCACCTCGGAGATATTAAAAGAACTGTCTGGACACAGTCCTGGGCAAGTGGCTCTAGGTGGCCCTTCTTGAGCAGAGGTACCTTCCATTCTCTACCATCCTGTGATTCTGTGAAATCTTAGGTTCTGTTACTTACTGATAAGATGCAAAGAGGAAGTTGTCATGTTTGTGTTTGCTATGATCCATTATCTCTCCAAGACTTTATTTCTACATTCTGTGTTTAGATGCAATGGAGCTTGCACTGGGTGATGCATCTGGGCATACACGACTTGTGCAGAGAATGAGCTGCTGGAAGGCCTTGGGTCTGCTTTGCCGGGGAGTGCTCTGGATGGTGCCCAAATGAGTGATCTTTGACCAGTACCTTGACTGCATTGCTGATGTTCCTGAGTGTGTTCCACAGGAGTCTCAAATGTAGAAATAAGGCAAATTCAAACAAAAAAATGACCCTTCCCACTAATTTACTCATGCAGAGCACCCATAGAACTTAGTCGGTATCCCAAAATAATGGCAATGGTTAGAGTAAATTATGAACGTGAGTGAAGGTACATTTGGGGTTTTTTTCTTCATGTCTCCCTTACTGAAAATCAAACCTTGTTGAACTTCTTGCCTTTGCTTCAGCTGAACCTTCCCAGATATGTCTAGGTCTTATTCACTCAGTCCCTGTGTTGTTCCCCTACCCACAACCAGTTCCACCTATCCTTGTATGAATCACACACAACTCAACTGTACATTTGAACTTACAGTTGTATCAGATTTCCAATCACTCTGGACCTAGCTGCTGCCTTTTCAGAGGCAGAGTGTATTTCGGTCCCACCCCAAATGGCAGCCCTCTACAACCCTTGTTTAACTTCCGCATTTTGAGAAAAGAGGAAAGGGTTCACACTGTGGGATTCCCTAGAATGCATAAGAAAATGCAGTTTGTGTGATATGAAGGAAAGGCAGTTTAGCTGCAGCCAGGGAGTTCGTTTTCCCCCACAAACTCTGATATTTAGGCTTGTGCTGACCTGAACAATTGGAACCTGTTGTTCAGTGCCATGTTGACCAGAACGCATCGAGAAAACTGTGCTATAACAAGGATTTGTGTGCCAATTAGTGACATGGACTGAATGTGCAGCACCAATCACTGCTGACCTTCAGAAGCACTGTATACCCAGAGGCTGGTGTCAAATGATCTATTTTGGATACCTAATTTTATCTTACTCATTAAATACATCAAATTTCAATGGAATTCAAATAAAAAAAATGGCTATTACTACAGTGGAGACCTTAATATTTTAAGCTCAATGAAATCTGATTTCAGAGAGATGAAGACACTCTGAAATCATGGGTCTGAGAAGTATGATGTCTTCTGTGCTGGTCTGTGCATTTCCTGCATACTCTGAACAGGTCCATTTGCTTATCACACAAAAGTACAGAACTTCCAAGGTACATAGAGAGAAACATTCAAAATCCTAACATAAATAAATGTTGGAAGGACACCACTTTTCCAAAGGGTTTATATACCTTTCAGTTTCCCTTGCCCTGTTTCCACACCCATCTGTATGAAAAACCTGTTTTAGAAGGAGACTGCAGGAAAAATGCATTCCCTAAGTTCCTGAAAAGTGCCAGATTTGGGTTTGTACACAGAGAAAGTGAAAGGGCTAACATGTAACTCCTTAAGGTACCTAATACTTTCAAATGGTAAGATTTTTTGTCAGTATAAAACATTTATGCAATTGAGTCCCTGCATGCACAGTGTAATACTGTGTAAGATTTGTAAGATTGCGTGTGCACACAGCAAGACCTGTGTCTAGCTTGTCCAGACTAATAGCTTTCCTGAGAAAAATAGTGATGCTATGCAAAAGCCACTGGGGATCTAATCTCAAAGAGTATTAGCTTAAGGTTTGAGGAAGAATCTACTGACCTCTGAGAAAGCTGCTTATTTTTCTCTTCTCATATTCCTCTGTTTCAGGAACCTTTAACCTAGACTTAAAGTACTGAATCTATTCGCTCTTAATTTCCAAACCAATCCAAATATATGAAAGTATGTTTTTTTGAGCACCAGAAAACCTTCCCACTAAAAGTACTGAGCCTTCTCTGTGGGAGGCTGGCATGCCACTGTCCCAGGGGAAGAGAGACATCAGCAACACAAATATAGCAAGACTGAGGCGGTTGAAGCTGCTGAAGGATGACCAATGATAAATAAGTATTCTGATAGCTTACATGAGAAGACTTGGGATGACCTAAACTTGAAGAGAAGGCCCTTCAAGAGACCACTAGGTGGAGCTAAAAAACTATCCCTGATGTCACTAGCCCTTAGGTGCGTGGGGCTCTCTGCACCAGCTCATTACAGGTTCAAAGAAGTTTTTCCTCCTGAACCCATCTCCAGGACACTAAGAAGCTTATTGGCTAACTCAGCTCTGCTACCTGAGCACACGGCATGTGAAGCCACCAATTTGGTCAAGAAAAGTTTTTCTTTCTTCTTTGACTGGAAAAAAATACTTCATTTACTTGTATAAATGACATAGAATTAACTTTTACTCAAAATGGAGAAAAAATTCTAGAGAAAATGCCTACAAAAACTGTACCTAAAATTTTTTGAAGCTGAGAACCACTTAGCTTGTCTATAGCCAATGTTGTGTTCTCAGTTATGAATATTGCAAAAGACTAGACTTACTTGCGTAGTTTGGGAACTCACTGTGCAAGCATTGTATAAGTATAGACAGAAACTGGTCACTGGGTAGAATGTATTTACTTTGGAAGAAATTCTTTCTTTTTTCAGATTACAAACCATTAGTAAATTCTAAGAAGAGAGTGCTATATCTAGGGGAGACAGAGTGTTTTCCAGTATGAACTGTTGTTGGCATGAAACACATCATGTCTGAGAACTCATTGATGTTATTTTATCATCTACTGATTGTGCTGCTACTTTAGAAAACAATGCATGAAGGCTGGAAAAATTGTTTTTGAAATATCATCTTGGAGACAGTTTTCCTCTCTTAAGACCCTGAGTGGCAAAATCAATTGGATGGAAAATAACTCAATCGAATAGAAGTAATGAAAAGGCAAATAGGCAGGAGACAGTAAAAGATTACATGCAAGGGAGAAAAAGAAGTGAAATAGAGGTGTAAGAAAAAGCACTGAATCCAGTGACATAATTTGTAATCGCAAATCATAGATCAATAGGACAAAACCAAATTCTTCCAGAATCTAAGAGATGAAAGTGCTTTTTCTTTCATAAATATTTTGATTTTGCAATGTTTTTTAAAAATAAAACATGAAGAAAAAACAAAATTGAGTGGGTTTTTTGACACTTATAACTCATTGCAGACCATAGTTTATGCTGTAAATTACTGCGATATGTATTACCAAATTGGTTAAGAAAGTTGGAAATTCAAGTATAATATTTTTAATACTCAGTCCTATGGGTCATTTCTTATATACTGTTTCTTTTTCCTCATGTCTTGTTTTTCTTTCTTACCTTTTAGTTCCTTTTCCCTTTCTATCAGTCTGCTTTTGCAGATTTTCTTTTTGTTATTTTCCCTTTATACATTTCATGTGAATGCGTTTAGCAAAAAGAAGGAATATTTATTTGGGGAGATATTTTTCAGCATTTTACATCCTTTCAAAATAAAAAATTCTATTAAAATGTTGATTTTCCTATTCTGTTTGACAATTTGTTATCAAAGCATTGACTAGTGTGGCTAGTAGGTAATGAGAGGAGGCTACACCCTTTGGAAAGATTACAGATTTTATACTGAACATGTGTCACAGAATCTTATGAATTTAATGCTGCTTGATACAAACTGCTACTCTAAAATAAGAATGAGCCACAAGTTTAATAGCCAGAGTGGATGAATCATAGAATCACAGAATTGTTTCTTTGGCAAAGACCTTTAGGATCAAGTCCAACTGTAAACCTAACACTGCTAAGTCCACCACTTAACCATATCGCTAAGTATCACATCTACATCTCTATTAAACACCTTCAGTAACAGGGACTCAACCACTTTCCTGGGAAAATGCTTGACATTTCATTCAGTAAAGAATTTTTTTCTAATGTCTAAAATGTTTCAGATGGTTAAACATTCCCTGGCACAACAAGAAACCATTTCCTCTTGTCCTATCATTTGTTACCTTGGAGGAGAGACCATTACCTGCCTCACTACAGTCTCTTTTCAGGTAGCTATAGAGAGCAATAAGTCTCCCCTCAGTCTCCTTTACTCCAGCCTAAAGAGTCCCAGCTCCCTCAGGTGTTCCTCATGATACATGTGCTTTAGACCCTTCACCAGCTTAGTTGTCTTTCTTTGCACGAGCTCCATAACCTCAATGTCTTTCTTGTACTGAGGGGCCCAAAACTGAACATAGTATTTGAAGTGTGACCTCACCAGTGCCAAGTACTGGGGTACAATCACTTCTGTAGTCCTGCTGGCCACAGCATTTCTGACACAAGTCAGGAGGATGTTGGCCTTCTCGGCCACCTGGGCACACTGCTGGCTCATATTAAGTTGGCTATAGACCAACAGCTCCAGGTCCTTTTCTGCCAGGCAGCTTTCCAGTCTCATTTCCTCAAGCCTGTAGCATTGCATAGGGTTAGAATCACAGAATCATAGAATCAATTGGGTTGGAAAAGACCTCTGAGATCATCAAGTCTAATCCTTGGTCTAACTCCAGTCTGTTTACTAGATCATGGCACTCAGTGCCACGTCCAATCTCAGTTTAAAAACCTCCAGGGATGGTGAATCCACTACATCCCTGGGCAGGCCATTACGTTGCCTAATTGCTCCCTCTGTAAAGAATTTTTTTCTGATGTCCAACTTTTGTTGTGGCCAAGTGCAGGACCTTACACACCTGGCCTTGGCTCATTGATCCAGCCTGTCCAGATCGCTCTGCAGACCCGTCCTGCCTTCAAGCAGATCAACACTCCCACACAACTATGGGAACAAAGCAAATGTGTGAATAAATCTGTATGTGGGAGAGGGGCTGGAAGTGGGGAAAAAAGGGAGCCCTAAAAGTTTTCTGAGTCCAAGGCAAATTTTCTTTAAAAGCAAAGTCAGTGGAGGTGCAATATGGTGGAGGCAGCACACTGTTCATCAGGAAGGAATGCAGCAATGACCCTGACCTGTAAAGTCGGGAGTGGGATGTCTGCAGATAGACATAGGCAGCCACTCCTACTGGGCCTGCACAGTTAAGTTTTGTCAAGTGAAGTGAGAACTTTTTCTCAACCAATCACCAGGGTTTGACATAATAACTTTAGTTGCTCAAGCTCCATCTAAACATCCTCCCCAAATGTGCAATTTCTATAAAAATAGTAAACAAAGGACTGTTGTGGGGGAAAAATGTTACAGAAACTTTTAGGATCAGCCGATGGGCTGGATCCTGTCTCCCTTCCTCCCAGACTCCATTCATCGGGGTAATGTCTTTGTGTATATCTTAACATCAGTCTGATTATTACTATCTCTCTATCCTTTGAACTTAACTACATATTTCTTTCCTCCATATTGCTCCTTCTATACTCAAATGCTTGACTAGCAATGTATTTTTGCAAACAGTATCTTATTCCCAGCCACCACTGAATCCTTATTTAGTCACAAGTTGTTATACTCTTAATAAAATCAACTTATTTATGAATATAAGTCTCAGAAACTTTACTAACAGTTAAGAGAGATATAAACGGAGTTTCTAATTTAAACTAGGCAAGTTAGATGGGATTAACTGTCTTTGCAAGATTGCTGATAATAACAATCTGAGAAAAAAAAATGGGTTAGAGCAAGCTGGATGTTATATATTATCCTTATGTTATTGCTTAATTTTGCTGTATTCTGATGGGATGGGTGGTTATTTTTGTCATTGTGAAACTATCAGGCAAAACAGAGGTTCAAGCCCAGGAAACATGGTAAGGAGCAAGCTGGATTTCTTGGTGTTTAGCTGTGGTAGGTTTTGGAGAAAAAAAGGATTTAAGCAGATTGCTAAACTTTTAAACTCTACTCTGTATCCTTCTCTTCCCTTTGAGTTTCTATTATTATTATTATTATTATTATTATTATTATTATTATGACTATTGTTGCTGTTGTTGTTATAACAATTTGGTGTCATCTGCAAACTTCTTGTGGGTACACTCAATCCACTCATCCACATCATTGATAAGGTTATTAAATAGAACTAAACCCAACACTGAGCCCTGGGCAACACCACTTATAACTGTTCACATACTGGACTTAATTTGATTCACCACAATTCTTTTGGCTAGGCATTCAGCCATTTTTTTACCCAGCAAATAGTACATTCATTCAAGCCATGAGCAGGCATTCATTTCAACAGAATGCTGTGAAAAACTCTGTCAAAGGCTTTACTAGAGTCTAGATAGACATTGCTCTCTCTAGTTCTTATTTCTGAAACCTCTTCATAAAAATGTGAAATTTTGTCATAAAAAGCTGTATTTTCCAAATAAATTTCCAGTTTTATTGACAACAGTTCTAGCTACTAAATTAATGAATTAGAGATCTCTCCTTTTTCTTTGGAATCAATAAAAATCTGATTTTAACAGGCAAAAAACCCCACCTCTCAGAAATCTGACACTACACAGAACATGTGTAGTGATAACAAAAATTAAATCAGAAGAAAATTCACAGGCTAAATGAATATGAAATAATAAAATGTTATTGTATTGCAGGTTAATTGCTACTCTTATGCATTTATCTCAGGGCAAATAGGAAGGATTTAGAAAGCACTTTGGATCATACTGATGATCTTTTTGATTTCTAGAGGAAGTTATTATTTCAGAGCTAACTTACTTTTCCACTTCTATAGCACAACAAAGATATCAGTTCATAAGCAACTAATGTGTTACCTAATTACATTCCAGATTTCCTTTTTCTGACTGCTCGAATCACATCTGCTTTTCTACAATGATACAATACCATTTTCCACTTGCAGTGACACACTGTGAATTTTGATGAAAGAAATCAAGGAATAAGAGAAAGCTGCTGTGAAGTTAAGAATACTACAGATAAACTATTGAGCTCTGGAGAACAATATGACAAACACAAAGTCTGTGGAAAAATGACTTTTCCAGACACTGTGATCACAACTCCTGCCCAGGGAAGCTTGAAAGTTACACTGCTAACTAGGCAAGAAATTGTACTGACTTTTTCACTGTATTACAAATCGCTATAACGTAAATGATTGCTATTGAACTTGATTTTAGTAGCAGCACAGAAGGCTCATTTTTGTGGTCTGTTGTGCGTTTGTCTTTTTAACTGTTTGTACTCAACTTTGTGCTGTGTAACAACATATCATCGCTCAAACTGATTAAATGATATTGATTAATCATGACCTTAAACCCAAGTACAGAAAAACAAACCAAAATAATCCCTTCTGAATAAATTACACAAGGTTCAGATGCTCACTGCTGTTTGCACCATTTTCTCACTTTGAACACCCTTACCTTCTACAACATGCTGCTCACAAGCAAAACAGGAAAATGCCTCAGTATAAATGTAACTCATAACATTGTTCTTTTACTAAGACTATAAATCATTTCTGAAAAAAAAGAAAAGAAAAAAATTGTGATCTTAAAGATGGGGAGTTTTTTATTTCTAATATACCAATAAAGTGCAAATGGTGATGAAATTTAATTCAGCTACTGACCTGCATCTGTGGTTTAATATTTTGTGTGTAATGAATAAAAAGTAAAAATCCAATAGGGAAACACCATGCAAGTTTCACATTTTAAAACCTTCTTGAGAGAAAACTCAGATTTCCCAATGAAAAATTCCTTTGACTCCTTCTTAAGCCCTGCTCCATCTGCCACTAACCTGATGTATTCTCATGCATATTTAGATTTTTTGTCTTAAGAGCACCTACAGAAATTTGAGGACTAAAACAAAGTGTCAATCTTTATTTTGGTATTATTAGGAAATGAGGTGCAATATGATATTTGATCTGTGCTTCTGAGACTCTGCTTCTGTCACCTTAAAATGTTTAATGTAACTATCGCAAATTATGATGTATTCACTCTGGAGTCATCTATTGTCTTATATTTAATTCATGATGCTGCAATTGGGACAAAAAAATAATTCAGCTTACAAACCTAAATGATGTGCCATACCAATAGCTCAAGAAAAAAAACTACATATGGATTTTGCCATTAGCAGAAGAGATAAACTTATATGCTGTGAGACCAGTGGGCTTGTTGTTAGCAGTTTGCTAAATGAATAGTATCACGAGATGGCTAACAAGTTTTACAAAGCATTAAACCACCTTAGAAGTTGTTAAGACATTCACATATCAAGATATACCTGGACTTCCTCCACAATGTGAAATACATCTGTCTATGCAAACACAGCTACATGACAAGTTAGAAAATAATATTGGCAGGGATGAAGAAAGGAAATATTTTGTGACCTTGCAACAATTATAAAACAAAACTAATTTTTATTGTTGGTTTCCATTTAAATCTTACCTGCTACTGTCTAGTAGCTGCTCTCAAGTAAGAGCTTCTAAGCAAGTACTGCAACACTGCTTAATTTACAGTGAGAAACCAAGAGATTATGACAGTTGCTGCCTCAGCCGTAGGGTGGATTTCCCTACAGCATTGTTTTCAGAAGCACCAGAGGAAAGCAATACTAGTCAATGGAAAGTAATAAAGGCTTTGATCCTCTTCTCTACTGAAAAAAAAAGAAGAAAAAAATCTCATTAATAGAAACACAAATGACAAATGGGCTCTTCAGGTTGCTATTGTTGATTTTTCAGCATAGGAAAAACTAAAATTCAAAATAATAGTTTATAAGTGTAATTTCATTAGGCAACAATAAACAGGGATAGTATTTTCTCAATGAGACCTAAATTATATCGCATATCTTTACAATATTTTAATGAGTGCCAAACATTTTGCTTATGCTAGACGAATTTAATCACTATTGATACACGAATCTGTAGATTGATGAAGGATATTTCAAAGTTTGTACTTGTGCAAAACCTTTCCAGGAAGAGAGATTAGCTTATTTTGAGCATGTTTACTTGAATAAGGTAACTGTAACTCAGTTTAGATAGTAATATAGAAAAGAAAAAAAAAGGTATTTGTCTCTTCATCAGTCTTAGCTTCTGCAGACAGAAAATTGCAGCTATACAGATTTCCCAAAATAATAACTCTATTTTGTTGCAACTATAGGCATGTTGTAATTATCAATCTGTGTTTACAAATCATGATCCTAAAAAAGACGTTTACCATTTGTCATCAGCAAAAATAGTCAATTTCTTTCTTCATACAAAATTGTATTAGTAATAAAAATCAGTTTTTCTGTAAGAAATTTGAAGAAACCAAAAATAAAGTTTTATTTCTTGAACCCAAGTTCATCATAAAAATGACATGTTAAAAGAAACAGTCTCAATCTGTATAAAACAGCAAGTAGATATTTTTTAATGACCACTGTAAAATTTACTGTAGTTGTTGCCTTCTTCCTGTAGGTTTCACTGTTCTTGTAGTCAATGGAATTTTCATCTATGTACTAAGAGCACCCAGGGAAACCTTTGCATTACTATATAACTGATTTGAGTTGATAGAAAGCGCAGAAACATTACAATGTAATAAAAAATAGGTATTTTAAACAATGATTCAGACAACATATTAAGACAACTCAGAAAGATATTATATAGGCTGCAGGGGTTTTTTTTCTGTTTGGTTTTGGTTTTATTTTAGGTTTCGGTTTTGTTTTTCTCAATCTCTGCAATATTTTCAGAAATAATATGCCATTAGATTAGGAAAGGTATGTTTGACAGCTAAAATTATTTAGATTCCAATGAGACTCCAACTGCATTCTACAAAATGATTCATAGATATTTATTTGGCGGTTGAATGAATGTATAATTACATAACAAATCAAGAAGCCAACATATGTTTTGATGTACATTATAATCACGTTGACCATATCACTGAACTTTATTCTGCAACATTCAAATGAGTCATTACTCAAGTAATTTCTTTCTTCTTTTTCACAGTATTAAGTTCTATCTTCACAACCCATTTGGTAAAGAATTAATGATTATTCACGTACTTTTCTAGAGAACAGAATTTTTACTCTCTTTAATCATATTCTTTTCCAGTTTGTTCACAGTTTTTGTTTCTCAGTGTTTGCGTTCCTGAGCATTTACATCTTGTCTTAAAGATTTTTATCTTTTTAAAAATTTTTAAACAAAACCACATACCTTTTAAGGAAACAAGTAAAAATATCTAAGTCATTTTAATTCATCTGTAATGGAATAGAAGACTCAGACTCTGACAGTTAGGTTGCATGTAGCAGAGGTAAATGTAATCTAGATTCTGTAAAAATGTCTTTTATTACCCTTTCAGTTAAAACAATTCTGATGTGATTTGCATTCATTTCCCAATTACCAGGCTTACTAGAAATTTGTTTACACCATTTTCTTGTAGTCTCACTTTTTCTTTATTCAAGTGTGTAGTTCCATGTAGAGGTGTAAAAAAAGCCACCATCACCACAAAATAAAAAACAAAATGAAAACAAAACAAAAGAACCAAGTAACAGCATATCCTTACGAAAAAAAGAACCCTGTTTATGTATGATTTATGAGATGCTTAAGACATATTTCATGCCTAGTATCAGCCAGTTCTCAGTAGAACAGAAATTTAGGAGAGATTTTGTTAACTTCTAATTCATTACATTCAATTTAGGAACAACTTTTTTGTCTCTTAATGGATGATTATGTCCAGCAACCGCACCCCCCAGTAAAAAAAGAAATCCAACCAAAAAGAAATAATTTCCTCAGATTCTAAAATGGCCTTGTTGATGAAGACAAGACAAACAAACAACCCAAAACCCCAGCCCCACAAGATACAGTAATTATAAACTGCAGTGTGGGAGAAGGAAGTAAGAACAGAAAAAGTTAGCTGACGATATTGAGAGTGCTAGAAACAGGACAAAAGCGGCTATCCAAACTGGACTTTAACAGTGATCCTAGAAGACTGATTAATCAAATGCTCTGGTTTATCTGCTTTCAAATCCATGAAAGCCTTGGGTGTACCTGGTACAACTTTCATCTCCAAAGATCCAGCAGTATATAACAAGTTCTTTTGTTCTCATCTTCTCTCCCATTTGAGCCAATTCTAAACAGTTTCCTTTAGATTTATAATCACAGTATTAAAACAGTAATACTTTTATTATTAAACCATTAATATTTGGCAACAATCTCTGTCAATTTCAAATAAATAATTACATTATATAACTGTAAATTCCAAAAAGGAATTTATTTGTACAGGCAGTCTTAGGGACAATGTTGGCATCGTGTTGCTAAATCTGTGTTAAAAGAAAAGAAAGAAAGAGAGAAAGAGAGGAAAGGCAGGGAGAGAGAGAAAACTACAAGGACACCATCTGGGCTCTGGTCCTCTTCCCTCTCCCAGGATGACAGGCACACTGCTGTAAATGGCCCCTCTTCCAGACTGTTATTTTTAGTTTTTGGTGGGCCTGCACAGTTCTTCTGCGTAAGTTATAGAACTGAGTTTGGGGGGGCTTAGGGAAGTTCTGGGGTCCAAGGTGAGTCCAAGGTACCATTCTGCCCCTGCTCTCCCTACTGGCAAGACTGCAGCATGGGTTTTGTGGGCAGCAAGTGCAGCTGGGCTACTTCCTAGAGTGAGGTAAGGCTGAAGGATACTGCCTCTGCTGCAGTTGTAAACTGCGGCAGATAAAGGCACAGACCCCGATGCGGGTTCAAAATGATGTCTGAATCAGAATCATTTATTTGTAACAAAAATTGCTCTTTTTTAACAATCTTTTTGCAAAGTCATTGTCCACGAGCCAATTTAACATCTGTGATTGGGTTAAAGCACTTGTGCACGCCTTGAGCTGTGTCTTAATTGGTAGCATAAATACTGTTTTTCTTAACTAATACCTCCTGATAAACTGCTCAGGACTTTCCACTACTTCAAGGTTAGTCAATTCTCAGCTCATTATCAAATCCTGTCAAGACCTCTGTGTTATTCTCTATGTTACTTCCCAGGCTCTAACCCTACAGAAAAAAAAGTAGTTTAAGGTGGGAAAACAGGTGGTTTTAGGCAGCCAAGAAAAATCAGTCTGTTACAGTTAGGACTCCTAATATGGGAAGGCATGGAAGTCAGTTAGTTGTTAATTTTCTCTTTTCTTTGCTTGCTTTGCAGATATTAATTTAATAATTAAAATACCTTCTATCACTTTCAGTACTTAAAAAAGGCAATAATTAATTGAAAGTGCTCTCCATCTGAGACATATTTGCAACAACTATTGATTATGATAATTTCATGATAAGAATTCCTAATCTCTACTGCTTTATATGAAGACCAGTTCAGCATAAATTATATTTACATTCTCTACTAGTTCACTATGAATTAAAAAGCAACGGTGTGTTTGAAATACATGAGCAATTATTCACAAGAAGTTCCCCTTGATCAGTATCAAAGGTAATGTTTCTTATATTAGATTTAGGATCATCTTAGTGTGTAATAATTTCAATGAGATGTAAGAAAAGGAAGCAAAAGGTGAAATTTTTTTTTTAGTGATGGAAGCGCATATGAATGGAATGCACTAGTGTGCATTCCTTGGGAAGAGTAAATACACTGGCAAACTAAGTATACTGATAGTAATACTCTGCTCTGAAGCTCTAACACTTTACTTGTTCCTTCTTTGTAAGTACATATGACATGCAGGAGAAATCACATGTCATAATATGGGCCCAAAATACATTCCAGGTATACATCCCCCAGTACATGCTCCAATTACTTACTGATGTTTCTCAAGAGCGTAAAGGAAGTGCAGTAATGAAACAAGGATTTTATTAAACAGATCTCTATACAAGATCCAGACGGTGGACCAGATGCTATGAGCAGCCCTTGAGATCTGAAAATTACAAAGGTAGATTAAACAAAAGCAGGAGACAACATATAAACAGAAGTTTAATTGCAGTCATTTGATTTTTAGTCCATTTTATCATGAGTCCGCATATGCTCTAAAGTACAAGCAATGACCCCAGTCCAGCAGAGAACTTAACCATCTGCTTAACTTTCAGTACTCAAGTTGGCATATTGGCTTTAAAGGAAATACTGAAGCGGTTAAACTTAAACAGATGCTTGAGTACTTCCTCGATGAGTTCTATGGTGGTTTAAGATGCTGTAATTACTGTGTTGAGACTTGAATTGTTTTTCCCTTATAGAATGGTTTTTGGCATACACTATAGTCCACCAAAAAAAAAAAAAAGCTTGCATTTTGGTATATTCAGCCACAGGACTTCATTGGCTGACACTTATTGGCTGTGGAAACACTTTAGTATTTTACTGCTCTTTTTAAGGTGTCAACGTGTCCTTCTTGGACGTATTTTATGGAGGAGGGTAAACACCATCGTTTCAGGTTTCAGCAAATTATTTGAGTTACCAGCATTCAATGGAAAGCAAAATATTAATAAAAATTTGGATTCAAATATAGATTACTACGCATAAAACAGTTGAGTACCTATGTAATGAATATCTAAAATTGTGTTGTTGCAAATGGAGCTCTGGACAGTACAATTGAAAAAGCCTGGAAAGAAATTTTACTTAACTTATTGGCTGTTTGGCAGCATAGACCTCTAAGTGCTGTAGACTCCATTGTCTAAAACCAGGAGTTTTGGAAATTTATCTTGCTTACAGACCTATATATACTCTCACATAAATTTAAGGTTCTTCACCTCAAATCTACTATATTTGATCTATCGCAGAATTCACAAATTTACCTTAGCAGAAATTCAGAGACAAGAACTGGTTCACAATGGCCCAAAACGACCCAGTTTTAAAATGTTGATGCTTGTTTGGTTTTGTTTCTATTTTCTAAATACATTGCATTTACACTGTAAACTTTAAAGTGCAGACTTCTTATTGCCTTGTAAAGAACTACACATGCAAACTACAAGTACGTATTTCAAGCAATCCACCAAGCACTTTCTCACAGCATTTGTGACAAGATTTTATTTTTAGTGTATATCAGGGCCATTAGTGCAGTTTCAAGACAGAACTTAATGTCATTATATGAGCAATTAATTGTGTAAACTTTTAGCCATCATATAATAAACACAAACAATCAAAACCAACTCTGTCCTTATATTTTTTGTTCAGCTAGGTAATAGTCTTTTTTTTTTCCCTTCTGATTTTCAGAGGTGATTGATGCTCTGGAAGAGAATTGAGAAAGGCTATCAAATTGACTGCCAGAACATTAGAAAGGTCAGAGAGTTGTATAGTTTGTACCAATCATTCCCAGATTATGTGGAACATTGTAACTTGTCTCTCTCGTCTTTTCCTGGTGATTGTGTCAAGAAAAATAAAAAGTGCACCCTAAATAGCACAGCCTATGACAAGGAAGATAAAACATACTTGTGTAATATTTTTCATTAATCCATTCCATAAATATAGATTTTTTTCCCAAGCTTTGAATGATTTCTTTTTCATTTTCCACAACAGTATTTTTTCTGTAATTGCATGAAAATCATGATCACTACATATCACTATTGGCTTTCTCTGTCTTTGAAAACTAGAAACTATCATATTCTTGACTTTGATGTTGTGCTCAGAAATAACTTGCATTTTTCCACAAACAAATAAATGCTGGAACTTGATCTGCAAATTAGGTGAGAAAATATTGAATCATAGAATAATGCACATTGGAAAACTTCACTGAATTTTATCTGCTTCAAGTCCCCGTGTAGAAAAGGATCAACTTACATGAGGTTTCTCAAAACCTTGTACTGTCTAGTTTTGAATATCTTGAAAGAATGAGGTTCTACATTCTCTCTGGATGACACATTCCAGTGTTTTACCATCCTCATTGTAATTTGTTTTCCCTAATGCCTCATCAGAACTTTCCTTGTTGCAAATTGTTCCCGTTGCTTACTGACATTTTCCACACAGTCTGTCGCGTCTCTACAAACTCTCAGTAACATATCGGAGACAACAATAAAACTCTACTAGCCTTCCTTTCTTGAAAATTAATAAGCCCAGTTTGCTTAGGTTTTCCTTTACGTCTTGTGTTCTAATTGCTTAATCATTTTGTAAGTCCCCCAATAAATAGGTTCCAATCTTTCATTACCTTCCACCTACAACTTCAAAAATGCTATGAAAGAGGATAATAAAGCCTTCATATTCCCTAGCTAAAGCAAAGTAAGGAAAAACAAATTATTTTCTGGAAAACTCCGCGTGCGATGATAACACTGAAAGATTGTTCTCTCACTCTTTCCTTTTAATCTATCAAAGACTGATCCTTTGCCATACACTGGCACAAGCCTTCATGCTCTATAGCGATCTACAGAGAAAATTCACATGAAAAGCTCCGTAAGATCCATCAGGTCAGCAATGGGCAGCGAATAACTACCACTAGTCTGGTATCCAAAACTATGGTTCCTAGCCCAAGGACTAAAAGAATCAAAGCATTATAAACATTATAAAATGCATCAATAGTTTGGTTCTCATTAATACACCAGACTATGGTTTTCACTGCCATCAAATCCTACTGCAAACTGTGCCCTGTCTGGTAGATGGAATCAGATGGAACCAGACATCTTCTAATGATGATTTATATTTTTGCAAGAGTTCTGTATGACACCCTTACACACTCAGAATTCATACTTAATCGACACAGTGATATAAGCTTTTTTCCAAAATTTAGAGAAGGAGACACGTGAGAGAATATTTAGTTTGCTTTGTGTATCCCTTTTACTACTGAATAATCTTAGAGGAAAATATTGTCTAATACTGTCTATTTTTTTAATATTTGATCAACATGATACTTTCCCTTCTCAAGCTGTTCTAAGAAAGAATTGTGGGGGTGCCTCTTTAATTTGGATATGTTGCAATAATTTTTCTAAAATGGAGAGGAAGGGAAGAAATTAATGAAACAGACAAATTTAAGAATTATTATTTTGCAGTTGAAACTATTATGTGTGGACAATTTTTCGCATACTTACTGCCATAAATTTTTATTCACTAAACGCTGAAAAGTTCAGCTTAGTAATGTAATAAAACTAATTTTAACATTAGTCTAAGTCAGGTATAAGTAAAGTCAATTTTAAAGGCAATGAATGTTAGCATAATTAAAACAGATGAAACATTTGCAACTTACTAGAACTTGTCATTTTAACTTTAAATGTAATCACATTACTTATTTATTGAAATAATGAACTTAGAAGATTTGAATTCTCAAATCTATTGCACAATACTTTATATGAATTTAATGGCATTTGTTCCAAAAGCCAAATTAGGCTAAATATTGTGTTATCCTCCTCCTAAAGTGGTTATTTTTTTTTTATGTCTATTTGAAGATACCAGTTCTAGTTCAGTGTTACCAGTGATTTGAAGAGCACAAATTGGAGAGCCACATAGTACTTTAAGATGTGGTATTTCCTAACAATTTTTAAGGACAGTAAAGAAAGCCCTGACTCTTCCATTAACATGCATACTACAGGAAGCAGTGAAGCTTTTCATGGCAGTTAGTAGCAGCTTCCAGTATAGGAAAATCTATGACTGCCATCACAGTAACCCCATTGGACTAAAAACATGAATACCTTTGCCACCACAGTACCAGTAAGGGCTACTAAACCCTTTACATAGCCCAGTTAGAAACTGAATTTCACATAAATACATGAAATTTCAATAAGATTGGACTTAGGTCTCTGAATCTCTGAAATACGGATTTAGATATTTTGGGGTTCACCTATGCTATATTATTTCATTCACTGCAGTTAGGTGGAATTCTCTGCTGGTTCCTATATTCTGTGCATTTTTACATACACAAAGATACTATTAACATGCATTCATTAATATAATGGACACTAGATAAATGAGACATTGTCCCATAACATAGACACAAATATTTGACCCGAAAGAAATTAAAAGCAATTGTCAATAGGGGAAAGAGATATTAAAAAACCCAAAAACCTCTATAGTTGCGATGTCAAGCTGTAGTACTGTTTTTGTGTGCTAATTGAGACACAAGCTACAGGACATTTGGACTTAGACTCAAATAGTAAAATAGTTATGAGCTTAAAGACTGATTTCATTAAGGGTCACTGGAGTCAGGAATGTCAGCTTTCCTGACAGATGCTACATTGCTGTTCATCCAGGAATTCATCCAATGTTAAAGCGTTTTTGAGTTTTGTTTTCACTCTACTCTGGAGTGGCAGCTAGAACATCAACTTTGAATTTTGAAAAGCACAGCAGAAAACTGTCTGGTGCAATTTACTTACCATTTACACCTGTTCATTTCCTCTCGTAATTCATTTCATGTCTACTCTGGAAACAGAATTAATGTGTTCTATCCCTAACCCAGAGTAGCAAGGACAGTTCTGGTTTAAGGAATCTTTCTTTAGATTTTCCTAACCGAAGAACACTCTATATTACAGGTCTACGTATAATGAGAATGGTTTGCAATTTTTGTGGGTTTTTTTTTCAATTTCCCATCCTAGTAAAAATTGTGGTATCACAGCCTGATCCATCCTGTGCTGTTTGCTCTTCTTATTACAATCTTTGTCAGAGAAATGAGACATCAGAAAATTTTAATATCAGTACAGTCTCTGAAAGACAGTCATATATGGTGTAACTCTGGCCTTTTCAGTATTTTGTAATTCGATTGGCAGGAACCATTCTTGTTCTCTGTTGCATTTCTGGCAACCTAAATCTCAAAAGAGAAGCCATATGGCCAGCTAGTCAAAATGCAAAGTACGTCAGATGCAATGAGAAAGCTCAGTAATATAATTCAGATATTTTTTCCTTTAGATACTGATGAAAAGGATAGTATTACTAGAATTAATAAAGAGAATGTAGTAATGCCCATAGGGGGCAAAAGAGATATATACCACAATATAATCTTTAACATTTATTTTTTTCCAAACCCATTTCACTGCCATTTTGACCTTTCTTTATTTTAAGTTAAAAAGAAAGTAAGGAAAAAAAGGAAAAAAAAAAGAAAAACTGTTGGGTGAAGATGACTACTACTACAAAAGTAGTAGTGTCTAAAGTCTGAAGACTATATATTCTCTGACAGCACATCAAATTTGATATCCAGCCTCAAAAAAATGAAACACAGAAATCTAGATGTCTAAAACCTTGACATCTAAGCCTGAGCTCATCACTCCCATGTCTCTTCCTAATCAAGGTAACATTCATGTCAGCTTGGCCTTAGACAGGTCTTATGCATTCACTTCTAACAGTGCTGATTTCTATTCGCTGATTATAAAATGAAGCTTAGAGTGACTAACAAGGGCTTAGATGCTTAGGTTTCAGCAAGGTGGGTTGACTTTATCTTGCTGCCAAACACCCACACAGCTTCTCTCTCCCCATCTCTTCAACAGGACAGAGGGAGAAAATGAGATGAAAAATCTCATGGATTGAGATAAAGAAAGGGAGATAACTTACCACTTACGGTCACAGGCAAACCAGACTTGTCTGAGGGAAAGTTAATCTAATCAATCATCATTTAAAATAGATTTGGATATTAAGGAATAAAAACAAAAACTAAAATACCCTCCTCCCATTTCCCATGTTTTGCCAGTCTTAACTTCACTCCTTCATTCCTGTCCTCTCCCTTTCCTTGCACTCTGAGCAGTGAAATAAGGATGGGAATAGGTGTTAGAGTCAGTCCGTGACAGTTCCTCTCTACTGCTTCTTCCTCTTTACACTTTTCCTTTGCCCCCATATGCATTCTTTCATGGGGTGTCACTCTTCAAGAACTGCTCCTGCCAGGGTCCTCTGCACAGGCTGCTGTCCTACAGCATACACCTCATCCAGAATAGGTTCTCTACCAGCTGTCAGGAAAATCTGCTCCAATGTGGGCTTTCCATGAGCTGCAGCTTCTTTCAGGAAGTATCCACCTCTTCTAATGTGGTTGCCTTCCTGGTCTGCACGAAGACACCTGCTCCACCATGGAATCCTCCACAAAGCTGCAGTGGAATCTTTTTCCCCTCATTCCTCTCTTTCACGCTGCTGCATGGTGTTTTTCTGTATGTTTTTTTTTCACAGATGGGCTCAGCTAGTGTCCTGTGGTGGATCTGTTGTGGCAGTGGCTGGAATTGGCATGGACAGCCCCTAGTATCTTTACAGAGGCTGCCACTGAAGTCCCCCCATTTACAAATCATTAGCATGGGCACCTAGTACAAAACAGCATAGGTACATCAACCTCAGGCTCTGGAAAGAAATGGTCCTGAGCTCTGGACTCTCAGAATTTTTATTCATAGCTACAGTGTAGCACATAAGCTATGGGTTGACAACTCATCTGAAGCATAACTTCAGGCTGTGGACATACTAAGGTACATTAACAACTGAAAATATTGCTTTTCAAATAATACATATAGGTACATCAACATATATTATTTTAATGTTGTTTATCAATAATAATTGTCATTTTCAGTTGTGGAAGAGTCATATTAATATTTTATTCAACTAGTTGTGCCTAGAGTAAAGACAAAGATCCTTCCAGACTTCTTAGATACAAAAAAAAGCCTGAAGGCAGATATGTTTGCTCATGAAGAAATGTTAGAAGACAGTGAATATTCGTTCTCCTTCTATTCTTCCTAAATTTCATTTATGTTGGATCTTGTTTCACTGAAGAAGGATAATTCCCTTTATACAACTGCAAGACACCCACTCTAAATGTTAATGATAAGGCTCTTCTCTCCTGACAAACATGCATGTTGTACCTCCTTGAGCAGTTTTAATGTGTATAGCCTCAGTGCCTACATATTCCTTTTTATAGCAGTAGAATCTGACAATGGTAAAACTGGAGAAATCTGAGAGCTCCCTGTCATCTTGGCTTTGTTAAAGGGGCAACGACTTACCTCACCAGTATCAGTGGATCCACTAAGGTTCATCAGTAGATTCTCTCAGTAATGGAAACAAGCTATAAGCCCCAGAATATTTGCTACCTCCTCAAGGAAAATAGAACCCCCAAACTCAAAAAAAACAAACAAATCAAAGCACTCATCAAGTTTATTTAGATTAGGTAAAAAAATATAATAATCAAATAGTGTACTATGTCCTTTCACAAAATTATTTTAAACATGTGTTTTAAAATTATGCTGCATGTTTTCTTCAAAATTGTGTCTTCTCCATTGATATGAATATCTTACTGCTGCCGTCACTGATATATATTACTTTTCCTGCACTCCACCCTGCAAATCTGTCTGCTATAAACTAGAAAAAAAAAATTTTAGAAGTATCTACAGAGAAAATTTGCCTTGGTCATAGTGTGGTAGGGGAAAACGCTGTTTCCAAACAAAAATATCTCAAAAATCTACAATATTAGAAGCAATTTGACTTTGAAATTAACATTATAATGAGACTGACTGGGAAGAACAATTTATTTATTTTTAGGTGTTTGTATGTCTTAAACATTCATCTTGGTGCCAAAACTGTGGGCTTCGTTTTTTAAGCAGTTTCACAGCAGCAGAGGAAAGCGGGAGGCAGGGGAGAAGACACTGGCCTCACCTCATCATGTCTGCAGTTGGGCTGATGGGGTTTATTGGACCATCCACACCGGAATGGTCTAGTGCAGAGAGATCTGTGCAGAAACACTCTTGACGGCATATGTGCACCCAAAGGATTCAAGCAGTGGCTATTCTGGCAAAGGTCATTTGAACTGCGAATGAACCTTGGATGTCCCAGGCCCAATTCAGGAACTTTCCAGAGGGAAATTCTCCACTTTGAGAACTTTCCAAGCAGAGATACTGCATAGGTGCAGTGAGACCCCCTCCTTCTCTGTGCCTTATATGCTAATAGGAGATGGAACTCTTCTATAAATAATGTGTGCCAAAACACCCATGTGCATGCCTGCTACACCGTGGACCATGTTTCCTGCAAAAGCCTTTGTTGGGGCCGGCCATTGACACTGACTTAATCCTGATTTGCTTAAATTATTTTCATTATTTCAATCAGCTAGACAACACCTTCTTGTTCTCTCCAACACACAAAATAGAAATCCCAAATATTGCTGAAACACTGAGAATTGCTATTGAATTGCTAGAGAATCTGTAAAACCTCCTTTTGAGTAATATCAACAGCATAGCCATCATATTCTTAAGAAAAAAGAGATCTTCACTTACTGGATTTATAAAATATTCTTAAATTATACTTAATGGAGTTGGATGAAAGACCACAATGTTGTAACCATGTTTCTTTTACTAAACGCAAAATGAAAATTGCAAGTAATCAATGAAATGAAAGAGCAGGGAAGAACACTTGCAAATGAGGAATTAACTAATTTAGAAATTTTAACTGTGTGCTTCTGCTTTCGACTGTTTTTTAATTTGCTTTACCCTACTCAATTGTGTTTTCTTTTCACATCTAGTATAAAAAGAGCGCATAAAGACTCTCCTCACCTTTGAAAGTCTCAACTTCTTCACCTCTGTAATTTTCTGTATGACATGTAGTAGCTGTTATTCATGGCTCCTGCAGTGTCTATGTGTGAAACTAGAGTGCAACATGAACATGACAATGTATGTCTGTGTCCAAAGGCTTTGTGGCCTATCATAATGAGGTAAATGTTAGGAAACACCAAAGCATATAAGTATTTTGTCAGGAAATAGCAATCTGCATAACATGGACTTCACATTTCCTAAATGAAAAGTATTCAACTAGAGAAGACTTTAAGGACTAGGAAAGTAAGCGATAAGCAGCAGCTCTCAATTTGTTTAACAGAAGACAGGTCAACAAATCTGTCCTAGAGTTTGAGGGTTAGGATTTTTCTTTATACATTTTAAAATATTGATGACCCTTATTAAAATCATAGAAGATTTTTTTTGAACTTTGTCTTTTTCTCCTTTCTTCTCTTCCTTCATCTGGTACTTCTTTTCATGCTATTACTGCTACGGGCTTAGAGACAGAAAATCAGGGGAAAAGATCTTCACCTTTTCCATTGATAAGGGACAAGGTCGTTGAGACTGAAACATGGGAAATGCCATGTTGTATGGAGTGTCTGACAGCTGTTAGATAATATCTGTTATTCAGTAATTAAATGGTTTAGAATATTTTATTTTTTGACCTCTCTCCAAGTTACACAGGAGATGCTTATTAGGTAAACAGTCAAATATATTAATTGGTTTTTACTTACAACTGGTGTAGTTATATCGGTTTGAAAGTTCACTATATTTCTTGTGTGCTACATGTGTATTTCAATACTGAGAGCAAGAAAACATCTTTTTGGCCAGTTTCCAGAGAAAAATGCCTGAAAGATGACACTGCTGTAGAATGCAATAAAAGAAACTGAAAAAAACTTTTATAATGGAGGTGTAGTATTACAAATAGAGTCACCACACATCACGTCAGAACATCTGTGCTCTTCACTGACACAAAGACCTCTCCATTATCCGAGGGCTCTTTACCCACTGAAGCCATTTGAATTCATTCTTTGATCCCTGAGAAAAAAAAAAAAATGTTTGACATATTAATTCTACTCTGGCTCTAGAAGAATATCAGAACCAAAACTTTTTGTTTTTAAAAGAACCCCAAACAATGAAAAAATGGGATTGTGACACCAGTCTAGAAACAAGAGCAAAATTACTGGTTTTTTTGTGATTTCTACAGATAGAATTAGACATTGAATTTATGCATATTTTTTTGAAAAAAGACATTAATGAAAATATGAAGTGATGAGGAAAAAAATCTGTAGTCTAGATATAACCTTCTAAGGAGTTCAATAAACTTTTTAAGGCCCGAGTCAAATGGGAAGGCATTTTGTCAGATGAAAAACATCTTGGTATTTGCAAATTCTGCATGGATATCATGATCTGTCAAATTAACAGTTGATTTGAAAAAGAAAAATGGGATTATAAAAGTTTTTGGGATACTTTAATACAGAGCTCAGTTCTTCAAGTTAGAGTATTTTGGAGAGTTTATATTGTACTTCTCACCTCTGAGTACTTTAAGTTTATAGTTCTCATGGGATAATCTCTGAATAAAAAGGCCCATAAAAGTTAAACTTTTATGTGTCTTATCAAGGATGTTACAGCATATAGTATTAGTACTAAAATTTAATGATGATAGGAAGGGTAGCCGACCAAACTAAATTTAACTGAAAAATTCTAAACAAAGTCAGGAAAAGAAACTGAATTTAAGAAACAGGTCGAACACAACACAGTTTAAACCATTCAGACCCACAAGGAAATGTCTGGTTTTGAGATACTCTGACAAATGACCAAAAACTTCAGGAATCAAGCTTTTACTTGGAAGGCAGTAACTCAGCATCACACAAGGTTGTTTGAATCAAAATCCTTCAGAGATATGAGTTGTTTCATGCTTTTCAAGGAACTGTATTCTCTGTATCCATATTACTTAGTAGTTTTCTTTCCCCACAGATGCCATTTTGCAATGTAAGTTACAACTCAACTACACAGAGAAATCAGTGAAATTAAAAAATATGTAAAGGACCAAACCAAACAAGACGTGAAACATGCTGTATTCTCTATGTGGTTGTTATCCTCTATATAAACTCCATTAGACTTGGAGCTTCTGTCAAATATCAAGAAAAGTCAGAATACTATGCAGTCACACACTCTAACACTTTACAGTTTTCAAGCTAACATATCCACTTCTAAAATATGTAGATTGTTTTAAAAATTTCCACATCAGATTTCAATAACATTAATCTACTTTTAATTATGTAACTGAATGTGAGACAGAAAGGAATACCCTAAAACAAGAAAAAATAAAAAAAAAAGGTGAGGGAAAAGAGATCAAGAGCAGAACCTGAAACATGAAAGGTGAGAAAATCAGGAAGAAGAAAAATCATTAAAGATTTATGAACTGATTCTAATATTCCTCAAGACAGTAATAAACCTGAGAATAATTAACAGGAATCAGACCAAACTCTAAATCAGATAATTGACTGGTTCTGTGTTCATTGGGTTTTTTAGTACTCTATAGGCACTAACAAGTTATCATACTGGGGCTGTGCAATTTCTGTAACTCCATATATATCAAAACCATCCAAACCACTTTCTGTCCTCTGAGGATTTGACCTATTGTTTTGAAATTCCACAGATGGAGAATTAGAGAGGATGGAAAAACAAGCAGAAAAACCTGAATCACTCTAAGTTTCCACTATGTCACTGAGCTGTCGCTTTGAAAATCCTAGACAGTGAGATAAACAAGCTTAGTGAGGGATCCCAGTGGAGCACACTCCCTAGCAACAATAGTCATGTAGAATTAGTTTCTGAATCCTTTTCTAGTTCCTCTACCTATCCTTGGTTTAGAAGCACTTAAATACTACAGTCAGAGTAATTTTTAAGTCAATTGGTATTTGTAAAGATTCAAATGAAAAAAAAAATTACACAATAGTATGTATTCTGATAGAACACACTTTGAAAGAAAGTTCATGTCACTTCGCAAACTGGAATTCTCTCCATTTTTTAACATGACCATCACAGTAGCTTATATTTTTATTTTCTGTTGCAAGCTTTAAAGGTTAGAAAACTGGTGCCTTTTGATATGCTCATTTAGGTGCAGTATCAGGTCAAGCTTACGACTCTCTGATGTCCACATCTGCTTTTTACACACATTTTATTTTTCCTGTGATACTAGGCATAGTTCCCTATGACTTTTTTTTTCTTTTTTCGGTTTCATCATCTCTAAAATATAAATGAATACATTCTCTACTTTATCTTAATTCAATCTGTGTTGAAGTACTTAGATTTCACAGTTAATGCATGTCTGGAAAGGAGAGCTAGTTGCATCCAAAGGGGCTGAAAGTGATTTGCAACAAAAACTGAAGGGAAAAATATCAAAGATGATGAGAGTATGAAAATGAGTCCATCCTTGCTAACAGGAAATTCACTTGCAGTAAAAGACTTTTTCTTGTTCAAATTCTTGATCTATTTGGTATCCAAAACATGTAGGATTAAGTTCTACAAAGTCACCTTGTGCCATGTGTATAAAACGCCTTATTTTCTTTAAAATTGATACCTAGCAATTAAATTTACTCCTCTGAGGAAAGGGTATAATACCTTACTTGTATCTGCACGCCATTCCTGGTTTTATACTGAGTGTGTTTATTCAAGTTTAAAATCCTATTTGGTCTTCTATGCCTCTGATCTCTTGTGGCCATACCATTTTCTGCTTCCACTGTTGCTTCATCTTCTTGAGATGGTTTGACCTCGACTATAAACAATGTTCAGTAGACACTATAGATTTATGTACTGGCATAATTACATTTTCTAGTTTGCTTTAATTTCCATTATTAATATTTTATAGCTGATGTTTTTGTCATATATTGACATAGTTCATCTCCTTTTTGACAAAGCCATGACATTTCTACTATATTCAGGAAAGTATTAACTGTACAGCTTATCTAAAACACCTCCCCAGAGTAGTACATTGCTACAGTTAAGTCTCAGTAATATCTGCTGTACACACTTGGGTGCACTCAGGTGTAGTTTCTTCAGGATGCTTTCTAACAATCTATGATCTGTACAAGTATTCAGTGCCCAAAGGCCAAGGAATTAGAATTATTCCATTTTGAAGAATTCAGCCAGGAGTTACTTTCCCAAACACATCTGTCCTAGTTTGTATCTAGAAAATGCTACCATCTCTGTTTTTCTAAATGCTGCTCTTCAAAGTCCTGAAAAACTCTACAGTGATCACATCATGATTACATTACTGCACTAGCTTACAGTACTTCAAGATCAGTGACTCACATATGTATTTCATTACTTTATTAAATATTAGTTCCTGATCTACAGCTACTCCTGTGCTGGATTCTTTTTGTGGTATTTTTGATTTTTTTTTAAAGTAATTTGCTGGCGTACCCTCATACGCTATCCTGGATATATTTCTAACAGCTTCCTGGCTTTCAGTACCTTAAGAGTGCTTTTTAGAATCAAAAGATGTCTGAAGAAGGAAGCAGTAGGTGTTTTCAACTTCAATTTCACCTAAAATGCGTTCTGAAAAGTTGCTTAATACAGTTGCAACTTCATACCATTAATTTATTTAACTAAGAATATCATCTGTTATAATTAAGATACTTGTACTTCCCTTCAAAAGTTAGTTTACTTTACGTTGCTAACGACTTGCAGGCTCTGTTAATACCCAAAGCCCTTTACATCCAACAGTACTTGCCAAGAAGCACGTAAAACATTGCCAGGGTGTTCCAATGACACTGATACTTTGCATGTAAAAATACATGCAGTCAGCAGTTTAATCTGGTAAATTATGTACAGTGTCCTCAATAGTTGGCAAAGATTAGTAATACTTTTTCATTGTTCTGTTGAGTGGCTTTTGTATAAATTAATCGGAACATTTTCTCACACTACTAAAGTTCTCTTTTTATCTGTGCTAATTGCAGGAGGCATATTAAAGTATTTTATTTTTTGCAGAGTTTTCAGTTCTTTTAGTATGACAAAAATCTTTATTATGGATACGTCATTATGCATGTGGATACTATCTAATCTGTTACAATTCTGTCTACAACCCCTAATGAGTGTTTTCCTTCCTTTCTCATTCCGAGGATTCCTTTAAATTATCCTCTGATCATATCTATATATGACTGCTTTGTTACCCAGCAACTGTATCTCAGAGTAAAACATTCTTGTGTGTGTTTTTATTGGACATCTTGTATTTGTCCTCTGTTCTCTCTATGAGACATCATATCATTATGAGACATCACAAACATTTTTCCTCCACATCACAAACATTTTTCCTCCATTTGGTTCGAATTAATGTTGTTATTTTGCAACATTGCTTCAATTAGAGTTATAACTGAATTAGCCACCAACCTGACAGCCTAGCTGCAAATACGGCATTTGAGTGATCTCTGTAATATGTATTCATTGAGGATATAAGGATGTGCTTTTTATGGGCTAGAATCTCTTCTCCACCGGAGATCTGAATCTGTTCCAGCAACATTTGACTGCAGATAGTTTAGTGACAGTGAACAAAGATAAGGCTGAGGTAAAGCAAACGCTGAAATTGCCATACGCTTTCACTCATTGTAAAGAAATATCAACAAAGGCAAAGAATAGACCTATTTGTCTCTGTTTGAACAGAAACTTCCATTAGACATATGGCTGGAAATTTCAAAAATCATATTATTTAAATCACATTAATTAAAACAGATTAAAATAGATCACTATTCAATGAGAGAAGTATAAAAAAACATGCTCCATTCTGTTCCCTGTTCTGTGTATCCCTTCCCATTTTAGATTAATTTTACTGTTTGGATTCCAATCTTGAATACTGAATTGAAACAATAAGCAGAGTCATTCATATAAAATATAGAATTTACTTTATATAGTAACTCAAAATATCTAGCTCACGGTATGGGGTCTTTGTTTTTTGTTTCCTTGTGACTACTACCACTTTTTTTTCCAAGGATTTGCTTAGCTAAAATGTAACAGGATACCAAGAAAGTATTCAAAATGTACAATACTTAATTAAAAGCAGGCAACTCCTGCAGCATTTAAAGTGAGAGTCAAAATGATTCCATGTTCCAGTTTCAGTTATGTCAATGTCTGACTTTGTACAACTTTGCTGATTTTTTATTCTTGTTCCTTATTCAGGTCAGCTCCACATCTCAGTAAAAAGCAAGTCACAGCGACAGCCAGCTGCTGTGCCTAACCCATGCTCTCTGGGGAAATAAATTGAAAAGGAATAGTGAGGGCTCAGAACGCACTAAACCCCCTACTATTTCAAAATAGACAATTGCAGGTAGCAAAGAAGTGTCTAGATAATATACACAATCTGAAAGTCCTTAGTGGTCATCACCAAAATTTTCTTCTTGAACAGGCTTTTAATCTCAAGGGAAAGCACAGTTGCTGACATTTTCTTGTGAGGTGGCAAAGCCTGACACTTGGATTCTGCCTACTGAAGACCCTGTTTTCTGTTTATGATGATAAATGTGTTTTATTCAAATCTGTGTCAGGGCAATATTAAACACTGCTAGTACTTGACAGTCTATATGCTGTCAATGAGCTATGAGTAGCACAAGTCTGTACCAATGTAAAATCTTGCTGAAGTTCCCACTCTCTCTCTAATGGGAATGAATTTAAACACTGTGAGTGAGAGGAGCTTGAGTGCTCGTCACTGAGCAAAGTCAGGATTGAGATATACTGGCACAACAGTGTGGAAAGCACAGTACTCATGGGATCCCTTATACAGCAGACACCAACTTTGATAACATATTCATCATCAGATTGACCTCATGAACAGTGCTTTTGTGTTTGCCAACAGGATTAATACTACCTATTATGGGTTTTGTGCAGAATAAAGAGGAATTGTAGCCTGCTGTTGCAGATTTTGTAAATATGACTTCAAGCAAATAAATTTAGAGCTATGTGCCTAAAATTAGGTAACTGAACTAGTGGTTAATAAATGACTACATCATGAATGAAAGGCAGTAGACAGTCTCTCCCATAGCATACCTTGCAAACTTTCACAGATTTCACACTCCTCTTAGTCTTTAGGTTACTCACCAATGGCAGGTCACAATTGTAGTGATAGATATACTTCAGCTTGGCCATAGATCAATCACCAACTTGTTTTCAATGCCATGAGTGCTGACATCGTAATTCTGGGACTTTGCCACAACCACAAGACGTTTGTTTTCAAAGTAGTTTTTGGAATAACTGAAGCTAAGTAACACACTTGTGCTTCATTTCAACCAGATTTGTAGCACTAAACACAATAATGAACACTTTATTGAAGAATCATTAGTCTTATACACTTAAGACAGCAGAAGACAATATGGTGGTTTAAGTGTTGTGGTGCCAACACATTTTAAAGCACATGGTTTAAGTTTTATTATTATCTAACATTAACTTATATTTTATATCTAGCAAACACTGAGGTGCAGAATAGAACTCTGCACAGTACAGATACAACTGAAAATATAACACAGCCCAAGCATTGTCATTTCAGAATGAGCTACAGGCATGATTTACTAAATGTACTTATCAATGTTACAGCAGAGCTGGAGTGGTTGCAGAAACCTTTACCTTGGAAGAATGTATGACTATTCTTCCTCAATAATAATGAGGATTTTTTACAAAATACATAGTATTTTTCAGCATACTGGGCTGTGTAGCACTGATAATGATCTGAAAATTAAGAGTATCAGCAGCACATTTCACAAATGAGCACATAAGCCAATCAAATCCAAAAACTATAACTAATTTTGTGTTTAGATTCTTCTGGTAGGAAGAAGGTCTAATCTGGGTGGGTTTGGACTTGAGGTTTTATTCGCTTGTTTAGAAGGAGGGGCAGGAAAGAAAATCTCACGGGGAAGGGATTTGGTCAGTTCATTAGAGCTTTAGGAAACATCACTAGAAATACTGTAACAGGAAAAAAAATGTGCTTTACCATTATCTTGCAATTTAAACTACTAAAATATAAATATTCAATGGTCAGGAAATTAAAGCCCTTCTTCATTACAAATTCCCAATCAACTCAGCGGTACTTTTGCCTCTGTGAGGACATAGTATGACATAGAGCTTTCTAAAGGAGGCCGACACAAAGCTTATGCACAACTAAAAAAATTTAATATATTCTGGTTGAAGGCATATGTCTGATTTAGGCAATGAATTTTTTTTTTTAAATCTCAGCTCAAAACCTTAGAAATTATACTTACCTCTCTCACCATAGTAATCATCAACTTTTTCAAGGTTTTTAGTTAGCACTGCATCACATATGTCTCACTTTGCTGGTGATAGCAGTCTCCTTAGACATAACTACCTAATTTACATGTAAATCACTTGGCCTATGTTAATGCAAAATAGGCAGGAGAACACTAATTTTAATAAGATAATTATATGAACGAACAATGAAAGATTTCACCCATTTGTGAATTAATAATAATGAAATGTGAATCAGTTTTACAGAGACAACTACATCAAAATAAACATTCTTGGCATTAATCACAGATGCCCAATTGTTTTATGGGGAAAAAAAATGTAGTTTTTTAGATCCATCTGCAAATATAAATGATATTATTACTTATTTTCACCATTCTTAGCTTTTAGCTATTCAAACAAACATGTATCAAATATTTTCTTTGATAATTGGCAGCACTATACTCCTGAGGCCTTATTCTGGCTTCCTTATTTGCAGTTACTGGAAATATTCTCCTTGGCTATTTTACTTACCCTGAGCTGGACATCTTGAGGAGTAAGATGCTATTCAATGAAAGGATGCTAGGACATATTTCCAAATGTTCAGGCAATTGGACATTTGGTCATGCTTTAGCAGAAAACATACTCAGAGAGGTGTTAAACAATCATGCAACTCACATTTTACACTGTTTAGAGTATCATAGAATGGTTTGAATTGGAAGGGACCTTAAAGATCATCTATTTCCAAGCCCTCTGCCACAGGCAGGGACATCTCCCACTAGATCTAGATGCTCAAGTACCCACCCAACCTGACCTTGAACACCTCCAGGGATGGGATATCCACAGCCTCTTTGGACAGCCTGTTCCAATGTTTCACTACCTTCACAGTAACAAATTTCTTCCTAATATCTAATCTAAGTCTCCCCTCTTTCAGCTTAAAACTGTTACCCCTTGCTCTATCACTGCAGTCCCTGATAATGACCCCCTCTCCCCCTTACCGGAAGGCTGATATAAAGTCTCCCTGGAGCCTTCTCTTCTCTAGGCTAAACAAGCCCAACTCTCTCAGCCTGTCCTCATATGGGAGGTGCTACCTCTTATCATCTTCATGGCCCTTCTCTGCATTCAGTCTAACTGATCCATGTCCTTCCTGTGTTGAGGACTCCAGAACTGAATACAGTAATCCAGGTGAAGTCTTATGAGAGCAGAGTAGAGGGCCAGAATCATCTCCCTCGACCTGCTGGTCACAATTCTTTTGATGCATCCCAGAATATGGTTGGCTTTCAGAGCTGCAAGCACACATGGTTAGATCATGTTGAGCTTCTCATCCACCCGCACCCCTAAGTACTTCTCTTCAGGGTAACACTCAACCTGTTCTCCACCCAACCTGTATTTGCACTTGGGTTTGCCCCAACCCAGGTGCAGGATCTTGTATTTGGTCTTGTTGAACTTCCTGAGGTTCACAAAGACCCACCTCTTAAGCCTGTCAGGGTCCCTCTGCATGGCACTGCTTCCATCCAGTGTGTTGACTGCTCCACACAACTTGGTGTCATTGGCAAACCTGCTGAGGGTGCCCTCAATCTCACTGTCCACATCTCTGACAAAGGTGCTAAACAACACCAATCCCAATACCTATCTCTGGGGAACACTACTTGTCAGCAGTTTTCACTTGGACCTTGACCACAATTCTGAATGTGACCATCCAGCTCCTTATGCACCGAGTAGCCCATCCATCAAACCCATGTTTCTCCAGTTTAGAGACAAATATTTCATACAGGACAGTGTTGAATGCATTGCACATGTCCAAGTAGATGTTGTCAGTTACTCTTCCCTTACCCACCAGCACTCTAACCCCATTGTAGAAAGCCACCAATGTCAGGATTTACCTGTAGTGAGGCTGTGTTGGCTATCACCAATCACCTCCTTATTTTCCATGAGCTGCAGCAGAGTTTCCAGAATTCAAAGGTTTTCAGGGGGTTACAAACTACTGATAGTAGACAGTCAGGACTCGAGCCTATTCCACTTAGGAAAGAGGTGGAAACAACAGCCCAGCTGAAGTGCATTTACACTAATGCACGCAATATGGGCAACAAACACGGGGAGCTGGGAGCCATTGTAAGGCTAGAAAACAACGATATAATTGCCATTAATGAAACGTGGTGTGCTTCCATGGGTGGATACAAACTCTTCAGGCAGGACAGGCTATGAAAGAAAGGCTCTATGTTAGAGAAATTTCTGATTGTGTAGAACTAAAATATGCTAACGATAGGGTAGAGTGTTTGTGGGATAAAATCCGTGGAACCCACAGTAAGTCAGACATAGTGGTGGGAGTCTATTATCAGTCACCCAGCCAGGATGAGGAAACCAATGAGCCTGAGTAGCCAAAAGCATTTAAATCACTTCCCATGTTAATGGAAAAACAGGTAGAAGACTAATTTAAATAGGATAATTATATGAACAAACAATGAAAGATTTCACTGATTCATGAATTAATAATAATAAAATTTGAATCAGTTTTACAGAGGCCAAATGCTGAGTCCTGTACTTGGGGCACATCAACCTCATGCAGCGTTACAGGCTTGGGGAAGACTGGCTGGAGAGCTACTTGGAGGAGAAGGACCTGGGAGTGTTGATTGACAACCGGCTGAATACGAGCCAGCAGTGTGCCCAGGTGGCCAAGAAGGCCAATGGCATCTTGGCCTGTATCAGAAACAGCATGGCCAGCAGGACCAGGGAGGTGATATTCCCCCTGTACCCAGCACTGGTGAGGCCACATCTCAAGTACTATATTCAGTTCTGGGCCCCTCACTACAAGAAGGACGTTGATGTGTTGGAGTACATCCAGAGAAGGGCAATGAGACTGGTGAACGGGCTGGAGAACAAATCCTGCAAGGAACAGCTGAGAGAACTGGGGTTGTTTAGCTTGGAGAAGAGGAGGCTGAGGGGAGACCTCATCACTGTCCACAGCTGCCTGAAAGGGGGCTGTGGGAGAGCGAGTGTTGATCTCTTCTCATAAGTGACAGGTGATAGAACAAGGGGAAATGGCCATAAGTTGCGCCAGGGGAGGTTCAGACTAGATATTAGGAAGAATTTCTTTACTGAAAGGGTGGTCAAGCACTGGAACAGGCTGCCCCTGGAAGTGTCCCTCATCTTGCCTGGCACAGAGGTGAGACTGACTAGCCTATAGTTCCACCTTCTTTTTTTTTCTGAGTGTTATTCTGAGTGAGGGTGGAGGATATATGCTTCAAGTGAGGAAAAAAAATCATTAGCCAACAAAGGATAAGAACATTGGGCCTAGAACAATGAAAAAAACAAAACTTGCTTTTTGATACAACCTGTAAATGATTAATAGACATTATCAGGGAGATATGTAGAAGCAATGTTGTGAACAGGAAAACTGAACTGAGTTTGAACTAATTTGATCCGGTCATATGAGCAGACAAAAAGCTTCTGATAGTAGTAGCATGTGAAGTCATTTTTGTTTTGAAAGACGTGGAAAGAATAGTGCAGGATGTTGTGTAAGTGGGGAAATTAAATAAGAACTTTCAAAAACATTGTGAAAACCATGAAAGGAGTTCTGGAAATTGAATCAGTATGGGAGGGTTACTATGGAGAGGAAAACAAAAAGATTGTCAATGAGAAAATATGTGCAGCACAAAGTGAAGCAAACTATGTAGCAAAGACCTTAACTGGTGTTCTAACCTATTTTCAGGATATTCATTTGCAGGGGCAAAAGCAAAATCCAGTGGACTAAATAATATTTTGAGCATCTGCAAGAATAATTGTCACCCCTACCTACTTACTAATTCTAATTGCACAAACTGGAAAGATGTCCAACTTGAGTATATAACAGATGCATAACAGATGCATAAGTGTATCTGGGAATCAATACATTGTGTTCACAGTATCACCATCTTACACCGCACAATAATACTTTTCAATTTGCTCTTATTTAGTGCTTCAGCTGCTGTCATATGTATTGTGATCATAGTGTTACAGATATCCAACTGTAATGAACAACATTAAATAAGTTTGTTAAAATATGTGGGGGGAAGTCTCATCTTTATATCAGTGTGCAACTTTTTATAAAAGACAAATCAAAAACTTTTATTAGAATAAAGAAATTAACAAGAAGGTAGGAGAAGTAAGAAATATTTGGAGAGACGTCTAATGCATTCAAAATTAAAGACTGAAAGGTGTGAAAGTGATAGCTGGATGTTATATCCTCATAAGGCTCTTATTGCTTTAATGAAAATATGATCCTGTGGTCCCTTGCAGCTTTAGCACTTTATAGTGGAGAATGATGTTCATATTTTGTTCTTCAGTCCACTATGAATTTAATAATCTCTGAACACTTGGGTTTGTCTCCAGTGGAGCATCTATATTAAGATGCAAATGTAATAATATTGTATTGATTGACTAGATAAACACATATGACAAAATGTATGGTTGTTGTAACGTGAGTGTAATCACGCCAAAATTTTTACACCATGGATAAATATGACTCTATTCAATAACCAAAAAAATGTATGATGGTTCTTTAGGTTGCTAATTCAGACAGAACGGCGTATTCATGTTTTTCTTATTGAACTCTTCCTTAAATTTATGTTGTGAAAGTATAGAGGATTCATAGACTGGAAAGTAGTAACAGAAAATGTTATGAACTTTCCAGTAGAGCATGTAGAAATAAGCATTATGCTGGTTCTTACAAGCAACTTCATACGCTTACTTTGAGACAATCATCAAATAGACTTCGCAGTTGTGCAGAGGTCACAAGTATCATCTCAGATGGTGACGACGCACCTCAAAGCTGTGAGCACTTTATAGAAAAGTATTTCTGAACTGAAATCTAATTTTGGTACTTTTTCAGCTTTCATTTCAAAGTACTCAAGATGAGGATTTTTTAATTTGCTTCTGAGTCCCTTAAATACGCATTTTTAGCATATTATGATTTAGAGGAACTACAAAATATGAAATCACATCACATCAGTGTAAGTCAGCCTGCAAGCATAAAAGATATTGGAATTTATAGCTTTTCAATCCTTTTTTCAACTCATTAATTTACTTGTTTCTATGCACACCTTTTCTGTAACCTTAAATGAATAAATATATGTACATACTAGTATCCTTAAGCTTCATAAACCTTATTTGAAGCTTTATGAAGTTCGTTATTAATCGGATTTGCAGCCAAGAATCTCTTTGAGAATGCTTAAATTACATATGTTCATAGAAGACATGCATATAAATTCTTCCTTTTACTCTTGTGCGGACAGTAGTAGTAGAAGAGATTTTCCTAGAGATGTGTCTCATCACTATTAATCTTCTCTCTTACAGCCTAAAATTGTAAATAGTTCCCTTTACGTTAAAAAGGGATTTGTGTGTGTGTGTGTGTGTAGAAAATTCGTCATTGAATCAAGTTTCAAATTTTAAACTGTTTACACTGAATAAGCCATCCTTCTCTTACTGCGTAGTCTTATGACAAATTCTACAGAATTTAAGCTAAAACTGTGGTGTGATGTGTCACATGTGGTACCACAGCCCAGCTGGATATAAGAATTGACCAGATCAGTTTTTCAAGGAGCTCAATTCCAATGCAGCTGGATATTGTTGCAAGGACTCTCATAGCAAAGACTCCTATCACTCTCTGGACTGTGAGCAAACATCCTGTTACAACGATTCAGTTCCCAAAGCAAGTATTATACTATCCAAAAGATCCCAATAAGTTAACTTGTTTGTTTTGGGGTTTTTTTAATAGACATTCTAATCATGAGTGAAACAACATTCAATTATATATGCGTGTCAAAAATGCAGAAGATAAAACAGAGATGCGATACAAACTCAAACAACATAGGCGTGGAAGTTTTTGTACAATCTTTTCTTACACCATAACATTTTCCACTTCATTTCCCACCTGTACTCAAAGGAGTGACTAGTGTTAAAGCAAATGACAAGCAGTGGATAGCAGATGAAAAAAGTGTGAAATTAGACTCAGCCATCCTTGAAGTATAAGGTTTAACATCATTTTAAGAAAAAAAAAAAAGAGCTGCTCTTCTCTTTTATTCTTTGCTTTTATGAAGGAAAAATGAATGACCATCTATGTATTGGAATTAGGAATTTTTTTGCAGTGAACTATGTATAGTTAGCTACTGCTATCATAGGTCTTTGTTATGGTTCCATTAGAAAGAAATGTAGATGAGGATTTCAGCAGGTATGGAGGTACGGTCTGTGTCTTCTCTAGGAGCTATTTCAACCAAAAGATAGTAGCAGTCCAGGAAAGCAACACATAAATTTCTGGAATAAGTTCTGATCTTTATTCAAGATCTTTTCACACTTCAACATGAAGTTTAAGAATCATAGTCTTATTCAGCAAGGATATTTTTCTTCAAGAACCAGTCTGATAAAATCATGATATCATAAAATTTCCACCGATGAAGTCATTGCATCTATTTCTTATTTTTTCTGGTTTTAATTTCTAAAATATTAATGGTATGTAAAACTGAATGAAAAGTAGTATTTGAGACTCCACGTTTTTCTATTTAATATCTTATGTCAGATTTTATTTTTTTCCACTGGGAAAAACTAATAAAATTAGTGGATTTGAATGGATAAATTAAGTTCATAAGTTCTATCATATGCTGCAGTTTTACAAATGCAGTCCAAGAGCTGTAAAATTCACTTTTCCTGTAGAAATTTTCAGTCTGAAGAGTAGTCCAAAATAAAGCTTAGATTATTGTTGTCTTGCAGGAAGGCTGGATTTTTTGGCCCTGGTAAAGTATATCCTAAGAAAAAATTCTACAGCTATCAAACGTTTTACCTACAATTTCTGGTTTGAATTTGAAAAGCACTTTTTATTTTGTGAGTGCATCTGTTGACAAAGGTAATCAAAAACCTTTGTGGTTTGTAATGGTTTTATCTTTATATATATATATATGTATAAAGACAGAGAATTGAAACTATTGATGCTGAAACTGAATTACTTATTTCAAAAATGAGATGTGGACAACAGGGAAAGTTCCAGTTTGATATCCTGATTGTAAAATGAATGGGTATGCCTCAGGGATGAAATATGCTCAAACATACACAGATGGCAGATTCAAAACTTACAGTCATTTTGGACTTAAGTTGAACTATTTATCTTAGAATCATAGAATAATTAGCATTGGAAAAGATTTCTAGGATCATCCAGTCCAACCATCAGCCCAATGTCACCACACCTATTAAACCATGTCATGAAGTGCCATGTCTAAAAGTTTTTCGAACACCTGCAGGGAAAGAAGCTCCACCACTTCACTTGGCAGCCTGTTCCAATGTTTGACCACTCTTTTGTTAAAGATTTCTTTTCTAATATCCAGTATAAACCTCCCCTGGCACAACCTGAACCCATTTTCTCTCATTCTATAACTTGGGAAAAGTCACTTGGTAAACGAGACCAGAATCCACCTTGCTACAGTCTCCTTTCATGCAGTCATAGACAGCGATAAAGTCTCCCCTCAGCCTCCTCTTCTCCAGGTTAAACAATCCCAGTTCCCTCAGAGGCTCCTCATAAGATTTGATTTCCAGACCCTTCACCAGCTTCATTGCCCTCCTCCTGATCATTCTCCAGTAGCTCGATTTCTTTCTTGTACTGAGGTGCCTGGAATTGAACACAATATTCAATGTGCAGCCTCACTAGCACCGAATACAGGGGCATGATCACTTCCCTACTCCTGCCTACCACAAAATTGTTGATACAAGACAGGATTCTGTTGTCTTCTTGGCCAGCTGGACAGACTGCTGGTTCATGTTCAGCTGGCTGTTGACCAGTAACACCGTGTCCTCTTGTGCTGAGCAGCTTTCCAGCCACGCTTTGCCAAACCTGTAGCACTGGATAGGGTTGTTGTGACCCAAGTGCAGGACACAGCACTTGGTTTTGTTGAATCTCATAGAGTTGACCTCAACACATTGACACAGCCTATGCAAGTCCCTCTGCAAAACTCCTACCCAACTTAGTGTCATCTGCAAACTTACTGAAAGTATACTCAATCTACTCTGTCTAGGTCATTGATAAAGATTTAAACAGAATTGGAACCAACAGTGAGCCCTGGAGAACACCAGTTGTGACTGGCCATCAACTGGATTTAACTCCATTCACCAAAATTCTCTGGGCTTGTCCATCCAGTTTTTTACCCATTGAAGAGTACACCTGTCTAAGCAATGAGCCACCAACTTCTCTAGGAGAATGCTGTTGCAGACGGTGTCAAAGGCTTTATTGAAGTCAAGGTAGATAACATCCGCAGTCTTTCCCTTATCCACTAGGTGGGTCACCTGGAGATGATATAGGTCAAACAGGACCTGCACTTTATGAATCCATGCTGCCTGAGCCTGACCCCTTGGTTGTCCTGCATAGGCCTGGTGAGTGCATTCAAGATGAATCTTAATCTTTCTTCATATCGAGGTCAGGCTGACAGGTCTCTAGTTCCTCGGATTGTCCTTCTGTCCATTCTTGCAGATGGGCATTACAGTTGCATGCCTCCAGTTATCTGAGACCTCCCCTGTTAACCGGGGCTGCTGATAAATGATGGAGAGTGGCTCTGCAATGTCCTCTGCCAGCTCCCTCACTACTCTTGGGTGGATTCTACCCGGTCCCATAGAGTTGTAACCATCCAGGTGGCATAGCAGGTTGTTGACTAATTCAGCCTGGTTTGTGGGGGAGTTATCATACTTTCCATCCCTGTCAACTCCGGGGGTCTTGGAAACAAATTTGTTTTTCTTTCTAACAGCCTATAAAAGGCATGATATGCTTGTCAAAGGAGCTTATGGTTATCACATATACACATTTTTTTGTCCAGCTCCTGTTGGCACCTATGCGATCATCTGCACAATATCTAGGTATGAAACAGCTTGGTGTATTTCTGTATTATTCTATCAACAAAGTACCTTTTTTTTTCTCTGTAGTATTACTTCACTGAATTGATTTATTTTACTGAATGAATCAAAGCATTTGGTTGATTTCGTGGATTACATCATTTCTTTCCCTTTATCTATCTTCCAGGCCAGTTATATTCTCTTTTTAATTGTTTAAGGTTTAGGTTTTGTTGTTTCGTTTTTTTATTTTTTTTTTAAATTATTATTAAATATTTCATGTATGTCAGCGCTGGTGTTATTTTCCTATCTGCAGGGTCTTTGCGTAGACTTCTATTTCATAAACTATACAGGCAAATCTTTCTTTGTAATCCAGACTTGAAGAAGCTGAATCATTTTGTTTGCCCTCTGCTGTACCTTTTCAATCTCAACAATGTATTTCTTATATTGAGAAGAATAAAATTGCATGCGATAAAAAAATCAATTCAATTTTATACCATTATCTGGGGACCAACATAAAGTGCATTATTACCAGTGCATTTTTTTTTGAAGACAGCATCAGTTGTGAGACGAATTCATGTCTCCCTGACTGCAATAAAAGTAAATAAAGTATAATGGGCCAAGGTGTTATAAAGTACAAGGCTTTTCAAGCTAAATTTTTTCTCACAGTCAACTGCTCCTGATATGTTACCATAAGAATCAGGAAATACAATATTTAAAGTCAGTGAAGACTCTAACAAGAGACTGGCGGTCAAAACAAGAGAATCTGAGTAAAGTTGAACTAAGTCGTTAGACGGCTATTGTAGGCAACAGCTGGAGCCATGTGTCATCATTAGTAGCAGGTTTTAAAGATGCCACATATATACAAAGTGTTTCACTAAACAAATTAATTCAAAAAAGTTTAAATTCCAAGATTATTCTGTCACTTCAGTTACATAGATCCTTGGAGGTGAAATTTAAGTTAAGGCTGAATATTAAACAATTCCCTGCATTAGAGTGAAATATCAGTCAGAATTGCAGAAAATGATAGCAGCCTAAAAGAGAAGAAAAAATCAGGATGAAGGAAAATACAATGAGATTATCATGTAAGCCTTCCTATATCGTTTCCATCTACTCTTAAATATTGTGTTCTTAATGTTTCACTAAAATAGCAGAATTTTTTTTATAGTTAATCCAATGAGAAAACAATATAAAGATTGGATCACTTCAGCTCTACCTTATTCTACTAGCAGAAGAAACTGATGGCTATTTTCCAGCATAGAGTGATGTAATTAATTTGTATCTTAAAATGAAATCTTCAATATGACCCATACTTTTTTTTTTTCATTTGAGACAACAGTACCATTAGATGGCACTCTGGGTAAAGTTGAAAAATTACTTTGTAAGGCTGTTGCAACTCAAGCAAGCATAGTAAAAGAGAAAACAACAAATGTATCATCAAATGAAAAGATACTTGTATTCATTACACTTCCAACAGTCTATACTAAATGTCAAAGAACTATTTAGATATTACATTCAAGAGCAACATTTTCCACCACTTTTATTTATTTCCTTTTAGATAAGAGGTAATGAATGCTTCCTATATATAAAAAAAAAGATACTGATTAGTTCTATTTAAATCTTGTTTTCAGCTTTCTAGAGGAGATATTAAAGGCAAAACAAAGAAAGTCAATACCTAATGATGTAAGACAAGTATCTTACAACATGAGCTTTTGATGACATGATTCACTGAAAAAACAAGCTACCTTTTAGACATCTGTGAACATGTTATACATACTTTATCTGAAAGTGAAAGCCTAAAGCAATTTTTATTTTCATAAAGCTTGGTTTTCCCATATTTTGTATGTATAAAAATTAGAGTGTAAGAAAAAAGTGGTTTTGAATGCATATTCCAAGATGCTATTTTTTTCTTGACAGAGGAACTCTCTATGTGAAAAAGACACAAGGAAAACTTTCTGAAACTCAAAGCTGTAAACTATTTGAGGAAAAATTCTGCTCCTAGAACTTTTAGGTCAGACAATCTTTTCATCTTTGTCTACCACTACGGTCATCCTACTGTAGTCCTTGTAGGCATAAAGCCAATAGACATTTAAGTAATGATGAACAGAATAAATCTTTTAAAAATTGTCCTTTGACTCCAAAATTACCCTTAGCTAATCTCAAGCAAACATGCAGTCAGTGGAACCCTGTACAGTTGCAAAGGTACACTGATGTAGAGCTGTGTGAAGGCCTTAATAATTAAATTATTACCTGACTCATTTCATATGCAAGTTTAGATTGCCACAGTAAGAAAACTTTACACTTCAGAGGTTTAATTCTACTTTCAAGCTGTACTTAATAACCCAGTATTCCAAAATGTTCCAACAGCTGTAGATTTAATCTCTAGACACCTCTATCCTGTCTAAAGGATCAAACATATTGCAAGCAAATGTTGCGAATTCTAAATTAAGCTTTTATCATGAACACTAGTTAATACGCTTCATTTTGCTCTATGGTGTGAAGAAAAGTAAATGAAAGCTAAAACGCTGTAAATGTATCTGAGGAGTAAAATATTCTCAGTATTCTTCTACAGTTTCAACCATGTGAAGCTAAGAAGACCATATTTTGGAAGCTTTTCAAATTTTTAGGGTCAAGTTATCAAATAATTTATGTCATGCAGGCTTTCATGTACTGAGGAGTTCCTTAGAAAATCCTAAACATAAGAGGAGGAAAAACTTAGCTTGACTACAGCATCAGCTCACAGCGTGGCATATAACGCTACCAGTTAATAGCTTCAAAGATTAACCGATACTTCAAAACAAGTCCCTGCATTTTATACTTTGTCACCCCCCTTAGAAAGTATTAATTTCTTCTCCTTTCTGCCCACTGCTACATTGGCACAAGAACTCCCTTTCTCCAGGAATGATGGTCTTATTTGACATTCAGCCACAAGGCTGAAACTGTTTCTTCTTCTGAGTGTAGCCTTCACAAATTATGCTCCACTCAATTACTTGTAGAGGGGAGGATTTCATAATTCTGCCATTAATAGGGCACTATAAGCTCAATCCAAGTCTTGAGTCATTCCCAGATGTTCCACTTGAGTTTTGGTAGTGATGTTATTCACTTCATAAGTCTCTGTTAAGAAAGCTAGGTAGTAAAGCAATTAAACCAAAAAAAAAAAAAAAAAAAAAAGGAAAAGATTATTTTGAGAGGAAAACTTTTAAAATTGGAGAGTTTTCATTCACCTCACAGAATTATTTTCCACCTCTTGGTTATAATCTAATAAAAGTTGCCTTCTGAGAGACTTATTCTGCATTATTCCTTTGCAATAGTCTCTCCATTGTCTTTTGTGCAGACTTCTTCTTATCTCAGCCTTGACTAATACAACACAGAAAGATTTGTTTGGAGGTAGTTTTTCTTCAGATATTTGTTTCTTTTTTTATTGTTTATTCAACCCATTAAACTAAACCAATACAGTCAATTCAGTAGACATCTCAGCAGTTGAATTCATAAAGGTTTTTTGATTTAAAATTCTATATGAGATTTCAGAGTTTCCTTTGCAGGAGTCTCCAAATATATACAATTATTTTCTTGATGTTTCAGTATTTTTACAATGGGTGAATGAACTATTTGAATGGTTATCAGTGTACATCTCTCTCTATGTTTTTTACCTGTGAAATTCCACTGTAAAATATCAGTATTTTTAAAGACAAAATGAGAAATAGCAACACAACTGTTTTTGTTCAATTCACACACTTTAAAACCACCTTTTGTTGTGCAGGAGAAATGTGAATATAAATATAAATAGATAAAATGGAGGAAAAGAGGCTTTTATCTGTGTATCAGGACACAAAATGACATGTTATACCTAGTTTTATATGGAATATTCGCAGTTGTTTTCCGTTAAGTTCACCTAGATGGTGTAACACAGAAGGCTAGAACACTATTAGACAAATGCATGCTACAGAATATTCCAAGGAGAAGGTGAACAGAGGGATGTCAGCTACACAACACATTTCCATGATAGTATAACAGAAAGACATGTTGACTTTCATGATGTTATACTGACTATGGTGAAAAAGTAGTTATCCTTTAGTGTCAGACAAAAGCCTTCTTAACTACAAAATCCTCCAAAGGTCTTTTACTTGGTGCTTACCTCTTTCATGTGCCTAGTACAATAGCAAATCCATCATTATGTTTGTATCTTTCCCTTATCCTTGTCCTCATTCTCATTATAGACCAATATGGCCATGTAGGAAGATCAGGAATACTTTTCTACAAAACCCTACATATGTATTTGTGAGAAGGCCAATTAGATAGATGCTCCTATTACTTTGCATACACTTTAGCTAACCCCAGACAGGAACTAGCTGGGTACCCTATCATTGCCTTTAGGATATACAGTTGGAATTTGTCCATAGCTTACAATGCACAGCATAGTAGTTTCTAGTATATACACTTCTAACTAGTGACTGATGCTCTGAAAAAACATATTTTCTGCTTTTCTTCTCCTTCCTTTAGTTCAAAATTCTTTATGGCTTTTTTTCCATCCTGATACACATATTACAGGAAATCATTAATATGCTAAACAATCCCCACTAGTATCTGCATAAAAAGGACAACATTTTATTATATCTAATCACATGGAGTGAATTGCAAACTGAGAAAGTGTCTGGGGATGTCACAAATCTTTACACCCACAAGGCACAGGAATTAAAACACTGTAGCTTTTTATTGTGTACTTTTAAAACCAATGAATACAGCAATGAGTTATCAGCACTTGCTATTGTAAATAATGTAAATATATTTCCTTGTCTTTTTTTCTGCATCAAAAGTCCAAGTTTTGAATGCATTTTCATTTTGTAAAGTGGAAAAAAAAATTAAAAATCTCGCAAACAAATAACAGCAAAAAGCTAAAATGAAAGCCAACCTAACAAAAACCCTCTACAAAACAAAGCATGAGAGAAATGCAAGAAAATTAAAAAGTAACAATGAAGGAGCAACTGGACTAATCCTGGTTTTGCTTACCATAGAAGATGGCTTTCCATCCAACTCCTGCAATATATCTTGCCCCCTTCTTTTTCCAAAATTGCCACAAACAGCGTAAGTTGTGGAAATGGTAATAGTGACATGAGTTTAATATTAGCATTATTGGAAGAGCTGAGATACAGATTTCTACTGCTTTTACCTCTCTTCAAAGTACTTTCAGTATGTTGATTATCCATCCAGCTGGGGGAAATACTGATTATGTTTGGTTGTTCAACAAAGACTTATGTATAACCAGGTTGTATGACCAGCAAGAATATATGTGTTGATTGACCAACAATCTTAGAGGTCTGAGATGCATCCAAGTTGCTAAACCATCGGAACAGCCTATAAAACCTCTTAGCCACCAGTGGGTGCAGAAATTTCTTTATGTATGGATACAATTTATTAGTTATGTAACACAGAGACTGTTTCTCTGCCTAATATGGGGAATAATCAAAACAAATGTTAAGGGACTGGGCCAAAGGAACAGAGGGAGAAGAAAACAAAAATCTTAGGATATGTCTATATCAGAAATTATTTCAGCCCTTGAGAAAAAGATCTGTAGAGCAAAGCAGATGGTGCCAAAGATCCAATATTCAACATCTGCTTTTCAGAGGGTTTCTTCACATTAGCTGTTGCTTGATCCTAAGAGATAAATGCTCATTAATGTCAAGAATGTCTTAGGTGTGCGTATGGGGTGCATCAACTGGTTTAGATTAATCTAAGAGGAATCTAGTTTGTGAGCTCCAAGCCTCCACTGTGATGCAATCCAGTGACTGGGAACAATAAGATTTGCTTTGCACTCTTTATCTAAACAAATTGTAGAAACACTGTGGGGCATTAAGAATAGCTTATTCCTTTTCCTGTATTTTGTTCAGTGTTTGTAGGCTGTATATACGCAGTGCATTGTATATCAATGTGTACTTAAGGATGTTAGTAATGACTAATAGAAATATTTTATTTTAAGGAAAACACATTACGAATTTTCTTAGGTGCAGGATGGAAAATCATTTACTAAGAAATCTATAGCTGATAAAACTCTAGTTCTTACTTCAAAGATACAGACTGTGTTAAGAGTGACTGAGATGCTAATTTTGCATCATAATTTCTTTTCTGTATTTTTTCAGTATGAGCATTCCCTCCCTCATAGACTAAATTTTGCTAATTAGGTCTTAAATTCACAAAACATAGTCAGTTTATTGAAGTTATCTATCTGAAATGATCTGAAGAGTGTTCATCCTAAATTCCTTGAAATACTGTAACAGTCCAAAAATTAAACAGGTGAATAAAGTGAAAACTGGTAGCAAACCATGTTTTATAATGGCAGAAACAGGATTTTATTTTATCTGATCAAACAAATTTATGTCAGCATCTTCGAGACTTTCATTGAATCATCCCTGACACGAGTGTCAAAAGTTAGCTTAGTGCTCTGGGACTGTAATTCTTTGCAATATTTTGCAAGAGGAATGATGAAAAGCCCTAAGAGGGTGTCCAAGGTCAAAAGCACAGGATTCATAAACAATCCCAGAGATTTTGAAGATGAACAGAGAGTGCTCCACAAGTGTATGCAGTGAAAAAGATTTTTCACTTAACAATGTGAATGTATGCAACTTCAGAATATTTAACTAGGCAATATTGAAAGGTTTCTAAGCTTGTCAACAGAGACTTAAAAATATGTGAAATAATCATATTTGATATTCAAAATACTTTTTTACTTTAATAAGATCAAGATCACCAACAATACCGAATGTATTTCTTTCAGTATTTTGCTGTACAAAAAAGTGAAATTATCACAATGTTAATAGTGCAGAAATATGTACAAAGAGGTTAAGTGACTCTTTTATGTGCAAAATGGAAAGACAGAATCAGACATATTTAAATTCATTCTTACTCTGTTCATTGCACTATATAGTTTGAAATAACAATGCACGCAAAATTGACAGTCACCAAAATATCAACTAAGATTTGAGCCCAAACAAACATAATGTACCAAGAGTTTTGATACTTCCCTGCTAGCAAATGCTCTTTTCAAAAACAAAAGAAACATTGGAAATGAACAGCAGTTGATGAATTTGCAACCTGATATTCTCTAAATTTATCCTTTTTTATAATCAAAATGGTCTCGCAATTTCCATTGATAATTTAAAAAAAAAAGCAAGCTAAGCTCTTTCGATCAATCCATGCCATCCAAAGCTTAGGAAAATGTTCCCTTTGCAAAGATAGAAAAATAACCAAATGAGAAAATATTCTGAAAACCTCATGAAAATGTGTAAGGGAAAGGAAATTACCTAAAAGAATGTGGGAAAAAAGCAAAGGAATGAAGAAAAATGTTTGACTATTCTATCTGAAAAATTTTATACTCTTTATTAAATATTTGTATTTAAGAAATGCAGTTCTGTATACAGTTCTGAAATATGTACAAGCAAAACGTGACACAGACAACAGCTTGCAGCTACTTGCAGTACGAAATTCTGCACTCTTCAAAGGAAGATAACTCTTCTCTAACCACAGTGAACTGCTGTTCCAACACATCTGAGTGTGTGCTATATTTGTACCAAGAAAAACATATACAGCCAACACAAATGTCTCAAGGAGAGCAAATAGGCACATAATATACTACAGAGGATCAGTAAGGAAAAAAAAGGAAAACAGAGTATAGAACATTGAGGTTGAAAACAATTTTACATGAAGATCTTTGTTAGCAATATCCCTTATTTTTCCTCCTCTTAACTTTATCAGGCAGATTTGATTTCCTAATTTTCCCTCTCATTTTCTGTTTCTAGTATTATCTCTGTACACTCTCTAGTAGTTTTCATCAGCTGAAAATTCTCGTTACAAATCTTAACATAAAGTTAATGTGATAACTAAAGGCCACACTATGCACTTTAAGTTAAGCATACCAGAAATAACTGTAGAAATATTAGTTCAGTATAAGGATTATTCTGGATGTATCAATCAGTGCAAGAAGTGTGATCTGAAAACAGTAGCACAACCAAATATGACTTTAAAAAAAACCCAAACCCTGAGTTAATTGATTTATCTTTAACACCAGCATCTCTATAGTACACTGAGAATTGTCATATGAATATAGAAGTAATGGCCTGCACTCAGATGAATGAATTTTTTTTCATGGTTCAAGACTAATGACAGACAGGATTTGACTATTGAAACAAATCTCTTGGTATACACTTTCAATCCCGATTATATAAAATTAGTCATCTACCTTTATATTTTATAAAAAATGATACATGATTTCATTTTCAATATGCTAGCAAGGAACTTAAATTTCCAGTGAAATAATGATGTTAAGCAATCATTTCCAGGTAGCCACACAACTTTTTTTCTGAAATTTTTTTTTGCGAACAGAACTACATTCACATACATAGTTATAAAATCTTCTCTGTTCATACACACTGTTATAAATCAATATTCCTTTAAAATTAAGAATGTTTTAAATAAACATTAACAGATAGTCAAGAGTTGTTTAGCCTCTTATTTTTTTGATGATAAGTGGCAAAGGGGAAGCCCAGAAAGGCAGAGATCTGAACTATTTGCTAAGGTTTCATTGTCAGATTTATCCTACAGAATATTCCCATTTAAAATTATTTTGAAGCTCCCATTGATTTCATCAAGGAAAAACTGTATACTGAGCAAGATCATAATTATGAAAAGTCAGTGCTTCTCATTTACTTTTGTTAGGTAGAAACATCTTAGAACTATGTACTATATCTGGTTCTAGCCAATAAATAGCTAATAAAATTAAAATTCACAGAGGAAAAAGGGTAAAGTTCCATTAAAATTACTTATAACAATTGTTTACTGTTTTATATCGTTAATGATTTCCTTAGTAGGATTTGGAAAACATTTTAATTTAGGGTATGATATTTATAATCTTAATATTATAAGTCTATCAACTAAAGAACTTATAGAATTTGATTCAGGTTATTTTATATCCTATTTTTTAAACTTAGGTAATTTCTATTTCTGTGTTAATTTTAATTAACATAGAAAATTAACTTGTTAAGAATGCACAAGGTCAATTCTGTTCTGTATATATGGATTTAACGTGAAAAAAAACTCCGACTGTATTACTTTGAACTTGAGTGGGAATGAAGAATGCAGAATTTTTTTTCCAAAAGCCTATTTCTCAGTTGTTTATATTTGTGTTACTTGACAGCAATAGTCATTGCAACAGTTGCTGTCATGAGCAAAGCAAATTTGATTCAGCTGCTGCTAATCTTGTATAAACACTAAACTGCTAATTGAAAAGCTAATTATGATGATAGACTGATGAGAAGCACATAGGACAGGATGATACAAATCCATGGAACGCTTATTATAAATCAGGTGGTGTACTTTGAAACTAAAAGTGTTACAGATATCTTTCCCGTGTTAAAGCAGGGATATTAATGTTATGCTTTGGATGGCTAGCCGTTGTTTTAACTTCAAAACTTTCAATTACAACATAGTGGACTTCAAGCACTCAGAACAGAAAAGTCCAGGATATTGTATAGGTCAATTCTATCAGTAGTGAATTTAATGGAAATGTTGAATACACAGGAAAATGGGAGACAGCATAAAATGCTCATAAATGCAAAGAATGAGAATTCATCAAGTAAGAACTCTATTTTTCTTAAGTCGTTTAATTTTTGACCAGATACCAGTATATATTTGAACTGTGGGAAGGTCAGATGAACAAGAATTTGAATCCTTTTCTGTTAGGGTATTTGTGAAAGTTTGCAGTGGATCACAGTGGAAGTCTGTGCCAAAGTAGGACCTATCTGCAAATTTTCTTACATGGTGTGGTAATTACTGGACCAGTCTTATTCCTAAACCATGCCACCTATATGTCTAAGTAACTGCATAGTACTCTATATGAGAGAAAGACCAGAAATGGACATCAGGTTCTTTTCCTATAAATATTTAACAGAGTATAAAAAAGACTTAATGATTTAGATGTTATAAATAACACACTGTAAATATGTTTTTCATTATAGTTCAATTTTTTAAGTTTTATTTAATTAGATTTTAATGCTAATATAGTTAAGAGTTTAAAAAATAAAACTGCAATGTGTATCCATATCAGAGACTAACTTTTAGATGTAATATCTGAATCAAAAAGTGAGTATTAGTACTTGGCATAGATTTACTGAATTTTCTCGTCAAAGTTTCTTGTACTCTCTCGTACGCAACACTGTGCCATGGTCTAGATGATGGTTGGTGTTAGTGTTAGGTTATAGGTTGGACTTGATGATCTCAGAGGTCCTTTCCAACCTTATGATACTGTGATACTGTGATACTGTGATAGTGCAGGCCTGGAGAGGAATGGACAAAAGCTGCCTGGTGGAAAAGGACGTGAGGGTGTTGGTTGATAACTGTCTGAATATGAGCCACCAGTGTGCCCAGGTGGCCAAAGCATACTGGATTGTACCAGAAATAATGTGGCCAGCAGTACTAGGGAAAGGATTGTCCCCCTGTACTCGGCACTAACGAGGCCACACCTCAAATCCTGTGTTCAGTTTTGGGCCCCTCAGTAGAAGAAAGACATTGAGGTGCTAGAGCATGTGCAAAGAAGGGCAATAAAGCTGGTAAAGGGTCTAGAGCACAAGTGTTGTGAGGATTGGCTCAGGGAACTGGGACTGTTTAGTCTGGAGAAGAGGATGCTGACAGGAAATCTTATTGCTCTCTGTAACTACCTAAAAGGAGGTTGTAGTGAGGTGAGTGTTCATCTCTTCCCCCAAGTATCAAGCAATAGGACAGGAGGAAACGGCCTCAAGTTGTGCCACAGGAGGTTTAGACTGGATATTAGAAAAATGATCAGTGAAAGGGTTACTAAGCATTTGAACAGGTTGCCCAGGAAAGTGAGTACTCATCCCTGACATATTTAAAAGATGTGTAGACGTGGTACTTAGGGACATAGTTTAGTGGTGGACTTGACAGTGTGAGGTTAAGGGCTGGACTTAATCATCTCAAAGGTCTTTTTCAACCTAAATGATTCTGTTATTCTATTCTATGATTCCATTGCGAAAAAAAAAGTCTTCTTAAATCTTTTAGCAACATCAAATAATTTTTCTGTTCGTGTGGTCAATAACATTACTTAGACACACTCTACCACAAGAAAAATCTCTGACTAATGATCTCAACATGAAAATATTTGCCAAAAATTATTGTAGTGTTCTATGAAAAAATTGGGAGTGATATACACCTAGTGAGAAATAAGAAAAGGCAATACTGGTGAAAATCATGTAGGAATTGTGCCAAAAGCGCATCATATTTCATATATGGGCACAGTTCTCACTGGCAGTGACTCAGTAGCTACTGGGAGTAACACACTTAATGGAATTAAGAAATATGTATTAGAAAGCACAAGCTAAATCAGAATCAAACCTGAAATTCCGTGTTATCTTTAGTTTTACATTGTTTACTAATGCTTTACAACAATTTGTGTTGCAGCATAACAGTTTCTTTGCATTGAAAAGTACTGTAGCAATTATTAGATCAGGGGTGCCAAGCTCACAGCCTGCAGGCTGAATTCGGCCCTCCACCTTGTTTTATCCAGCCCAGCACCTTGTTTGTACCCAGAGGCAGTGCCGAGCTCCTTGCCCCTATGCCCCTGCCAGCGCTGGTCATGAGTGCATCATGTCACGTTTGTGACACTGCAGGAGTAGAAGAATGGCAGGAGCCATGAATTTGACAGACCTGTATTAGATGCATTCAGTTTTTCTAATAAAAGCTTAGTTTTACATAGAGTAATTCACATGCAGTATTTTAACATCCCATGTTTTAGATGTCAGAGAACCCACATCCTAGTAGATTGCGAATATCTCCAATTCAATTCTCATCTCTCTGATTTTATCTTTAAGATTAAAAATGTATATTTCCAAATCATCATGTGAACAATCCTGTATGGTATCATTATTGATGCTTTTTGATAAAAACTTGTGTGCATATGTCCTTCCTTTTGCCACAGATTTTTTGTGAAAAGGACTGAACTTCAGATTTAAAGCTTAAGTTTTTCCAATCTGCTTGCCATGGCTTTTATGCATTATCCTGACATGGAGGAGATAATTTAGACCAAGTAGGTCAGAATCACTGAAAATTGTCTCCCTCATCCAGTTTCCCCAATGAAGCATAAAGTAAACCTCTATGTCTGATGAATCTGTTTTATACTCATACACAAATCATTTTTAGGAGACCAACAAGCAAAACTGATCAGACCTACAAGTTTTTTTCAGGAGGTGAAATATTTTCTCAAGGAGACAGAAACCTAGATGGACAGATTTCACTGGGAATAGTTGTTAACCCTTTTTAAAGAATTAATATCCATAATTTATATTAAAAAAATATAATAACTACGTTTTTTGTATTTTACTTCTCTGACTTCTTTGTGAATGTTTGGTGGCTCTACAGGGTCCCAAAAATACATCATGGGTGTATACCTGTAAAAGAAAACAACTATTTGTAATTACTGATAAAAGAAAAAACATGTCAATCCAGTTTTCTAAGAAAGACTTTTATTAACATATTGAATTTTATGAAATTGTATGTGCTATACTGATATATTTGTAGGTAGACATCATGATTAAACTTTTGGCAAATGCAACTTCTGTTCTGTCCTTAATGCAGGCACAAGTGCCAAAGTCTAATGAAATTTGATTGGACTTTTATTAAGTTAATTGCATAGGGCTTTCAAATGCTAACCTTGATAAAAGGACTGGACCTATTATCTTCAGTGGTGTCTAGACCAGTAAATGCTTGTTCAAAGTAACTCCAAATAAAAAAGGAGAAAAGGAAAACTGTAGTCTCATCGTTTGGGGAAAAAAAAATAAGAAAGCAGACTGTTTTGCCTAGAAGCAGTCTCTAAATAACAGTAAATCTAAAACACTCATTTTGTAAGAGACAGATCTGCTGAACTCTGGTCAGTGACACCACAGGAAAAGTCAAGAAGATTGGTGAGAACCTGAAATTTATGTCTTACATTTCATAATGTTCTTCTCTTTCTGTAAAAAGCACTGAATTATTAGTGCCATGCTAGTAAGGTCAGTTGGGTTATCTGAACAGTCTCCTTTCTACTTAATAAATGAATGAATTTTATCACAGGTTCATTTATTTTGCTGCCCAGTAATTAATTGACATATTTGGAAGTAATAAGCCACAGGACGGTGTTGTCCTTATCAAAAATATATGCAAACCTGCAATGAGTACCTTTAGGTAGAAAATTATATCTTTCTAATCAGTGGAGTTGTGAAACGGTCTTTCTACACAATAACATCAAAAAGAAGTCTGACTACTCTCAAAAAATTGACCAGTCCATATAAGGCAATACTGGAATATCATCCAAAGTCATCCTTATTCTAAGGTTTTCATGTTTTTATTCAATATAGTCTTAAAAATAAAATAAGTTAACATATTCCTAGCAATTACTGAATGGAATTCTGTACTCTGGAATAACTGTACTCTGTTAGATTCTGTTAACACATAGAAGAAAGTTATACTTTAATAATGCAACCTCTGCAACCATATCTTCTTCCCAAAATTAGAGAGGTAAGCTACAGAGAAATATAAAAGATGAGCCATGTTAGTATAGTCCTCAGAATAATTATCACTTTTCCAATGTCTTTGTCAAAAACATTTGTCAAAAAAACATTTCTCCCGTTTATTACAATTACCTGAAAAAAACTACCTTGAATTAATATTTTAATTCTATATTCCACCAATGACTAGTAACAAATAGAAGTACTGTTCCAAGTAAATTCTAAGTTAAAGCTGGGTGGTGGATGCTGCATTAAATTTCCTTTGGAAGGTGTCTTCTAGAGGTTCGTTATTGATTTCAAATATGCAACATTTTCCAGCCCAGTTTATACTTGCTGCAATGTAGTATTTTAGCATTTAGGAGATATTTCTGTCTTTTTCAGCTCCATAGCAGGTCAATAATTGAACAAGGCCTCAATTACACTGAAGATTTTAAGTTGTCCTGACACTTTCGATGCTGCATTTGCTGTAAAAAATTATAGTTGTGTAGATTGCAATTTTCACTTTGCTTTTCACAGCTACGTACAATATTGCTGCTGTAAGAAGGTATATTCCCAAAACAGTTTTTCTCACATCCAGCTAAAAAGAAGTGGAAAGATATCTATATCCCTGTCAAACCCAAGATTTTGTTTCTACAACCTGACAGTATACAATCCTTACAAGCATTTGTGCAATGAATAACAGAAAACAACATATAATATGTCGTATGATATGGCCTTCCCTACTCTCAGTATGCATTCTTTTGCTATGTGCCAATGGCAGTAGTATTAATGTCAAAGCAAAAAGGTTAAAATTGAATTATAAATAAATTTATGAACTATTATCTTACATTTTTTCTCTCATACCCATTGTTCAGAAGGAACACTTTCTATCTTCCATTGGCTTTGAGCATTACTGTATTGTATCATTTGGTAAGCCTTAAGAAGTTACAGTAGAATCACTGTATGTTGGTAGATTTGTAAGAATAACAAAATTATGGGAAAAAAAAGTAAATTACAATTAAAGTGGCAACTACAGTGTATAAGGAATGGGAGATAATCAGTATTTCAGGCAAAGGTTTGTTATGCAGTTAGTCCAAAGTAGAAAAGATCACCCTCTCACATCAATTTTTTTTCCTGGTGCATCTGTGGTGAACAACACTAGGAAGAATCAGCTGAAGTTATGCACACATTCCACTCCCTCATGTCGATGTTCACTTCTCCTGATGCATCACACCTTCCAGGAAAAAAATCACAGGTCTGAAAGTTCAGGTGGAACCTACGGTATAGCTCTCTGGTGATGTCTAGGTGGACAGTCTTTGTGCAACATGAATATTACATTTTTGAATTCTGCATTGAAAAACTGGAATCTGGAAGGTGTAAGAGAGAAGTAACTTATACAGTCAGTCCTGTGAAAATTATTTTTTTTAAAACCTGATTTATAATCACACAGAATCTTAATGTATTTCTTTTCTGGTAATGATTTTTCACTGTGGATTTTTGTTCTTTCTTGATGCTTGCTATTTTGATATAATAAAAAATTTGCAGGACGTCAAAATTCATACATCAAGAGCAATTATACATATGTTTAATTTCTCTTGGTCTCCTTAACAATTGCAAGAGCTCTATGCAAGAAGGGAATTTCTAGTCAGTTGCTGCAATGTAATGTTCTATTAGAAGAAAGGCTGGAAACAAGTATGATTTGCCATGTTCAATTTTTTAAGTTGTCTGCGTTTTTTTCTGTGGAGTTGTAGTTGTTGATGATTCAGTCTGCAAAGTGCAGTTGAGAAACCTTCAGTTCAAGTTAGATTTATGTGGATCAATTGGGTAATACCCACAAAGACAAATGAGAGAATGCAGTAGTTGCTTCATTCTTCTACCACTGTCAGTAGTTACCAAGTTGTGGTCCTTTATCCTGTCTGAGATCCTTTAGCCATGTCACCTTTGTTATCTATGGCAACAGGAACTAATGATCACTTGTGCTCCTTATAACTTTACCCTTCTGAAGTTGTAAATATGAGTCTAGGCCAACGAGAACATCTTTTCACTAACAGTGCAAGTGAATGGTTGCTTCCTCTCTGTGTTAACAGGTTATTGACCTCAGATCTGCCACAAGTATTCAGTCTTGTTTCCCTTCTTTTCCTTCGCATCTTTCCAGAAAGGTAGTGTCAGTCAATTTGTCCAGTCATTCTTTTCGCATGCAAAAGAATGTGAGAAGGTTGTGAGAAGGGGAGTTTCATTTGCCACTCTGTGTTTGCAGTAGGCCTAAAGATAACTGTTCTTCCAAATTCAAATTACACTTTTGCTTTATAACTGCTTTCCTCTATTAGTTTCTGCTTGTGCATCATCAAGAACACCTACTTTATCCTCCTGGAATTTCTAATTAATATTGGAAATGCATGAGTCATTTATTACTGACAGATTCACATTACTTTTAAGTATTTGCCTAGTTTTAACTGTACATACTTCTTTTGATTAAATCTCAACAAAAATAAGAAGAAGCAATGGTTCAACAGAAATATTTCTGATTAACGAAAGGCAGCTACAGGAATGACAAACACTACAGGTTAATAGGGTTTTGATTGTTTGAATTGACTGAAAAGGTCTCTCAAGTGATGTTTTTTCAAATTCAGTTTAGGTGGTAGGAGCATGTTTATTGTATATTAGGCGTTGTTTTTATGTCATCTTGTTACTATGAATTCATTTTGTATTTAATAGTAAAACAAGGCTAGGGTCTCTAAGCTTGACATGTGCCCTGTACCTTTGCTAAAAGAATTTTTAAAATAACAGGTGTAATGAGAGTCTAATATAATAAACAGGTCTGTTTATTATAAACAAGTATTACAGACGAAAGCAAATTTACAGAACTGATGCCAAATGCAAATATAATGAGCTGCGATAGAAATGCAGCCAAGAAAATGCAAGAGGGAGGAGAAAGAAAGTAAGAGTTTTTTTTTTTAAAATGTATTTAGTTCTTTTCATGCTTTTTCATTAAATGTCTCCTTGGTCAGAAGAATTTCCTATCTCAAACTTCACAAATACATTACAAAATTTTACTTTTCTATTGTTAGTCTTAAAAAGATCATAAAACCACTCATTAATTGTAGAGACAGTATTTTAACTCTAGATTGTAAGGGAGAGGCACATAAGCTGCTTAAATCTGCCTCAGACACCAAGTCATTCAAAGTCAAAATCAGATCTGATGCAATCATGGATAGCTATATTTGGTTGATTTATAAAATGCACATTAACAATTGTCACATTATTCACCTGAAGAGATTTAGGAACACTTGCCTCAAGGTATTAAAATAATCACTCTCTAAATAATCCTTGAAATACCATTTTGTGTCTTTTAAATTTGCATATAAGGAAAATATGATACTTTAGTCAAGTTGTATTATTGTGCTTTGAGATCAGATGATAATTAGTATATAGCCATAGGAAGTATTATGATAAAGGGTGACCGATTCTGCTCTCTCAACCTATGTAAATCTAGAATCATTTCATGTTTGTTAATGCAGACCTTTATTTTCTCATCACAATGGCAGAGAGGAGGATATTGGCCAATAAAAATTATCAGAAAGAAGGAGTATAGAGTAAATGTGTTTCAAAGTGGGAAAAACCAATACTGTAAAGGACAGTGAAATACTAACTGAGCAATGAAATAAAAAATTTTTCATTGCATTCATTGTTCAGAAGATAAAGTAGACTGTAGAGGCTGACAAAGTGAGAAAAGAGCATTTAATAATCAGGTGCTTTAAAATATCAAACAGAAGAAAATAATCTAAGGTCAAAAATATAAAATGTTTCAAATATTAAGTAAAAATAATATAGGCTGTACAGTGAATGCAGATTACAGAAAATATTGTAACATTCAAATAATGTGAAAAGTGAAGAATCTCAGAGTATGCCTTGAGAAGTTCTACTAATTTATTTTCAAAAAGATATCACAGAAATAGGGAAGTCGCAGGGAAGGCGAATGTGATATATACTAGAAACCAAAAATCTTCAAGAAGACTAGAGAAAGTAAGCTTTATTGTTAAGCTTAGGAAGGGAGTTAAGATGGGATCTTAGTGCAGACAGCTACCTAATGGCAGGTAGTGGGCGTATTATAGAAACATGGAATGGTTTAGGTAGAAAGGAGCTTTAGGCATCATCTAGTTCAATCCCACCCTGCCACAAACAAGTACAACTTCTGCTCAATTAGGTTGCTGCAACCTGATTTTACAGTGAGGAAGGGGCATCCATAACTTCTCTGGGCAAAACATTCCAGGGTATTATGAGCCTTATCACAAAAAATTTTTTGATTATGTCCAATTTAAATCCATCCTCTTTTAGTTTAAAACCATTGTTCTTCTCTTGTCACTACAAGCCCTGCTAAAATGTTTCTCCCATCTTTCTTAAAAACGCCCTTTAAATATCAAAAGGCCACAACATGATCTCCCTGGAAACTTCTCTTCTCTGGGCCAAACAACCCCAAATTTTCAGCCGTTCTTTATAGGGAAGGTGTTTCATCCCTCTGATCATTTTCATGACCCTCCTCCTGATGCTGTCTAACCATTCCCTTCTTGGACATACAGCATGAAAGGGCAAAACCCAACAGCAAAACTTGCCAGAACGGATATTCTAGTTAGGAACATTTCTTCACTATGAAGTTGGTCAAAGTCCATAGTGTATTGTGAAGATGTGGAACCCTGCTTTTTTCATATACTTAAAACTTGACTACTTAAGGCCACATGCAACCTCCTCTGATGATTCCTGCTCTGAGCAGAGGCTTGGACTAGATGACTTTCAGAGATCCCTTTCAATCTGTGTTTTTCCATGAAACTTAGAAAAGCGTTTGTTGAATGTGGTCAGTTTCTTGCGCAACAACATTTCCTTTACCTTTCAGAGTCTTTAATGATAGTTTGAGGAATTTTACTAGACACACGAACAATTGTGTCTGACATTAATCAATGCTGCACTAGGCAAAATTTCTTGGTAAATTCTATATCAGTAGCCATGTCAAGCGTAGGCAAGGAAGTTTATACTCATACCAAATACAGATCGAGAGCCTTTCATTGTGAAAGTGGATAATACATAACACATAACAACCACATGGTTCGTATCCGATCTGACACCCATAGACAGATTTTCAAATAATCAACAAGGTTGGATCAACAAGGTACTTTGAAATGTTGAGGATACCTGACTAGGGTTGCATGCCTATTCTGAAAATTGTGTCAAGGGGGATTAACTCAAGTTTCTTTCTTGAGCTGAATTCTTTTAATAACCAGTCAAAAGTGAGAAGAAAGTTGGCAGACTCTGAAGTTTTACAGTTCTAAATTCTGAAATCCAAAACTGTACCTAAAACTAGAAAGCGTGATTAAAGGTCTTATTGCACTTGTGGGAAAGAGAATGGCTTCAAAACATCTAGGTTAACCGTTTGAATCTGAAGACTATGCTCTTAAGGAGACTCACAAAATGAGCAAAGTTAAAGTTCCTTGTTACAATATGTTTTTCAGTTATTTGAATGAAGTTTCTATAAAAGGAAAATAATTTCTTGTATCTGAGTGACTTGAAAATTATTACTGTTTTACTGAAAGAAAAAGAGAAAAAAATAAAATCCATTGTTATTAAAACTAGTTTAAACATAATGAAATCTTGCTGTTTAATATCAATAATATTTGTCCTGAAAACAAAAACAGCAAATGAAGTGGTGTAAATGTCAGCAGATAGGGCTTTATTTCTGTTTTTCACATTATCCTCATATGTAAATTGTTTTGCTTTGTTTTTCTCTACACAACATGTCTCACTTTTTGTTCTTCTTTTCTTAGACAACTGTACACTCTTCCTAACAACGACACTGCATTCTTGCTTGTTTGTGTTTTTCCCAGTATAAAAAGTCTCCTGTAGTTGGAACACCTAAATAATGCCTTAGCAAACATTAGTAATGTAACAATCTCAGAAATTCTACAAGCATTTATTCAGATTCAGGCCATCAGGTAAATGTAGTACAAAAAAATTACATCCTGTGGCAAGACCCTCTAATTTATGTCACTGCATTACCTGAAATCTTTAGTCAAATAAAATAACTTTTTAAATTGTCTGTTTAAATTGTTCTCATTTTGTTGTCTCAGGCAATATACAGACACATAACGAGACTGTATGTCCTGGTAAAACAAGATCTCTAAACAGCTTGATCTCTAAGTGAATGCGGTGGGAAATTTTTTAAAAGCAGTCAAATACAAAATGAGTATATGAGAAGTGAAGAAACAAAAAAAGAATTCAAAGGCAGATCTAAAGGGCATTAAAGTCAATGGTCCAACATCCCTTGCAAAACAAGCTTTGGAATCAGATTCTTAATCAGCAGAGAAGAAAATCTGGCTCTGCCACATCCCATAAATTAACAAGTCTATCTTCCTTGGAAACTCTAAAATAAATTGACAGTCTACAACTGTAGTGAATAAAATCCTAGCTGATGTATAAAAGGAAATATAAAGAACATATATTCATTAGGACACTGAGCAATTAATGAATTTATGAACAAGCAGTCACAGTTAGCAGAAGGATAGCAAGCCCTCCATAATACCCCCTTCTACATTCCTGATGTTCTCCACCCACTACACTCTCAGTCTCAGAGTTTCAGTGGATTTGTCACCAGTTTGTTCTATGTAATATTTATGCAATGATCTATATCTGTCAGCAAATGGAAGAAACAGCACAAAGTTGCTCTAAATGTCTGCATTTAAGTAGTTTGAAAGACTTACATGGCACCATCAGTATCATTTTTACCAGAAGTGAATTCCTTGAAAGGATTTTTACAGATTATAAACTATTTTGAAACTTCTTCCTGCTGTGCATGGGACTTGTTTCCACAGTGTTTAGGAGTGTTTATGTGATCACCTTGAAAAGTAGAATATTGTTTTAAGAAGTAACTTCTTTCTTATTGCTCCTTACTACACCCACAACTCTCTTCTGGCAACCGATTTTAAGGGTGCCATTAATCCCTCAGAGCAAAGCAGGCTTTTAAATCTTTAAGGATCCAATTCTTGTATGTTTTCATGGATGACTAAACTCATGTGTGAATTCCTTGACTTTGTCTCTTCTAGATTTCCTTTCTAGTTCCGTCCTGTATTTCCTTATTCCTTCAGATATTCTGACTGAATTTACAAAGTGCCTCTGAATACTTAATTACTGAAATTATATTGAAAATAATTTCAATATTCATTGAAATATTTTGGGTTTAAAACCTTCATTGTGATTATGTGATGACGTCTCAATCATTACAGTTTTTATTATGTGATATTATTCATTTATAGCTAATATTACTTTGTAACTTTTCTAAGCACTAACTTACATTGTGCCTTTGCTCTGAAAACATATCTACAAAACCTATTTATTTCAACTAGGAGTTGAAATGATGCAATTTGATCAGATAACTTAAAATGTTCTGTGAAACTATTAAAGCACCAGTTTTCAGTAATAACATGGCTAACTAACTTACTTGATCACTCCAAGTTGTGTGGGTGGGTGGAAGTGGCTTTTGGAAAAAACTATTCTAGGAAGAGTTCTCCTGTTACTATGAGAATTCTCTATGAAGCTGCATTTTAGAGAACACAGTAAATCAGTGTAGTTCCTAATGCTGTCTCTTTAGAAACTGAATTACTTCCTCCTGGTACAGAGTCCTAACGAGCTAGAATTTTTTATATCAACAATTGTGATCTGTGTTAAGAACTTATTTTATTTTATCCCTTTCATAGAAAGGAATGATGTGGTTTGCAGGGAATACATGTAAGGTTTAGATGTGGAAACAGATATGAGAAAGCTGGAAAGCAAATAGTGCGACAGTTGACAGTGTGGAAGAAGCAGAGAAGATGAGAAGACCTGAAGTCAGCAGCGGGAAAGACTGAGATCTCTAGGGTCCAGAAGTCTTAAGGAGAATGAAGGCCTGAAAGAGCTGGAGGCTTGGTCCTCTCCTATGGTTCTGAGTCTACGAGGGCTCTTACGTAGTAGGATTGAAGTGTTTACCTACCTGGAATTCAAGGGAGTCCAAAAATTCTGGGGTATGAAGGAGCAAGGTATCACTATGATCTTTTACTTTTCTTTTCCCATTTCTAATATTCAGTTCTAACATTTCTGAGACACATATATAAGTAACTCACCGTAATTCTCTCTCATACTTATCCTCTTTCAGGTATAAATATAATGATTAAAGAGATTCAACTGTTGCAATTTTTTACAAATTTATCTTCTGCAATGCCAATCATCTGCTATATATTTCATTCCAGGGAGCTGAGAATGTAGATGTCTAAAACATCTACTGTATAGTGTACTAAACTTTATGTGAAATTATAATGCATTGTCCTTTGCACCATGTATATACACAGAGTTATAGAGCAGGTCTCTGCATACTGAAATGGAGCTTATCCTTTTTCCTTCTGTGGGAAGGCAAACACAACCCTGAAATACACAGGAACAACCACAATTTTATGCACATACGCAAGTGGACACAAAGTTCACCCCACAGTTTTTATGCTGTGTAAGAGGGTAGCCATTTTTTGCTACCTTAGTAATTTTTGTTGTAGTATTGTACAAAGAACTCGTACCATTTAGTGCATACCTAAATGATCTTAAAACATATCTTCACTTATCTGCTAGGTGATTAAAATTTACTGTATGGTACAGTGTTCTTATTGATTTATTCACCTTTTTCATAATATGTCTGAACTTTTTACCGAAATTCTTCATCTTTCACACAAACAGGAATTAAAGATTTAATAAAAATATTTTAAATGCAGAAAGATAGGCTTCCATCTATAAAAGTCCAACAACCAAAAAATAGACTGTTCCAATAACATTTTTATTTTAAAAAATGAAGAAAATCAACTACAATCACCTTCAAAAGAGTTCTCTTCTGAGTTGACACACAGCTGCATATACTGCTGCCAACGTTAAAAGCAAGTCTGCAGATCATTTTCTGAAAGGTTGTTGAGGTTCTCTGTTGCTTTTGTTCCAAATTCACATTATAATTCCGATAAACTTACATATTTTAAGCCCAGGCCAAAAATCTCAAGAAACCCAGAATGCTACAGGGAGTGTCCAGAGCACACATTTGCAAAGCTCAACATCCTAGCAGTAGCAGAGCATATCTTAGGTAAAAAGCCAAAGAGGCCTGGAAGAAAGATGCTATAGAAGTGGGGAACAAACTTACTAATGAAGTAATGTCTCCTGATAACCCAGAAAAAGGAACAGAAGTTATTCCTTTTATTCCAAATTAAAGCATGTTCAATTAGGCAATGATTTCTCAGTAGTGTTCATGGCATGTGACAAGTTTTTTCACTTCATCTCTTGCTTGCAATCATGGATGATAAGCTGCATATGGCTATGAAAAGCTATTTAATAACTTTTCAACTCAATTTTCTATAAGGAATTAATCAGAAATAAAACCATTTCAGTAAAATCTCCCATGTTGCCAAGACAATCGAAAGAATATCCCAAAAGATTTTTCTGTTTTTCTAATAAAAATATCATCCTGAAAAGTGCACTTTATTAACTCAAATTAACACAAAAACTGAACTTTGTGTTGATGTAGAATTCTGAAATCTCATTCATAAACATTATAGGTAATCATATATATAATTTTCTTTATTTTAATTAGCTGTTGTTAAAGATAAATCTTTGATTCTAAAAAGAACCCCAGAAACTATTGATTTATTAAACCTGTTAGCGACATAAACTTTTCACAGCATTTCTGATCGGTTGAAAAAATGATTCAGCATTAATCTTCTTCATTCAGTTAAAATTAAAAAAAATATTTATTCAACAAAGGATATCCAGTAGTCTGGTTACATTGGCTCCCTATATGACTGTAAGGTGAGTATGAATATTGAACTTGGCTTCAATTGTATGGTTAATTCGAGCAGTATGCAATTGCACTCAGATACTAAAAGTTTAGCAGCTTTTCTTTGCTTTCAATTTAATTGTCCCCACTAATAAATCCATGAAGTGTAATGAAATTTATTAGCTTCATAATGCTTACCAACAGTTTCTAATACAACTGAATTGTTGTCTAGATTAAGAACTGAATAATATATATATTAATTTAGTCCAAGAAAGAAATTATTGAAAATACAAGGAAAAAAAAAATCCCACAATGGTGTATTAGTAAGATATTTAGATAACAAGGCTGATTTAAAAGTAAGTTTATTTCCCTGTGTCTCATGATATTGTATATTGCCTACTGGTATAACACCTAGTTAAAATTGTTTTAGTTGGAGATATTTTTAAAGATGCCAGCAAATGCTAATCTATCACTCTGCACAAATAAATACCTTAAGATATGTCTGTAAGTATTATTTAAAGTGGCACCATTTAAAAATTTTACTTTTTTTAGTTTTTTGCTTAGATATTAAGTATGATTTATTTTAGAATCTGATCAGAGAAATTCAAAGGGAAGCTTTTCTAATGAACTTTCCATCTTTAGTCACTTTCTATCTACAAAGAGAATGTTGTCAGTAGCTAGTTTCTGAAAAGTAACTTTTTTAGCTAGCTCATCAGTCTACACAAACAAATTTCTGTAAGCACGTAACTTATTTTTCATGTCAATTACTGTTTTAATTAGTAATCCTCTGTAATGCTTAAATGAAAAAAATGACAATGAAACATTTTGGTTTTTATTTACATATGTCCTTACTCAGAAGGAATAAGGCTGAAAGAAAATCCTATCCTATCATAGATATAACTTTTGGGACTTAAAAGTAATTTTGTTTTTAATGTTTTTTTCCTCTCTCCTTTCCACTATGTACTAAATATAGAAAAATTAACAAGTTTTTTTCTACCTATCTACACATACATGCAACTAGTTGCAAATGGCAGCAGTAAGAGTTGCATTTTAAAGCCCAAGCAAAAGAAAGATAAGAGCCAGTCAATCAGGACTGTGCTTATTGTATTTCATTCATATTTCATGGGGATTCAGCCTCTTCTCTGTGCATCTTGTTCCAGTGCTTGACAATCCTATCAGTGAAGAAATTTTTCCCATATCCAAACTAAATCTCTCCTGGTGCAACCTGAGGCTATTTTCTCTCATCCTATTGCTTATTACTTAGGAGAAGAGACTAGTACCTGACACCACTATAACCTTATTTCAGAGAGTTGTAGAGAGCAATAGTATCTCCTCTCAGCCTCCTTTTCTCCAAACTAAATAGACCCAGTTCTCTCCACCACTCGACATAAGACTAGATTGCTCTAGATCCTTCACCAGTCTCATTGCCCTTCTCTGGACATACATCCAGCAGTTCAGTGTTCTTCTTGTAGTGAAGGGCCCAAAACACAGTATTCGAGGTGCAGCCTCACCAGTGTCAAGTACAGGGGGTCAATCACTTCTGTAGTTCTCCTGGTTCCACTATTTCTTGATACAAGCCATGGGGCTCTTGGCCTTCTGAGCCACTCGAGTGCACTGCTGGTTCATATTCAGGTGACTAACAACCAGCACCCCCACGTTGTTTTACATCAGACACCTTTCCAACCACACTTCCCCAAGCTTGTAATGTTTCATGGAATTGTTATGGCCCAAGTGGAGAATCAGACACTTAATCCTGTCGAATTCTGAACAGTTGGCCTTGGTTCATCAATCCAGTCTGTCCAGTTCCTTCCTGCCCTTAAGCAGATCAAAGCTCCCTCCCACCTTGGTGTCATCTGCAAACATATTGAAGGTGCACTTGATCCCCTCATCCAGATTGCTGATAAAGATATTAAACAGAGCTTGCTCCGATACAGAGCCCTGGGGAACGTTATTTGTGACTGGCCACCAACTGGATTGAACTCAATTCGCTACAACCCTTTGGGCCTGGGCATCCATACCAGGTCATGATCAGCTCTATAATCATATACGCTATATATGTACATATAATGTTATATATGCTGAATAGGAAAGAACTTTTTTTTTCCTGAAACATATATTTCTTACTATGTATTAGCTCATGGTATATCCAATGAGAAAAGTCTATGTTCTTTTAGAAGTAGCTGGTGATTGGAATAGTACATGTTATTCTTTAATTACATTCAAAAAAGTAAATTACATTATATAGCTTCAATTAAGAGAAATATTGTTGACAAGAAAAAAAAAAATTAACAATTACATTCCTGTTAGTAGATTCCTTGTAAGCCTGTAAATGTATAAATTTATTTGAAATATATGAAACAAACTGATTCAATTCTTGTGATTCCCATAATCAAGTAATCTTTGAGGCTGAAAGGCATGTCTAGAAATTGACTAGTCCAACTGTCCTGCTTAAATCATGGTCTGTTAAAGGACATTGCTCAGGACTGTATCAAATTGAGTTTTGAATTTCTCCAAGGATGGAGAATTCACAGCCTCTCTAGGCAAAATATTTCACTGTTTAAAACCTTCAGAGTAAACATTTTAAAAAGTTTAAGTTATTAAGTGTTTAAGTTCTGGTGTTTCAGCTTATGTCCATTACTTCTGAACCTACCATTGGGTACCCTTGAGAAGAGTCTGGTTCCTTCTTATTTGTTAACCTTCCAGGTATTTTTTACATATAAATAAAATACTCCTGAGCCTTCTCTTCCCATTATGAACAGTCTCAGTGCTCTTGGCCTCTCCCGATAGGGCAGAGTGTCCAGTCTCTTCATCATTTCAGCGGCCCTTCACTGGATGAGCTCCTATATGTCCATGTGCCTCCTACACTGGGGAGCCCAGCATTGGATGGTGCGCCCAGACATGTGTAACCAGGGCTGAGTGGAGGGGAAGGATGTTAAAAGAGTACCTAGCTTCTACCTGGAATCAGGCAGTTGATCACAACCATTTGAACCAATTCCACGGTGCTGTTCATTTCTCTCGTCTGTATTTCACTGGTAGGTCTAAGATGAATTTATGGCAGGCAGTGTCAAACTAAACAAAATCCATTTAAGTTAACATAAAGAAAAAAAGCGAGAATTGTATTTTTAAAATCATGTCATTGACTAGGGGTTTGTGTTTGGTTTTCATTATGCTGTCACTGAAATTTTAAGATTTGTAATCAATCAGTTGTTTAGAGACATGAGGAAATGAGTGAAAAAAAGGCCAAAAATTTTATTTTGAAATTTTAGCTCATTTCATTTTAAGGAAGACAAAATATCGATAATCATTAAGTATAGTTCTTCAAATCAAACCAAATCATTTTGAGTGTTTAAATAAATTCCTTTACTAGTTTTAGTGTGTTTTATTAATTATATAGCTTTTATTAGTGCCAATATGTTAACATTTCCACATAAGTAAATTTTCCTTTAAAGACAGAAAAGAATGGGTTTGAAGCATGTTTATTTTCATCTTTATTGTTATCTGTATTAATATAAAGAAACATGAACAAAGATAATCTTCCTCTATAATGCTAACACCATTTGAAGTTTATCATTTTAAATAATGATAACATCCCTCCAGTGACACAAACCATTCCTGTTAAATCTTGGAAGTGAAAACAAACACTCTGCAGAATGAGACTTTTTTTAAAGTAAACAACTGAAACCAAGAAGCTTCATTACTTTTAAATCCTGTTTTCTCATTAGGAGTACAACTCCTTGCCAATTGGAAGTGATAAGGGTCTAAGAAAGCAATTTTTTCTGCTACTACTTTAGTTTTCATTTGTCAGCTTGCCAAAGTTTACCACTTACTGCAGCCATGGACCTGAGAACATATAGAACTTGCCACTGGTCAATGTAGTAAAGAATGTCTCTTGTCAAAACCTCTTGAAAAAATATAGAGCCAGATGAATTTGCCAGGGTTTAGTAAATGCACTTTTCTTGATTTAATTTCCTTGAATTTCCTACTGTATTCTAAAATATGATGGGAGAACTAAAAAGCTAACAAATACAGCAATGAACTTGATCAACTACTAAGTTGATCAGAAGATAAGAATCCTAGTTCATAAACAATTCTGAAGCATTGTTATTTGGTTTTATGTCACTTGGAATAAAGGAAAGACTTCTACCCTTTTTCATCAAGAAAGAAAAATTAAGGAGTAGAGAGTACAAACTAGCACTGCAGATCACAAACTGCTATACCGAGAAATTCAGTTGCTTTTGGAACTTCATTTTGATGTATGAATTAGACTGTAATATAAATTTGAATTTGGCTTTCTTACATCTCAGTGAAGTGCTTTTTCTTGGCCTTTTGTAAGGAAGAATACTGTGCAATTAGAGCACTGCCCTGTCATAAGTCACTCATGTCTCTCTGAGAGAAGGGGGATTAAGCCACTGGCTCTGTGATAAATTCAGTTTCCTAGTACAACTGATTTGTCTCCTTCAACTATAAAAAGAAATACTGTAGCTGCTTTAGTTTTAGCTACTTTTACCAACTGCTTCTGCCAAGGAACAGGAAGTATGACAACAGATGAATATGTGGGGCAAATGCACCATTAAATGAGGTCATACCCCACTGCCAGAATAGCCATTTGATTTGGGGACACTTAGACATAGCATAATACATACAGGAACCCAGAACCCACCTCTAAACCAGGAAATACAGAAACACGGAAAAACTAATACTATTTTTGTGAAGAGTCTGTCTGGCACGTGGATTAGCTGGCCCTGAGAAAGTAGCTTTTCTCTCCATAGGAAACATATTTGTCACAGCTTTGCTGGCAGTTTTTTCCTACTCCCTGGACACCAACTTTCTATTCACAATTATATTCAGATCTTAATAAGGAAGATATCATTGGTGGTGGTGGCGTTGAAGATGGTATATGATGACAAATGATAGCTGTAGATTCCTAGCGGCTGTAGTGAAGAATTAACTGAAGTCTTACAATTTTTTTTATGATATACACACAGCTAAGTGATTTTCCTCTCATATTGATTTCTTTATCAACTTCTTGGAGTATGCTGTTACTATGGCCATGTTCATTGCTGCTCAAGAATAATGTGCATTACAGAAGTCTGAGCCAACCAAAGCGACGTTAACATAAAATGCATATTTACGTGCAACATGTTTTTCACCTCTACAGAGAGCCTAATTAATAATTATTAGTAATAATAACACTAGTTACAATAATAAAAAACCTTAAAAAGTAATCTATATTTAAAAAATAAATACCCTTTGTTAGACCAGCTGACATAGCTGAAAAAATGTACAAAATTTGAAGCATGAAACCCCTTTGATTTTAAATACATTTGTAAAAAATATCAGTGTTGTTAGCACTTAAGAAAATGATAATACTGCAGGTAGACCAAGGACAAGCTATCCCAAAACATTAAACTTTGTATTTTCCAGCCTTACTGTCTAGGCATTTCAATCTTTAGTTGACACGCTCAGTATACTACAGATCCATACGTCTCTGGGACTAGATCTGACAACTTTGATGGAAATACAACATACATCTTATTCCAAACGTTTAGTGTGTCATATATCAAATCTCTCTAAAAAAGACAATCAGCCAAAGAACTGTACAATGTCCAGCTTTATGGGTTCTAAACTTGAAGGTAAAAGTCATTGAAGGCAGAGAGTGATGAACAGAGAAAAACTTTGTTTAAGTATATACTGAGGAGAGAACAGACTGTTCAGCAAGCTTTGGGAATGCACTTTTTAAATACTTTTTTTCAGTCTTCACTGTGATTAGTACAAGAAGGTGGAAACTGCTCCTACAAAAAGAAGTTCCAATTCAGAGGACATGGTGGAAAATTTCTGGGTGAATGGTAATTTGAATTATGGTGACAAGGAAATAAGAGCTTTCACGTAATGTAATGCAGAAAGAATAATTATATCAAAATAATATTTTTTTAAATCAGATTATGTATTTCAATAAACTTAGTTCATTTATGTGGAAATTGCAATAATGGATCAGTCTAAGAAAAAAAATCTGGAAGAAATTTTGAAAGTCTTGTAGAAGAACATTCAGCCCTAAAAGATAAGCTCAGTATAAAATTCAATCACAAAGATCAGAAAGATGAATGCAAAAGTTTTCTACAATCTCTGAGAGACAAAATCAAATAAGGCGCAAAGATGCAGCAATAACCAGAAGCTAATTAATGGCAGGAAGGCAAGCTAGAATTGGGTCAATGCGCCACTCAAAGGAGAAGGACTTATAGAATCATTGAATGGTTTAGATTGGAAGGGGCCATGGTCATCTAGTCCAACCTCCTTGCAGTGAGCAGTTGATGTCAAGTACATGAACTTATTTTTCACATAATTTTTTATCATAATAGTTAATTGGACTCAAGCAGTTATGATATTTAGTATCACTGACAGAAGAAGACTCCAGTCTGACAAAACCAGAATCTGTTAGGTAGATTAGTTAGATAAATTCAATACATTCAAGTTGACCAGCAATTTCATTGTAGGTGTTTTAAGCGTCTGGCTGATGAAAAGTGAGAAAGGCACAGCCAGACTAGAGAAGGTCCAAAGGAGGACCACAAAGATGATCAAATATCTGGAGAATGTGTTCTATGAGGAATAACAGAAAGAGTTAGATCTTTTCTGTCTGGAAAACAGAAGGCTCAAGGGGGACCTCATCACAGTATTCCAATACTTAAAGAGCAGCTGTAAAGAGGACGGGGGCTTTCTTTTCCTCATGAGTCACACTGAGAAGACAAGGGGCAACAGGTAAAAGTTGCACTGGGAGAAGTTTCATCTCTAGATAGGAGTTACTTTTTTTTTATGATAAGAATAATTATTCAGTGCAATAACCACGGTGAATCCCCATCACTGGAGTTTTTCAAGACACAATCGGACAAGGTGCTAGACAATCTCATCTAGGTATCATTTCCCATGAGAACTTTGACCATTTGACCAGAGAATCTTTCAAGGTCCCTTCCAACTTGATCTGTTCTATGATTCTATATTTTTTTTGAATTCTCAGTATACTAGTAGTTATCTTTGCAAATTTACGAACAATAGATGTACTTCCAGTGGATGGGGAAAAAGCAAGCATAACAAATGTCCTTAAAAAAGATTATTTGGGAAATTAAACAAACTCATGATATTAATTTAAATTCTGAAAGAAATACCAGACATAATACCAGACATACCACAAATACCAGACATACCAGAAATACTGGGAGAAGAAATACTTCTGAACATCATTTTCAGTATTGTGTCATTTGAAGAAGGCAAGTTGTGTGGCTGGGGTTTTTTAGTATTTCAATTATATGTTTCATTTCTTTGGTACTGCTTTCAAAATTTTTATAAGTCCTGCTCTTTCCACTATCCAGACTCCAAATCGTAACTTCAATCCTTTTCCTGCTTGAAATATGTTTATTTAAAAAAAAACCAAACAATATTTTGGACGTACAATCTTATTTTGACATTTTTCAGTAGAATTTCAGGAAAGGTAGAAAGTCCTTCAGTTACTTTGATGCCTTTTAAATAGATTTTATGAGCTGTAGCTGCACTGAATGTGGTTTTTATGCAAAGGAACAACAATATTTAATTCAGTAAATTTTCATCTACCTCTTTACACTTAATAACTTATTCTCAGCTTGTGCATAATCAAATTGCTACTGTAGAACTCACGTATTGAGATAAAGACGGTTTAATACGTAAATCAAACACTACATACACAAGCAAATAAAAACAAGGAATTCATTCGCTACCTCCTACTGGCAGGTGGATATTCAGCCATCCCCAGGAAGGGAGGACTTCATCGCATGTAACAATTACTTGGGAAGATAAAGACCATCACTCCAAATATCTCCCCCTTCCTTCTTTCCCCAGTTTTATATCCTGAACATGATGGCACATGGTATAGTATATCCCTATCCCAGCCAAAACCAGCACACGGATTAATATTGGTACTAGATAAGAGAGCTGCCTGCTCTTCCAGGATTAAAAATGTCTCAGTGCTCATTTCTTCATTGAGAGGTTCACTTATAGGCAGAACAACATCAGGGTCCAGCCTTTCCATCATCATAGATAAACATGGTGGTAAATTTCCATCTGAATACTGAAATTCAAGATAATAACCTATTTCTTATTTTTTCCCAATATAATTTGATCCCTCTCTCAACCTGCACTAGTTTACCTATATGCTTCTCCAAGCTTTCAGTAGGTCTGTAATTTACCATCTAGTTTGCATTATATTTTTTATCTTTAAATGTACTTTTTATTTTAATTTCCTTTTACCTTTTATTCTATATGTTAAATTGTTGATTCTCTATAGGATCTTAACATTTCTTTCTCCCACTTGTTCTTTTAACACTAAAGGTAGTTACAATCTTTTTTTTAACTAGCATCCTGACAATTTTCACGCTAGCAAATTTCCAGACTCTGATCTGAAGCTCTGAAACTCTCTCTTGATCTTCAAAGAAAGATTACTCAGTAGTTCTTGAAAAACAAGAAAGAGGGAGAAAAGGATTTACTACAGGCGTTCATCTAAAAACGGAGGCATGCAAAATAATTAGTCAGTTTTTAAAATTTTGATATGGGAATCTTTTCTGAGTTATACATAAGTTTGAGTCTACTACTATGTGAGAGAGGCTAAACGCAATAATCATCATCCATTCTAAATATCTTGGCTATCAACAGAATCACCAGCAGTTCCATGTCTGTTCTCAGAAAGAATGAAACTTCTCTTGTATGAATGTTTAGCTGTTAAGCAATGACTATAAATATAAAAATAGTATATTCATGAAATAATATATGAACACAGGGAAATTCTTTATGTCTGAATTTGCTATAGCTGGAGGTAACGAGAGAGATGCATTAACAACCACTTTGACCTTTGAATACTTGTTCCCAGAAGACTTGATCTTGAGAAGGCAGCAGGTCAAAAAGTGTTTTTCATCGTAGTATTATTTGATAGCTGTGGTTAACAAATTTTGTTTAATCAATATCTTTCAGAAACCATTTAGAAACTTGCCATATTTGATAGCGAATATCTCCATTTCTACCAACTTAGCAGCAGAATCAGAAACTGAAGCTTTTATTCAGTGTTTTTGAAGAAAAACTAAAAATTGAGATTCTAATCTAAAAGCAGGTTGAAAGCTCAAAATATCTGATTCATACCAATAAAATGCAGGAGTTCATATTGAAAGAAAAATTTAGAGCAATATAGATAATTTTGTCATATAAGGAATCAAGTTCTATTAACACAATAAATGCATAATAAAAGTTGGAGGATAAAAATTCCTTGACAGCACAATCCACTGAAAAAAATGAGTTTTTTGAGCTATCCTATAACCAAAATTCATGCCCTCCAGAAGTGAAGGGGTTACGACAGCTGTATCCTCTGCTACAAAATAAAACAGGGGTTGGGGCAGCTGTCTGTCCTCAGGGCTGAGTGGCATCCACACTACAGGTGTTTTGCCAGCACTGCGTCATGAGTGACATCACTGTAACCCATTTTTGAACCTCCTGGTTCAAAAAAATATGAAGTAAAGGATATTTTCATAGGGTGAAAATAAGAGTGTTGCAGGATTTGAAGTCAAACAATCAAGTGTTTATGAAGGGTACATGGCTTGTTAAGATAGCGTTGGACTCCGAGTAGCCTACACAAGTCCAATTTTGTCTCTATAATTTTCTGGAAACGTCTGTGATAGGATACCCTGAACACTACCTTGGAACTTTCACTGAAAATTCTAATTAATATTATTCAAAACCACAGAAGATAATGGACTACAAAACATCATGGGTTCAAAATTAAATGCATTCTCTAGATTACACTATAATAGTGTTCATGTCAATTAGCATTACTATAAACTACTGATAACAGATATCTATTTGTATTTTATGAGGTCTCTAAATCTTATGAAGAGTTATAGATCTTGTAAGTCTTTCAGGAAAAGTTAGGCAAAAAAGAGATATCAAAAAAAAGTCATCACAGATAAGAGTCTGCAGAATTCCTGGAGTTGATAAATTCTTCACCCAGAATGTTAATCGACACATCAAATGTACACACAAAGCCTGTTACTCACCTGCAAGAGTAGTCAAAGGCTTGGCTGTGAAGGTAGCTGGGAGTTCAGGTAATTGCCTTGCCCCACTTGAGTCCCTTGTCCCAGATCAGTTCATTATCTCATCTATTCAGAGACAAGATGAGGAGTTCCTAGGCCATCCAGGGAATCAGTAATCTAAGTGAACTCTGCGTGCACACAGACTGTTATCCATGATGCCTTTGTTCTGAATGACGCTGTAATTATAGGACAAAGTTGAATCTTATCCTTACATCCCACTTATGACTTAAATTCCATAGCTCTTACCACATCAGAGACAGAGTGATAAATTTAGTACCAGTTTGCCCTATTTGTAAGAATTCAAATATATAAGTGATTAGAAAATAAAAGAAGGTCTGTCATAAAAGTCTTCTGGCATTGAAGGCATGCTGAGTTTTCCAATTGCAACTTCAAGGAGACATGTACTGCCTTAGAGTTTATCACTTTGTTCAGGCAATATTTAACTTATAAATATTTTCTAAGAATAATTTTTTTCTAGCTCTCTAGAATTTATTAAAAAAATGAGGATTAAGAATCTTTTATTTCTGTGATGTTTTTAAAAACATGTAATTTCAGTTTTCCTTTCAGGTAATGTCTACACATTTTTAACTAATCTGTGAGTTCCATTTGAATGTTTTCAGTAAATTTCTTTTAAATTTAGATTTCCCAGTTCCCAGAGCAGGTTCCTTATACTGTCTTGAACTCATATTTGGGAGTCAAATAAATGTCTCTATACCAGATGACAGACTATAAGAGCTATCACAGAGCAATATTATAGGAAACTCTTTCTAGTTATTCAAGAAAAACTTTAAAGTCATAATATATAATCAGATTTGCCATATGTAATGTACATCAATTTTGCTGCCCTTCTGAAAAAGTACATCCCGAGGACTGAGCAAGTGACGAGACAATTGCCTCAGTGAAAGAGGGAAATACTGCAGATATTACTTATCTTGATGTTATCAAGGTTTTCTACCTGGTATCTCAGAGTATCCTTAAAATCAAACTATAGAGATATGGTTTGGAAAGGAAAACTAAGAATGGTGTGTGACCGTTCTTAGCTGAAAAGATTGTTATCAGCGGCAGCAAGATCAGCTGATATCCAATTAACATTGGCATTGCTCAGGTTGCTGATGCTGTTAAACCTCTTCAATAATGACACAGGTGACAGGACAGAAGACACTTAAAAGTTCATATCTGATAACAAACTAGTTAACATTTGATATGCTGGAGGGTAAGGCTGCTGCTTACATTGATATTAACAGGTTGGAAAAGTTGCTGGCAAAAGATTCATAAATTCCTGCAAACATAAATGCTAAGATGTGGGACAAACTAATCCCATGTGGCAGTACCTCCTGGGGAACAACTGGTTAGAAAGGATTTTGCATAATACAAGCCTGGTAGAGAAAGTTGAATGTGAGCAGGCCTTTGTGGCTATGGGAGAGTGGTGTAAACACAACTATTTTGCAGAGATGTTCCATTCAAGGGAAACACACACTCAGAACTAGCTGTGTATTTGTCCTCAAATAAGGTTATTTGCTGTGTATTTAATGCTTAACTACATGTGAACATATCTGGAAAATAAAATATATACAAGTATGCGTTTTATTCTGAAATAGATGCTGAGAAAACTGTTCAGTAACTCTAGCACTTCCAAAAGATTTAAAAACAAAACAAAACAAAAATCAAGAAACAAAACAAACAAAATCTAAAAAAAAAACAACTCCCAAAAATCTTTAAACAGAATGGCTGAGTTAAAATTCCAGTCACTGAAAACTGTGATGGAATTCCTAATTCAACACACAGTTAACACAATTTGTTTTAGTTTAATGTAGAGGCAAGATGAAAAGATAATAGGAAAATAAAAAAGTTCTAGATAATTTCTACAGCAGTTCTGTTATAATCCTCTTGAAAGAAAGCAACCAAAATCTTCAGTGCTGTTGGTTCCCCGTCACCATCTATTGACTGACTTTTTTAAACAAAAACTAACCTTAAGCATTTTTAAGCTCGATACAAACTGCTTAAGATTTACATATTTCTCTGGAACGAAGGGAAGGAAAGGGAAGGCTGTTTGGTTTTACTAATGGTAAGTGAGTTGATCTGGACAGGTTTATGCTTCCAAACCAGAACTAGGAAAGATGTAATCAAAAATGCCTGTTATTAAAATGCATGGGCAAAGCAATATATTTCTCACTAGCTCTTCCAGGAAACGGTTTAACTATTTAACTCAAACATCTCCAAAAATATTTAGCCCTAGGGACACATTCCCCATGTAAAACATCAGAAAATACAAAGACTGACAAAGCTGACATCAGTTGTATGAATGTTATAGATTCTAAACCAGACTATTCTAAGTACTGCAGTGGGAAAAAAAATCTAATTGCTTTTGATAAATGTGAGATTATGGCATTATGATATAGTTCCTTGTAAATTCCAATGCCTGATTTTGAAAAGACACTAAGATTTGATTAGCTATTTAGTCACATTTCAGAGTATAGTTACAGAAAGTTTTGGACAGTCATACACACAACTGACTATTACCACCGCCCTTCACAATCAGTATAGAATATCAATGTTCTTATTTGGATATATAGGGTTATGAAGGATTACTTAGAGGTAATTAAATTATTAAACAAAAAAACCCCACCAAGCAACAAAAAACATAAAGAAGCAGCACCAAATGGATGTCTTGTGATTTAGAAATTAGAAGGTTACTAAAATCATGGTTATTGCCTTTTACTTGATTGTGGAAAAGCATTAAGAAAGCAGATAGAACTTCTTTTGTTTTCTATTATTCTATAAACTTTGAAAGGTGATCACCTTTGGGGCCATATCTCTTCATAGCTTGAGCATCCTGAATTGTAGCACTCATACAAACAATAAACAATTTTCAAAAGTTTATTTCTGAAACTATTATTTATTTATATCTTGCATCCTGAAATCACGATAGCAACTATTAAACAATATTATACATAACATTTTCTCTTAGAATACTTTGGAAATTCAAGATTTTTAAAGTACTAGCTACAATGTTAGTAAAATGAATTTTATTCTAGGTCCTTCTGCACCAAATGGTAAAGCATCTATGGGATTCAATGACCTCAAAAATATTCTATACATATGTTTAAACTCCCTAGTTTCAGTCTTATCCTGAGGCAAATAAACACAAAGATCCCAGTATATTTCTAACCATGAAAAAAAGAAAGATACACTTGAACATAAAAGTGAGCCTGAATATCTATTCAAACCACATTCAAAACAAGAAGTGATAAAAAAATCATTTTCCCATTGAAAAGAGCAAAGTCTTTTGGTGTAATACTTAAGAATTACTAGTAAATAATATTCTCCACTTCTATTATTTCTTTTGGTTAAGTGTGAGTATTGCCCATGCTAACCTGAGATATAATTAAAGAGAATATCTGAAAAGTTGGCACTGCTAATCTTGAAAGGAACACATTAGCAATATTACTTCCTTTTCCAATTAGCCCAATTGCCATATTATATTGGCACAGCACTTTAAATGTATTTTTTTCCATTCTCCAGAAATATTTAAGAAGAGTTTATGGTATGTTCTTGTATAATAGTTTTTCCTTTCTGTCTTTGTCAACAGATTACTATTTTAGTAAGTCTAAGCCTACAAAGACTCCAACTACAATGGATTACACTGAGAAAATCTTGATTTACCTGATAACACTGCAGATATATTTCTATGCTGATGAGTATAACTTGTTTAATAAGGCATCTAGGGTTTTTATGTTCAGTAGGACAACAGATTTGAAACACTTAACAAACAAGTAAGTTATTACACTAGCAAAACTTGGGTGTATTTTTAATGTAGATAATGTTAATGTCATGCTGGTTTTTTTATCTTTTCCTCTTCCGCACCCGCCCCCCTACCCCGCAAAAAAAGACTTCCAAAAGTAATTGTCTGACATCAAGTACAATTGTCTTTCCTCATGGATTTTGAAAAGGATCTAGTATTTCTATACTGAAATTTTCTATTAGCATTCTTTTTGTACCTTGTTATTATTTACCCCTGCAATATATCATTCTTGCAATAACTGTTCTCCAGTAGTTGTTTGAAGTTATTGCTTTCCTACTTAATCATGTTTGGTTTTATATAACTACCTATTGACCAAACCATTCACTTAGTATAGGTAAATGGATTTTAGTACTTCTGATGAATATTTTGAAAAGTAAAATAAATTTTGGCATCTGTAATTTCTCTTTTATTTTAGAGAAAACTAATGAATGAAAGATGGAAAACAAGGCTAAAACACTAGCTACCCCAGTGTCTGCTTTTCAAAATGCTGAGCAAAATATGCTGGTCTTCTAGCTGCTCTTACAATCTTGTGTACGGCAGTGTCATTACTGTAGTGGTCAAAGCCCTTAAAAGTTCTTAAGGCTAAAGTTAATTTCATATTGAGACCTAGGGCCCTCTCACCAATAAAACATGACTCCTTGACAAATATGTCATGCATTGGATGACTGTTAGAGTTCTTAGGCTGAGTTTACTTTAAAAAGTAGATCTACTTGATTAAAATAATATTATTTGAAAAAAAAACATACTCAGATTGTGGTATGTTTTATGCTAAAGGGTGCTAATATATTTCTATAGAACCTGAATGACTTGAATTCAAGTGAAAAAGCTTGAAAAGAAAATTCGGAGAAGTGGAATTGGAGATACTTATGAAATAATCATGAGTAACCTAAATGTTTTGTCAAAACCAGACAGAAGAGTACTTTGTATTGTGTTCTACTGCATAAAACAGACAAAATAATTCATTATATTCATTAATTCTTGCACTGTGACCCTAATTCTAGAACTTCTATAGTATGATACTTAAGAACATAACTAATCCTTACCCAATTTCAGTTTTAAAATTTCACACAAACAAAAATCCGCTAACTCTCTTGGTACAATTTCCAAAGGTTAATTTTATATTATTTGTTACAAGTACACACTGCATTTCTCAACTGAATTTCTTTCTCTTCCATTTCTATTAGTTCATCTTAATATACTGTCGTATATTTTCAAAGACACATTAATATTCAGTTTATTTTCTGCATAATTTTAATGTTTTCTTTGTACTATATATATGTACTCATGACTATATATGATGGTGTCAGTTGAAATACCATGTTGAGAACACCTGATTGGTTGCAGCATCCAAGATGCCACATTTTTAATTACAAAACAGTCAACCAATTTTGGGGAGACTAAAGAATAATATTTTCTTATCCTAACAGTCACCAAGTTAGAATATAAGAAGATGAAATTATACCCTCTCTCATTCTTTTCTTTTAAGTCTGATAAAATATGATACGGTTATGATACAACCTTTCCCCTTGACTCTGCATGAGCATTTCAGGAAGTATCATATAATCACTAAAGAAACTACTATATTGCAGGTCAGTGGATATACCCCAGTTCACAAACTAAACCTGTGGGTATGAATTGTGGATTTACTTTTGTAGTTTTTATTTTTGTTAAAAGGCAAAAGCTGGTAATAATTCTTCCTCTTTAAACTAATCATAGGACAAATTCTGAACTTATCTTAATGAAAAAACATTGATTGCTTAGAAACCAGCAGAAAAATAGGTAGTCTTGTTATGGAAAAATGAATGTTTCCAATACATAATGATAAAATTTTGAAGACATCCACTCTACAGGGAAGAGTATTGTAGGTCAGAAGAGACTCCTCCATGGGAAAGACAAACTATAAGTTATTTGCACTATACAGGCAACAAAACAAAACCAAGTTTCTACGGCAATCCCAAAAGTATGCCTATAAGTGCACACATTTCAGTATCCCCTAATGGCACAGCAGAATGTTCATAGCTTTCTTTAATGAAACTGTCCCCTTCACTGCCCAGTTCAAATCTATGGGAGCAGTTAGAAGCTGATATGTTACTTGAAGCTTATTGTAATTAGTTTAGGATTGTTATCTATATCCTTTAAAGAAACATATGTATTGAATTAGAACGTGTTGTCTGTGGCAAATGTAGGGTAGCAGGAACACAGCAGGGTTCTTTGAGAACATAGGAAAAAGAATTAAAGGAAAATGCTTGAGACAGAATCAAATGTTAAAAACTGCTCACTTAGCAGCTATAAAAGAGATTTTTTTTCTCATTTTAAAGGTCAGCCTGTTTGTCAGGGAAATAAAAAAATCTATTTGCCATTAGTGTGTGATGGTCTAAATTATTAAATATGTAGTTAGATTGGTAGAATTTATGTTCACTTTGAAATTAAAACAATCAATGTGCCTATAAATAGTCCTTACATTTATGCATAGCAAAGTGACTCTTCTAAGGATCTTCTAGCACTTGAATGATTAATGCACCTTTTATCTGTTAAAAACATAGTTACACTTTATATAAATTATAAACCCTCATTTAAGTGCAAGGGTACCAGGGAAATTTTCCTTCAGTTTCAAATTATTTATTCTCGATGTGTAGCTAACAAAGTTCAAACATCTCTTCAGACTTTTTATAGATATTTATTCTGAACCAACAAAGATGTTCGTGTCCTAAAGTGAACAAAATTTTTAAGCTTTATATATTTACCAAGATGATTCACTTCACATATTATTCATTGGGATTTTAGGGTTCTCATTCAATTGTGTTCTTGGCCTTTCAAAGAGATCTCAACTGGCATATATTGTTTCTGATACTGTCTTTAATCAGAGTTGATTGAAGACAGTTTTGCATGAATAAGTTCATAGAAAAAGTGACAGGCACACATTGAGTTGTCAGTACTCTCATATGTATTTGTGACTTTTGATCCCTTATGTTAGAACTGATGAAACAAAATACAATTTGTTATTAACTATCTTTACATTTCAGTAGAAATCACATCAAAATAAAGACAAGCTTGAAGGTTCCTTGGAGACACAGAGAAGTACCTCAACAGTATGGGTCAATAAGCAAAAACCAACCAACCAAACAAAATACACCAATAGTTTCAGAAAAATTGAAATATTTTTCCATTTTAGAGAATGCTACCTATTTTCTCTCTGGGATCTGCGATCTGGGGAGGTCTAATGGTTGGTTCCCCATCTTTGATTTGGAAAATTAAGATGATTAGATATGATTAGGTCAAGAATCATAATCATTTCAGAAGTATTTTGGTACTAAGCTCCTTTTGACTGGATGCCAAACAATCTTCATACATTTAAACTTCTTTTTCTTTCCTCTGACACAAATCACAGGGAAGTCTTTTTCCATGCAACAAGCTATAGGATATATACCCTATATATATATAGGGTATTAGTCGTGAAACTCCATTTAAAGAGAACTATACTGTATGCAAGAATCAAACTAATATATATGGAAGTACAGTATGTTGAAAAATATGAGAGAATTACCTTGGTACATGAATCATATAAACAGACAAGGTGGCGAAGGGTAACAAAATAATTATGACTCTCTACATATTTCTGCTCTAGTCCTGGATCATGGACTTCGTATTATGGAGTTAGGCAACAGATGTAAGTAACTCATCAAACTTACAGCAGAAGGTATTTTACAGAAACCAGTTGACCTATTGACTCTGCTTAGTACAGACCATTTTGATTTAGAAAAAGAGATGTGAAGCTTTGATAAGCAAGAGTTACTCTCCACAGAGTAGAAAGGACATTTATGCGTTGTTCTTTGCTTAGCCAAGACAGATACAGACCTCCTGTGGCTTCAAAGGACTTCTCAGCACATAAGCTGCTTGTATAATGGTATCACTGCTTGAAGATTTTGGGAACAGAGGAAAAGCAGTCCTCTTTTCCCTACCCCTTCTCTCACTATTTACAGAAATCAACAAGGGAAACGCAGTCTGGATAAGAAGGAAGATAGAAGACTGAAGAGTCCAGTCTCCTGAGAAATATAGCCTCTGTTCCTGACTCACAAGTTCTACAGAGCTACCGAAGGAGTATCAAAATTTCGATAGTCCAGAAACTTGCACTATTTCTTTGTGAGATCTGCTTGCCTTTGCAAAAGAAGTTTGGAGTGAGTGTTGTTGGTGTAACACTCCTTGATGGTAAGACATGGGCAATGTGTGAACAGCTGTGATTTTTACAAAATTGCACAGCATTACAACTGCTGATACACTGGGTCTAGTTCCAGACTATCTTGTTGTTATTGCCTCATTGTTTCTGTCTTTCTGTCAGCTGTTTCATTCCTTACATCAAGAATATCAGATTTTTAGAGTCAAGTTTGAAATTTTCTTGTAAATCCTAAATTCTTCGAGTAACTTCTAATATGTCCTGATGCATAGTGTTTCAGTTGCAGTTGGTGGTTAATGTTAAATATATTCCTTTATCCCTACTGCTTTTCATGTGAATGTTCTTATCCCATGGAATTTGTCCATAAAAGAATCATGTCCATGCAAGGCACAGATAACTCTTTTCATTTTAAAACAAATGTCTAAATTTTAAAGGGATTAGGAAGAATACTTTAACTGGAGACACTGTTGATGTCTGCAAGTAGCTGGAATGAAGCCTACTTACATGTTGAATATTGTGGTATTGAATTTCTCCTTTGCTGTCATTAGTATTTTTGAGGAACACTGATAATATCTAATTTTTAAGAGGAACATGATTATTTGAGGAGTTGTTAATTTTTGCTGTGAAAGGTAATTTCATTACATTACCTATTTTCCATATTTTTCTATAGCAATTTCTTTGCCAAAAACATCCTTTATGTGTCTTCTCAATTCGAATTTACATATGCATAAAAGAACTTTTGTTTTCAGAATTTAATAAAGATTTAAGTAGACTTTTTGAGATATTACTTTATCTAGAAGTAGCCTGAATTTTATTATTTAGCTTACTGCAGTGACTCTTTTCATTATAATAGATAATGCAGAGGCATATTGATTTAAGTATTTTTTTATAATGAGACTTAATATTACACACTGCAGCATATTGTTCATGAAGCATGCATCATTGACTGATAAGAATAATATAGGCAACTTTTTAAAAATCTGAAATAAACTGTGTACAAGTGTTTATTTCCATTCTTGTTGATTTTTAGTTAATTAATCATATACATTTTACCTGTAATTTGCTTTTTTTTTCCTGCCAGAACACTTTAGACAGAACTCTTATTGATTATTGTTCACATGAAGATTAACTGAATGTATCATACAAACCACGAGTATCCCGTTGTTCTCCAACTGAATTTGTCCCTTCAGCTTCATCCACTAAGAAAATGGCCAACAGAAGATGAACGGAAATAGGTGAGACTGTATAACTATTTCACAATTTATGATTTAGGTCAGATATGTTAAGACCCTCTTACAGAGCAAATGTGTCATGCAAAGGAGATATAATAAAATCCTGAAATACATGTTTTCCTGACCAGTGACTTCAGCTACCAACTGTGGAACAAACTTGGCATAACTTTGAAATCAAAATCAACTCTCAATTAACTACAACAACTATATAAATTTATGATAGTAGTATTTGGAATATCTTCTTTATTTCAGAATGATTCTCACTTTTGTCCAAAACAAGATCCATATGTTTTAAATCCTGTTACATCCAGTTGCTCTTCAGGGCCAATACGGTCCATTTCAATGTGAACATGATTACTGGGCATTTTCTCTGGGATGCTAAAATCACTTCTATTCCCAAGAAAAAAAACATATAATTTAAATGTGATACAGAACTGTGGAAAATACATGTTTTCAGAGTACCACACCCCAGAGAACAATGATTTAAACTATTCCTATCTAAGTAGCAGGAGAAACAGCAGATCATGTGAAATACACAAAATCCTAAGCTGCAGTCCTTAACTACTTGTTCCGTAGTAGAGAACTGTAGCCTCCGTAAGCTGTTGAAACCAGCACACTCTTTTTCATCTCCACTGCCACTGCTATTCTTAACTCTTTACCAAATAAATGATCACCTGAAGAAATTCTATCTTTTATCATCTGGCTACCTTAATACAACAGTTAAGCACATTCTGCAAATAACTTTCTGTTTCGGAAATCTCTCATACTGGAAGAGATAGGCTTAAAGATGACTTTATCTCAGCTCAAAGTTAATTTAGGCAGAATTAGTTCTTTCTGCATTCAAAACACATACTCAGGTGCTTCAAATGCTGTGGGATAAGAGAGTTGAAAAAGAAACAAGATCCTACAATGCAAATTCTTTTTTTCTATTATAATGGTATTATCATTTTGCAAAGAATATTAGTATCAACACAACATGCATGTTGTGTTACATGCAGTTTATTTAGCAAATAAATTCTGTTGCACAAATATTTAACATATAATACTGAACGAAAGCATGTTAAATGCGTCAAAAGATAATCTTGTAACTCTAATATAATGCTTAGAAATTTTACCCTCAAGGTCTGCTAGAGATGTTAAAGGAAATGTTTTATCTGAGGTTTTATAGAGACTAGGCTGCAAAAGAATAATTGAAAAAATATTACTTAACCATTGAAGAAATATTGCAAAACAGATTTAATTAAAGTCTGAGTTCTCTAATATTATAAAATATTCTTCATGTGTGGAAGTATATATACATATGCTTAACTACATTAGGATTTACCACTTGAAGTAGGTGTTTTAATAAGTGTAGAATGTAAAAAAAATAAACTAGAAAGATATGCCATAAACGTAGTTTGTTCAGCCCAGGACTGATACATTAGTCATCAAAACTGCTGTGGGGCAAGTGAAATCTCAAATCTAAAATTAACAACAGAAACTGGTGTGAAGTGGCTTAGCTGTTTTGACTTCAATGATTGTATTCAGCAAATATTACTGGTGAACGTGGATCAGTAAACGAAAGTCTCATGAATTCCAATAGAAATTTTCAAAGATGTAATTTCTATGACTGAGGTAACTACGGCCACCATAAGCAGAGTTTGTTATTTCTAAGCACTTTTCAGACAAAACTTGTACAAACTATTTTGGATACAACAGAAGAGTAGGATTTAACACAACACCTGTACTTCATGCTTTCCCTCTATAGGTCTTATGAAAAATATCACTACACAATGCTTACTATTAACAATTGAGGCACAGAGGGGGGCAAGAAACTCACGGGATTGTGCAGAAAACGAATGAAAACCCAGGGTATTAATTCAGATTTTCTCAGTTCCAGACTAATGTTTATACTATGAAAATGAAAAATTATGTTGCAGCTAAAGCATACATAAATGGGAAACATCATTCACTTGAAAAATATTTTCCTTTAAAAATATTCCTTGAAAAAGGAAGTGTAATGAATAAATCTAATGTTTATGATTAGTGTAAGCTCTTAAGCTAATTTAAGAATGCTAGTGTTTTCTTTGTTTCCCTGATGAAGAATGATTATTTTTTTTTAGTATTTTTTTTTCACTACATCGTGATGTTGCCCCTTCTACCTCTTTATTCCTGTATGTTTTTGGTAGCCTTATGAAAAATAGCATTAGGGACCGGGTCTTGGAGTTGAGTGCTTTTGCTGTACAACTGATAGAAAACACAAAGTACTCCAGTGTAATCAGAAGATTCTGTATTGCAGTGGGACACTAAAGGGAGCTACAGGGAGGAGTTTCGAACACAAAGCAAATTCTCAAGTTTTTGCTACTGAGAAAATTTTCTTCTAGTATAGAGGCATCTGCTGTATCAGTAGAATTTATTGCCACATTCACTTTCCTGTTTTATTCATTTTTGTCCGTTTGTACTGATCTTTCTTCACTAGTTTTGGGAGTTGGACCGGTAAGGAAAAATAAGAATAAACAACCAGTTCAGATGTGTTTACAGATATGGTTTGTCTCCTTTATTTCAAAAATGTTCTTTGACTACCTTTATAGTAATAGAAACAAGAAGTACAAATACTATCTTATTTTCTTCAAACATTGAAAACTTTTATCCACTACCCTCCAGTAAAGAACTCTGTGCTCAGAAGTGACAATGATTTTCATTTTTTTTTGTCTTAACATTTAATTGTTTAATTGATTGTAAGAGTATATGAAGATATTTTATGTAAACATCTGGAATAATCAGCTGAAACCAGAGCTGCAGAAATAAGTAACAGGAATCAAGTCCAGAAAAAAAATGTAATTTCTTCCCATTCTTACAATATTTGCAGAACATGCATTTAAATTTATGCCACTATTTTGCCAAAATGTTAGTTACTGGTTTTGTTACTTATTGTCTGAAGCTTAATGGCAGCTAACTCTGTAAATTCACCTTAAAAAAAGTGCCACTTTTAAGCTTGCTGTTGTGCAACGGATTGCTTAAAGTCACAGAGACATTTGTTTACTTGAAAAAGCTACATATTGGTAACTTAGAAGAGTTTAATTTGACAGCATAGTCTCAAAAAACTCCCAATCTGCACTTCCATGTCAATGCAACTACTTACATTTCCCTTTTTTTTATAAATTTAAAGTTTTCCATAAAATGTTGTAAGTATGAAAATGTTATCTTTAGAAACGTTTTAAGAGAGCACTTAAAAAATTGGATATCCTGGTAAGTGGATGTCACTGAGGCAAAGAACTGTGTCGAAGACATTTATTTTCCTCATTTAGTCTGAACTGAGATGAGAAGATCTGCCCTAGATAAGTCAGAGCAGATATTTGAATAGGGATATAGAATTCTGGACCAGAAAGAGAGTCCACAGGCCTGAACCCAAACATCATGCCACCTACACTTTCCAAATCCAACAACGCAAATTTCCTCCAAAATTTTTTAAAAAATTGTATTTTGCTAAGAATAGGAAGGTTTTGTCATTACTTGCCTTTGGAAGAAAATTAAAAGATTTCAAAGCCCAAATATTTTCTTCAGAATGGCACTGATTCTCCAGCTAGCTCTGGCTGAATCAGATAATGCAGTAGCTGGAAGTTTAGGGAGATTTACAACTATTATGTTACCAACTAGAAGGCTTCAAAAGTCATAAACCAAGTCTCTAGAACTCTTTAAATGCTTACATGACATTAGCTTCTGAGTTGTGATATTTCTATTTTTTGTTTATTGATATATGGGTTTTAATCATAATTACTAGAAAATGCAGAAAAGATTTTAAAATTTTAGGAGAGGTTTCTCAGAGAAAGGATGAGATGATAATTTGGAAGTTGTGGCTTAAATGCTCCCAGACATGTTGGTAAAATCCTAAGAATTCCCATTAAAGAAACTTAAATAAAATGTTCTTTTTTTCCATGTAGTTCTCACCTGAGAATATCAGATATAGACTTTCTATCATGGTCCCTATAATTTAAAAGTTGGTGGTGAAGCACAGACAGGCTGTGTGGTCCATCCTAGGAGCATGCTGTGAAAAAGCTTCTCCAGAGCTGGAAATTACCAAAAGCAAATTGTTAGCTTCTGCAAACTGTGGATCAGAGATTTACAGTTGACTCAGTGTCTCGTGCATCCTAGACCTTTTGCTTGAGACTGAAGTTTATGACACAGCTATTTTCTATGAATGCTTAACTCTGATTTGTTTATCATATTGTAGCCTCTAAGAGAAGTCATTTATAACAGGTCTCAAAACCCCTCACCCCTTCAGTTGTGTCAATCAACATAATACACAATATAATTAATTTGTGTGTATGTAACCTCATCACTTGCATTGGTGAAATAATCTTGGCTGCACAAATAATCATCAAAGCAGTGAATATGTAGCTAGAACAACTTCATTTTAAAGATTGCAAACTGATAAATAATTAGTTATTTCACCTTTCATCTTTTGAACTGACTGTGTACTGTTTCTTAGCATGATTTTTATGGAATCATGTAGTAACTGGCATATAAACCTGTTTCAACACAGTGTTGAATTTCTAAAAAGTCATCTATATCAGGTGATTGATTTACAAAGTAAATTAAATTTTATTTTACAATGGTTAATGGAGTTAGGACTCCATATTTTGAGTTATCACACTGTTTTTTTTCATAAGAATACAAAGATACATCCTTTAGTTAAACAGAATTTATAAAAAAAGAAAAATAAGATGTACAAAGAAAGAATCAATTTAATAGATAATGGATGGCAGTACAGGTTAGATCATTTGCTACAGCTGAAAATAACTATGACAATAATTCCATAAAATGTTCTTCAGATGACAGCATGTAAATGAAAATATGCACATGAAACAAAATTATAACTATCAACCAACTGAAAGAGATATCACAGTTTGATTCACGAGTCTTGTCACACATATACATACTCAATGCAGGGCCAGATGCAGTCAAATAACAATATTGAGAGTATACCACAATGACAATATCATTATGACAATATAATTGTCCCAGCAATTGGAAACACTGCACAAGCTGTTGCTAGGTGAAAGAATCCTTGACCATCCAGGTAAATGTCTTCCTTTCATACAACAACTGAATGTTCCACAAGCATATTTAAGCTATTAAGCTATTACTTTCCCCTGAGGGCAGTCAGGGGAATTATTATTCTACTTTGTGTCTTCAGGAATGAAAAAGAGTGCAACTCGATATTTATAGATGCGACTCCCAGCAATAGCTCTCCTACACACAGGGAGGAAGTAGAATACATTCTTCGCCTCTTCCTGTGTGATGATAACCCTATATCCTACATATTTCTTGGCTTTGCCATCCATCTGTACATTGAGACCCCACACACACTCATCTTTAACCCACCTCTATAAAAAAAATAATTCCCGTTATAACAAGCAGTCCGTGAAGTGGGTGGAAAACTGGCTGACAGTCCATACCCATAGGGTGGTGGTAAATAGTTCCTTTTCAAACTAGAGACTGGTCACAAGGGGGATGACCCAGGCATCAGTATTGGATCCAGCCCTGTTTCATATCTTTATACGTGATCTGAATGATTGGATGAAGTGTATGCTGATAAAGTTTGCTGATGATACCTAACTAAAGCGGAAAGCAGACACTTTGAAAGGGAGAGCTATCCTGCAAGAAACCTTGGATAGGCTACTTATTTGCTGTTGTGGCAAAGAAAGTAAACGGGATGCTGGGTTGCATCAACAAAGGCAGCACAGGTAGAGATAAAGAAGTCATTATCCCACTCTATTCAGCTCTTCTCAGGCCACACATGGAATGCTCTATTGAGTTTTGGTCTTTGCAACAGAAGAAAAGATTTGAACAAGCTGGAGAGGAATCAGAGAAGGGCAACAAAGTTGAATAAAGGACTGGAAAGTCTGTCATATGAGGAACGGTTGTGAGAACCGGGTTTGCTCAGCCTTGAGAAAAGAAGGGAGAACTCATCACTCTGTTCCAGTATTTAAAGAGTGGCTACAAAGAAGATGGTGACTCCTTTGTTACAAGGAGTCACTCATAAAAGACAAGGACTAATGGATAGCAGACCTCTAAGACAAGACCTCTAAGGTCCTCAAGTCCAAACACTAGGCCAACACCACTATGCCTAATAAACCATGTTCTGAAGTGCCATGTCTAAATGTTTTTTTGAACACCTCCAGGGACGGTGTTTCCATATCTTCCCTGGGTAGCCTGTTTCACCACTCTTTCAGTAAAGAAATTTTTCCTAACATCCAATCTAAACCTCCCCTCATACAACTTGAGGTCATTTCCTCTCGTCCTGTTGCTAGTCACTTGGAAGAAGAGACCAACACAATGTTTCCTCTCTCCGGACTAAAGAACCCCAGTGCCTTCATCTGTTCCTCATAAGACTTGTGCTCAAGACTCTTCACCAGCTTTATTGCCTGATTACTCTCCAGCACCTCAATGTCCTTGTAGTGAGGGCCCCCACATCATTGTCAAGTACAGGAGGACCATCATTTCTTTAGCCCTCCTGGCCAGACAATTTCTGCTACGAGTCTGGATGCGGTTGACCTTCTGGGCTATCTGGGAACACTGCTGGCTCATATTCAGCTGGCTGTTGACCAACATCTCCAGATTCTTTTCTGCCAGGTAGCTTTCCAACCCATAGTGTTGCATGGGGTTGTTGTGACCCAAGTGCAGGACTCAGCACTTGGCCTTGTTGAATCTTCTACAATTGACCTCAGCCCATCAATCAAGACTGTCCAGATCCTTTCGTAGAGCCTTCCTTCCCTCAAGAAGACCAACACTTGGGCACAACTTGGTGCTGTCCACAAACTTACTGAGGGTGCACTTGATCCACTCACCCAGATCATAGACAAAGATATCAAACAAGATTGGTCCAAACACCGAGCCCTAGGGAACACAGCTTGTGACTGGCTGCACATCACAACTCTCTGGGCTTGGCCACCCAGCCAGCTTTTTACCTACTGAAGAGTACACCTGTCTAAGTCACGAGCAACCAGCTTCTCTAGGAAGACACTGTGGGAGACGATGTCAGAGACTGCACATGCCCAGTGAGGGCATTCACGATGAACCACTCCATCATTTTCCCTGCTACAAAAGTCAGGTTGTCAGGTCTTCTGTTCCCTGGATCCTCCTTCTGGCCCTTCTTGCAGATGGGTATCACAATGGCAAGCCTCCAATCATCTGGGACCTTCCCTGTTAACCAGGATTGCTGATAGATGATGGAGAGTGGCTTTAAAATCTCCTCCACCAGCTTCCTCAGTATTTTCAGGTGGATTCCACCTGGACCCATAGACTTGTGAGTATCCAGGTGATGTATGCGGTCATTAACTGCTTCTTCCTAGATTCTTGGGACTTTATTCCGCTCTCCATCCCTGTCATTCAGCTCAGAGGGCTGACACCTCAGCAGTTCTCTTAGAAACTTTCATGTAACTCACTGATTACACTACACAGATTCAAGACTCCACCAGGTAAATTCCTAGGCTGGTTCACAAAAAAAAACAACTGTTGAAAAAAACTAGATCACTGTACATGAAGCACTAGGCAGAGAATGGTGCAAGGTTAAATTTGTGGTGTGCCCATATGAGTGTGGAAGTGAGATACGCCAGAGTTTATAAAGACCATTGCATTTCTTTCTGCTCTACTAAAGAGCTGAAAAACTTTCTTCTCTTAGTAAAAGTTTTGTAATGCAAAATTCAGACTTGTCAAGCACAAGCTTCTGTGGAGCCACGAGAAATCCCCTTGAAATATTGAGCCTTAAATAGCTGGTTTTATTTCCTGAAATATTGAGCTTTTGTTACTTTTTATCTTTTATTTCCATCCAATAGACAACGCAGTCTCCCACAAGAAGAGAAGGTAAGAATGGAAATAAATAGAATGAATACAGATGTGACTGTTAGAACTGGGAAGATATTGTTGGACATGCGAAACCTAGGGTATTCAACCATTTAAAAAGGGTGGGGGTGAAGTAGAAGGAAAGAGATTTAGTGCATTATAAGTCATATTTTATAACAATAATAAAAAATAAGAGTAATTTCTAGTTGTGACTTTCAGGTAACTTACAAAAACGAAAATTAGAACATGTGAATCTTAAGCACATGTTTCTACTGTTAGCAGCTATACTTTCCTCATTATTATTTCATATAGAAATTGTCAAATAGATATTGTCACTACAAAACAGAAGAGATGAGAATGTTCGGACTGATAACATTTGCACATGGTCTATATTACCATCTGTGAAAAAAAGCCCAGTCATTTCATTTCAAGGACTATGACAGAAAAAGTTTATCTGAGTGTGTTTTGGGTTTTGTTGACATACCTGTCTTCGCTTTAAACTAGTTTGACTACCAAGAGTGGTGTAACCAGAGCAGGTTACTGACAGAAAATCTTGTGTGGGAAGCTGAATAAATAGCTGTGACTTGACCCACTGCTGCTACTGCTATACTCTGCAGTTCTGTAGATAAACACTGAGTACATATATTCCCCAAAAGGTTTTGTCACTTCTGAGTAATCCAGCGGTTATTTCACACCGAATTCCAATCACATTTCATGGCTTGGGCTCTCTCTTGCTTTTTATGTAACCTTGAGTATGAAATGGAGAATAAAGCACTGCAGAATTACCAGCAAGGCTCTGAAGGAATTCCAGTGACCCCATCCCAATCAAGTGACTTGTACAAACTCACCCAAAGAGCTATGGAAAACCAGTCATCTGAGCAGGGCGTTGCCATGACCTGCACCACACAAATCTGGAGATAATCCCCATTGAAGGCCTCTCGAAAGAACCCAGTACTGAGGTGGAACCTGTGTCTATTTGCCCACCAACGAAAAAGATAAGGGGGAAAAGCTGGTGAGGGAAAGGGGAAGGCAAAGGTAGGAGAAAGGAAAAAAATGAAAAGGGAATAAATGCAGGAAGGAGTGAAGGAAAGAGGGAAAGTTGAAAAAGAAAAGGGTATGACTTTTATATATAATCACAGCAGAGAAAAAGGAAAAAAGTACCAGCAACGTACTAGGCATTCAGAAAGGGATAACTCTCCATGACTAATTCGCCGCAGCCAACTCTGCAGCAGTCAGCTCTGCAGCAGCCAGCTGTGCTCAGGACAGCTCTCCGTGGGACAACTTTTTGCAGGACACATCTACCTGGCCCACTCTGCAGGCACAATTCTACGCTGAAAGCCCTGAGAATCTGAAAAGAGCCCCCACTGATATTTAAAGGCTTTGTTGAGCTTGGCATGTGCTGGAGGGGATGACTAGCAAAATCTGCCAGACCACTCACTTCAAAACTCTTGGATCTCCCCATATAGACTTGTTCCTAAGAAGAGTTGGCTGTATAGAGGTTGCACGCAAAGAGTAGGCCACAGAGAGCTGGCCATGGAGACCTGGCAGGGGACAGCCGTCCTGGACTCACAAGGTATTGTCTGGGATTTGGAAAGAAGAAGCTCATAAGAACATTTTAGAAAAGTTTTTTTAAAATCTTAGCATAGCAAGGTGATATTGTGTTTAATTACACACAGCTGGATAATTTAACACTTTAAATAAAAAGTTTTCCATGTTAATAGTATTATGTTTTATCTATAAAGGATTGACTTATAACGTGTTAACATTAAATTTTGAAGGCTTTTTAGAGAGTTTAGAAAAAAGACAGAAACAGAGTAAGAATCTGGAGATAGAGTCTGAGAGATCTTAAGCCTGGATCTCAAAGACAGAGCAGATTTAACATACTGGATATCAGAGAAGAGAAGCGAAAATTTCAGAAATATTGTTTCTAGATGAAAGAATGCCAGTTTGATCAGCAGAATATTATGGCAGATTTTCTACTCTTTCTTTAAAGTCACTACCAAAGGAGCTTCTGTGTTTCAAGCAGAAGGATATGAATGGTCACTAAAAATAGCTTATGCAGCCTTTCTTGACTTTTGTTTTATGCTAATAAAGAAAAAAAAAAGATTGTATTCAAATAGAGAAATATTAATGTAAATTAAGGAAAAGATACCCCTGTCCACTCAGTAATTAATGATAAAGTATATATAGTAACTTCTGCTTTTCATTAAATATACTTCCTGATATGTTTCTTGATAAGGAGCTGCAGTGATGAAAACAAGAAAAGTGGGGTGATTTTACAGGAATTGCAAGTAAGATAAATTCCATGAGGATTACTGTTCACAGCAAATGTGATGCATACTTGTAATGATTGCTCTATAGAGTCATAGAATGGTTTAGATTGGAAGGGACCTTAAAGATCATCTAGTCCTACCCACCCACCCTGCTATAAATGCCAGTAGGTTGGGATGCTAGCAAGAACTCTTATATACGTGAATACTGCAGGGTTCTTCAAAGTTTGTTCTTTCGATGCCAAGTAGGAAAAAAAAATTACAAAATGAATCTTTGAGAACCTGTAAATGACTATCAGATCACATAAGTATGCAAATTTTTGTTTTCCTTTATGATACTTTTTGATTTTAAATTGACAATTTATTTTGAATTTGTACTTATTTTTACTTTTGAAATTTTGAAACTTGTGGAAGTTTTAAATTAAACGAAAACAGCTCAAAATATTTTGACTGACCTCGGCATCTTTCACAATATTGCTTTTTGGCTTAAAAAAAGAGTTTAATCTTCCTTTTTAAATTCAAGGAAAAAATGAAACAAACGCTGGAAAGCTGTTAAAGTTTAGGAAAATATTTCTTCATCCACAAAACAAGAAGAGAGAAAATATTAGTAGTAATTTGAATTAAAATTTATTAAATACTATACAATATGATATGTATTGTCCAGATTTTTTCCTGCTTCTTTGTTAAGATTTCTTAGCCTGTTACAAGGCTTTAATTTTTATTATTTTTAAAAATATTTTGACATTTTTATTGATAAGGATTCTCTTATTATTTTTTTGAGCCTCAGTAAGGGGAGCACTTTTTTTTAAAACTGTTTAATACATTTATTTATTGTAACCATTTTTTGCTTATCACAGGCTACGAGTTTCTTTTCTACCACGTCTTCACAATCCGTCACGTATTTTATTCCAAAGATGATTATCTCTTTATTTTTCCTTATGTATCTTTTGTTTCATTCTTAACTAACTACCTCACCTTAGTGATTTGTAAGAATCTATACAGAAAATAATCCTCCTACTTGCTTAGTCTCGCAGTTGAAACCATACTAATTAAGTAATTCTTATGCATATCTATGGAGTGCACACTGTCATCATTCAAAATATTTCACAAGGTGGCCACTCTCCACCAAGTCTATTGCAAAAACGCATATCATGAACCTTTCATACATACTAACAATTGACCTATACTGCTCTCAACATTATAGTATCCGAGTTCCTTGCTCTTATTAACAATTATTCTTGTAAAAAGAACACTGGGATTGAGAATTTTTACCTTTATTTCACAGAAAGGGAAAATACAATGTGGGGTAAATGATTAACTGTTTTGCCTCACACACAGAAAAGTCTTTAGCTGACATGAGATCTTATCTTCTAGTGTCTGTGACACTCTGAAGGAAAGAGGGAGAGATGAAAAAGAAAAAGATCACAGGCACTAGGTCTTAGAGCACTCTGCTTAATAAAGTAAAAATGAATCACAGATAACATGTGGATATTAAATTTTTAAGAAAAGTTTGGACCTTTTGTTTTGCAGCATTAAAGAATGCAAACCAAGAGGAATTGGAGGCTGGGAATTGGCATCACAACATAAAGAATTTAATATATTTTCTAAGGGGAGAGGAGAGGAGAGGAGAGGAGAGGAGAGGAGAGGAGAGGAGAGGAGAGGAGAGGAGAGGAGAGGAGAGGAGAGGAGAGGAGAGGAGAGGAGAGGAGAGGAGAGGAGAGGAGAGGAGAGGAGAGGAGAGGAGAGGAGAGGAGAGGAGAGGAGAGGAGAGGAGAGGAGAGGAGAGGAGAGGAGAGGAGAGGAGAGGAGAGGAGAGGAGAGGAGAGGAAATCTATCCAACAGCTCTACCTTTGAAATTACTGTACAATAGTGACTATATTTTTCGGCATATTTGAAAATTTAACTCTGAAGAGTGCTCATTAAAAAATCACTGCAGCTACTTCCTATACCATGTGAATGAGGTAGACCATACCTTCACGAAATTACTGATGAATCACTTGATGTGAAATTGAAAATTTGAGAATCAAATCTAAAACCCTTTAATGTTCTGCAAAACTTGGTATTTATACAGTTGTCAGAACAAAATGCATTCTGATAAAATAGTCCATCAGACTGATTGTCATTAATCAAGCAAAGGTTAGAAAATCTATTTTGAAAGGAAGAGAACAAGTAGGATATGATGTCCCATTCAAGTATCTCTTTGTTTCTTAGCTCTGTATAACCACACCTCTGCCTCATTCAAACGCAAGTGCTGACAAGGCAGGCATCTGTCACTGTGTCCAGCCAGTTTGGTAAACCAGAAGCACTAATGCTAGATGAATGCATACATTGTGCTCTTCTTTCACCAAGATTTCCAAACCTCGCTACCTAAAGTTTAGCTTAGATATCTGTTTTCAAGTGCTGCTTAACACAACTCACGCTGACATTACTAAGCAACTAGAAACCTAAATTTACACATTCTGCTTTTAAAAATCTGAGTCTCTCATTTTCGCTCCTTTGTGTGGACATTCATACAGGAAAACTGTATGCTTTCCTTGTAAATAAAATTGCATTTTTTTTTTTTCCTGTGCAAAATAAGAATATTTTGGAGATTTACAATTATATTTTCTTCCACATATTTCTAATATAAACTGTCTTCACATCTAGTTAAAATTATTTTGCTTTATGTTATTAAAAATAAGCACCTAAAATAAAACAACAATGCACACATATGAAATCTCTATAAGATAGAAAAAATTAATTAACTCAATTCTATTTGAGATATTTTGCATCCAGACTGAGTAATTCCCCAGTTTTGGCTGGAGGCTTCATTTTCCATTCACTGTCAAGCCTCATTCATCTGGTAGCTATGTCGTGCGCCCTTCTGTCCATCTGAGGTATCACATGTCCTGCTGGCAAAACAGTGATTAGAGCCATCAGTTGCCAAGGTCCTCCATTGCACCTGCTCAGCCTGAAGCCATCTGACCTCCTTTCCCACTATCCCCAGTCCTCTCTTGGGATCTCCATGCAGGGTCAGAGTGGGTTTAAGGTTGTTCATCTCCTGCTCCTACTGCCACTACCTTGTTCCCAGGCAGCAGGTTAGATGTCAGCTAGTAAGCCTTGCAGCAGCCTTGTCAACCCGTTTTTTCCTGCCAGCCCTCTGTTTTCCTCACAGCTTCCAATTTACCCAATGCAAAGAGCCTGTATGCTGAAGTAACATTGTATACACAATATGCTCAGCCCTGTTTAAACATTCACCTCAGTCGTAACTTTTATTCTCTGAAAACAGCCATAGAGCAGTTTAAATTCCTAGAGGTTTTATCAACAGAAATTTACAGTCAGTCTGTTATTTTTCATTTGGGTCGCAATAATTTCTAAGCACAAAATGTTTGTATTTGCTTGATTTCTTGTTTCTGGGTGTTCAAACTGTATTGGTCTTATTTAAACTCAGATTCTCAGATGATGTCCAATCAAAACTGCTTCGTACTTAACAGCAAGAGAAATCATTCTTTCACTATATTGGAGGACAATGGGAACTACATTTAAAATATCAGCTGTTACGTCTTCATGATGATACAGAATTAAGAAGCAAAACTTCAGTGAACAAATACCAAGTAGCCTATGTATAAGGGAAATTTTTTCTATCCCTGTGAAGGAGGAGGTTCATTATAGAGACACGAACATCAGTGATACTCCTGCATATATGTAATATGATGCAGAAAGGTACAAATTACCTGGGATGAAAGATTGGGACCCCTTTTGGAACTTGATAAATCTGAGCCTGATTGATGATACCTTGAGGCATTCTTCTGTATGTGATCTGATGCTGGTGTAACAGCATTAATTATTTCTGCAATGTGGTCCAGCTCCCTCTTATTATTGAGCAGAGGCATCACTAAAATCCTCAATGCAGCAATAGCAGTATTTATAGTTTTCATTTGCCTTTATATTAAAATAAATTAAGAATGGGAGAGGGTTAAGGACTAGTTTAAACAGCTTTAATATTTCACATCTAAATAATTGTCAATTAACAAAAACTCCATTAGGAAGCTAATAATGGACAACCATTTTTAATGGAAATGTTCTCACTACTTTGCAGCTTTGTCAAGTGGTTCAATGCAGGCAGCATGTTAAGTCAACACATTTTTCCAACAAGATATCTGAAATCTGTGGCAGCCAGATTTGATTGTTGCAGCATACCAGACAGCATAAGTGTTGCAGAAAATGCTATTTCAGAGTTCAAAGCAGTAGAAAAATTGTTGTTTAATAATTCAGCAGTGAAATGAAAATAATGTAAAGAAGATTAGCCATGCTCTTTTATTGGGAGGTATTCATAGCAATATTCTCTTTTCTAGACCTTTTTTTTTCAAGTGATATTTTTAATCAAATACTTTGAATGAAAGCTTTGTTGTTTTGTTTTTTTTTTTATCCCCTAAGAGTGAGGCCAAAGGGGGACCTCTTCTAAAAGAACAAACTATCTTTTATTCAGCATTATGGCATGACTAAAATTTGTTCAGTGTATCATATTTTCCTTTTGTTTCTGTCACAATGATACACAAATAAATCAGCAGAAATCTATGTCCCTGTAGAAGCTATTGTTTTCATTGTGCAAAGTATTCAAAAGCAGCTGTAAACATTCATCTGCATTCAGTTTTAATATAGCCCAGATGAAAAGTGGAGTACTAGGTTAATTATGATTTTCATCCATATCAGTGTTTCTCCTATCTGCAGAACTTCCTCTACACACATGATGAGTTGTCTGAACAGCATACACGATATACCTTATACATTTCCATTCCCATCCAGTTGTACTCTCCTTCGAGAAATCCTGAACAGCAGGAATTATTGGACAGTTGAAATATAGTAAACTGATCCTCTGGAGACCCCAATATTGGATATGTAAAGTAATAGACACCTATGTCAATAACACTCCATGTCTCACATTTTGAGGAAGATCTGAAAATTATTTAAATGCATATTTTTGGAAAAGCAAAACATAGTTTTCTCTGATGAAAATCACTGCAACTGCATCCACCAAAATAAATACTTAAAGCCATTTGAGCATGTTTATCAGACAGTTGGACAATCTGTTGTATTCTCAATTCTAAGAATTATACTTCCACAAGTATAAATTCCTGCACGACTGGTGGCAGGAAGGGTAAGTACTGCAGCCGGGTGCTCAGTCTGGGTGAGTGAAGAGTTCTCTGTGAAAGGCAAAAGCTCAGGAGAGGACCCCGGCAGGGTGACTCTCTCTGAACCCGAGAAGCGGCAGCTGTCACGTGGACCGACCGCGTCTAGAGGGGCGGTCTCGGAAGAAGACGCAGGACATTTAAACATCTCCCTGGGAGCACCAGCGACCGGAGTGCGGCGAACAGGGTCACAGTATAGGCAGTTTGCGCAGGCAGGGCAAGCAGGCACTCTCTGGCAGGTGGTTGGCTTCCCACTCCCCTGCAGCAATGGTGACCAGGCGTGGTAAAACCTCTGCTACCAGGAGTGTTGCTATCCAAACCGAGCCTCTATTAAGGGATGTGGCTGCCCAGACTCAGGACTGCAAGGAATGTCTCAACCTGCTTGTGGTTCCTCAGGACCATACAAAAAATGCCTGTGTGAGGTGTGAACAGGTCCAAGATCTGCTCCTTACGGTTGCAGATCTTAAGGATCAGGTAGAGATGCTGCAGAGTATCCGTGAGAGAGGAAGGGAGATACATTGGTGGAGTAGAACCCTCTCTCCTCCCAGTAATCCTCCCCAGCAGGCAGAGGAACACCATATTCCTCATCAACAGGATAGGGGGAGTGATCTGGTTGGTGAGGACGACTGGGAGCAGGTCTACTTTCATGAGGGTTATAGACCTTCCCTTCAGATGCCACCTGTCCATACAAACCAAGTTTGGGGTACTGGAATTTGATGCTCAGGTGGAGGACAGTATCACAGAAAACTCACCAGAGGAGGTTAATGACTTCACATTGCCTGTCAGACAGGTCAGGACTTCAAGTAAGAAAAAGAAAAGGAGGGTAGTTGCAGTGGGTGACTCCCTTCTGAAAGGGATGGAGGGACCTATATGTAGACCGGATCCAACTCTGCTGCCTTCCCCAAGCCCAGGTAGGGGACATCGCTAAGAGACTCCCGGACCTAATTAAACAATCAGATTGTTACCTGCTTCTGGTGGTCCACGCTAGCGGTGATGAGCTAGCTAAAAGAGGGTCAAGGGTTGTTAAAGGGAATTCCAGGAGCTGGTCGGTCAATGGATAGGGCAGGAGCACAGGTGGTGTTCTGCTCGGTTCCTCCGGTGGCAGAGATGTATACTGAAAGGAACAAGAGAATCTAAGCTCTTAATAAATAGCTTAGGGGCTGGTGCCGGCAAATGAATTTTGGGTTCTACAATCATAGAGAAACCTTTATGGCACCTAGCCTGCTTGACCCAGATGGGTGTCATCTAACTCCAAAGGGTAAGAGGATTCTAGCTCAGGAGCTGGCAGGGCTTGTAGAGAGGGCTTTAAACTAGGTATGAAGGGGGAGGGGGGAGTAACTAGGCTCACCAGAGATGTTGCTGTGGAGGATGAGCCATCTCAAAGGGTGTCGTCAGTAACCCAACTGAAGTGCATGTATGTGGAGAGTACTACTGAAACCTGGATCATTGAACGTGGACATTAACCTGACAAAAGCAAGCTGCTTAGGCCTTGAGTAGAAAAATACTGGTCTAAGTGAAAAAATACTCATCAGCAGGGTCAGTGGGCCTTTGTTGTGCAGTGAAGCTTAGGCAAGTGAGATAACAGGATGTCTCCCAAGGGACCAGATGGATTTCTAAAACTACAGGAATGTATGTGATGCTTATGCAATGATAAAGTCTATAACGAATAAAGAGCTAAAATTTTGTAATATGCACGAAGCTCATTAAACAAACTATTTAGGTAGAACTACTGCTAATAAAGACTGAGACTTGTTAATCAAGCACCATATGCGTGTTGTTAATTCTCCCGTCGTCTTCGACAAATGGTGTCCCTAATAAATGGTGACCCTAACACATGTACACAAACACAGGCAGTATGGGGAACAAACAGCAGGAGCTGGAAGTCCTGGTTCAGCAGGAGAGCTATGACATAGTTACTATCATGGAAACGTGGTGGAACGACTCTCATAACTGGAGTGCTTCCATGGAAGGCTACAGGATCTTCAGGAGAGATAGGCATGAGAGGAGGGGTGGAGGGGTAGCCCTCTATACTAAGGAAACCCTGGATGCTGTGGAAGTCGAGATCGGTGATGACCAGACTGAGTGCCTATGGGTAAGGGTCAGAAGGGCAGTCAAGTCAGACCTCCTGGTTGGAGTATGTTACAGAGGGCCCAACCAGGAGGAGGAGATGGATCTTCTATTGTTGAAACAGCTGGAGGCTGCCTCTAGATCGGCTGCCTTTGTTCTTTTAGGAGACTTTAATCTTCCGGATATCTGCTGGGAACTTAACACTGCTGAGAGGAGGCAGTCCAGGAGGTTCTTAGAGTGTATTGAGGACTGCTTTCTGTCACAACTGGTGAGTGAGGGGTGAGGGGTGAGGCTCTCCTTGACCTCTTGTTTACAAACAGAGAAGGGCTGGTGGGTGTTGTTGTTGTCGGATGCTGTCTGGGGTGTAGTGATCATGAGATAATTGAGTTTTCTGTAAACAATGTAACAAGAAAAGGCAGGAACAGGACATCGATGCTGGCCTTTCGGTGGGCAGAATTTGGATTATTTAAGGAACTAGTCAGGAAAGTACCCTGGGAAATAGTTCTTAGTGGCAAGGGGGTCCAGGAAGGCTGGATGCACTTCAAGAATGAAATCTTGAAGGTGCAGGAGCAGGCTGTTCCCATGTGTTGTAAGAAGAGTCGTAGGGGCAGACGGCCGTCCTGGATGAGTAAGGAGCTTCTGAAGGAGCTAAGTAAAAAAAAGAGGATGTATTGCCATTGGAAAGAAGGGGACATAAGCCAGGTCATGTTCAAAATTGTTGCTAAGTCGTGTAGGAAAAAAAAAATCAGGGAAGAAAAACCCAGCTGGAGCTCAAATTGGCCACTTCTCTTAAGGATAATGAGAAGAGGTTGTGTAAACGTATTAATGGTAGAAAGAAGCGTGGCAGCGACCTCCGCTCCTTGTTGGATGTGGAGGGAAATATAGTAACCAAAGATGCTGAGAAGGCTGAGGTACTTAATGCCTTCTTTGCCTCAGTTTTCAACAGTAAGGATGTCTGTTCGCTTGACAGTTGGTCCTCTGAAGTGGTTGATGGGGACAGGGTGAAATATGGCCCTCCTGCAATCCATGAGGAGAAAGTTAGAGACCTACTGAGTCACTTGGACCCTCATAAGTCCATGGGGCTGGATGGGATCCATCCTAGGGTGCTGAGAGAGCTGGCGGATGACCTTGCTAAGCCGCTCTCCATCATCTTTCAAGAGTCCTGGCTCACCGGAGAAGTCCCGGAAGACTGGAAGTTGGCCAATGTGATGCCCATCCACAAGAAGGGCTGTAAGGATGATCCAGGTAATTAAAGACCTGTCAGCCTGACCTCGGTCCCAGGTAAAATTATGGAGCAGATAATACTGGGTGCAATCATGTGGCACCTGCAGAACAGCCAAGAGATCAGACCCAGCCAGCATGGGTTTAGGAGGGTTAGGTCCTGCCTGACCAACCTGATCTCCTTTTATGACCGTGTGACTCGCCTGGTGGATGAGAGGAAGGTTGTGGATGTGGTATACATGGGCTTCAGCAAGGCCTTTGACACTGTCTCCCACAGTAGACTCCTAGGGAAGCTGGCAGCCCGTGGCTTAGATGGGAGCACTCTGTGCTGGGTTAGGAATTGGCTGGATGGCCGAGCCCAGAGAGTGGTGGTGAATGGTGTGTCATCCAGTTGGTGGCCGGTTACCAGTGGTGTCCCCCACGGATCGATGTTGGGTCCAGTCCTGTTTAATATCTTTGTTGATGATCTGGATGAGGGGATTAAGTCCATCATCAACAAGTTTGCAGATGATACCAAGCTGAGAGGAAGGGTTAATCTGCTGGAGGGTAGGATGGCCCTAAAGAGGGACCTGGACAGACTGGAGAGATGGGCCGATTCTAATGGGATGATGTTTAATAAGTCCAAATGTCGGGTACTTCATTTTGGACACAAGAATCCCATGCAGAGCTATAGACGGGGACAGAGTGGCTGGAGGGTAGTCAGGCAGAAAGGGACCTGGGAGTGCTGGTTGACAGGAAGCTCAACGTGAGCCAGCAGTGTGCCCAGGTGGCCAGGAAAGCCAATAGCATTCTGGCCTGCATCAGGAATAGTGTGGCGAGCAGGACCAGAGAAATTTTCGTCCCCCTGTACTCGGCACTGGTCACCTTGAATACTGTGTACAGTTCTGGGCCCCCCAGTTTGGGAAAGATGTCAGGATGCTGGAGTGTGTCCAGAGGAGGGCAACGAAGATGGTGAAGGGGCTGGAGCACAAGCCCTGCAAGGAGCGACTGAGGGAGTTGGGGCTGTTTAGTCTGAAGAAGAGGAGGCTCAGGGGAGACCTCATTGCTCTCCACAACTACCTAAAAGGAGGTTGTAATCAGGCAGGCATGGACTCAAGCTTCGTCAGGGAAAGTTTAGACTTGATGTTAGGAAAAAGTTCTTCACTGAAAGGGTGATTGGCCATTGGAATGGACTGCCCAGGGAGGTGGTGGAGTCACAGACCCTGGAAGTGTTTAAGGGGAGACTGGATGAGGCACTGAGTGCTGTGGTTTAGATGATGATTGGTGTTAGTGTTGGTGTTAGTGTTGGGATATAGGTTGGACTTGATGATCTCGGATGTCCTTTCCAACCTTATGATACTGTGATACAACTGTTCGGAAAATTCAATTACAAATGTTGATTCATCTGGTTGAATATTCTTGCTATCTTAAATCGCTTTTTAAACGGCATTTATTTGCTATTTTTTTCTATGTTTGAGAATACGAACAGTAACTATTTTGGTGGAACTGCCTCATCCTATTCTTTTCCCAATGTTCAACATATCTGACCTTTTGTTTGTTGTCAAAATGCAAAAGAACAATCATCATAAAAGTAACAATTAATGTCAATCTATTGCTATGTTTCAACTCATGAAAGCACTTAGTAAACTAATTCAGTCATTAATTTATGTGACAACAGGTTTATCAATGAAATAGGTGCAGATTGCTGGAATTCCAAATATGATTGCAACTACTGAGATTTCTGCTGCAGTTTATATTCCCTACTGTGTAAAACAGTCCTTACGCCATCATAAGATTAAGTCAATCTGGAGGTGTTGTTTAAAGAAAAACATCAGCAGTCATGGCTCTGTTTATCAGTCTGGTAGAAGCATTATCTAACAACTTCTATTCTAATACTTCAGTGGTGCTTAAAGATTCAAAGGTCCTTTTTATGACATCAGTGATCCTAAATACATATTTTTGCTCACTGTGCTCTCTGATTCCAAGATCTACCCACTTCTAAATAAATTTTCAATAACCTTTCAATACATTTTGAGAAAGGGAGTAAAAAAAAGACACATTCTCAAACATGAAGTATAACCAGCAACTTCTATCACCTCTTTCAACAGTATTTGTAAGAATGCCAAATAAGAATCATAGAATCATAGAATTACCTGAGTTGGAAGGAACCAAAAAGGATCATTAAGTCCAACTCCTATCCCTACACAGGACACTCCCAACATTCACACCATGTAACTGAGGGCATTGTCCAAATGCTGGCAGACTCGGTGCCATGACTACTTCCCTGGGGAGCTGTTCCAATGCTCCACCACCCTCTGGGGGAAGAATCTTTTTCTAATATCCAGTCTAAACCTCCCCTGGCATATTTTCCTACCTTTACTTCTAGTCCTATCAGTGGTTACAACAGAGAAGAGATCAGCACCTGTTTCACCTCCCTCCCTTGTGAGAAGGCAGTAAAGAGCTATGAGAACCCCTCTCACCCTTTTCCGGGTGAACAGACCAAGTAATTTCAACCGTTCCTCATATAACTTCCCCTCTAAACCCTTCACCAGCTTTGTGGCCTCCTCTGGACACTCTCCGGTAGTTTGATGTCGTTTTTATACTGTAGTGCCCCAAACTGCACACAGTACTTGAGGTGGGGCCTCACCAGTGCAGAGTAGAGCGGGACAATCACCTCCCTCAACCGGCTGGCAATGCCATGCTTGATGCACCTCAGGATATGGCTGGCCCTCATGACTGCCAGGGCACACTGTTGACTTATGTTCAACTTGCTGTCGACCAGAACCCCCAGGTCCCTCTCCACAGGGCTGCTCTCCAGCCTCTCACTCCCCAGTCTGTACATGTATCCAGGGTTGCTGGCTCCCATGTGCAGAACTCAACACTTGCCCTTGTTAAATTTCATGCTGTTGGTGATTGTCCAGCTCTCCAATCTGTCGAGATCCCTCTGCAGGGCCTCTTTGCCCCAAGAGTTTCAACAGCTCCCCCCAGTTTGTGTCATCAGCAAACTTTGTCAATAAGCCTTCAAGTCCTTCGTGCGGGTCAGTCATGAATATACTGAAGAACACTGGCACCTGGATGGATCGCTGTGGGACCCCACTAGTGACTGAGCATCAGCCTGATGTATTTCCATTCACTATGACTCTTTGAGCCCAACACATCCGCCTATTGCATGCCCATTCTATTATGCATTTATCCAGCTGTATTCTGGACATTTTGTTTATGAGAATACTGTGAGAGACAGTATCAAAGGCTTTGCTTAAATCCAGAAAAATTACATCGACCAGTTTTCCCTGGTTGACTAAATGGGTGACCTTGTCATAGAAGGATATTAACTTTGTCAGGCAGGACCTTCACTTTGTAAACCCATGCTGACTGGGACCAGTGGCTGCGTTGTCTTTCAGATGATTTTCAATAACTCCCAGAATCATCTTCTCTATAATGTTCCCAGGCACTGAAGTAAGACTGACAGACCTGTAATTACTGGGGTCATCCCTGCTGCCCTTCTTCAAGATTGGAACAACATTTGCTACCTTCCACTCAGCTGTACCTCTCCAGATTCCCAAGAGCACTGAAAAATCATTGAGAGAGGTCTCACTATGACATCAGCCAGCTTTTTAAGAAGAGTCTTTTTCCCGAGTTTCCATTCTTCTCTGCCTTCCTAGATTCTGCAGATATAATTGGGTAAAAAAAATAAGTTAGGAATACAATGTATTGTTTACATATGGAAGGGTATAATTGAAGAAGACTATTTCACTGTCTGTTCTATGAGGAAAATAAAAGAATAAAGCTTGTACTTGTCCAAGTACAAGACATGCAAAATATAAAGCACAAAACTGTTTTCTTAGTTCTGCAAACAGTAACGTATATACAGGTAAAGCAGTACATGTGTGAATATCTGAAAATATCAAGCTGCAGGATACCTCATATGTTGCTCTGTTGTACAAAGTGGAATCAATCAGCATGCTCCAGATACTTGTTCTTATCACAGATGTTCTACCATACCTTGCAGTTACCAACAAATAGCTTACACTTGGTTGTGAAAGAAATCAGTAGAAAACATGTTCAACTTTATTTAACAGAAAATAAAACCACTTTCTAGTGGGAATATCCACACTTCCAGTCTGGGTCCTTAAAACAGTTCTGACAGCTTAAAGAATTTTAAATGTGGCTGGCCCAAAGAACATATATGACCTTGTTTTTCTTAGCCATGTATGACAGACCACTGAGAAAAAAAGACATGAAGTACAATGGAACAGAGATCACTAATTTAAAAGAATCATGGATTTAAATGAACAAGAAATATTGTCCAGAGTGTAATCCACCAAGTGAAAATATTCAAGATTTTAGTAAGACTAAGTCTTAGAGGAAACTAATCAGACACTATAAAAACAGCTGTGCGTAGACTATAGATTTTTTTCATTGAATTTGTTAAAGAATTGAACACCAGATTTTTTTGTTACAACTCTTGGAATCCCAATGCAGTCAGTAAAATTAATTTGCTAAGAATTCCATTTATCATTTTTCCTATATATTTTTTATAAGGATTTCCACAATATATAGTTCTTCCTGTTCAATGAATGTCTTTTTAAACGAAAAAGAATTGCTACTTTGTGATTTGGGGAAGAATGTCAAAAAAATATACTTAAACAAACAGGTAATTCTATTATGCAAAAAGCAGATTCAAAGTTTTTTATTCTAATTTTTATTAAGGAAATACATTAAGATTTTATAAACCTATACTTACTAAATGGATATTCTGAAGATGAGTTTAGTTAGTACTACTGTACCGTGAGTCAGATCATGTGGCATACCTGGGTACCTGTTCTTCAGAGAACACTTTAAAATGTCTTATTTCTTATTTCTTCAGAAATGAGTGCTGATGTACTAAATTACCAATAGTTGTAAAATATTCAGTTAACAGAAGAGGCAGTAGAAATAAAAAACAACTTTGGAATCACAGAATCACAGAATCATTTTTGTTGGAAGTCACCTCCTATATCACTCAGTCCAACCTGCCTGCACAAGCAGAGTCAGTTACAGCAGGTAGCTCCAGACCAAGTCCAATCAAATTTTAAATATCTCTACAGATAGAGGCTCCACAGTTACTCTGGGTAACCTGTGGCAGTGTTTTATTGCTTTAACAGTAAAATAGTGTTTTCTTGTGTTTGATTGAACTTCCTATTTTTAGTTGTGTTCATTGTCTCTCCCGTCAATGTGCGCTACTGAGAAAAGCCTACCACATATTCAGTCGCCTGCTCTGTTGATCCATCTTTTCTTCAGACTGAACAGTCCCATTTTTCAGGCTCTCTATTGAAGTCCTTTAATCATCCTTGTAGCCCTTCACTGGACTACTGTAAAACCATATCTTGTACTGGGTAGTCCAGAAATGACACAGAGCTCCAGATATGTCTCACCACGACTGCAAGGAGGCAAAGGATCACCCTCCTCAACCTGCTGGCAACAGCTCAGGAGGCTGTCAGCCTTCTTTGCTGCAAGGGAACGCTGCTGACTTAAGGTCAACTTGTTATCCACCAGGACTTCTATTTCTTCCCTTCAAAACTTCTTTCCAGGCATTCATCCACTTATTTATGGGTTTATTCCTTCCCAGGTGCAGAATTTTACTTTTCCCTTTGTTGAGTTTCATGAGGTTCCTGTTGGCCCATTTCTCAGGTCTGTCTAGGTCCCCTGAATGGTGGTGCAACCCTCTTGTGCGTCAGTCACCATACATACGGCTGATCTCACTATTCAGACCTCTAGGATTTAAGTGAGACATCTCTGAAACATTACTATTTGCCTAACCTGGGAGAAAGTCAAAATTTAGGACTCTGAATTCAAGGTATTAAAGAAAATGTATGTTAAAATAGTATTGTTTATATATTATTACATGTCCCTTTCTGCATGCAGAAGCACTGAGCTCTCTAACATAAACCAAGAATATTGAGCCTTAGCACAAAGCAGATCTTAGGCTGTGTTCCAAGAGGTTACGGGGAGTAAGAACAAGCCTGCTAGCAGAAAAGCTGACTTTTCAACTCAAAGCGATTTATACCAACATTTTTCCTTCTTTGGATAGTCTTGTGCTTTCCATTAAAACACTGAATAAATTAAAAATCCAGAAAGAAATTTGGGAGTGAAGCTCAAGACTGCCCTTTTTTTTAAAAAAAAAAATGAAAAAATTTCAGGCTCTTTCTAGATATTTCTCTTCTGTTTCCATGGTAAATGAACTCTCAATACTTATTTGATAACCTGTTATTTGGGAAAAGCTCTAGAAAAATTTTTTGATTCCTTTCAAACTGAGACCTACAACTAAGGTCTCTGTTAAATAATAGTTAAAAACTACATTAGTGATAACTTCTGGAATCCATGTGTAACTCCTCCACAATGTACCTACCAAGGGGATGAGCATATTCATCTTGAAAGAGCCACAAGTCAACATTTAAGTTCCCAGATTGGAACCTACAGTATTCATATGGATAGACCTGAACTTGGCCTTTCCTTAATTAATGCCAGATCAGCACTTTCACAGTATATCCATCTTTTTGGATTGCACTTTGAAAGTGACTAATGGTTCTCCAATATTAAAGGTATGGGGAGCACACGGGTCTAACCCTGACTCTCTTGGGACATTACTTGGATAAGAAGGTTGAATTAGCTTCTGTAGATTTCACATGAAGTTTACATTATCAGATGCAGTTCTTCTTATTTCTGATTTTGGAAATATTCCATCGTCAATATTTAGCATTACTTTTAAATGTGCAGAGGAAAAAACAATCATTCTATATACCACAAAAAAAAATATGTCGATGTTAGTAAAATATTAACGGTGATTTTTTTGATTTAAACATAGCCATGGAATACTCACTTTTTACTTTTGATCTTTCTCAGTCTAATATTATATTAATATTATTTTTGTAACTAGAGCCTTCACAGTGTTGAATTTCGTATCTGTTTCATTTCCATTGATTCACTATTAGGTGAAAGCAACAAAAATGAAAAGAAAAATCAAAAGACATTGAGGGAAACAATAGAAAATTTATTAGATAAATATAAAATCTATAAATCTGTGATATGGATATATAGAATCATAGAATCACTTAGTTGGAAAAGACCTTTGAGATCGCCCTTTATTCCACTCTTGTGAGACCCCACCTGGAGTCTCGCATCCAGTTCTGGAATCACCAACCTAAGAAGGATATGGAACTGTTGGAGTAGGTTCAGAGGAGGTCTATGAAGATGATCAGAGAGCTGGAGTATCTCTGCTGTAAAGACAGGCTGAGACAGAGAAGAGAAGGCTCCAGGGGGACTTCATAGTGGCCTTCCAGTACCTGAAGGGGGCTACAGGAAAGCTGGGGAGGGACTTCTTAGAACGGCTTGTAGTGATAGGATGAGAGGAATGGCTTTAAATTGGAAGAAGGAAGATTTAGATTAGACATTAGGAAGAAATTCTTTATGATGTGGGGGCTGAGGTACTGGCACAGGTTGCCCAGGGAGTTGTGGATGCCCCTCCCTGAAGTGTTCAAGGCCAGGCTGGATGGAGTCTTAAGCAGTCAGGTCTAGTGGGAGGTGTCCCTACCCATGGCAGGGTGGCTGAAACTAGATGATCTTTAAGGTCCCTTCCAACCCAAACAATTTTATGATTGTATGAATTTTTTAAGACTAGCTTTCTTAACTTTATGTCAAAACTCATAAATGGCCAAAATTATGTAGAAAGAAAGGACAGAAATAAATGAGAATATACTTAAGAGAGGGATTATTATTTTTCCTCATGGAAGACATTTCTTCTTTGTAACAGACTTCAGGATAAAAGCAAGAGGAGAAAATACATTGTTAGTTCCACAGTCATTCGATCTTGAATTATAATGCTCATAAGCCCATAGTTCATAAGCTTTTGGAAAGGCCAAAAAATTTGGTGAAGTTGTAAATTGGAACACTGATAGCGTAAGGGCCTTGAAGGAATTTGAAATTAATACAAAAGCCTTCCCTTGAATAATTACTAGCTGGCCTTGATATTCTCAGAGTATACTGAAAATAAGAAAAATACATTTGCAATGTTTGCAAGAATCAAAGATTAAGATTCTTACAGAAGATATGTTTTCTTGACTGTTTTTCCTCAATTTGTTTTGATGTTTTGTTCACAATGTTGTACAGCTTTTTCGGTGTAAAACTCAGGAACATGTGAAGTTAAAAATAGTATTTAATATGATTAGAATGTCTGTGATTAAACAACTGGAGTATTTAATAAAATAATGATTTTTTTTTGCTTAGATTTTAAGATTTATTTCTGTGTCTTTCCAAATGGTATTGTTTACCTGAGACTCTTTCATAAGACTTTTATAAGAAAACTAAGCACTCTAAATCCAAAGTAGTAATTAGAGAAATCTTGAAACAATGTTAATTGTCTCAAACTTGAATGATAAGAACGATACTAAAATCATTTGATTTAAGAAAGGATCTCAGTTCAAACAGCCTCCCAAAAACCACGATGGAAGTCAGTTGTCAATTTGGGACTAGAATGAGTGATCTCCAGGAGGAATTTTTGGTTTAGGTCTGCACTGTCTTGAGCCACTTGTGCTTCCTACTGACAGTCAGTGCAGAAACAGCCCTTTATCTCTAGGCATCCTTACTGAAAATGCTGGAGTGTAGACAGAGTAGCCAGAGGGATATCAAGGGAGTTGGACTTTGAGTATAAGTGCAAACCCTGAGTTCACGTGACATAATAACCAGGATCCTCTGAAAGAGAATCATCTTATTCATCTCTGGCTTTTGAGATTTCATAACCCTATTTCTGGTCAGATATTCCTACGAAATTTTAGTGTTTGTTATATTTAAGAGAAGGAAGTAATAAGATACTGGAGCTGCAGGGAAATAATTTACATTAGAGTCCTGGTATTGGAGAGATAATATTTTTCATTGCAATCTGAAATTATTCCATTATAAAAAACCATCAAGTTCTTGTATCCTTGGCAGAGTTCTGTGACATGTAGAAGCACTAAGTGTATGTAAAGACATAATCAATATTAATTTGTCTGAATTCCAAATATAGGTTTAGTTAAATATAGTTATCAATAACATAAAATGTACATAACAACATAGACATAACTATTTTTAGTACTTTGATGGCACAATGATACATGATATGCAAGCACTTTACATAAGTATGCAAGTAATGCAACTGCCATTTGACACTTCTACCTCTACTTTACCCAATCCACAGTACATATAATTCATCCTAGTACAAATATTCTCATGTCTGCATCTGGCTGAGGAGAGAGCCATATCTTAAATTCTGCTGCTCTTCAGAGCGTATGCTACAGAAATACCCCTTCTCTCATTTTGGTTTATGCCTTTCTTGAAGCAGGTGCAGAAGACCTTATTTTACAACAGACAGATGGTAAAATTGGCACTATTTCCTTGGCTGTGCCCTTATATCCAGTATCTGAACACTAGCACAAGATTCAAGTGCCAACAAATCCCTGATGAAATGGAAGTCATATACACTGTCTCACAGAAGTCTGACCTAACTACCGTGGTGCAGGTTACCCTAAATTACTACTTGAGAAGATGATCCATCTTCCATTACATAATTAAATACCTAAGGAGAAAGAACGACTCTTGAAATACTCATTACTCAATAGCCCGATCCTCAAATGAACCAGAGCTTCTCTAAAGACCTTTATGCCAAATTTTAATCATTAGAGCCTAAATAAGTAAAAGCCAAACATCCCTGTCAAATAACAGATAGCTAGAGCTTGTTGTCAGTAAGAGGCTTACAGTTGCAGATCTCACTCTTCTTTTTTAAGCAGCCTTTTGAAGCTCTAAAAGTGAGTGTGCTGGTGAGCTAAATGCAATTGTTCTTTGCTTGCTTGTAAGGTATTATGCTAATAATTTAACATACCAAAACGCTTTATTGTAGGAATATTTTGATATGTTTCAACTGAAAACTGACTTTTAAAATCAGGTTATTCAAAGTTTTAGAATATCACAACCACTGTCCATTTCTAATAGCAGCTCAAGAGACAAGGGAGTATTATTCCTAGATTAAGACCTAAAGAAGTAGGCAGTGACAGAGAAATTTGCAGTGAAATGCAAGCATGCATTGACTTCTCTGTAGTGTGTTCATTGAATATTAAAAGAACTCACAATAATATTTCCCAGTGCAACAGATCAAAGGACAGTCTGGGCATTCTGATTTTCTCTCTATACTTAGCTTCCACTAGATTGAAAAGCTAGTTTTTTAGATTATTAGTCCAAGAAAAATAGCTAGGTCCTACATAGTGGATGACAGATAATTTTTGTAAAAGCACATGTATAAATCTAGAGGTATATTAATTAAACTTGAGGATGTCTTATAAATATGGGTTTGTTAGATAATTTATATTACATTAAAAGTAAATGTGGTATACACTGAAAGTAATTGACTTAGAGGTTGGCTGGACTTGCAAGGCCCGATTAAAACAGAGAAAGTAAAATATTCTCTACCAAGTAATTGATTATTTGGGTGAGGGAGGAAAGCAGGTAATAAATAGATATTTTATCCTGCCTTACATGGCTTATTTATGGCAGATGAAAACTTATTTCTTTAAATGTTTAGAGGAGTGAAGAGGACATCTTATCAGTATGTTAAGTTGAAGGTTTCCAGAGCTAGATATGAACCACTTTCTTTGTTCTATTTGATATGGATATGCATGGATAGAAAAACTAGAGAATTGTGTTCTTGCTATTATAAATGAAGCCTAAAGTAACTTTTCAAAAGCTGATGCATAGAAGAAATGTGATTTTGAACTGTTTTTTAAAATATAGACTTGAATAAGCAGTAGAATAAATTCAGAGATTATAACAAATGTGTGATTTTGCAATGTAAAGGACTATAAATTACTTATGTTCATCAACTAGACACAATACAGGCTTTAATGAACAATTTTATATTGCTGACATCATTTTTTTACCCTGCAAGTAAATTTTGGAAAGGTACAAGACTAATAAAATCAAGACCTCTAAGTTGCATCCCTCAGGCTCCTCAAAGACTGTAATCTTAAAAGCAATCTCATAGAACTGTTTGGATTTTGTGATTACTGCCAGTGTACTGGTCATGTGTGCAACGTGTGTGATGCACATTATGCTGCAGGAGCAAGAGAACAGCGGGAGCTGTGAAACCCCTGATCTAGAGGGACAACGACAATTTTGAGAAGTGGGCCCTTGTGAATCTCATGAGATTAAACAAGGTCATGTGCACGCTCCTACACCTGTGTCAGGACAACCTCTAGTGTCAATACAGTCTAGGGCATGAATGGATTGAGAGCAGCCCTGTGGAAAAGGACTTGAAGGTACTGGTGGATGAAAAGTTGGACATGAGCTGGCACTACATGCTTGCAGTCCAGAAGGCCAAAGGTATCCTGAGCTGTATCCAAAGAAGCATGGTCAGCAGATCAAGGGAGGTGATTCTACTCTCCTGCTTCACTCTGGTAGGACCCCACATGCAGTATTGCATCCAGCTCTGGAGTCTTCAGCATAGGAAAGACATGGCCCTGTTGCAGCAGATCCATAGCAGAGCCACAAAATAATCAGAGGAATGGAATGCCTCTACTGTGAAGAAATGTTGAAAGACTTGTGTTGTTCAGCCCAGAGAAGAGAAGGCTGCAGGGAGATCTTGCAGTCTTTCAATACTGAAAGAGAGCTTATAAGAAAGATGGGGACAGACATTTTATCAGGGCCTTTTGCAATATGACAAGGGGTAATGGTTTTAAACTAATAGAGGGCCAATTTAAACTAGATGACAAAGCTGAAACACTACAACAGATTGCCCAGAGCGGTGCTAGATAGCCTATCCCTGGAAGAATTCAAGGTCAGATTGGACAGGGTACTAAGCAACCTGATGTAGTTGAAGATGTCCCTGCTCATACCAGGGGGCTTGGACTATACAACCTTTAAAAGTCCCTTCTAGCCCATATTATTCTATAGTTCTATATCTCTGTATCTTCACTAGGAGACCTCTACCTGCTCAGCAAGAAAGGGAGGGAGGAAGTCAGTATAAGGCCATTGGTGCTGTGAGTGTTTGTGTCAATTCTCTGTGTGTCTGTTTATGATACGTGTGGCCAGCCATGTGTTTATGTACATACATGATAAGTACGTGTTTCTGTGCACATGGACCTTCCTGGAATACGACTTCAGCCTCACCATTCATTGAACCCTAAGCAACAGTGCTGGGGCAGCAGATGTCTTTCTTGGGCCTGTTGCATACGGTCTGATAATTTTTTCCCTAACTTACTTCTGAAATGTTATCAAATGGTAGCAATTGATGTCCAATTAATGCTACACTACGTAATTAATGTCAGTTTGGATAGCATGCAGATGGTTAGGTACTCAGGAAAGCCGAAGCTTGTTTGTGAGCCATTATGGTCAAGGATCTGCACAGGACAGTGTGTGGTTTAGTGAACATTTTGTTATATAAACTGCTGAATGCTTTGAGAAACAGCTTCAGGAGCAACATAATAGCGTAGGTAGCATTAAGACTCATACCAAAAATTGTGACTTAACTTTTTATTTGAAAGAAGCGAACAGGAATAAAACATGAACAGGCCTGTACAACAGACTAGTCTGTTCTTAGTAACTTAGGATGAACTTCATTGCTGAACTCTAAGCCTTATACAATTAAATAATTACATTTTTAAAATTGCTTATATACATAGAGAAAACCCCAGAGGATTACATTTTTCACTTTGCTACTATTTTTCACAGAATCCTAGAAACTTACAGAACATTTCCTTTGTTAGATCTAATCATGTTATAACCTTCAGTGCTCAAGGAAGCAGGTGAGTGAAGCATCGGCTGTGTGAACAATGGTTAGTCATCTCCTTCCTTCTGTGGCACTAGATAGACATGACAGGTGACAGATTACCTTGAAAAGAGATTTCATTATTCTGTAGACTGAGGCAGGAACACAAACTATGTTTCAAAATTACCTTGAATGCAAAAACTGGATTCCAGCTACAGTAAAAGATTCAAGTATCTAGTGATTTATAATATATGACTCAAGTGTATTGCATGAAGAAAGGTCTTGCTTCTTAAGATATTCACTTCTACAGTAATATTTTGGATTTATGTTATGCTTCTGAGTTTGTTGTCATTGGTAATAGCCTTAAGACAATGAAGAAGATAAACATTACCTTTCATAGATTTTAAGTGGCCAAAAGCAACTAGCATTTATTTTTCAAAACTATATTCTCCGAGGAATGCTTCCCTCTCCCCCTCCATATCTGTTATCTATTTATTTCATTGGTCCAAAAACTTATAATTAATAACTTTTGCATTCTTTTGTTCATTTTAATTTCAATCCTTCATCATTGTTCCAGTAAATTTATGATGTGTATTTCTTTGTTCTAGCTATTTTTTCCCATATATTTGGCAAAAATTAGTCAAGCTGAACTGACATCTTCATTTAGTTTAAGAAACAAATGTGATTTTCTACATAGCAGTTCCCAGATTATTTCTTTAATGCTAAAATAAAAGTTATAATACAATGTCATTTTGTTTTGATCAATTTTCTGCTCAATTTATTTTTTTTCCTTCTTCAAAATCTTCTTATAAAACATAGAATCATAAACAAGTTTGTGTTGGAAGGGACCTTTTAAAGTCATCCAATCCAACCCCCTTCAATGACTAGAGACACCTTCAACTAGACCAAGTTGCTTGAGACCCCATCCAACCTGAACTTGAATGTTACCAGGGATGGGGCTTCTACCACCTCTCTGGGCAACCTGTTTCAGTGTTCTTATATCTATTTTAAATCTACCTTCTTTTAGTATTTACATTACCCTTGTCGTATTGCAATAGGCCCTGTTGAAAAGACTGTCCCTATTTTTCTTATAAACCTCCTTTAACAAATGATAATGAGGTCTCCCCACAGCCTTCCTTTCTCCAGGCTAAACAACCACAACTGTCTCAACCTTTCTTCACAGGAGAGGTGAAGATTCTGAGGGACAGCATTTGTCACTGATCTCCATTAGGACATTGAGACATTGACAACTATCCTCTGGATGTGACCATGCAGACAATTCCTCATCTGCCAAACTGTCCACCTATTAAATCCATTTAGAGACAAGGATATTTTGGGAGATTGTACCTTATAGACATTCAGAGAAATGACATCCGTAACTCTTCCCTTGTCCACTGATGTAGTCACTCCACCATAGAAGTCCATTATCTTTGTTAAGCAGGACTTGCCCTTGGTGAAGCCATGCTGGCCGTCTCAAATCACCTCCCTGTCCTTCATCTGCCTCAGCATAGCTTCTAGGAAGATCAGTTCCATGACCTTCCTTGGCACAGAGGTGAGGTTGACAGGTTGGCAACTACCAGGGTCCTCCTTTCTACACTTCTTAAAAATGAGAGCAATGTTTCCATTTTTCCCTTCACAGCACACTTCACCTAGCTGCCATGACTTTTCAAATATCAAGGAGAGTGACCTGGAAATTACATCAACCAATTTCCTCAGGACTCTGGGATATATCCTGTCAGGTCCCACAGACTTTATGGATGTTCAGGTGGTCACAAACTTGATCTCTTACAGCAGGAGACACTTTTCTCCCCTGGTCCCTGCCTTGCAGTCCGTACAGAAGAGGAGAAGTTGCCCAAAAAGGCTGAGGTGAAAATGTTCTTGAGAACCTCAGCCTTCTCCTTGTCCATTGCTACCAGTTTCCGAGTCTTGACTTTCAAGTGAGGTACATTTTCTTTGACCTTCTATTTCTGTCTGACTTAGCTGTAGAAGCTCTTCTTGTCATTCTTGGCAGCCCTTGCCAAGTTAATTTCCAGCCATGCCTTGGCCTTCCTGACCCTATCCCTATACAACCATAAAACTGGGCAGCATCCCTATACCCTTTCCAGGACACCTACCCCTGTTTTCACTGCCTGTGCAATCTGGACTCCTCCAGCAACTGAACTGAGACACTTAGTCTACTCAGTACCTGTTCCTGGATCTCAGTCTCCCTAATTTCTGGCACATGGACATATCAGGCCTCAAGGCCACAACTCCACTCTAGTTGCTGATACAGACTGTCTCACTCACAGACACATACACACACACATACATGCATACACGCACACACAAGTTTTCCAATTGAGCCCAAATCCTAGCCTTTCTGACAACTGGCCAGGTCTTCCCCACTCCTTCCGTTGTATACTCCCCTGTGGTCTCACCTATAGAGAGACCTCCTCCCAGGCCAAAATACATACTTACTGGCTAGTCCAGCTTGACCTACAACTGAGGTGCTCACACACTCAGTTGCGTACCCTTACTCGCTCCGTTTGCTGGCACTACAGACTCACATCCTTCCAAATCCTGGCCCTACCCCAGGGACTGACACTTAGTTGCACCCAGAAGGATCTCCCCATTCATTGGCACTCAGTCACATGGGTTCTTCATCCCATTGTCTCAGCCCAGCTGCTGACACCTAGACCCCCCACCTTGTTCCAGGTTCTGGCACCATGGACATGTGAGTCCCTATGACCCCTGTTACTACCTCTGTTGCTGCTGCTCCTGTCCACTCACTTCAGTTTCTCCAGCTATTGACACTGCAAACACACAGACTCTCTGACCCATTATGGAATCCAGGTAATGCACTCATGATCCCATGCACACACAAGCACACAGAATAGAGAATCCCTCCCCTAGGAAAGAGTTAGAAAATTATTCAATGAGAAGATGGGATAGGCTGTGCTGATCAGGCACCACTTATGCCCACCCAAGTGTACTGGCCACCAAATTCTTTGTATACGACTGGTCCTTATCCTCTGTTTTCTCACACGTGTTCCTCCCAAATTATCTTGATTCATCCCTTTCCCCACCTTTGTTTTCCTCCCTAAACATTTCCATAATAGCTTCTGTGGAATTCCAAAATTCTCTTTCCCTACATCCCATAACATGTCTTACACACAGACAACAAGCCACCTGCCTGTAACTGGCTCATCATGAGGTATTTCACATCTGGTCACTGAGGCTGAGATACCCCTGCAGCACGCATACAGGGCCCTATCTCTGAGTCCTTGAGTCAGGTCCCCATCTATCATTGTGTCCCTATACTCCTCTGGACTTGTGAAGATCAGCTGATGAATCTAGCAAGGGGCTGGGAATACTTCTCAGAGTATTAACTGGTTTTCTATGAGACTCTGAGTTTGCTGATGAGCTTGTATCACATAGCCTAGCACAATCTATATATAAGAAGCAAGGAAAATGCTTTAAAAGGCAATAAAGAAATAAGCCTTATAGAGTCCCCAGTTATCACTATTAATTCTAGTTCCTTTGTTATCCAATAATTGTTTTAATGGGGTATTCCCTAAAATGGAACAACCGCTGCATCTTACAAAATAATTAAGATATAGAGGAGCACTTGATACTGATGTAGTTTGAAATATTTTATTGTCTATGTAGGAGCTAGACACTATTTTTAAATAGTCTGTGATATCGGGAGTCATTTCATTTAATTTTAGTGAACTCTCATGATAATCCAGGTCCACTTTATCAGGAAAGAGAGGTAACTCTACAGAGCAGGTCATTCCTATAACAAGACAAGAAGATTGATGGGATGATTATATTTATAGAGATCTGTTTCTCTGTAAAGACTCCCACTGTGGTAACCTGGAAAAATAATTTAGCCTGCAAACCTACCTTTTGGAGGCTGAAGATTGGGGAGTTTGTTCCCATCCAAAATGCACATTGCGCAGGGTTTTTTCCAATGGTAACTCCACACCTTTCTGAGAATGCCTCTTCCAATATGAATGCATCTACTCACTCAGTTTTGGATGCAACTGGAAGGAAAATGTACAACATTTCAGGGAAATAATGATGGTTAGTGGTGTTCGGAGGTTGCAAAATAAAATAAAATGTCAACTCTGTCTGAATTAAGAAGATAGTATGTGATTCTGGTGTAATCACATGGTTTTACGTGAATGATGTTGGAGATCTAATGCCTCCAATATTTTAGTGATTTACAAAAAGTACGCCTCACTAAAGCTTTAAAAAATATGCAAAACTTTTAAATCTAACCTTCTGAAAATTCAATTGGTTTCTTTTCTGTTTATGTATTATAATCATTAATACTTCTACCCATGTGCTGCATTAATATCTGTAACTGTGTTACCCATTTCATTTAGACTGTGCTTTTAGGGAACACTTCTGAGATGTTATTGCTCTCAGTGAGTAGGTGTAGTGATATGCTTGATGCACAAAATACAGTTAATTAATTCCAATTAACTTTCTTTTTAACATTATTGGCAAAGCTGTGCTAACAGTAAGTAATAAAATATTAAACTTATTTTTACGACTAAAATACGCAATTATGATTCTAAATACACCACAGGGCCGGTCCTGTGATATAAAATGGTGCCACTTTTATCAAATTATTTTTTTAAAAATAGAGGAACTCTTTTAAATATTTAAATCCTTAGGAGTGTTCTTTCAGAAAACACTACTAGTAACTAAGGACAAAATTGTATGGCACACAGATTATTTTATTTTTACAATTACTTTTCTATTAAGCTAATGAATGTTACTATTTGGTAAATATTCAAATAGTTGGTGAATATTAAAAAATTCATACTTGTTTAAACATTTCACTAATGTCTTTCTTGTGGCAAAGTACAACACAGCCTTTTATTTTAATTAGAAATATACACCCTATACAATTAAGTTACTGATAACTGATGTCAAACTGGTATGGGTTCATTCCAGTTAAGCAGGATTAGGATGAGACTTTTACCATTGCCAAAACACAGGTTACGAATATGGTACAGAATTACTCTCTCACAAAACTCTAACTCTTATCTCATTGCTAAGTGAGAAAAGGATTTCATCCAACATAAACATTTATTTTATTTTTAGTCTCAAGCCAAAAGGATTTCAACCTCAGTGCTGTAGGAGCTAATCCTACAGAAAGAGATTAGTATTCTTTCTTATCACAATGAAGAAAAAAATTACATAAGGTGTTTCCATATATATTTTTTCCTTGTTTCATAATAGCTTATTTTTATTATCTGACACCAAAGGGATGTTTGTTCAACAAAAATATGACTCCATATGAATTACCAGATTTTTATTGTAAACCTTAAATTATCTCATCATTCTTTCAGTTGCAAGATTAATTTTTCCACATAACAGGTCCAATTGAAAAACAGATTTAGGGGGCGGGAAACTGTTAACATAGCAATACCATGAAAGACCAGCAGTATTCAATTATTAAAAATGGAGAAAAAGGTATCAAGGATGGATTGATTTCACTAAATGAAGGTAATATATGACAACTGAGACACTGATAGCATCTTCATGAGCCTGGGAGGCATCACAGAAGACCTACTCTCCTTGAGGGTCTTGGGGTCAGGCTGCTTTAGATCAGGCAGTAACACACCTGGAGTTAAAACATCCATATGTCTCTGTTCATCCTCTTTACTTTTTCATGTTCTATGATTTAAAATGAAATAAATGGAAGTTATTTCTCACACATTTTCAAGGAGGCATCTATATAACATATTTGCAATTAACATAAGGAGATGCTGATGTTGTAATTAAAGGCAAATGAATTATTTGGAAGACTTTGTAAATAGTTTCACCACTTCCTGAGTATTGTTAGCACTGAATGGTAAGATGTGATGAGTAGGGTACAAATTAAAATAAATTAACTTAATGGATATCCTCACACTAACAGGTTTTGAAGGGCTTTTTTTAGCTAGTAAAAACTGCTGCATTTTGCGTTTTGCCAAAAGTTGTTTGAATGTGGCAACTGAATATTTAGTGTTACAGATAAAACTGAACCTTAAATGAAAGGCAAGATTCTTTAACGCAGAATTCCACTAATTTATGTATGCTGACAGAATAAAATCCTGATGTATAAGAATGTAAATAAAAACAGGGTAGTTAACTCACTGTAAAAAATGTCTAGATGCACACTAAACAGTTCAGATTTAAAATTAAACTTCAGCTATTTCAATATCTTTTTCTGTCTGTTCTTTAGAATTTGGCTTACACTCAAATTCATTTTGGGTTTTAAATAGGAGATGAATCAGATTTATTATAAGGTTCATGTAGAGATAATTATTATCTTTTGTACATAGGTAAGTGCAACTAAACACAAGCATACTATGAAAGAGTAAAACTTTTCCTTTGTCTTTGTGTATGTTTAAAAATACACAGGTTCCTTTGCTCTCACTTCTCCATCAATGCACACTCATGTAGCATTTACTGATTCTCCAAAAATCACATAGTCACACTGGTGTTATTTGTGTGGGAGTGTAAATGTGTGCTGTATGTACTGATTATATGTATTGCCCTGCACTCGGCATCAGGAGGAACACCAGCCATTCACTACAACTGCTGCTTTCCCGGTACGTGTCTGTGGAGGTGTATGCTTGTGTATAAATATGTGCATTTATACAAAGACTAATTGCAAAATACTTTCTATTTTTATTTGCAGCTGTAATTCCAACTATAATTAAAGTTTGACAGTAGGAAACAAATCTTTATGTGCTGTGAATTCTTATTACTTATACATCACCTTGAAAAAATGAGCAACTCCCTTGACTTACCATAAATCCTTTCATTGTCATTAATGTACTTAGCAACCAAACATCCAGCCTTGCTTTAATTGTACTCTACCTGGATTCCTGGAGTAAATACATATTTGTACTTTGCTGAAAACATTTCTAGAAATTAACAGAACAGCAAAATCCAAGGTAATATTTTAGTTTGTATCTCACTGTGGCTTAGACTAATGTGATAGTGAATAAGACACACCATAGCAAGAATGGGAATAAATTCCAATCACATCTGCTGATTTATAAGACTTTATAGTTTTCATTCTGTGCAACAGAATTAAATACAGTCAAATGTCTGCACATGGCTCATCCAAGCAATAAAGCTGGCTTTACTTTTACGTTTTCATGAGCGATATAAACAAAAAAAATTAAAAAATATGTATTTTTAGTAAATAAATGGTTATCCCAGACAGTCCATCTGCCACAACACTGAGGACACTGAAACCCCTGACTGTCTCTTGTCCTGCCTCCCTCAGGCTTCCCCTGAGCTGATCATGTACCCAAGACCCCATTCCAGCCCCCAGGACCATTAACCCCTGTCCCAGTGATGTCACACCAGGGCTGGTCTCCAGCTTATTACAGCCCTACATGGCCAACCATGGGCCCCATAAAGACAGGCCCACCCATGGACCAAAGTCCCAGATCAGCCTTGGCCAATCCCTGTCCTGGGGATGTACCCAACGCCCAGGGCTGGAGCTGCCCTAGCTGTCCCTGGGGGTGCCCTGCTTCTGCCTGGGACAGCTGGACAGACTGCCCCAGGAAAGCCCTGTCCAATCCCAAGTCCCAAGGAGACCCAGCGCATGCTATGCCCTGACACAGTCATACACTGATATCTGCTTAGATTGAAGGCAGTATTTCAAAGTTCAAATATCTAAATGCATATCAGTAGAGTAAAAAATGTTTATTATTATTAATTTATATTGCTCCCATAAATGCCATGTAAGGTTTATGGGATATATAAAATTACATAGTCCATGAAATGAAGAGCTCACCATCTAATTTTAGAGAAGAGAGAGGAAGAGTAACCAAATAAGTCATATGGCTGGAGTGACTCATCAAGAAAGGTGTCCAGCAATAAAAAAGAGGTAAGCTGGTGTGGAGCACCGAGCTGGCATCACAGCGAGGAACACAGAATCAGATAGAGGTATCTGGCACACCCCACAGGATAAAGGGAAAAGAATGAAAAAAAAGAGGAAAATGCTAGGAAAATGTATCTCCTTGTGATGAAAACGTATACTGACAAAGGCTCAGTAAGAACAAAAAAAACTGAAATGAGTTACTTATCTTGTAAATTGTATCCACAAAACTAGGATCAAAAGAATGCTAATTATATCTCTCTGACTCCATAAATGTGCATACTGAATGATGAAAAATAACAATTTTATTTTACCAGAAAATACATAGAGTTCATTTCAGACAAACCCATTGGAGGAAACATACTAGAGGCTCTCACTAAGCACCTACATAATGCCAGATCTTTCATACCACATGTTACATAGTTTTTGGCAGATGATACTATGCAGTATTATTAATGAAAAGACTGCTTTAAAAAGTTGGCAGACTTGGTGTGAGAGAGAAACTAATCATAATGCTGTGATGTGAGAATTATCTCAAGACTGGCAGAACTACATTTGTTTCATTAACAGAGAATCATTTTAAAAGGCAAAAATACACAAGAAGAATTTCTTGAAATAAACCAATCCAGTAAGAAATTAGATGTGACAACTTCTTGTAAATTTCCGCTTTTATAGGCACTCTATATTGAGCAACCTATAGGAATATGACATGGATTAAACAAGTTGCATGATTTTCAGTTAGTATTCCAATTTTCCAAACATTTTTCTTTATGCAAACAGTCCCTTACCCTTGTTCACACTGTCTGTGATTTCTTTTGAACATCGTGTAAGCATCAAGCTCAGTTCACACTTCAAGATAGGGATCTAAATTCTAATTCTTTGGAAAAACCTATGGACTTGTTTATATATACATACTGAGAATAGTATTTCTGTGCTCTATAGGGAGTAAATGCGTAAGAATGAGCAGATCATATGTTTTCAAGAATAGTTCAAAATATCGCAAAATCACAACCAAAGAGTGATGAAAGTAGAGATGTTAAAGACAGGAAGGGCTTTTTAAGTCAACCAGTCTGTCACTTTTTCAATGCACCGTCCCCTCTCTTGCAATTTCCCATAGATTTTTCCAATTTGGTTTTAATAGGTAACAGTGCTTTGTCTTTTGGATCTTTCTGTCTAGTACAAGAAATCACATTCTTCTTGAGTCTTTCCCTTTATTAACTTTATCCTTAATTACTGTCCAGAGCATGGATCCTTTTAGCCATACTGGATCAGTGTAGTCAAAAGTTGCCATAGGCCCCAGACTAGATAGTGGTCCTTGTCAAACTCAAGGCTGGTGTAGATGTTGATATTAGTATATTCCTTCTCTTTCTGTTATGAAAAGGTGTTCCAGTGGCGTATCTTCTGAAATCTTCTCTTGGGGAGGAGTACCTGAAGATGGCCATCCATTTGTGCTCTGGATGAAACTTTCTGCGCTCCACGTTTTTCTGTTCCTCATATGTTAACCAGTACATTCCTGCTACAACATTACTATCAAGCTAGCCACTGCTGCAAGTGGAGCAGAGCAGCTCCCACTGTCACAGGTGCTGTATCCAATGACTTCTATCACACACAGCCCAGCACAGTGCTCACAGGGACCAGTGCCACTGAGTTGGGTGGAGGAATCTACTTTCTGTTAGCTCGGTCAAGGTAACAAGTTTTGCCAACATTTTAATCCTGTGTGCAAGGGAATTTTATCATGGTTTTGGCTGTATTTTGTATTTTCTGTGTTCCTGATATTAATTTGCCGCGATCAGAATCTTAAATCCAGTACAGTTCTCATATGCAGGCCTGACAATCCACACTAAATCATGACCCATGGTGTTTTCCTGTGGAAGATATGAAGTCTTTTGAAGTCTGTAAAGGAAGATTTTAATGCTTGCTTGCCCCTTTAGCCATATGATTTTTACTGAAATCATGACAATGTAATGTTGGTTTTACAGATGAAGATAATCTTACATAGTAGTAAGAGCAGTCTTGTCCATCTCTAATACTGTAGTGTTTCATGTGGAACATTTACCTTACTCTTCCCATTTTAAACATGGTATGTTAGATTTCCCCGCCAAGCTGTTGGCAGCAGGAAACTGCAGATGTTGCCTTTGTGCGGAGAGGCTAGAGACTGTCCCGTACGGGACATTGCTCGTCCCAGTCAAATGGACCCACAACAGGGCACAGCTGAGTCAATCAGTAATGCTGGTGGCACCTCTGTTATAACATATTGCTGTGGTCCCAGCTAGCAACTAGACACCACATAGCTGCTCACTCACTCAAAACCAGTGGGATGGTGGAGAGTATAAGAAGGGTAAATGTAAGAGAACTTGTGGGTTGAGATGAAGAGGGTCTAATAAGTAAAGCAAAACTTTGCAAGCAAGCAAAGAAAAACGCGAAATTTATTCACTACTTCCCATCGTCAGGCAGGTGTTCAGCCATCACCAGGAAAGCAGGAGTCTATCGCAATTGTCACTTGGTAAGGAAAATGCCATCCCTCCAAACATCTCCTCCTTTCTTCTTCTTCTAGCTCTCATTGCTGAGAATGACATCATATGATATGGAATCCTGCTATGGTCAGTTGCAGTCAGCTGTCCCAGCCGTGTCACTTTCCAGCTTCTCACACCCAGCCTGGTGGGGCAATGGGAGGAGCAGAAAAGGCCTTGACTCTGTGTAAGCACTGCTCAGCAATAATTAAAACATCCCTGTATTATTTTCAGCAGAATTCCAAAACCTAGCCCCATACTAACTACTATGAAGAAAATTGACTCTATCCCAGATAAAAGCAGTACTGATATTTAAGAAAGTGCAAAACGCTACATAGGCAATGAAAAGAGAGAGAATTTTTTTCAGGAAAAGAAACCCCTACAAACACCAGATTTGGGAAGGGAGAAGGGAAAGGAGGTGCTCCCGGTCTCAGATTCCTATCTGTGCTTCAGGATACACATAATCCCCTGCAGCTCATGAAGGATCCTATGCTGGAGCCAGTGGATATGTCCTGAAGGAAGCTGCAGCCTGTGGAGAGTCCAACGGAGAAAAAGCGTGAGGAGGAAGGAGTGGCAGAGAAGAATTGTTACGAACTGACCCAAACACTCCATTCTCCATCCTCCTGCAGCACTTGGCATGAAGGAGGAGGTAGAGAAGTTGGGAACGAAGAAGTGAAGCTGAGGCTAGGAAAAAGAGGATAGGCAGAGGAAAGTGTTTCAGTTTTTCTTTGTTTCTCACCAAACTTCTCAATATTTAGTCATTAAAAATTATCTTAATTTTCCCCAATTGTAGTCTCATTTTTTTGTGGTAGTAGGTAAACTTGCTGTCTTTTTCTTGACCCACAAGTTATTAATTTTGTTTTGTCTCCTTGTACTTTTGAGGAAGGAGAATGAGCAAGTGATTGGGTAGGCATCTAGAAGTCACCGAGTTCAACCCACCACATGTGATACTATTCTTTCACCACTTTCTTTTTTCCTAAGTTTTCTCATTTTCTTTCCTATGATTATTTTTTATTATTAATATTTTAATTTTAGTATTTTAAAATAAATTCAAGAGTTACTTGCCACTATAATTTCACTTCTAGAATAATTGCATGTGAAGTAATGTTTCTGCAGGCTAAATTCATGAAGATTTAATGATATTTTATTGCGTGTTGCAATATGACAAAGGGTAATGTTTTTAAACAAAAAGAAGATAGATTTAGACGAGATGTAAAGAAGAAATTTTTTATAATAAGGGCAATGAAACAGCGGAACAGCTTGCCCAGAGAGGTGGTAGATGCTCCATCCCTTGGAAAAATCCGAAGTCTGGTTGGACTGCTATGAGCAACCTGATCTGGGTGAAGATGTCATTGCAGAAAGGCTGATTTAGCTGGCCTTTAGAAGTCCCTTCCAACCCAATTCATACTATGATCCTATGATTCTGTGAAACTCAGAGTGATGAACCATATTTCTGAATCAATTATTTTCTATGGTTCAACACTCTCTGAGTAGCACAGTACTTAAGCTAAATATAATAGCTCTTTTTCAGAGTTAATTTATTTTAAGCAGCTATTAATGTCAGGTTTAATACCTGTATATCAGTTAGACTTGTACATATACACTGTAGGGCAATGGGATGTCACTTTGCCAATTATTGAGAGATGGCAACAGCAAAAGAACATTCTACTGAGTACAGTGATAACATTACTCACTGAGTATATCTTTGCACAAGTGAGATTCCTTCTGCATACTTTTTAGCGACAGAATGTTTTTTCCTGTTTCAATTGAAGCAGTTAAAATGGTATGTACTCTTTAAGAATAGGTAGGTACACAAAAATAAAGATGTTTCTTTCTGTAGTGTGAGTACTTAAGTGTTTTTCTTTTAAAAGAAGTGCACTAAGTTCTGAAATACGCGTCATATTACAGTCATGTTCTAGGTCTCAGGAAAGGTAATGAATTTCAGTAGAATTGCTGACCAACAGTTACTAGCCCTAACAGCACTGACATAGTAACTAAATGTATTGTTCTTTAAATATATTTGTAGCTACAGTGAACTGTTAGAAGCTTTAGTATTTATCTTAGCATTTCCAAGTAAAACTGAAATAGACATATTGTTTATAATTTTTTCCTATTACACAGGCTCATATTATTCATTCATGAACACTTCTGTTGATTTATCATGTAGTATAATGCAAGGATATTATATTCTGCTAATAGATTCAGATAAGTAAAATTTGAGACTAAAGTGCTTTACAGTGTATCATGAAAAAGTACATAAACTTAATGAGCAGAAACTAAGTATTTTCTCAGCTGTAACCTAAAGATGGAAGGATGGGACCCCAAAATTATATGTAAAATTCATTAATATGTTTTGAGGCCCTTCCTTACTTTTTTAAGATCTGATATTTTGACTGTGCCCCTGTTGCTAAGGAGGCAGACACTTGAATAGCCTCATTCTAAACTTACAAAATAATGCAAGGAAATGGAACAACTCTGCATATTCCCCACCATCCTGTAATGTGTCAAAGTAGGTTACATGGTCCCACTGTTATAGTCTGCCTGAGAGATTTTAACAAAGAGCAGCTCTAATACATTTTGATGTAGTTTTGGGTCCTTAGTGGTCTTACAGAGATTGCAGAAATGCAATTTATGTGAAAAAAAACCTTGATTTAAAATTATACCTCATTCTTTTAGATTTTTGGGACATTGCTGGATCTCAATAAGCTAACAATGCTATTAGTATGTTGAAAGACAAAAATGAGGACTTGAGGGATACTGTGCCCTCTGTATGAAAGCTTCTATAGGGTGTGCTCCCATAGGGAGGTATTACTAAACCTTCAGTTGGTCTTGGGCTGTGCCAAGATTACATTTTTGCTTTTTTCCCATCCTTCTCTGGAACAAAGAATATAGAATTTTATTTCATATATGAAACCTGCCAAATTAGGGCATCAGAACCATACTATTACAATGTATTCTCATGCAATCATTGATTTTCTTATAATATGTTTTAGTTACTTAAAGAAGGGGATGTGGAGAGTTTTCTTAGACAACCTATTTTAATTGAATTGGAAATCAATAGTAGAAATTACAAACTATCCAGTTCATTTATAAGATACCAGGTAGCTCAGGGATATACTAGGGGGTGGGTAGGATACTATAATAATATTCAATTAATTTATGTTGTCTTAAATTGTAACTACAGTTGTGTAAACTTACCTTCAGTTCTATCTTATTTCTTTTTTCTTATTCTATACTTTTAAAGTCAGTCATCTACATGGACATTTCAGAAAAAGCTTAGTAAGAACTTTATCAAAATGAAATACACATTCTGGAAAAGGGATGGAATACATCCCTCAAGGAGGAGCATCCATGAGAGAGTTTAAAATTTAAAACCAAGTCTTCCAATCTCTTTCAATAGTATGAAAAAAACTATCTTTATAAAAGCAAATATATGCATACGAACTCTCTTTTTAAAAGATTACTGAAATTTCAAATTTTCACAAAAATGTAAGTTCATCTATGATATGATGCAAATTTCCTCTTTTTTAAAAAATAAAACCTTTTACTTTATTGTAAAATTTTGCACCAAAGAGAAAAAAAAAGTATTGTCAAAATGCAGATGAATCAGTTTAGAGTAGAAAAAAATAACAGTATTTTTAAATAGCAAGGAAAAGTCTTGGTAAGGTCTTGGAAAAAGACCTTTGAGATCCTTGAGTCCAACCATACCTGCCCACTACTAAACCATATCTCTGTGGACTTTGTCTACCCGTCTTTTAAATACATCTAGGGATGATGCCTCAACAAATTCGCTGGGCAGTCTGTTCCAGTGCAGGCTGAACTTTTCAATGAAGAAATTTTTTCTAATAGCTAATCTGAGCATCCCCTGGTGCAACTTGAGGCTATTTCCTCTCATCCTATCACTTACTAGAAGAGACCAACACTCACCTTGCTACAACCCCCTTTTAGGTAGTTTTAGATGATGGTAAGTTCTCCCCTCAGATTCCTTTTCTCTAAGCTGAACAACCCCAGTTCCCTCACCCACTCCTCTTAAGACTTGTGCTCCAGACACTTTGCCAGCTTCCTTGCCCTTTTTGGAACATGCTTAAGTGCCTCAATGTCCTTCTTGTAGTGGGGGCCCAAAACTGAACATGGTATTCAAGACGCAGTCTCACCAGCACTGACTAGAGGGGAAAGATGACTTCCCTGGTCCTGCTGGCCACGCTGTTTCTGATACAAACCAGGATGCTGTTGGCCTTCTTGGTCACTTGGGCTCACTGCTGGCTCATATTCAGCCAGCTGTCAAGCAACACCCCCAGGTCCTTCGCTGCCAGGCAGCTTTGCAGAAACACTTCCCCAAGCTGTTAGCATTTTACCTTTATTCTTTCTTCACTATACTTAAAAGTACCATTTACTGATTGAACAGTCATTTAATTGTGGTTTGTGGTAAGTAAGGTTTAGTGAAAACAAACCCAACATAGCAAATTTATTGCGGTACTTCCCTTCTAAATCTCATCACCAAACTGCCTATAGGCATCCAACAATGAGATGTAACTGTATAACAGGTCCTATAAATACAGGATGGAAATATTTAAATAGCTCTGCAGTGTTTTTCACCGTGATGGACCAGAAATGTAAAGTGAAGGATGATTTGTATAACAGAAAGTACTACCAGCAAGGGAACTGCTATAATGTTTCTCTAACTGTTTTTTTCTTTTCTTTTTTTTCTTTTCTTTTTTTTTTTTTTTTTAATGAAGACGAATATATGACTTAGTTACATACTAGATGCATGAGGTAAGAAAGAAAGATACTACAATAAAGCCCAAGGGGAACAGGAGAAAGAAGGAAGAAGATGTGCGGGTTCAGAGGAATTAGGCTGAAGTAAAGAGACTGGATTAGCGATAGTGACCGGGGACTGTAACAATTGCATTCTTAATGCTGTAAAGCCATTGCCTTTGTCTAAAAAGAAAATCTAGTCAAAACTATAAGAAGTAATTATTTAAATAGAGGAGAAGAAATTTTTAATAAGTGTAGTTCCAAATAACTCTGTGACTGTTCCACTTTGGACCAGTGAAAATATTGCACCCTAATTTAATTTAGAATTTTAAGGAAGAAAAGAAAGAAAGACAAGAATGGACAAGAGAGAATATAAAAACACATAATTGTAAGACTGTACTGTCTTTCAAGAACTATTTAATTGCTGATACAATCTATCACTGAATTTAATATATTTACAATATAAGAGTCTTGATTTAAGGAAAGGTAAATATAAAAGTTGTTCAATTACTAAAACTGTATACAGATTTACTGATAAATAGCTGGTAATTCTGGTGTAAAATAAAACCTGATTTTTTTCTTTAATACATTCTAGGTTTCAATAGGAGAGTGATGTAAAGGTATGAGTTACAGGCTGTTTTACTGTTTTAAAATATAGTGCTGATTATAAATAATGGAAAATCTCACAACAGTAGTTTGCAATATTCTTCAAAAATGGATGTAAAAGTGTTGAATGGCACTGCACCTTGCTAATAAGTCATTCAAATTCTAAGAGTAACTGTAGGTAGAAAATCTAAACTCTTTGCCTGAATATTAAATACTTGTTAAACAGACATTTACAGACAAAGAAAATTCACCATGTGTTTCTGAATTACCAAGCATGATATTAATATTCAATAGGTGAGGTACTGTATAAAAAGAAATATCTGCTAGAGGCTTAAAATGCTAAACACATGTTCCCATTTACAGTAACTGCATACTAAAAGCACTGCTTTGTCATACATTAGAAAGAAAAGATCAAGAGCCAAGGTAATGTAGGGAAAGTCCTAATCCAAGGTACATGGGTTTAGTCCCTAGAATTAATTGAAGTTGTAAGCATAAGTACTAAAGGAAGAAAATAATTCTTCGTCTACATGAATCTATAGTACACTGCTTCTTAAAATTACATTTCTCCTAGGTTTTTGTATTAATCAGTACTTGAAGTGATTTCTGCTAGAGATAAGTGAGCTGTTCTGGTTAACTTAAAAGCTGATTCAAACTTTTTGCCATCGCTTGAATTTTTTTGAACCATACTTAGTAACATTCAAAATATGTTTAGCTAGAAATTTCTTCTTGTTCTACCTAAGGAAAAGAGAAGAAAATTATAGTCTTCCTACTATACTGAGTCCACCCAAGTGAATTCACCAAAGTTATATGATCTGAGAAGATACTCAGGACAACCACCTGAGCAGAATTCAGGCATGTACCATGAAACTAGTTCTATGTCTTATGTATGCAGCCAGCCTGGGGACAATGGCAACAGCAAAAGGAAATTGCGTAGTCTATGTTTTTAGTGGCCAGCACCAGGAAATCTATACTGATATGATGTGAATAGGACCTAATTCCCTACCCCTTTAAATGTAGGGGCACCTGCCAGTAGCACTGTACTCTTCCCTGCTCTGTTCTCACAGAGAAAGAAGTATGGAGGAGGGTTTGTCCTATACAGAACAGTATCTCAGAGTTAATAGTTTACATGTGTCTGTGTCATTGTCTACCTATTAGAACAAGAGCATCAGAACACTGCAGGATCCAAAGAAATAACTTGGAATCTGCAGTACTTCATGGTCTATGGCTGAAAACTATCTCAAGCAGATGTATCTTCTGCAGTTGTATGGTGTAGCATTATGGCTACTGTTCATCAGATGTGTGCAGAGAGTTAGACCATCATGCACGTGGTCTGGCACTCTTCACACATCTTTGAAGGGATTAAGCTTGGCATCCTACTTTACATCAAGATGATACTTGGGTCATACTCCTCTCCCTCCCACCAGAAACAATTTCAGGAATAATATTTTGGGCAATTGGGCCTTTCCTCAGCATTCCCAGGATTTTGAGTAGAATGTTTCAGTCACCATCTGATAGTTATGCGCTCCTGCAAAAGAGGGAATCAAAGAAAATTTGTAATTTAACAAGAATTATTACAGCTGCTATTCTATCTCTAATTGACAGGCTTCTACAGTGAGAAAATTTTACTCTTTCTAGATAATGTAGTCACAATGTTTCTGCATACGTATACCATAAATAAGTGTCTCAGGACTTGTGCCAGAGAAAACCTCCTGCTCCTCTCATCTTGCTCTTCTTCCACACCTTCTGTTGATGAGATTAAGATAGCAAAGAAGGGAAAATTTGGAGGATGGCCTTGATTGTCTTCAATACAGCAAAGATGGCAGTGAATTACCGTATGTCAGAAAGTATCATCAGGTATCAGAATTGTCCAGGTTCCCAAGTATGATAGTGCCCACCTTGGACGTGAAGATGAGAGATTTATGTTATTAATATGACCTTCTTAATCTGCTGAACCTAACACAATCCATTCAAGATGTAAGGGTTATTATGGTCCCAGAAACAGCTGCTTACTCTGTTAGCCAACAATATATTGAATAATGAATTGACTAGATGAAACAACAGCCATGACACTAAATAATATCTGAGATGACAGGGAAGAAGAGTAAAGGACACAGCCATCCAATGGAAAATCCTGCTTATTTTCCCTTAACATACTGAAATTGAAAAAGAGATTTCAAAATGGCTTGAGACATTGTGAGCCTCCTTTCCTCATCCATAAGGCAGTGGCCTATTATATGACCCTCCTAAAAGATACTAGCAGCTGCAATGCATGGCACTACCCAGCTGTGACTATGAAAGATTGCAATTTGCTGAGTGTATGTGAGCACCTCCATGGAGCTTTGTGTTGTGTCATAAGATGAGCCTGAGGCAGACGAGTCACATTAGTCACATGCTCTGGTAATCAGTGCTGCTTAAACAAGATCACAGGAGAAATCTTTCAGATAGCCATAGGTACGTAGAGTAGTTCATGGCTGTAAATAACTGAAGTTCCTCTACTATAGTTTTGTTTCTAAGGACTTAATTACACAACAACATATAAGCAAGCATAGACCTCTGATGCCAATAGGACATAACTATGAAATGGGAGGTATACCCAAATTTGCGCAAGTCATGCACAAAAACTAAAATCTAATTTATTTGCTTTACAATCAATATTATCCTTTCAATTTGATATCATATTATTTTTAATATTAGAGTTAGTAACACTATTACCACCATAAATATCAGTCTAATTTCTTCAGAAGTTTACAACACATTTATCAGAGTTTTACACCAATATATTCAAATATCAAGGAAAGCTTTAACAAATCTATTCACTACCAAAGAGAAAGAGGGAAAAGCTTGAACGAAATAGCATTCTGTTTCTTCTGAGGTACAATGTCTTTTTGTCTCTTGTCCTCTTTAAAAAGCATATAGCTGTATTGCCTCAGGAAGAGCCAAGAAAAGATATTATTCTGTCACAAAGGCATGATTTGCTCCCTGTTCTCTCATTACTCTCAGAGGTTAGTAATTTGCTACTAGTTCTGAACAATGTCAAATCTGTCTCAGCAACAGCAAAAAAAAGCATGGGAATTTGGGAGAAGGAGAGGGGAAAAATCACAGTTTGAGTTTTAGTTTTGTCCAGTTTTCTCCTGAATGCAGTGATTAATCCATTTCCAACTCTGCCCTTTCTCTGTTCTTATTAGTTGTTGCAGCAGAGGCTGTGAAGACTACTTCGAACGTTATATCAACATAAAAATTAGTAATAGACTGTGACACAGAATTTTTATAGATTTATACATACTGAATTAATAATTTTGTATATGTGACATAAAGGTCATCCCTTCATGTCCTTGCATCTTAATTCATGTTACTTCTACCTTAATTCAAAATTCTATAATTCAGAAAAAAAATCTTCTTTTAGCCACGTTTCTTGTTTAGGGACTGTGACTGCTTCTTTTTTATTATTATTTTATCCTGTAATAGATGCATAATTAGGCCATTTTTTGAAGTAACATTTCAAATTACTATGTGGTGGGTTGACCCTCCCTGGATACTAGGTGCTCACCAAAACCACTCTGTCACTCACATCCTCAGCTGGACAGAGGAAAGAGAAAATACAACAGAAAGTTCATAGGTCAAGATAAGGATAGGGAGATCATTCACCAATTACCGTCACAAGTAAAAGAGACTCAGTTTGGGGAAATTAGTTTAATTTATTACCAATCAAAATCAGAATAGGATAATGAGAAAATACAAAATAAATTTTAAAACAACTTGTCCCCCACCCCTCCCTTCCTCCTGGGCTTAACTTTACTCCGAAATTCTCTAACTTCTCACCTAGAGCACCACAGGGCAACAGGGAATGGGGGCTGTGATCTGTTAATCTCATGCTGTCTCTGCCACTCCTTCCTAGTCAGGAGGAGGACTTCCTCACACCTTCTGCTCCAGTGTGGGGTCCCTCCCATGGTAGACAGTTCTCCATGAACTTCTCCAATGTGAGTCCTTCCCATGGGCTGCAGTTCTGCTCCATCAGGAGTCCCTTCCATGGGGTGCAGTCATTCAGAAAAAGATTGATCCAGCATGTGTCCCCCATGGGGTCACAAGAACTGCCAGTAAACCTGCTGTTTCCATGAGGTCACAGGTTGAATGCGGGGTCTCTGCGGGATCACAGCCTCTTTTAGGCATCCACCTGCTCTAGAATGTTTTCATTACTGACATGCTAGCAGATGTTAATAAGGCTCTCCATTAGTTAGTACTCATACTGTTATCATACTCTATATTGCATATCTTAATAGTTTTGAATATTGTTTTGTGTTAAAATATGCTTAACAAATTCATACCTGTCACAACCCTACAGAAGCAAGTGGAACTGCTGTAAGAATTAGTTTGCCCATTGTATCTAAGAATCTCTGAATTTAAATTAAAGACTTTGTCTGAAAATGAGTACAAAAATGACATTGTGGGTTCCAGTATTTATTGGATCATAACAATTCCTAGAATTAATTTGAATCATAGAATCATAGAATCATAAGGTTGCAAAAGACCTCTGAGATCATCAAGTCCAACCATACCTATCCCCTTCCATATCCCTAAGAAACTTATCTACCTGCCTTTTAAACACCTCCATGGATGGTGACTCTTCCCTGGGCAGCTGTTCCAATGCATGACCACGTTTTCAGTGAAAAAATTTTTCCTGACGTCCAGTCGAACCTTCCCCTGTCTCACTTTACGGGCATTTCCTCTCGCCCTACCATCTGTTGCTTCTGAGAACAGACCAGCACCCACCTCACCGCAACCTCCTTTCAGGTAGTTGTAGACAGTGGCCATTTATCACAACTCTTTGGGCCCAGCCATACAGCCAGATTTTTACTCAGCAGAGGGTGTGCCTTTCCAGGCCAATGGCAGCCAGTTTCTCAAGCAGAATACTGAAGTCCAAGTACATCACATCCACAACCTTTCCCTTGTCCGTTAACCAGGTAACCTTGTCATAGAAGGAGATCAGGTTGGTCTGGCAGGACCTGCCTTTCATAAACACATGTTGACTGAGCCCGACCCAATTGTCCTGCGCATGCTGTATGATAGAACTCAAGATGATCTGCTCCACGACATTCCCTAGTACCGAGGTCAGAGTGACAGACCTTTAATTCCCCAGATCCTCCCTCCGACCCCTCTTGTAAATGGGTGTAATATTTGCCAGTCTCCAGTCAAGTGGTACTTCCCCAGTCATCCAGGACTGCCGGTAGATGATGGAAAGGGATTTTGAGAGGACTTCTGTCAAATCCCTCAATACCCTTGAGTGGATCCCATTTGGCCTCATAGGCTTGTGTATGTCTTGTTGGCCAAGCAGGTCTCCAACCAAACCTTCCTGCATTGTAGGACCTTCATTTTCGCCGTCTTCTGGCTCAGGGGGTTGAATATTCCAATGGTATTTCACTTTACTATTAAAGACCGAGGGAAAGAAAGCATGAAGTACCTCTGCCTTGTCTCTCCTGCATCGAGTAAAGGGGGGACATTCTCCTTGGTCCTTCTGTTGTTGTTAGAATATTTGAAAAAACATTTCTTATTATCTTTCACCAAATTGACCTGTTGCTGTTCTTGTTGGGCTTTAGCTCTTCTAATTTTCTCTCTACGTGACCTCACCTCACCCTTGTAGTTCTCATGGGATGCCTGCCCCCTCTTCCAGAGGTTGTAAACTTTCCTCTTATTCCAGAGATCAATACAAAACTCTCTATTTAGCCAAGCTGGTTTTCTTCCCCGTCGACTAATTTTACAGCACAAGGGGATGGCCTGCTCTTGTGCCGCCAGAATTTCCTTCTTGAGGAGCTTCCAGCCCTCTTGCACTCCTTTGTCATTTAGAGCTGCTTCTCAATGAACTTTATCAAGCAACCTTCTAAACAGTTCAAAGTCAGCCCTCCGTAAGTCTAAGGTTAGTTCTGCTGACCCTGTTCCTTACTCCTCCAAGAACTGAGAATTATACCATCTCATGAGCACTGACCCCCAGGCACCCTCCAACAGTCGCAACTCCCACCCACAAGGCCTTCTCTGTTCACAAACAGCAGAACCAGCAGGGTACCCTCTCTAGTCAATTCACTCACCAGTTGTGTTAGGAAGTTATCTTCCATACACTCAATAATCCTCCTAGATTGCTGTATTATACTTCCAGCTGACGTGTGGTCCAAATGCAGTAAATATAGACCTAGTTTCAGAGCTTTGGTTGAGCTGAGTTCAGCGCACATTGAAATAAATAAATAAAGGGATGATTGGCTGGCAGGCTGGATAGATAGATGAAAAGTAGTATTAAAACACTTTAGTGATCTGGCAGTCCTGAACATAGTCAGCCAAAAAAATCTAATAAAATCCCTCCCAGAACTCTTGAAGAATGCCAGACACCCAACCTTAAAAAGTGACACGTGACCAAAATGGACTGAAGCACACATCACATGCAGTGGCTCGCAGCTGGCCTGTGCAAAGTAGCAGATCTATCTGATGCCTTCTAAAAAACTATCTCACGTGTGTAAAATGGAGTTTGAAAGTCAAGCTAAATTTTGTTCAATGCATATCCTGAAAATGAATACTCCAGTGAGAATTCATTCAACAGTTCTGATGATTATATAAACAGAATAGTATAGAATTTACTTTTCTACACATACATAGATGACAGAGTACTTACACAGCAAGAAGGATGATGATTTGAAGTTGATCACTAAGCAGGCAAATACGAAGCTGGATACACAAGAGGATTAGACCATAGGGGCGACATCGTCATTGATGTTTTTCCAATCAGTCCAGTTAATCTGCTTTACTCCTAAATATGTAAGTAGGAACAGATTAAAATTGTTACCAAACTAAGTCTTGTAGAAAGTGCGATGTCTTTTAAGTCCAGAGTTTCTGTTTTGCAAAAATTGTACAGTTCCTCATCTATCAACAGTCCTGGCTGACTGGGGAAGTGCTGCTCAACTGGAGACTGGCAAACATAACTCCCATTTACAAGAAGGGTCAGAAGGAGGATCCAGGGTATTATAGGCCTCTCAGCTAGACCTCAGTACCGGGGAAGGTCACGGAGCAGATCATACTGAATGCTATCACATAGCACATGCAGGACAGCCAGGTGATCAGACCCAGTCAACATGGGTTTATGAACGGCAGGTCCTGCCAGACCAACATAATCTACTTCTATGACAAGGTTACCCAGTTAATGGACAAGGGAAAGGCTGTGGATGTGGTGTACTTGGACTTTTGTAAAGCCTTTGACACCATTTCTCTCAGCATTCTGCTTGAGAAACTGGCTGCCATTGGCCTGGACAGGAACACTCTCTGCTGTGTAAAAAACTGGCTGCATCGCCGGGCTCAGAGAGTGGTGGTAAATGGAGTTAAATCCAGTTGGAAGCCAGTCATGAGTGGTGTTCCCCACAGTTCAGTGCTGGGTTCAGTCCTTTCAATATCTTTATTAGTGATCTGGATGAAGGGATTGAGTGCAGCCTTTGTAAGTTTGCATATGGCACCAAGCTGGGTGGCAGTGTTGATCTGCTTGAAGGAAGGGAGGCTCTGCAAAGAGATCTGGACAGGCTGGATCGATGGGCTGAAAGCAACGGGATGAGGTTTAACAAGACCAAATGCCAAGTCCTGCACTTGGGACAGAACAACCCCATGCAGCGTTACAGGCTGGGGAAAAATGGCTGGAAAGCTGCCTGGAGGAGAAGGACCTGGGAGTGTTGGTTGACAACCAGATGAATACGAGCCAGCAGTGTCCCCAGGTGGCCAAGAAGGTCAGTGGCATATTGGCCTGTATCAAAAAAAGTGTGGCCAGCAGGACAAGGGAGTTTATTGTCCCCCTGTACTTGGCACTGGTGAGGCCACACCTCGAGTACTGTGTTCAGTTCTGGGCCCCTCAGTATAGGAAGGACATTGAGGTGTTGGAGCGCATCCAGAGAAGGGCAATGAGACTGGTGAAGGAGATGGAAAACAAGTCCTATGAGGAATGGCTGAGGGAACTGGGATTGTTTAGTTTGAAGAGGAGACTGAGGGGAGACCTCATCACTGTCTACGGCTGCCTGAGACGGGGCTGTGACAGAGCAAGTGTTGATCTCTTCTCTCAAGTGACAGGTGATAGGACAATGGGAAATGGCCATAAGTTGCTCCAGGGGAGGTTCAGACTAGATATTAGGAAGAATTTCTTTACCAAAAGGGTGGTCAGGCACTGGAACAAGCTTCCCACGGAGGTGGCTGAGTCACCATCCCTGGAGGTATTTAAAAGAAGGATAGATGAGTTCTTAAGGGACATGGTTTAGTGGATGATGGGTGCGGTGGACTCGATGATCTCCAAGGTCTTTTCCAACCGGACAATTCTATGATTCTATGACTGTACTATTCTAAGGATAGTACTTTTTAGACCTCAGGAATGTTTCAGTGGAATAACACTGTCTATTTATAGTCCATGTTTTAGCGGCGAGTAAACTTTGACAAAGTATCTTCTAAAACTGCACTGCATGGAAACATTTTATTCTTTTTGATTAATGCAGTGAAGTGTGCGCTATAAGATGTCTGATTCAGTTGTATGTATTCAGAGAACTATTATTACTGTATTTATTTAAAGGTCCAAGTTGCGACTGAATAATGGCTGTGAGTTACAGAGGTAAGGGGCTCTTGAAGTCTTTTATACAGGAGCACTAAATGCTGCTTGTGAAAGATGTTCCTTTGAGCCATACTAAACATAGGTCTATGCATCATGATATATTGTGCAGGATTTCCACAGGCAAGAAGCTATGGCAGAAACCTTCAGAGGAATTCAGTTTCCTTTTTCATTGCAGCTGTAATGTCAAAGCGTTCTTAAGTTAAATCTTTTCAGGTGATACAAAATGATGTAATACAAATAATTACAAAAAATTTGGAGATTTTATTTTAGTCCACTTGATGTTCCTATAATAGTAACAGTACCAGTGAAACCATCAGCTTGAACACAGAAATATTTTAAAATAAGGAAATACAAATAATAAAAATGTTTTTTAAGTACTCTGGTATGAGTCAGACTATTTTAATTCCAATTCTATAATTTTAGAGAAAATCATGTAAATCTTATCTTTATACTTACAGCCAGACGGCAGCTTTTGAACAGGTTAGTCTTATGTAACTCCTAAAACATTACTGAACTTCATGGCCCTTTCCTAAAGGCCCATATTCTGCTAAGTCTAACTTTTCTACAAGCAAGTTCATAAAGACCTGAAAAATTAAATACGTTCTTCATTTTATTATTTACTGTATGTGCTCTCATAGCATCAGCAACTTATGCTAGGCTTTAACAACCTGTATAGTAGGTCTAGCTTGGATGGAGCTCATTTTCTTCATAGCAGCCCATATGGTGCTGTGTTTTGAATTAATGACTAAAACAGTGTTGATAGCACATCCATTTTTTCACTGTTTCTGAGCACCACTTTCAGTGTCAAGACTTTCCTGCTTTTCAGGCTGCCCCTCCACCAAGCAAATAGACCCGGATTGGTCAAGAAACTTGAAGGGGACACAGCAGGGACAGCTGACCCAGAAGGGCCAAACGGATATTCCAAACAGGTTTTCAAGCTTAAAAGAAGGTTTGAAAATAGAATCTAGAACAAATACAGTTTTCTAAATAAAGAAAATACATCGCAATCGAGTAGGACAAAATAGCTAGTTCTCCTACTGCCGATTTTCCCCTTTCAGGTTTTGAGAATGGTCAGTAGGGTTATCTTTTTCTGCTTCACATCACTGCTTCCAAATTTCTCTTTCCTAAGAGTGTCTTCTGCTTCAGAAGAAACATCTCACTTCCGTCAAAGAATTCATAGGATCCAGTTTTCAGATAAATTTGACACAACTCAGAAGGATACATCAACCTTTCTCGATTGTCGTGGTCTAGTAGACATACTTATCCCACTATGGTAGGATTTTATATCCCCTGTACTATGTAAATGTATAAATATATATCCCCTATATTAGGAATATATTTATCACCATAAATAGGGGACATATAGAAAAAAAAAATCCATCTTTAAACATTAGTTTTAGCTAACTTTAGACATGAAATAATAAAAAGCTTTAAATATAATTCTACAATATGATGTCTTTACAGGACATTGTAAAATGCTTATTAAAATTAAGCAAAGAAGCATGAATATTGGATAAACTTTATTTTCTGTATGTGTTATAGGTGATTATTGTATTTCTGGTGAAAAACATTAAGCTAAATTCATATAAAATAAAGTAATTTCAGAATTTAGGATATCTGCAAACCATCTTCACATATAATCTTGCTCAAGTTCCAACTTTTAATGGGGAAAAAAAAAATCTGAATATATTATCTAAATATTAAATACAATATCTAAATCTCATGAATAAATACATAATATTTCACGAACATCTGTTATCAATTTTCCCAGGATAATATTGTGTTTTACTTAAAAAGTCCCAATAATGTTCTTATATCCGAGTCCAGAAAACTAGCTGTTAGACAGTGCATGATTGGTTGTGGTATGAAAGTGAGATTCACTATCGCAACAGGTTGATTTAGGAAATATAGAGACAGACATTTCTACTGCTAGCTAATACATGGGGTTTTTTTGTGGCATAGTGCTGATAGCACCTCCTCCCTAAGCAGAAAGGAACTAACACGCAATACAAAAAACCTGACTTTCATTTCATCCAAACCAACAGTTTCATATATCACAGAATACAAACAGTATCATTTACCTCCCTTCAAAGTCTACTTTTGGTTTTGTTTAGTTTAGATTTTTTGGGTTTGTTCGTTTGTTTGGGTTTTTTTATTTAATTAATCCCAGTCAAGATGTATGATTTTGAACAAGAACTATTCAATGAAACCTCCTTTGGCCTCCTGAAGCGCTATAACCTGATGTCTGTAGAACTCTCTGGGAATGGGAAGTTGACAACCAAATTCTACTGCAAAAGCATTCAACCTAGGTCTCCTACAGTTTGTGACTGCTTTTATGTGAAGGCATTTATAATAAAGTAGAACAATCACCTTCTAGATGAGATTTGCATGAGGCTGACAAGTACCCTCAGACAACATTTCCCATAGTTCTAGTACATTCCCAGGGTCTTCCATGTGTATCTCCTTACAGTGATTTTTATTTTAACTGGATGCCTTACTGAACAGGAAAGTCCTTCTATCACTTTGAAATTTTGTCACATTGACGTAAAACAACCATTCAGAGTAAAAGACACTGAAGAAAAAGATCTGAAAGTTTTATATTGTACAAGTTTAAATATATTCTGTCTACTTGTATTTGTAGCAGCTGCTAATTAAAATTTCAAATCAGAATTCCACTGTCCACTGCTAACCACATATAGCAATGTTTCCTTAGACTTCTCCTGAAAAAAGTGCTCACCTTTAGCAATGACAAAATTATCATCTCTCATATACAGCATGAAATATTAGATACGTTGAGATTTTGAGTGAGGTTAGAACGTGAAAAATTACTTGTTGAATTTCTTTTTTTCCTATTTGTTTTATACATTTCCATATTTAAGCCTCTTCTGTTTTCTTCACATCTTTGAAAGGTTGATGTAGCAATTATCTAGATAGAACAGAGGCTAATTATTCCAATTTACTCCTGAGAGGCAGCAAAACTTTGTAGAGAAAAGATATGTGTAAAAAGGAAGCAAACCTACAAAACAGGTTTAAAATACTCACTGGAAAGTAACACTGAAGTAATATTGGAATAGAATGAAAAAAAAGCTGAGAGGTAACCAAAACTACTGGGACAAGAACAGAGAAGAAGACAGATTTCATCTTTTGAGGAGGCTGCTTATGTGGAATATTATAAACTCTTTGTGGAGGACAAATAAGTGAGGGTAATAAGAAAAACTTGAACTGTTTTTCAGAGAGTGCAGCATCAGTGATGTTAGTATGTAACTTTTTCCTAATGAACAATCTACAGCTGAGAGTTTGGTAAAACATAAATGGCAACTTCTCTCCATAACCTCTGAAATTAGAGTCGTAGGTAAGAGAGAATGTTAGTAAATAGTTTGTTTGGTTTTTTTTGTTCTTTTAGGAGACTTTAATCTTCCGGATATCTGCTGGGAACTTAATACTGCCGAGAGGAGGCAGTCCAGGAGGTTCTTAGAGTGTATTGAGGACTGCTTTCTGTCACAGCTGGTGAGTGAGCCTACCAGGGGTGAGGCTCTCCTTGACCTCCTGTTTACAAAGAAGGGCTGGTGGGTGATGTTGTTGTCGGAGGCTGTCTGGGGTGTAGTGATCATGAGATAATTGAGTTTTCTGTAAACAATGTAACAAGAAAAGGCAGGAAAAGGACATCGATGCTGGCCTTTCGGTGGGCAGATTTTGGATTATTTAAGGAACTAGTCAGGAAAGTACCCAGGCAAGGGGGTCCAGGAAGGCTGGATGCACTTCAAGAATGAAATCTTGAAGTCGCAGGAGCAGGCTGTCCCCATCACAGTATCACAGTATCACAGTATCACAGTATCACAGTATCACAGTATCACAAGGTTGGAAAAGACCTCTGAGATCATCAAGTCCAACCTATAACCTAACACTAACACCAACACTAACACCAACCATCATCTAAACCATGGCACTCAGTGCCTCATTCAGTCTCCTCTTAACACCTCCAGGGTCGGTGACTCCACCACCACCCTGGGCAGCCCATTCCAATGGCCAATCACCCTTTCAGTGAAGAACTTTTTCCTCACATCAAGCCTAAACTTTCCCTGACGAAGCTTGAGTCTGTGCCCTCTAGTTCTCTCACTGGTCACCTGAGAGAAGAGACCAACCCGTGCCAAACTACAACCTCCTTTTAGGTAGTTGTAGAGAGCAATGAGGTCTCCCCTGAGCCTCCTCTTCTCCAGACTAAACAGCCCCAACTCCCTCAGTCGCTCCTCGCAGGGCTTGTGCTCCAGCCCCTTCACCATCTTCGTTGCCCTCCTCTGGACACATTCCAGCATTCTGACATCTTTCCCAAACTGGGGGCCCCAGAACTGGACACAGTATTCAAGGTGAGGCCTGACCAGTGCCGAGCACAGGGGGACGAAAATTTATCTGGTCCTGCTCACTACACTATTCCTGATGCAGGCCAGAATGCCATTGGCCTTCTTGGCCACCTGGGCACACTGCTCATGTTGAGCTTCCTGTCCACCAGCACTCCCAGGTCCCTTTCTGCCTGACTACTCTCCAGCCACTCTGTCCCCAGTCTATAGCTCTGCATGGGATTCTTGTGTCCAAAATGAAGTACCCGACATTTGGACTTATTAAACATCATCCCATTAGAATCAGCCCAGCTCTCCAATCTGTCCAGGTCCCTCTGCACGACAATCCTACCCTCTAACAGATCAACCCTTCCTCCCAGCTTGGTATCATCTGCAAACTTACTGATGATAGACTCATTCCCCTCATCCAGATCATCAATAAAGATATTAAACAGGACTGGACCCAACACGATCCCTAGGGACACCACTGGTGATCGGCCACCAACTAGATGAGACACCATTAACTACCACTCTCTGGGCTCGGCCATCCAGCCAATTCCTAACCCAGCACAGAGTGCTCCATCTAAGCCACGGGCTGCCAGCTTCCCTAGGAGTCTACTGTGGGAGACAGCGTCAAAGGCCTTACTGAAGTCCAGGTATAGCACATCCACAGCCTTCCTCTCATCCACCAGGCGAGTCACATGGTCATAAAAGGTGAACAGGTTGGTCAGGCAGGACCTAACCCTCCTAAACCCATGCTGGTTGGGCCTGATCTCTTGGCCATTCTGCAGGTGCCTCATGACGGCACCCAGTATTATCTGCTCCATGATTTTACCTGGGACTGAGGTCTGGCTGACTGGTCTTTAATTACCTGGATCATCCTTACAGCCCTTCTTGTGGATGGGCGTCACATTGGCCAACTTCCAGTCTTCTGGGACCTCTCCAGTGAGCCAAGACTGCTAAAAGATGATGGAGAGCGGCTTAGCAAGCTCATCCGCCAGCTCTCTCATCACCCTAGGATGGATCCCATCCAGCCCCATGGACTTATGAGGGTCCAAGTGACTCAGTAGGTCTCTAACTTCCTCCTCATGGATTGCAGGAGGGCCACATTTCACCCTGCCCCCATCAACCACTTCAGAGGGCCAACTGTCAAGTGAACAGACATCCTTGCTGTTAAAAACTGAGGCAAAGAAGGCATTAAGTAACTCAGCCTTCTCTACATCTTTGGTTTCTATATTTCCTTCCACATCCAACAAGGAGTGGAGGTCGCTGCCACCCTTCTTTCTACCATTGATATATTTATAAATGCTCTTCTTATCATCCTTAACGGAAGTGGCCAATTTAAGCTCCAGCTGGGCTTTTTCTTCCCTGATTTTTTTTCTGCACGACTTAACAACATCTTTGAACATGACCTGGCTTACATCCCCTTCTTTCCAACAGTGATACACCCTCTTTTTCCTACTTAGTTCCTTCAAAATTCCTTACTCATCCAGGACGGCCATCTGCCCCTACGACTCTTCTTACAACACGTGGAGGGGTGGCCCTCTACACTAGAGAAACCCTGGATACTGTTGAAGTCGATATCGGTGATGACCAGGTTGAGTGCCTATGGGTAAGAGTCAGAGGGGCAGTCAGGTCTGACCTCCTGGTTGGAGTGTGTTACAGAACACCCGACCAGGAGGAGGATTTGGATCTTCTGTTGTTTAAACAGCTAGAGACTGCCTCTAGATCAGCTGCCCTTGTTCTTTTAGGAAACTTTAACCTTCCAGATATCTGCTGGGAACTTAACACTGCTGAGAGGAGGCAGTCCAGGAGGTTCTTAGAGTGTATTGAGGACTGCTTTCTGTCATAGCTGGTGAGTGAGCCCACCAGGGGTGAGGCTCTGCTTGACCTGCTGTTTACAAACAAAGAAGGGCTGGTGAGTGATGTTGTTGTCGGAGGCTGTCTGGGGTGTAGTGATCATGAGATAATTGAGTTCTCTCTGAACAATGTAATAAGAAAAGCCAGGAACAGAACATCGATGCTGGACTTTCAATGAGCAGATTTTGGATTATTTAAGGAACTGGTCAGGAAAGTACCCTGGGAAATAGCTCTTAGTGGCAAGGGGGTCCAGGAAGGCTGGATACACTTCAAGAAATAAATCTTGCAGGTGCAGGAGCGGGCTGTCCCCGTGTGTTGTAAGAAGCATGGACTCAAGCTTCGTCAGGGAAAGTTTAGACTTGATGTTAGGAAAAAGTTCTTCACTGAAAGGGTGATTGGCCATTGGAATGCGCTGCCCAGGGAGGTGGTGGAGTCACCGACCCTGGAGGTGTTTAAGCGGAGACTGGCTGAGGCACTGAATGCCATGTTTTACATGATGGGTTAGTGTTGGGTTATAGACTGGCAAATATTACACCCATTTACAAGAGGGGTCGGAGGGAGGATCTGGGGAATTAAAGGTCTGTCACTCTGACCTCGGTACTAGGGAATGTCATGGAGCAGATCATCTTGAGTTCTATCATACAGCATGCGCAGGACAATTGGGTGGTCGGGCTCAGTCAACATGTGTTTATGAAAGGCAGGTCCTGCCAGACCAACCTGATCTCCTTCTATGACAAGGTTACCTGGTTAATGGACAAGGGAAAGGCTGTGGATGTGGTGTACTTGGACTTCAGTATTCTGCTTGAGAAACTGGCTGCCATTGGCCTGGAAAGGCACACCCTCTGCTGAGTAAAAATCTGGCTGTATGGCTGGGCCCAAAGAGTTGTGATAAATGGCCACTGTCTACAACTACCTGAAAGGAGGTTGCGGTGAGGTGGGTGCTGGTCTGTTCTCAGAAGCAACAGATGGTAGGGCGAGAGGAAATGCCTGTAAAGTGAGACAGGGGAAGGTTCGACTGGACGTCAGGAAAAATTTTTTCACTGAAAACGTGGTCATGCATTGGAACAGCTGCCCAGGGAAGAGTCACCATCCATGGAGGTGTTTAAAAGGCAGGTAGATAAGTTTCTTAGGGATATGGAAGGGGATAGGTATGGTTGGACTTGATGATCTCAGAGGTCTTTTGCAACCTTATGATTCTATGATTCTATGATTCAAATTAATTCTAGGAATTGTTGTGATCCAATAAATACTGGAACCCACAATGTCATTTTTGTACTCATTTTCAGACAAAGTCTTTAATTTAAATTCAGAGATTCTTAGATACAATGGGCAAACTAATTCTTACAGCAGTTCCACTTGCTTCTGTAGGGTTGTGACAGGTATGAATTTGTTAAGCATATTTTAACACAAAACAATATTCAAAACTATTAAGATATGCAATATAGAGTATGATAACAGTATGAGTACTAACTAATGGAGAGCCTTATTAACATCTGCTAGCATGTCAGTAATGAAAACCTCATCTTGTGAATCAAAAGAAATATTTATGTAAAAGGAAATATAAATAAATACCCTACAATGTATTATGATAACATGTCATTTGGCCAATGCTAAAAGCATCAGCCCACTTTAAATATTTTATTTTTTAAAAGAACTTCGTAAAAAAATCTTATAACAACTTTTCTATATTTAAGGTTACTTTACATTTTTACCTGAAATTCTTCATCTCTCCTTCTGATGTCTTGTTATAAAAAGAAATAAGCATAAAATTTAATCATAAAATTTTATCAAAAATTAAATTAAAATATTGTTATACACAACATATAACAGTTTATACTGGGTTTGTGATGCAAGGTTTTGGTAATAGGGGACACTATAGGGGTGGCTTCTGTTAGAGGTGGCCTGAAGGTTCCCCTGTGTCTGATAGAGGCAATGCCAGTTGACTTCAGAATGGACCTACTGCTGGCCAAAGCCAAGCCATTCAGTGTTGGTGGTAGTGCCTCTGGGATAACATATTTAAGAAGGGGGAAAAGCTGCTGCACAACAGAAATAGCAGCCAGGAGACAGGAGTGAGAATTATGCAAGTAAAATAAGTCTGCAGACACCGAGACCAGTGAAGAAGGAAGGGGAGGAGGTGACCCTGGAGGTGTTTAAGGGGAGAGTGGATGAGGCACTTAGTGCCATGGTTTAGATGATGGTTGGTGTTAGTGTTGGTGTTAGTGTTGGGTTATAGGTTGGACTTGATGATCTCAGAGGTCCTTTCCATCCTTGTGATACTGTGAAACTGTAAATTGAGAAAGTGGTCTTTGAGTCTCAGCTTATTCAAATTCTACTCAAGAAAGAATATTAATAAAAATAAATCAAACCAAGAACTTGGTCGCTATGGATTGAAATATTTTTGCATCATAAATTGGAACCAAAACACGAAATGTCAATATTTTTTAAAAACAGAATTGTATTATTACATTTTGTCTTGTCAAAATGTTTTTGTTTGATAAAGTCAAAATATTTTGTATAGGTAAGATGGAAAAGTTTCACTTGAAAAGTATAATTTAGACTATAATATACCATAGTCAAAATGAAGATGCTGCTATGAAGTGTTTTGACACTATTGAGGCATTCTGTTACAAAATTTCTGCTATTTTTTCTGTAGTTTGGAGGTGTGGGAGACAATCTGTCAGAACACAGTATAAAAACATTAATTAATTATTAATGCTTTTTTTCAAAAGTATTAAACTGTGACATAGTAATTTCTATCAAACTTACCAAAATAGAAGTGCTGGTGTTAAACATTATTAAGTATTAATATCAACAGCTGGGAATGGTCTTTCTAGGCTTTTAGTAAACATTTCTGTGATAATTAAGGACAGGTAAATGAGGAAAATTTGAGAAGGAAAAAATATATAGTGTTTTAAGAGTGAATGTCATCACCCAAACAAGATTTTTTTCTCAGTTTGATCCAGAAAATATAATTTACTAATGAAGATTTACAGCATGGATAAATAAACACAACTGTGCTATTTCAACAATTACTTGTTTTAGTTATATCTGAGGAGGTAAACCAAATATAAAATCTAAATCCCTGAAATCATTCAATCTATAGCAAAAAGTTGAGTCAGTAATTCTCAGGTGAGCCTTCAGCATTCATAACACTAATATAGCATCATAGATGTGATGCTATATGTAAATTAAAACTTACAGTTTTAATTTAGACAAACTCCATTTCAACACCAAGGAAATAATCTGTGATTTTTCACTAGCTATAACTGAAAGGACACAATGCTCTTAGGTTCACAACACCAACAGTGTTTGCACTGTGTTCTAATAAACATTTGACCAGACATTTCTACAGACAGATTAATAGAATGATTCTCAGAAGTCTTAAGGAAAAAGATTTCTTTTTGGTTACTGCTAAAGCAGAATCATCTATCCTTGTTATTGCTAACATATATCTGAAAAAGAAAAAAAAATCCAACTTCATGTCCCAGTTATACAACAGCAGAATTATTGTAAGAGAAGAAAGAGAGTTTGCTGTTAACAGTTGCACTGTCTACATGTAATCCTTTTCATTGTGGCTTTGCAACTTATACACTGACTGATTGCTAGTGAATGAAGAAAATGCATTTTCAGTAAAAAGCTACAGATAAGAAACTCGATTGAACACCGGTAGTTGAAACTTTAACTTACATCTTGTGTGAAAAGGATAGGAAATACAGAAAAATTAAGTGTATCTGTTGTTAGCAAACTCCATAATCAGAAATCCCACCTCTACAGGGAGGCTATTCACAAGGCAACCAAGACTGATGTCTGTTTGATGGGTAGGTAACCTTCCTCCAGACGGCACAGAATAAATTACAATCTGAAAAACGTTCTTAGTGAAGAGTATTATACCAAAGTATAAGACTATAGTAAAGATTTTGCCACCACTTTTCACAGTATTCTGCTAGAGAATCTGGCTGCCATTGGTCTGGACAGGCACACCCTCTGCTGGGTAAAAAACTGGTTGGATGGCCGGGCGCAAAGAGTCGTGCTAAGTGGAGTTAAATCCAGTTGGAAAACAGTCACAAGTGGTGTTCCCAGGAATAAGTGCTGGGTGCAGTTCTGTTCAATATCTTTATCAATGATCTGGATGAGGGAATTGAGTGTACCCTTAGTAAGGTCATGGATGGTACTAAACTAGGCAGAAGTGTCAATCTGCTTGAGGGTAGGGTGGCTCTACGGAAGGATGTGAACAGGCTGGATTGATGGGTTGAAGGCAATGGGATGAGGTTCAGAAAGATCAAGTGTCAAGTCTTTCACTTGGGACACAAAAACCCCATGCAGCATTACAAGCTTGGGGAAGACTGGCTGGAGAGCTGCCTGGTAGAGAAGGATCTGAGGGTGTTGATTGAAAACTGGCTGAACATGAGCCAGCAGCATGCCCAGATGGCCAAGAAGGCCAGTGACACCTTGGCCTGTATCAGAAACAGAGTGGCCAGCAGGACCAGGGAAGTGATTGTGCCCTTGTACTCAGCACTGGTGAAGCCATGCCTCGAATATTGTGTTCTTTTTTTTTGCTGAATTGCATTTCATTACATGGAATCAAAACGTCAGTTTCATTACTCTTCCTATTCACGTTACTGATACTTTTGCATTTTGCAAGGCTGATACTTACAAAAAAAACCCCTCTTTGACTTTCAAATATTGATTGATTATCTTTAATTTGAAAAGCAATTGGTGATAATAAAAATGAAGCTGAAGATGTTCCATTTATAGAGGTGCTTGTCCAAGTATAAATGAGTTTTAAGTTAAACTTTTATTGTTCTCTTAGCTAGATTCTGAGTGCCACAACAATCTATTCTATAAAGAGAGCAATTAAGCATGAGACTGTAGCTAAAGAGACATAGGTTACCAGTATTTTCAGTGAAAATACTACAGTTTTCAATGAAACATTCATAAAGAACAGGCATGATTTCCCAAATTTCAGACTACTGTTCATGGTAGTGAACATGACAGGGATATTACTGTTGGAACAAGTTTTCTTTAGTACCTGGTAATAACTCACTGATAATTTTCTTTGTGTATTGGTCTGCAGATGGAATAGTATTAAAATTTATCTACAATTCAATAGGATTTTTTCTGTATTCAACAGGGACACAAGTTTAGTTACGGAAAGTACTGTGTTCACAAAATCGTGCTTTTGGCTCTCACTTAGATATGTAGGAACTGACATGAAAAATAGTGTTTATTTGATTTTGTAACAACTCTGCAAAATTCTGATTTATTTCAGGGCAATAAGAGTAGCAGTTGACCATCCCCAGTTTGGTGTAGTTCTGCTTCATTAATTTTAGTCCTCAAATTAGAAGCTGAAGTTTTTCTTCTGCACCACTTCTCCTTAACCAAGTTTAAAACTTTGAGTTCATCTTCTTACCATTTTCTCCATATAACTTTTCTTTCCACTGTATTTTTGTCAAGACTCTTCAGCTGAATGGGAAGCCATTATTTTTTTTATCCCTTTAATGAAAGACAAGAGAAAAAGGGGACTATCGTGAAGTAATTAACAGTCACAGTTTATCATTTGTGGTACTCAGACATGAAAATGTTTGGTACCATTCACTGTTTTTCCATTCTCCAAATAAATACCTTCAAGATAGTACTAATACGAGTTTTCAGATAGGATTTCTTTCTGCTAGATGTACTCTACCTCATGTAAGTAATTTTCTTGTTGGAACAAATTGAATACATGTTACTTCGGGCAAAACCAAGAGAGTGCACTTAATGCACCATTTACCTGGATGTTTTCTGCTCTGACCAAAGATTCTCCTCTAAATCCATGACACATCTCCCAGCAAAAAGCTTTATTAAAACTAATACCTTCTCACGAAAATTTTAGATTTACTTGACTGTTATTGTCAAATAGCAAACAGCTCCATCCATCTGTAACTACAAGTATTGTCAGTGTTCATTATTTTTCACTCTCCAGATTTTTTCCACAAACCAACTTACCACTAAATCACATTGTAATAAGCATATCAAATCCAATTCCTTCATTCTGCAGAAAGATGTGCAATTGATACATATATGTCTTAGATTACTCAATATGGTTGTGCTATTGATTGTAAATTTTCAAATTGTATGAAGTTTTACAGCTATTCCATTAGATGAATTTCACTCCTACTAGGAAATATGACTAGGTCTAAGGAAATCTTGCAGGTAGTTTATGCCCAGTTCAGTTAGTATAGTGGCATAGGTGACAAAAATTTCTAAATTCATTAATAATTTAAAACAGAAGTCCATCTGTAGATAGCAAGTACAATGTCTATAATTAACTTTGAAAGAATTACACTTACTTTTTCATTCTCTTCTGGTTAGGTAAGCTGCATTTCTTGTTCTTAAGCAATTTTCTTAATACTCTATGGGCTACCAATTAAAGCAAAAACTTCCCATGATAACAGAATTTCATACAGTGATTCAAATCACCTTCCTTTACAAGCAGCACAACATGCCATCCATCTTTCTGTACCCTGAGATACAATCAGACTTGACAAATGTCCCTAACTAACTAACTACTGCGAATGGTGCTAATATTTTGAGACAGATATTTGTGAATGCCCAGAGTAAGGGCAGCAGCCTTCTGCTCTTTATCAATGTGATTTGGCCTGGAGGCTGAAGTGAAAATGTTAGCTATATTTGTTTAGGAAAGCTGGCAAATGAAGAAAAGTAAAATATATGTCATGAATATAGCAATGCACTTTTTGGTACATTGAATCTCTTTTTCTACTGTTTCATAAACTACATATGTCTTCTGTGCATGTGGTTTTGCCTCAGATTGTGCATGATTTACAGACAAACCTTTGGACTTTATTGTTCCTATGGTATAAAAAAACATTTCCTCGCAAGAAAATCACCTATGAGTGATCTTCATACTTATTCATCTTTTAATCTTGACTGCATTTTGTGCTGTTATATGACTGAAGGAGGAATTAAAAGAGAACATTAATGTCAGGACCCTTGTCTGAGACCAGGCTCTTGAGAGATTCTGAGGTCTTCCAGAATTAGACATATTGAATGTAGTTAGAGAACAAAGCAGTCATGTATGTTCGACACAAACAGGTGACTTTATATCTGGAAGAGCTGGAATTAGTCAGAATATATTGGGGGCCTACAACTTCAGGTATGGGACATCTAGGTCACAGAAGATTGACATATTAATTTTCCCATAATCTTGTACAGAAGTGTAAACTCCTAAGGACTAAACAAACAACTTTTGGGGTAGAAAAGGTAACAAGTGGATGCTTAGTCACCCCATCACCCTGCAAAAAGTACAGAAACAGAATTGACCTGTGCATTCTGAAAATTTATTCATTTCATTGTTTTAACAATTTTGTGTTACTGAAAGCTGAAACAAGAAAAAGTTGTTTTCCGAAAACGCAACACACAAAATTGCAGCTTATTTAAAATTTAGGAAGTTTATAACACATTTTGCATCCTGACATCCAAGTCAAAGATTAGGAAGAGTAGATGCCAGTCAAACAATTTAGAAAAACATTACATAGGGTGGGACTAAGAACTCCATTTTATATAAATCATTGTTTTCTGAGCAAGACTGAGTTCAAGCGATGTGAATTAGCAAAAATATAAAGCACTGTCACATCGCTTAACACTGAATCTAACACAGCGCAACTATTTATGGAAAATATCAGACTTGTAATCCGTAGCTTTTTGAATCACTAGACCTGATGCAGAGGAGTCTATAGCAAAGAAGGATCTCTGTATCACTATGGTAATATACATCAACCTTATGCACAGGGTCAACTCTAAATATGAGTTCAGAAGCCATGGTCAGTAATTCCTTGCCCTTTTACTTGGCAATATAAATAGTGATGATGTGAACTTGGTTTTTATAGCAGGAATATCTACGCACTATGAATTTAACTGACTCACTTCATCATGAATTTTTTGTTACCTGAACTAATGCAGATGTGAAAAGAAGGTAAAAGCCTCCAGAACACATCTGTAGGTCTCTGTCCAGAAATGATTTGTCTTTGATCCAGTGCTTCAGAAGCAAATACATTTTATCCTTTTAGCACTGACAAAAAAAATACTACATTAATTAATTCAAATTATATAAAAAGTAGACAAAAATAAATTTCAGATTTCAGGAAAAATATTGACTAAAATGAGAGGATATTTCTCATTCTTTAATTTAGTAAAGGTAGTTCTATATTTCTCTCAGTCCTTTTCACAAAAAGGTATGTTGCAGAAAAATCATAGCGCAAATAAATTAAAAGTTTAAATTTAAGCTCAAGCAATTAAATTCCTGTGATCTCTTTAGATCAAGAGTATCCAGTGAATTTTCCCTCATCACAAGCATTTGCACGTGCAAATAGAACTAGTAACATGTATGACAAAATATATTGAAGTATTAGGCAGAGGGTGGTGTTTTCTGACTAGTTTTTTTTCTTGGGTTAGGTGTGAACCTTATTTTCCTCACTACAATTTTTTAGGTTCTAGCTAAGGTGCTTGTAATCTACTTTCTTAACCTCCAATGTTTCTGAATTCTGTTTATGCTGAAAGTCTTTAATGGTTTATTAACTCTTTTTTCCTCCAAATGCACTGCTTTACCAAAATAATTTCAAGAGTTCTTATACTCCTGTATATTCTAGATGCTTTTAAAAATAATTTTAATGGTGTATTCTATGGTTTATTGACTCTAATTTCTTGCAAGTCATATTTCCACATTATATTTACAAATAGAATTAATAGTATTCCTGAGAACTATAATGAGACTCTCCTAATAACGTACTGCATTATAATTACCTGTTTGTAATTGAATTTGAAGGAGAAAAAATAAAAAATCATTTCACAGGTTTAAATGAAATTAATCTGACATGCAAATGAATTAAAAATCATCATGAAGTTTAGAAAAACATAACCAGATATTGTTTTTCATAAATTCTATGAGTGTTTAAAATTTTCTAAGCTATCACCATCCGAAGAATTACTTCCCATTGCCCAAATATTTTAGCTCAGTTTTTTATTTTAATTTGGATCTGGTGAGTTTCAATGCTTTTAGTTGAAAAGTAAACTCATGTATACCATTGTAAAATATCAACTCATATGAAACTCATCATCTTTACTCATTAAACATAATTCTCTTATTTGTTTCTATTTGCATCATTTATTAATAGTATCACGTAGTATCATGGTAATTTTGGTTCTAATTGATCAACAACTTCACAAAACTTTTATATAATCTTAAACAAATTTTACTAAATGGCACCATTCAAATTTAACTTCATTAATTACAAATCATATTAAATCACAGCAGGAAGGATAATAAGCACATTAAGTTGTCATTAATACATTTAATTTCAGATAGCTTCAATTTGCAATTTGTCGATTGAGGCTTTACATGGTTTCTCTTTACATGGGGTTTGACAGTGAATAATACATCTATGTAATGTAAAATTTTCAGAGCAGTTTTATCTATTTCAGGCAACTGCCCATGATAGATCTATTGACACTAAAGTTTCAATATAGCTTGTTCCTGTCAAACTCTTTTAATCCTATCTGTCTGGATTGAAAAACAATTTAAGAAAAAAATATTCATCTTTATGCTGTCTTATGATGTAACTATTATGAGGGTAAGGAATTGCAACAATGTGCTACAACACGAGTGTTATGTGTTAATCATCATTTTTGTTCAATGCTTTTAAGCTTCACTGCTGATGGAAGGGATGGAATGCAATTATATGTTATTGCCATTGAGGTGTTATTCAAAGTCAATAATATTTTTCATTTTCTTCTTTTGCTCTAAAAAAAGAAAAGGTTTTATTACAGATGGCATCCTTTAACATTGTGAAAATCACAAAGTGCCCTTGTTATTTGGTGCATTATGTGAATTACAGATTTTAGGTATATGCTTGAAAACAGCGAAGACAGTTTTACTTCTTTATATTAAGCAAAGAAACAAACTAAACCTACATTTTATCCTTCTGTCATAAAGAACTTGCTGAATCTGAGTACAAGAAAATAAAGGAGAGTAGCAGAATCAGTTCAGAAAGCTCTTTTAGGTTTTTTACCTGAAATATAATAAACTATTGTAACATAAGTGTTTTCCTTTAATAATTACTCCTACAGTTCCTTGCCATTGAGACATTTTCATCCTTGGCACAAAAAATTTTTACTTTGAAAGAAAATTAGTTATACCTACTGTGTATAAATTTCCTCCTCCATAAAATTACATGTATTGATATTAATTGATAATCAATATCAACACAGATTGGGCTTTATTTCTTCTCCACAGCTCATAGACTGAATTTACCAGGACATACCAAGGTGTTCCTCATTATTCTGAAGTTTTTGGATGTGGTTATTTTTTCCTTACCACTTCAGTTACTGTTTTGTATGGCATGCTTTGATTATGTTTTCTAGTTTCATTTTCATGCTATTCTGCAATCTTACATACTTCCAAACACTGCTTTCTTTTCTAAAATTTCCGTGCTTGTGACTTCCAAAAATATTGGCATCCACACCATGGAAGGTCTTTCATGCATTGTGGGATTTTGAAATCCTTCCCTCCCATCCCACTCCCATACAAAAGAGCAAGTGAAAAAAACAGGCATGGCAGGCATGTGGTGAGCTTTCCTTTGCCAAAAACAGAAACAAAAATTATAGAAGGAACACAAAGGAGGCATATTATTATTATTAATAGGTGTCTTAAGGCCAAAACTGACCCTTACGGAGGACTCAACTATAAGTATGCTAAAAAATAATTTCAGTTCTGATCATTACTTCTTCTTGTCCATATCTAAACCAGTATGTTAAATCAGTATGATAAAAGTCTCCAGCTGTGTCAGCAGTGAGTGCATATTTCTAAGAGCCTTGAGAATTAGATGTGGTGCTTTTCCTATTAACCTAGAGCCAGATCTTCTCTGTGCTGTGGTCCTCTGTGTGAGACGAATGCAGGCAAAGCAGAGGAACTACCACAATATCATGGATAAAATAAAAAGAATTAATTTATTCCCATTACCTTGCAATCTGGGACAACTCCAGGATCAGCAGCTGGCAGAGGGAACACAACCAGAGATGCAGGTGTCATGAAGCTTGATCCTTGCTTAATGTCCAGGAAGACTCTGAACATTACCGGGACAGAGACAAAAATGCAAGTGGGGGAATGCAAATGCCATAGTAGCAAGCATGAAAACATGAGTGCAAACTGCTGCTTTCCCTCTTACTTATCAGGGGACAGTTGAGCCTTTTGATCTTTCTCCTGCCAGAGTTGGAATCTCAAAATGTTATTAGGCCTCAAGTTTCACAAGTCTTTGTCATCTAAACCTAAGAGCTCTGCTCATTAAATACGCAAAGCTAAACAACAATTAGTACAATCTATGCGTTTTTCTACATCCCAGCTGCAAGGTCACTTTAGTGTGTCTATAGTTGTTCCTCTCAATCTTCTTTTATATTTCCAAACCTGAGAGCTCAGAAAAGTCTCATGGGAGAGAATCATAAAGACGGTTTAGGAGAAATTACCATTTATAGTATTCAGGCAGTCTTCATAACTCAACGGTACCATCACGTTTGATATGTCTTGCTCTCTGTTCATTAAAGTGGAAGGAAGGTAAATCTGCTGTAAGAAATCTCTTTACTAGCCATTCTAAAGGAAAATCATTCTCATAAAAAAGAAAAAGGATGTGGTAAGCATTTTCCCACTTAAGAGCAGATGTGGATTCAGTTAACTTCAATTTCTGTCTCATTTAGTGACTACTTTTCTATTTTTCCTAGGAGATTTTTGGATACACTGCTTGGTATAATAAAGTGATAAGCAATCCTTGTTGGACAAATTTCAAAAGTTGTTTTTAAAACCAGTGAAAATCTGAGTCTGGTATGTCTAAGAGATTATGACAAGAATAGGAAAAAAAATTAAAAACTCAGACAAGCAAAAAAGTATTCAAGAATATAGCACATACATTTGAGGCCTGTAATTAGAGTACAGTAACTTTGAGTAGACTGTGACATCTTGTTTTGCAAAGATAAGAGATTTGATCAATTGCCTCTAGGTTAACCACTGAAGTGTAAAACAGTTCCTGTTACTCTCTTCAAGCAGCATTTGCCTTTACAGAGACCACAGGAACACCTGGCCACAAATTCTTGGTTGTCCAATTGTCCAGAATTGTAGCAAGCAAACATATCAGACCATAGTGGAAGGATAGGAGAAAGCAACAACAACAAAAAAAGGAAAAAACAAAAGAAGATCAATTAAAAATATCTTAAGACTTTCTCTTAAAAATGTTTTCAACATATTCAGATGTGAAAAGGGAACAACATAGAAATGGACACTGCTCCTGTTCTTTCATCTCCGTATTCTAGGAAGCTGTGAATGCTGGTTTCCTTTTTTTTTCCAGCTTATGCCTTGCATCTCTTTTCCTGTTTAATTTTCATCACTTTTGAACAGGAGAAGGACAAGAATATGATGGAACTGAATTTAGAGTAAAGACACACAGATTAATACTCCATTATTGCACTATAATCAACAGACAATTGTGCACAGGTAGACGCAGTGCCAGTGTTCTTGGTAGATAAGAATAATTAAATCAAGCCCTAACCTTTAGATGTGGGTCCCAGGATCTAGATCCCAATCACAGAAATAAGTGTTTAAGATCCACATGAATGGGGAATTGCTAAAAGACACTTTGGCTTAATACTTCAGCTTAGTTATCTTACTGTTATCTTCTTAAAAGAACTGTATAGTCCTTTCAAAGCACATCGTCCTCATTATTTATTACGCTTTTTTAAAATTTATTTATTGAGGGTGGTGTAAGTCTGTCATCTAAATTATACATTTGACTTTAAATTCTCTATACCACAGATTTCCCAGCGGTCTCACTGAACAGAAAAAATAATTAATGCACAGTCTTTTCGACAATATTTTACAAGTTTTGTTTGACAGGCAATATTATTTCAACATATTTTTCATGGTATATTTTTTTTCTGCAAATACTTTGGCATGTCAAGCTCTCTTTTCTGTGAGAACACTTACATTATTTCATGAGTATTAAAGGACCTTTTACTCAGCTAAAAAGTCAGGGAAGTTGAGGGTTATAAACATTATTTTTTAAGCTTGAAATTTGAATTTCTCTCACTGACGTTGAAAACACACTTGATCACTTTCCTACTCTGAGGCACTTTGTGTCTTTGGAAAGCAATATGTAAGTTAGGCCATAAAGTTCTGAACAACTTCATATGGAAAGGTTTTAGTAGCACATACCATTCCAAGATCCTGTTTGGAAAATTTTACAAAACTATGTTGTACTATCCAGTGAGATAATAAGCTCAAATATTATTTTAGAATCTATAGTTACTTTGAAAAGATTCAAATGATTTACGCACATATATGTTTTGGGTTCCATGTATACTTTATAAAGGAATATAGGATTCAGAAGCAAAATCTGAAGAAAGTAGGTCTTTTCTTCAAAGCATATGTATTTATATTAAACCCATGAGAAAAAAATAAATATAAAAGTGCTTTTCCAAAGCAGAATGAACAGACCATGGAAATGATTTAATAGAAAAATGAAAAGATTAAGAAGAGCAGTTGTTTAAAATGTTTATGTCAAGCAGTTAAAATATTTTTTTGAAGAGAAAATTAAGCAACAAATTAATCAATGAGAAAAAGATCAGGAGGTAAATCTGCTGTTCTCATGTGCTGTTTTAAAAACAGCAAGAGTAAAGAAACATAAAAACATTCAGTTAGAAATAACAACATAGCTATATTATTATAACTATTATATAGTTATATCAAAAAAGGTATAGATTTCAAAACAAGAATACATTTGTTTCTGAAATTGAATTAACATCACTCAAAATATCACAAAAAAGCAGTAAGTATAGGCATGTGTTTAAAATATATCATAATTTTAAAGATGCAGTTTAACCATGGACATTCAGCAGAGGATGATTGGAAGGAGTTAAAAAATATGAATGCCCATTCTAAAGTTTATGTGTTAACAAACAATATGATTATAAGAAAAGTCCTGTTAATATCTTTAAAGGTTTTCTAGTATATACAGCATCACTTTAATCGTTATGATTACATGAAAATTTTAGTTGAGACACCCAATATATTTTATAAATCTGTGTGAGAACAGGAATAGCTGCTAGACTTCTATTTCATCTGTGTTAAAAACTCATGTTAGAGAGTTAATCCTTGACTACTCCCTGCTTTTATCTTTGGCTTTTGCATGTCTGGATCATCTCTTTGTAATCTTTGCTTTTCCAGTCATGGAGCATGTCTGCAAATGTTCTACCCGTGGTGGCAGACAAAGTAATTTTTAAGAAAAGTGAAAGGCCCATAAATTTAATCATTAACTCTATTATGACTTCAAAAAGAAACAGTGAAGCAAAGACAAAAGTACTTAAAAAAAACATGGTAAAAAAAAAAGTAAAAATACCTAGAAATAAATCTAAAAATTGTCATATTATGCAGATAAATGAGTTAGCTTTAAATGAAACAGTTGGATAATGGAAGCGAAATAATCTACCCTGGGCTCAACTTGCTCTACCAAGCCTGCTATAACCTTGTTAGCTAGCTGTGGTATTTCTTACACCATTGTAAGATGTTGATTCTCAGACTGGGTCTCTTCCTTGCATCAGTACATCCCTAGGTGGGTGATAACCTTCTCATCACCCCATGCTATGACTTCACCCTATCCCGCTCAACGTCTGTCAGTTCTCTCCCATTAGCTTCATTTCTAGCAGCCTTTCTGTCCCTAGGATTAATTTTGTGAGGACTTCCAGTTTAAGAAAGAAGTGAGAAAGAAAATTTAAGGGTAGATTAATTAATTTATTGAATATATATAACAAAACCCAATTCATATTCATAACTACAAGTAATAAATACTATTGTCTCCCAGGGTGATGGAACATATAGGAAAGAAAATAAAACCAGTACCAAAATGCATGGACTTGAGGAAAAAAAAAGACAGACATTTCAATTACAGTTTACCTGAATGCCATTTCAACTTGCATCTAACGGATGGTTATATCTCTGAAAACAACACTGTTCACCCTAAGCATGAATTAAATAACTTTCTGTGAACGGAGGTCTCATCCTTTCAAGTCTGAACTATATTTTCAGTCAGAAGAAGATAAATGTCAGTAAAACTGATAATGTTATGAAATCTCCTTGTTGGGCCAAAAATATAATGAGATGTCACCTTTTATCGGAGTAGAAGCATTAAGAGCTGATTCATGGTTCTAATTTACAGTTAATTGCATTTGTGATTCAAATACTGTCTCAAGTTGAAAACCTGCTGAATAACACTATCATTTAGCTAAATATGCTGTATGTTGCTGTTCAAATACATTGACAAAATCTGAGTTCCAAAAGTTCAATTGCACTTTAATAGGTCAAAAAAAAGTTCGTCTTATATATTAAAAGTGGCAATTTACTTTTACTGCTGTTACATAGACATGGAGTATGAATAATTTGCCAAAAAAAAATGTAGGGTTTGTACACCATTCATTAGCTCATTAGATGCTGAATAATTTTAAACTTTAATTTTAATGATATTTCCCTATTGATAAAAAAAATAACAAGTTTCCATTAAAAATGCATTAATACATCTCTCTGTACTTCCAGTATTATTTTCCTATAACTATTATATATTTTGTAACTCTCAATGAGTTATGTCATCATTTTAAATGGTTTTGTTCAAATAAAGAGATGTAACTAGCAACTGCTGTGTGAAATATCAATTACTGTCTTAAAACTTGAGTTTTATTTCAAAGTATAATAGCCTTAAATAACTATATTTTCACAGAGTAAGCTGGAAAAAACACTACTGGTTTTAAATTAGGTGAGGATTTGCATGTGTGAAGAATAATTTATTTTAATTTATGAAGCTCCAAACCTCAATATGTGTCTAGGTTCCACCATCAGTTGCTGCTGCTGCATTACTGGAGTGCTAGTGTCCAAGGGAAGTTGTGTTGTCAGCTGTATCTCAAAAAGGCTGAAACAGTAGAGAATACTCCACCCAAAAACATTTTGCAGTAAACCTCATAAATAATATGTTCTATTACTACAACTTCTATTTTTTTAATGCAAATAATAAAATAAATAAGTCTGTCATCTATGTATACCAAGACCATACATCAATGAAAACCTCCATTTTCTTTACAATACAGCTGAGAAAGCGTTGTCAAACAAGCCAGCTACATAGTTTCGTAAGAGTAGGTTCTAGTCAGAATATTATTGAGAAACATTACGGGAGATAAATTGCTGTAAGTCCCATAAAGCAAATTGCAATTCTGATTCTATGGATAAATATCCAACCTTTGAATTTATTGATCTGACAGTGCACATAGAAACAAGCCAGACAACACTTTCAACCCATTTTGAAAAGAATAATTTCAGAGGAATGAAATTAGTTCAAACAGGAAAAAACCATAGTGGAAATATGCTCATTTCTTACTTCACATTTCTTGCTTGTTAAGTCTAAGACTCAATATACCACAGTTGTTGGTAAAATTATGAGTGTGCTGGTACTCTAGGCAAGTCAGAAAATTTAATGAAGAGACACTTCCTAAGAAAAATCAGTTTAATTTCCATATTTTTGTCTAAAATTTTTTTTAGGTTCCAAAGGTATGTACCAGCTCCTCCATACTATACAGTGAATAAGTCTGAATGTGCAGATGTTTTCATATTGGATGTATGTGTTGTGTTCCTTGTGGACCCACAAGTCATTAGACAATATTGTTGTCTCTATCAACAACTTACATTTCAGTTCCTTGAACAATATTTAAAAAGGCTATTAAGGTACTTGAATGCATCCAAGGAGCATAACCAAGATGTGAAAGGACTGGAAGGAACATTCTATGAAGAGTGGCTAAGGACTTTGGGTTTGTCTAGTCTGGATAAAGAGGGCTGAGGGGTGACCTCATTGCTTCCTGAAGAGGGAGAGTGGAGAGAGAAGTGCTGATCTCAATCCCACAGTGACACACAACATTCTTGTCTCTAAATTGGAAAGAAATTAATTTGACGGGTGAATCACTTGGTGGTTAAGGAACAGACTAGATGGTTGCACTCAAAGAATTGTGGTCAATGACTCAATGTCCAAGCGTAAACTGGTGACAAGTGGCATTCCGCAGAGGTTAGTATTGAGACCAGTGCTGTTCAACATCTTTGTCAAAGATATGGACAGTGGGATTGAGCGCACTCTCTACAAGTTTGCCGACGATACCAAACTGTGTGGCATGACCGACACACTGGAGGGAAGTAATACCATCTGGAGGGACCTTGAAAGGCTTAAGAGGTGGACCTGTGCAAAACTCATGAAGTTCAACAAGGCCAACGATAAGGTCCTACACCTGAGTTGGGGCAATTCCAAGCACAAATACAGGCTGGGTAGAGAATGGATTGAGAATAGCACTTAACGGGAGGATTTGAGGGCGCTGGTGGGTAAGCTCAACATGAACTGGCAATGTGCCCAGAAGATCAACTGTATCCTTGGCTACGTCAATTGAAGTGTGATCAGCAGCTCAAGGCAGGTGATTCTGCCCCTCTACTCTCATGACGTGCCCCCTGGAGTACTATATTCAGTTCTGGAGTCCTCAGCACAGGAAAGACAAGAATATGTTAGAGCAAGTCCAGAAGAGGACAGGGAAGATAATCAGAGGGCTGGAGCACCTCCCACATGAGGACAGGCTGATACAGTTGGGCTTGTTCAACCTAATGAATAGAAGGCTCTGGGGATACCTAATAGCAGCTTTCCATACCTAAAGAGGGCCTACAGGAAAGCTCGGGAGGGACTCTTTATCAGGAAGTGCAAAGATAAAATGAGAGTAATGGTTTTAATCTGAAAGAGGAGATATTTAGATTAGCTATTAGGAAGACATTTTTTTCCTGTGAGGGTGGTGAGGCACTGGAACAGGTTGCCCAGAGAAGCTATGGAAGCCCCATCTCTGGAGGTGTTCAATACCAGAGTGGTGAAACACTGAGCAACCTGATCCTAGTGGAAGGTGTCCCTTCCCGTGGCAGAGGAGTGGAACCAGATGGTTTTCAAGGTCTGTTCTAAGCCAAAGCTTTCTATGATTCTATGAAAGCTGGGAATGTTTCAGAGATGTGCCAGGAGAGGTTTAGAGTTGAGATGAGGAAATATTTCTTTAATGGTGGTCAAATACTCTAACAGGCTTCCTAGAGAGGTGGTCAATGTCTCATTGCCTGTTAGTGTTTTGGACAATACCCTTAATAATATGCTTTAATATTCAGTCAGCCCTGAGGTGGTCAAAAGGTGGACTAGAAGATTGTTGTAGATACCTTCCAACTATTCTATTCTATTCTATTCTATTCTATTCTATTCTATTCTATTCTATTCTATTCTATTCTATTCTATTCTATTCTATTCTATTCTATTCTATTCTATTCTATTCTATTCTATTCTATTCTATTCTATTCTATTCTATTCTATTCTACATTTCTATATAAATATCACAGTATCACAGTATCATAAGGTTGGAAAGGACCTCTGAGATCATCAAGTCCAACCTATATCCCAACACTAACACCAACACTAACACCAACCATCATCTAAACCACAGCACTCAGTGCCTCATCCAGTCTCCCCTTAAACACCTCCAGGGTTGGCGACTCCACCACCTCCCTGGGCAGCGCATTCCAATGAACAATCACCCTTTCAGTGAAGAACTTTTTCCTAACATCAAGCCTAAACTTTCCCTGATGAAGCTTAAGTCCATGCCCTCTAGTTCTGTCACTGGTCACCCGAGAGAAGAGACCAACCCCTGCCCGACTACAACCTCCTTTTAGGTAGTTGTAGAGAGCAATGAGGTCTTTCCTGAGCCTCCTCTTCTTCAGACTAAACAGCCCCAACTCCCTCAGTCGCTCGTCATAGGGCTTGTGCTCCAGCCCCTTCACCATCTTCATTGCCCTCCTCTGAACACATTCCAGTATCCTAACAACTTTCCCAAACTGTGGGGCCCAGAACTGTACACTGCCTAACTTTCAACTGGGTCACTAGTTTCTGACCCAAGTGACATGCCTTAATTCATCAATTGTGTACTTTTGGACATATGATATGATCCACAAGGGGATAAGGCATCTGTTATTGTCACAACTAACACTTATCATATAGCCTTCCCAGAAAACATAAGTTTTCTTAAAAAGACTAATATATAGACAAATATCCTGAAAAAGTTTGTCCAATGTTGCTGAATGGTATTTTATGGAAGATCTTTCTTTAGATTGCAATGACCTTCCATGTTAGGCTTTTGATCACTGACCTGCATCAAAGTGACTGTGCTCCTTCATGGCTTCTCTCAACAGGATTTGCTTTAATTTCTGAGATGTTAAGAAATTCTTCTTAGTAATATTCTTTGGTTTATATAACTGTTGCTGTTAGTAGATTATCCTGTTAATAAAATTTTCAATTATAACACTTTGGCTTTCTTCTTTTTGTTAATACCAAAAATATTACAGATTCAGAGAAAGTGCTTTAGTGAATATTCCTGTATAATCCAGTTTTATGCATAGTTACTCTGAGCCAGGTTTTAGATAAAAGGCAATATTTTGTTTATGATTTGTTTATCACTTCGGTTTGTTTTTTACTGTCTCCCTATATCATCCTGCAGAATTACGGCCTTGATTTACATCTGGTTTACCTTGATTAACTCTTTTTAGTATTCTAGGACGTTTGACCCCATAGCTTTTTTTCTCCCCTGTAGTGGAAATTGCTTGGGTTTTACTGCATTCTGCCTTTAAACACTTGCTTCTGGGAAATACTTGGATGCTTTTAAGCAAACTTCATCACATAAAGGAAATTTGTAGTAAAAAGAGTGACTTCTCTCAGCAGGAAATGCATTTTTCAAAGACATTAAGCATAGGAGATGCCTATATTCAACTACATATTATGACAAAGAATTTGGTTTCTAGCAGCAGGAGCGTCTGTGAGCTATAAGCAATCACAATGCTTTTTAAAACCAGAGAATATGTAATCAGTCCTTTTGCTGGAGACATATTTAAGAGGAGATTATGCTTCTTTGTGTAAAAGGATAGATGAAACAATGACTACAACCACCAAAAGTGAGCAAAATGGAAGCTGGTCAAAAATTAAGAATATGGAAGAAAAAAAGTTTCAGTAGAATATGATATTGAAAGTAATGGAGATAGATTTGCCTGAATGTAGGGCCAACGCAAAAAGCAGCGAGAGAACTAGAGTCAGGTTGAGAAGCAAAATAAGATGAGAAAGTCCACAGTGTTCTGGGGTGGAAAAAAAAAAAAAAAAAAGCAGATTAGTTTTGCAATTCAGGAAGATGATTTTGGCTTCCTTTATGCTACATTTTATGATTCTTGTGTATATTACAAAGAATGTGTCAAATATATTTCATCACTTATTTCTTCCACGATTCAAAGGGACTTTCAAGTTAACATATACACTAGCAAAACAGAGTGAGATGCTGTACTAGCTCAAAGAATGGTGAATAGCTGCTTTATGGATTAATTGTTAGGGCTCCCACTCACATAATTTATCCCATACCAAACATCTGAGCATGGTCCAGGAGAACAATGGGCCAATGGGCCAAAGGTTAGGCAGCATGAACGAAGCTACCTTGTGTTACCATGGAAGAGAATATAGCCATGTGGAGATGAGTTAGACTGGATCACTTGCTTTCTCATAATTAAACAGAGCCTGATTCCTTGTATTTACTGGAAAAGCTATAACCTATGAGCCTTCACAGGAGTCAGCTGAAACTGGAGATTATGTCAGGCTGATGTTGCATAGTGCCAGTCTGTTATAGCTTAAACACTGAAATAGTCTTCTCCTAAACTGCTGATGCTGCATATTTACTGATGGAGACAACCTTCAAGGTTTCAAATATTAATTAGCTGATTAAGTCAACTTTTAAAAGCACATCTCTGATGACTGTGTAATTAATCTACTTTTCTGCAAGTTATATTAAATCAACATTTTATTTCAAGATTTACAAAAGTTTAAATGAATTATTGGATACCATAATACATGCAGTTCCACAGGTAAAAAAGACAAAAAACCAACCCAAATAAGATTTTTTTCTGCCCCAAATTCAGTTGTTCTCAACATATTCTCATCTTCAGTTTAAAGGCTGCTTTATGCTACATTATTCTCCAAAGAAATCAAATCAATCTTCATTTATAGCAAGCAACATATATGATTTAAAACTACATGCAGAATATAGCAGTTTTGGTTCTGAAGACATCCCAGACAAATGAGTGTCATTGCTATGACTGTGGACATGTCATGCAGGAAGTTTATTCCTACCTTACAGTATTAGCGCACTCATCTTTCTTTGTTCTCCCCTTACATGGAAGTCTAATGAACACTTTCACATTTTCATCTATACTGTCATCAATAATGTTTATCCTGACATAAATATTAAATACTTTGGCGTCCAAACCATTTTTTACTGGCCATTTTCCAGGGGAAAAAATATACAGGTCCTATTCTGAGGAATGTAGAGAAATATATGATATCATAGAACATCTGAAAAATGCAATCAGCTCTTGCCCAACTAGATAAATGCTTTCCCTATATTTAAGTTCTATAAATGTCCCTTCCTACATTCATCACTCTCTCGCATATAAAGCTTCCTTGCAATGAGATTTTTTTTAGTCAGATGACCAGACATCATCTGTCCCTAGTAAGCTTCATATATCAGAAATTCTCATGATGACTGCAATAAAACTTGGGAATCCAGTTGAATATATTTTGTTCATATACCATGCTGCGACAACCACAGTTGAAACAAGGTGTTGACATAAATCCAGAGAACTCAAAAAATTTGTTTATTTATTTTTTAAGCCAAGCAGTCATTGCCAGATATCACAATGATTATTGGTTCCCAGAAACACTCAATAGAATTCTTTCATATGTATTGTCCAGGGGTTTGTGCACAGAATTAAATCTGACTCTTCCCAGAAACACCAGATGTATCGATCACATGGAAAATAAATGTAAAATACAACACATATCCTCACCAGAGGGAGGGGAGGCATAGTTGTATCACCCTCTTATCTAACTAGTTATCTTCATTTCCAATTGACTTTTATGTACATGTTTTTCAACATTATATTCTTCTTCCTTGACAAGTTATGGAAATAGTTCTATAAAGTAGGTCTAGCTGACAAAAAAAATCTGAGAAAATGATGAGAAGGCAAATAAGATGGAAGAGGTAGTGATTAGTCATTTACATTCTTCGTTAGATACTGGGTAGCATCTTTTCACAAAGAAAACCTAGAATTGCTGTGAAGTTCCATGAAAGTCTTAAAACTTATAGTACATATAACAGGAACTATTTCTCTCTTTTTTTCTACCCCAACAAAGCACAGAAGAACTACCTGACACGCTTCTGACCCTACAGGAAGGCAGGAGATCAGGGAAGCAACTGAAGGCAGCCTTTGACCTTAGCAAGATAAGCTAGTTAGACAGTAAAGCCAAACTCTGTTAAACTGGAAGATGGTACTGTTCCTTTTAAGCATATTCTTAGTTAGCACAGATGTCCTTTAAATAATTGAAAAACAACCCTTAAATTTTATGATAAGGGACTCCATGCAAGCAGGAAGTACTGTGCTGGAAATTAATAGAAAATGTCACACAGTTCAGCATCTTATAAAGTACAAGTTCTGACAAGCTGAAGATTCTTGTAGCCTGGCACGTGAGCCAGGTGATAAGAAGAGATCTGAAGTCATAACGCTGATTCACTATCAAATATGACATCACATCATTGTGTTTCCCATTTGACAGTTGAAATTCTGAACATCTGATTAAGGCCTCTGAAATAAGTCCACTATATGAACTGAGATCCCTGGAAAAGAGAATTCTAGCTTTCCAGGGGTGCTCAGTAATTCAATCAGCATTAGCATTTCAGACCAGTAAGATATGCACGCACCTAGGCTTTTTTTTAGCATTTTTTTCTTTAATGAATAGAAGCACTAAACATTAAAGTTTTCAGTTCTGCTGTTACATTCATACAGAGTTTATGGAAAATTTCCAAGTCCCAATAGACTTCTAGTATCCTCTTAATCTACTTAAAATATAGTGAATTCAACGAAGAAAAAGAACATTAGAAAAAGTTTCTTTAATTAACATTACAGGCTAGAGAAATACTACTGCCTCTATGAAAATAAAGCACCACAAATTGTTGGAAACTGAATTTCAGTTGTCATCTCTTTCTTAAGGTGTCTCCTCGAACCCAAAGTTTTCACTTATATGAGTCTCCTAACCATATACTCCTTCCAAGTCCTTCTCCTGGGCAAGGAACAATGAATAAATTAGCAAAAGGAAGACTAGCTTTTAGCTTAATTACTATCCTTAGTTTCTTTTTGGTGTGGCTTACTTTGTAATTGGTTTTGTTCTGACACTTTATTGATTCAAATGTATATTTAGTTCTGGGTTCAGGATCAGAATATATATATACTGCTAGGAAAGTGTTATAAATATTACTACATATCTCTGAGTTGCTACTTCTTTGCTTATTGCCTCTGACTAGCAAATCTTTACATAGTAACTGTCCCAGACAAAACCAAGCTGAGCATTTTGTCCTTCTTTTTCTTTCCTTTGCCACAGCTTGGTGAGATAGGCATTTGTTTTGGTAAGAATTTCAGATAAAGTGGGAAATCAGACTCAGAAACAACTTTTCTGATGTGATCAGACTACTAGAACACTGAACAACTTTTCCAAGGTATCTCTCTCCAACCTTCAACTGCTTTTAAAATCTAAACAGGTGGCATAAGCACTCTGAATAACTGAGTCATAGGGAACTAAATAGATTTTTGGAATCTTTGAATTGGTGTTCCTTACGTAGCAATAGCATTGACAGTAATAGATTCATTTCAGAAACATATTCACAACCAAATCTATAAATGAGATTGTATGGATATAGCTGAGCATAATATTTCAAGAAAATTTAGGCAGTGTAAAAGATCAAGTTAGTAACAAAATCAGAATTGTTATTTAAGATTAAGCATAAATAAGTCGGATGAAGCAGTGACAGGCACCTTTTCAATACCTGTGCTTAGATATTAATTCTGATAACTTGGCATTTGAAGAGTTTCTTGAACAGTTCTGACAGAGTGAATAGAACAAGAAAAAAATATACAGAGTGGGAGGAGATTACAAAGAAATACTACAGACACATGAAAGTGTGAAGAAATACATTCAGAAGTAGGTGAAAAAATGTACAGAGGCACATTATATGATGTGCATGTAAATCTCTGTGAAGTATTAATGTAACATCAAATAGAATTATTGTCATACAGGCAATATGAAGGAGTTTCCAGGGTCAGTTTTCAAACATAAATCCTTAAATATGACTTCTTGACAGTATACTTAGGTATAAATCAACTGTGTGTTTTGGTCATAAATTAGCACAAAATACACATTTGGATACCTAAAAAAAAAATAAAAAATTGAACGAATATTTTGAATTCACACACAGAGAATTACAGGCATTTTATTTCACATGCAAGGTGAACAAAGTATGATCTGGGTTTTGATTATACTTTGCTTAAAGTATAATAAAACTATTTGGAGTTTGCATTAGAAGGTGGCAGTTAAAACATTGGCTAAGAATACCTTACCCATCCTTGTTCTTTCCAATCATGCTAAGCTCATTCAAAAAAGAAAATAAGGAACATGAATATGAAGGATCACTATAAATTGTAGAGATTAACGGAGAGTCTTATACAGTAAGTAATTTTAAATAAGTGTTATAAAGTTACAATGTCATAATAAGGGTTTATGTCAGAATGGTATTCTGTATCAGTTCTATTTTTATTTTTTCAAAGTCAAAGAAAACATATGAAATGTCTGTATTGTCCTATCTAAATTACTGAGGAAATTTGCTTGCCAAAGAAAATTGGTTTTGCAGTGCAAAGGTTTCATCTTTGCATCTCAACAAAAGCTCTTGAATTTATCTGATGTATGATCAATAAGACGGGGAATAAAAGACACTACCATTTCTAAATTCAATTGATTTCATACTATTCCCTTAAAAATTGTGTAATTCTCATCTGAAAGTGGAGCAAATGTATCCATTTATATATATTAAAAGCTATATATGTTACTGTAATCGTATCTGTTAATACCAGTGATATATTAATACGGGTGATGCAGCATTGTAAGCACCTAGAAGCTGTGTCAGCAAGGGTATCATACTCAACGTGTTTGAGAAAACAGTGCATTACATATCGTGACTGAGTTACTATACTAATACCATTTGAATGATCTTGAAGCGGTGGAGAACTCATAATATCTTGTCACAACTCTAAGGGCATTATTAGCTTCCCATGGGGCCCTCACTCACCCCTGGACATGAACCTAGGACCTCATTTCATTTCAGCGCCAGGTCTGTCAGTCCCTGCCCCAGCAACTCTGTCAAAGTACCAGTCTACAATCTTGCCCTGCCCCCTGGATATACCCCTCAGTCATAAGATTTTGTTTGCATCCTTCTACCCCTGTCCCCTTCTCCTTTTGCTCCCAGGTGAAGTCTTGGAGAGACTCTGGACTTGGTTTATCATTTGTCATGTCAATGGACCCTGTCACCTTTCCTCAGCTCTGCCCCTGTGCAGAGTCCTCACAGGATTGTTCCCCCTCAGCAAGTGCAGAGTCTGTGCAGGTTCAGAATTGACTACTGGGTTCCCGTCCCTTTGGGAGCAGCTGGCCCTCCCTGCTCCTTTGGGAATCCACTGCTAAAAATTTTTACCTTATGAATTCCTCAAACTTCAGATTTTTTTATAATAGCTTTTGCTGTGTTGTAGTCAGCTCAGCTATCTTTTCTGTTATGAGCAACTACAGATCATAATCAAGTAACTGCTTAAACTTCTTTCAGATAAAATATTAGCAGGGTTCCTGGAACTAGAATTACTTTTCTAGCAATATCCTGAAGCCTATTTATCACCTTGACATCATTATATATATACCGTATAGTAATATAATTTTTGTGTTTGTAATTTTCTACCTATAAATTAACCCCTTTATTATATTTATAATTCCAGATCTTTTAGACTGTAATCAAGCCCTAAATATTGGTTAAATAGACACAGGCATCTTCTAGAAACATCGGTTATGTCTATTGCATCCTGACAAATAGTTTACCTAAGAACTCTGAATAGTACATACAATGTGGTTGCCATGTCTGCTTTCCATAGGACTGTTTCACCCAGCAGATTTCACAAACATGGTACTGCTTTTGTGGATAAGATCTCCTCTTGTCAACACCTTGTGTCCTTTATGTGTCATTAATTGTCTGAACCAAAAAATTCGCTGTCTCTCTTCTCCACCTGTAAAATGAAACACATTGAAGTAGTACAATGCTTATAATAATAACAGACACAGTCTAAAGGTTAGTAACCTAAACCAGAGAAAGAAGTAAAGGAATACAAAGGTGATCAAGTAAAATGTGGTAGGATGTATGTATATGGCTGTTATTTCATATAGAACTACCAATAGCAAACCAGAAGGGGGCCGGGAAGGATACACAAAGGTCAAATTATCTCAACCACTGCATTGATGATCTGGCAAAAATATATTTCATACCAAATCATTGGCTTGCTTAACAAATTATTTACCGGTCTAACATGCTTAATAAAATTGTTGAGGTGGGAATACAGTTCTGGAGATTGTCTACTCCATTCCTATGATCAAAATATGTAGAATTATCTAAGGTTAAGTGGCTCAGAGTGGTGGTGTTGGGCTTTGAATATCTAAAAGGACGGAGACTCCACAATCACTCTGCAGTGTTTTCTCCAGTGTTTGTTTTTACTGTTTCCTTTAAGCAATAAAGCAAAAGTTGATAAATAAAACCAGATTTTTTTCTCTTATGGCCTTATTTTCCTTGAAAAAAGAATTCTGTGCTACAGTCTTCGCGGTAAAACTTTATACAAAATTTTAAAAATATTGCTAGTGATTGAATGTTGCTTAAAATATCATATTTAGCATGAGGAACAAAACATTAAAACTATGATTGCAAAAGTCTCAGATTTGTGCTAACAGGAAGAACATTTAAAAAATTATGCAAAAGATTTTAACTTCATATAATGGAAATAGTTATTTCGACCCTTTTTCTCGGTTTCAGGAATCATCTGGCTGAGGATGTCAAGGACGACAAGAAAAGCTTCTATAGGTATGTCAGTAATAAAAGGAAGACTGTGGAGAATTTGGGCCATCTCTGGAAGGAAACAGGACAGCTGTTTACCCAGGTTATGGAGAAGAATGAGGCACTCAATAACTTATTTTTACCTCACTCTTTACTGGCAAGTTCTCAAGCCACACCTCTCAAGTCACAGAAGGCAAAGGCAGGAACTGGGAGAATAAAGAACGAGCCACTATAGGAGAGGATCAGGTGCAAGACCATCTAACCAGCCTGAAGGTACACAAGTCCATGGAACCTGATTAGATGCATCCATGGGTCAGAGGGAACTGGCATATCAAGTTACTAAGTCATTATCCATCGTATGTAAGTCCTAGTAGTCTGGTGAAGCTACCACTGACTGGAAAATGGGAAATTTAGCTCCCATTTTAAAAATAGAAAAAAAAAAAGGAAGACCTGGGGAACTACAATCCAGTAAGTCTCAAATCTGTGCCTGGCAAGACAGTGGAGTAGATCCTTCTGGAAACTATACTGAAGCACATGGAAAATAAAGAGGAGACTAGTGACAACAAACATAGCTTTACTAAGGGCAAATTGCACCTGACAAAATTTATGGCCTTCTATGATGGGGCTACAGTGTTGGTGGATAAGAAAAGAGTAGCTGACATAATCTACCTATTGTAAAGCATTTGACACTGTCCTACACAACATTCTGGTTAATAAATTAGAGAGAGATGGATTTGATGGATGGAACATTTTGTGGATGAAGAATTGGCTGGATGGTCATTCTCAAAGAGTTGTGGTCAATGGCTCAATTTCCAAGTAGATATTGGTGACAGCTGGTGCTCCTCAGGGGTTGATATTCAGATCATTGTCATTTAATATCTTTGATGAAGACAAGGACAATGGGATTGAGGGCAGTCTCTGCAAGTTTGCTGATGACACCATGCTGTGTGGCACGGTCAATGCACTGAAAGGGAGAGATGCCATCAAGAGGGACCTTGACAGGCTTAAGAGGTGGGCCTGTGCAAACCTTAAGAAATTCAACAAGGCCAATGGCAAGGTCCTGCAGTGGGTTGGAGCAATCCCAATTACAAGGGGAGAGCACAAATACAGGCAGAGAATGGATTGAGAGTAGCCCGGAAGAGAAGGACTTGGGTGCTGGTGGATGAGAGGCTAAACATAAGCCAACAATGTCTGCTTGCAGAATGATAACCGTATCGTCACCTACATCAATTGAAGTGTGGATCAGCAGCTCAAGGCAGGTGATTCTGCCCCTCTACTCTGCTCTCATGACACATCCCCTGAGGTACTATATTCAGTTCTGGAGTCCTCGGCACAGGAAAGACAAGGATATGTTAGAGCGAGTCCAGAAGAAGACAGTGAAGATAATCAGAGGGCTGGAGCACCTCCCACATAAGGACAGGCTGATACAGTTGGGCTTGTTCAACCTAATGAATAGAAGGCTCTGGGGATACCTTATAGCAGCCTTCCATACCTAAAAGGGGCCTACAGGAAAGCTGGGGAGGGGCTCTTGGTCAGGAAGTGCAAAGATAAAATGAGAGTAATGGTTTTAATCTGAAAGATGGGATATTTAGATTAGCTATTAGGAAGACGTTTTTTCCTATGAGGGTGGTGAGGCACTGGAACAAGTTGCCCAGAGAAGATGTGGAAGCCCCATCTCTGGAGGTGTTCAAGGCCAGGTTGGATCAGGCAGTGAGAAACCTGATATTGTGAAAGATGACCCCTCCCATGGCAAGGGGACTGGGACTAGATTTATTTAAGGTCCCTTCCAACTCAACCCATTCTATGATTCTGTGATTCTATGATTTTTAAGAAGAATTAGATGAAAACTATGAGCTGTTCGCATCTGTTAGTTACGAGACAAAGACTTTCATGGCATGCTATTTAGCATTCTTTGCCTGAAATCATCTTAGTTGCTTAGAAGCTGTCAGGCAGGCTGTCTTTGGAACATTTTACCTAAACATAAGTCAACGTTTGTGTTAGTTGAAATAAAGCTATTATTTGTTGCTCTGAAAAATTCTCCATAACTTGATAAAGTTATGGAAAAATTAATCCTTTCTCCTCTTTCTTCCCTTCCTAAGATCCCCCTTTATGTTGCAAGCACCAGTCATGTTTTTCTTTACATTATCTAATTAACATAATCCAGTTAAATTTACCGTGACTTTCGGCTTGACATATCTTCTTCTGGACTTTAGAGAAAAGCAATGGTTTGTTTGCTCAAACTTTTTTTTTCCGATCTCCTTCCCTCCAGACTTAATTTTTTATATAAAAGCTATTCCCTCCTTCCGCAAACTGTGTCTCGCTTTCGTCCATAGACCTTTACGCTTTTTACAAAAGCAATATGTAAAATTATAACATTGGTTACATGAGTACTTTTTTTCAGATCAGGTGAAAAACCACAGAGAATATTTGTCAGTGACCATTTGTAATACCCTGCTCAAATCATTATACATTTCTGCTGACATTTTTGCTGGCATTTTTACTCCTCATGTATCTACAGTGTACATAAAATAATAAGAAGTACTGAAACAAATGTTTAAAAATTTTGAGCTTTTGATATGATTTGACTTTGTTAATAGTTTCAATTGAGAAAGAAATTATGTAAAATGAGGGAAAGTTAATCTCAAAAAAAGTACTAAAAATGTATGTCAGAAATACATTCTCCAATTCTTCTATTATTTCTGGAGTAACAATGCATTAGTTCTAAATTTACTGCTGGTATTGTGGAAGCTATACATACCCTGGAAACAGTGTAATGATAAGTGATAAGTAATTCAATTTATTAATATGGTTTAATATTTTTTACTTTTATTTTATTAGAGTCAAAATTTGACAGTAGTTGTAAGTGTAGCAGTGCAAATAAAAAAAGAATCTTATTTCAAGATTCACACAGATCTGAAAAAAAGTATCAAAATTTCATGTATTGTAAAGGAGAAAATAAATAAGAAAAAAATTATGCTTAGCAAAGAATGCGTAAAGGAATATCACAATAATATTGTCAATTTTTCCATTAAATGCAGAACAAAGGATTCAATCTCGAACATAAAATGCAATGTTACTTAGATAAGAGGAGTATCATACTTTATATTACACTGAGCACTGAGTGGATTTCATGGGAAGTAATTAATAGCTTCATTTAAGAGAAATAATGAGCAGACAGCAAATGTCATTTTGATAAGTTGTATCATAACATACAGTTTTTTGAGAATGAGGCTTCACACATACACTTTTATCCATAAGTAATGTTTGTGTAAAATGAGATTAGGATACAGATTTCTTGCATATACTATTAGATGAAAATTAATTTTTTAATCTAGATATTCATGCTGCCATTCTGCTCTCAATTACATTTTTTAACTGTGGAATTTCTGTGCTTCCTTAAATAAATACTTTTTTTTTCAGAAAATAAAACCACTAACTACTTCAATGAAAATTGAAGCCATGATTTATGTTTGGTAAGATCAAATCATTCTCTTAAAGACCGGTGCAATGAACCTTGATGTCACAATTTACGTCTTGGGTCATGGCTTTGGTATTAAGGGAAGGGGACTCAACCACTTCTTTGAGCAGTCTGTTTCAATGCCTGATAACCTCTTTGGTGAAGAAATTTTTCCTAACATTTAACCTAAACCTCCCCTGGTACAACTTCAGTTCATTTTCTCTTGTCTTACCACTTACTACATGGGAAAAGAGACTGACACCAACTTTACTACAACCACCTTTCAGGTAGTTGTAGAGAGAAATAAGGTGTCCCCTCAGCATTATCTTCTCTAGATTAAACAACTCCAGTTCCCTCAGCCATTCCTTGTAAGACTTGTGCTCCAAATCCTTCACCAGCTTCATTGTTCTTCTTTGGACATGCTCCAGAATCTCAGTCTCTTTTTTTTGTACTGAGGTGCTCGAAACAGAAAACAGTGTTGAAGGTGCAGCCTCATCAGTGTTGAATACCAGTTAACAATCCCTTCCTCACTCCTGCTGGCCACACTATTTCTGTTACAAGCCAGCATGCTGCTGCCCTTCTTGGCCACCTGGGCATGCAGCCATCTCATATTCAGCTGTTGACCAACACCCCCAGATCCTTTTCCTCCAAGTGGTTTTCAGTCACTCTTCCCCAAAACTGTAGCTTTCCATGAGGTTGTTGTGAACCAAGTGCAGGACTCAGCACTTGGCCTTGTTGAACTCATACTCTTGGCCTCAGCCCATTGAACCAGCCTGTCTGGAGCCCTCTGAAGAACCTTTCTACCCTAGAGAAGATCAACACTTCTGAGTGACTTGGTGTTATCTGCAAACTTACTGAGGCTGCATCTTTACCCCTCATCCAGATCACTAGTAAAGATATTAAACAGAACCAGTCCCAAGACTGAGCCCTGAGGAAGGTCACTTGTGGCTGATTGTCAACTGGAATTAACTTCGCTCATAATAACTCTTTGGGCTCAGCCATCCAGCCAGTTATGAACCCAGCAAAGACTACACCTGCCCAAGCCATGAGAAGCCAATTTCTCCAGGAGAACGCTGTGGGAAATGGTGTCTAAGTCTTTACTAAAATCTACATGGACAAAATTCACTAGGAAAGTCACATTGTCATAGAAGTAGATCAGGTGAGTGAGGCAGGACCTGTCTTTCCTAAACCTATGCTGACTGGGCCTGATCATGGTTATCATGTATATTCCACATGATGGCACTAAAGATGATCTGTTCCCCAGCACCAAGGTCAGACTGATAGATCTGTATTTCCCTGGATCCTCCTTCTGGACTTTTTTGAAGACAAGTATCACATTTTCTATCCTCCTGTCAACAGGGTCCTCCATGGTTAACCAGAACTGGTGATAAATGATGGAAAGTGGCTTGGTGAGCACTTCCGTCACCTCCCTCTGTACCCTTGAGTGGATCCCATCCAACCCCATCAACTTGTGTACATCTAAGTTGTGTAGCAAGTCACTGACCATTACTCCTTGAAGAAAGGTCCAAAATCCTCTGGGCAACCTGTTCCAGTGTCTCACCATCCACACAATAAAAAATTACTTCTCTACATCAAATTTAAATGTACCTTCTTTCATTTTAAACCTGTTGTTCCTTATCCTGTTGCTAGAAGCCTTGGTATAATAGAAGGCAAACTATGAATAAACATACCAAGCTGAAACATTAATGAACACAATTTATTTGTTTGGGCTTTTTATTTATATATTGATATCAAAATATAATATATATATATAAGATGTTAATATCAGATTTTTTTGGAGCTTCTAGGAAACTAGTCTCAATTACTCATTGCTAAAATTGTAGTCTAAAAAATGTTGTTGAAGTCTAGAAAATCAGAAAAATACAGCCTTCTTTCTTAAAAACGCTCTAAATTGCATGTTTTAAGTTTATGATTTCTAAGGTGCTGACCTGAAAGAAGTGCTTTGCATCTATCAATAACAACACTAATAATAGAAATGCAACATTTCAAAGAGAGTGCACATACAAAAATCAATTATTTAACTTAAAATATTTAATATTGGAAACAGAAAATATTAACATCTAGTGCACTTATCTTTAATCCAGATGGATATTTAATTGGCATTATTTTTTAGTAATCATGAACACATCAAAGATCACTTGCGTTATGTGAAAAAAATATAAAATAAGAAACAATTCATGTTATTTTGTGATACAAGAAGAAATGAAAAAATTTCTTGCATTTTTTCATATGTGGCCCATCTACTGCCTTTTTCTTTATAAAGAAATGACAGAGAAGGATAGAAAACCATATGGAAGATATTCAAAAGTAATGCCAAGACCTTAAAAATATAAATTATAAAAAGCTCTGCAAAGTTACATCTGCATAGGTAGCTTGTACACAACATAACTTTCTTATTAAATTCCTGCCCAAAGAAATTATGAATATTCAAGATATCAAAACCCAAGGAAAATGTCCATAAAGGAAGATCAGGAAGAACTGCAACTATAAAAACACTAATGGTATGGCTAGCATAACTTAATTACAAATAATATCTCCATTATTCTTCAAGATATGTTATAAAAGTATTAATACCTCCATCGTCCACACCCTGCCTTTTCTGATGCACTACGATTTATGTGTCTGGGCTAAATATTATTGTATTTTAGATTTTTGGAAATATAGAGTAGACTGACGATGTTAAGTAGTAGCCATAAGCATTTCAGAGATGATGGGTAAACATTGTGATCAACAGCCAGTTATCAAAACTACAGTCTACAGAACAGACCTAATTAATCTCCTTACAGCAGTTAAACCCTACTGTTATTTCATCCTTTCCAGTGTAACAGTTAATACATTTCCTTTTTAACACAAGCATCTAAATAATGATGTAGGTCTCTAAACAAGAGGTTGTGAGGAAAGCCAGAGCAAAATTTAAAGATGTCTGCTGCTTCATATTGATGTTTGTCTGCTAGCTAATACACAATAGAGGACACTTTACTCCTAAATAGAAGTTTCTAATGTGAGTTTACAAACCCTAATGCACGTATCTAGTGTGTGTGTGTATCCATATATATATGTGGTTTTGTGCTTACTGACTCAGCTCAGAAGACATGTCCATATCACCATATCTTCTAATTATCATGTATTTTCTTATGCGTTCTATGCTAATGTGTAATGCAAGCATGACTGTACAAAACAAAACCAAAATAATTTGCATCTAGAAGGACACTGAAATGATATTTGATAATAAAGACTCATAATCTAATCTGACTTTCTCGAGTCTACAACAAGGCAGCCAGTACTTTTCTTTCTTTTGTTTATCCTTAAAATGTTTTCATCTATGGTTCATTACTTTTATACTTACGAACTAGGCTAAATCAATTATTTGAAATAGCAGTTTTACAGTCTTTGCTCTTATTGTTCTGGTGGGTTTTTAATTTTTTTTTATATATATGGTGATTCTCTTTCTGGGTTCAAATCAAAATCCATTTGATTGATATCAAATTCAGTACCTAGGATGGTAGATTTAAAAATAGATAGATTTAAATGACATATAAATAAATGTAAATGATAAAAAATAGTTTACATATTAGAATTTGTCACCGTGACAATCCAATACTTCATTAAAAGCATTTTAAAAAATATATACATGTTTTCATAGAGTCTGTAAATGCTACCAAATGTTTATACATATACTGCCTAAAAAAATGGAACACTGCACTATGCATATTTTTAATATATTTATGTATTAATTACATATATATATACATTTGCTGTTGTTAACAAACAATGGAAAAATAATTTGCAGGGAAAAAAAATCAAAAAACACCACTGAAAACGAACAAGCAAAAAGCACTAGGAATGTTTTCCACATGAAATACATTAAATTCTTAGCTTTGGAAAGCTAGGTTACTTCCAAAATGGTAGAAAATTTGAAATAAAAATCAGGTTATTCGTAACTAACAATCATAGAATCACAGAATCACAGAATCACAGAATGATAGGAGTTAGAAAGGACATCTAGAGATCATCTAGTCCAACCCACTTGCTAAAGCAGGTTCACCTACTCACTCAAGCTCTCCTAATAAGAGAGTAGCTCCAGTTCTAATAATTTTTGTGTCCCTCTGCTGAACTCTTTCTCCAGTAGTTCCACGTCTATCTTAAACTGGGAAGCTCAGAACTGGACAGAATACTCCAGATAGGGCCCCACTAGGGCAGAATAGAGAGGGAGGATAACCTCCCTCGACCTGCTTACTACACCATTCTTGATGCACCCCAGCATATCATTGGCTTTCTTGGCCACAAAGGCACATTGCTGGCCGAATGTCAACTTGTAATCTACCAGGTCTTCCTGGTCCCTCTCTGCAGAGCTGCCTTATAGCCGGTCAACACCTAAACTCCCTGGTGCATGGGGTTATTCCTCCTGAAGTACCTTTGCCTTTGTGGAACTTCATTAGGTGAGTGGTAGCACAGCCTTCCAGTGCATCAGCCACTCCTCCTAGTTTTGTAAAATCAGCAAATTTGCTGAGGATACACTCTGTCCCCTCATCCAGGTCGTTGTTGAATATGACATATCATGGCTGGAGTGTTGTTCAGCTGGATAACATGCAGAGATTTTTGGGTTTTTGTGGCAGACGCTATTGCTGTTGCTCTGCCTTTTTTCCTGTGTATTGTGTGGTCAAGCTATATGCCTATTTCAAGTCTCTTCATTAAGAAATAGTGGTTTGCTACATAGCTTACCCACAGTACTGCATGAGTAGCTCTATATCTGATCCTTGATCTGCCCGCTATTGTAAATTCAATTACAAAACCATATAGATTTTTGTAGTGCATCCACTCCCTGATATATCTTGTTGCGCACTCTATCAAATTGTATCCAGATGATGCAATACATTTCAGATGGACGTATAAGTAAACAGTTACACAGGTATTCAACGTCCATGAGTTAGATGTAACTAGATGGTATATACTCATTTGCATCAGATTGTGTTGGTGACGTTTCAGGCAAACTTTTCTTCATATTTCCAAAACTACTTCAAAACTGACTCAACTTGAATTATTAATTTAGACATTAATTAAGAGAACAGTCAGAGAAAAGGAACAGAGAAGAAAAAGCAATTAAATGCATGCTGAAAATGAAAGAAAGACTTTAATATTATTTCTGTAATTTTATACCTAACCAACTCCTGTGTTCTTTCAATGCTCTCCATTGTTATTTTTTAAAAATATATTTTTAACATGCATATGCTCCTTTTCCCTCTTGTAAGCACCCTGTCAACAAAACAAGACTTCTATGACAAAATTGACCATAAGCAAGGTGACACAGTCACACTACAAAAAGGTTGAGTTTAGTTTCTTTTGAAGAAAATTCTCAGACATTAATTATATTCACAGGTATATTTAAAATTTTACATAAAATATTAAGCTTTCATAGCATCTTGTGATAATACTACAACAGAACCTGACTGCATAACTTACATCAGTAAACTGGACTGAATTTCACCTTATTTATCTCAAGTTTATTCTCATTATACTTCCTTCTTTCATGTTTCTTCCTGAAATTGTTGCCTTGGCTTTATAGTATTTGGGAAAAGCATTTATCTTTATTTTGTTTCCTCTCACCCTTTTCTTTCTTACTTTTATTTCTTCACCTTCCTACTTTTACCTCATTTTTCTGTTTATGTTCTGTGTCATTTATCAACAACAAAATAAAAATAGACGTATTATTGTGTTAGTATAGAGATTTGTGTCCCTGCCTTGCATTTGCACAGGTGTATGTTTCCAGTTCTAGTGGAAAATAATATTTCTAAAGATTTATATGTTTTATACATCACAGAATTCTGAATTGGCTAACTGGTGATGTCAAGCTCAATTACTGATATCCTCTTGCACAGATTGCTCTTCATAGACATTATACATGTCTAATGATGCCTGCACTGTCATGAATAATATGCTTAATCTCAATTTAAAGGATGCTTGACCTCAGTTTTGCCCTAATTATATTACATTACGTTTCACTCATTTATACAGCATTTTAATACTAAGCACTAAGGGACTGTTTAATTTTCAGAGGTTGTACTGCCAGCGTCAAGCTACATTTTTTCCTACCTTGCCGATAGCTAGGAATTCTTGGTTAGTGACTGAGCTATGATCTTTTCTCTTCAATTATTAAATATGTTATCATGAACTCTCCTCTAGGACTGTGGATATAAATGACTTTCATAAACATCTATATGGAAATACATGAATACTTATGTATAAATGAAACATTTAAAGTTGCATAGCAAAAATTTGATAACAAGCGGTTGCATGTATGGACAGGCTTGGAAATAGACTGGGATTCTATAAAGAAAAAAAAAGGGAATAAATCCCATTACCTCTGATTTTGAAAGTTTATTTGTGAACTCTGTAAAATTTTGTCTTGGGTATTTAGTCGGACTCCAGGCTGCTTTGGAAAGGGAATTTTTTTATTACCCATTTGTACACAAATTAGAATGATGGCATTTCCTGATGGCACTGTAGTTCCATTAAATGGTAAAGACAACAATAGATTCCTAAAAATATCCTCATTCCCTCAAACACAAATTATCATCTTGAAGATGATTACTTCTTGAAAAAAGAAAACACCCCAGTACAAATAATTTATTTCCCTCCCACTAGAAATAGTTTCACACATCCGTTTTACAACAAAATTAAAGATTATAGATACTAAGAAAAGACTGTGAGATCAGATGTCATGAAGTGACTGAAAACTGACCGATTTACTCTGCGAGGATACTGATAGAGCTTTATCATAGTGTTGGAGTCACATCCTCAGAAGAGGGGCTCGAAGTCCAAATGCAAGTATCTGGCAAGAAATGATATGTGGAATAAACAGGAAAACAGAGAGAGAAATATGGGCAGACAAGAAGGAAAAGTTAAATAAAATTATAAAAATTTAAGAGAAAAGTAATGAAAGTAATCAGTCAGACCTATACAGCTTGTAAACAATCACAGGAAAGAGGACAAGATTGCAACATTCCCTTAGTAATAGAGAAGTATCTACTTTTCTGAGAAGAAATTAATGACCTTTCAGTAATGAATATAAAAAATTATATAAAAATATTCAGACAGAAGAAATGGAATGGAAAAAAAAGTAGTATCAAATATGAAATAATTTAGAACTTAGTATAAAAACAAAGTTAATAATCCAAGGAAGTATTAAAATCTAACAGTTGATTGTAATATTTTGCTTACATTCTTGCAATTCTTAACTACACATATAGACAAGGGAAGAGAACACAGACACGAGGCCCAAGAAGAAACCATGACATGGCACAACCAGATCTCTGGCAGGCCTTGCAAGGCAGGGGTCCTGGATAAAACCCCCCAGGAAAGGAATCTTCAATTACAGAATTTGAGACAGAATTTGAGGCTACATTTGCATTTGTAAAGTTAAAATCCTTTTTTTTTTTTTTTTGTATGTGTTAAACATATCCTAGGTGCAAAGCTGTGTGTGCCTGGGGGCTCTCTGAAGCTTCGTAGTAGAAAAGAACAGATGGGGAGCTGCTGCACCCCACTGCCCCCCAATATTGTTGACTCCCAATGCTGAAGCAGGAGCGCTTCTGACTGCACATGCATGCCTGAAGGGTTTTTCTGGCAAGGTTCTGTTGACTTGCCTGCGAACTCTGGAGCCACTGCCCCAATTCAAGAACTTTCCTGAAGGTACTTCTACACCAGCTTGAGAACTTTCCACACAGAGCAACTGTGCATACACAGTGAGACCACTTCTCACAGGGGATGGACCTCCTCTATATGTAATCCCTGCCAAGAAGCACGTGTGTGCACACCCTCTACCTCATGGACAATGTTTCCTGAGTTGTTCTTGTGGCAAAGTGCAGACTAAGATCTGTTTTGCAATTTTGGCTATGTTCAAAGTAAATACTGGATTTGAGCATACCCTGGAGGTGATTTGTCATCACTCTGAATTGCCGCGCAAACATACAAAAAGGAACCTACTCTTACCCCCCATTCATCCTGGTGAGCAGCTATTTTTCCTTTCCTTTCCATATTATTGACATGTTTTCTTATATTTAGGAGAAAATTCTTTAGCTATGGGACAACAGCACTTATTATTCAGTCCACTTCTTAAATAAATTTGAAATAGAAAGATATTTTTGCAAAATATATCTTATAGTTCACTAAAATGTTAATGTAACTGGGCAATATTTTAAAGCATAACTTTACATATACTCCAATACTGTAGGAGAAATATAAAACATAAACTTGCTGAGTCCAGAACAATTAAAATTTATAGGGAAAAACATTCTTTCATATTTACATAATTGCCTTACTGAATCATACAAAAACTCTAGTATGAGAAAATGAAACAAAACTGGTACAAAAAAATTTAACTTACTGTAAGAGCCAGACAACAATATATCACTTAAAAGGCAACAACATTACCTTATAAAACTAATAAAAATGAGCTTCACTTTTGGAAATGAACAACCCAATATTATAATTATATTGTTTTCCTTTAACCAGATAAAGCTTTCTCAACTAATTACTCAACTAATTTTTAGAAGTTCTCAAATAAAATCTCACTCAGTCACCCAGTATCCTCCACAAGGCATTACTCTTTTCCTTTCCTGAAAGCTATTGTAAAAATAATAATATAATTTTCCTTCCTTGAGCTGTCAGGGAAACGTTCATTGTAACTGAAACCCTACTTTGACTAAAATAATACTTATAATCATTTGTACATAAATCTTACAGTAGAAATTATACATAGGTTAATATTTTATCTCTACAATGTCAAAGACAGGATATAGAATTAGAGAAACTGCAATCTACATCCCAGTGCAATGAAGTCAGACACACTAACCAAAGAAATGAGTCAAAATCTGACCAGGGATTAAAACAGAGTAAAATCTTGTTTTCCAAAAAAATATTGTGTGGCCTAATATACACAATTTTATCCACTGTGTTTATATGAATAATGTAATATTAATGTCCTTATTTGAGTAACTCTCATATTCTAAATTTAGGTTTTTTAAAATTCTCAAACACACTGACAATTTACAGAATAGGCAAGTCCCCATTCTATTACAACACATATATACAGTGATCCTTCCATGTTCAGATAAATCTTAAATCCAATGTAAGAAGATTCTCTATCATCTTTCTTACAATCGTTGTTCATTCATTTCTGAATAGAATCTGTTCTGTGCAGTTATGTGTGAGGCTTTCTGAAATGTTTATTTGTATGATATAGTTCATTGACTAGGTAGTCTTATACACAAAAAAAAAGAAGTGAATGAAATCTGAAAGCAGCCTCTCTTTGTTGTTAGACTAATATAATATTATGAACATTTTTCCTTTCCAACTAAAATCCTTGACAGGTTGAATTCGGAGTCTGGTAATGACCATGGCAGCTAACATTTTACAACCTTAAAATCTTAAAATTTATTTTAATTTTCACTGTCCATGTTATTACACGTCTGGGATTAGTGAAACAAAACAAAACGAAAGAAGATTAAAAAAGATCAGAATGGTAAACAAGAAGCCATTGACACCAGTAACTGAAAATTCAAAATATATATATATCTAAGAACATAGGTACAGATATCCTTCTTCAGCACTCCTATATGACTTCAGCCCCCCTCTTTCATCTACTCATTTCTTATCCTCGTATTTTCACTGTGGTACCTTTGTGCTATACACACATGAGAGTGTGGACAACTCATAAAATGAAGTGGGAAAGGGAGCTGACTTGAAAAATTTCCCAGTAAAATATAAATAGCCTCCACAGAACTTTTCCTGCTTTTTGTTTTGTGCAATTTATAGTCAGTTCCACTTTATAAAGCCTGAGAAATCCCAAAATATCATATAGTATGGGCATTAGAGAAAGTTTATGTGTAACATGAACCCATGTTTCTTCAGAAAAATAAAGGAATTGAGTTTATATCCTCCATGTTCCAGCTAAATTCTCTTTCCTTTCATAGAGTAGGTGATGATAGGTACGAATTCCTCTCAGAAGCTTCTTTCTAAATTATTTTTCTCTATCTTTGCTTTGTTTTGTTTACTAAACCGCTGACTCTTAAAAGGAGGTTCTCTACATCCAGATAAAAAAGTTTAGGCCAACTTCAAATAAAACTTTCTTCCTATAGACATAGCAACAACAACAACAGCATTTTCAATCTATTTATTGCTCCCCAAAGTAAGGAATTTTCTTTGTTTGTTTGGATTTGATAATTGCTATGTACAATATCTAGTCATACCAGAGCACTTTGATTGTCATAGTTTGACCACCCAGAGTTGCCTCTGTGCTAAAGATGCAGTATACTTACTCCAGCAGTAGTCTTTAATGATCCTCAGTAAATATTTTAGAGTGTAATAGGGAAAAAGACTGATTGCTGAAAAGCTATATTTCTGTTATGAGACTGCAGTGAAAACTAAAACTTTTTACATTCAAATGTTTGTTCTTCTGAAGTGGTGTCTGTATAAAGCAAATGAGATTTGACCCTCACAGCATTTTAAACAATTTTATCTCCATAGTAAGATAAGCTAGTCTTATCAGCTAGAAATAAGCTACTTTACCTCTAAGAGAAAGAAAACAGCAACTAGGCAAAAAAGTAAGCAGAAAGAAAAACAGAAACCTCAACCAGACCACTAATTCATTCCCCAAGGACATATCTATCTCTGATTCATATTAGGTTCACCTAAAGTAGAAAAATAACCTTTTTCCTTACCAGTATTATGTGTGAGATGAACCTGAAGATTCATAAATATCATGTTAGAGGTTGCTGGATTGAATAGCCTGATGGAGGTGACGCTGTTGTGGCTCCTTGCTCGCTAGTCCAGCCAGTAGCATGTGTTCTCCAATAGGACCATGCACACATTCTGCTAACACACACACCCTGCCACACGTACATACACCCTGCATGCAGTCAGCTGGCTGCACAGATAACACAGAGAGAAAACAATACTCCACCAGCACCTATGTAAAAGCATAGAGTTCACACAAACATGAGCAGCATAAATGGCTTGATCTTGTTCCTTGACAGAAACAGGATTCAGAAAAGCCTGTCAGTGAGATATACCTGTACAAAGACTATGGATCCCCACCATAGCTGGGCCTTTTGTTCTTGATGAGAGAATTGATCTCTGCTCCACTTCACATGTATCACGTGAACATTGGTCTGATAGCCAAGTCAAACTGGGGCCTTTTATAGATGATTATGTTTCATTCCTAAGCAGCATCTCCTTTTAACTAACATTTGAGAATTGCCTTCTTTGCATATGCACATTCCAGAGTAGCAAGGAATGCTTCCCAACACACAACCTCAAGTGTGCATATACCAACACGTGCAGTATGGACAACAAACAGAAGAAACTGGAGCTCTGTGCGCAGTCTCAGAGCTATTTGGACACACTTATGTGACTGGAAGACCACCATGGATGGCTTTCAGAAAGACACGAAAGGGAGTAAGGGGAGGTGAAGTTCCATTTTATGTAGAAGAGAAATTCAAGTGTACGTAGTTGCACTAAGACTACAGTAGTGCTATCAAATGCCTTTGGATGAAGATTAGAGAGATTGTCACTAAGGGGGATTTTATGATAGATATATATCACTGACCTCCCAATCAGAATGATAAGGCTGCATTATAATCAAAGTGATTTGCAACTTAATCAGATTTGAAAATAATTATGGTCACTCCCGTTTATTACATGATATAAGTATATATGCAAGCACAGACATGTAGAGATACGTATGCATACAAAGATATATCAATATTTAGTCATAAGATGAGTACAGGTCATGATAGAGAGAGAGAAAGAGACAGAGAAGCTAGTACGAAAATTTCCGTCTCAAGATTCGGCAAGAATACTCACATATAATAATGGACTAGCATTCCGACAGGCAATAGCTGGATCTCAAGGAATCTTGAAAATTTCTTGAGTTGAGTGAGGATACTCGCATTCAGTGCACCAGCGTTCTCGACAGGTGATGGTCAACTCTGAAGGGGAGTTAACTCCACTTAAGGCTTTTTCATTTGCTATGTTATTAAATGAGATCGTGCACTATACTCGAGGGGCATCCCAGCTCAGGGGCAGGTTACTAGTCTCAGCCTGCGCCAATCCAGAAGAGCTCAAAGGGTTTTCTATGTAATGACATACTTACAGGGTTTTGAGGTAATTGACTTTCATGACAAATTTGATTATTCATTTTGATATTTTAATACTCATTTTTGCTGCACTTGGAAGATGTCATACTAGTGGAACTTGCCACAAATTGCATCAGATCACCTCATTTGGGCCACAATGCCATCATCAGGTGTCCGGGGTGGGGAATCAGTATTGATCAATCTCTTTCTCAGGCAATGATGGGGCCTCCTCCTAGGCATATAGGATCCCAAGAACACTGAGGGAGTGTACAAGTTCTCTGAATCACAGTTATTGTAACAACGAGTTTTCTTTCCCTAATATGCCTGGTCAAGATGACTAATTTCTAGTCTCCTTCTTCAGGCCATAAAGGAGTTTCTTTCCCAATTATAGCAGTTTTGGGTAGGCTGAGGCGCTACTGTGACCCCTTAGGTTACTGTCTCTTTACAATGAGTACTCTTCTCCCTACAAAGGCTGTGTTCCACTGGATCAGAAAATAGCCCAAAAAAGGGAGAGAAGGTATTTTTCCGAGTGCATCAAAAAGGTTATGCAAAGCAGCACAGAGTGATCTGTATGGCTAGTGTGATGGGAAGAAATACCACCACCACAGCTGGACAGTCTGAAAGAGCAGGCTAGCAAGAACTGTATGAAATGTAACAAAGAGAAGCGCAAGGTGCTGCACCTGGGACAGCATGAACAAAGAGCCCAGTATTGACTATGATATGAGTCAGCAGTCTGCTGCTGCAGCAACGAAGGCAAAATGGATCTTGGGTGGTATCTGCAAGAGCATTACTAGCAGAGATAAAAATATGATTGACCCTGAAGTACTGTGTCCATTTCTGGTTTTCACAATTCAAAAAAAATGTGGATGGATTACAGAGGGTCTGAAGGAGAGCCTCAAAGAATATCAAGGGGCTGGAGAACCTTCTTTATGAGGAACAACTGAAGATGTTAGGTCTTTTCTCCTGGGAGAACAGAAGGCCTCATAACAGTATTTTTGTACTTAAAGAGTGGTTACGAAAAGAAACATCTCTTTACAAGAAGCCACATGGGCAATTGGTTCAAGTTGCACCAGCAGAGGTTTGATCTTTATATAAGGAAGATTTTTTTTCTCTGTGAGAACAACCAATGACTGGAACAAACTTGCTGGGGACATGTCCACCCTATTGGACAGGATATCAAATTACCTTATGTAGGCTCCCTTTCCCACAAAAGCCTGGACCAAATGATCTTTTAAGGTCCCTTCCAATTTGGACTGTTGCATGATTACGTGATGTTGAATTCATGGATAAAACTTTGATATCTGCTAAAATTGTAAATTTATAAAGAGTATTTTTTAAAAAAATATATAAAGAGAAATTTATCTGGAATGATCCAAAATAAAAATTATAATGTGAATTTTAATGAAGGCATATTTAAATATTTTTCAGAAAAAAAGTATTCAGCTATGCTTTGGCAAAAGAAAGATGCAGTTTCATTACAATTGCACTGCACACAGGTCACCAGGTATATTAATTTTTCACATTTACTACTAGGACTTGGGGTTGTTTAGTTTGGAAAAAAGGAGACTGAGGGGAGACCTCATCGCTGTCTATGGCTGCCTGAGAGGGGGCTGTGACAGAGCAAGTGTTGATCTCTTTTCTTGAGTGGTAGGTGATAGGACAAGTGGAAATGGCCATAAGTTGCGCCAGGGGAGGTTCAGACTAGATATTGCGAAGAATTTCTTTACTGAAAGGTTGGTTAGGCACTGGAACAGCTGCCCAGGGAGGTGGTTGAGTCACCATCCCTGGAGGTTTTTAAAAAAAGGATAGATGAGTTTTTGAGTGACATGGTTTAGCAGATAATGGGTGCGGTTGGACTTGATGATCTTAGAGGTCTCTTCCAACCAGAAGATTCTATGATTCTATGATATTTGGTTTACATTATTTTTCATTATATCTTAATTTTAACTACATTTCTCATTAGCATATATCACATCATGTTAGATTACATTTCAATCTTTTTTCAATTATTCTGATTTTAATTTACTTACAACAATATTAAAACTATGTCAAATTTCTAAAGAAAAGAGCTACTTACAAATTAGAATATAGAAATGTCTTCTCTAACCAGTCTGAATGGTACTATATTTTGATATAAATATGGAATAAACACTATGTGAACTCTTTACTGAAATCACTGATTGCACCCAAGAGTCATGATTCATTGCTTTTTGAATTAACTATCTGAAAACTAACAAAAGCTAGATAACATTAATGCGCTACAAAAACATGGGAATCTTCCAGATCATCTTTCAAAGCCATCAAAGGCTTCATTTGTTGCTAACAGAAAATGAGACAAATGACAAATATTTTCCCATCTTTATAAAAATCTTCCAGTTAAATTAAATCTGAAACTGAATTGAGGGCTTGATATCCTGATACACTTATTTTCCTCAGTGTTTCAGCACAGAAGATTGTTAAAACACGAACAGATTGAGACATACTTTTAAGATGTGGAAAAAATACAAAGCATTCAATAACCAAAAGTATTTCTTAAATGATTCGTTGACTAGTTTAAGCCTAGATCTACAGGTACTGGAAAGAGATAGGAATATAGAGAGACCTGCTTCCTATTGCTATCCAAGTATGCCTCAGTTTTATTGAATAGTGTTTCCTTAAAGCCTCAGTGCTCCCTGGACATGACAGGGTCAGTCTGAGTTACTCTCCACCTGAAAATGTAAAAATGCATATCTGGGCATGTGGACAGTAAAGGAGTCAGTACATCCTCTAAAGGGAACCCTCGGAAACAAATACAGCCCTGCACATTGGATGGTGCCGTGGTCTATGTTGATTCAGCCTTAGATATCCGTTTTAGGGAAAAAAAAGGTTACCTACCCAGCGGCTTCTCTCTTTTTTCCCCAGACATAGTCATATGGTTTCATTAGACATGCAACTTCTAGATAATCTAACTTTTAGGTGAGGTGGATACCGCCTTGAAGATAAGCCACTCTGAAACATTTTAACCTAAGTTTTCTTAAGAAACTGAGATTTATGCAGATACGTTCTTGGGATGTTAAGAGTCTTCTGCAGTTGATCGTCACAAGTTTTTGGGTCTGCACAAATCCATCAATGTTGTATCATACTGGCAATATTTATCAAAGGATTAAGAGTCTCTAAAGAAAGAAATCAACATGTTTTACAATGCTGGGATTACTGCATATGTATAATGCAATATATGACTATTCTGATTAATATACAATATTGCAGAAAACTCTGCTACCCAGCAAGAAGTAATAACAACAGATGCAGAGAATGTATTTAGTCACTGAACTGCAGAACACAGGAATTTTAATCCATCTTCAGCTGAAACATCTAAAAAACCTTAAGGACCTCTTAGCTATATATTTAATACTTATGCCTACAGAACGTATTTTTCTAAGTAGGATATTTTTTTGTCTGTGTAAAGCACAACTTGATACTGATGGAACACTGTGGTTTTACTCAACATATGAAATTTTAATGACAAAAACATGATTCTCAAATTAGTTGGCTATGCGTATGTGCATGATATATGCATTGAATTATTTCTGTGTAACACAGAAAGGACAAGCAGATCATTTTGACCATAATTTGACTTTGACTTTGCTGTTTTAGCCATGACCTAATTTAGAGCCATCTCAGGCATGTTTATAAAAGACTCAGCACTTAGACCATATGGTGCAGATAGAGGCATAGGGCATCATTTGAACCTTCCCTAGGATTACACTTCAGACTCTTTGTAGTGTTAAAATTAAACCCCGACTTTTGAATTTAGTGAATACCACATAACCTACATGTAGTCCTAAAAGTTCCTCACAATGCAATCCAGCATTAAAGCTTCAAATTCTCTGTAAAAAAGTCCATCTCTTTCTGATCTCTATAAATAGCATTATTCATGGAAAGAAGAGACTGCTGCTTCTTAATTTATGTCTGAGTGATTAACTATCCGTATAACTATATATCTAGTTCTGCTTTTGACACAGGAATTGGCCTCAAATATTGAATCACACATTGTCCTTAACCAACAATTAGATGTATTTACATAAATTCCATCGGTGTAATTCCAGTTGCACTTAACCACTCATGTTAAAAGTGTTAACTACATAAATGAATATACAAATGAAAAAAAAGACCACATATTCTCACGTAAATTTCCATGCAATAAAGGAACAAAGAATATCAGACCTGGCAGAATTCTCAAGAGATTATCCAGTCTTCTCACCTGCCTCAAGCAGGGCCTTCTATTCTATTATATATAGATTATATAAGTTTAGAACTTGTGACACAGTTTTAAATCTACTTTTGAAGATCCAGTGGGAAGTATCCAACTTATTCCTAAGCAGGATTTTTACAGCTTTGTTATACTTACTGATCCCTGCAAAACCCCAATATTTTGGCAGTGAATTCAGGACTGAAACACAGGCACAATTTACTTGCCAGACTTGCTGGAATTCCAGCCTTAAGCTCTTACATTCAAACAATTTTTTTCTCAGCTTTCTTAGTTTTATCATGAAGCACAATGACAAAAGACTTTAATAATCAAGTTACTACTTATATTCTCTCTACAAAGCCTATCATCCTATTTCAGAAATACATGTGATTGTCCTGAGGTGATTTGTTCTTGACAAAATTTTTTTTGTCTATTACTGCCCCCTTTTTTATTTCACAGTATCACAGTATCACAGTATCATAAGGTTGGAAAGGACCTCTGAGATCATTGAGTCCAATCTATAACCCAACACTAACACCAACACAATTAACATCACCTATTTCTAGGTGCTCCAGGTTTACTAATTTATTTTTTTCTATTTACTATTTGGAAATTAAACTTGACATGCATAATTCCATGGCTCTCCAGTTTCAACACTTTTTTAAAGCGTGTCAAATAATTTGTCTTTTTTCATCTTTAATCCACAACTTCTCAAAACATTTACTATTTGTGGTCTGATTTCACCAGTCAATTCTTTAACATCAGGCTTTCAATATGAAAACACCTAATTTATATAGGCAGACTCTAGCCTATTCTTGATTTATTCAAGGCCCATATCTTGTTTTAGTGTTTGTTTAACAATATTTGGTTCTAGGTTGCAGCCTGTATTTCAGTCAAGAATTGCACAAAAATATTACTAAGCATGTTGATCTTCTTAGCATCATTTGTCAGAGGGTTTCTACTCTGATAATGGTGGAATCCTTATTAGTAAACTGACTTTTTCACTTTCAGTACACATTCTTGTTTTGTGATCAGGTGAAAGTCAGTCCAGTGATCCGTGACTGTATTTTGGGAAGAATTAATTCATTTGACCACATGTAAATATCTACTATGACAATAATCTGCTGAATTGTTAATGTAGAGAAACTAATACTCCTAGAATGTAATTCAGCATATCTTAAACTTCTACAGACAGTGAATGCCATATTTCTTCTGCTGCCAGGAAGACAGATTAGAATTACTAGCTCACATTCAATAGTATTTATTATATATATCTGCAGTTATGTGAGGTTTCTCATGAAAGGCCTGATTCATATCATCATCCAGGTTTGCTTGCCTATTTGAACTCCTGTAATGTTAACCATCCTATTCCTTTTGCTCTTGAAACATTACCCAGAACTTTTAAGAACGCTTCATTTACAGTTTCAGTTTTGAAATTCATTGTTTATGTCAGAAGACTGAGCTGGTCCCTGTACTATCTCCGTTTTTTCTAGCAAACTATACAAAATCATATTTATATTCAAGTCAGGTGAATAGTGTTAACCAGTCCCTGACATTTCAATTTGATAATAAAATATGTATTAATGATCTATGCTTATTTTGAGTTGCACAGAGCAGTACTAGTCCTGTAGAGTACTAGTCCTGCCTGACCAACCTGATCTTCTTTTATGACCATGTGACTCGCCTGGTGGATGAGAGGAAGGCTGTGGATGTGGTATACCTGGACTTTAGCAAGGCCTTTGACACTGTCTCCCACAGTAGACTCCTAGGGAAGCTGGCAGCCCGTGGCTTAGACGGGAGCACTCTGTGCTGGGTTAGGAATTGGCTGGATGACTGAGCCGAAAGAGTGGTGGTGAATGGTGTTTCATCCAGTTGGCGGCCAGTCACCAGTGGTGTCCCCCAGGGATCGGTATTGGGTCCCGTCCTGTTTAATATCTTTATTGATGATCTGGATGAGGGGATTGAGTCCATCATCAGCAAATTTGCAGATGATACCAAGCTGGGAGGAAGGGTTGATCTGCTAGAGGGTAGGATGGCCCTACAGAGGGACCTGGACAGACTGGAGAGATGGGCTGATTCTAATGGGATGATGTTTAATAATTCCAAATGTCGGGTACTTCATTTTGGACACAACAATCCCATGCAGAGCTTCAGACTGGGGATAGAGTGGCTGGAGAGTAGTCAGGCAGAAAAGGACCTGAGAATGCTGGTTGACAGGAAGCTCAACCTGAGCCAGCAGTGTGCCCAGGTGGCCAAGAAGGCCAATGGCATTCTGGCCTGCATCAGGAATAGTGTAGTGAGCAGGACCAGAGAAGTTATCGTCCCCCTGTACTAGGCACTGGTCAGGCCTCACCTTGAATACTGTGTACAGTTCTGGGCCCCCCAGTTTGCGAAAGATGTTAGGATACTGGAATGTGTTCAGAGGAGGGCAACGAAGATGGTGAAGGGGCTGGAGCACAAGCCTTATGACGAGCGACTGAGGGAGTTGGGGCTGTGTAGTCTAGAGAAGAGGAGGCTCAGGGGAGACCTCATTGCTCTCTACAACTACCTAAAAGGAGGTTGTAGTCGGGCAGGGGTTGGTCTCTTCTCTCGGGTGACTAGTGACAAAACTAGAGGGCATGGACTCAAGCTTTGTCAGGGAAAGTTTAGACTTGATGTTAGGAAAAAGTTCTTCACTGAAAGGGTGATCGGCCATTGGAATGCGCTGCCCAGGGAGGTGGTGGAGTCACCGACCCTGGAGGTGTTTAAAGGGAGACTGGATGAGGCACTGAGTGCCATGGTTTAGATGATGGTTGGTATTAGTGTGGGTGTTGGTGTTAGTGTTGGGGTATAGGTTGGACTTGATGATCTCAGAGGTCCTTTCCAACCTTATGACACTGTGATACTGTGATACTGTGATACTGTGACTACCAAACATGGCTATCTTGAGTCAAACTATCAAGTTGCCTCAAGATTCGTACTAGTAGATTGCTTTATGTACAGAAATCTTGAAGAGATAAAAATCCCAATACTGATGTGTTTTTTCAGCAGTTCAATACCTGACAAAAAGAATCTCAGAATGGGAAGTCATTGAATGACATTGCTTCAAAGACATAGTATTTGCATGATGTTACAAAAGTAAGAATATGGAAAGCATAGTTCTCCAAAGAAATTTTAACATTTTTAAATACAGCAGTTAATTTATTGTTAAATATATCAGTTTAATCCCATTTGAGTTTTTCTCTTCTATGCAAATTAATATGCAGAAACATACATACAGTATTTCCAAATATTCTAATCTGAGCATTATATTCTACTTCTCTGTCATTCCAAATGTCTCTGAAGTGTGTGGTGTCACTATCCTCTAACGGTTTTCACTGTCTTTTTCTGGGCTGCCCTTTATACTATTTCCCCACATAATTTCTGTAAGAAAAAAAGATATTCTTCCACTTCGCAATCACAGCACACCACAGATATTTTCTTTGGTCTATGGAAAGAAAAAAACAAGATAGAATCATAGAATCATCTGGTTTGAAAAGGTGTTTGAGATCATCAAGTCCAACCATATACATCCACTTACCAAACCATATCCCTGAGAAACTCATCTACCTGTCCTTTAAATACCTCCAGGGATGGTGACTTAACCACTTCCCTGGGCAGCCTGTTCCAATGCCTCACCACCCTTTCAGTGAGGAAATTTTTCCTAATGTCTAGTCTGAACCTCCCCAGACACAACTTAAGGCCATTTGCTCTCGTCCTATCATTTGTCACTTGCGAGAAGAGACCAGCTCTCACCTCACTAAGATGCTATTGGCCTGGGCACCCTGCTGGCTCATGTTCATCTGGTTGTCAACCAGCACCCCCAGGTCCTTCTCTGCCAGGGAGTTTTCCAGCCAGTCATCCCCAAGTCTGTAACACTGTATGGGGCTGTTTGGTCCCAAGTGCAAGACTCAGCACTTAGTGTTGTTGAACCTCACCCCGTTGGTCTCAGCCCATCAATCCAGTCTGTCCAGATCCCTGTGCAGAGCCTCCCTACCCTCAAGCAGATCAACACTTCCACTCAGCTTAGTGTCATCCACAGACTTACTAAGGGTATGCTCAATCCTCTCATCCGGATCATTGATAAATGCATTGAACAGGACTGGACCCTGGGGAATGCCACTTGTGACTGGTTTCCCACTGGATTTAACTCCATTTACCACAACTCTTTGGGCCCGACCATCGAACCAGTTTTTTACCCAGCAAAAGGTGGGCCTGTCCAGGCTAACGGCAGCCAGTTTCTCAAGCAGAATGCTGTGAGAAACCGTGTCAAAGGCTTTACAAAAGTCCAGGACACCACATTCACAGCCTCTCCCTCAGCCATCATCTGGAGAGTCAGCCAGGACTGCTGGTAAATGGGGGAAAGGAGTCTGGAGAGGAACTCTATCAGATCCCTCAATACCCTTGAGTGGATCCCATCTGGCTCCAAAGACTTGTGTATGTCTAATTGGCCAGCTCAGGGAAAAATATGATTATAGATTTGCAGTATGCATTAAAATTAATATTGAAACATTCTCGATGACTGCACAGAAAAAAAAAAAAAATTGAGATGATGAAATCTAAACAGTTGGAAGAAGATACAAACAGAAGAAACCTCATCTTATGATCATGAAGTGAATGCCATGAGTGTTCCAGTTCTGAAATATTCATTTGACAAGTATCCAATCTGGTGTCCCTAAGTTATATTACCACAAATTTTTTCCTGAATAAAAAAACAAAGAATAATCAGGAAGTATGACAGTCTTATTCTCAATAAAAAAGACAGTTCATGAAACTATTTCCATGAAGCATGCTACTATTAAATTTTATCTGAATAAATAAAATACAAACAAAGGGTAAAACAATTATCTGAAAGAGAATGTGGTTTTGGATAAGCAAACCAGGTCTTTGCAGATGTTTCTACAAACATCAATCAAAACTGAACATGAATATAAAATTAAATATACATCTATGCACATATAAAACCTACATCCAAACCCAGTCACAACATTAACTCAACTTGATATTCATAAGAATAGTAAGCGAATGCTCCACAGCATCTTGTTTGTTTTTTTTTTTTGTTTTGTTTTGTTTTTTTACCTTGATCTCCAGTGATTTTATAAGCATTTTCTAAACACTATCCCTTCCACATCTTATTCTTCCCTACCATTTGCCCTCTGATACTTCTCATTCATGATTAGTGAATTATTACTGAACGGTTAGTGTCATAAAACAGTTGTCAATGATTAGGTGTCATAGAAATGAGAAATACATTTATGCAGACTTATCCTCAACCTCTGCAGAAAACTCAAGTCAGAGAAAAAAATAAAAATCTTTTTGTTGCTTCTTAGCAAACCAATATTTTGCATGATTTTTCAGTTTCTGCTCAAAGTCTTAGTTTTCTTCCTAAAGCTGCCTGGAAAAACAGAATTTTAAAAAATATGCTTGTATCTATTTCTGACATTAGGGATTTTGGTTAAAAATTCTATAAAGTCTAATGGTGTAAAATACTAATTCCTTTATTCCACTGAAAGACAAATACATATGGAGTCCCTGAGAAAAGTCTTGGTACAAATTAGTCTGTAATCCCAAGTAACTAAGAGTTCTAAATTCCTCCCAGTAGCTCCTACAGTTTCTTCCATTTGCATTCAAGTAGCAAAGGGTGCATGACTGAAGTTTTGGTTATAATGAATTCATTATCCATGGTACATTAAGCACCACATTTCCCTTTATTCAAATTACACAGATAATTTTATACATTCTATACCTAAAATCTATGAATTCTAACTAGCATAAATAATGTTGACACTGACACAAATGAGTGCTAATCATAGATCTTGTTCTTTGTGAGCTGACCACAAGTTGCACAGTCTCTTCCCTTCAGAATTGTACTAGAGTTAAATAAATGAAATAATATACTAAAGTAAAATGAAATAACTGTGATGATACATCTGGAAAGTAGTTGGACATAGACTTCGAAATTCTGTAGAATAACAGAAACCTTTTTTTTTTTGTTTTGTTTTTATACTGGAAACTCTTTAAAATGTAACTTCACAAAAATATTTGCAGGTGCAGCTTTTCCTTTTGAAATGATCTGTTGCTAACAACTCCCAATGAACACCTTTATTGTGCACATTGCTTCAGTCAGTGTTGGATGCATGAATATATACATTTCTCTTGTCTATGTATTCTGTTTTTTCTACTGTGTTGGATTTCTATAGGGAGATAAATGTTCGTGACTTGCTTCCAAATATCATTTAACAAACTGTTTGGGACATCTGCTAGCAATGTAAACCTAATAGGCCTAAAGAGACTACTACTGAAAATTTCATCAAATTTCAACCTAAAATGATCATTAAGTATAGGTTTTGTATGGCTATACAAGAAACTTATACAAGAAGCTTATACAAGAATGTTTCAATTTTTGCATCAGAATATTATTTTCTGATGACACCCAAAATTTTTCACAGCATTCATAACATTTTTGTATTATTTCAACATCTCCTCAGTACAAATGTGTCATGTGAGTCAAAGTAGCTAAGTGTCTTGATGCACTGTAAATGTCACTGCCTATGAAATGCTTTTGATAAATCTGCTCTTCTAGTGTGTAGAACAGGTCTCTATATACAGAAAGCAAAGAGTAAAAAAAGATTTAAGCTACACTACAAAATTACTTAGACATATATATTTTCTAATGTTTAAATTTTGAAATTCACCCTGGTAACTGAGAACGAAGGAGATGATGATTGGCAGAGGTTACCAAAAAGTCCCTCTTGGGTTTTGATCTTGACAATGAGTGATCAATCTGCTGATCAATCTGCATACAAGTAACTCAAGTATGTTGCTCAAGTATGTCCTTTTTATTTCCTGTTGGAGTCTCTTGTAGTCTTCTAAAGAATTTATAGACATCTCTGCCTATACATATAAGTTCCTTCATTAGGGTGTAACACAATTTAGTATCAGTAAAAAGTAATTTGTAAGAATAACCTTAAAGAGTCTTGAATTTTCAATAATTCTTCTAACACATTTGAGTGGGAAAATTCCAAGCAAGGTTAGATGTGACTGCTACAGTCTTATGATAATGTCATTACATACATTCTTATTCCAAATTTATTGATAGTTGTCTCTGCATAACAACAGAGCTCAGAAACATATATATATATGTATATAAATTATATAGTATAACACTGTAATATAGTACTATTGTACAATATATGTATGACAATTTTGTAAGTGATAGTGATACCTATTTGATTTATAAGCATCTATTTATATGAGTTACAACTTAATTGCTTTCCAGATGTAATAGTGTTGCATGTGTCTTGCCAAACCAAACATTTATTCCACAAAGACTTATTGATAGTAACAGACACTGATTTAAAAAAAAAAACACATTGTATGAGTATACAGTGTCATATATTATGTTTCTGGATACACAATAGGAAAAAAAATTTGCGTTACTTGTTTACTGATAGCCTTGAGCAGTCAGGTAAGCATCCTCAGAGAAGAAACAAGATGGTTCGGTTTCATTACTACAAAAACATGTTGTTCATGTGGGATTAGAGGATCACTTGCCAAGCAAACCATCTAACCTTCTTGAAATAACATATATTCAGAAACTTGCTATATAAATTATAAATGCATGCTTGAACATGACACTGATAGACCCCTCCTGAAGGACTACTCAGGAACAAAAAGCACAGACTGCTTTTCTTTGGTAGTTTTCAAATCTGTTGAAGTCAAAAACTGAAGCAAAAATAAATATGCTAATGCAGCTGCTAGTTCTGCATTTAGTTTTAGGCACCATCTTATTTCATTACACTTATTTCATTATCCCAACTGACGTTTTATTCACTCAGTCACAATTACACTGCAGGAATGTTGTAACTGTGCTAATGTAACTTACAATGGAAAAACACAAAGCATCACACACTTCCACTGATTAACAACATTGGTTGTTTTCCTTTCCACAGTGTTAAATGCGAAATCATTTATTCCTAAACTGTATAATGTGCTTAGTCTTTGCAACATGGATTATATGCATATTGAAATGGATGGAAAATAAGAATAATGAACCATGCTAGGAAATCAGAATATAAAGAATAATAGGAAAAAACAATGTTTAAACTCCTTTATCATAATCTTTTCAGGATGTAGCTTATGGATAAAATATTTTGCTGGTGACAATCTATTTAACTATATAGGTTTCAGTAGACATTTAGTAAGTGTCTAGATTAGTCTCCAACATTTTTTCATTGCAACGCTAAGCCTCCATTCACCCTCTGATTGAATTTTTTGGTACTTTTGGGCAAGGATTTCTATTTTTCTTTTTTCCAGGTGTTTCAATAAAATTTTCAGCTTTTAATTTCTAATTTTTTCTGCATTACACTATCCATTTTTCTTTCCAAATGATCTTTAGAGGCAACAGAGTAGTGTTTCTCTTCTCTTGATCCAAAACTACAACTAGAGTAAGCATAATTTTAGAAAGAAAGAAAGAAAGAACAAAGAAAAGAAAAAAAGAAAACCAACAAACCAACACCACACAAAACAAACAAACAAACAAACAAACCCAAAACAAACCGGGGCAGGGGGAATGGGACACTGGGGTGTTAAACTAAAATATGCAGTCAGTTCATTCCTCTTTATTCAGATTGTCATCCCCTAAACATTCATTCTGGTAATTTGAAGGTATGTCAGCCATTGCATATTTTCTGTGCAAAGGTTTAGATGACCTACTCTCAATCTATGAAATTATCATGACTCTGAAGAATGCGTTCTCTGTTCACCTCCTCCCCATATTAGATATCTACTTCTTAATACCAAAATCTTATTTTCTACACTTCAATAAATAACCTAGTTGCTGGACTCCCACAGCTCCTACTGAAGTCAAGGTTAGTTACGTTTTACATTGTTCTATTTCTTTCTCCAATACATGGCAAAGCTACAACTTTATGATCATTAATAACAGATACAACTATGCAACTAACATAATTACAACAAAATTGTATGCTTCAGGGCATAAAATGATAAACTGTGGGGGTCAGGAAAGAACTCTCAACATGACATCAAACAATGGGCAGGTTCTTTATGGGGGCTTTTGCTGTTATTTGAAGCATCAAGTGCAGGAGCTGCTTACGGAAGCTGAATACTGGAGTAGGTTTAATAATGGCAAAAATCCTATGTTAACTCTTTTATATTCTCATAGGATCCCCCCATCATGTCTCTCATTGTGAAAAATAATACTGTAATTTTGATGAATACACAGGTCATTTTTATTTAGTAGTTCCTTTACTAAAAGTTCCTTTACTCCTCAGTGTTTCCACCAGTCGCCAGGCAATATATTCTTACTTTTATAAGCAAAAGACCTGGGATTAATTCTGGAAGTAAATCTTAAAATAAAAAGTGAAAATTTCTAGGAGGTAATGAAAAAGTATTAATTAAGTGCAAATTATTTCAAATCGACCTCCCAAAAAATGCTCTGAAATTATACGTTCCTATGTTTTATTTCCCTTAGTAGAGAGGAAGAGAAGGAGCAAGAAACAAAAGAAAATAATCCAATAAAAAATAATGTAAAATTCACTACAGAAACCACAACAAAATGGGAGAGCAACACAATAAACATACCTCCAATGAAAGTCTTCATCTCCTTGGATAATCTGCTTCCAGTGGCAAGGGGTTGTTTATTCATTAATTTTATTCTAAAAAAAAAAACCTAAAAAACCCCTAAAAAATCCTCAACTGCAAATACTCAAAACAAAAAACTTTCATCATTTTTAAATTGATAAATTGATTGATCTGTAGTATATCTAAATTCATTATCCTACAATTTTACTCCACAGTTTTGCTAGATGGTCAGTCAAATGAAGAGCTTTTAGTTCAAACAGGTAGATTTTCCTCTGAAAACTAACGTTATTGACTTGTATCCCCAGCCAGAGCTTTTCAAATCACTCTTTAACTACAGTCTCCTGGTACCCTTAGTTGTTCACCTAGCCCATATCTCTAATTTGGGATGAATTCTTAATTATCTCCATTCATCACAGAGGAATCAAAGGGAGATTAAAATCACTAGGCTACAGTTAGCCTTTCAGAATATTGCCTTAGAGTCTTAAAAGTTTTATTAAAGCCAGGGGACGTGAACTCTGATTTGGGATAAGAAACAAGGAAAACTGTGTCATTAGAACAGTAAACATATTGTTGCATATGCATCCATAACAAAATACTTATAGTGTCTTGGAGGGTAAGAAGATCAGAAACTGCTACCTTGGTTCCCCAGCAGCTGTTGTATCTATTAGATAAACAGTCCAGTACTATACCATTTAACTCTCCCATCCTGAAAATTGTTCTTACATCACAATTTGGTGTTCAGCTCCCAAATGAGAAATGCATTCACCCAAGCTCTCTCAGATCTCTTGGGAAACATTAACTAGTGCCATCATCATTCTCTGCCTTCAATATGATACAATTTTATCTTCATGTAATGCTTGACAGAAAAGGTATAATGAAAATTTCCTTAATTTCACTGACCTCAGCATCCAAATTCCAAATTTCTGTGAGACATTAGCTGTATCATTGTTATCAAGGTTACCTCTAACAACTCTTTCTAGTCCTTCTTTTAGTCCACATCCAGCTGCCTATATTGAAATATTAAGTTTACGAACAGTAATTTTGCTTTGAAAAACTAGTCAAAAATCTGCACTAACGGAGCTTGCTTGATGACCCTATATTATGTTCCTCTCACATAAGCAAAGGACAAAGGCTTCTTTCTCTCTGAAGTTTTGTCCATCTCTGTTCTTTGCTAAAAAATGAGGCAAATAAAATGTCTGGGCCATTGTCTCTGTGGACCCACAGGTGGGAACAAAGTCTTTCTTGTTCTTTAAAACTTGAGGACATAGATATGGTTAAGTCAAAAACTTGTACATTCAAACCAAGAAATAATTATAATGCCATGAGACCTCTATGATTAGTCATACTTAATCCACAGAACCTGAGCCTGAAATATTGTGTATTTATAAAACCTTGTTTGCAATAATTCTGTAAACATTTTTTTTTCAGACACATTTGAGAAAATCACACTGTACTCACTAGCATTGAACAAAGGTGAAATTATGACTTTCTCAAAAAATCTAAATGAATTAACAAATTCTGGCCAGGATGAGGACATTTAGTTTTGACAGATGGTCACAAGGATACTTTTAGGTGTATTCTACATGAAAGGTGTGTGTATGTAGAAAAGACTAGTTCTCATAAAATTAGGAGTGTAGATTTTCACTGGATGTAAATCTGTCTACTTGGTTTTAATTTACTCTGCTTGAAGTTGGAGCGGGATCCTAATTGAGTTTTCACAACTAAACTGCAAATATAACGCTGAACAAACTCTAAATTCAGGATCAATTTTTGTGGATTAGACATATTATTTTAAAAAGCAGCATAAATCATCCTCAGAACACAGAACATAACATAGTATCTGTAAGAGTTGTTCATTCCTAAGAGAAATATTTTTTACTAAAAAAATCCCTTCAGAATGAAATCCGGAAGAATGAATGGAAGAAAACATAAGGATTCTCTTTTGCATGTTGTTTTTAATTACCTCTGCTTTAAGCTAGCAGATTTCACTATTCCCTTTAGGATGTAATATGCAATATGAGCTATACTAATTCAAGAAGGCTACTGGTGCAAGTCTTTAAAGCATGACTAAAGAAATATTTTCTGAATTCAGAAGATCTGAGATGGAAAACATACACAGCTGGGACCTCTAGAGGTTTAATGATGAGTTTATTTGTTTAGGAGATATTGTTGCCTGCTTTACATTATCATTTACTGTTATTTTTTTTAAAGTCAGACTAGCATGCATCAACACATGTCCACCTTCAGACTACACAACTACTTCATCAATCAAATTCATAAAGATGCTTATAGATCTGTCATTATAGTTTTATTGTTTTACATTTATTGCTACAGGGATGTCCCATCTGTTTTCAGTCCCAATGAACACAAATAACTCTTTATGTCTGGAACTCTGACAAATTCAGAGGTCAAGTAGTTCCCCAGAAGGATTCCCCAGTTTCAAAGGAAAATAAGAAAAATTAATAATGCTGTAAATAGCTGAACTATACATCAGCTGGAAAATGCAGTCAGTATTCTTTTGGGATTACAAAATGTTTCTTTGCTTAAGACAATGAGAGCTGGAAAACAGTAATTGTTATAGAAATAAAGATACAGATTATGCATTGGGATTTTGATAAGAATGCTTTACGAAGAGTCAAAAACTGACTGAATGGTAATAAAACTTTTACAATAATAAATCATACTAGCAGGAAATTTATAATGTACAGACATAATGTCTTCTGAAATTAACTGAGAGAACAAATAAATAGAGAGGAAAGAAAGCTTAAATAGGTTTTGGTAAAACCAAAATTTTATCACAACCAATTTGGAAAAGTACAATTAAGTGTGTATAAATAAAAACTTTTCAGAAGAAAAGTTATCCCATCCAAATGAAGTAAAAAAATGTTAAATGTCATTTCTAACATAACACAGCTATAATAGAATATGCAGCAGAAAAATATTTTAAATTCAACATTGTTGTTCATTTGTACTTTGCAATCTCTTGCTAGCTGAAATGCCATCCCATGCCTGGGAGCAGACCCAGTGAGTTTCCACACATTAGTACATCAACAGTCTATGGTATAATCAAGTAATGAAACACAGTTTTCTGAACTTGGCATACCAGGCTGGGGTGCTGAGGAGGGACCTAGCTGTCAGTGCAATATTAAACAAAAATTTTTCATTTTTCATTTTTTCTTATGCTGGTGTGCTCTAAAAAAAAAAAAAGGAAACTAAAAAAATCGCAATTTTATAACTGTTCTATTTCATAAGAGTCATGTGGTCATGTAATAGATATCAGGGAGAAATTCAATAGGAAACAGGATAGGTTGTTATTCAGTTCTTATAATTTTACTGTTGTTCTCAACCATTTCTCTCTGTATTGCAGAGGGAAACAGTAAAAGAGTAAAGAGTTATTCATGTTCTATATGGTATCCTCTAGAACAAAGATTCTTTAATGTTACCTCACTATGAATTATTTTTATTATTCTTAAACATAAAAATGAATAGTTCTCAGATCTCTTTTTAAATTTTTATCAAAAAAAAATGTATAAGCATCAGGATTTTCAGGTCTTTTAATAGCAGTCATTCAAATTTAATAAAAGTGTTTTTATTTAAATGTAGTATTTGATAATCACAGTTCTTTTGTGATGTCATAAACAAAACTGCTAAATATCCAAATCAACATATTTTTATTTTCTATAGGTATGATAAACACTGATACATTGTCGTGTCTTTATTCAAATAGTTCATGGGACAAATAAAATTGTACTGAGAACCAAAATCTCTCCATTTTAAGGTCTTCAGTATAAAAATTTAGAATTTATATATCCAGATTTCCTAAACATGCATCCCAAATTTTGTATCTCCTTAGTAAATTGCACACTGATAATAGCACTAAACTGTTGAATGGAAAATATGCTGTATATGTTGAAAAAGTAACTTACTATTTCTAAAGATGGTCTTTTGATTGATATGCTAGGCAGAGACTTGAGATATCCATACATTCATAGACAGCCCCACTGAACAGAAAGGGTCTGTTGCTGGTACTCTGTTTTTAAAGCAAAATATTTTTGAAGAATTTCCCTTTCATCTTTCCATTTCTTTTAACACAGAGCTCCTTATAAATTAAAGTCATTTGGCTTGTTGCACTTCTATTACTGACTTTTAAATTAGAACTAATCACACTTGCTCGTATAGTATCATGAACAGCTGTATTGACATGCTTTCTGATTTTTCAGATATAATTTCAAAATTATGTTTAAATGTCTACATTTAGTCATTAAAATTAGGATAAGTCTTTTTTTAAATAAATATTTTCAGTTATTAAAGTATATAGCTAATGTACCTCGATTATGTAAAAATCTATGTCTCTTTTTTGTTTATTTTCCTTTTTTCTTTTTCAGAGCCATGAAGAGTAATATTTTTTCTCTGGGATCACAGTAGAAAGTTTCAAATGATGTATGAAAAAAATCGAAGTCCAATGAGCAGACAGAATATGGACAATACTCTTATACAACACATGCACAGGAAAAAAAAAAAAAAAAGAACAAAAAAAAAAAAGACTAGACTAACCCAGGACACATGAAGGCACATGCAAAGCCCACTGTAGTCACAGAAACACTCTTATTAACCTCTGTAGGCTTCCAATGAAGTTATTCTATATGGTTGCTTTGAAGGAGTGTCTTATTTTAACTCTTCTGTCAGACCTCTTTGAATCTTTAAAGATCCTTGCAGTTGTACAGCTCTAACACCAATGTTACTTTAGATCATATATTTTAAATTCCCTTCATAGGTTATTTCTTATATCCAGAGAGAAATTCCCCTGAAGAAACTCTGTTTGCTGTCCTGTCAACATGAATTCTTGCAAAGGAAGTATCTCCATCTTTGTAATAATGACGTTTTAGGTGTGGAAGATTGTGATTAAACACAGACAAGCCCCCTAGCCTCCTCCTCTCCACACTGGATTAGCTCAGTTTCTTCAGTATTTCCATGCATTGAGCTCTCCAGTCCTCTAATCATCAGAGTGGGGACCTGCCCCTACACCCTTTCCAGTTTTTCTGGTTTTCTCCTCACTTGAACTAGGGGAACCACAGCTGGACACATTATCCCGTGCGTGGCCTAAGAAGTACCAAGTAGAGTGGACTACTCACACAGCTTTGTCTGCTGGATTTGCTTTTACAGATGCAGCCCAGGACTTGATTTCCCATCCTTGCTGCCAGATGTTATTCACCTTCCTCTCCACTAGGACCTTTGGAGAAATTTCAGCAGAACTATATCTCAGCCTGTATAGCCACTTGAGATTATTCCATCCCCTGTGCAGTACTCTCTGTTTATCTTTGTTAAGTCATATAAAACTCTTGCTATCTCAATCTTCCAGCCCGTTGAGGTATCTCTGTATATTGCTAAGATTTCACTGAAGCCTTGCATTTGAGCCAGAGCAACCTGAGGCCCCAGCACAGGAGTCCTCCAGGACAGGCAGAAAGGAAGTGCGGGGGGTGCAGCTGTCTAGTCTTGTAGCATGTGCTGTATTGCCAGTAGTGCCTCATTAAGTCCTCTCAGCAGTATTTTTACTTAGTTCTTCATTAAGATGAGGGCTTCATCACAGGATGAAAAGAACAGTCATAATTCACTTCTTTTCCTTTTATCACCTGCAGCCTCTCAGCTTCTCAAGGAGCTTTCTATGGTGCGGAGGAGATCACTCCAAATTCAGTTCAGGTCCCTTATACCTATAGGTCTCAGTCTTATTCTGGATTTACACTAACAAAACCAAAACTTGTATTCATATAGAAAGTTAGGATTTGGCCCATTTTTAGTTCTTCAGAAATTAACTCTTAGCTAAATTGAAAGGAGACATGAATTCAAAAAATAATGAAAATCAATACAGGAGACCTTTTTCTCTAAAGCACCATAGGCAAAAATTGACAGCTGAAATTAAATAAGTTCTTATCAGCGGTAACCAGGGAAATTGGGACAAGCATTCAGAAATGGAAAAAATATGCTTTTAACAACCATAAGTATATTTCCTTAGAAAGAGTTTAAAATAGAGAATCCAAATGACTTCAAGAGATAATGTAGTTTGTTTATGGGCAGCAAGTGATAAAATAGGAAAATATGATTACCATATAACTAAAAAGACAAGTGTGGTGAGGCAGATACCCTTTCTGATCTTTAAAGTATTCTCTGAATCTAATGCAGTGAAATTATGGAATCAATAAAATGAGTAGGTTTACACAAATAATTTATTGCTTCACATAAGTTTTTATTTTTTAAGATAGAAGATTTGTTAGAATTTATTGATCTATTTTTCTGAAAAATGTGTATAAATTTTGTATCAAAGACCATACAAATTGGTTAAAAAGCAGCACCATTTTTACTATAGATTTTCTTGGTGCTTAACATTAGCAAATCATGCCGTGCTGGGAATAAGAGATATGAAGTTTCTGATGAGCTACTGTACAGTGATTGATTGTACATTTATGAAGTGAAGAGAATTTACCTTCAGTGCTAAGATGATTTACTCAGTTTTTTACTTACTGCCTTTTGTTGATCAAAACTGCTTGCAGTTATTCTGTCGTGATACAAACCTGCTGCTTAAACCTGAAATTATAAACACTATATTTCTGATCAGAATTTTTGCCACCAGTGTGACTTTCTTTATGAGTTTTGATCCAGTATTAATCTTGATCTTCTTGATCATAGGCAAATAAGGAACGTACAACAACATAGATCTTGAAGTTATTATTTTGCAACTTCTATATGTCAGAAGTATTTAATTACACAGCACCACCAGTGGTTTTTACATCCGAAAACTGTTCCGTGTTTGTGTAACCTGTTGTGTTTCAGAAGATTATTAAAGTCTTGGAAAAAAACCCCTTCATTCAAAATCCACTATTGAGAAGAGACCATAATCATTTAAATTAAGTGAAAATTTATTATATAGAAAATTCCAGCCATCTTCTTGTCTATTCTTTTTCATATAAAAACAACACAATTTGACATACTTTATTTCCTTTAGATGCACTTCATACAGAGTATTTCACCTTGCACAATATTCCATGTATACTCACAGCAGTATTATAAGTGGATGGTATCATTATATTCAGTTTGCAGACCAAGAGATAAAAGAGAGAAATGATTAATTGAAAGTCAGAAAACAGGTCTATGACAAATAATACTTTGAAATTCAGTGTCCCAAATGCTACACTTCTGTTAGGTAAGTTTTTATAAATTGAAAAGTAAAACTTTCATTCAGTAGTCAAAAGTGATACTGTCTTTTCAATTAAACAGTATGCTCAGAAAGATGAAAAATATATCAGAGCTTATTTACTTCCTGATCTATGAAGTAAGTGCATCAAAATTAGTATTTTAAATGTAAAGGAAGAACTACCTTCTTTCTTATTAATAATAATGTATTTAATATTTTTTCCAGGACCAACTGAACAGTTTTCATAGATTTCCTGTGTAATTTGTTTGAAAGGTTTCTCAAATTTCCATGCTTTGAGTAAGACTGTTAAGTTGAAACTGACAAATAAGAATTGAAACTACGCTAAGGGGAGGGGAATAAAGAAATGCTGCTGCGTGAACTAAAGAGAATTGAAGAAAAGATAAACTACTTAAGTTACAAAACAGCCAAGATATCATCTGTCAAAACGAATAAAACAAAAATAGGGATGAGAACGTGGATGTTTGGAAATTATTTTAGTTGGTGGAATTTCCCATCATGAAAATCAATATAAGATACAAACAGAGTTTATTTGGTTTTGTTTAGCATTGAATAACCATTGAAAAGTGGATACTAAAATACCATCCGAAATGCAAGCTACCTGCTAAATGATGTTGTACCATCATCAAGAACTATTAACAGTCCTGCAGATAAAAAGAAAAGAAACAAATAAAAAAAAGTATTAAGAGCTGAAAACGAGAGACAAGGAAGTCTGGAGATTTTGATAACAATGAGACACTGCAGAACATATAAAGCCAGTACACCATTCCAGGAGCAAGAGTCAGTGAAAAGGAATATTTCCAAAACGAAAGAGTAAAGGTTTGTGTGAGTTAGACTACAATGTGGCTTATAAAATTACATCAACAATGGCTATACATAGTTGTATTAAAAAGACTTAGTCCAGTTTGAGTTTTGAATCTCACTTCCCTTTCTCTTTTTTTCCTGTAAAGATCATAATTATTCAAAATCCAAGTTTTGAGTGCTAGGCCATTATAGATAGGGCATAGCTGAACTCAGATATGCAGACAGACTCACCTTAACCAGTATTCAGACTGTTACACATCCCGTAACATCTTTGTAGACAAGTAAACATGGTATACAAGAGATGTCTATCTGGCACTCAGAATGGAAGCTGAACAGAGAAAAAATATCACTAAAAAAGAACACACAACTCCCGCCTCACTCCCAATAAACAATTCAGAAAATAAAATCCTGTGCAGCCATAACACCATTATTTATCCTGTTCCTAGTAAAGCTCCCTGGTTACATAAATTTTTTTATAGCTTTTTCTTAGTAGGATGTTGAACTTCTTTTCTGATTTTGCTATTCCTTTTGGAGTCTTCACAGATGCCATATTTTAATCCTCCTCTTTAGGGTGCTCTGGTTTTCTTACTAGATTAATTACTTCATTTTAATCCATAAAAGAAGTAGAGTCTTGAGATGCTTGGACTTAGACCTTACTTAAATGCCTTAACTGGGCATGCAATTAATTACTTATTAGTCCTTTTAGATATGGGTATACTAAATAGTATAAATTGCATTAACCATATTGCTCATAACAGTCCCTACAGATTATGACAATCAAACTAGGAGATATATGAAATACCAACAGGCAGACACTTTTTAGCTCACAGAGTGAATTCATATGTTAAGGACAGGCTAAAAGAGAACCACAAAATACACATAGAAAAAAATAAAGGAAAAGACATTCAATTAATCCAGATTTTCACTTCTGTGCTCCTATGAAAATTTTCCATCTGTGCTGCTTGTTTTCTCCACATTATCCACCCATCAACTCTCAATTGAGGAGTTAGTTTTTCCTCTCTCAAATTTTGGGAGGGAACTTCTAGGATTTTTTAGATATAATTGGGACCTTTAAAATATAATTGGGACTTTTTTAGAATTAGTTGGGAACTTTCCCAACTAATTTGTTGATTATTTTTCTTCTTTCTACGAAACCAACTAATAGGAAAGCCTTGAAAAGGTATCATTTATGACTGTGACATCTTATAAAGCAATAGAATTAAGACAATTCAAATGTATTTAGAATAAGGCAGAGCACGAATTCGGAGCGGAATTCAGAGATGAGTTCTGTTGTCAAGATTTTACAGTTAAAGGAACCAAAAATTGTACCCCAACAGCTGATGAATACCAATTTCCTCATTTGGAAGTAGTAAATTAAGAATAAATCTTCCTTATTGTAATGGGTTAACTTTTGATCCACGGAAGTATTCCATATCTTCCTTTAATGTAACCCGACGTATAAATAGGGTGTAGATAAGAGAGTACGCTCTCTTTTTCTTCCAGCAAGGCGGAGGAGCAGAAGGTCCCTGCATTGGTCCTGTCTGCTGCCAAGTCTGCAGAAAATTTTTTAACGGGTCAGATTTGGCCGCCTGGCTCTCCATGGGGGAGGTGGCGTGGTAAGATTTCATTAATTCCTTACTTTGTTAGTTACTGGGTGTTATGGTTGTATGCTGGGTGTTATATAGATCTTTTTTTGTCCTTTTTCCCATTTCCCTTCCCCTCTTCCCTTGCTCCTTTGCATATCTTTGCAGTGTAGTTCTATGTATTTAGAAAAATATAGAAATATATATATAAAATACTATAAAAAATACTTGTCTGAGGTGTGAACAGATTCAGGATCTGCTCCTTATGGTTGCAGATCTCAAGGATCAGGTGGAGACATTGAGAAGTATTCGCGAAAGTGAAAGGGAGATTGACTAGTGGAGTAGAACCCTCTCTCCTCCCAGTAATCCTCCCCAGGAGGCTGAGGAATGCCATATTCCTCATCAACAGGGTAAGGAGAGTGACCTGGCTGGTGAGGAGGACTGGGAGCAGGTCTGCTCTCGTGGGGGTTATAGACCTCCCTTTCAAATGCCAACTTTCCAGCTGCCCCTCCAAAACAGGTTTGGGGAGTTGGAATTTGATGTTCAGGTGGAGGATAGTCTGACAGAGAGCTCACCTGAAGAGGCTGACCTCACATTGCCCATTGGACGGGTCAGGACCTCAAGTAAGAAAAAGAAAAGGAGGGTCATTGTAGTGGGAGACTCCCTTCTGAAAGGGACGGAGGGCCCTATTTGTAGGATGGACCCAACTCATAGGGAAGTCTGCTGCCTTCCCCAAGCCCGGGTACACGACATCACCAAGAGACTCCTGGACCTAATTAAACCCTCCGATTATTACCCGCTTCTGGTGGTACAGGCTGGTAGTGATCAACTAGCAAAAAGAGGGTCAAGGGTAGTTAAAAAGGAACTCCAGGAGCTGGGACGGTCGATAGATAAGGCAGGAGCACAGGTGGTGTTCTGTTCAGTTCCCCCGGTGGCAGGGATGGATACAGACAGGAATAAGAGAATATATGCAGTTAATAGATGGCTTAGGGGCTGGTGCCGGCAGAGGAATTTTGGGTTCTTTGATCATAGGGAAACCTTTACGGCACCTGGCCTGTTTGACCCAGATGGGTCTCGTCTAACTCCGAAGGGTAGGAGGATTCTAGCTCAGGAGCTAGCAGGGCTTGTTGAGAGGGCTTTAAACTAGGCATGACGGGGGAGGGGGGAGTTACTAGGCTCGCCAAAGATGTCCCCGTGGAAGATGAGCCATCCCAAAGGGGGTTGTCAGTAACCCAACTGAAGTGCATGTACACAAACGCACGCAGTATGGGAAACAAGCAGGAGGAGCTAGAAGTCCTGGTCCAGCAGGAGAGATATGATATAGTCGCCATCACGGAAACGTGGTGGAACGACTGTCATAACTGGAGTGCTGCCATGGAAGGCTACAGGCTCTTCAGGAGAGACAGGCGTGAGAGGAGGGGTGGAGGGGTGGCCCTCTACACTAGGGAAACCCTGGATACTGTTGAAGTTGAGATCGGTGATGACCAGGTTGAGTGCCTATGGGTAAGAGTCAGAGGGGCAGTCAAGTCTGACCTCCTGGTTGGAGTGTGCTACAGACCGCCCGACCAGGAGGAGGATTTGGATCTTCTGTTGTTTAAACAGCTGGAGGCTGCCTCTAGATCGGCTGCCCTTATTCTTTTAGGAGACTTTAACCTTCCAGATATCTGCTGGAAACTTAATACTGCTGAGAGGAGGCAGTCCAGGAGGTTTTTAGAGTGTATTGAGGACTGTTTTTTGTCACAGCTGGTGAGTGAGCCCACCAGGGGTGAGGCTCTGCTTGACTTGCTGTTTACAAACAAAGATGGGCTGGTGAGTGATGTTGTTGTCGGAGGATGTCTGGGGTCTAGTGATCATGAAATAATTGAGTTCTCTCTGAACAATGTAATAGGAAAAGCCAGGAACAGAACATCAATGCTGGACTTTCGGCGGGCAGATTTTGGATTATTTAAGGAACTGGTCAGGAAAGTACCCTGGGAAATAGCTCTTAGTGGCAAGGGGGTCCAGGAAGCTTGGATATACTTCAAGAATGAAGTTTTGCAGACGCAGGAGCGGGCTGTCCCTGTGTGTTGTAAGAAGAGTCGTAGGGGCAGACGGCTGGCCTGGATGAGTAGGGAACTTCTGAAGGAACTAAGTAAGAAAAAGAGGATGTATCATCATTGGAAAGAAGGGGATGTAAGTCAGGTCATGTTCAAGGATGTTGTTAAGTCGTGTAGGAGGAAAATCAGGGAAGCAAAAGCCCAGCTGGAGCTCAAACTGGCCCCTTCTGTTAAGGACAATAAGAAGAGTTTTTATAAATACATCAATGGCAGAAAGAAGGGCGGCAGCGACCTCCACTCCTTGTTGGATGTGGAGGGAAACATAGTAACCAGAGATGCAGAGAAGGCTGAGGTACTTAATGCCTTCTTTGCCTCAGTTTTTAACAACAAGGATGTCAGCTCGCTTGACAGTTGGCCCTCTGAAGTGGTTGATGGGGGCAGGGTCAAATATGGCCCTCCTGCAATCCATGAGGAGGAGGTTAGAGACCTGCTGAGCCGCTTGAACCCTCATAAGTCTATGGGGCCGGATGGGATCCATCCTAGGGTGCTGAGAGAGCTGGCGGATGAGCTTGCTAAGCCGCTCTCCATCATCTTTCAGCAGTCCTGGCTCTCTGGAGAGGTCCCGGAAGACTGGAAGTTGGCCAATGTGACGCCCATCCACAAGAAGGGCCGTAAGGATGATCCAGGTAATTACAGACCTGTCAGCCTGACCTCGGTCCCAGGTAAAATCATGGAGAAGATAATCCTGGGTGAAATCATGCACCACCTGCAGAACGGTCAAGAAATCAGGCCCAGCCAGCATGGATTTAGGAGGGGTAGGTCCTGCCTGACCAACCTGATCTCCTTTTACGACCATGTGACTCGCCTGGTGGATGAGAGAAAGGCTGTGGATGTGCTATACCTGGACTTCAGTAAGGCCTTTGATGCTGTCTCCCACAGTAGACTCCTAGGGAAGCTGGCAGCCCATGGCTTAGATGGGAGCACTTTGTGCTGGGTTAGGAATTGGCTGGATGGCCGAGCCCAAAGAGTGATGGTGAATGGTGTTTCATCCAGTTGGCGGCCGGTCACTAGTGGTGTCCCCCAGGGATCGGTATTGGGTCCCATCCTGTTTAATATCTTTATTGACAATTTGGATGAGGGGATTGAGTCCATCATCAGCAAATTTGCAGATGATACCAAGCTGGGAGGAAGGGTTGATCTGTTAGAGGGTAGGATGGCCCTACAGAGGGACCTGGACAGATTGGAGAGCTGGACCGATTCTAATGGGATGATGTTTAATAATTCCAAATGTCGGGTACTTCATTTTGGACACAACAATCCCATGCAGAGCTACAGACTGGGGACAGAGTGGCTGGAGAGTAGTCAGGCAGAAAAGGACCTGGGAGTGCTGGTGGACAGGAAGCTCAACATGAGCCAGCAGTGTGCCCAGGTGGCCAAGAAGGCCAATGGAATCCTGGCCTGCCTCAGGAATAGTGTAGTAAGCAGGACCAGAGAAGTTATCGTCCCCCTGTACTCGGCACTGGTCAGGCCTCACCTTGAATACTGTGTACAGTTCTGGGCCCCCCAGTTTGGGAAAGATGTTAGGATACTGGAGTGTGTTCAGAGGAGGGCAACGAAGATGGTGAGGGGGCTGGAGCACAAGCCCTATGAGGAGCGACTGAGGGAATTGGGGCTGTTTAGCCTGGAGAAGAGGAGGCTCAGGGGAGACCTCATTGCTCTCTACAACTACCTAAAAGGAGGTTGTAGTCGGGCAGGGGTTGGTCTCTTCTCTCAGGTGACCAATGGCAGAACCAGAGGGCATAGACTTAAGCTTCGTCAGGGAAAGTTTAGACTTGATATGAGGAAAAAATTCTTCACTGAAAGGGTGATTGGCCATTGGAATGGGCTGCCCAGGTTGGTGGTGGAGTCACCGACCCTGGAGGTGTTTAAAGGGAGACTGGATGAGGCACTGAGTGCCATGGTTTAGATGATGGTTGGTGTTAGTGTTGGTGTTAGTGTTAGGTTATAGGTTGGACTTGATGATCTCAGAGGTCCTTTCCAACCTTGTGATACTGTGATACTGTGATATATTTAGTGTGATTTTGGTTTCTTCCGTATTTTTTTTCCTTTGAAAGGGGGTAAGTTTTGGGAGAGAGGCAGACTGAGCGGTTCGTGAGCTTGGGAAATCTAGCTCAAACCAGCTCACTTTTTACTGTAGAATTTAGAAAGACACCAATAAATATTTTTGACATATTAAACATGGAAAAGCCAGAATTATCAGTTAAAAGTTCTAGTTAAATAACTGATCAACATTGTCTTTTTCTTGTTTGAAAAAATAATGAGTGTTGCATTCAAAATCTTTTTATGGGCATGAAAATAGCATTTATTTCAGAAGCTAAGAATTTTTTCTTAGTCAATTAAAATAATTCTAACCATTTAATCAATATATGACAGTTATAAAAACACAACAGATCTTCACAGCCAGTCATTAGAGTCCAAAGGAGTTTGCCAGCAGTTTGACTGTCAGTGGGGGTACTCTACGTTGGTCTAGTGCCCTTTTGTTCAGTGATTCCCAATTATTCAGGTTTTCCATCCCCTTTATTAACATTAAAACCTTTTTACCTTGAACACTACCAGGTGCGATTTGCAATTTTTGATTTCTCTTTACAGACTAAGACTTTTTAGCTTTGTAGCCCACTGAATATGTGACTGTCATTGTTAGGAACAGGCTGTGCACTGACTTTGCAGGGCCTCAGGACTGAGGCTTGAAAATTTACTTTGTCTGAATTTCTTCAGTGTTCATGGAACTTTGTTTCTATTTTATTTGTCTGTAACAGCAGCTTCAGTAGGGTATGCCCAATTTGTTTTATTTTACTTATGTTTGTACTGTGTAGCTGTAGTTTCCATATAGATAGACGTATAAGCATGTAATGGTAAGAGACAGAATGCAGACTCCAGGTCTCAGGACGTTAAACAACTCAGAGAAATGCAAACATAAGAGCTGTTTTTAGTGTTTGACCATAAAGGAAAAGTAAACAATACACATAAAATGAACCATATGTATAATGTGTTTGCAGACCACTGAAGAAAGATCAAACTGCAGTGGGTTTAACAAAGACATAAAAATAGCTCTTGGTAAATCTTGGAGAGAAGAGGAGGAAGAAACCGTCATAATTAACAACACACTCTTCCAGATCAAGGTGTTAGGATGCTCATGGCTTCCTATCCTTCCCATACCTGACTGTAGATCAAAGCCATGTATCTCAGGATGCAGAGGAGCAGTGGAAAAACGGGCATAACACCAGGAAAAAGGAGCTAGGTACTAGGATGTGTGTATATCATTTTAAACTGTATTATAACTCTGTGTGTATGTTGCATAATAGTAGTGCACTTTATTTTCTGTAATAACTAAATCTGGACTAACAAAAATTCTTTGATTAGATTCTTAAAATTTCATCTGTATGAACAATAAACTTTTGGCTGCTTATATAATGTATCTGCTAACAATAAGATTTCATAGAATCATAGAATCATAGAATCATAGAATTATAGAATCATAGAATGGTTTGGCTTGGAAGAGACCTTAAAGATCATCTGGTTCCAATCCACCTGCCATGGGCAAGACCACTTCTCACTAGATCAGGCCGCTCAAGACCTCATCCAGCCTGGCCTTGAACACTACCAGGGAGGGGTCATCCACTATGTCCCTGAGCAACCTGTGCCAGTGCCTCATCACCCACATTGTGAAGATCTTCTTCCTATCTTCCTCCTTCCATTTTAAAGCCCTCTCTCTTATCCTGTCACTACTTGCCCTTGCAAAAAATCCCTCCCTAGCTTTCCTGTAGGTCCCCTTCAGGTACTGGAAGGATGCTATAAGGTCTCCCTGGAGCCTTCTCTTCTCCAGGCTGAATAAGGCCAACTGTCTCAGCCTGTCCTCATAGCAGAGGCACTCCAGCCCTCTGATCTTCTTAGCAGCCCTTCTTTGGACCTGGCCCAATAGTACCATATCCTTCTTATGTTGAGGATTCCAGAACTGGACACAATACTCCAGGTGAACTCTCAAAAGAGCAGAATAGAGGGAAAGAATCACTTCTTTATATGCAGCCCAGGTTATGGTTGGTTTTCTGGTCTGCAATTGCACGTTGCTGGCTCATGTCAAGCTTCTCAAATAGCTCCCCCAAGTCCTGCTCTCAATCACATTGTCCCCCGTCCTGTATTGAAACCGTGGATTGCCCTGACCCAGGTGTAGGACCTTACACTTGGCCTTGTTGTACCTCATGAGGTTCACACAGGCCCACTGCTCCAGCTTGTCCAGGTCCCTCTGGATGACATCCCATCATTCTGGTGTGACAACTGCCCCATTCAGCTTGGTATCATCTGAAAACTTGCTGAGGGTGCACTCAATCCCACTGTCAACATCATCAATGAAAATATTAAAGAGCACTGGTCCCAGTACAGACTCCTGAGCGACACTGCTTGTCACAGATCTACATCTAGACATTGATCCATCGATATACATTCTCTGAATGTGATCATCCAGTCAATTCCTTATCCATTTCATTACTAGAGAATCACATCTGGTATCATTCTGTGTCCACTTATCCATACCACTTTTTATTCAGAGACAATCTAATGTGCAAAAAATAACTACCTGTCATCACTTGAAAGTAAAATAAAATTATTTGAAGTTACCTAATGTTGTAGTTTCAGGTTTTTGAATTTTTTCTCCCCTTGCTGATACGTGGACTGGTGAGGTGGGGCCTGGCTGACCCGGTGGTTGGCTGGGATGCTGGGACTGTGAGTTTCCAGGGGGGCAGCATTATTGGGGACATCCCAGGAAGAGGGGTGGTTTCCAGTATGGATGACTTACTTAACTCATTTGAGGTGCTGGGTTTTGAACTGTTGGGTTACAGTGTTGCTGTCTGTTCAGTTCTGTGTTTGGTTAGATCTCCCCTGGTGTTGGTAGCTAGGGTCCGGCGACCGGAAGATCTCGCGATGTACGGAAAGATAGGGCCCCTCTCCCATTAGCCAATGGTGTTTAGTTGATGATGTAAGCAGACGGAAGTGACATCGTAGACCTTGACTATATAAGCCGATGTTATCTATCAATAAACGCCATTAGCCATTAGACTTTTGCCTTTAACCATCCACCACGCTGGTGTCTGTGAGCTGATGGCCCGAGCGGCCGGGGTGGGGCCGCCGTACCATTCCTGAACCAGGTCGCGCCTTTGGAAAATGAAGGCAACACCCTGGCTCATCTTGAGGCCATTGACCCTTGTCCTGCCAATAGTTACCGGGGAGAAGAGATCAACCCCCACCTCGCTACAACCTCCTTTTAGGTAGTCGTAGAGAGCAATAAGGTCTCCACTCTGTCTCCTCCAGACTAAACAACCCCAGCTCCCTCAGGCACTCCTCGTAAGCCTTGTGCTCTAAACCCTTTACCACCTCGCTGCACTTCTCTGGACACACTCCAGCATCTTAATGTCCTTCTTGTAGCCAGAGCCCAAACACTGGACACCATGTTCGAGGTGTTGCCTCACCAGCAACAAGTACAGGGGAAGGATCACTTCCCTAGTCCTGCTGTTCACACTATTTCTGATGCAAGCTGGGATTCCATTGGCCTTCTTGGCCACCTGGGCACAGTGCTGGCTCATATTCATCTGACTGTCAAACAGCACTCCCAGGCTTTTCTCCAGCTACTTGTCTTCAAGCTTGTATAGTTGCATGGGGTTGTTGTGACCCAAGTGTAGGACCTGGCACTTGGCTTTGTTGAACCTCACGCAATTGGCCTAAGTCCGTAGATCCAGACTATCCAGGGCCTTCTGTAGCACCTGTCTACCCTCAGGCAGATCAACACTCCCACCCAACTTCGTATCATCTGTAAAATTACTGAGGATGCCCTCAATTCCCTGATCCATGTCATTGATAAAGATATTAAACAGAACAGGCCCCAGTATGGAGTACTGGGGAACAGCGCTTGTGTCTGACCGTCAGCTGAATTTAATTCAGTTCACCACAACTCTTTGCGCCCACCATCTAGCCAGTGTTTTACCCAGTGAAGTATAGGTCCATCCAAGCCATGAGCTGCCAGCTTCTTGAGGAGAATGATGTGGGAGGCAGTGTCAAAGGCCTTACTAAAGACCAGGTAGACAATGTCCACAGCCTTTCCTTCATCCACTACATAGGTCACCTGGTCACAGAAGGCGAACAGGTTAGTCAAGCAGGACCTGTCCTTCCTGAAATCACGCTGACTGGGCCTCATCTCCTGGATGTCCTTCATGTGCTGCATGATGGCACTCAAAATGATCTGCTCCATAACCTACCCTGGCATCGAAATCAGACTGACAGGCCTGTAGTTCCCTGGGTCCTCCTTCCAACCCTTCTTGTAGATGGGCATCCAGGTTAGAAGGAACCCAGGGTAAGGAAACTGAAATAACTAAAAGGCAAGGTGATTAATTAATTCGTGGCCATACAAAACAGACTGATTCTCCAAAGTCTGTGGAAAACGTGTAGTTTTATTCCAATCTATATGTTAAAAAAATAGTTGATTCATACTAAAATTTACCTAAATGAATGCTAGATTCTCCACACCTTTTAAGTGCAACTCAACACACAAAAGAACTCCTATCTAACAGTGGGAGCTGAACCATTCTCAGTGAAGAGACATATAATACTTTGTTGCGATAAATCATTTCATCTCTATTTGGAAGAATTTCACAATCTTTTCTCAATTTAAAAAATCAATATAAAGAGCCAATTGTAGGTCTAAATACTGAAATTGATGTGTCACAAGAAAAGAAAATTAAAGACACCACTAAACTGATTCAAGGTGTTACCCCAGAATATTAGAGGCTTATGTCTGACATCACTGAGACTTAAGTCAGCTTTTTAAACAGCTTAGAATCTGAGCATGAGCTGTAAAGCAACAGCACCAGATTCAGCCTGTCTGTGCTATCCAAGATGGCACAACACTTAAAAGTAGTCTCCTAGCTCCAGCAGGATCTCCAAAGCGAGACCTCCAAACTCCAGATGATCAACAAGATTTTCTTGAGGAGTTATTTTTCCCCACTGACACACATCTCCACCTGCATTTGCAAATAATCTATCACCTAACAGAACCTAGCAACATAAAATGTGTTGCATCAAAATACTTTATCATGTACTTTTCTGAGCACAAAGGACCAGTGGACTGAATATCATTTTTTTTCACATAGCAACCTTATAGTAACAGTACTTTAAGTACTTAAAGTAACAGAATTGAGACATTGTCTTGCATGAGCTGAGAAGACTTGAACACATAGCTTTGCTGTCTGAGTGTATGAACTTTAAAGCTTTTGAGCTGTAATCCTTCCTGACAAAAAGGGGATACATTTTGTTAACCAAATGTAGCATTAATGGAAGTCATACAGAGAATAAGCAAAAAGAAGCCTGATTGCTGTATGACAAGATCCCTGATGAGATTTTAGATTCTCTTTTGTTTCTGGTCAATACTTCCAATTGCAATCATACATTCTATCCAATTACCTTTAAATACAAAATGCATAAATTGTCTTTGACATAGATTTTAGATTCAAGGTCCCTCCACACTGACCAAGTTAAGTGGCAGTGCAGCTCAATAAAGCATCCATTTTGAGAAGTGCAAAATCAATTTTTCTGGTATTAATCAGTTAAATAACTACTTGCATGTAACTATTAAATCCTAGCTATAATAATTAAGCAAATAGAATACTACAATCAAGGGCAAATTAAGGGTCGCTCATTCCAGTTTTCTTTCCAGTTGACACTGTTCATTGGATTTGTCCCAAATTCACAAATTTCATTGCTTAACCCTATTTTCTTTATATTGAGCATATTGTTTAAGCCATTTTTTTGCTTGACCATAATAATAATAATATACCTGATTACAAATAAAGACTATATTATAAGAATAACATATAGGTTTGTGGATTTTCTTTTTTCTTTTTTTTTTTTTGATTTTAATTATCTCTATAAATTTAAGAACTTATTTTGGCATATGAGTATTTTTATATAATGCCATATGCTTTATAAAGAGAAATATTAGATTAAAGCCTAGGCAATGATAGAGAAGGGAAGATTTAACACATTTTTTCAGTATAATTATCAGTTAAGATGTAGATTCCAATAACTTTCTCTTAATATATCATTTTAAGCAAATTTGTCTGTGCGATACTATGCACTAAATAAAAAATAAAATTTACAACATATATCCAATCTGTATCTGTCTTTCAACATAACTGGAGAGTGCAAAATACATTAAATAATTTTTTCATTTCTTGGAGTTCTTTCATGCTTAAAGCCATGAATTCATTTTTCTTGTATTCCAGCTATGGAAATTACATTGAATATCCCAAATTCATAGCACAGTTTGGGTAGAAGATTTTGAGCCTGCTTTTGCATTTTTGAAATGCTTTCTTGGCGGCCTTTAAGTCAACTACTTCTTTTCCTATTAGAACTTATTATACTTCTGAATCAGCACCATTCTAAAAAGCTACAAACTATGAGTTTGTAACTATGGAGTCATTCACGTTCCTGGTTTGCTTGATTACAATAAGGAATCTTGAACCTAAGCCTCTCAAGACAATGTGGGAAATACCAGGCATAATTTCAAATATTAATACACAGTTTACCCCATTAAATTCAATAGAATATATGTAAATCTCATAACTTAGCCACGATAACAAGTGAGCTATGGGTTTCTCTCTTTGTTTTTGTGGTTGTGTTCTACTGTATAGGAAAAAAAACCTGAGAAAAGCAGCCGAAACCAGTATCTAAAGGCTCAAAGCATTCAAAATTTATTTAATGAACTAATCATCAAATTTAGTTAATGTGAGAAGGCAAAATAATGAGAAGACTTGATCAAAATGCTTTGAGTTATCCCGAAGTTTTCTTCAGCTTCTCTGTTTCATGCACTTGAAACTTTTCATTTTGAAATTAAAAATTTCTTTTAGTTTCCTTTTGCTAGAAATCAGCCTGCTTGTCTTGATGAGCTTTTGTCTTGACAAACATTTTTTCTAATTAAACACAGTTCCTTATTATATTAATGTCTGCTTATGCTCATTATATCTAGTAATACTAATTCTAAATACATGCCTGCAAGCATTAACTTGAAATATCTTCTCCATCATGATGTTTTTGATCAGGGAACGGGGTCCTGAAGGAACAGAGCTGAAAGTTATAACTACCTTTTAAGGTTAAAAACATCAATAAAGAGTCTCTATTGTAAAATATTAGCTGTTCAGACAACAGAAGAGGCTTTTAAATGAAAACAAAATAAAAGGAAAATTAAAACTAAATCTAAAATATTGTTTTATATACAATGCGACAGTTATTCTTGGAACCCTGGTGTAATATTCTCTAGCACTTCAAGAAAATCTTATTAGACTATATAATAGAATTCTGAGTGCAAATAGATTAAACTCTGGTGATCTAGCTAACATAAATTCTCCTTTCCAAAAAAGCAGTTTTCAACGCTTAAAACAAAAAAAAAGAAAAATTTATTTTTGCAAAAACTCCAACAGCAAACATTAATTTCAGAATCCAGATTAAATATTCAATAACTTTTACTTACTCCAGGGGGCTTTTTTTTGGATTAACATCTTTATCAAACTATATTTAATACGTAGTTGAACAACTCTTTTCATGGTGGTCTGTAAAAACAGATTGTTTACTCTTCTAATTAGATTTTAATTTGCATGAAAAAGTATCTTTGATTAGAAGCATTTACAGCTTATTTTTTTACCTCAGTCTTCTGTGAAATCATAATCATTTTCATAGTAATAATTTCTGATACCATAAACAGAAGATTTTGAATTCAAGTAGAGATGCTCTTTTCATTCAAAATTCTTGACAATATGAAAAATAAGAAAATGAGATATAAAACTCAGCAGCATCAGGAGATACTGCATTGGAGCACTGAAGACTGATGTTTATCTGCAGAGCAGGTGTCATTACTTTTAGCTTCTTACACACACAAATACCAATAGGTTTTCACCCTTGTTTTGGAAGAAGCACATCTGAGAGAGGGTGAGAAGGTTGTTGATTTTCTTTGTTCACTGAGAAAACGTGACATAGAGGCCAGCTATTGTAGCAGAATGACATAGCTTCTTCTGAAAAACATTTGATGAATCATTGTAGAGCTTGACAAAAGAAAAGCTAATGTAATTTATTGGAAGAGTTTTATCAAAACACTTTATTTAGAAATTCTAATTTGCTACAGCACAGATGCATCCTAGCAGTCTTTAGAGAATGCTTTGTTTATAAACAATATAAATATTTTATCTCTTTTTTTTAAAAAGGATTTTCATCTTCCTTTACAAATATATCAACCACCTTAAATGCAAATGGGATCTTTATTTTTTAACAGCTCATCTGTTCAGCCTGAATTTGAAATAATCTTTCTGTGGTAATAGAAATTCTTGCTGCAGCTTGTAATTTTGAACTAACTTATACGTTTTGCACCGTTGAAAGATATTTTTATTGTAGTACCTGGCTTCTGGAATTCTGACCCATTTTTGATCAAATAATTTGAATAATTTTGTCTGCCCTTGAGGTCATCTTGTATGACAAAGATGTTTACAGAAGAACAAAAGGAGCAGAACAGTAGATTTAAATGAATTATGATAACAAAGGACTCAAAGTATATTGTCTTGCATCAAATGCCGAGCATTATTATTGTCCATGAATCATTGATTTTCACAAAAACAATTGTAAATGATTAAATAAGGACAAAAACTCATTTAGACATGTTCATTTGTACTCTGATTTTAAAACAAATACTTATTCCCATCGGAATTACATATCCACCACATTTCATAAAAGTGCTGCTACCCATGAAGGGCCAAGCTGTAAAAGCTTTAAAGTATGGCATATTTCTTGTTCATAGAAGTATGCGGGCACACAATCAAAAGCAATCAATTTATGGCAGCTTTACAAGTTACTGTTCTTCAGGTGAGTTACAACAGACCATATGTGCACACTTAGTTCACCCTAACTTGTGAGGTAAAACGCATTAGTTTAAACTAAATTCATGGGGATATAAATTTTACCTTACCTTTTGGGAAGGTTAAGACGACGTGTAGTCCATTGGAGTGATACAGCAGCTGTCTGCTTTCTTGTTGGAAGGCTGTAACTCAGTCTAGATTGATCCAGATAAAGCTCTTAGACTATCCAGTAAATTTTATTGATCTCAGCAGCAGAATATGGTAAATCATATCTTTTGAAAAACGTACAGTCCTTATTCAGAGTCAGACAAAGAAAGCTTTAATATTTTCTAAAAATTTCATTGATTTAATTGCATCATCCCTTTATCAAAAATGTGCCTTTATGAGTAATTTCATTAGATTTTATAATTTCAAGCCTTCTTTCAGGACTGCTTTGCGATACATGTAATTCCTACAATAGCATCAACCTCAGTGAGGGTAATCACTATCAGACATGTTTTTAGCTTATCCTTCAAATCTGCAGTTTTGAGATACATCTTTAGCTCTCTTCATTATCATTAAGCATTTTGGCATGTTACTAAATACTTGCTATAAACATCAAGCTGCTACAATATCGCTCTAAACACAGCTTCATGTTACAACAGTGAAGACAGACACTTATGAACTGTTTTTCCAATATATTTGTAACTCGTAAGATTTTCAACAAATAAAGAACATGGCCACACAATTTCCTTTTTTTTTTTTCTGTCCTCATTTTGAATGTTTTCCTACTTTTGGAATTTACAGATTCTTATTATATGCTGCTTCAAATCAGATTATGAATAGAGTTACTGGTGAAAAGGTATCAGACTATATCTTCCATTATTTTTATCTGTTACATGTGGTACATCCAATATGAGCCTTCAGAATCTACAATAATACAAATAACAGCAGATGTTAATCTGTCTATGCACTATAATTAGCTTGAAATTTTTCACCTTAATGTATTTCTTTTAAAATGCTATAATTTTACAGACTACTCCTATTTTCAGGTCAGAATCTTAATATAAATGAGCAAAATTTATTCCTAAATTACTAATGCAATAAAAGGAGTAAAAATATGGACTTGTAAGAAACATTGCATTGTTCCTGAATGGAGTATCGGGTAAGTTCTTCCAACTTGAACTGCTTCATTCCTTTGTGATATTCCTTTGCCTAAGATCTCAGTTCCCACAGTAAATTGAAAATGGCAATGATGCACATGGCACATACAAATATAATACCAATTATCACCAAATTCTGTGGGAGTTCAGAGAACTGCCTGTCTGAGGACTAGAACCAAAGAACAACTGCTGTCCTCTCCTACAGACAGCTCTCTGAGGCACTTAAAAGACTTTTTAATCCTTGCTTAATCTCTTGTGTTTATTATGACTACACCTCCTCTCAGGATGACAGCAATACACATGGTATGCATAAACACCATGTTACTTTTCTTCTGCTGTGCAATGTATACTTGCATTCATCTGAATAAATGTTCATATAGGCAATAAAATTGTACTCGGGCATATACTTAAGAAATAGCATGTTATGAGATAAGACCTGTTTCTAAAGCCAAAGAACAAGTGTATAACATTCAGATAATATTTTTTCTTGCTTTGCTGAGATACAATGAAGTCTAACATCAATTTCTCCAAGGTAAGTTCACTGCTATACTAATTATGACTTGTGTACTTCATTGCTTTATACACTGGGCAAAGATTAATAAAGAAACTGTAGCATCAGCGTGTCAATCTATTGACTTCAGAGCTTTCAGAAATCTACCCAATATTTAAAATTTATAGTATTTTATACTTTTCATACTTGATGTATCTGTGAATTGTTTCATAATAAACAAAGTAAACTATTTGGCAGAGTATCTAGAGTTTTAAAAACAAATTGCCTTTTTTGAAAATAGCCTTTCCGTACAATGCCAAGAGACTTACATAAAGATAAGTGTCATTAGAGAAAAAAATCTTGGAAACCACCATTTAAAAAACTCTAAGGTTTTCAGGCATCACATTGAACAAATCAACCAAAAAAAATCAATATAAGCCCTTTCCCTTACAAATTCCTATGGTATTCTCAATAACTGTAAGAAAATACATAATGATGCGATTATATAAAAAATCCTGGATACCTAACTATGAATGTCATCACATATCTTTGTATTAATTATTAATATAACAGATCTCTAGAGATTCTACAGGAGATTGATGACCTACAATAGGCATGAGCTATATGTTACTTATAGAGTTCTTTGTATTTTCAGAAATGGAGAGCTGTGGGTTGAAATTATTTCTGTAACTGAGCTTGGAGTAGCAAATAGTCTGTCCCTAATGCCATTCAAATCAAATGACATTCATGACATGTGCTGGTTTCATTGAAATCAGAGCACATACTTAAGTGTCCTATTGAGTTGAACAAGATTACTCAATACGACACAAATGATACCTAGCACATCACAAAATTCATCGTTTTGTAAGACAGAGGATGATATTGGAGCATTGGCAGCAATGTTAACTGAAAACAATTTAAAGATACTCTGAGGAATAGGTTATGGAACTTAAATAAACGATATTGGTTTAGGATTTTGAAAAAAAAAAAAGATAATTAGGTGTAAGAAAAGTAGAATCAATAGCACAATAAGTCCTGCAACAATATCAAGTTTTATGTTTCAAAGAGATTACTCAGTAATCAAAACCAAAGAAATATCAAATACAATATTTTCTAAAGCCAAAAAAAGAAGCTATCTCAAATATTTTACAAATTTCTGTGTATTTAGAAGTTCTGCTATTTTATTTAATTTCAAAATTTTATCAGTTAAGTGAGCCCTAGGAAAAAAAAACCCACAATTTTGTAATATTAATGATGATATGAACATGGTATTCGATTCTTTTGCATGAAAACTGTACACTATATTATTTGTATGAACTAATAGCCTTTCTTAAAAGTTCCAGTCAGCTAGTCATGCTATCCTTAACATAAGAAATTGATTAGCCAAACTACCTAGAGATGAAGTAATAACAATAAGCAGGGATCAATTCATTAATGGTATAGTAAGTTTCAATTTGTTCATTTGAACTGTTCAGCAAAGAGAAGAAATAAAAGATACTTAGCGACATCAGGGCTTTTAAGCAAACAATCCACAAAGATTACTCTGCAATTAAAAATTCACCCCGTTTTAAGTAACAAACTTTTTTTTAACAGAACTATTAATTTTAAAAAAGAGAAGGCTATAGTTATACTAAAAGGTTTTTATACAGAGATTGTGTATTGATTCAATTCACAGAACATGCTGCTAGTTCCATGCTTATATTTATAATGTCCTTAGAGCTACTGGAGTGTGCCAGCTGTGACCTTCAATTACAGTTTTCTGCTAGGATTTCAGAAAAGTTATTTATTTAAAAGTTTCCCTACAATTATACTGTCTTGGATCAGACTTATTAGCTGTACAGGTCATTTCCTCATGCAGTAAAAGGCTTCCTTTTAAGTAAAAATTCATTCACTAGTTTGAAAGTGCTTTAAACAAATAAAAACTTATTAAATTCTTTTTTCATAGAATCAATCATAGAAATGTTTGGTTGGAAAAGAACTTTGATATCATCAAGTCCAACCATATCTGTCCAGTACTAAACCATATCCCTGAGCACCTCACCTACCTATCTTTTAAACGGGGATGGTGACTCAACCACCTTCCTGGGCAGCTGTTCCAGAACCTGACAACAGTTTCACTGAAGAAATTTTTCCTGATGTCTAATCTGAAGCTCCCCTCGTGCTACTCAAGGCCATTTCTTCTCACCCTATCACCTGTCATTTGCAAGAATAGGCCAACACACACCTCACTACACCCACCTGTCATGTAGCTGTAGACAGTGATGAGGTCTTCCTTCAGCCTACTTTTTTCCAGGCTAAACAACTGCAGTGCCCTCAGCTGCCTCTCATAAGGCTTTTTCTCCAGCCCCCTCACCTTCTTTGGATGCGGTCCAGCAAGTCAGTGTCCCTCTTGTAGTGAGGGGACTCACTATGCACGTTGGTCTATTGATTTCATAACCTATGCTGTAAGACCTAACTAAGCAGGCCTTCAAGAAAGGAGGAACAATGTATATTTCCAGAGGGCCTTTAAAAGAACTCTTTAATAAATAATGTTCCAGCAGTAAAGAAGCAGATAATGTAATGATTGAACAGAGATCGCTATTCAAGGACTTTGTTGTTTCTCAAGAAAGAAAAGTTATTGTTCCTCTTGAAGAATTTTTATGAAGTGGAAGTCTCTTCTTACTGGAATGCATGTAGGCATATACTTCTGTACAATTTAGTGAATCTGGTATCAAACACGACCTATATGAATTACAGATGCAAGAAGAAAAACAAGCAATCAGTTGATTCATTTTATATGAGTAATGCACACAAGGAAATCAGATGTATCTCAGTTTCATCTAAGGACAGAACACTTATTTTGGTGAAATTTGTGTCATGTTCGCTAAGATTTGAAAAACACCCTCAAGGTATTATAATGTAAACTTCTTCAGTTAAACCTTAATAAAAAGAAACATTTGTTTGATAAAACATAATTGTATAAGCAGTCCTATGATTTACGTTTGATAACATTAAAGAATGTAATCTATACTTGCCTTAAAATTTTTCTGTTATGCTTTAGCTAAAAATATTATAAGCCCACAGTATAACTTTATTAGCTACTTATATAGAATTATTTCCATATAAAACATATTGATCCATCAAAGATGTACTCCTGGAAAATGCACAGTTCACTGAATCGGCCATATTCTGTATGCTAATTAATATCTTCTTTTCTCTAATTTTGTGAATCTCCATGTTTGTACTCTCCAGATAAAAATAGTCAGCTAGTATTTAATCTGAGTCAGAAAAAATAAATCAAGTGTATGTCAGAATTATTCAAAAAGCATCTTCAAACTGTTTAAAAGGATCATTTAAAAATTCCAGATTTTTGATAAGCGATTCTTATTTTTAAGTTGATCAATAAAAATCCATCCTCTTTGCAAGAGGATGGTTCATTTTAGCTAGGTTCTTGCCTGCTGCTCTTGTACCACACATGCAAGGGTGGTGCAAGATGCCAATCACAAGATTGCAGCAGGGGTGAGCTCTGATCTTCTCTTGGCTCAGTTTCCCCATGAGTTCTTTCTTCTGTGAAATAGCCTGTGCTTGGACAAACAGGCTCCAGGCTTGCTGCACAAAGTTGCCACTTTTTATGTATCTCTGCATGCAACACAAGTGCAGGGTAGGCTCAAGAACACTTTTCATGCATCACTGCCCAAGAAGTACATTGGGACAAGTTTTTGAAGGCAAAAAGTATGCTTGTCATTGATAACTGTCATATTTTTGAAAATATCCCACAGTGCCACACATCTCTTCTTTTGTGTGTGGTCAGTCCTGATCCTCACTCTTCAAGTTCTCATTTTCCAGAAACAGGGAGTGTTTGACCTGCTGCTGCTTTCTGTAACTCCGTGACTCGCCTCAGTTTTTCAAGTTCAACTGAAGAATACATGAGCTTGCTACTGGCTACACATGCGTATTGTGCTAATGCTTGTGGGCATCAACTATGAAACAGATTCAGAAAAATAAAATAAAACCATGTAAGATAAAATAAAAGTTTCCACTTGTAACCTTTGTGATATGTGGCTTTGAAAGTGGTTTTGGAGCCGAAAAAACCCTGGCATTTCAGGCAAATAACGGTCTTACTTTTATTTGACTCATGGCGAGCACAGGGAATAGAATAGAATAGAATAGAATAGAATAGAATAGAATAGAATAGAATAGAATAGAATAGAATAGAATAGAATAGAATAGTTATGCATATAGTTATGCATGACAAGTTATGACCTTGGTCTGACGGTCCATCCAGTATAACAGCTATCTTTAGTGCAGGTCACAGGCCTATACAGGAGACAAGGTCAGAGATGGGCACACCTACAACATAGCTCAGGCAGGGACTGAAACATCTGTGTATTATCAACACTTTTTAGCATAAATCCAAAACATAGTCCCATACAAGCTACTATGAACAAATTTAACTCTATCCCAGACAAAACCAGCACAATGGGGAATGGAATAGCTGCTGGTTAATAAACCCCCTTGAAAATACAACTTCTTAATATTACTTTCATTTTGTACTGAAAGTTTTCAGAATATATTCTCTATTTAATTCAATTTATACTAGTGTCAATAATATTTATATTATGAATTTTATTTGAGAGACAAATTTTATTTATACTTCTATCTTCCTTTATCAATTTTTCAGTGCTTTATCAAGCCCTTATAAATCATGCTGAAATTCTGTTGTCTGTGGCAGTCTCTGAGGACAAAACTAGTGAGAAACAGACCTATCATCAAGTCAGAGAAGCAGCAGGTAAAAATATACCTTTGACCATTTTATTTGAGTTCTAGTTCTGGCTTTGTGTTGTTGTGGAAAGAAAAATGCACATTCACTGTCCCCTCTGGAGTTTAATATATAGAAAACTTAGTGATTCGGCAACAGTTGCTCTTTTTTTGGCACACGCTGTCTTTGTATTGAATAGAGGTATTAGACAGGAGAGTTTTTAAAAATTCACACTCCACTGTGAAACAAAACTCTCATAATTCAAAAACATCCATGGCAGTGAGAAACTACAGTATTAACCGAACTCTGTAGCATCCAGCAGATCAGAGATTAAGAAGCTGTTGGGAAAATAAACAAAACATAATTATCCACTGTCAGATTTTTTTTTCTCTCATTTTCTTTAGAACTTTTTGCAATTTCTTTCCCAAAAAAATTTTGTTGAAAGTTGAACATTATATACATGCAACTTTAGCCACTGTTTACCATTATTTTCTGTTGAAAACCTGTCTCATTTATTCTTCTTAAATTTAAAATGATAAATTAATGAGCTTTCCATACAGAGAAATCTGTTATCCATATGGGTGTAAAACTTTCTTCAATATATGTGTCTAAAAAATTGTTGCAGAAAGTAATTAAGAAAAATGGATTGTCCTGATCAAGTTGCGTCAGTGTAACATGACAGACAGAAGAGCTTCAATGAATTGTTCATCTTTCTGATGTGCTAGATATAACACCTTCAAGAACACCGTTTGGTAAAATGCGTTTATGATTGCTGTTTTCTTTGGTAAATAGAATAATGCATTAAAAGGTTCAATGAGTTTATAAACACTTTTCAGGCTGAGATAACAGCAGTAAGGTTGAGAGAGTGCCATTACACATTTTTCATTATATGTGCATTTAGCCATAACAATCTACATTCCGCTCAACTTAAATGTAACACTTAAGCCTCTAACTTGTGTTTATATACGAGTGTTAAAATGCACTAGCACATGCCTTTCTGTTTCTTTGTGCAAGAATATATATATTTATAACAAAGAAAATTAATTTTGTGCTTGTACTTCAAGATTAATTCATTTAGCATATACTAGATATTTTTGATTTAGTAATTTATACTTTATTACATTAATACATCATCTGTTAGAACAACAGAGTATGAATTATTTTGAAAGTGTTTATAATAAGTACTAAAGAAAACTCTTTTTCAACTTTTTTTTTTAATGATTATATATTATGTGGAAAAGACCAAGTGGTTTTTTTGACTGTGCTGGAATCATAATGATTTATCCTAGTTATCTAGTAAAGTTAAGTAACTTAACTAAATTACTATGATATCATCTTAATTTAAGGATGCATGTTATGAAACTTTGCAGTACAGCTGAATATTGAGAATCTAGATTTTTATCAATATGAGTATGCTACAGGACAAATACACACAGGTATTTGAAAAGAAATCTTATGTGTGTTCAGATTGCAAAGTCTGTAAACTAGGAAAGAAAATAAAAACAGCACTAGCACTTTCTATTAGTTATTGAAGAATAAATTTGTATTGAACAACTGAACAGTGAAATCACACTTACATATAGAAATTGAATTCTTTATATAAAAAATAACTCATCTATGCAAAATATATCATAAAAATTCCATATTAAAGAAGATCTGAGCATAGTTTATTAGTTATTAGGAAGCATTTTTATTTTTTGTACACATTTTGCCATGTTGAATTTTTTGATGAGGTGTAATTTTCATTCTGATAATAACTGAGATATGGTGCCCAAAAATGTATGAAATTTTCACTTGTATTTTAAGACTCTTGAGCATCGTAACTTCAGAAACGTTAGCTGAATTCTGAGTCTGTGTCCATAACATATTTGATTGAAAACTATAGTCATGGAAATAATTGTTTCTGTGGCTTTTATTTCTTATACATATGCTTTGGTAAATTGTTCAATAATAGCCATATAATTAAAATCTACACTTAAGAACTGCAAGTACTGGATAATTTGTTTTTTTATTATATATTTTGCTATTTTAGAAAGCTCCCCCTAATTAGCATCATATCATACTCAGCGAGTACCTGGCTTTAGGCATTTAATGCAGAATATTTTCTTAGGTCACTTGTGGAAGACCTTTTCCTTTTTTCCTCTTTTCCTTTAAACCATTTGAAGAGAACTTAGCCCTGATGAAAAGATGCATTGTGATAGCTACGAAAAGTAAATTTTGTCTGTTCTCACAGCAAGTATACAAAGACATTAAAAATAATGCAAACTTTACAGTAATTAATTTACCCAATGAACTCATTTCATATGTCAGTGTTTAATGACTTAAATGATGCATATTTAAAGTTTCCACTTTCTTCTTGTTTTCTTCCCAAGTATGGAAATTAATTGGACTCCTCAGGTCCTTCCATTTCTGCATCGAACAAATCTACTTCAAATACTTTGAGGAATGTATGGAGCCTTTGAATCTGACAACTCCTTTCAATTTCCTGCTTAATCAACCAACTTGCTGGATTCACAACTGCAGAACCTTCAGATATACTAAAAATATTTGCAACCAATCCAAAGCTTCATGAAAATGTATGTCTTTGGTTATTCTTTCCCCATTACAAGCTGGAAGAGAAAATTATGTGTTTTTCTTCTTTTGTTTTTTTCTACTTTGTGCTGAGCATCACAGACAGACACAAAAGGCTTTGTATGGTTTCATTATGGGGCAAAAAGGTGTTCCAGTTCCAAATTGGAGGGCAAGAAATCATTGTGAAAGGATACAAATGAGGAGTGAAATAATCATTCTTCATTCTACAAAGTGATACAGAGTCAGTCCACGGTTACTATCTGCTGCCCTAAAGTTTAAATAGAGGATAGATACACTCTAAAATGCATCCCTAACTTTATTTCAATACTTCATGATCAGGGAGAAAGTTAATTAAGTCCTTGCTCAAAGGCAAACAAGGATCAAATCAAATGAAGAAATCATTAACAAACTAAGCCCCTTCTCTGGAATTAAATCTCACCTTCATGCTCTTCTGGAAAATAGTACAGGTAGCCACAACCATATGAACTGTTCTGTCAGGACTGTAACAAGTTATTTTAAATAATTTTTATGTGATTCACATCTATTATTATCATCACATGAGTTTATTAAGTCCTTTTCTTAACTGTTCTCTCTGTGTTCTCTCATTATCTATCTTAAGTGTGAGTGCTGCACAGCATGTGAATGGCAGCAGTTGGAAGAGACTGTGGATAACAAGGCCCATAGACATGTGTTCCAGCAACTGGAGAGACCTGGCTGCTGGCTGTGTTTATCTTTCTCCAGTGAATTTAATCCTGAATGTCCGTGTGCACGTGTTATTCATTAGCAAACCTCAAGCTGGACTAGCCCACAAGCAGGAGACTGGAATGGAGAGGCACAAGGTCTGGGTCAGGGGGTGAGTGAGACCCCCACTATCTAGGAACAGATATTAGATACATTTAGGACTTACGGTAATATATGAGGGATCTGCAACTGTGTGGGTGCAAGATCAGTGTGAGACAAGTGTGCAAGTACATGCATATGGTTGCTAGTGAACATGAAGTTGGACTACTTGTTTAGTAGGAAGAGACATGCATACTGGGTAAGGGGCCCGGGGTTCAGCCCTGGGCATTAGATGGTCTGAAAGACCTTGGAAATATCTGAAGGACCCATGATTCTGCATGTGTTTGTAAACCTACACGGTGCAAGTGTGCACAAGTTTTCACTTCAGTCTTTATCAGCCAGAGAGGAGGAACAAGACTGGACTGATTTGGGGTTCCTGATAAGGACAGTGTGCTGTTTGTGGCAGTCTGGCCAGTCATGTTAGAGGTCTGGGGTGGAGGAGGCGGAGAGGTGTTTGTAGGCATGTGTGGGTGTGTACACCTCTTTGAGACAGAATCTATGGGAATGGGATGTAGAGACCCCCGAGGTCTGATCTGCACCAGGCTGGGCTTCAGGAAAGAAGAAACTGCGTTTCTGGAATCCACAGGTTCTAGCAACTCATAACTTCCTCAACATTTTCACTTTTACTACTTCTGAATTAGGTATGTTAGTTTTTTATTTGATTTGCTTTGAACAGTTTTATGTATATCCATTAAAAATACAAAACAATATTATTTTCAGCTGTTTGACTCATATCTTTTTCACAGGAACACAGCATCTGATGTACAAGATCAGAGATCCATTTAATCTAATTTTCAAACACTTTGTGCAATGCTAGGCACTTTCAGTGAGATGCTATGAAAGCTGTCATGTTGACTGGTTAACAAAATTCTCATTTTAGAAATTATTTGATTATGGATCTAGGATTCTCTGAGGACTGGTGAGAACAGAGAACTCAACATTAAGCACAGGAGAAGAAGAGTGCCCTTTTGAATAAGAAGTATCCACAAGCTGAACAGCTGCTGCTTCAGTGAATGTTGCCAGCAAGAAAAAGAGCTTCTCATTCCTTGCTGGGGTAACAGCAGCAATGAGGAGTCCGTGAGAAAGCAATAAAACAGGACACCTTCAGACCTGAAAGAATCCAGAGATGGAAGAATATCTGCAGAAGATAAGGGGGCTGAAGAGACAAAACTTTCTCTGATGGTCAATGCATTAGCACTCAACTTTTAGGCTGTTGCAACTGAATATGAGTGTGTATATATATGTGTACTTACATAGTATATATTCATATATGTATGTATCAGTCGATTAAAAGATTGCTGCAATGAAGTCTTTAGAAGATTGACAAATTAGGCCAGCTTTAAAAACAAACTTTAGTAAGTTCCTTCATTAACAACACATTTTGTGCTAAAAATTACTTCTAGCATGTTATTAATTGTCAGTAACACACGCTAGTTATAACACCCTGGAGCTCACCACAACACCACTGACTATGGTCCTGGGTGGTTCTCAGTTGAGGAGGTTAAAGTGACCAAGCTTGAAAGATTTTGATGACAGAATTCAGAATTGAAGGGGGGTCGTTTTCTTTTTTCTCCATATTTCCACCATGTTTGATGTTTTCATGCTATTTGGTTCTCCAAGGGGAAGCAGGGATCTCATTTGCTCCCAATACTGCTTATATTGCTTTTTATAAATTGTCTTGCAAGTAATGCTCTTTATATATTCCCCAAATTGACCTGTAGGGAACCATACCCACTTTTGTCCCTTTGATGATTACATTTCTCATATACTTTGTGAATTGCTTACACATTGTGTCTAGTTCTGCCATCAGAGCATTACAACATACATAAGTATTCATGTTGCTTACCTTATTTTAGTAAAATCATATTTGGGTTCAAGGCAAGTTAATACTGATTGGGGCACATGTAGTTTCTAGTTAAGTAGGCCTCTGCTTTGGCTACAATGTATATAGAATCATAGAATCGTAGAATGGTTTGGGTTGAAAGGGACCTTAAAGATCATCCAGTTTCAACTCCCCTGCCTTGAGCGGGCACACCTCCTCCTACACGAGGCTGCTCAAGACACCATTCAACCTGGCCTCAAAAACCTCCAGGGAGGGGGCATCTACAACCTCCCTGGGCAACCTATTCCAGTGTCTTACCACCCTCATTGTGAAGAATATCTTCCTAATTTCTAATCTAAATCTCCTCCCTTCTAGTTTAAAGCCATTCCTCCTCGTCCTAAAACTACAAGCCCTTTTAAAAAGTCCCTTCCCAGCTTTCCTAGAGGATTTGGTTAGAGACTTGCTCTGTCAATTAGACATACACAAGTCTATGAGGTGGAATGGGATTCATACAAGAGTATTAATGGAGCTGACAGAGGTCCTCTCCAAACCCCTTTCCCTCATCTACCAGCAGTCCTTGCTGACTCTGGAAGTGCCACTTGACTGGAAACTGGCAAACATTACACCCATTTACAAGAAGGGTCAGAGGGAGGATCCAGGGAACTAAAGGCCTGTCACTCTGACCTCGGTGACGGGGAAGGTCATGGAGCAAATCGTCTTGAGTGCTATCACACAGCACACACAGGACAATTGGGTGATCAGGCCCAGTCAACATGGGTTTATGAAAGGAAGGTCCTGTCAGACTAATCTGATCCCCTTATAAGACATTGTTACCCCTTTACTGGATGAGGGAAAGGCTGTGGATGTGGTGTACCTGAACTTTTGTAAAGCCTTTGACACCGTGTCTCACAGTATTCTGAATGAGAAACTGGCTGCCATCGGCCTGGACAAGCATACCCTCTGCTGGGTACAAAGCTGAATGGTCAGGCCCAAAGGGTTGTGGTAAATGGAGATAAATCCAGTTGGAAACAAGTCACAAGTGGTGTTCCCCAGCATCCAGTGCTGGGTCCAGTCCTGTGAAATATATTTATCAATGATCTGGATGACAATATTGAATGTATCCTTAGTAAGTTTGCAGATGACACTAAACTAGGTGGAAGCGTTGATTTGCTTGAAGGAAGGGAGGCTTTGCAGAGGGATCTGGACAGGCTGGATCGATGGGCTGAAAACAACAGGATGAGATTCAACAAGACCAAGTGCGGAGTCCTGCACTTGGTACAAAACAACCCCATGCAACCTTCAGATTTGGGGAAAATGGCAGGAGAGCTGCCTGGCGGAGAAGAACCTCGGGGTGTTGGTTGACAACTGGCTGAACATGAGCCAGCAGTGTGCCCAGGTGGCCAAGAGGGCCAATGGCATCTTGGTCTGTATCAGAAACAGCGTGGCCAGCAGGACCACAGAGGTGATTGTGCCCCTGTACTCAGCACTGGTAAGGCCGCACCTCGAGCACTGTGTTCAGTTTTGGGCCCCTCACTACAACAAGTCATTGAGGTGTTGGACTGCATCCAGAGAAGAGCAACGAGGCTGGTGAAGGGGCTGGAGAACTGTGTTATGAAGAACGGCTGAGAGAACTGGGGTTGTTTAGCCTAGAGAAGAGGAGACTGAGGGGAGACCTTATCACTGTCTACAGCCACCTGAAAGGTTGTAGCGAGATGGGTGCTGGTCTCTTCTTGCAAGTGAAAGATAATAGAGCAAGAGAAAATGGCTGTGACCTACATCAGGAGAGGTTCAGATTAGACATCAGGAAAAATTTCTTCACTGAAAAGGTGGTCAGGCATTGGAACAGCTGCCCAGGGAGGTGGCTGAGTCGCTATCCCTGGAGATGTTTAAAAGGCAGATAGATGAGTTTCTTAGGGACATGGTTGAGTAAGGGGACAGGTATGTTTGGACTGATGATCTCAGAGGTCTCTTCCAACCAGATAATTCTATGATTCTATGATTCTTGTAGGCCCTCTTCAGGTACTGGAAGCTCACTATGAGTTCTCCCTGGAGCCTCCTCTTCTCCAGGCTGAACAGCCCCAACTCTCTCAGCCTGTCCTCATAGCAGAGGTGCTCCAGCCCTTTGATCATCTTTGGAGTCTTCCTCTGGATCAACTCTAACAGTTCTATATCATTCTTAAGTTGGGGTCTCCAGAACTGGACACAACACTCCAGGTGGGGTCTCACAAGAGTGGAGTAGAGGGGTAGAATAATAGAATCATAGAATTATCTGGGTTGGAAGAGACCTCCAAGATCATCAAGTCCAATCCTTAATCCAACACTATCATGATTACTAGATCATGGCACTAAGTGCCACATCCAGTCTTACTTTAAAAACCTCCAGGGATGGTGAATCCACCACCTCTATGGACAGGCCATTACAATGCCTGATTACTCGCTCTGTGAAGAACATTTTTCTGATATCCAGCCTAAACCTTCCCTGGCAGAGTTTAAGCTCATGCCCTCTTGTTCTGTTGCTGGTTGCCTGGGAGAAGAGACTGACCCCCACCTGCCTACAACCTCCTTTCAGATAGTTGTAGAGAGTGATGAGGTCACCCCTGAGCCTCCTCTTCTCCAGGCTAAACAACTCCAGCTCCCTCAGCCTCTCTTCACAGGACTTGTGCTCAAGTCCCTTCACCAGTTTTGTTGCTCTTCTCTGGACCTTCTCCAGCACCTCAATATCTTTCTTGAACTGAAAGGCCCAGAATCACCTCCCTTCACCTGCTGGTCACACTTCTTTTGATGCAGCTCAGGATATGGTTGACCTTCTGGTCTGCGAGTGCACATTGCCAACTCATGTCGAGTTTCTAATCAATCAGCATCCTCAAGTCCTTCTCCCCAGGGCTGCTGTCAATCTCTTTATCCCCATCCTGTATTGATGCTGGGAGTTTCCCTGACCCACATGTAGGACTTTACACTTGGCCTTGTTGAATCTCATGAGGTTCATACAGGCCCACTTCTCTGGCTTGCCCAGGTCCCTCTGGATGACATCCCATCCTTCTGGCGTGACCACTGCCCCACTAGGCTTGTTATCATCCGCAAACTTGATGAGGGTCCACTTGACCCCACTATCAATATCATTAATGAAAATATTAAACAGCACTGGTTCCAGTATGGACCCCAAGTGATACCACTCGTCACCAATCTCCATCTGAACATCGAGCCATTGACCATTACTCTCTGAATGCAATCATCTAACCAATTTCTTATTCACTAAACTGTCCACCCATCAAAACCATATTCCTCCAATTTAGAGAGAAGGATGCTTTGTGGGACTGTGTCAAAGGCTCTGCAGAAGGCCAGATAGATTATATCCATTGCCTCTCCCATGTCTACTGATGAGGTCACTGAATCATAGAAAGCTACTGGGCTGGTCAGAAAATGCCTTCTCTCGGAGAAACCATGTTGGCTGTCTCAAATCACCTCCCTATTCCCCATGTGCTCCATGATCTTCCCAGGCACATAAGTGAGGCTGACACATTGGTAGCTCCCAGGGTCCTCCTTTCTATCCTTTTTAAAAATGAGCACAATGTTGCCCTTCATCCAGTCACAAGGGACTTCCCCTGACTGCCATGACTTTTCAAATATTATGGAGAGTGGCTTATGGAGAGCACCAATAGGAATTATTTAAGCCCTAAATACAAAGTCTTAGTTCCAGGCAAAATACACAGAGATTCGGGCATCCAGTTATCAGATGGACAAGAGTCAGTCAGCACTCTTGAGTGTAGATTTTCCTGACTTAGCAAATAAAGAATTACAAATAAATGTGGCAGTAGCTTACACGTGTGATTCTCAACTAAAGGGAAATTATTTTATTGTACAAGGATTATTAACCTAGCATCCCCTCTTAGACTTGGTCCTTAAATAATGTCTTTAAAAAATACAATTGAGTCATTTTTTCCAAAGGCTTCCTGGAAGAAATACTGCTTAGTAAAAATCTCAGGAGCAGACAGCTTGCCAGGATTTGGGAATCAGACTGGATGCTCAGTATAAGAGATATACTACCTGGAAAATATGGAAAGTGTTCAAAGGAAAAAGCATGCTTCACCCCTTGAGAAAAGCTCACTTCACCCCCTCGAGAAAATCTCACTTCACCCCCTCGAGAAAAGTTCAGGAATAAGCTCCAATTATTAACACATTCTCTTAGGAGAACAGAAACATGTCTAGTCCTAGTTAAGTATGACACAAAAACTTTACTAAACAGCTATTACAGAAAATAAGACTTAGGAAATTCCACCTTCTTATTTTCAGAAATACTTCCTCTTCTCTAATATATTTTTGACTCTATATTCACCCTGTTTTCACTAAACTCTATATGTAATGATGCAAGAGGAGATGGACATACGGGCCATTATAAAAAGTTAATGTGAAATGGCATCATTTTACTAATGTCAATTAAGCAACATCTATAAAAAGTAACAGGAAAAAAAAGGGCATAACTTCCTCTATATGTAATCAATTTTGATAAAATTTTCACAGTAAATAAGTATATGGAATGGAATGGAATGGAATGGAATGGAATGGAATGGAATGGAATGGAATGGAATGGAATGGAATGGAATGGAATGGAATGGAATGGAATGGAATGGAATGGGATGGGATGGAATGGAATGGAATGAACCACCTCTCCAAGAAGCTTGTTCTGATGTTTAACTATCTTCTCAGTAAATAAATGTTTCCTAATGTCAGTCTGAACCTCCCCAGGCACAGCTTTAAACCATTCTCATGCGTCCTATCACTGGATACAAGGGAGAATAGATTAGCACCTCCCTCTCATTTTCCCCTACTCAGAAAGCTGTTGAGAGCAATGAGGTCATCCCTCCTTTTCTCCAAATTAGACAAATCCAAAGTCCTTAGACACTCCTCACAGGACATGCCTTCCAGCTCTTTCACCAGCTTGGTGGACCTCTTCTGGATGTATTCAAGGACGTTCACATTCTTCTTAAATTGTAGGGCCCAGAACTGCGCACAGTGTTTAAGGTGAGGCTACAATGAATACAGTGAGATAACCACCTCTTTTGTCCAGCTGGTTGCACTGTGGTTTTCCCTCTTGGCTTGGAGGGCACACTGCTGACTCACACTGAGCCTGCTGTGAGCCAGCATGCCCAGATCCCTTTCTTATCTCCCAGTTTATATTTGGGTCTGGCATTACTCTGTCCCAAGTGCAGAATCCAGCACGTGTCCTTGTTAAACTTTATACCACTGGTGACTGCCCAATGCTCCAATCTATCTAGATCTCTCTACAAGCTCTCTTATCCCTCAAGAGAATCAACAGCATATCCCAAATTAGTACGATAAGCAAACTTGCCAATTGTGCATTCGACTCCTGCATACTAAACAGAATTGCCTCTATAATTGAACCCTGAGTGAGGAACACCACTGGTTACTCATTGCCATCCAGACGAAGCCCCATTCACTACAATTCCTTGAGCCCTGCTATTCATTGCCACCCAGTGCACCATGAACCCCCTCATCCCACAGCAAGGCAACTTGTCCAGAAGGATGCTGTGAGGGACAGTAAAAAAAGCCTTACTAAAATCCAGAAAAATTACATCTACCACCCTCCCTTCATCCACTAGGCAGGTGACCTTGCCACAGAAAGATACCAAAGTACTTAAATAGGACTTGCCCATCACGCCTCATGACTGCATTGCTCTTTAAATGCCTTTCAATAGCACCCAATATAATCTTCTCTATATATATTTTTCCACGAACAGAGGTTAGACTAACAGTTCTGTAGTTGCCTGGGTCTTCCTTCACACCCTTCTTATGAACTGGAATAACATTGGCTAGCTTTCAGTCAGCAGGGACCTCCCTAGATTCTAAACACCTTTGGTAGACAATTGAGAGGGGTCCTGTTGTAATATCCACTAGCTCCTTCAGCACTCTGGGATGACTCCTGGACATTGAACTGATACAAATGGTGCTTTACAGTGTCCACCAATGGAAAGTCACTTTTCCCACAGTCATGCTCATCCAACTCAAAGAACTAGGTAGCCTAAAGTCTATCAGTATTATTACAGAATGAAGAAAAAAACCCCAACATAGCATGCCACCGCCTCTTCTTTATCCCTATTTGTCAGATGACCATCAAGTATTGATCCAACACTTTCCTTAGAACTCTTCTTGCTACGAGCATACTTTAAAAAGTCTTTCTTGTAGTCTGACATGACACTGGCCAGTTTCAACCCTAACTGATCTTCCACCTTAGCGTTTTCTCCTTGCATATATAAACTACAACTTTGTAATCTTCCTGCAAAGCCCGACCTTGCTTCCAGAGATCATACAGTTCCTTCTTTCCTCTTGAGCTCCAAGAGGACCTCCCTGTTCAATCAAGCTGGTCTTCTACCTTATCTGCTTTATTATACTGCGCATTAATTATATGGAAAAATATATAGAGTTCATAAACTATATACTGTATTTTACTATTTATTTTCCATCTTATTTTAGACATATTCTGACATTGTTTTCTCATTGTTTTCTTTACTTCCAGCATTTCTAGGGTAAATTTTATTTCCCATTTAGTATAAAATATTTTGATGCCACTTATTTTATCTTTAAAATACTTTTTCCAGAGGCTATTAGGGTTTCAGACAAGAAACTATTTGTTTATAAATGAAACAATTTTCTTAAAAAGAAAAATAGACTGAGATGCATGCAATCATACATTCAGTGAGATAATACACTACAGTCCATTTTTCTTTGTTTCTATAATAATGAAAAAAACATACATGCATAGACGCTATGCCTAAAATAAAAAAAATGCATCTGATTACTTTTTCAGAAAGGTAGTTAACAACTTCACAGGAAACTGGAAATTCTAAAGCAGTAAAAATGCATCATAAGAAAAAAATCAGAGGGTCTTTATTATAGAAATTGTTTATATGTGATAAATTGCCACAGTATGAAGAATGAAAAATTAGTGTCTCTAGATATCGATACTATACTTTCTATTTATTGAAGTTTTTTATCCTTCATAACCAAAATTGGAGGACTTAAAACAATAGTTCATTTAGTCCATTCATGCGAATGGGTTATGTTATACATTCTATACTTTCATGTAAAAAACAATACACACAGAAAAGTTCTAGACTCAAAAGTAACCATGCCAACAAATTTTGCTACCCATCAAAACAATAAACAAGTAAGGAGCAGCACATTTGAGTAGATCAAGCTAAGTAAGCTATATATGTATAGTGCTGAAAAAAGTAGCCTATTATCTGAAATGCAGACAAGTATACCAACCAGCAAATTATCCTTTATCTTCTTATCTTTCCATTTTGCACAGTTGTTCCTCATCAAACCACCTTGATCCCTCCATTTCTCCACTCCTGGCTCCTCAAATAAACATCTCAGTAAGTCTTGCACAATCCCAGTATCCTCTTCCTCTGCATCTCATAATGAGCACTGTCCCCGAGAGTAGGGTCCCCCCAGCCTGTGTTGTTCCCTGGAGAAGCACCCTAAAGGACTCAGGGTGCTGGGTCTCACTTGGCCCACAGGGCTGAAGCTCTTCTAGTACAGCCCTGGGAAGGTCAGAGCAGGGGCTTGCATCTCTGTACTCTTCTGTGTGGTGAGCTTTTTATCACATACCCTAACACAGATCAGTCCAGATTTGTATTTCAAACTGCACAAATAATTACAGCATTACCACTCATTACTTCTAGCTCACCATTTTCCAAGTGATATGCAATGCCACTATAGAAAAAATAGCAAGCGACAAAGCTGGCTGTGAAATGCTATTCAAAATCAGCACCAATATACTCTTCGCTGTAACACTGCACTTGGCTAAACAGGGGAAGGGATTCAAACATTATAAATCATTTCAGAGTGCAGTACAGAACGAAATGGATAGGAAAAGGGTCTAGGTATGTTCATGCATACCAAATATCTCCCTGAAACAAAATAATCTGAAACTAGTCCAATAATCTTTTCCAGAAACTTTCTTTACCCCTCCTCCACAAGATTCTAATCAATGACTAATATTAAATAATACAAAAAAAGTCTGAAATATTTACCAGGCTACCTCGAACGGTCTCAGAAAAATTACTAATGCTGTCCAGAATCAAAATTAAATGTCTCAGCTGTGATATTTGTGTTAATCAGATACATTAAAATTCCATTTTTGGCTACCTTTTCTTCAAGATTAAAAATTGCAAACACTTGCCACCAAAATTTACTAACCTATCTCTGCCTTTATAACCTCAGCATATGGCATCTAAAAGCCATCAATATACTTCAGTTGCCTATTCAGAAATATGTCTCTAAACCAGGTTATCTACTGTGTCTGCGATGTCAACAGTCTCTATATTTAAGTGTTTATTAAAGAATATATGGCAAGTAAATAGAATGCCAGTCTATGAACAAATGTTCATTACATAATTTTCAACCTGAAATTAGAGTGAAGTTTAGCAATATTTTACAAGTTTAGTTTCTCTACAGCTTCCTGCACAAAATTCATGTTCAAGCCAAGGAGAATCCTTCATGTAAAATAAAGACAAAACAGAGGACTTCCAGATTTATTATCCAGCAGACTCCAGAGGATTTATATATGTAACTCCTGTAAGTATCATCAAGAATAATTAATTATTAATATTATATCTACAATGTTTACCTTCCCTAACATTCCAAGAACCACACAAAGACATTAAACCTATTAAACATTAAACAACACAACAGAAAATACAGATAAAAAACAGTCACATAAATAATTAAAACAAAATATGAGATGCAGTAAACCTCTTCTCTATAAAGTATTCTTTTCACCCCTGGCTATCAAATACAGGTTTATTCAGAAAATCTACACTTGCCAGTGAGAATGCATTTCAGATTTGCTCAATGAAGAATGATAGTTACATGCATTGAACCTGATCATTGCTGAATGACAGTTAAATAGCTGACATTTAATACACTTTTATTATGTCTCAATCTAATACAAAAAGGGAAGTGGGATTGGAAGAATACTTTACTCTCCACCTACCAGCTCACTAACTTTCCTACCTATATAATCCAAAAACCACAAAAATTAAAACCTTTTCTTCCAATTTCAGCACCTAAGTTCCCTTTCCCAATTTATTTTCCTTTGCATACTGCAGTAGTGGTATTATGACAAGATATTTGATGCAATTCTAGACAATTATCTTTTATTTACTACTTCAGTGACAAAGCACAGCAATATCCTACCACACTTTTTTTCCCCTCAATATTTACCTCTTTTTCTCTTCTGTTCTACTGACACTATGTACAGCCATTCCCTATTGTGGAATTCCCTTGTTTTATGTCCATGACATCTAGAACTCAAGGTTACAAATCCCTCTTTAAGTGTATACTAAATAATTGTATTTGCTACAGCAATCACATTAAACATCTTTTCTAAACTTTTTATGCACCCTTACACTGCATTGGATCACATGCATGAGCTTGTTTGGAGCTACTTATCTATCTCAACATAGCAGTGCACTGAGCAAAATAAATAAAGACATCTTTGGTCGCGGATCAAAGGCACTGAACTGCCAGATCTAAGGCGTAATACAGTAGCTGTTCAAATAGCTATTTGAACGTACACCACTCAATTACTAAGATCAGGGGAAAACAGATACAAATTCTGCCCGAGCTGACTGCCTACTCCATCTTAGTGAGCCTGGCCTCACCGCATATACCATGTGAAAATCATTCCATCTGTTTAGGAAGTCAGACACTTATGACTTTCATACACTCTACAAGATTTCCAAATCATCAAAATCTGGTGACCAGACATGGGAGAATATTACAGTGGTGACAGCTTTCACTGAGAATGTCAGTAGTCCAAATTCCAGAAACACACACAAAGATCATCTTGACTGATACAATAAAAATAAGTAGCAGCAGACCAAAACTAATTCCTTGAATGCCATTTGAAAACTAATTGTTATATAGTACAGTATCAGTAATCAGGAAATGCTACATAAAATAGAATTGCATTCTCTCTGTTGTCTCCAAACAGATTTTAGATGTAGTCTCTCGCAGAATGAAAGGAACGTCTAATAGGGAGATAACAAAATCATATCTAATTGTGATAATTAAACATGATCTGTCTCCCTGTGAACAGTGCCTCTGAAAGTATTACTTCTTTACTTTTTTCAGGAGTATTAGTGCATACTCTTAAATATCGCTGCTGTTTGCTTTTCTTTAACAGAGATGTTTTGTGCTAGAGGCAGCTTAGAAGATGATTTATGAAAATTTAAGTTACAAAATAGTCAAGAGGATAGAGGTATCACGACATCTTTTCCCTCCAACTATTTCCCTCACAATATTTGCTTTACTGTGTCTTTGTTTGGGTTGTATTATACTTTATCTCCATACTATAGCTGTACCCTCTACTATGAATATGTGGCAGTAACATTAGCACACAGTAGGGTATCAACTTTTGTGCAATGAATCCCGCCTCAACCCTTTCCCATTCAAAACATTATCCAGTTCACACCGGAAAAACTATTCTACTCTGAGTTAACATATGTAAGGAGTGAAGTGCCACCTACCTGGGGATGACACAACAGTGTCCTTTTTGTGACCTCCTCCGAAGGACTCCAACACATGCTGAAAAGCATAAGTGAGAAAATGGAAGTTTGGGATTATAATTGCAACATTATACTAATTTCCAAGGTAAGAGAAGAATCCTAGGGCTCACCAACAGATGAGCAAGTAGTTCACGGTCATGTTTAGGTCTAAAAATCACATTTGGATCTGCAAACAGATGGACTAAGTTATGGGAATTCAGAAAATTCAATATTCTGCATTAGGTCAGGATGTCATAATTACATGATATGAGTGAATGAGATTTGTATCCAAAGTCAAATACACGAAGTTCAACACAAAGCTGAACTGCCTGTAGGGTTTACACATGCCTATATATGCCGTCTGTGCTTGCAAGCACTGTGTATCATATTATTCACAATGTTAATTGTCACAGAAGACCCTATTGCGTTTTTAAAACAAAGCAAATCAGTCTACCTACAATTAGAGTGAATTTGGCTGGTGGTGAAATGTAGGAGTTATTTTAAAAAATGCAGCTACTTTGCACAAAAGTATGATGACAGCAAATGAATAATAACAAATGCTGTTGAAAATGTAGGAGGAATCTGTAATGTAATTATCAAAACTTAAATTTCATGTGCCTTGGCAAAGAGAAGAGGGAACTGTGAAGGAGGAAAATGCGAATACCAATAGCAGTACATTATTCCATAGAACTATTTTGGTGTATTCATTTCTTGGATATTCTGAGGCAAGAGTGCCTTCTTACAGATACTACAACTAAGGAGTCACAGTTTACCTTATGAAGCATCCAACAACAATAGGACAGAAGAGCACCATCACTGTCAGATCTCCAATATAAGTTTTCCACTAGCAATGCTGATATTCATGTGCTTGATAGGTCAGAAAATTAAGTATCTGCCCATTTCTGATTTCAGATCATTTTAAAATTCTTGGGAATATTTAATCATTGTGATTGACTTAATGGTCCTTGCCAAGTCACTTTCATCCTTGACTGGTACCCAAATGATCAATAAGCTTGATCATGCCAAAAGAGCAGGAAAGGGGAGAAAGAAAGAGAAAAAAAAAAAAAAAACAGCAGAAAAAACAGTGCAATAACGAGAAAGAATGAGGAAGAGAAAAGGAGAGAAGGAAAAGCACAAAGGGAGGAAGTAAATCAGAGTGAGAAGGCAAAAGAAGGAAAGAGAGAAAGAAGGGAAGAGAAGAAGAAGAAAGAAACGAATGAAGGAGAGAAGGAAGGAGGGAGGGAAAATCAAGAGAGAGTAGAACACGTATAAACATGAAATATAATTAGCGGGAGAGCTATGACATAGTTGCTATCACGGAAATGTGGTGGAACGACTGTCATAACTGGAATGTTGCCATGGAAGGCTACAGGCTCTTCAGGAGAGACAGGCGTGAGAGGAGGGGTGGAGGGGTAGCCCTCTATACTAGGGAAACCCTGGATACTGTCAAAGTCAAAATTGGTGATGACCAGATTGAGTGCCTATGGGTAAGGGTCCGAGGGGCAGTCAAGTTGGACCTCCTGGTTGGACTATGTTACAGACCACCTGACCAGGAGGAGGAGATGGATCTTCTATTGTTTAAACAGCTAGAGGCTACCTCTAGATCGGCTGCCCTTGTTCTTTTAGGAGACTTTAATCTTCCGGATATCTGCTGGGAACTTAACACTGCTGAGAGGAGGCAGTCCAGGAGGTTCTTAAAGTGTATTGAGGACTGCTTTCTGTCACAGCTGGTGAGTGAGCCTACCAGGGGTGAGGCTCTCCTTGACCTCCTGTTTACAAACAAAGAAGGGCTGGTGGGTGATTTTGTTGTCAGAGGCTGTCTGGGGTGTAGTGATCATGAGATAATTGAGTTTTCTGTAAACGATGTAACAAGAAAAGCCAGGAACAGAACATCGATGCTGGACTTTCAATGAGCAGATTTTGGATTATTTAAGGAACTAGTCAGGAAAGTACCCTGGGAAATAGCTCTTAGAGGCAAGGGGGTCCAGGAAGGCTGGATGCGCTTCAAGAATGAAATCTTGAAGTCGCAGGAGCGGGCTGTCCCCATGTGTTGTAAGAAGAGTCGTAGGGGCAGACAGTCGTCCTGGATGAGTAGGGAGCTTCTGAAGGAACTAAGTAAGAAAAAGAGGATGTATCGCTGTTGGAAAGAAGGGGACGTAAGCCAAGTCATGTTCAAAGGTGTTGTTAAGTCATGTAGGAAAAAAATCAGGGAAGCAAAAGCCCAGCTGGAACTCAAATTGGCCACTTCTGTTAAGGATAATAAGAAGAGTTTTTATAAATATATCAATGGTAGAAAGAAGGGCGGCAGTGACCTCCACTCCTTGTTGGAGGTGGAGGGAAATATAATAACCAAAGATGCAGAGAAGGCTGAGTTACTTAATGCCTGCTTTGCCTCAGTTTTCAACAGTAAGGATGTCAGCTCGCTTGACAGTTGACCCTCTGAAGTGGTTGATGGGGGCAGGGTGAAATATGGCCCTCCTGCAATCCATGAGGAGAAAGTTAGAGACCTGCTGAGCCACTTGGACCCTCATAAGTCTATGGGGCCAGATGGGATCCATCCTAGGGTGATGAGAGAGCTGGCGGATGAGCTTGCTAAGCCGCTTTCCATCATCTTTCAGCAGTCCTGGCTCACTGAAGAGGTCCCGGAAGACTGGAAGTTGGTCAATGTGACGCCCATCCACAAGAAGGGCCGTAAGGATGATCCAGGTAATTACAGACCTGTCAGCCTGACCTTGGTCCCAGGTAAAATCATGGAGCAGATAATCCTGGGTGCAATCATGAGGCACCTGCAGAACGGCCAAGAGATCAGGCCCAGCCAGCATGGGTTTAGGAGGGGTAGGTCCTGCCTGACCAACCTGATCTCCTTTTATGACCATGTGACTCGCCTGGTGGATGCAAGGAAGGCTGTGGATGTGGTATACCTGGACTTTAGCAAGGCCTTTGACACTGTCTCCCACAGTAGACTCCTAGGGAAGCTGGCAGCCCGTGGCTTAGATGGGAGCACTTTGTGCTGGGTTAGGAATTGGCTGGATGGCTGAGCCCAGAGAGTGGTGGTGAATGATGTCTCATCCAGTTGGCGGCTGGTAACCAGTGGTTTTCCCCAGGGATCAGTATTGGATCCCGTCCTGTTTAATATCTTTGTTGATGATCTGGATGAGGGGATTGAGTCCATCATCAGCAAGTTTGTAGATGATACCAAGCTGGGAGGAAAGGTTGATCTGTTGGAGGGCAGGATGGCCCTACAGAGGGACCTGGAGAGATGGACTGATTCTAATGGGATGATGTTTAATAAGTCCAAATGTCGGGTACTTCATTTTGGACACAAGAATCCCATGCAGAGCTATAGACTGGGGACAGAGTGGCTGGAGAGTAGTCAGGCAGAAAAGGGACCTGGGAGTACTGGTTGACAGGAAGCTCAACATGAGCCAGCAGTGTGCCCAGGTGGCCAAGAAGGCCAATGGCATTCTGGCCTGCATCAGGAATAGTGTGGCGAGCAGGACCAGAGAAGTTATTGTCCCCCTGTACTCGGCACTGGTCAGGCCTCATCTTGAATATTGTGTACGGTTCTGGGCCCCACAGTTTGGGAAAGATGTCAGGATGCTGGAGCGTTTTCAGAGGACAACGAAGATGGTGAGGGGGCTGGAGCACAAGCCCTGCGAGGAGCGACTGAGGGAGTTGGGGCTGTTTAGTCGGAAGAAGAGAAGGCTCAGGGGAGACCTCATTGCTCTCTACAACTACCTAAAAGGAGGTTGTAGTCGGGCAGGGGTTGGTCTCTTCTCTCGGGTGACCAGTGACAGAACTAGAGGGCATGGACTCAAGCTTTGTCAGGGAAAGTTTAGACTTGATGTTAGGAAAAAGTTCTTCACTGAAAGGGTGATTGGCCATCGGAATGCGCTGCCCAGGGAGGTGGTGGCGTCGCCAACCCTGGAGGTGTTTAAAGGGAGACTGGATGAGGCACTGAGTGCCAAGGTTTAGATGATGGGTTGGTGTTAGTGTTGGTTTATAGGTTGGACTTGATGATCTCAGAGGTCCTTTCCAACCTTATGATACTGTGATACTGTGATATAGCATAATTTGCTGCTTGAACCCAGAATTACTCAAAGGGTCATGCAATGCTAGTTAACAAAACAACTACAATAAAAACCCAATATCACAGTGGCTGAGGGTTGGAGAACTCAAGACAAATCTCTAGCATTAACACTACAAAATATGCCTAAAAGTTGCCTTAATAGTTGAAACACTAGTTTTAAATGCATGTAAATTACTTGGAAACTGAAGAAACTTTGAAAATTAGTAGGAATTTGGCCACAAAATTTCCTTGGGTATCCCATTTTACCTGCAAGCACTTCTTTGTTTATGTTTAACATGCAACTCATGAGTCAAAATTTCATTTTCTGAATCAATACATATAACTCACAATGAAAATCTTAGCAGATATCAAACAGACATGACTCCTAACAGCATCAGAATAAGCCTTCTAAACAAATATGGAAGTACTCAGCAATACAATGCATGAATTAGAAATAATAGTAAGTCTAGGTCTATCCTCCGTAACTGATAATGTATTTACCCCAAGGAGAGTTGCGTTCCACAGCTGGAAAGAGTTCTTAGAGGAGTAAGGGCAGAACTTTATTCCAAACACATAAAAAAAAAGCTGAATACTAAAAGTGAGATCATTTGTGCTATTCTGAAACCGTCTTCCTTCAGCTTTGAATTGTTCTTGTAAAACGGATTCCAGTTAAATGCATACATACAGGCATAAATGTAAATACGTGTATAAAGAGAGATATATTGGAAGTCTTTTAACAAATACAGTATGCAAGTTCCAAATAGAGTGTTTTTCACCCATCCTGTATTACCTAAAACAGGAATAACTGAAATTTTGTCAAAAAGTTGACCCTAACGTGGCACTGCCCTAAACACCAGCACAAGGCTCGTATCACATTCTGGAGCTGCTACCGAGAAAGCAAACACATCCACCAAGTTTCAATTACAAGAGTCACACTCCAAGACTTATGTGTCTGCAAGAGAGGGCTGTAGACAGTACACAAGGCAGTGAAATATATACTTTCGCTTCTTCCTATTTGCTTCTTCCTAGTAAATATACCTGTATGGATCTGATGGGGCTGGTTAGTAGCAGCACTTGCAGCTAAAGATATTCGTTCCTCACACCAGATACACTCAGTCTTACAACTATGGAGATAGTCTAGCCAGCCACATGCAGAGCCGCGCTGCCAAATGCTGCTGTCCTCACTAAGACAGGGCAAAGTTGTGAGTAAAGGTGAAAGGAAGGAACATACTGCTCACCCCTACACCCAAATGGGAGCAGACTCGCAGCCATGCAAACTTTATCTTTCACATTCTGCTTTAGGGGTAAAGGATGAATCATTACCTTTCCTGACTCCTTCAATAATATTTTCTATATTTCCCTGGTAATACTACATATAATTTAAATATACATACATATATGTTCACACAAATTCATATATGCACTCACACATATAGAAAGCACATCACATCCACATCCCTGCTTAAAATAGTTTCTAAGCAAGACACACCTTTCCACAAATGCACTCCATGCACACCCAGAAACCACACGCAATGTTCAACATGGTGAAATGAAAAAACCCTTGTAGACACACACACAAAGTTCTATGCTTTGTGACTGTCTGACAAAATTTCCCAGCTCACACATTCATGTACATTGGCACTTCAGATTATATTCATGCACTCACACATTCATGTATATGCGCATATATGGACATACAAATGTCCATGTAAAAACATACACACGCAAGCCTGTATGAATTAACATATACACACACTTTCAAGACAAAACTATTCAAAGAGGCACATACATTAACATGTGCAAGAATACCTGCACACACGCACACACAGAAAATACATGCACACACAGACACACAGAAATAGAGCCACATGCCCACAAACACACCGAAGTATGCACACATATACACGCAGAAATTGTGTACACGCACATGCACTCACCTGCACAGTATCACATACAGCATACAGACACACACAAGCAACTGCACTCACACACATGTACATATAAGTGCACACACAGAAATACAAAGACACATGCTCACACACATATGCCACACATACCTGCATGCACATGGGCACCCACATTCAACATGACAGCACACAAACACACCCACACAGGCACACAATTGCTTACACGCATACATGTAAACACTCACAGGCACAAACACACACTCACCCAAACACACACTCCCCCCCCTAAAAATAACCACAATACACGAACTGACATGAGCAGGCCCTCACAAAGGCATTCGCACCTTAGCGACAGTTACATACACATGTAACATACACGCACCCTTACACAAAATGTACCACCACTCCCACAAACCTCGAACACCCCCGCACATCCATTCACCCGCACACCCCCGCTCCGCAGGTGTGATTCGCTCGCCCTCTCCGCACGCTCCCTCCAGCGGAGGGAACCACTTCCCCGCGCACCTTGCGCGGCAGCTGCGCCGGGCAGTGAAGGGAAGCCGAAAGCGCGGCTCACGAGCCGCTTCCCGCAGCCCCCTCCCTGCTCCGCCAGGGCTCCCCCCGCGCAGCGCCGCGCAAGCTCCCCCTGCTCCCCCCAAGTTCCCCGCCCCCGCGGAGCGGCGCGGCGGTGCTTTGCGGCCGCTAGGTGGCGCCAGCGCTCTTCCTGGCGTAGCTGCGACCGCATCGCCCCGGCGCCCCGCAGCCCCGGCCCGGTCCCCCGGGAGCTGCCAGCCCCCCTCGCCCGCGGTGGCAAAGAGCCCCCTCAGCTACGGGGACGGCTGTGGCCGCGCTCTTCGGGGAGCGGAGCTGTGTTCGCCGCGCTCCTGCCTGCCGTCTCTCCGCGCCCGCGGAGACCAGCCTGTAATTAATGGCTCCGCGCAGACCAATTAGCCCCGCAAATTCCCACGGAGACGCAGATGCTCCTGTGCAAGATGTGTGCCCGAAGGCGCGCGTGTGTGTGTGTGTGAGAACGTGTGCCGGTGGCCACGATGGTAGCCCCTGAGCATCGCACGTGAATTCTTAATAACGAGGCACGGATCGGTTTTGCGAGTGGCGCCCGGATGGATGAGCCCCGCCGAATTAGCTGCCCGAGGCTCCTCCGGCAAGCTGTGGAGACCTCGCTACTGTATTATTTCTCTAGCCGTTTTCCTAGGCAGAATTGATTCTCTTGGGGGAACAGGGGGGCGGGGGGAGAATCTCAATTGCAAATACTGTTTGGAGTTTATTGGAGAGAGTGAGATTTTCAGATGCTCTTCCATGACTCCTTGTGGATGCTGTAACGAGGCAGAATTGTGGTGCGTTTCGGTTGTGCAGAGAGTTCGGGTAGCGGGGGGGGTTGGGGGGAAGGAAAAGACACGATCGAGAGTAGCTGAGACTTTGTGCCCCCGTTAGAGAGATGGTTGAGTCCTCGTCAAGGTTGCTGTGGTATCCCAGAAACACCATTCACTCCGAGCTGTGACCGCGCACCATCAACAGCAACAACTCCGCTGCGCCTGGCCGAGGAAAAGGAATTAGGAGCTCTCGAGAATAATATGAAAGGGATCTGCAGAGGGGAAATCCGTGCAAAGGAATCGAAATTAGCAGACTTTTGGGAAGGGGGATGTACTAAATGTGGCCGTCTGGACTTCATCCTGGTGAAGAAAATGGAGATTAAAAGTGGATTTACATTTTGGAACCTCGTCTTTTTATTGATGGTTTCGTGTGTGAAAGGTAGGGTAGTATTTGAGTGGTATATTTTTAGGGGTCTGTTTGCTTTCTGTCAGGGCGCTGCAACCTCTCACCTTATACCAATGTGTATTTAAATATATATTTATTTTTATTTTTATCTTGGGTACTTTGCAATTGAAAGATATATATATGATTGCTAAAGCGGGGAGGAAATGAGTTGATTCAGAGCTCTCTTCGGAGATAGGAAATGTATTTGCTTGCCAGCCTTGGCGTTCAATGCAGTGACTGAGCTGGGGCTCAATAAATATTCTTGCAGTATGCTCAAACGGAGACGTGAGTTGATTCATACAGCCTCTAACTCGTGTATTATTCCAGCAAATCCCACCGAATGACTTTTTTAAGTCATGATGATGATGGTAGTGTGTGGGGGGGTTACCCACATTTCTGGGTTTCTGTCGAGCAACGGGCTCTTTGCGGGAATGTCTGTATCGATACACTTATTAATTTAACCCATTGCGTGAGGAAAGTTACGGAGGAGCCGTCTCACAGCCCGAAATGCGCTACAGGCTTAGCTATTTGTATGCATGCAGGGCTCCTTTGCTGTCGAAAAGGTACGTTAGCGATTCAGCCTTGAAGGCATGGTCTGCCGCTGGATGCAAAGATCGACACCTCTTCTCTTCCCTCCTTTAGTCCTTTTCCCTGATGTGTGTGAGGTTATTGGGTGTGGGGGGTTTTGTCTCTTTTTCGGGGCAGGGACTGTTTTTCTTTCTTCCTGCTTGTGTGTTCATGAAAGGAGAGCAAAACGGAAACCTCTAGTTAGCGGCATAAATATCTCCACTAAGTCTGTGCATGCAGAGTTAGGGGAAATGCTACACACAGAGAAAAGAAGAAATATGTGGCTTGGATAATGTGCACCTCCAAAATTGCACAGGTATCGCTAAACGGTGAAGCACTGATCCTATCACGCGTGCCTTCAGTAAAGGATCTATTCTGTAACTCCCCACAGTCGGTTGCCTACCAGAAATAATCTCCCCTTGTTTGTGGCCAGTGATTAATATCTGATTAATCATCCTTTTATCCCCCTTCTCATCTTCATCCCTCCTCTCCGCTACACTCATACAATCTGAGAATATTTAGCAGACATTATCGATCCTCTCCGAGTTTTATACTTGGTTATCGCCTACAGAGGTTGCCTGCATGGGTGGGAAGGAAGAGGGGCGGGGGGGGGGGAGGGGGGAGGTGGAATTCAAAGGCGTGCCTTCCCAAGCTGGCTCTGCCTTGGATGAAACAGTTTATTGTAGAGCTTTGCAGCTGCTTGTGTGTCCCGTCTCTTCCCCCCCCCCCCCCCCCCCCCCCCCCCCCCCCGCCCATTTATATCCCGTCGAAAAGATAATTCGTGTTTCACGGGGGCGGGGGGGGAGGGGAGGGGAAGGGAAGGGAGAATTATTGAGGGCTGTTACCTCATCCCACGTTATCCTAAAACGGGGATCCGAGGGGAAGGGGCTTGCCTGCGACATTAATGTCTGTGTGTATTTCAGGCAGCTTCTCTCTGCGTCTATTGAAAGGCGCTGCCTTCTGCGCTTTGTCCCGTTCTGGAGAAGGTCTGCGACCAAGACCAAGCTTAGGGGTTCGGGGGAGGGGGGGGCGCATTTCTTTTCCCCGATTCAGCCTTCTGTCTTTAACGTATTCTTTGTGCCGAGTGCGATGATTTGCAAGCCGTGAGCTTGCTGCCTGCAAGGCGCGGTTCAGAGTCGCCGGGGCTGACGGGTGGCCCTGAAGCTGCTTTGTGAGCGCGAGTCGCGGGGCGGCAGCATCCCACAAAATTAACGACTGAGACGGTTCTCCCCGCGTCGCGATGGCCATGGGAGCTGCGCAAGTTTCCATAGCACCTGTTGAGAAGCCGCGTCGCTTGCCCTTGCGGGATGTATCGGGCGGGGGGAAACATCGCATACTGAGCGCAAATCTGGGATGAAGCACCTTAAACAGCTCAAGAAAAAGGACAAAAAAAAAAAAAAAAAAGGGAGGCCTTGTAAAACTGGCCCTTTCTCTTCCTGCCCACCTGCAGTCCCAAAAAGATGCTGTGAAGCAGTTTCCTCTGTATTGCCACGGCCTGAGCTTCCCCAGTGCTGATCTTGGCAGTTTCCATAGACTTCTCTTGGAGTGGGAGTTCATCCAAGCAACAGCGGATCCAGTAGGTCAGAATTTGCATCCTAGATGCAGGCTTCTTTAGGCAGCCAAGTTCCATAGAGCTGGCTTACACTCACTGCAGCACTGCATCTCTTCTGGGCATATATATTTAATAATCTCCCCACTCTGTGAATGAATACATTTTACCTTCGTTTACATTCCCATTGTGTCAGCATAGGCTTCTGCTCCCAGAAACCTTGGCAGAGGAAAACAATGAATGAATACCTGTCCATTTAAAACATTCCAAGTGTTGGGAGCAAAGTGATTCCCCAGATCCTGCATCTGCTCTATCACTGCCTGGCAAGGCCTTTTTACCACACCCCACCTCTACAAGATCTAGCCCATGTCTTTCCTGGTTACCTCTACTGAACAGTCAAACACCACATCATAACACCCAAACTGTTGCTGAGGTTCCTATCATCCAGATCACTTCCACAACTTTGCTTAATATCTGCCTCTCAGGCCCTTCCTACTTTAGTCATCGTCCTGTCGCCATTTCTCCAGTCTTGATCCACAGCTTCTCCATTTTTACAGTTGGAACTGACCCAGGGTGCTTAAAAAGACATGTTTATAACTGATTAATTATGTACTTCTTGTATATATCCATGTAGATAAAAAAAAATTCACATTTATCTATAAATTTATGCTGCTTTGGAACCTTGCAACAATACCAGGGAGCAGTTAGAAAAGGGAGAAGAAGGAGAAAATGGGAGGAAGGAAATTGTCAGAACTGCCGGGGAAGGGATGACAGAGCTAAAGTAAAGAGGAATTGTACCTTTTTCAGTGAAAATCTTTAACTGCTTACACAATATCCCATTATGCCACAGATCAATCTCCAACAAAACCTTGCTTGGATAGACATCTCTAAGATGTCTAAAAAAGCAAAGAAATTGCACTATTAGAAAAGTGAGAGAAGGCACTGAAGGTGTTAAAAGAAACTGACAAACAAACAACATACACAACGTTAGAAAATGCCAAGCAGGTTGTTCCTGGCCAGCTGCTGTGCTCTTCCCTTTAAATGCGCAAAACAACTAGGAAAGATCCTTCCCCTTCTTCCCCATGACCCCGAGGAGAAAGGAGAAGCACCATTTAGGCACAGGAGATACAAAACAAGCTTGGAGACCAGCAAGTGGAAACCTCCACTGTCCAACTCCCTTACAGAAAGGGGGGGAGAGGAGATTAAAAAAAAAAAAAAAAAAAGAAATCCGTAGTGGTTCTTTTATATGCAAAAATGAAACAAGCAGCATCGGTGAGCTGTGCCTCTTGAGATTTAAGAGAGAAATCACTTATACTTGTATCCCTTTGGTTTGGCACCTCCCTCCTCCAACTAAGAAATTTAGAAAATGCTTGTGATCTGTTTATGGAAGCAAACCACAGAGGAAATCAGGCAAAATGACCAGAGACTACAAGACTCCTCCATCTCTTCTCTTTAGCTGTCGCTCCAAGATAGAGAGATCACCAAGGTCTGCTCTTTTGTCTGCCTGGCTAAAATGAAACGTTGCCTCGTCTGTTGTTCTTCTGTTGCCCTGTTGCAGTTATGACAAGCGGAACAAGGGCAGTTTTCAAAATAAATGGGAGATGAAGCAGTGAGATTTTAAACTGCTCATTGACAGAAGTGATGATTAAATGGAAAGCATTTCCATTTGCAGTGATGGGTACCTTGCATATGGGAATATTTAGCAGGGACAAAGGGCGCCCTGCTTTCAGCCACCTCTGCAGTCTCCCTTCTCCTCAATTCCCGTCTCAACCCCGCTCCCTTCAGGGTCTACCAGACTCTCCCCACCGCTACCTTCCCAGTCACTTGACTTATGGGATTACTGGGGGGTGGCTTTCCTCAGTGGGACACGGCTGGGCGCAGCGAGGTGCCCGTTCTGTCCCCGAAGCGCAAACGGTTGGGCGAGTTACAGCAGGTTCAGTTTTCCTCATTTCCAGCTGGTCGCTGCCACTGCTGCATCTTTGTGTGTGTGTTTGTGTACGCAGGCAGGGGTGCAGGGAGACATCTGACTGGAGAAGGGACAGCGTCTCCTTCCTTTTCAACTCCTCCGCACACGCTCTGCTCTTCTGCGCTTCCTCCTTCCCATAGGCTCCCGCAGATAACACAGGGCTTCGGCTCAGTGGACTGCACACAGTACCAAAACGATTTTTTTCAGCCTGCAAAGTTACACACACCCACTCTTCCCCTTCGCTTCTGGGCTCCGTGGCTTAGCGCGCGGCTCCTCCTCCTCCTCTGCAAGGTAGAAATGAAGAAACGAATAAGCTCTCTCAGCAGCACCAGCAGGGACCGCTCCTCCCCTCCCCTGGCCGCTGACGTTAGGGACCCGCAGAGCGCACAGAGGAAGGTCGCGTTTACATTGTCAGGAGCAGCTGTCTCCAGGTTCCGCCCGCGCCTGGCACCGGCAGCCACGGGCACCGACACCAGTACCGACAGCGGCAGCGGCCTCCGCAAGAGGCGGCCGCACACACAGGCAGTCCATCTTAGTGTACTCTTCCGTCGTATGGCATTGCTTCCTTTTGCTCGGTGACTCCTACAAGTTTTTTGTTGGCAGGTCTGAGGGAGGATTGGGGTGTTTTCTTTGATTTTTAACGTGTAGAAATAGCCCCCACTCCCTGAGCACAATGAGCTGCTTGGGACTGCGGGCAACCACACAGGCTGAAAAGAGGCAGGTTTTGTCTTCGCCTCTGTTACAGCTCCTCAAATGGCAAGCACCAGTCCACGACACCTAAAGAGCTCCATGGATGTGCTTTCAATTCTCTTTTTTTTCCAACCCCCCTGTGCAGTAAACATAGAAGAAGCTTAAAATCTACCCGGGTTTTTTTCACTTGTGTGTTTGTGGTATTTTTTTATTTGTTTTTGAGGAACAAGTCAAGTAGGATGTATTGCCTGGCAAGCTTAGTGCCCTTTGTCTCCAACGGTGACTATTAGCAGCAGTCCAGGGAAATACATGAGCAAGTACAGAGTGACAAACAAGCACATCCTCCTGGCTTTCAACAGCCAGCAGTTTGAGTCTCCCAAGTTAGAGGCTGCTTTTGGAACATCATATTTTAAGAGATATGGACTGGCCTTTGCTCATTTGTCTGTTTTCTCTCGTTCTCCTGACCATGCCTCGCCTTGCCTTGCCTTCCTTTCCCTTCTGTTCAAAAGCAGTGAATAGAATGAAAGCTTGTAATAAAATTGACTGTTACACCCAGTGTTGTTGAAGTGCTACATAGATCAACCCCAAATATTTGAGATTCGTAACCACTGTATGTATATAGATCTAAAAGCACAACATTGTTTAGAGAAATTCTTAAAGATTTTGAAGTATCTTGTAGGAATGGCTACATTTGCATGACTGTAACGCCCTTTCGGAGTAAAGGTTGTGAAGAGCATCATAGCCTTGTGTGTCTGTGTTTTTAAAAACATGTGGCTTAGACACTGTGATTTTCAGAGGTGTTGAGCATTTCTGATTATAGCTGGCTCCATTAAGAGCTTGGGAACTAGATAGCACCTGTGAAGCAAGGCCAAGTCAATTCATCAGTATGGTGTTGGGACAGAGATAGACAAAGTTAAGTCAAAAGAAGACACCTATAAAATAACTTGCAATTATATCAAAAATATTATTTCTATGCAATAAATTGGAACTGGTTGGAACAGGAGAAGTTTTATGATCTGCTGTAAAAATTGGGTTTTTTTTCCTTCTCCACTAATAGAAAACTTCAGTGACCAAATTGTTGCTGCTGAATATTGGAAAAGACTGACAAGGGATTCCACTGGCACTGGTGCTGTTGTAGAATGGTGATGTCAAAGAGCAAAACGAGATGCAAACATCACAGAGACAGAGAGATGGACTTCCTATTTTCCCTTGGATTCTACAAAATGTGTCATAGCATCATGTATCATAGAAATAATGTAAATAACAGTAAATAATTTAACTATGGAAAGATTCATGGGGTGATGAATTCTCACCTCCTGAGGCCTGTAAGTGGCGCAGATTATCTTTGCAGTTAGGACTGAAGGAATCTGGAGGCTCGAGGCAGAAATGACTGAGTAATTACTTGGCTTAAACTTATGATGATCACTAGTCAGGACTCTAGATTCTACAGAATATCATAGATTATTTTAAAAAATAAAATAGAAAAGGCAAAAAAAAATTCATGTAGGTTAAAAGAGGGTTAGATTTGTACAGATTCTGTTACTCACTTGCTGCAAAACTGACTTTGAGCACTTCAATGAAATCCAGAGTTTGCTGTGTATATGTATTATGAAAGGTACTATTCGAGATTGCTCCATTTGGGGCCTCTTGTATTGGTCACCTCTTTGAAATCCATTGACTGCTGAGTTAATGCACATAATTAGCCCTGTAATTATTAAGAAGTCATTTATTAAAAAATGTAGTACACAACACAATAAGCATTGATCATTCTTAAAGTATTCGCACATACTTGTGAAGATATAGCTGTACTTTACTACAGTCTGAGATTTTTTTCTGAAGAACTTTTTCTTCATTCTTAGAAGTGTTGTTTTTTTTTCATTATTCAGCCACTACATGATGTCCTGTAGGTGAACATTCTCTGGCCAAACTGATTTGGATATATTTAGTTGATTTTTTTTCTCATCTGCCTCCTCCGTGCTTTCTTTGCACAAAGTTTGCTTGCACTATCTCTTCTGTACTGTACTTTTTCATGCTTTAAACTCACAGACTGCTTGGAGCTAGGAACTTTTTTTTGTGTGGCACACTTGGATAACTGCATTTTTTGAGAAGCGCTGTCATTGATTTTTTCCTGTTTGTACATCTCTTATTTTAAATATGCCAATTATATACTTGAATATCTGTATTTTACAGCATCAGCGCATTTCTTTCTTTCTGATTTAATATTATTTTTCTATCTCATTTATGTTGATGGCTCAATTAGTGTTTCTAACGTTCTTATTTCGTGTTGATTGATGGCTTCTCCAGTGCTTTTTACTGAGAATTGTACTTTTGAACAAGAGTGATCATCCATTCAATTATAACCTTATTTATCGGTAGATTATTTTAGAGTTTGTCTGCAGTGAAATGAGAAGATTTGTCATTGACTTTTAGCAGAACAGAGCAGATTGTGATAATAAATAAAATACTTCCTTTCAATACAGAGGACTTTATTTAGGATGTGGCAGCTCTACAAAATTTTTCATATCATGCAGAGGACTTTATTTAGGATGTGGCAGCTCTACAAAATTTTTCATATCATGCATAGGACTTCACTGATGAAACTGAAAAAATGAACAGTTGAATTCCATCGGATTCATTTTAGCGAGTACCCTAAAATGGTGTTAGAGCTAGTGGGCTAAGTAGTTGACGCTCTCAAAAACCTCACAGGCTTGGGTCCATTTACATTCACTGTCTTATGATGGTAGTTAAGAGAGTCCTAAAAACAATGTTTCAGACTTCAAGATTACTATCAGGTTTTATTACAGTTTTTGAATCCTATTCTAACTTATTCATTTATAAAGATAGTGGGAGAAAGACTAGAGTTGCAAGATAAGCAGGAATTCTAAAATCCATTTTAAAGCCTGAAATAAATAATTTCAAAACTTCAGAAAGCAATGAATCAACTGGTTGTTAACCAGCCACATTTTTTTAACTGTAATTTGGTCTAGAAGTTGGCAGAAGCACATGAGAAACCCTGAGAGTTTTAAGTTTCTGGCTGATCTCTAAATCAAAACCAGCTGAGCAGATTTAAATATTTTGTGTAAACAAATTTACATCCAGGCAGCTAATCTGCATGCCAGCTTTCAGTTTGACATTTTGAAATGATGGGAAATGCTAAGCCCTTAATACTAAATCGAGTTCATAATGGAAATGCTGGCAGACCCATAATTACCTGTATTGTGATTCTGCTGAGAGCTTCTTTATCTGTCTAATCTTTCACAATGGATTTAAATATATAAATTCTTGAAAGGAAGAAAAAAGGAACTTTATCTTGGAAATACTAAACTCTTGCCGTGTTATATTTTCTTCCAGATGTCCACTTGTGGAGGAGGCAATAACAAAAAAAAAATATTTGAAAAAAGATGTATCACTTTCTGTGGAACTGTAAAAGCAGCCAGTGGTGCTTAAAAGTTTAAGTTAACCTTCATTTTTCAATCTTTTTGAGCCATCTTTTTGGTAAGATATGAGCAACCAGATCCAATAAACTGGTTTTTTATGTGACAATGAGGAATTATCATAGAAGAAATATGTCATTGACTCGATACAGCAAAAAAATGCCAACCAACAACAAATATAGAAATTAATATTTCGTTGTCCTAATACTGGCCACATGTGCTAAATGTGGTAACTGGGGAGAGGAAGAAATAGACGATGATATATTGAAAACTTCCTCAGAAAATGAAGTGGAATAATAGGAAAAAGGAGAGAAAGGTAGTTATCTGGAATCTATAAATCTGGCAACTTTAGAATAGAGTGTTGAAGTTTTTAGGGAAAAGCTTTTTCTTAGTGCCTTTCTTATTCCCCCCATGAAAATATTTCCCAGTCTCTCCAGGCTACAACCACGTGAAAATCTAGACAGCATTTGCTGTGCAGAGGTGGCTTAGAATGAATGATTCAGACATGATGATTCAGGCGTACCAGCCGTACCCCATCTCCACACATACTCTGTGCCTTGGCCAGGGTGCGCGGATGTCTGCAGAGCAACTGTCATGCATCACAGTAGTCCTTCATTGAAACAAAACATCCTCTAGCATTTTTGACCTCTGTGGTTTGCTGCAAGAATGAAATCTATTTCTCCAAATCTTCCACAGGAAGAACTGTAAAGCTTAAAGAAAATAACCTGAGGGAAAACAAGGGAATATATCCAGCTGATACCTTCTTTCCAAATTGCAGCCTTCTCCAAAAAGAGTGCTGGACTTTTAATTTCTACTCATAAAGCAGCTGCATCTGTTCCAAAATCAGCTATTTATTCTGTATCTTCTTTAACACCACTCTGTTCTTCTTGATATTAGGACTCAAGGTAGTGATCAAAATATGGGTACACGAGGGTTTTCTATAGGGGATTAAGCTGTACTTTGTCTACTCTCAGTACTGTTTCTTGTTGTGCCTAATATTCAGGAAAGGTGGGCTTAATTGCTGTGGAACACACAGTCCATGATTCCAAACATGACAACTCTGAGATCAAAACTTTGCATTCCAAGTTCAGCATCATGCAGGTAATATTTTGGATATATTTTTCCTGTAGGCATATTAATCTCTAAAACTCACCTACTGATGCATTTGTACACCCATTCATTTTGTGGGGACATTCTGGACTTCCTTGTAATCGCAGTTTCACAGAGATGCCTAAATGAAGTAAGAAGGCAAGCCTGTTAGTGAAGTTTCCAGTGTGCCTCTTGAGGCAGCCCACAGAAATACCAGCCTTTTGCACTTTAATGCTGGTGGAATTAAATTCTGTCATACATGAAACATGTGGAACATAGGACTTAACATACATTTCTGAACTCCAGTCTTCTATCTCCTATTTTATGGTTTAGCCATTGAGAGAAGACTAAGAATCTATCTCAACTCTGCAACATCTGACTTTTAAGCAACATACTTCGCTAGATAAAGCCCCCAAACCGTTGGAGGACTGTCTGTATATGTTGCCTTTTCCACTATACTGAAGAGCCGTAAATATTGTGGACTGAATCAGAGAATTTATTCGTGGTATATTTGTAGCAGGATGAGTTTAGTACTTGAATAGGAGACTAAAAATGTATTTTTGGAGTTGCACGGAATGGTGCTGATCCTGTTAACCACTTTTCTTTCTGAGATTTGAACTGAGATTCCAAGCAAAGTGTTAGAGATACTGAGCTGTTTCAGTTGCCATATTTCAGATGAAATGTTGCTAGAATGTCTGGTCCTGAAAGATTACATGGTATTTTTCACAGAATATTGTTATTAGCCTTCATCTGCTGGCTAACTTCCAGTTTGGATAATTACAGTCTGCTATCTAAATTCTCTAAGTAGAGTATGTTAAATAACCTTCTATACTTCCTTTCCTAATCTTCTGAGAGGCATTTTTGTGATTTATTAAATAATAGTTCTGCTTAATCTAAAAGGCAACTGCTTCCAAATCCTAGGGGAAAATGACTGCTTTAGAAGGTGTGTTGACTAATCAGTGCTCAGTGATAAATTACACAGATGCATTGGTGGTGCTTGCCATGTAGGAATAGTCCCTTAGCACTGTACAAAAGCAAAAGAAAACTGCTTCCTTATCAAGATAGCTGCAATTTAATTTAGACTCGATGGAAACATTTTAGATAAACAATACAATATGTTCTACACAAGGAGACAAGTATGAGCCTGGAGAAATGTACATAGAAAGTTTTGGGAAAGTTACAAGATTTTGAAGGTTTAAATAAAGATTTCTTATTCAAGATGAGTGATAAGTACACACAACTGTAGTACACAAGAGAATGTAGAAAAGTGTAAATTTGTGCAAAACTTCAAATTTGTCTTAGGCTTGGAAAAAAATCAAAGAGAAAGAAGTCATCAGAAGGAAGGGGAAGGGAAGGGAAAGGGAAAGGGAAAGGGAAAGGGAAAGGGAAAGGGAAAGGGAAAGGGAAAGGGAAAGGGAAAGGGAAAGGGAAAGGGAAAGGGAAAGGGAAAGGGAAAGGGAAAGGGAAAGGGAAGAGAGAAATGAAAAAAAGAAAAGAATGTAGGTTCAGTATTAGTGATATTATTGTTCAAAGTGTTTTTAACTCTCCTAATTATTGTACTAGTTTAAGGATAACTTATTGTGCATTAGAGCATCATTCCTCCAAAACTGGTGCTTATTCTCCTCTCTCTGCCCCATGGTAAGTAGCAATATTTACCAAAGTGAGAAAGACATCGGAGACAAAGGGACTGCAGAGAAGTGCTCTGCCTCAAAAGATGCTCTAATGTTCAGTATCTCCGTCTTTCCTCTATGCTCATTAATACAGTTGTGTTAAACTTGAAGAAACATTCTCCTGTACAATTTCTTCCAGTCTTATTTACCTTCCGCAGAATACTCGCTGTCAAGCTAGAAGAAGATTTTTGCTCTGCATGAAGAAAGGACAGCAGGGTTGACTTTTTGCTGAAGATTGTTCCACCATATATTTTGCAAACTCTGTACAGGCTCACAGGAAAGATTTATTTTTGTAGGCTTTACACAGAACAATTCAATGTACTTAATGCAAGCTCATAACAATTCTACAGCTGCAGGTACTTTTACGTATTATTTTAGTACAGGATAAAAACATCATAATACTCACATACTTATGCCTGCTTAAACTGCATCTAAGTTCAGTTCTATCTGTTTGGAAAAGCACGCTACTAAGAGCATTTTGTATAATATTATGTGTAAATTAGATATTCATAAAGCTGATTTATGTCTGAATTGAATGGAAGCAGGGTTTGTGTTTATAGCCCTTTGAGAAATCATTTAAATCTGATTTAAGAAAACTGTTGTTACAGTACAGATGTGTGTCTTCATTGCAATTTCAAGGCTCGAGGATTTCTGTATTTCTCTGATGTTGCAGAGGAACAGAGACCCTTTTTGCCAGGTTATCCTTATGACTTACTATAGCATTAACTGCTGTTTTGGGATCTCCTCCATACAGAATTTTCATTCACTGAGTTTCTTGTTTGAATACAAAATTAATAAATATGAGTGTAATACAGTACCAAACCAAGTAACTGTTTTTTTTCAGATAATGATCAGGAGAAAAACAGAATAAATTAATTTCCCTGTTAATTTCTCTGTTAAACATCTTCATCATTTATGGGTTAGTAAAACCTGAGATATTTTGATTTGCAATTGGCCACTAGTTGCCCCAAAAACTAAGGATATACATTTTAGTTCAAAATGCACTTTGAAGTCCTCAGTACTTAACAGTTGTGTAAGAAATTGGCTTCAAGGGAATTGCTACTGTCCTTTGCTAGAGAAAAATAAAAATAAAATCTTAGTTAGTGGGTCAACTATCATCTGCTTTAATTATTTTGAACAGAGAGAAATAATGAATAATTATTCATGAAACCCTATTTACATGCCCTTTCTGTGGTTATTACTGCAAGATTTCTTTTCAGTTGCAGAAAACGTAAAAAAGAGCATGTAATATCATCTCATATCTGCACATTAAGAAACAACAGTGGCTTGTTTTATTACTGTACTGAGATGATGAGTGGGTCCAAATCCAGTGCAGACAGCACAAAAATTATAAAGCTTAAGATCAAACTATGTTGAAGGATTCATTCCCCAGCTTCCAACTATTTCTTCATTCTTACCATTTTTTTTTCACTAATACATGCTTTTAAGGGGGCCAACTAAGTTTCTGTGAATTAGGTTTTTCACTAGAAAAAAGAAAATTGTCTTCAGAGAAGCTCTCAGATAGTGCTTGGTTTCTGCTAGGTTCAATGAGATTTAGGTGTACATCTTACTGATTTTCCGGTACTGTGGCTATGAATCTGTTATTGTACTATTTGGGAATGAGACTACAATATTTTCAAAATTGTAGGAATAAGAGATCTTTAGTACCTGGAGGAGATACTTTTTCTGATAATTATTCTACTTTCCCATTTGTATGATTTTTCATTTTGCATTTACACATGAGTTCTGAGTTTCAGCTTAGTGATATGTCATGTTTTGCATCTTAAGCCATACATTTCCCTGCTGTCTAGTGGAGTGAATAATATAACTTAAAATGGTGAAAGATACGAAAATCTAAAACCACAGCTGAATGACTGTGTCAACATTTCCATTTAGACCCGTACATCTGCTCAGCGTCTGGTCCTTCTGAGCTTGCTGACCCTCTGTGTTAGCTTCTGAAACTTTCTTCGTGTCCATTCATGCAGTTCATGGAATGCCACAATACGACCAAACTTACATGGCTACAAGTGTTGAAATAATTTACTTCCTACAATTCATCAGCACGTCTCAGCTGAGAGACAACAGGTTTGCTTTTACACAAAATAAACGCATCAGCAAATATGTTTCCTTTCCTCTTTTAGTTACTGTCAGCTGTGAACTCCATCCTTTGTAATAGCGCGTTTTTCTTTTTTTCTTATTTCTCTCCATTCCTTAAAAAAGTTGCACTTTCAAAAAATGGAAGAAAAAAGGGAAGATTACCCCAGTGCCTCTCATTCCACAAATATCAAAGATTCAGATATGAATTTGAGAAAATAGATTATAGATTTACCAAAATTATAAGAAAAAGTAATCATTACATATTTCTTCATTTTGAGAAAAAAATTACAGTAGGATACTAGTTAACTGCATCTAAATTAAGGAACCTAGTTTTGCCTCTGAAATATTACTTCTCCTAGAGACGATTCAAATACCTGGATAGAAGAACTGCTTATGCAATCCCACTGAAATCTCTTTCTGTTACAGTTTCCATTAAAATCCTTGTGGTAGGTTTTGGGAGTTTGGTTATTTTGATTTTATGTGAGAAGAGAGTTATACATTCTTTTTATTTCAGTATAGCTCTGAGCTTTCACAAGCAATGGATGCCTTTTCCTGTTGGGAGTGAGAACAGGAGAAATGAACCAAATGATCCTTTAGTGTGCATTGGGACAACATGGCCTGACTCCAGAGACATTGCTCCACAGAGACAGTTTGAATTTCAGTTTGTAATACACTTTGTAATCCTTTGCTACTTCATGCAAACTTACTTAAATAGCAAGCCATACAATTCTTTTAGGTGTCCTCTTGTTTTTTTTCCTCAGCTGGGAGGTTTATCTGTTGGTGAGCCAGCCTAGCTGCTCACCTGTACAAAGTGGACTTGCAGGGAATGCTGGATCCTCCTCTGCAGAGCACAAAGCAGCCATGGAGAGTGGAGCATCCTCTGTGCTAAGTAGGCCATTTCCCACCATATTATAACAATTTCACACTATGTTACATTGTGAGCCTTCAATGATCAAATGTCCCCTTTGAACATTCAGAGGTTTCCTATTATGCTTCTCACTGTTACTGCTTTTTACATTGCCTTGTGGCAAATTAGTGGAATACACTGTAAGAAAAGAAAGATCATTAGCATCTTATTTGCATACAAACATCATATTATTTCCAAATTATCCTCTTTATGCTCCTCATTTTCCTAGGATATTTTCTGCAGCCTATATGAAGTTTATGCATACTATCTGTATTCTCCTATTAATGTTTTGTTATATAATATAACAGATTTTTTCCTTCCTTTTATTCCCTCCCTGAATATAAACTAAATTATGCAATAGTAAGAACATCATCAGTACTTCACTATTAAATCTTTACTAATTTATTCCAAGCTAGTGAGAAAAGTTAGGACAAAATGGTGCAAACTTTCAGCAAAAATGCAACTCTCCACTTTCTCACTGCATAGAAAATGTTTGAGTATGGCTTCACTTTGCCTAAAATTTATAGCAAATTACAATTCCTCTGGGAACAGCCCCTGTGCTTCCCCCTCCACTAGAGAAGAACAAGAAAATCCAGTCATGTTGAAGGCTAGTTTCGCTAACAGGCAGCTTCCCTACTCTTTTATGTTCATGGATCTCTTTGGCACATGCCCATTACTGTATTGTACTTGCATTGTATGAAATCATTTGTACTTTGAGGGACATATGAATGAAAAGGGAATGGGAGGTGATTTTTCTGAGCGGAACATAATGAAAAAAAGCTAAACTACGTACAGTTACAAGCGCCTTCGTTACTGACAATGTCTGAACTGCAGACATGCTGAGACATAATGGGGAATCGCAGCTTCAGGGAGCCATCTGTAGATCTCAATGCAAAGTCATTCAACCCAGAGTAGTTAAAGCAGAAGGAGGTCTATTTTAATATTTTTCCAGCTGGAAAAAGACTTTCTAAGGAAGTTTACAGCAGAATAAATAGATTTCCACCCTACCTCAGTTCAGCCTTATCTTGACCAACATTCTTTAGGATGGCCCTATTTTCATGCAGTATATAGCATTAACATTATACCTCTAATAGAGAAAATGTTAATGTATTTCCTGAATGACACTTTGACTGCAGCTTTTGAAATAAGGGAAATATGTAATTATGACATTTATTAACCTATATATTCTTGAGTTTACTACCTGAAAAATACCTCAGGTAGCCTGAGTTACCAGTGTTTATAATGAGAAGTATTGGAACTTTACTGTGTTAGCAGTGAGAAAAAGTTAAAGAATCTTTGAAGCAGATTCTTGTCTTTTGCTTCATACCTATACAACTCAGATTAGCAAGGACCTAAAATATGTACAGAAACAAAATGACATAATTTTTAATGAAAATGTTAATTGCCTCAAATATTCTACATAAGTACTCTAAAGTGAGTCATTAAAAAGCTGCGTGTTTAAAAGCTGCACATTATGCGGTGTCAGCTAGTAATATTGGCACTGTGTTAGTAAACAACATCTTCCACAGAATGCTAGTTTTCTAATAATCTCTGACACAGCTAACTTGTTCTTGAAGTATTTTCATAATGCTCTTTAGGCATAAAAAATATGATTTTCTTTTCTATTTAATGGATGTTGTATTTTCACAGAGCTTTCATTCTGTCTATGAGAATTTTAATTAGAATCATAGAATCATTGAATGGTTTGGATTGGAAGGGACCTTAAACACTATCGATTTCCAACCCCTCTGCCATGGGCTGGGACACCTCCCACCTGACCAGGCTGCTCAAGGCCCCATCTAGCCTGGCCTTGAACACTTCCAGGGAGGGAACATTCCCAGCTTCCCGGGGCAACCTGTGCCAGTGTCTTACCACCTTCATTGTGAAGAATCTCTTCCTAATGTCTAATCTAAGTCGTCCCCCTTCCAGATTAAATCCATTCCCTCTCATCTTATCACTACTTGCCCTTTTAAGAAATCCCTCCCCAGCTTTCCTGTAGGCCCCATTCAGGTACTGGAAGGCTGCTGTAATGTCTTCCTGGAGCCTTCTCTTCTCCAGACTGAACAGCCCCAACTCTCCCAGCCTCTCCTCATAGCAGAGGTGCTCCAGCACTCTGATCATCTTCGTGGCCCTCCTCTGGACCCATTCCAACAGTTCCATACCCTTCCTTTTTGGGGGATTCCAGAACTGCATGTAATATTCAGGTGTGGTCTCTAGAGAGCAGAGTAGAGGGTCAGAATCACCTCCATCGCCCTACTGGCCATTCTTCTTTTGATGCAGCCCAGGATATGGTTGGCCTTCTGGTCTGCGGGTGCACATTGCCAGCTCATGTTGAGCTTCTCATCAATCAGCACCCCCAAATCCTTCTCCATAGGGCTACTCTTAATGCCGTTGGTCTCTATCCTATATTGAAACCATGGATTGCTCTGACCCAGATATAGGACCTTGCACCTGGACTTGTCGAACTGCATGAGGTTGACACAGGCCCACTTCTCCAGCTTGTCCAGGTCTCTCTGGATGACATCCTGTCCTTCTGGTGTGACCGCTGCTCCACTCAGCTTGGTGCCATCAGTGAAGTCGATGAGGGTGCGCTCGATCTCACTGTCTGTATCATCAGTGAAAATATTAAATGATGCTAGTCCCAGTACAGAACCTTAAGGGACACCACTTGTCTCTGATCTCCATCTGGAGACTGAGCTGTTAATTTGTTCTTGTCTTTTCAGTATCTGTCAATACATTGGCTCTTGTGTACGTTTATATGTACGTGTAAAAGTGTTTTGTAGTAGCTAAAACTCAGGTCCAGTTTTCTCCATAGGTTCTTTTATCATTTTCAAAGTGATTTATTTGAAACTGGATTTTTGTGTTAAATTCACTTTCTTTCCTAATAACAGCTATCTTACTTTACCCATTTCTAGTTGAATTGTTTTATTCACATGCCAAGTGAGTTTTGGGATCACAGTCTTACTTTCAAATACAGACAATGCAACAATGACACAAAGATACTCTTACAGGAGTTCCTGGTCCAAAACTACACTAAGGGAATAGGAAATAATGGCAAAATACAGAGGTAGTATATGTGAAGCAGAACTAGTAGGAAGAAAAAAGAAGAGGAAAAATATTCCAAGAACAAATTTTAGAGGCAGTCGATGTACTTAAGATTATCTTCTATCACACAATTTGTTATTTCATCAGAATATTAAACCCATGCAAAATCTTCAGTCATTAGCAGTATCACGCATTAAACTCACATGTCTTTCAGTGCCACTTATAGACACTTCTTGATCTACCAGTCCTAAGTGTTTTAGGTAGACTTGACTGATTTTTGGTTACATTGATGGACTTTCTGCTTATCAAGCTTAACCTATTGTTTATCAGTGTCATACTTAAAATACTTTCTGTGAACAGGTATAATGTGTCTTTTTCACATCTATTTTTCAGGCATTCAAAGTGTTGCTTTAATCTGTTCAGTTGTTAGAGAAGAAGATGACCAATTCAGAACAAACAAACAAAAAGAAACAAACTGTGGCAAAACTGCACCTTAAAATTTAACACATAGAAATATTGACTTTTTAACATAAAATACCTTTGCTACTTACAAAAAAATCTGACAGATAAATAATGCATCAGAAAGAAAGGAGAAAAAAATATCTAGAGCTAAAACATGTTAACAGAATGTGTAAATGTATGTAAATCAATAAAAATACAGAGAATATAGTACGATGAGCAGATCAGCTCATTTAATATAAGTTCTTGCAGACAAGTTTGGTTTCCGTAGTCTTTGGGATCCTTTCAACTGCTTTCAACCTCTGTTTAATTTTTTTTTTTCCAATGCTCTTAATCGTTTTTGTCACAGTCTTTACCTTTAATTCTGCAGTGTCATCTCTGGTACAGGCTGGGCATTACTGTATGCAGTTTTATAGATAAGACAGTGCTATTAATATTGCATAATGACATTTCATAATGATCTATCTTCCATATTTATATACCACTATATGCTTTAGCATATAGCAGTGCTATAACCTTTAATGCATGATCCTTTACACCAGTGTCATGATGGAATATTATTATCTATTACCTTGCTTGCACGTAGAAAGTCTTTCTGCAAGTCAGTTATGGGCCAGTTTTTTAACAGTACTTAGGTACCTAATGACCCAGGCAAATTCCTAGTGGAACTGACAGAAGCCTAAATGCCTAAGTCCCATTATTTCGATAGATATTAGGAACTGCATTTTTCAAAATTATGCTGTAGCTTATCTTGATTCTCAGACACATACCTTTTAAAAATCCTAAAGGATTTCTAGAATGTCCCAAGTGACTTCCCAAGGTTACAGAAGCCTTTGGTTAGGCAGAGAGGTGCATGTCTCTTTATTCTAGGACACCTCTGTTAACATTGGATCCATGATAAATCCTCTCCTTTTCTATTAGTAAATGTAAAATACTAATCACAATATCTTACTCCATGTAAGGGAATAATCTCCAAGAGGTTTTTATTTATATTATTATAAATTGTTATTTTTACTAATAAGTGGTTACATACCAATCTGCCATTCATCTAAAATAAATAGACTCCTGCAATAATTCATCAAATGGAAGTGATGCAAATCTCTGATTTTTACGTGCTACTTTTTCTAGCAGTTTAAAATCACCTCATCATTGCAAGATGTTAACACATTGAATGAACCTAGTTACCAGTGACATACATATCCATACTGTCAAAACCATTGGAAAAGGACACATATACAATCAATGCATATGAGAATCATTAGTATTGACTAAAATATACAAGTAACTATACTTCAGTAAGGTATGAAAAAAAAGGAATATATATATTCATGTATATTGCTTTTTTTGACATGCTCTGTGAATGATCCTTTTTCCAGATACTTCTTTGCTACAATTTTTCTAAATTTGGTATCTGTGGTAGTAGCTGGTGAGTTACCACCACACGTTATGGTGATTAGCATCGTCTCATTATTTCCTTATGCTCCCTAGTCTGCTACCCTGTTTTTTGTTTAGACTGCAGTGGTTTTAAATCAAAATCTGTGTCTTTCCTGTCTCTATGTAGTATGTAGCAAAACATACACCCTGCATATGTCAATATTTCAGGAATCTTGTCATATAATAATGGTGTAAGCTGTTCACATAGTTAATTCAGTGACTCTAATTATCTACTGCTTAGTGCTTTTGAAAAGTTGCTATAAATGATACCAAATCATAATTTTGCATTTTGAATAGCAGTATTAATTTATGTCTTTTTTTCAAACACATTAATGACAAAAGGAGATTCACAGAAATGAAGAATTCAGCCTCATCTCTGTGGACTTCTTGGCCTGGAAATAAACTGGATTTCAAAAGTTTTTAATCTCTTAAGCATGTTTCAATAGACTGGCTAATGATTAATCAAAATGCATACAACAATAACCTACCTAATTAACTTCAAAGTTGATTGGGTTCTTGTAGTTGTTTTTTCTTTTTTTTTCTTATATTGAAGTCCAAAACAGAAAATATTTCTATGGAATATCACAAACAATTTAATACTTTAACTGGAATGCCCTCATGTCTTAATCAACTATTGGTTTGTAATGAAGAAAAAGTTGATTATTTCTGGAAGGTTTTTTTTCTGGTGTGAACTAACAATGAATTCTCACAGTATAAATAAGATATTTGGTAAAAAATATGCCTACCAATCTCTAAATATTCTTTTTATCATATATGCATTGGGAAGATCTGTATTTTTTTCCACATTCCATTTAATACAAGTGAAACAAGTATCTTTGCCAGAAATTAAAAGTAATTTTGACATCTTTACCCTAAATTCCATTCCCTGGTCTGTAGAAAAATACAACCAGCAACACAATACACTGAAATATGCAAAAAAAAGATAAAACTTTTCTCTCCCCTTGGAATCCACTCAAATCTTTATGTAAATAGGCCAGTCAAATAGCCAGTATGGAATGATCACTGTTGTAATAAAGAACATTCTAAAATATTTATTATTAATATATTTCTTCACTACATTGCTATTGACTAGTCATGAATAGGTTTGTAAAGTACTGATTATTTTTTGCTCTATCTTTTAATTTTTTCTTGTAATAACTTTACAGTAATAAAAGGGTCTGCAAGCTGTAGAAAATCAGACCAGGTTAACAGAGATTTAGGTTCTAGTATTTTTCTTGCATTTCCACATTTCGGTACCTCGGGTAGTTGCTATATCCATTATAAATTCAAACTAATATCTACTAACTATCTTTTTTTCTGAGGTTTAGATGTTTTTGTGTTTGCTATGGTTGTGCTGGACAACAGCTGTCATAATATTGAAGCTATGGAGTTCTACTTACCACTTTCCAGCCATCTTTTGTTTTGATGTATCACTCGAGAGACACAGAAAGAAAAATTATGTAAGTGACTGTTAGTGCCTGAATCAAGGACATTTTATGGCTTATATTCTTGATCTTCCCTTCTGTCCCAATGAATATTTCTTTCTGCTACATAGCAATAGAATGACTACAAATGGAGGACTGGAGAATGTCCAAGAACCTTAGTCTAGTGTTTAGGGAAATCTAGAGGACAAGTGATATCCCTCAGGCAGAACCAGGAAAAAATACTGTAATTATAAGCTTCATTGTAGTGTTTCTGCTTGATTTTTTGTTCTCTGGGAAGTTTTAAAGGACAGAAAGAAGAACAGAGGGTAATTCACTTAATGAATTTAGAGTAAAGTTATGACCCTCATAGCATTTTACAAGAAACCTAGGCTGTAAGATATATTCTGAGAATGCCCACTAGTTTTTCCGAAGACATGAGGAAAAGGATGGCCCTGATCCTGTCTGGGCCAGCTCCAAGCTAAGTATCCAATATCTGCTCTGCATCTCAGTGTCATCCATACTGAAGCACAGAAAAGCCTGTTCAGCGTGGATTTTAGGCTCCCAAGGAACTTTTACATAAAATAATGAGTAAATTTGAGTGTATTTTCTTCCCTAAATCTTTGGATAAGATGTATGGATCGCAATTTTCATAGAGAAAAATTTAGGTACCAAATCCTGCTTTATCCAGCAGTGAGGAACACACTAGAAATAAGATAATATCTCGTCACATAAATCCACACGATTGGTGTGAATTGGTAGCTCAGATGTCCAATCCATCTCTTCCTAACACTGTCCTGTCTTGTAAAGTGTTATTTATATGTCTTGCTCTGATTTGCATCAGTAATTTCACTTGACAACTTCGAAAGTATTAAGCAGGAATAGCAAAACCAAACCCAGAGCAGGGTCATGACTGATGCAGACATGTACCAGATGTTAATCTCTCTGTTTTGGAGCGCCACTGAAATATTTTTTCTGAATATGAAGTCTTTATTCTTCATGAACTAAAGGAACTGAGGAACTTAAGGCTATTTCAGAAAATGTTCTTTCTTATAGTGGCCAAACCAACTTAGGATGCATCACATCTTCATGCTCAAATCTTCAGAGGTACTTTAACTACAATTTCAGTTGCTTCAGTGGCTTTACAAGTACTATAATTAATATCCAATTTAGTGCAACAGGTCTGTATTGATGAATACTTTCTAAAATGAAACTGTAGATGAAAAGAATATTTGGATAACATCAACATTTATCCAGTAGACAAAGCACATCATGGACATGTAATTGTGCTACATACCATTATGATCCATCACTGTATGATTGTAGGATCTGTAGGTTGGAGAACTGGAATAAGTTTTATTTAGGGTTGGGTTTTTTTTTTCTAAGGCAAAAGAGCATGTACTAAAGATACATCTTAATAATTATGAAAAATATGTTAATTAATATTACACTGGGAATTGTTTGAATAACCAGGATTAAACGAGTGCTGCTGATTAATATATACTTTTTTCCAGAAATTACATTAATTTATGACTTCTCTCAATTCACTGGATAGGCATTTAAAGAAGTGTGGATCTTATTTTCATGTCGGTGTTTGCCCCTTCCCTCCCACTAGTTGTGTAAATTCTCAAGTATGAGTGCATCAGAAGTAATTCACTGGCTGTGCATGAAACGGCTACGTGCAATAAAACAGTAACTGCTCTGTTTCTCACAGCTGAGTTCAAGCCAATGCAATTCTTTGTGCTGTTAGGGATTAAACCTTCCCTATTTTGTACTACAACGTCTGCAGAAAAACTTGGCATGCACATGGACTTCCTTTATCATCTATATTGCTGGGAAAGAGCGGCTTTTATTTACTGTACACGACTGCTGAAACTAAACCAGCTGAACCTTGGTTTTGATGTGCATTTGTTTTGTTGTTATTGGTCTTGGTTTTGTTTTCTTTTTGAGAAGTATTGTCACAGCAATAATACTAAAATAATATTTCAGTATTCAAGAAGTAGTTGATACATTTACTTTGCTTTATTGTTAAGTGTCTTTTGATAATGAAAAGTCAGTCTCTACTTCTTTAGTCTTCTGCTCTTGGAAGGCTTCTGATGCTTATCCTACATTTGCTAATTCATTTTCATGAAGCTGACAACTCTAAAAATCTTTATTTGTGGGTTTAAACTGTATGAGATTAATGCAGGATGTGAATTCTGAATTGCATCAATTTCATCATATATAAAATATTCTTTTTACAAGCTTTGTAATACTTCTAATGTATAGTATAGCATAAAATAAATGCTCAAAGCTTTATGTAAGATTCAATAAATTATTGTTACAGCTTCACCATTACTGGAAAAATATTTTGTAAACAGAGAAAATTCCTTTACATTCCCTAAAGACAAATCACAGGGACCAATCAATATTTGCAAAGGATTCTATGATCCTGAGCTGAAACACTGAGGAAAATTATGAAATATCTGTACTTTATGATGAGTAGTACCTTCTGTTCCTGCTTCTAAATCTAAGCACAAGTTTAGTTTCATTAACAGTGAAAAAATCCTATTAACTCTTTCCTGTTCTTTTCCTGTTGAACGGAATGGCAAAACTCCCACAGGACTTGAAAAACAGGACAAATTTATCAACATGTAAAGTTAATTGTGTCGCTAGATTCAATTACAGGGGTATCACGAATCAAACAGACTTACTTGCTCCCTTAGTACTATTGTCTTTCCCCACTTCTTTCCAGAAGTCATCTAAAAAAAGCATGTTGTAAGCTGAAGCAGAGCTGTTCAACTCCTGCCTGTGGCTTGTTTTTAACTTAGGTAAAAGCTTAGATTGCCTCCAGCATGTTTATTTTTTTCAACAATTCTGAAGTAATTTCAGTCATATTTTATGGATCTCACAGAGACCAACTTGCAGCCTGCATACCTACTTTTACCAAGCACTTATTATAAAAAGCAGGAAGAATGTGTGTATGATGAATTCATATGTATGGAAGGATTGTTTTTGCCTTCAGAAATTACCTGATGTAATAGGCAAATATTTTTTGTATATCCATCAATGATATAATTATACATTTGAATTGATGTTTTAATTATTATACCATAGAATTTTTCAAATTTACTTGCTGTAGCTTATTTCCGAGAGACTATTTCCTGAAATACTGAAGAGCAATACCAATTCCAACTGGAAGAAAAAAATCCAATTTCTTTTGCTGTTATCTTTTTAGAAGATGATTTTCAAAGCTCATTCGGTAAAGTGGAGATATAAAAAAATGAAAGTACAAAAATGAACAGAAAGGAGAAAAAAAATGGGAAGGAGGAAATTCAGAGAAAAAAAATATTAACCCTTTACTGTTACCTTACTCCTTTTTGGCAGCGCAGCAGAAAACATCTTCAATAGCCTTATGCATAAAGCTGAAGTTACATTAAAATAAATCATAGTTCAGCATTTACTTTAAATGAGGTAATTAAATTTAAGTACTTCCCTAAATTACAGGGATTTCTTTCTTCTTTTTCCAGAAGTTACTCTCATATTATCATATGAAACATTCCTGGGCAATAGATAGCTGTTACTCCTTTTTCTACTTACATAGTAGAAAAAAAAGGCAAAGAAATAGAATAATTTCACTGTAGTTGTAATTTGGATGATAGCTGATGTGAAATGAATCTCTACAATAGACAACTTTCTGATCAAATTACTAGGCAAAATGTCTTTCTTGCATTATATTTCTTTTAATCTGAAGGAAAGAAAGTTTTGAATGGTTTTAAGCTGAAGTGTGTGGGTTCATGCATCGGTTTTGGTTTCATTTTGGGTTTTTTTCTTCCTTATTGGAAAATTAGTCTGCTTTTGCAAGCCTCCTTTCTGTGATTTGAAACCTGTCAATTACAAATTTTTCCCATTCCAATTTCACTGCAATACTTTTAAATATCCAACCTACTGTTTTTTTGTCAGTAAGTTCACAATGCATGCATCAGTATTCCCTGATTTTTTCTCATAGATCCGCTTATTTCCTAGAAGGTCAATTACCTTCTGATTATAAACTGCCATTCTATAGGCTGTTATGCATTCATTAATCCTCCAGCACTGTTTACTCAGAAATGACCCTTCCAAATTTTGAAAAGCAGAGTGTATTTTCGAGCATAGTGTATTGGATTTTTTTCTCTCTTTCACTCATGACCTGCTTGGTGTGACTCATTTAAATATGCCTTTGGCTTTTATAGCATCTCAGTGTCTTCCATTGTTGGAAATCAAACTGCATAATTAGAGCAAAACCTAAGCACTCATTTCACTGAAAACTGAGCCATAAAGAGTGACTGTAAGATGCAGGCTCCTTGCCTGTGGGAACAAGCCAACTTATAAGCTACAGAGTTGTAGTTTTCCTTTTCTAAAAATAGTTTTAATTGCTTAATAATGTATGCAAAATGAATATGTAGATAGAGTTCACCCTTGTTAAGGTGTATGCATTTTCACTTGGCAAAATTTGGAGGATGAGATTTTGAAAGCCCTTAGTATTGATCGAACTGTGTTCTCATATCAAACACTTCTAGTGACTGCAAAAGATGGAATTTCCATCAGAGCTGAGTGTTGTTGAAAATTCTATCTATCCTGTTTGTTTGTACTTACCCTTTGTATTGTTTTATGAATTCAAAATCTTATATAAACAACTTAAAGGATTTTGCAGTAACAATGTTAAGGATTTCATTCTGCAGCTTCAGAAAACCGTTATAGTCCTGAAAGTACAGCATATCCATTTAAATTAAAATTACCTGTACTGAATGAGGATAAATAAGTTAGCATGGCTTTGAGAAGGACGAATAGAAAAGGTGCTTGATTGTTGCAAGTTTAGATTTATTCTGATCACTGTTTTTGTAAATAGTAACTTCTGCAGATACTTTTTTTTTTAAAAAAGTAAACCTTTTATGCTGTAATTTCAGTGGATTAGGGAAGAGATATAAAACTTTTTAATCACTTAATCAGACCTTGGCCACTGTGTTTCCTTTGTATTTCTGGTTTGTGTCCTAAAATCTGCATGCTGAATAAGTTTATTAGAAAGTAAGTTATGCAATTTGAATTTGAAAACTATTTAACTGGATAAAAATATAAGTACCATGCTAATTAGAGATTGTCTGGATTTGGTTCTCTAACTTATATTTCATACCACTCTCCACTAGCCTGTTGGTCAGATTGACTTTCTTCTTCTTCTCAGTGAAAGTACTTGAATATCATGACTGACAAATAACTTGACCTTTCATAAAAAGATAGTTTGGAAATTTGGGTGGAGTGGAACTCTGTATTAATTTAATATTCTTTTCAACTTTTTGAAACATTTTGAAATTATGAACTCCAAAGAGAGTCTGAAAGTGTATCTTAGGAGCTTGGGAGTTCAGATGTTCAGGAAACATTAAGCATCAATGCAAGCACGAGGGGGGAGTAAAATGGTAAACTACCTGTGTGTAGTTCTGCTATGTTTTCACTGGTCTGAAAACTTTAAGATTCTTTTTTGGAAAAGGCCCTTTTAGAATTCATTAAGTCTAACCTCTTCTTATGCTTCGTAGTAGTAAATATGTATCTTGTTTAAAGCTTTTTTCTCCATTTGTGTCTTATTATGGATACTCTAATCGAACTTCAAGAGCATCGACTGCACTAAATGCATTAACATAGCCAATATTGATACTGCTGACAGGCCTGGCATAAAGAAGAATGAGCTTGGGAAGTGTCTACTCCAGGTCACACTAATGTGGATAGGATGTAGAAGTTTGAATTGCTGCTTTTGTATAGAAAACCAGATGCATGTGTCTTCCAGAAAAGTCAATCTCTTTAGAGTTGTAGCATTTGCTTTCAAAATGTTCCTGTTTTTCTTTATTTCAGTCTTTTTTCTGCTTTCTCTTTGTGCTTCTCCTTATCTCCTTTTCCCAAAAGGCAGCGTTTTTCTCACCTTTCTTAGACAAGGTCCATCCACAGCAGGCTGATTTATTTCAGAGTATTTATTCCGTTTTTCAAAGATGGATATACTTAACTTCGTTTTAAATCTGTGTTATAAAAGTGACCCTGCCAGACTGCTGTGGAGCAACCGCAAGCGGAGTTGCTTGTGTGTGTGCCAGGGCAAACTGTATAGGGAACAAAAGGAAAGCTGCAGGAAATGGGGAGGGAAGTCTTGGTGTTGCCTAAAATGGAGCTTTCAGCTTTGCTTTATGTGACAAATCATTACCTCTTCTAATTTAACTCTGTTATACTTACTTGAAAATTAAATAAATGAGTGAAAATACTTAGAAATGTAATTGGGATAGAACAATAAATAATACTCTGGTTATCAGTATTAAGTTGGAAGTACAGGTAATAAGAATGAAAATCTAGGATAATTTTATTCCTCTTCTTTTTCTGCCTCTTCAAAAACAATTTTTGAATTTTTTTTAGATAAAAATCAAAACCAAAAAGATGGGCGAAATCCAGGCCAGTGAGATGTGAGAACCAGGAAAAAAGCATGAAGTAGGAGATTAAATATACCAAGCCCTCCATTAAATTAATGTTTTCACCTGATGGAACTGGTTATTAATCTTTCTGTCATGGAAATAAAAGGGTTCTTCAAATTCCACTAATCCCCCAACTCTGCTTTAGGAGCCAGATATTTGTCCTTCTAGTTTGTCATGTATGCAACAGGGATCCAAGCAGCACACAAAGTACTTGTTAAGGTCAATGACATTGCTAATTTCTTCTTACTTAGGGAACCCATCAATGACTAGCTTAATTATGTGAAAGCTGGATTCTACTCCTATGCAAATAATGCTGATGGATCACATGAACTATAGTAAGAGAAAGCAGGCAAATAGTCCTCAAAACCTTTATGTGATATTTTGCTCTTTTTGCCTCTGGTAACAAATTCAGGTGAGACATTTTGGTAGGTAAAGATAGGGCTTGTCCCAGGGCTATTCAGTACTTATGAAGCACAACTTTAGTGGCCTGTTTCTTTATTTTTATTTGTTTGATTAGTTTTTGTTGGTGGGGTTTCATTTGTTTTCTTTTTAAGACAAGGCTAACTAAGACTGGAGTTTAAACCAAAGGTATTATCCCTGAATAAAATTGTTGCACTTAGGATGGCATTCAAACTATTTGCCTTGATCTAAGCCTTCAGGGTGTATTCAGGTAGGCTATAAGAAAACAAAATCCATGTGCTAAATTGCATTATTCAAGCCTATGTATTAGGGCTTCTCTATAGCTGAGTGCCTTCTCTACCAGCTTTTTATGGCAGGTTTTCTGATCTACTCGTAACTACAGTTTCAATCCACATTTACTCTCAATAAATGGATTCAGCCAAAGACCTGCAAAGGAGGATGATCTACCATGCCTACAGTAGTGGTCACAATACTTAATAAGAGTTGAGGTGGAGAATAGTCTATGTCTCAATTTGCCTGCAAGCTGTACAAATGCACCAGTGGGGAGGTGTGCCAGGTTCCGTACACACTCAGACAGCAGAGACTCACATTTGAAGCTAGTTTTCTATGAAAACAAGCTCTGAACAGTTGTATTACTTTCCTGGGTCCCACTCTAATCAGTTTTACGCTTTTTGTATGATTTTAAGAAACTGATATATGGCTGGGGGTTAAAGGCTTCCATTTATGTGGGCTTTTTGAAAACATGTAGAGAATAAAACCTAAATAGTGCTTTTCCAGCCTATGCCAGTAAAAGGTTTTAAGAGGAATCAGCTAGATGACCAGATAACAGAAAATCCACCCCTGTGAGTGAAGAAATTGGTTCTGTAGACAAAAATAATTGCAGTCAGACCTTAGAATATGCCAAATAATATACCTACAAAATAGCCTTCACAGACCAGACTTCCTAAATCTACTGCTTATGGAATTGGTAGATCTTATTTTGTTTGGTAAATTTTTTTCTAGTTTCGAAACATTCTTGTTTGCAGGATACACTTAAATAACAATCTACATGTTTCTGAAAATTAACCATTGATTTAATTACTTTTTAATTACTTTCTTTAGCTGATTCTTTTGAAAATATTGCCCATGTGGCTACTTCTAACAGCAGAGTTTCCATAGCTTAGAATCATAAGGTCATAGAGCCATAGAATCATCTGGTTGGAAAAGACCTCTGAGATCATCAAGTCCAGCTGTACTTGTTCCCTCACTAAACCATGTCCCTAAGAAACTCATCTACCTGCCTTTTAAACACCTCCAGGGATGGTGACTCCATCACCTCCCTGGGTAGCCTATTCCAATGCCTGACCACCCTTTCAGTGAAGACATTTTTCCTGATGTCTAATCTGAACCTCTCCTAGCAGAATTCACAGCCATTTTGTATCATCCTATACCTGACACTTGAGAAAAGAGTCCAGCACCCTCCTCGATACAGCCTCCTTTCAGGTAGTTGTAGACAGTGATGAGATCTCCCCTCATCCTCTTTGCTAAGTTAAACAACCCCAGTTCCCTTTAGCAGCTCTTTGTAGGACTTGTTCCCTAGCCCCCTCACCAGCCTCATTGCTCTTCTCTGGACGCGCTCCAGCATTTCAATGTCCTTCTTGCACTAGCGGCCCAAAATCAAACACAGTACTTGAGGTGTGGCCTCACCTGTGCTGAGTACAGGGGCACAATCACCTCCCTGGTCCTGCTGGCCACACTGTTTCTGATATAGACCAAGATGCCATTGACCCTCTTGGCCACCTGGGCACACTGCTGGCTCATATTCAGCTGGTTGTCAGCCGGCACCCCAGGTCCTTCTCTGCCAGACAGCTTTCCAACCACTATTCCCCAAGTCTGTAACACTGCGTGGGGTCGTTTTATCCCAAATGCAGACCCGACTCTTGGTCTTTTTAAACCTCATCCCATTGGTCTCAGCCCATCAATCCAGCCTGTTCAGATTCCTCTGCAGAGCCTCCCTTCCTTCAAGCAGATTGACACTTCCACCCAGCTTGGTGTCATCTGCAAACTTGCTAAGGGTGCACTCGATCCCTTCATCCAGATCATTGATAAAGATATTGAACAGGACTGGACCCAGCACTAAACCCTGGAGAACACCACTTGTGACTGGTTTCCAACTGGTTTTAACTCCATTTACCACAACTCTTTGGGTCTGGTCATCCAGACAGTTTTGTACCCAGCAGAGAGTATGCCTGTCCAGGCCAATGGCAGCCAGTTTCTCAAGCAGAATACCGTGAGGAACAGTGTCAAAGGTTTTACAAAAGTCCAGGTACACCACATCCACAGCCTTCCCCTCATCTATTAACCATGTAAACTTGTCATCAAAGGAGATCAGATTGGTCTGGCAAGACCTTCCTTTCATAAACCCATGTTGACTGAGCTTGATCACCCGATTGTCCTGCGCGTACTGTATGATAGCACTCAAGATGATTTGCTCCATGACCTTCCCCGTCACCGAGGTCAGAGTGACAGGCCTTTAGTTCCCTGGATCCTCCCTCTGGTCCTTCTTGTAAATGAGCATAACACTTGCCAGTTTCAAGTCAAGTGGCACTCCCAGAGTCAGCCAGGAATGAGGGAAAGGGGTTTGGAGAGGACCTCTGCCAGCTCCCTTAATATACTTAGGTGAATCCCATATGTCCTTATAGACTCGTGTATGTCTATTTGGCCAAGCAAGTCTCTAACCATATCCTCCTGAATTGTTGGAGCTCATTCTCACCATCTTCTGGCTCAGGGGGCGGAGTATTCCGAGAACATCTCGCCTTACTATTAAAGACCTAGGCAAAAAAGGCATTAAGTACCTTTGCCTTGTCCTCATCTCTCATCACTAGTGTCCCTCCTCCATCAGGTAAAGGAGAGAGATTCTCCTTGGTCCTGCTGTTGTTGTTAATATACTTGAAGAAACTTCTTATCGTCTTTCACCGAACTGGCCAGTTGGAGTTTCGGTTGAGCTTTATATGCATTTTGAAAGATTGTTACTGTTACTGCTGCAACTCATTTCACCTCCATTAAGAGGACTGTGTTCTGGATTCACTTAATTCTCAGTCTGCATAAAATGCTGCAAATTTACACATAGTAGTATCCTTGACATAGCTGCAGAGTTGATGTAAGTTAACGTGACTGTTTATGTATAAGACCCTTGGTGCTGACCTCAGAGACATCAAGTTCTTCCTTTAGTAACATTTGTATAAATCAGGAGTAGGTCCATTGGTTTCAATTACTCAGTATTTACAGTGACATGAAACTGAGAATATAATTTTGCTCTATAAATTTAACCTTGACACAAACACGTACAGTCCCTATTTACTTGAATGAAGTGGTTAGGGAATTCAGTGTTCATATTGGTAAGTGGAGAACAGTGATATCCTGAATGGCCAGTTTAAATTAGATAAATCACTATTTCATCTTTCCCCCACTCCCTACACCGAAAACCTTCCTTTAACGTTCCTCATCTCTTACCAGAAGTAGGTATATTTATAATCACCTTTTTGGATCACTGTGGTATGGATTACTCTTAATTTTGTCTCAGTGAATAAGTTTTACACTTATGAGTCTATTTTCTGCTATTTGACCCCATGCAAACAGAAGAGTTAGGCCTGTAGCCTCTTAGAAAAGACTGAAAGCTCATGTTTTTTTTGTATTTATAGTAAACAATGGTGATCTTAGCCTGAAACAATATTTAGATAAATGAGATTCTGAAGAAATTGTTACAGCTTGAGGGATATACATGGCATAGAGTCTGCTGTCTACTTGGGGCCTTGGTTAGAGATGTGGAAAGAAAACTTCCAGCTCTGGGTAAGCCCATGGATTATTATCCGATATTGATCTTCCAAGTAGGCAGGAGTGAAAAAACAAGAAGAAACCTGAGGGCAGATAAAAAGGCCTTGAGAGGAATGCTGAAGTTTTCGGGTGCACAAGTAGTGTTCTCCTCTGTCATTCTATCACAGGAAATGATGAGGGGAGGAATAGGTAGAGACAGGAAATAAATACCTGGCTTTGGGTTTTTTGACAATGAGCTGGCCTTCACAAAACCAGGTCTGCTGACAAATGATGGGGTACAACTGTCCCTGAGGGGAAAAAGGATGCTTACCAAGAAGTTACTAGGGCTAATCAATAGAATTTTAAACTAGATAGGAAGGGGAAGGGGGACGAAACTAGGCTTAAAAGGAAAAAGCCTGGGAATGGCAAACCAGTGTATGAGGGATGGTGTGCTAGTGAGGTGCTTTGGTCTGCCACCTCAGAGGAAGTCCGGGATAGCACTCCAAGTGGCAGCAAAGATGTGAAGGTTATTGATGAGTTAGAAACTACAGCGAGAAGTTGCTCAGGAATTAAGATTTCCCCTTAAGAGTAGGACAGGATCAATAGCCCAACTGAAATGCATCTATATCTTTTCCAACCAAGTGATTCTATGATTATATATATTGTAGGAAAGAAACTGTGCTCTTTTTCAGACAGTTCTGTGGACTGAAAATATCTTTATCAGGTTTTTATATCTCATGAGACTATAATAACTAGTTTTATAAATTTTTTATTTCCAGGAAAAGATTCCATATCTTTGCTTATGCTTGTGAAGAGCCATGTAGTTCATGGTGTTCCATAAATAATGATATTGAATGTTCCTTGAACCTCAACCTTGACTGTTTCAGCTGAATAAAAGTGGAAGTTTATTTTAAAGTCTACAGTGTTCTCCACAGAAATGATGTTTATACCTCCTGCTTTCAAATTACATTTTATTCTTTTTTCCATAAAAAACAATTCCTTGTGATTTGGATATGACATGGTTGCTAAAATTTACTATTTTCCCGTTTTCTATAGCTGTCATTAAACTGTATTCCCTGTCCAGAAAATAACAAAATATGATAGCATGAAGTACCAATCTGGGTCATCATAATTAAATTGTATAGCAATAGATTAAAAGAAAACTTAAGAGAAAATCGGTTCCTTTTCTGTGAAGAGACTTGTTCCTTCAGGGTTTCCTAAGAATGGGCATCTTTAATTTTTAAAACCAGACACAGTGCTGAAACTATGTCTCAGAATTAAAATATTTTTGTACAGGAAATATGTTTTGCAAAATTGGGTATTGCATCTTTCATATTCATCATGAAAATCTCAACATGGAAAGTTATTTCCTTATCTGACACTCAGAGCACACTTGCATGTACCTACATCTGTCTGATTGGGAGATAAGAACTACTGCTGGGCAAGTTGGGGATTTTTTTTCAATTCTCCCTCATCCACAACGGAATAATCTCTTCCTAATACAAGCCTATCACTTATTTAATAACCACTAATGTATATTGCTTCATAATAATCCTCTTTAAAGTAAAAAACAGCTTAAGTTTTTAAGGACACAGAGGTGTCAAAAGATATAGTTGTGCATCTAGTAATAATTTCAACAGTGCATAAACAATTGTTACAACTCTATCTGCATCAGCAGATGCCTAACTTTCAGTTCAGAAATCTAGTAAATTTTAGCTAAAACTTAAGAAACAAGTGGCAGAAAACTCACATTTAATTCTTAGTTTTAGACTGAATGACCTGTTTTTTATTTAAGCATTATGATATAAAAGTCATTGGGTGTTTTCCCTGATTTTCATAAGGTTCTGATAAGTATTTTCACTGGTATTAGTGTTGCAGTCCTGTTATACTGATACAGAAGTGCTTCTAGTTTTACAGCCAGGTATTTTAACTTGAACAAATACATTCTGTATACCCTAATGCTGTGAAGTTTGACCTTATAAAAGCATGCCAAATATAGATTAATTAAATTTGCTCTTTATATATACCCAGTGCCTGAGAAGTCTAAGATAATCTCTTTTGCCTTTGTCAGATTTTACCGTCTCTGTATGCCTATCCTAAGGAACAGAATTCTTAACATTTCCTGTGGCTTCTTGAATCATGAGGGTCTGAAAACTCAGAACAAAAAGTTGGTACAGGACATCAGAGCACATTATATTGTTTTCCTATATGGATAATGCTACTTGTAGGATGCTGTCTCCAGGGTTGAAAGAAGACAACAGGCAAGACTTATTTACCTTCTACTTCTAGTTTGTAGGCTATATGTTTCTAGCAAGGATCTGGGACCATACATACATATTTGCTAATTTCATTATAGTTTACTTTCCAAGTTTTACCAGCTAAGCTGGGGGACAAGACTGTCTTATAATACGCTGATTTCAATCTCTATATGAAGTGATGCAATATCAGACCTCTAATGTCAGTCACCTTCCCAAATGCAAATCACCAAAAAAAATAATTCTGAATATGCTAAGTAGTCCTTAAAATTAACTGAATTTTAATAGGACATGAAAATGAGCATATTAGAACCAAGTAGACTTTTGGCCCACTGCTGAACCTAGGAAGTAACAAAACCCTTAGAGGAAACCTGAGAAATAATAGTGGATACAAGTACAGGTATGATGGAAAAGTTTTCTTTTCAGAGTTGCACAGCAAGGTTATAAACTAAGAAATATTTTTATTATTCAACCACAAGGCTAATGATAGAGATAAAGTAGACTTCATGCTGCTGCTTAATCTGCAGATACCATTACAAAGAATTTTCCGATGAGTAACATCTAAATATGTGAGGGATAGGTCTTGCACACAAAGTGTTGAAGCAATCTGATTTTTTTGCTTCAGTCTTCCCAGCAATCTCTCTTCCTCCACCTCTCAAGGGGATGAGCTGCAAGATATAGACTGGGGAGAGCAAAGTCCCTCCTGCCGTAGGAGAAGATCAGGTTTGCGACCAGCTGAGGAACCTGGATGTACAGAAGTCCATGGGAATGAATGAGATGCATCCGAGAGTTCTGAGGGAATTGGATGATGAGGTTGCCAAGCCATGCTCCAGATATTTGAAGAGTCATGGCAGTCAGGCAAAGTCCCTTGTGAAAATGGTAACATTGCACCCACTTTTAAAAAGGGGAGAAAGGAGGACCCTGGGAAGTACCCACCTGTCAGCCTCACCTCTGTACCTGGGAATATCATGGAACAGATCCTCCTGAAATCTATGCTAAGGCAAATGGAGGACAGGGAGGTGATTTGAGACAGCCAGTAAGGCTTCACTAGGGGCAAATCATGCCTCACCAAACTAATGGAATTCTATGAAGGAATAACTACATCAGTGAACAAGAGAAAATCCATGGATGTCATCTAGTTGAACTTTGGCCTTTGACATGGTCCCCGGCAACATCCTTCTATCTAAATTGGAGAGATATGTATTTAATAGATGGACTATTCAATGGAAAAGAAATTGTTTGGATAATCAAACCAGGAAGGCAGTGGTGAACAGTTCAATGTCCAGACAGAGATCAGTGACAAGCAGGGAGTCTGTTCTGGGACCAGGTTTTTTTAATATCTTCATCAATGCAATAGATGATGGGATCGAGTACATCCTTAGCGAGTTTGCAGATGACACAAAGCTGAGCGGTGAGGTTGACACCCCTGAGGGACAGCATGCCATACAGACCGACCTTGACAATCTGGGAAAATGGGCTTGTGAAAACCTCATGAGGTTCAACAAGGCGAAGTGCAAGGTCCTGCACCTTGGTCTGGGCAATGCTCAGTATCGATACATGCTGGGGGAGAAAGAGATTGAGAGCAGCCCTATGGAGAAGGACTTGGGGGTCCTGGTGACTGAGAAGCTAGACATGATCTGCCAATGTGTACCTACAGCCCAGAAGGCCAACTGCATCCTGGGCTGCATCAAAAGAAGAGTGGCCAGCAGGTCAAGGGAGGTGATTCTGCCCCTTTACTCTGCTCCGGTGAGACCCCACCTGGAGTACTGTGTCCAGCTCTGGAGACACCAGCACAGGAAAGACCTGGAACTGTTGGAGTGGGTCCAGAAAAGGACCACAAAATTGGTCAAAGGCTTGGAACACCTCAAAAAGAGGCTCAAAGAGTTGGGGTTGTTCAGCTTGGAGAAGACAAGACTCCGAGGATACCTTATTGTGGCCTTCCACTACTTAAACGGGTCTTACATAAAAGATGAGTAAAATGTTGTAGCAGGCCCTGCAGCAATAGCACAAGGGGCAATAGATTTAAACTAAAAGATAAGAAGTTTAGACTAGATATTAGGAAGTATTTTTTTTAGCTGAGGGTGATGAAACACTGGAACTGGTTGTCCAGAGAGCTGGTAGATACCCCATTCCTGGAAACATTCAAAAGGTCAGGCTGGATGGGGCTTTGAGCAACCAGATTTAGTTGAAGATGTCCCTGCTCACTGCAGGGGGATTGAACTAGATGACTTTCCTGGTCCCTTCAGATCCAAACCATTATATGATTATATGCATTTAGTTACTTGAGAGTCAAATATGAAGAAGGTCCATGGAGAAGTAATACCTTATTTGGAGAATCTACACAGCAAGATACCTTTACTTCTACTTCATAGCTATAGAATTTATCAGTTAAGCTTTTCAGCTGCTATGGCAATTTATGTCTCAGTGCAATAAGAACTCATAACAACATGCCATTGTTGAGATATTTTGCTCATTTTTAATGCTCATCCTCATCAAGCACTTACTGTAATCACATGGAAGGAAGACCTGGTTTATAAGCTATGGGGAACAGTGTATCTTTAGTGTATGCGTACAGAGGCTGTCAGATAGAGATGTTCCACAGCTTACACTACAGTGTCCTGACAGCATATGCAGGCAAGGAAAATTAATCTTAATTAGACAAAGAATCTTTTAAAAAATACTGTATTCTTACTGTCACCAGCTTTAAATGGAAATTATATGAGCGATTGAAAAGCAAAAATAGGTAAGAAAAATCCAATATTATCTCATCATTTATTAATAAAACCAAAGGCAAAATATTTATGTAGTTCTGGCATCCATGGATCTCTTGGTGTTTTAACATTTCTTCCTGCGCTTGGACTTCATTACATTTTTTTGTATTTTTTCTTCATTAGTTTCAATGAAATAGACGTTTTAAACAGAAAGCAATGCTCTCACACAAAATAATCTGGAATATTAAAGATATAAAATCAGAATGAATATAGCAAAGTAGGAGTAAATTTTCCATTTAAATCATTTTGGTTTATCATGGGTATTACTTAAAGGAAGTATTATCAATTCAGCAGTAACTATCAGAAGTCGTTATTAGGAACAGTTATTATGGTGATCCGTGAAAAGAACTGAAATATTTTGTAAAACAAATGGTTTACACATACAGTGAACTATTGCTATCATACATAATGTATTTTGTTCCTATACCTTCTTTAAGAAGTTATTTCCCAACCAACACAGGTCTTTCTGTTGAGAGACTTTTAAAATTGGCTTTTTATAATATTAAAGGAAGCTAGTTCATATATATTGCATGGTCACTGAATATCTGTCTTATGTTTGAATTGGGTCTTCCCCGTAATACAAATAATGGGAAATAAAATTCATTGAGAAATATTAAAAACAAAGGGATACATCTTAACTATGTAAATTTTCAAGGAATTTCTCCAATTTAACTTACTGACTAATGTAGTATGCAGGAGGTAGGCCTGTATACCTTTTACTGTGCTTCATTATTAGGACTGTAGTAGCAATGTGAGGAAAAGAAAAATTTTTAACAAATGTATATGATTTCCAAACCATAGATATAATGTGATTCATGCCCCAGGCTATACATATATGGTGATAAGAAAACTTGCATCATTTCCCATGATTAAATAAAAACAGAAATGAGAACTTAAATTAACACTTCAGAGAATAATTACTGTAAAAACACAATATGTTGTAAAGGAATCCATGCAAGACCCATTAAAAGAATTAACTCATGTTTACCCAGTGTAGACATGAGAGGAAGACTATGTTTATGTGAACTTGGTATGCAAAATGTTTGCTTTGAAACAGAGAATTATTATTAAATCACTAGCAGCAGAAGATTCATAAATCTAGGAAGGACAGTGTGTAGCCATTGTGTCTTATGTGCTGAAATTGATCTCACTGCTTTTAGTTCATCTTAGGTGATTTTATTTAGTTCTTCAGCAAAGATTCTGATGTACAAGCATATCGGTAAAATAAAACTGTGTGTGTTTTCTTGTGTTTGTGAAAGGAAATGAATGTATATGAACTGAAGTGCACCCACTTCTTTTTTGTTCTTCAGTACTATAAGCTCACAGCGCTAACGAAGACAAATAGCTTCATTCAGCATATGTTGAGTATTTTTTAACTAATTTGCAACTCTTCATTATCTTCTTTTGCATTAGGATGCCTGTGGAAATGCTATGTGCATAGTGTTATTTCCTTCATATTCTTTATTGTAGTAGCAAGATTCGCATTTGTTCTTATGCTTTCCTTTTCACAGTTTTTGTGAGTTATATAGGATGGAAGGTAATAAGTAGCACTGATACGAGCATGAATTAAAAACCAAAAAAAAAGATCAATCATCTTTGATATCTGTTGAGCTATATACACTGCTCTCTAATTTTTTAATGTCATGTTGAATTTAGTTTGGGGTTACATACTGAAAAGCAGTTTTCAAAGGGTTTTTTTGCTTTGTTTTCTTTGTATTTGTATTTCATGAGATGATGTAATTATAGGAATTAAAGCATAAATCAGAAATATATGAAAGTAGATTTTCTGTCCTATGAAACTGTTAGAAAAGGAAGCTGCTTTTTATCATCCAAAAAGGCTCAAGTATAAAGTTCTGTGGAAAGTTTAGGCTAATTTATGTTTTACATATATTTATCCTAAAGTAAGGATTGGACATTAACTCACTGTAAGCAGAAGACTGGAGATTAGTTGCCATTTACAAAACAATTCTCAATTAAAAGTGTTGTAGTAAAGTGGAAAACAATCTTAAAGAGTCATTAGATCTAATTTAGATGCTTAAAAGTTGCAGCTAAATCTGAACCAGTCAACTAGAAGTCTTTTTATAATCACCATTGAGAGAAACAGCAGAAGAGGACAATTCACATGGTCCTTCTGAGATGTTAATCTGAAGACAAGTTGAAAAAGGATGTAGAGATGACTTTTTTTTTCTCCGTTGTGTATAAAAGAAAGAGAGAATGACTAGCCCACACTTAGAAGTACAACTTTGATATGCTGAAATAAAGCCAGAAAAATCCCATCTAACATTATCAGCAGAAAACAATGCTTAGAAAAACAATTTTTCTCATTAGAAATTTCTGATCCCTTCTGGGGTTTGGTGGTATGGTTGATTTTTTTCTTTTTTTTTAAAATATAAACACATATGAAAATAATGTCGTCATAGGAAAGCAGGTCTTACTGAGCACTGAATTTTAAAATATCAAGTAAGTTGAAATTAATAATAATACAAAAGTACTTCAACATTTAGGACATAGACTTCAATCCATATCAGATCTTCTTTATTATTTGGCTGTTCAATGGTCTGTGAGTAAAATAAGATTAATTGTTAAGCCACTTTGTAAAATGTATTTGATAGAATGCATATAAACATCCATATAGCTTATGACTACCATAAGTTATTGCAATGAGTTGTCATGTATATTTCAGCAGGGAGATGGATGTATTTTTATGGAAACAATTGTGTTGCTGGTAATTACTCTTTCTTCCCTCTGTCCCCTAGAAATATTAAGATTTAAATTTGCTTTGTTTAAATTCCACAGATTTGAAAATTTTCCAAAACATGAATATGAATAAAATACTGTCCTATGCTCTATTATTCAGCAGTGAGTTTCTGAGTAATGGATTAATTTAAAACAGTTCCTGTCTGAACTTAGAATTACATTTTTATTATGGTTAATGGGCAACAGCACAGATGTAAGAGCTTTTATACAAGTATATATGATTTATCTCCTTTGAAAAAGCCAGGAAAGCTGCTTATATAATTAAATTACATCTTTTTTTGCAGTATAGTTACATATATCAAATCTGAATGAAGTGCTTTAATACACTACTGAGTCATCACTACACATACCTTGATAGAAAGATCAGGGACGTTACAATAATTTTAACTGGAAAAAATATATGGTGTTTGCTTTTCTTAAAACTGCTTAAAATTTTCACTGAAATCAATGGAATTACATCTGATTCACACTTGAAGAAACCAGATGGAGCTTTCTTATCTAACTTCAGTCATGGACACAGGCTAAGAAAACTAGCTTATGTCAGATGATAAGCTACTGAACTTTTTCTGCCAAGTTCTAACTTCATATCACTCCAGGAAATCTTAAATTTAGGAAAAAACTAGGTACAAAACATTAATGGAATATTTATAATGCTTATTTCTAAATGATACATCATCAATGAAAAAAGAAGTGACATTGTAGATCATAACATGATAACACTTCCATCCCTCCTAATATAGGTTTTGTCCTTCCTATATCTTTATGGAAACAGTGGTACAAAATGTGAGTTTTTGTCTCACAAAGAGTTAGTTGGGTGGAGAGGCAAAGAAATATGCTTTCCATGAAAAGCAAAAGGTCCTAGGTAGTAAGAACACTTTCATTTTAAAAATATATTCTGGGACTGTATATTTGAATTACATTCTTAAATGTCCAGTGGAATACTACCAAAACATTTTAATGTCTTACAAATGGCCATTCAAACATAGACATTCTTTGTTTTAGAAGAAGAAAATGAAAGCTTTGTAAGATTTGCCCTCTCTAAAATGATTAAAAAATATTACTGAGACCTAGACCTAGCTAACTTTTCTCAGTATTTGATAAAGCAATTGTGTTTTCTAAACCCTAAATTCGTCAAAAGGATTAATAAACAAACATTCAACAGAAAAAGAAAATATGTCCAGCCCTAATGTGGTATTTCAGAATAGGATTATTTTATTGGTTATTTCTTCTCCCAGAAGAAACTGAAAATGGTTTTTGGAGAATGATACTCAACAATCTGTTTTAAAGATAATGAAAAGGAATATAATCCCTATCTTCCACTCAGGTCACAAAATATAGTTATTTCGTCTTAAATAGGTGGTCATACTGCCCTGTGCGAAATGTAGGATGGTAAGTGTACATTTAGATAGATTCTTGAACCTAATTAGCATTGGGATCAGTATCCACCATCCCACGCCCTCTCCCAAAAAGAATGCTAAAACTGAAAAAAACCTCCTGAAAACAAAACAACAGATTTTAAAGCTCCAATAGTATCAGCAAATCATGATCTCAAATGAACTGGAAGAAAATACAGTGTAGTATACATATTCTGTGATCTGCCTGAATGATTACTGTCTAGTTTTAAATTTCACTGTAGTTTGTAATTACTTTTTTATTGAGTAGAGATATAGTTATCTTACTGTAGGAGTAAAGAGTCATATTCAGACTTCCTAAAGAGTCAAGACTGTATAATTTGAGGCATTATTTTAGTCTATGGTGCCGAAGATCAGCCAACATGATTATATTAATACGTGCTTCTGGAACCATTAAGGCAAGCATCTGTTTCAATGAAGTTTTTATTGAGTGAAAGGACTTTTGTGTAATATGCAATAATAAATGGTATCGATGAAGGCAGTTGATTGCAATATGCACCCTTCAAGTTTATGGCCCAAAATAATGTGGCCAGGTAGGAAAATAAGTTGTGGTGATGAGCTCTTCACATGAAGTTGATTTTATAAATGTACTTCTACCGCTGCCACAAAAATATAGCTGCTTCCTACAAGCCTCTTCCTCATGCTATCACACAATTATTTCAATTGCGTGAAAAAAATGTTCTTTTCTAAAAAAGGTTGTCATGATTAAACTGAGAATTCATTTGATTATGTGAGATTTCAAGTATCTGAATGTTTTTTTTCCTTTGGGACTTGAAAATAATTAAGAGTGTATTGTACTATTATGTTGTGGTTACTTCCATGACAGAAATTATAGATATTATCTCTGTCTCCAATGTGTGACTCTATAGAGGTCATCTGGTCCTTAAGATTCTGGATGTCAGTCTGATGCTAGTACATTGTGCATTTATATTTGCACGTATTTCCCAGTAAAATCGGAATGTCAGCATATTCTAAAGCCATGTGAGTTATTTTTCACATCTGACCATCTCACAGGGCTATCATATGCTACTGTTAATTTATATTTTTGAGAATTCTTCTAAAAATGCAAAAGATGAGTAAATAATTTTTTGATAAGTAGCTAATGCTTTCTTCATTTATGAGAATGAGACAAGGATGCTTGTGTCACCTGGACAAATATGGACATAATTATAATTTCTAATTAAGAGTTTCTCAGAAATGGGTTACTTGTATTTTAATATGTAAATCTCATCCTTCAGTTAATCATTACACTGCATTATTACAGGAAGGATTGTCATATTAGTATTATTATTTGTTAAATTCTGGAAAATAAAGTGTGAATGACGAGTTGAGTACCTCTATCACACTAAATGGAAGACAATACTGTATTAATCCAGTTCCACTTGCAAATATAGTAGGAAGACTTCCTGAATATATTAAAGTAAAAATTACTGCTTATGTCGTAGCTAGTAATAAAAAAAGAGAAAGTAAAAACTTGTTCAATTCTTTCACAAATCTCTTTTCTAAGATACACCATTAATATGCTTCTTTAAACTCTAGAAGTCATTTCAGTGTTTTTGTTGTAATTTCTAAAATGAAGCTTTGCTAATTATGTGGGTAAAAATGCCTTGATGATAGTCTAAAAAAATCTTTCTGGCACTTCTGTCGTGGTGTAATGCACCCTTTGTTGATACATTATTTCTGTTTGGCATGCCTTTTCAGCCAATGCCAATCTTAATGCTCACTAAGTCATCTGTGAAATGTAATATGTGATTACAAATCTATGACCATGCAGAAGTTCATGATACAAAAAAAGATATTGAGAAAATTCTGTTTCAGTCAACCCAATCCATATAAAATATTAGCAGAGTAGGTAACTTAGATGACATGTTAGTTGACAGAAATTATATCGTTCATAGAAACACCAAATTCCAGAATGATTGAGTTTGGAGGGGGGTCTCTGGAAATCATCTAGTCCAACCCTCTTGCTCAAGCAGGGCCACCTAGAACAGATTGTGAAGGACTATGTTCAGGCAGATTTCGAATATATCCAAAGATGGAGACTTCACAACTTCCCTGGGCAACTTGTGCTGCTGCTTGGTTATTCTTACACTAAAAGAAGTGGGTTTTGATGCTCAGACAGAAATTCCTATGCATCAATTTGTGCCCATTGTCTCTTGTCCTGTCACTGGACACCACTGAACAGAGCCTGGCTCCCTCCGTGCCGAGCCTTCTGTTCTCCAGTAAACAAACCCAGCTCTTTCAGTCTTTCCTCATGGGAGACACTCTCACTCTTGAGTCCCTTAGTGATCTTCACAGCCCTTCATTGGAATCTATGATGTCAATGTCTCTGTTGTACTGGGGAGCCCACAACTGGAAACAGTACTTCAGGTACGAGTAAAGGGGTAAGATCACCTCCATCAATCTGCTGGCTATACTCCTCATAATACTGCTCAGGATACCATTTGCTTTTGCAGCAAGGGCACGTTATTGGCTCATGTTAACCTTCATGTTCACCAGGACCTCAGGGCCTTTTCTGCCAAGCTACCATCCACCTGGGTGGACCCTAATGTATACTGGTGGATATTTTTTTTTTCCGCAGGGTCTGAGCTTTGCACTCATTTTGTTGAGGTTCCTGTTGGTTCATTTCTTTAGCCTGTTGAGGTCTGGATGGCAGTGTGATCCCTGGTCAGAGGATTGGACCAAGTATTAATCCTTGGGTTGCATCACTAGTTACTGGCCTCCAACTGGACTTCATGTCACTGATCACCACTCCCTGGGCCCAACCATTCAGCCAGTTCTCAATTCACCTCACTTTCTGCTCATCTTGAATATTCACCTTGAATATTGTGTCCAGTTCTGGGCCCCTCAGTATGGGAAAGATGTTAGGATACTGGAATGTGTTCAGAGGAGGGCAACGAAGATGGTGAGGGGGCTGGAGCACAAGCCCTATGAGGAGTGACTGAGGGAATTGGGGCTGTTTAGCCTGGAGAAGAGGAGGCTCAGGGGAGACCTCATGGCTCTCTACAACTACCTAAAAGGAGGTTGTAGTCGGGCAGGGGTTGGTCTCTTCTCTCAGGTGACCAGTGGCAGAACCAGAGGGCACGGACTTAAGCTTTGTCAGGGAAAGTTTAGACTTGATGTGAGGAAAAAATTCTTCACTGAAAGGGTGATTGGCCATTGGAATGGGCTGCCCAGGGAGGTGGTGGAGTCACCTACCCTGGAGGTGTTTAAAGGGAGACTGGATGAGGCACTGAGTGCCATGGTCTAGATGATGGTTGGTGTTAGTGTTAGGTTATAGGTTGGACTTGATGATCTCAGAGGTCCTTTCCAACCTTATGATACTGTGATACTGTGATCTAGCCCATACTTCACCATCTTCTTTATTGTATGGGAAACTGAAGTATTGCTGGAGTACCCTACAATGGGAAGATTACTGTAGAAAATAGAGTCAGTATATTGTAATTCTTTGCATATTGCATAAAGAAGAAAATAAATTCTTATAGCTGTTATTATGGGTGCTGCCACTTGTCAACTATGAAATAGAACAAAACTGAAACTTTCCTTTGTCTCTGTTGGAGGCCTGTTTAAGAACTATAATGGGAGCTCTCCCCATGCCATTCAGTTTCAGATGCACTATCTCTTTTACTAGTTTCCTCTTGGAAAGTCTTGATAAATAATCAAAATTGTCTGATTTCCATAGTTTTCAGGAGAATATATATAAAAAAAATCAAAATTTACTTTTCAATATAGTGAAATCACAAAAAAATAATGTATTAAAAAAGGTGAAAAAATATTATTAAACTTTTATTTTTCTAAAAAGAATTAACCTACTCTGTACATGGCATCTTGTTTTTTAAGAGAAAAATTTTCAAGATTGCTTATTCTTTCTTTATACATTTATATTTACTGCAAATGTTTCTGGATGTTGGCAACAAAAATAGATGATAAAAGAGTTTTAGAGTTTAATAGAAAGATAGTAAACATCTTGTAGTAAATATTAACATCTTCAACAGAACTGTGGGTAAGTATCTTTCTGCACACTATAAAAATCTAGAACTAAAAGCATACTCCATACATTTCAGAGTCCCTGTGTTAGTTTTATACCACGGAGCTAAACACGACAGATGCAAAACAGAGAAAAGATATCCAAATCTGTATGAATGTGGTTAAAAATACCCAGACATCTTTAATTTATGGAATCCCAGGCAGATGGTAGAATATGTTTACTGAACTCTTGTCTCTTCTTCTCTAAAGAACTAGAAGCTTTAAATATCACAGCATGTTTCAGAATTTGGCAGTGAGAACATGATTTTTCTGATATTTCTTCTCCTTCTTTAAAAATTTTTTAAGTCCTAATAAGATGTTCTTAAATTTGGAACACTGTTAATTTTTGTGACAGCTACTAATCTGACTCAAATTACTGATTTAAGATCTCTGTGAAAAAAATATTTTCAAAAATTATATGAAAGAAAATGTTTACTTACCCTCTTTAGTGTCTGTACTACTATTTGATTAAGGAATTGTGATTTAATACTGTCAGAATTAGGCTTCAGTCACTTATTGAGGATCCTCTGAAAAGGTTCTTCCTTTTTATTTTCTTCAATTCAGTCAAGATGGCTTTAATTTTCCTTTATTTTTTTGTTGTTATTATTTCTCTCTCTATTCAGGTAAGTTCTTGACCATAATTCAGTTTCAGAAACTAAATAACAGAATTTAAGTGATTTAGGAAAAGTAGTAGAAAAACATTAGAACTACTGTTAACTACATACCAGTAAGTGACATCATGTATCTGATACCACTTATTAGATGTAGTTTGCATGTTGAGGTGGTTATTTTAGTAGCATATCTGGTAATATTCCTGTTTGAGCACTATAGAATGGCAGTGCTCTATGTACTATGTACCTGGATAACTATTAATAATTATATTGTGTTTTCGAGTCTTCCCATGTAGTCATGCATCTCTTTTTAATTATTCCCAGAATTAATTTGATGTTCAGAAAATCCATATTTTTTATTCTCATGAGCTTCAAGATAGTGGAGTATCCACTGTTGACCTGTTGTCTGAGGTTGTTAGTTTTTCAAAGCAATTAAATGCAACATATGTTAAAATCTGTGTGTGCAACCTGTGTGAATCTATTGGAAAAAATCAAGTTGCACTCTAGTTCTTTTAAACTCTTCTTTATAAAAATATTTGGCTCTAACTGAACCAGAGCAGAGCAAAGAACAAGCAGTGGCTGAGGCAGCATGCAAGGAAAAAGGAGCAAGCAGTTTCTCAGGCAGCAGTCCTTCAGGATTATTTCTTTGGAGCTAAGTCTCCAAATGAAAGAAAGAAAATGTTTTTTTGTTTCTAAATTTTTATGGGATTTTTAATGGATTCTGAAGCAACAGATAAGTTATAAATGAAACTGCTTTTGATACCTACATATCCAAAACTCAAAAATTACGTGAATATCACTGACTTCACATTTTTTTCTTCCTTCTCTGGGATAGAAAGTGTCATGAGAATGAAGAAAACAGAAAGGATTATCGTGCAAGCAAATCTTTATTCTGTGGGTTCTGAATAATAGCTATAATAACAATTCAGGGATGGCTAAGTCTGAGTAACAAATATGTGAATATGTGCATCTATATGTGCACATACCCTATTTTGTATATTAAAAATGTGATGAACTGTGTGAAAGTTGAATCTGATCTATCTAAATCTGCAGGTTTTCCAACCACAAGTATAAATCTAATAAAGGGGAAGATTAGGGTTAAGTGTATAACTGAGAGTCCAATTTGACAGCAGAGAAGAAAATTAGGTGTTTTGAGGAAGTAGATTACAAGAACATGTAGAAATGCAAATCTTCACATGTAAGATGGAGAGATACATATTTGAATATATAGTTTCATATATATATTATTATGATCTGTTTAAAGACTTAATTTTTTTCTCATACATTCCTAAGATTTGCGTTTCTTTGATTTCATATATTTTTAAGATTTTTTTTAATGTATTGATCATATAATATTGATTATTTAGAAGGTTTTCAGACCTTCTAAATGCCTAGAGTAACATCAAATATGTATAAACATAAATAGTGTTATAAATAATGCTTGACATTCTTGACATATATCATTTACTCTGTTCCTTTGACCAATAACTTCTCGAACACTGACATTCAAAGTTGTGAAACATTATTATGGCTTTGTGGAAAGTTCTGAATAATGTTTTTGAAGAAAGTGAAGACTTGAATTATATATAAATTTAAAAGGAAATTGTGAAATTATTGTCTTGAAAAATCTGATTTTGAATGTGGTGTCAACTGTCCCTTTGAATGTTCCATTAAGATTAAGGATGAGAATTCTCATCTTCTATTTGCATTGAGCACTAGTACTACTCTTTTGAGATTGCTAGTTATAAACGTTTGAACTTTATACACAATTAAACCTTTATTTTTTAAATTAACTGTTCTGGGACTCCCTCTTGATTCTCAAAAATGTCTGAATCTAAATGTTAACAAATTGACTAAGAATAAAGGTAGAGAAATTATAATTGCGGTTAAGGAAAGTATGTAATTTCCACTCTAATCATTTGTGAAAAAAGGCATCTGAACCCTAACTTTTCATTCTCCGTTCCTCCATTTCATCCAGTGATTTACTAAGAGAATTGTATCTTTCTCTTAAGGCAGTGGCTATAATGGAAAAAATACCTTACAGCCTAAAAGGTCTTATCTCTGTAGGACAAAGCTACTCCCAAATGTTGACTTTGTCTTTGAAACTGTATTTCTTTATTTGTTGCTATATTAGTTCCTTAATAATGAAGTTCATAAAGCATGCTATTTTTTTCCTTGAAGATTGTGAGAGAAAAGATCGTTGCAATTAAGTGAATTGAGCATTGTTATACAAGAATTCACACTATGTTTGAGGAATTGTAATCGTCTGGTTCCAAATTTTTTTCTTTTCTTTATCATGATTACATCAAAGTTCGCAATAAGGAGTCTTTTCTTCTGGAAACACGTGTATTTAAAAATATGAAGATATAGCCATAGCCTAAGGTGCAGTTATAGTTTTGACAGCAAGAAATGTAAGGTAAGATAAAAAAAATTCTGTAAGATTAAAGTCAATTCATTAACTATATACTAAATTTTGGATTTAAATGATGTGGAAAACTTTTGAGGAGAAGGTGGGAAAAAGGAGGTGGTTAGGACTGCTAGAAGTCAGTCCAAGATAATTTCAAAGAAGCAAAACCCAATGTGCAGCACAGCAGAGAGTCTGATCCGTGATTACCAGGGGTAAATCATGCCTGACCATCTCATCACCTTCTATGGTTAAAAAATGGGTCTGTACATGAGGAGAGAGCAGTGTATATTGTTTACCTTGACTTTAGCAAGACTTGTGATGTTATTACCTGCAGTTAAACATTACGATCTGAATGGGTAGAAGACCTTAGATTTCACCATAGGTGAAAATTTTCTGTGTGACTGGGCTCAGAGAGCTGTGATTAATGTGTTGCACTCTGTCTTGATGCTGGTAGCAAGTGGAGGGTCCTGGGCCTGTCTTTATCAATGACTGGGATAAGACTGCAGTGTACACTCTCATTGAGTCTCTAGATAGCACCAAATGAGAGGAAAATGAATGTAAAAACTAATATTCAGTAAAATCTACTTTAAAATGTTGTAACTCACCACACATACTTGGAATACTCACCATACATGACTTTGGAAAGATTATATGGAAAAGCATAGAATGGATTAACGTGAATGTCAGGTTAATTCACTAACCTATTATAAAACACAGAAAAATGAGTATTCAGAAAGGTACAGTATCTACAAATAGATTAGCACAGCCCAGTTACATCTCCTAGGTCATCCTTTGTTTTATTTCATTTAATGAGAATGTAGGAGAAATATCTTTCTAGGATGCAATATCAAATGATCAAATTTTGGAGATGTGTATAAGATTTAAATAAAACTGTCTTCCAAATACCTAGTTAACCATTTAAATATATGAGTTAATTTTCCAAGTTGAGAACACTCAGAATTTCACACAGAATTTGCAGATAAACTTGCTTCAGAAAGTATATACTTTTTTCTGTGTTTTTTAAAATTCAGTTGGAGCTGCCCAATATTTCAACATGAAATTTTTTTAATGGAGGACAAAACCAAAACTAAGGTTTACAGATGTCACAAAGTTAGTGATTATACAAGCTGCTGGGTTTGAAGTTTAGGCTATTATGTGATCATAAATAGGATAACACAAAGTTAAATCTTTTCTTTTTTTATATACCAGTGTTGTTCCTCTTAAATTCCTTTTGAATTGCTTTGATAAGTTTTATGCATTTAATTAAGAAATAGCAAAACCAGTTTTCTCCACTACCCTCTGATTTATAATAGCATATACCACTCAGGTTTAACTACACATGAAGGTACTAAATTGGGTGTCAGTTCCTGATAAAATTAGATGATACCACAGAAATTCCTATAAAACAGTATTTTTGCCAAGTAGATTTTATTATGCTCAAGCCCTTATTTCATCATTATAAATGCAGGTGAACTGAAGGAACTTAGAAACTGCATACATTGCTATGATATTAAACTGCTTCTAAAATTGTCTGTAAAAACACCAAGACAAGCAGGACTAAAGGTTAGCACTGCAAGCAGACTAACCCAGGCATAAGAGAAAGAAAAAAGCTCTCAGTTCATAATTCAACATACTTTAGAAAAAGAATGGTCCATTTCTACTTTAAATAGATCAATAAAATGGAGATCCAACTGCAGGACATCCAAATACAAGTTGCCATTTTCCTTTTCCTTGTCTTATTCTCACTCATGTTCGTAATTTCAGCTCAGGCTTCTTCTCTTCCAACTGGGAATATTGTTGAAATTGTAAGTTTTACAGGATGTTCAGAAAAAGTATCCCTACACAGGCCTCGTTGCAAGTCAAGAAAAAAATCATTAAGGATTCAGGAATAGTCTGAACAAAATATTATTTAGTTATGCATGTAAGCTATTGATATAGATTGTTTTTTATCTTCATGTTACCCATTGTTAAATTTCCTTTCAGTCTTTATTTTCAGTTATTCTAGACCTTTCTAGGTAAATTCTCTTGGCTAAATCATAAGATGAAAATACTGATAGGACCCCCTAAGCTGGCATTTCTTCTCCCCATTTTATTCATGAAGTATAGGACAGAGACATTTGAGCTTGTGGGATGCTACAGAGGTTGCATAGCAATGGATGTGAAAAACGTCTCATCTCTGCTGACTGTCAGACTCCCAGGACAGCAGAGGAAGTATTTCGGGGATTGCAACTCCAGCTCCTTTTAGACTCTTTAAACTTTTCTGTTAAAAAGAAAAACATATTTTTAAACAGCACTAGATAATCAAACATGGCTTTTCAGGTTCCTCTGAGACAAGAAGTGTTGAACAGGAGTATTAATAAAACTTCGTTATATTATCAGAGAAGAAAGCTAAATATGGGAGATAAATATAGAAGGAAAATATCATAGTATAGGGCCCATTAATAATATTTTGCTACAATTAATTTTTGTCAATGATAGGCAAACACTACTGTCATATTTTTCTGCATCAGTGGATCATTCATTGTGCAATAGGGCAGTAAGAGATGTACGATACACAGAGAATAAAGAAAGGGTTGGATGTCAGGAGGATTGGCACTTAAAAGTTGACAAAGAAGTTGCAGTTAGGTCAAATAACATGGATCAGTAAGTGGATGGCACCTCCCGTTGTTAAAATTTCTAATATTCTAATTTTGATATTTTCATACTTTTCAAAGTAGAAGAGGGACTTTACAAAGGATTTTCATTTCTTTACAAAGAAAACATGTGAATCCCAGTAACATTTCACACTTCTGTAACTGTTCCTTTAGAAGATTATAAAGCCCTTCAACAACACTAAGCAACAAAGCTTTGTGACAAATTACTCCCAGATGTAAACAAAAAAAAAGCATGGCTCCACAGAGAAGTAATTAGGAGAAACTGGCACACTATTTAGATTGGAAATCATCATAGAATAAGATTGCCTTTTTTAAGCCTCTAAAGAGCTTGAAGTGATAAATTAATTTGTCAATGAAATGCAGACACATCCTGCATTAAGCTGAGTGAGGATTTTCAGGATCAGAAGTCTGGATTTAGGTGCCTAAGACCCACATACTTTCTCTGTGATCCACTGTCCTTAATGATGTTACATAAGTGGCTTAAACCAAACTTTATGGTAGTCAATAGTTACATGTTTTTTCAATAACCGATCCAAGGCCCCAGAGGCTGAATTTTATGGAGCAGTAAGACTTATGGTTTCAGTGGACGCCAGCAGTAATGTGCTTTTAAACTTGGAAGAATTTCCAAGAGGTTACATAGTGCTAAGTAGTATGAAACATTAGATGATGACTCTAAATGCAAACTTTGGATATTTTTTGGTGGAACCATTTTAATGTTTTTGGTAACTGGATATTTGCAGCAGAGTTAGTATATCTGAGGCACGTATACTTTATTTCAGTGGTGAAATTGTCCTTGCCATTTTACTTAGCATCATAGAATCATAGAATGATTTGGGTTGGAAGGGATCTTAAAGATCGTATAGGGGTTTTTTGTATTGTTTTACAATAGTATAAAATAAATGTAAATTCTGAATGTCTTATCTTTGCCTAAGAAGAATGTAATTCAAGGGGTGGACAATTTGTTATGATTCCCGTAAAAGAAAGGCTGAGCCACTTGGGAATGGTATCTAGGTGGCTGAAAATGACTAGTTTTGAACTGCTGCAAAGCAGACATAATTAGGATCCTCATATCCCAAGATGAGAAAATTCATTTCCATGCCTGTAAACAAAAATAGTGCCAAGTGCTAGAAGCACCACAAGACACAAAGACTCCAAGGCATGCTTACACAGATTAAAGCCCAGGATGCATTATATGAACTGCATGAAAAGAGTCAGCTAAATAGATAGAGTGCAATGCATTCATAATATTCATGTCCAAATGATTTGGTTGTGTACTTTTTAAGAACTATATTAGATATAATATGTAAAACACTAATAAAGAAAGAGACAGTCTGCCACACACATTAGCATTGCCATTCAGAGATAGTTTTGAAGTAAACACTGTGATTTCAGAACATGCTTCCATTTTGGAAAGAGGCACAAATTCAGAACCTCCTATTTTCATAAAAACTATTGAATAAACTAAAATAGCATCATTAAATAAATTAACTTCTTTTAAAGTCTTGAAGTCCAGCTCATGTTCACCTATGTTATTGACTACAAAATTAGCTATACTATTTTAAATAGTAAACTGTTCGGTAAAGCTGAAAAATTGATCTTTGTTGAAGCATTTTTATTGCCAACATATTTTACCATACTGCAGAAAATATTAAAGCAAAAAGCAAAATATTCAGTTCTGTAGCAAAGAACTTCCCATGAGTGACAATGAATTGTCCAAAAATACCTACCTACTATATATTATTTTATGAATTACTAATGACAGGAAGAAATTCAGATTAAAAAAATCCCTCACAATATGTATGTGGTGGTAAATAAATTTGCACTTTGATTCCTATTAAATGAAAGTTAAGATTTCTTAATATTTTATTGTCAGTCAAAGCCTATTGAATTTTCAACATGAAATTTGAGCCCACAAGAATGATCTGTCAAAATTAAGTTACGTATATGATTATGGACTTGGATTTTTAAAAGTTTCCGGTATTAACCTTTCCTGTGTCAGATAATATAGCAGCAGTGACCTTTAATATTTGGTAGTGGCACTTCTTTTCCAAAGAGTAGCAGGAAATGAAAGACAAGAAAAAATATTTAGCTCATGCTTTGTGAAACTAACAATTTAGATATGTAAGCCTGAAGGATTATTATTATTCTGTTTCTGTGGAAGGGATACTGAGTAACAAAAAATTAATTAATATCATAACATTGCATAAAAAGGGATGGAATAAGAACTGATGGCAAACCTTAAAAAATTCTCTGTGATTCTGATTTTACTGAATTCTTCCATTTGTATTTTTTTTTCCTGTGCTTAGTATTCTGCCTTTCTATTTATTGCTTCTAGTCATAGGACTTATTTATTCTTACTTTTTTCATACTTTCATAAAATATTTTCATGTTTTCTCACTTATTTTCTATTTGCTGTCCTTTGTGTTCACTTCTGTAGTTGCTAACAATTCTACAATAGCACAAATACACACAGAAAAGTGTGTATTTGCCATGTATTAAATATAGATGTAGCATGTGGTCTATGACTAGCTACTCACATTTTCTAGCAATGACTAGAAAAATTGTGAAAATAATACCTTGCTTTTGTGACAACCATCAAAAGTACTTTTTGTTTTCTTTCTGATTTTTGTCTTAATTTAGATATCAAATACATCAGAAATAGTAATTGTTTTTAAAAAGCTTTGAAATCTTTACAATTTGGCCATGTAAAGTTAAATCTGCGATGATTTCAGTGGAGCTGCTCAGTATGTATATGAGTAGAAGAATCTGATGTACAAACTGAAACCTCTTCTCATACAATCCTTGTTTATTATATTCTACACATGCTGTATATAGATAAATAAATGTGATAGCTTAGTTTATATTATTTCAATATATCAATTTGTAAGTTAAAGAACCCATAGTATCACAACAATTTCCATATATCTATATACATTTCCAGATCAATTTTGGTTTTCAGTTTAAAAAAATATGCTAGAAAAAATAAAACATAGCTTCACACAATTTTCATATACTGCTTTTCAATAAACATTGAAATTAAGTTCATGATCCTGTGTCTTCAAAGAAAAATTGGAAGAAAAACACTAGTTTTTTTGCTATCATGAACTGCTGAAATTCAAACTCACTAAGATTCTAGTTGAAGTTACAGACGCATCTTCCTCAGAATCTTTCTTTTAAATTAAGGCAAGAGTGTAGAATAGAGAGCTAATAATGCTTGCAAGTGTGCAGCAATAGCATCCTTCTCTGGTACTTACCTGCAAGTTATCTCTGAAGCTCTCTTTCCTTCTTGTCCCTTGCTACATGACATGAGGGTTTGTCCTTCACACTTGCCTGGACCTCAGAAGCAGAATTTACACATGAAAATTTATGTCTGGAGATATCCTGACCTTTGATGTTATGATGCAGATTATTGCTTGGCTGACCAACACAGCTCCTTACTGGTATTAAAATGTTCTTTTTTTTTTTCCAGAGCTGGTTACGAGGTCAGTCATTTTTCTTAGCAGATAGAGAAGGAAGGAGATGAGGACTGTCATCGGCACAAGACTCCAAAGAACAGATTTGTTCTCAAATATTGTGCATTACACAGTGATTGTTGTTGTAATTTTAAAGCCATAAGAATTTATTAAATCCTGATCAAGACGGATATTTTGATAGGAGCAAGACAGAACAACTACTTAAAATAATTTTGGACTGTGTTTTCTTACATGACCAAGTAAGATTTGTGCCGTTTCTGTATTTCTGTAATCGAGAGGTCTGTAGTATTTTAACTTCTGGAAGGCTTACAGACTAGCCAATTATGAATGTCTAATTATAAATTATTTGGCTAATATGTGATCACGGGGATGATAGAAGTTACTGATGTCATCTCAGAGAGTGTGCCTGTGAGCTGTGAAAAACATTAATGATGCTACTGCTCAGTTTATGCTGGCTGAGGGAAATGTGAAAACACTTCATCAAGAATTAATACAGCACTGCGTTTTTGCAGTGCATCTGGAAGCCAGCAGATGGAGTGTTTCAGTTACACTGATGAATAGTTATTCCAAATTTCATCAGAAGAGCTGACATGTAACCCTTGCATCACATCAGTTACACTTTGACTTTTAAGCAAACAAATGTTTAAAAGCTTTGAGATGCGAAGCAGCAGTGATGCAAACAATCTTACATTTACAAATATTATTTCTGTATTATTATTATTATTAATGCAGTCCTGTATCAAGTATCTTTTCTACACATTCACAAGTTTTAAGCTGGTTTGCGTAAATGTGATGCAGGCAGTCTTATCTCCTGCAAAAATGTGTCTTTTCAATTCCACTGCATTCTTTCTGCAGTGAACTATCTTGTTAGTTTGTCATACGAGTTTTTTCAATTTACGTCATATTCAGCATGCCCTATTTATGACCTTTTGTGCACTTGATTATTTTAGGAAAGTTTTTCCATGTGGCATCCAACAGAATTACAATTTAGAGAATAAATGTGCTTTACATTAATGTATAGCACATAGTAAAATATAGAAATACAGTAATTCAGTCGCTAACTTACAAGTCATAAACTCATGAAAATAAAGTTGTGATGTTAATCTTATCTTGACATAGACCTGATTATTTTTGAAGAAAAACTAGTAATAAGTATTGTAGGATAAAAGAACCCTTCGGAAATGCAAAGACTACCTCTTACCTTGAAATTCAAAGTAAGCTTGAAAACTTATCCTGAAGGATAAGCTTTTTATTGTTGGGTGTGTGTGTGTGTTTCTTTATTTGAGAGAAAAATATAGGTTCAGCCAAATTAAAATATAGGGCCTTTTTAAAAAATCAAAACCAAACCCAAACAAACCAATAAAAACTACTGGGGTTGTAAAGACTTTTGAGCTTATTCAGAAAAACTGCATATGTTTGGTGGAATTAACCCCTCACTGCCCCACAAGAACAACACTTTCCAAACAAATAAAGACTGGGTCTTCTTAGAGAAGTCAGTCTATACAGGCAAAACGTTGCTTCCAATCTTAAAGTTTATAATGACAGGAAGAATCACGTTAATGTTTAATTTTCCTTCTCTGAGTCACAGTAATTCTATCCGGAGGAACAGTTCTGTTAATAAATCTTATATACAACACTGAGAAGAAATATTTTTGTAATACAGTTCCTAACATCAGATGTTTTAATCTCTAAAATATTTTTCTAGTGACTTTTTTTGGTGTAATATACTGCATTTGCTGCATTCACAATGTTAATTCATAAAACCAAAACTCCATTGTTTCATGTCAATAAATATTTTGAAAATTAACAATGATGACAAAATAATGCAAGCAACATGTCAGGTTTAACACCATTTAGGTCTCTGAAAAGATTTTCACACTCAGTTTTGAAATAAAGTGCTGTATCTCTTGATTAAAAATAAAACACTAATGTGTATTGTTTTCCTATAGGAAGATCTAAGCTGAATATCTTTATCATGGTTCATTTGTGGAATTAATAATTGAAGAAAGCAAAACAAAAATTCCTATTGTATAGGAACTTGAGGCCATTTTATTTTCCTCTCATTTAAATGGGAAAAGGAGTTGTAGAAGGATAATATTGACAGCAGGTTGGCAATCCAGTTCAAAGTTATTCATACTGAAAAGATCAAACCTTATCCTTTTTTTGAAAGTCAGTGTTTCTGAAAAAAATTGTATTAGCCTTCATCAGGATTTTATAGGAAGGGAAAATGTTTCTATAGCACAAAATTTTATTTTCTCATTTATGTTTATGAGAATCTGAATGCAGTAAATTATCATCAACGCACTCCAGGAACCTACTGGATTGCTTGGACCGTGCTGTGTTGTTCCTCCAACAGATATCTGTGTCTGAAATCACCCATGAGAACTAGGGCTTCTGAAAGCAAGACTGTATTCCCATATTCATTATCATTGTGTAGTTGGAAAAGGAAAGACTAAAACATGGAATGGTTGTGTCTAAAGCTCTTTGTCATGTACTACACTCCGCCTGTTCAGCTGCAACTTCGTTCTATAGCTTATCCAAAAGGTTTTTGTAGGATCCTGTAGGTTTAAGAAAGGAAATGTTTTCTGAAGAAAGGGCTTTGGTCTCTTTTTAATCTGATGATTGAACTAGAGGATTTATATCAAGACAGAAAATTCAGTGGCTGTAATTTCATAATCATGTAATGCAGTTATAAGTATTAATGTCTAGAATATGACTGCTTGCATGCCTGTGTAATGTAATTGTTAGAATTCTCTTCGTTTCATTGAGATAGCTTATCTTGCATTTTTAGTAAGTTCATGATAAGTGTTTTCTTGTGTGCAGAATTCTACAGGACACACTGGTTAAATTGAATATACTTCTGGAACTTTATAATTTGTAATTCTAATAATCAAGAATGTACCTAATTTAGCAGGGACGGTGGATTAAATGATCTCTAATGGTCTCTTCCAACCCCCACCATTCTGTGATTCTCTGAAAATAATAATTCTGAATCTTATGACCTATCATTTAATCACTCTATCATATTACAGACCCTGTTCTTCCTTATCTCTTTTCAAATTGTCTCTTTTCATTCGGTCTCATATTGTCTCTGCACATTTTTCCTCGTTGTTCCCGTATTCTTTCTGTTTATGAATGTAGTTAAACAGTTATCAGCTGTCTTATACCTCGGTAGCTAGCTTGTCTTCTTTGTATTTATTCCAATGTATGCCAGAGGAGGATGTTATTTAGAACTTCAGGGGAAGAACTTTCAGGTACATCGATTCAAATACCTTCTTGCATTTTTTTTTTCTATTCATTTTAAAACAGTTACTTTTCATTTAGAAGTGTGTTAAATCAAAGCAAGCTATGTTCCTTTTCACCCACTGTAGTTTCCTCGAATGCTTTTTTACGGTCCTTACAAATATCCTTGTGGTCTCGTCTGTCTTTGAAACTCTTGAATGATTTCATCACTGTAAAATTGTGATACCTCTTTATCCATTTCCAAAATCATTAGCCATTAAAAAACAAACAAACAAACAAACAAAAGCAAAGGGTTGCAGTACAGAGTGTTTGTACAGAGTGTTCTTTCTCTCCATTCTTAAGACTCCACATAACTTAGAGTCTAATACAGGTAGTTAAACTTTCTAACGTATTCTGTGTTCATAGAAAGAACAATAAAAGTAATTTTTTGCCTTGTTCATAGATGCTGCCATGGCAAATATGGGTAACCTTCCCAAGGTTAAGACATTCAAACCATCAGTCAAAAGGTACTCAGTAAATAAGAAAAGGAGGGTCGTTGTTATTGGGGACTCCCTCCTGAAGGGAACTGAAGGTCCAATATGGACCCATTGCGTAGGGAAGTCTGCTGCCTCCCTGGGGCCTTGGCCAGAGATGTGGATAGGAAACTCCCAACTCTTTTCAAGCCCACAGATGATTATCTGTTACTAATCCTTCAATAATGAAAGAACATCAAGAAACCTTAGGGTGATTAAAAAGGACTTTAGGGGCTTGAGATGAATGTTGAAGGGTTCAGGTGCACAAGTAATGTTCTTTCGTGTCAAACCTACAGGGAACGATGAGGGAAGGAGTAGGAAGAGCCAGGAAGTAAAACTCTGGCTCTGAATATGGTGTGAAAAACAAAGCTTTGTGTTTTTTGACAATGGCATGGCCTGCACGCCAGACCTGCTGGCAAATGATGGGGTACAATTGTCCCCTAGGGGCAAAAAGACACTTACCGAGAAGCTGGGAGGGCTAATCAAAAGGACTTTAAACTAGATTGGAGGGGGGAGGGGCACAATACCAAGCCTAATGGAATAAAGCTTGGGAATGGTACTCCACTGTCAGAGGGACGGTGTGCTAATGAGGCCCCCTCAATGGAAGTGGGCGATAGCGCTCTGAGTGACTGTCACAATGCAAAAGACATTGGTGTGTTAGAAGCTACAGCCAGAAGTAGGGTCTTTAAACTAGATTTGAAGGGGGAGTGAAGCAGAAGCAGACTAGTCTGTGATGAACAATGGGAAGGCATGCCAAAGTCTGAGGAGCTGCATCCTTTTGAGGTTCAAACTGCTTCTCGAGGGGATGGGCACAATGAACCACACCAGAAGTTTTTTATACAAATGCGCGCAGCATAAGGAATAGGAAGGAGGAGCTGGAAGCCTTGGCCTGGTCCCAAAGATATAACATTATTAGCATTAGCAAAACCTGGTGGGATGTGTCTTGCAACTGGTGTACCATGATGGATGGTTACAGGCTGTTCAGGAGGGATAGACAGGGCAGGTGAGGTGGGGGTTTACATTGTATATAGCAGAAGGGCTGGAATGCAATGAGGATTGCAGTTGGCAATGGCACAGTTGAGAGCCTCTGGGTAGTTATCAAGGGCCAGACAATCAAAACAGATGTCGTCGTGGCATTCTACTATTGGCCACCCAACCAGGATGACGACACTAATGAGTTATTCTTTAAGGAACTAGGGGATGCTTCTAAGTCATCTGCCCTTGTCCTCATAGGGGACTTCAATTTGCCAGATATCAATTGAGAGTATCATACAGCTGGGACAAACAAGTCCAGGAGATTCCTAAACTCTCTGGATGATAACTTCATGGTACAGTTGCTGAAGGAACCAATCAGGAAATGTGCCCTCCTTGACTTGTTGCTAGTTAACAGAGAAAGTCTTGTGGGTAAAATGGCAAATGGAGGCTGCCTTGGACACAGTGGCCATGAAGCAGTTGAGTTTAACATCTATCACAGCAGGAAGAAAACTGTCAACAAGACTTCAACCCTGGATATGAGGAAAGCAGTCTTCAGGTTGCTCAGTAAACTGCTTAGTAAGGTCCCCTGGGAAAAAATGCTTGGAGGTGCTGGAGTCAGCTAGTGCTGGTCTCTTTTTAAGTATCACCTCCTAAGAGTACAGGACCAGGCAATTCCAAAATGCTGGAAGTCAAGCAAGTGAGGTAGAAGGCCAGCCTGACTGAGAAGGGATTTTCTGCTCAAACTGAGGCATAAAAGGCTGGTGTAAGACCAGTGGAAACATGGACAGGTGACATGAAGGAGTATAGGGGTACTGTTCACCACTTCAGAGAGCAATTTCATGCAGACAAGGCTCAATTAGAGTTGATACTGGCCAGTACTTTAAAGGATAATAAAAAGGCCTTTTTCAAATATGTTAATAACAAAAAGCAGGACAGAAATAACATTGGTGTGTTACTTGGTAAGCATGGGCACCTCATAAGCAGAGATATAGACAGGGCAGAGAAATTTAATGCTTTTTTTGTCTCTGTCTTCAATACTGATGATGGGCTAGGTGTCCCCCCCCACAGCTCATGGCCAGAGGACCAAGAGTATGCAAATGATAATCTAACAATAGACCCTAAACTTGTGTGGCATCTGCTGTTCCAGCTGGATTGCTTAAAGTTGAGAGGATCTGATGGGATTCATCCGAGAGTAATTAAAAGAGTGGGCTGATGTCATAACAGGACCTCTCTCAATGATATTCCAATGCTCTTGGGAATCCGGGGAGGTGCCACTTGATGGAAAGCTAGCAAACGTTGTCCTGATCTTGAAGAAGGGTACCAGGGATGATCCCAGTAACTACAGGCTTATCAGTCTCACTTCAGTGCCTAGTAACATTATGGAGAAGATTATTCTGGGAGCTAGAGAAAAACACCTGAAAGACAATGCAGTCATTGATCCTAGCCAGCACGCATTTATAAAGGGAAGGTCCTGCTTGAGAAACTCGATTTCCTTCTATGAAAGAGTTACCCACCTAGTCGACCAAAGAAAAACAATTGATGTGATCTTTCTAGATTGCATCAAGTCCTTTGATACCATCTCTTATAGTATCCTCATAAACAGAATGTCCAGCATCCAGCTGGATAAACACATAATGCAGTGGGTGATCAATTGGCTGTTGAGTCAGGCTCAAAGGGTGAATGGGGTTATATCGGGCTGGCAAACAGTCACTAGCGGGATTCCACAGGGGCCAGTACTATTTAATTCATAAGCTACCTGGATGGAGGACTCAAAGGTTAAGTTTGATGATGACATGAAACTGTGGGGAGTGGTTGACACTCTGGAGGGCAAGGAGGCCCTGTGGAGGGATCTTTACAGATTGGAGAGCTGGGCAATTGCCAGCTGTATACTTAACAAGGGCAAGTGCTGGGTTTAACAAGGGCAAGTGCCTTCCAACTCAGGTCTTTCTATGATTCTATGATTGGTAACGTACTTCTACTCACCTCCTTACTATCATCTGTACCAACATGTTGTCTTTCACCCTGATTTGCTGCTCAGTTTATGGTCCTCAAAAGGCTTTTGTGAAGAACTTTGCCCAAAGCTTTTTAGGCATTCAGTATGTGATACCTACAATTTCTCCTCTGTGATGCTATTTAGATGACTCTCTAGTCTTTAGCCGCATTTTTTATTTGTTTTTTTTTTTATAGTCCAGGTTGTGTTAACTTACACCATTTACACTGGCTGGATTGTGATCTTCTGAGTGCCATGACTTCCATGATTGTTTTCACCGGTTTTCTAAAACCTGAAGCATGGATAACCCTTTAGTTACCAGTTTTCCATAGTAGTTTTGCTGAAATGATAATAATATATAAATAATCTTAACTGTAAATTTCATTTTAAAATTAAAATTATCAAAGAATTTTATACCAATCAGTGTGCAAAACAGATAAAGTGAATTACTTATAACTGGTTTTGTTTACTTTCTGTTTCTGAGAATGGAATGGTGGGGTAAGGGGCATAAAAGTTACCCAGTGAGTCTGTTTTGAATAGTGGTCTTCCAAATCTAATATAAACATTCTACTTAGTGTAAAAGTCCTTACATCCAAGTTCTGTGTCTCATTATAAATATATTTTAATTGCAATAATGAAACAGTACATTTTTGTACTGTAACAAGGGAGGGGAAATACTAGTGGCAGGAAAAGAAAGCGCATTTCCTGATTTTGCAGGTAGGATTTCCCTGTCCTTTATCTTGGAGAATTATTATATTTTTTAAATTATATGTACACAGATATTTTAAAGAAGATGCACTTCATAGTTTCCATTGTTTAGAGCTGTAGTGACTTTCCTTCTCTTTTTTTTTTCCTAGGTCTAGTTTTTCAGGTTATATTGTTATCTTAGCTTAAAGTCAGTGTAGCTATGTCGTTCTGTAATCATTTAGGTCTGATCCTCCTGAATTAATGATACTATGTACAAACTCCTTTCTCTAACTTTTTCTATAAATGTTTTTCCATAATGAATCACAAGAAACATTAAGTTAAAGAAAATTAAAGAGAGAAGTGTCCAGCAAGATCATAATTTGTGAACCCAGTAACAGCTCAGTATAAATCTGTAAGTATTCTTTCATCTTTCTTGAGCTCATTAGCTGTAATAATCTTCCTGATTCTGGGTCACTTATTGAAGTGTAAAACTCACAGAACTATAATTATATTTACCTGTTGTTAAGACTTAAATTTTTTTGACATCTGGGGACTGATGAGAAGGGTAACTATAGCTAATATTTCTGCATTATTCCTGAGGCATTTTGCAGATCTTGTAACTCAGCCAGATGGAATATTCCAGCATGTTTCTCTACAGTGTCTCAATGTCATCTTCCCCTGTAGCAGATAATGCAAACCCCAGAAAGGTTGCAAGCTTAAGTAGGCAATGAATTTCCATAACATGAGTCTGAAAAGAGATCAAGAGATGCTTTCTCCAATTAAAAGTTTTAAAAGCAATTGCTGTTGACAATCAAATAATATTTTCTTTTAAATTAATCTTAAACCGCTTATGTCCACTTTTTTATTTTGCACTTTAATCTGAAGAAATATTAGAGAAATAGTATTTAAACAAATCATCAAAATGCAGAAAAATACTTGAAACAGAAAACAGCGGTATACAATTCATCACAATGAAGACTTGAGTGAGAATATGCATTCATAACTTAGACTTAAACAGTGCAAAAAAATGAAAAATGAAGTGAATGAAGCAAATACTTAATGAAACAAAATAAAATAGTAAAAATAAAAACAGATAAACTAACCAAGATATTAAAATGTTGTTCATCATACAATGACACAAATATAGTAATGTTTACAATTTTCCCTTTATATAGGAATTTTACTATTTGCTATCCTAACTAAAATTAGTTATTGAAGGTAAAGATATATAGATATTTTTAATAAGTATTGCAGTTTTATTTTAGTATTTCTTGTATTATTACATAGTATGTTAAAATAAATCAAAGAGAATATTTATGCAAAAATACTTGTGAAAGGAATGCATTTTAGTGATGGCCCAAATTGGGTGTGTTGTTATTTCAAAAACTGAGATGTATTTAGTTTTAAGTACAAAGCTCAACTTTCAGAAGAAATCTCTTAAGCAGGCTGGAGCTGCCTGATATTTTTTACAAATACAGTTTAATGTAATACTGGGGCCTTCAGTGTTTATTGATTTAGAATGAAAATAAAATCTGTATCTTAAATCTTTATAAAAACAAATGCCTTAATTGCTTGTGAATTGCAAGAAAGAAGTTTCTTTGATTTAATCTGTTTACAGGAAAGAAATCAATTCATAATTTCATAGAGGCATGAACAACTCTTTAAATAGACTATTTCAATTTTTCTGACTGTTTATTACTCCACATGGGGTTATTAACCCTGAGAACGTTTAGGATTACAGATTTACATAATCAAAATATTAATCAAATCTACATGCAAAGTAGGCCAGAATGTCTCATGTTGAGAATATGCTTATTTTTTCCTGAATAAAAGGAAGACTTTCCCAACAATTAATTGTTGGTTGTCCCTGACAAAAACATTGTAAAGAATTAAAACTACAGATTTTTATGAGGTCTTGATAAAGGAATGAAGTACGAAAGAGAGAAGAAAGTTACATCTTCTGATTTTTTCCATTCTGAATACAAATTTGAAATATAATTCAATGTTATTAAATTGTACATTCCATTAGACGGATAGGTTTGGGTTTTTTTCTTTTTTTACATTTTTTCTGGAGTAACATAGGTTTTATCTGTAAGCAAATGAGCAATTTTTGTGAAGTTGTTTTGTGAACAAAATCCTAAAGTGAAAAAAGGAAATAAGACCTCAAGAAAATGTCTTACATATTCTAAATGAAATGTACATATATAATGATTATTGATGCAAACTAACAGTGTGATTCTTATCGGGAGCTGCCTTATTCTCAGTATTTCTGAATATTAGGAAACATCCTTGCCATCTGTTCCAAAGTACAGCTAATAGATGGATTTCATTTGGTGTATAATGCATTAAGACCTATGTCACTTAAAAAAAATAAATAGCAATTAAAATTAATACTTATTTCCTCTTTAAATTCTTATAAGCACTTTTCAGACAAGTACAACTGCAGTGTAGTCTAGAATGACTGTTTTTGAAGGTAACCTCTTGGAGTGTTCCCCATGATATGTTCTGATTTTGAAGTACTGAGATATCTTCTCTGAATTTTCTTATTGCACATATGCTGAATTTTCAGACAACTGTAATGAACTTTCAAGATTTGAAAAGAGTTGCAGAATCCTGACATAGAGATATTCAACTTCTTTAAATGGAGATCTGCTATCTTTAAGCTTTCTGATGAACTCTAAGAGTTACTCTATTAATCAACCAAAATCGTGATAAAAATGTTTAGCCTATATATACCAATTCATATTACATATTCAAAGAGCCTTTCCACACTAAGTAGCACGCAATTATAACCTAGCAATTGGGATTTTTGAGTTCACTGAGCAGCAGCTATATCTCTCCTGCTTCCTCCAAATCATATGCAGTTTGCTGCAGTAATTCAACAAAGTCAATACATCCTTTGCATCTAAGAAATAAATGCCATTTTTAAAAAAATTTTAGGTTCACGTGTATTGATTTCAGCTTGTTAAGCTGAATTAATAACTTAGTCACATCCCTCAAATTACAACAAAGTAATTAAGAGAAACAGAAAAATATAATTACTTTTTGTTTGAAAATTCTGTAATTTCAGTAAAGATTGGGTTAGATTATAGGTTGGACTTGATGATCTCAGAGGTCCTTTCCAACCTTGTGATACTGTCATACTGTGATACTGTGATTTATACTGGATGTGGATTCCATTTTCATTTCACTGCACTGATAACGTAATCACATAGTCATAATTATAGAGATAGTAAATGAGTGACAATACACTCCTCACTCCTGTAGAAACTTCTATTGGCACACTAAGCACTAATTAAAATTCATTATTGAATCACATTTTGCACAGATACAGAAGTTTTGTAACAAATAAAAAGAAGATATTTTGTATAGGAAGGAAGAAGACAGAGGGTTACTGTTTTCCAGTGAGTACTATTCTTGCTCTCTAGCCCTTGTTCAAATGCTTACGATTGTTCCCTTAAAGCTCTTGCTGTTGCTCACTGATGTAATGTGAGCTGGGGCACTCTAAAAAGAAGCATTCATTTGCAGCTGCAGTGCTGATAAAGTTTTCATCATGTTTCTTTTGAAGAGCTGGTTAAACAGTTCCCTATTATACACTGTTTTTTTCACTCTTCGCTGCCCTCTCTCCATGAGCTCCACCCTGTGCACATAAAAGTCTGATTTTAGGACGTGAGATTGTCTTGGGATTACCTATATCTCCCACTCCTAGAAAGGGAGAAAGCAGATTATCAGAGTACTTCTTCATCTCTTGGATCTGGGAGGAGCCTTTTACAGGGACAGAGAGACAAAAGGAAAAACCCAGGTTTATGCTCCTGTCATTACCAACAAGGTGTGATGGCTTCAGTTAGTACTGATGGAAAATGCTCACAGATTACTCCTTGAAATAATTCTGGTCATCATTCCTCTGTGTGTACTACAACAATGACAGCACAACAAGTTCTGTGTTGTAAATGCAAGTAGGAAATGAAGACCAAGTGTTAAGTGAGTAAGCACTGCTCAGGTACCTGGCCCTCATCTGCTTCCAGAAAGGCAGAGGAAAAGAAAGCACTGTGAACTTTACACATATAATTACAAGTAAATACCGAGGTTTCTAAGCAATTGCCCACTTCTGACTTATTTTCTTCCAAACTTTCTCTTGCTTGGGAAGAAAGAAAGCATTAATATAATAATTGGAAAGAACTAAATGGCAGATGTGTCTTAGGCAGGATTCCTTCACTTGACATTAGGCACCTGCAGAGCAGGTGTCTATGTTAATGTAGGTATTTAAATCTGTAATATGGCCAACAGAAACTATATGGAGTCAGTTTATATGGTTGCAGTCTGACGTACATGACTAAGCGCTGCTGAATCTGTTGTCCAACATTCCACAGAGAGATAATAACAGGAGCCTTGCTGTCAGGACATTGTAAACACCCACTTTTAATCAAATTCTGCTCTTTGTATCTCATTTTAAGCAGATGAAAGAATAATAAATGTCAGTACTGGAACATAAACATAACTTAAAGTCCTGGAGTACTTTCAGCAGTCAGAGGATTCTGGATACACTGGCAGAATTGACACTTGACATACAAGACTGGAAAACAAATCTGCTTTGACAGAAAGAAAATATAGAGGCTTGCAAATTTGTCTTTGATCCTAAGAAACAACTTAAATGAGAGCTAAGACACCTTAGAACACATGAGCATGAATCTGACTTGCAAGTAAACTGTGTCCAGTGCTCTGTGGGACACATAAACTGGGAGTACATAGAGAATGAGGACTATAAATAAAATTTTGTATACCTCAGTTAATTACTTTGAGCGACTGTAACTTTTAGTTAGACCAGAAATTCATGTTGGCACTAAGAAACCTAATAAAAATGTATTTGGATACACATTTGATTTAATAGTTATTTATTATATGCAAAAACAAAAATGAAAAGTTGTATCCGAACATTCCAGTCGATTGCTTCCAGCCATCACTGAGCAGACAGTGCTACATAATGTGGACACATTGACTCTGAGACAGGCTCTTTGATAAAGTCAAAGCTTTTTACTTGGGTGTAGTCTTCTACTATGCCTCACTTTTCTGGCTTTTTTTTTGTTGTTTTTTTGTTTGGTTGGTTGGTTTTTACCAAAACTCAGTTTGAATACCTTGTTTCTGCCTCAGACTAAGCAAGATGAAACATTATACTATGCATTTGTTGCATGGTACTGTTTGTCATCTAGAGGGATCAAACAATGATGTTTCTCTTGTAATCTAGGGACTAAAGAAAGATTTTAAAATATAATCCTCTACTAGTATTAGGGCTGTTGTGTTCAATACGCCCACATCTTCCTCAAAACTGCTGTGACAAAATATTCACAACCTTTGAAAGAAGCCTCACAAGTTCTTCTGGAAGGATGTGTATTGCAGTCCTTTTTGAGATTACCCAAATCCCACTTTCTGCAAGGAATAAATATTGTTGTTTTGATATACAACAATACAAAGCTATTCTCCTAAACTCTTCTGACTTCCTAAACTACTGGAAGTCTTCCTTCTTATGCAAAACTGCACCTTGTGGATGATGAGACCAAGAATTTGTTTATCAGAATGATCAGTGTGGAGGATTAGAAAGAACTTTTTAAATTCCAAGAGAAGTGTAATAGATATGTGCTTTGCCTGCCTTAGTAGCTATCTGTCAGTCTGTCTTTCTTGATGTATTTACACACAAACATATATACTGAAATCAAGCATTTCCGTAATGCTTTCCATGACAAAGACAGTCTTTGTATTAGTGTTTGCTCTATTATAAGCTGACATTTTCAGTTACTCCAAAGAAGCAAGGAATCAGTAATCAACAACACAATAATATGTCTTTGGTTCAGAAAAATAAATAAATAAATAAATGTGAGTTTGATATTTGTATTAAGGTGCCAAGAGAGCGAATGTTTGTATTGTAATGCTAAAATAAAAATCAAAGCACACAATATTTAAAACTATAAAAAATGCACCTCACACCTGAAAATTGTGTTAGGTAAAACATTGGTATCATCTAACACTTGATAAAGAGAATATGACTGATTCACCCTGAGAAAGATACAAAGGTCTCCCTTCCCTTTTTTTTGAATTGAGAGTCTTTATTGCTGAGAATGTTTCAATGCAGTAGAATGGTTTCAAAGCAATAACTTTCCTGTTAGAGTTAGTTTGTCATGCCAGGGGAATGATTATTCATGATAAGCCAGTGGCACTATTACCAGCAATTTTTTTTTTACAAGTGAGAGATACTGATTAATTTCAGAAATATTAGGTACTGAAAGCAAACAGCAGTACTGCAGAATGGATGAGATTCTTGGAGTAACAGTTGTCAAAGGATGAAATAATCAAAAACCAGGGGGTGCATTAGTTAAAGATGTGAAGTTAAACAATTTAATAGAAAAATATTTTACTTACTTGATAGGAAGAGACACAGGTCTCTGCTGATATTAGAGGCTAGGAGGGAGGAAGCTGAATGTTCAAGGCTGTGTCTTGGGCTATTATATAACAAATCCTCATTAAATCTCAAGAAAAAATTATCATCAAATAATTTTTCTTTTGTGCTGATTTAAGATGAAGCCCAAGAAGAAAGACTCCGACCAGACATCCACATTTTTCCTGTGCATACAGGTTTTGTATGGGAGTAGTGATAGTGTAATGATATGTAAGAGGCATTTGTGAGTACTTAATACATAGCACGTTAGGTAAAGTCTGTCCAAACTCCAATCAGTAGACACTTCAAAAAGTAAATAATACACTGAATTCCTTTGTCCCATACAAATGAAGACATCTATGCAACAATAAAATCTCAGTATTTGCAAGAATAATTTTTATAAAACAGAATGGTATAATTATTCTCTCAAAAAGTTGTACCTGCCAAGTTAAATTATGCAATCCAGTCCAGAACCCTTTACCTAAAAATTTTTGCTTCCCATTTCTATTATTTCAGTGCTGCCCTGTTTACATTTATTGTTTTTCTTTCCTTCATAAAACATTTTTTTTTTTTTTTTTTCTACAGAAATTCCTCAGTCTGGCTTTTCACATACCTTTTTTTTCTGATCTTATTGTGTATCCCAAGTTCAGGTGATCCAGCATTTTTGGTTGGCAGGAATATGGAAAAGTGTAACTGGAGAACAAATAGGATTTTCTTTCATGCTGGAATGGAATGATTGGGGGTTTGTTTGCTTTTCTGCTTGTTATTTCCGAGGCAAAAGAAGATATCAGTGATACCATTACATATTTTTTTCTGTTTCCCCTTCCTGCACATGGTCACAGTGTAGGTTCAGATTTTAACAAGCCACATGACATGCCTCTGTAGGTCACTGTCATAGTAAGAATAGCTGACCAGGGAAACTGCTCATCAGATGAAGTTTGAAAACTAGTTATTCACATAAACTCCCAAAATGTTACCATAATATGCAGCGCTTCTCCTTGACAGCTTGAGGTATGCAGTTCATCTGGCTGCCTCTACAATGCAGCAGTTTATCTCTGGAAAGGACTGGAATAAATATACAGAGTATAGCAACAACTTCAATGGTCCTGGGACTAACAGGCTCAAAATAAAATCTGAAATAGCATTTGGTCATATCCCTTGGGTCTATACATTTTTAGCATTGTTATCTCTATTAAATATTCTAAAAATTAGACTAATTCAAGAAGTTATCAGTGTCAGAGAGTTGAACACAGTTTTACTCTTCCCATTGAACAGCTGTGTTAGCAGTTTTATCACTTTTCTTTGAAAATTTTTCATGACTTTGAAGTGTTTTCCAGTGTAAGGAGAAGTAAATATTTTTCTTTTTAGCCAATGATTTTATTTTGAAAATACCGCATATTTTAGAATCAGACTCTCTAGTGGTGACATTTGCTATTTAAATGGAAAGACTTGGTGGGAAATAATGTAATATATACATTAAAAAATGATAATACTGAAGTTATTGTTTTAGTGATATCAATAAATGAGGTCTCCTTAAAATAGCGTACAAACTGAGATATCTCAGTGACTAAAGAAGCTTTTCTCCTTATTTTTTATCTTGACTCACTCTATAATGCCTAATCTGACTAAGGAAATTTATATTCTAGTTTATGATAAAAGAAAATATTTATGAGACTTAGAAGTACATGGTAAAGATGTTAAAACTTTGACTTACTGCAAATTTGAAATGTACAATAGGAATCATTCAAGATTAAAAAGTGAGCAGAACTGACAATATCTGAAAGAATACCTTTGCATTTAGACACATGATAGCCTTGAAAATAATGATAGAAAGTTTATGAGTAAATGAAGACAGTTTTCATTTATGTTTTTTAAAAGATCTATGCTAGTTCTTGAGGAAATCCTAGTACAACATAAAATATTTTAAGAAGTGGACATAAAGCATCATTCTTCAAAAGATTTTTACTGACTAAACTTTCTGGTTGGTCTAGTGTTCTTTATATCTGGAGGTTTTGGAGTGTTTTATTTTAGGAAAAATGGATACCTCAGTATGGACACTTCATTGTAATAATGCATCATTAAAATCACAAACAGATTTAGCACAAAATTTGTGGTAATACATGTTGCAAGTTCAAAAATAAAGTGATAGAAAATAAAATTTGTTTAAAATATGTAGCTTGTTATAAGTTTTTTAACTCATAAAAATGTTCTTCAAACAGAAAAATCTATAGAAATGTAATGCTTGAATTTCTAACATTTACAATTATTAGTTTTCGAGCTGTTTAAATCGTTATCCCTTCACCTTTTAGAACTGTGCCAGAAACCATACTATAGTGTCAAATCTTTCATGAGACATTCGCTTGAACTCCCTGAATTCATTTGACGCTTGTATAGTCTGTGGTTCTTTGATTTTTGAAGTGGTAGCTCTTTTTTTGCTATTATATGATCTAGAAAATGAAAGCCAGAAAATTCACCCCAGTGTGCCATGTTGTCACAACTGTGTGTTTGTCTACACGTCTACTTAATGGGAGGATATTGTTTATAGTGATCTTTACTGTATTTTCTCTTTTTAGCTTCATTTCCACTCACCATATTCAGGAAAGCTGTATTTGATGACACATTCATTAAAGGGGTTGAGATCCTGCCTATTTATCTCAAATCTGTCTCCTATTTAACTAAAAAACTTTTGTCACTGTTTGGGGAAGATCAAAGACTATAGTTGCTTTTTTCCAACTGCTGCTTCCTTTAATTCTGAACTCATTTTTAGTTTTGCTGCCCTCAGATAGTTTAGGCTGTTGTGCAGTGCATGGAGTGCATTTTAGCACAATGGTCCAAACTCCATAGTAATAGTATCACAGGTTAGCTAGTGACATAATTTTTTTATAGATGTTTCACTGAAAAGGCTTATGTTTCACTGAAAGTGGTAATGTTTCAGAAGCTTGAAACATTAGTTACATTTTTTCCCCCAAGTTTATAGCACAGTTTCACAGTCTGAATTTCCATGTGGTTTGAAGCAAGAAGATTTTTTTTTAAAAAAAAATTGCATCTTTTCTGAAGTAATGCCTGTGAGTGACTGAATGGACTTTCTAGGTTGTTTACATCTGAAGCAATTAAGCTGCCATAGAAGATTATCTGCTATTTTTTTTAAGTATGAAACAGAGTATAGGAAGACTGGCTGTGGCTGTGAACAGTAACTACTAAGCCATTCCTATATTCAGTTTCTATTGGCAGAAATATAAAACAGAGCCTTAATTTTGTCCTGATTTTCCAAGCACTAAGTCTTCAAAGTCTTTTCTAATCTTGTTGAAGTCACTTCAAACAAGCATCATATTTATTTGGTAATGTTTATTTGAATGCTTACTGGAACTTTTTTCCATCATTCTGGGTTTTCTTCCCCCTTCTCCCTCCTTTTTTTGAGTTTGACTAAATCTATGATATTTGAGAAAGATTATGGAAACTTTCTTTCTCTAAATCTAGATATTTATTTTAACAGGTTACTTAGTTTTGCAATAATCTGTTCTCTGTCACTTATCTAAAACTACTGCAAGATTTCGAACTACCACATATAATATACTATAAATGTGTTTTTCTTTCCTTCTTTTCTTTACTAGATTAAATTTCTGTGTAAATCTCACTAGAGAGTTCCATATCCCTGGTCCCACTTTTTAATTAACCAGATATATAATGATAGAAGTTTACTGTGTATGCCAATGTGCTTTAAATTTAAGGAATTCAAGTCAATATTATATTGACTTTTCTGCTGTTACATTAAATAGTGTGAAAATGGTAATTAAGGGTTTTGTACATTTGAAATGTAATTTAAAAGCATAGGGTATTTGCCCATATTCCACTAATACCAAGAGAAAAGAATCTTTAAACATCTTGCTGTGGGACTGTTTTCCTTATTTAAGAATTCTGAGCTGCCTGAGAAAGGAGGCAGTTGTTTTGGGCCTGATGATCCCTTGTCTAGAAGGCATTTGAAATATTATATGAAGAACAGGAGAGACGTATCTTAAAAGGAAAGCATTTCATAGTGGGGATAAAAACTTAAGTACGTTTCAGCTGACTTTGTTGAAACCAGATTTTCATTTGTGGTAGTAGTAGCAATGATTTAGGACTAGAAGCAGAAGGCTATTCCCTCTCAAAGAGTTATGTACAAGCCAAAGTAACTAAATGCCAAGGATAAGTGAAAAAACTATGTATTTTCCTGTGAAAGTGATAATCTTCTATTGAATGACTTACATAGTGGTAGATTTATGTGAAATATTTTTGAAATTCCTCTAAGACTAGTGACACTATTGGAGTTAAAACATTTTTGTTTTCAATTATAGGAAATGACTTAACAATTTTCTGTTGTAGAAGGAGGAATGCACACAATGACAATAAATATTTCAATATCTGTATCAAAAATGTTATGGATGCTTTTGTTACATGAGATCCGGTTGTTTATTTTTTGCCTTGATATTTTAAGTCTTCTGATCCTCAGCAGGGATTCTGTGTGAAAATAAGCAGTCCTGCAGTTTTTCAGGTCTTATGGTTCTTAAAAGAAGGAACATAGTCATTGTTCACATGAAGAGGCAGAATCTTTTGTTCCTCTTTCAGTTTTCCCAGCTGAGACAAGTGGAAGACAACACTAAAATAATTCTGAACCTCTTTCACAAAAGATGGCTGAAACAAGAAATTAGTCTTTGGAGGAAAAGCAATACTTCCACAAAGTTCTTCAAATGCAGTGATAATTACTTTACAATGTGAGCTTCTTTTTGGCTGGTATTCTGTACTAATTCTTCTGAGCTTGCTATAGAGTTTCCAGCCAACCCTACCAAATGACTGGAAAAGTCATTTTGGCACCTTCTGCATGACACGACAATCTATCTTATCCAATTATTTGCAAAGAAGTATAACTATCTTTTCTTATAACCTTAAAATGATACAAATCATAGATAAAAAACACTTTGTGATGTCTATATATTGGAACAATTTCCAGTAAGCTGTGCAGAGAATAAGCATTAAAACATATTGTTCATGAAAGCAAATGCTGTTAAGAACAAAGTGAAATGAAATGGGAATTTAGTTAAGAAAATCCTAAATATCTTGAATCTCATAACAACTGATTTGCACAGAGGGGCTGCAATCATATTCTTACATTGTACACATCATAAACACAGGATTTTTGTGGGTTTTACAAGGATTTATTAGGCATGTCTGGAATTTCTCTGGACTAGATAAAACAGTCTGAAACCAAGGAAATAAACATATTTTTAGAAAGAATGATCAACAAAAGTATAAAGCAAAAAACCCAGCCCACAGATATAGACACAGACACAACAGAAAAAAAGTGTATGATTACTTTAGGAACTTAAAAAGAAGAAAATCACGTTATTTATCGGTGGGCTTGAGGTTTTTTAATAGTCAAATGAAATATTAAATGTAGACTTTTGCTCAGCTAGTAGAAATCTCGTTGTCAAGGTTGCTGTTGGAGCTGAAATGGAAGTGAGAAGTATTCTTTGAAGTACTAAATGTTGGATTAAACAGCTATAGTGGTCTACACAAATACAAGAGAGAGATTCCTGAAACAGCAGCAGCTCTAATGCCTTGTATCTGGTATGGATCCCTACCTACCTGCAAAATCCTGCACAGGTGCAGGGTACATCTGCACTTGGGTGCGGTGGTGCAGGATTGCTGCTAGCATATGAACTTTCCATGCCAAACGCAGGAGGAAAATGAGACTCAAAAAGAACCAGGGGGTTGTAACGTGCTGGTGGGAATGGACACCAGTCACACCTGTTACGAACGCACAGTAGAGACAGAAGTATACAACTTGCTGGGTATTTGAGAGAGGCAGAAAAGTTGTGTAGAGTAGGAAGGATCTAAATCCAGTACATTGAAGGAGGCATGTTTGAAAAAGTCAATAAAACTTTCTGTTGAAAGCTAAGTTAGAGAAAAGAGATGTTTGTTGGGAAATGGAAAAGCATTAATGGAAGAGAACTAAGACATAATGAGAAGAGATAAAAAGGTAACTTTCAAACATAGTCCAAAGTAAAATACAGTCATTACATCTGATGAGAGCTTCCTCTGCTCTGTTTTGTAAATAGACTCAAAGGTATTAGTGTAAAGCATGTCAGAACAATTAAAATTATAGAGAGGCTGAGATGGTTTAAAAAGAAAAATAAAAAAGAAAAAGTGGGAAGGATTGATAAGAGGGACAAAAATGTTCACAAAATAAGGAAGAATTCACATCACTATGAAATCTATCACTATAGCATTTCCATAGGTTCTCTGAAATGCTAAGAAACACAGTATAATATGAAAATACAAAAGCAAGAGGTTTCACAAGGGGGTCTATAGGGGTGAATAAGAAAACAAAAAACATGAACACACAGGCACTATAAAACCTAAGGCAGTATAAAACAGAAGGAGAATCCAGCACAACAGAAGAGAATTAGAAGAACAATCCTTCCTGATTTATGGTAATAATGAAAATTAACTGCCTCTTGCTGCCAAAAACAGGTGGTCGAAGTTTGCAAATAGAAAAAGGTGTTACAGAAACATGCAAAGAGTGGGAGAGAAAAGTGTGTAAAGTTGACGGATTTTGAGTGGAAGAGGACCACCGTTCATTCGGGGGGAAAGAACAATTTTGCAAATAGATAGACTGAACAAAAAAAAAGTGACCAACATAGATGGCATGGCTAAGGAATACTTTAAGATACCATTGACTGTGCTTTAAACTGGGTGCCAATGCTAGACAAGAAAGAAAATTCGGATATCAGAAAAGATACAGAATTAAAAAAAAACAGCATGTGAACCACTTATCTTACATTGTCTCAATTAGCTCCTAAAGTAAATGGTAGTAAGTATTAAATATCTCTTTAAAAGAAAATACACAAGCATCTTAGAAATGTGTATGTCAGTCAATGCAGATGCAGTGTAATTATAATGATGACTGCTATTAAAGAATACATTGAACAAAGGAGATTAAACAAAAGGTGTGGGGTACTTGGAAGGTGAGTGCTGTAGTAATATATTGTAAGAAAGCAAAAGATAATCTTGTAGTGTACCAAGTGAGTATAGGAAAGGGACATCCAACGTCAAGGGTTACGTATATGTCACTACGTATTACTTACTTTGTTCGAAGCCCATGGAAGTTGAATATATAGATTAAGTAAGAGCTGATATTGCTGATGCTTACTGAAATGCAACAATGAATCAAAAGATGACTGAAATCAGGAAGAGAAACAGTGTTTTATGATTTCAGTAAATATTTATCCATGTAAAATTTATGAGAATTAAATATCTGAATTTTAAATCTGGTTGAAACTAACTCAATGGAAACTTTGAATCATAGTAACAATTAAGAGAATATCATCAGTGGTTGCATTCATCTCCATACTTCAACAAGTATTTTTCTTTTCTAGTCTGTCTTCAAGCATTTCAAAATTCTTTATCTCATGTTTTAAATCAAACCTTCTCTTTAATGAAAAACAGTTTGCAAGTAAACTCTGTTTTGAATGCTAGTTCTGAGATCTAGAAGAAAAAGATCACAGTACATGTTATCAGTTATTTCAGCATGAATCGTGCCTTGTGAAAATAAATGTCATATCTTCAACATTTAATCAGACCAGTCAGTTAATGCACGTTGTCTGTTTTGCATGTTGGTCTGCCAAAATGAAGAGCATTAAAGAATGGATTAATGTAAGAAAGTAGAGATTAAAGCATGTGTTGCATAGATTCTGTTGGCATGACTTTTTATTTTAGAGGCTAAAAGTGTAGATCTATCAAAATCAAACTTTTTTTTTTTTCCCGTTCTTGGAATTAAAAATGTGACTTATGAAACGTGCATAGTTATGTTGCATTCTGCTAGTCATCGTTCAAAAATACCCAAGTTATATCATCTTGAAGCATATAAATAATTCTTTCTTTTGACATTTTGGATGAGTGAAAGTACTAACCAGAACATTTGTATGCTATGGAAGTTTATATTTCATATATACATATGGATAGGAACAATTATTGGATCTAATATGAAGCATTATTTTTCTTTATAAGTAGTGTATCATCTCAGAAGGCACTTTCTCATTGTTTTGACTCAAGGGGGACTGAAAAATAGTACTTTATTTTAGTCACAGGAGACCTATTATTTGAGGATTTTTATAGTGTGCATTGAATTAACAGACTAGTACATACATAATTGATAGGTATCTTGAGGTAGATACAGCAACAGTAACACGTGTTCTGAATTATGGAGCTTGTTGAGCCAAAGTTCACTTCGTGCTTTCCACACTTGGTCTGGAAAGATGCACAGAAATTAACAGTGCATGACATTTAATTTTCGGGTCTCTCTCTGTTTTTTTTAATCCAATTGAAGCAGGGGCCAAAGAGAGATTTCTAGGAAACAGTAAATCAATGAATATATGCACACTTAGCTATTTTAAATGTCTTATAGCAGTGTCTTTGTTTGGTAGGATGCTCTAGATTTCTAGGATAAAGAACTTATGATGAGTAAATAATTTAGTTTTGTAAAGTGACTTGCTCAGAAACTATATTCCAAAATATTTTTGAAGTGCTAAATAAGACAGCTGATCTTAGATAATAAATAATAACACACAAAGAAGATTTAAAAATAGTTTGAGTATATGAGGGAGATGCAGAAAGGCATAAATAAAAGAGACTTACGGCAGTAAATGTTGATAGCAAATGAAAGTGCATAGGCACTCATTTGAAATTGAATTCTCTAAGGTGATTTGCAGTAGAAGATAAAATTTGCTATACATGTCAGATGAGGCAAACAAAGCCCTAAATACTTTCTAAGAGGATCTTCCATTCCGTCTCTGTCCTATATATCCATAATATGCTGATATTTGTATTAAAAGAATAATCACACTTCATAAGAGGCATCTTTTTTCATCAGTGGAGGTAAATATCAAAAAACCATGACAAAAATATTGGATGTCCCTCTTCTGTTGTCAAGAAAAGTTGCTTTACAGTGTAGCAATAGGAAGTGTGAAATCTTAAGAGATTTCTGCTTAGTACTTCAGAGGAAGGCGTCTTGGCACATTTGAATGCTAAACACAAAGACAAGATTGTGAATGTGCCATAAAGATGATTTAATGAGCTCAAATATATACATGTGTGTATAATTAAAGAGACAGCAGCTAGTTTTGGGGTTTTTTTTGTAGTTATGATATGTATATTGTGTTTCTCTGAAAAAGTACACTGAGCAGCTAAGCATTTTATGCTTTCAGTTGATGAAATCCCTTCACTAGCAGAAGGGTCTTGCTCTGAGCACACTTGGGAAAGAGAGGCTCCGGGGTTGAAAAAGGCAAAGCAGAAAAACTGATTTAATATTTAAGGGATGAGAGCAGAAAGCCTGGAGAGGGAATGGAGTGGAGTGGAGTATACTGATGGAAAGAAAAAAATATCCTTAGGACCTAGAGGAGTTAGGAACTGCTGTAACTGAACATAAGAACTGAGAGTGAAAACATAGAAAAGGATCTGCCCTACCAGAACACAGTGACTTGGGGGAGATCTTTTTATAATTGTTCTTGCTTTCTATTTTTTCTCATAAAATGGATTTTCCACATGAAAAGAAAAATTCTTATATTCGAAGAAAATCTAGGTTTTGAAAGTAGGGCCCGTTTCTGATATTTGGGGATATTTCTGTTAAAAAAAGGATCTGTTGGCAGATCCACGTTTCGGCTTTTACCCACTGTACCAGTGTGGGCTGGGATGGAGTTAATTTTCCTCATAGTAGATTCTATGGTGGTATGTTTTAGATTCAAAATGCTGTTGATAATACAAGGATGTTTTAGTTATTGCTGAACAGTACTTACACAGCATCACGGCCTCCACTGTTTCTCATGCTGTCATTCCCTGAAAATAGGCTGGGGATGGGCAACAAGTTGGAAAGGGACACAACTGGGACAGCTGGCTCCAACTGACCAAAGGCATATTCCCTACCATATGAACTCAGTGATAAAACTGAGGGAAAGAAGGAAGAAGGGGAAATGTTCAGAGTTACGATGTTTGTCTTTCCATGTAACCATTATACGTGATGGAGCCCTACTTTCCTGGAAATGGCTAAACACTTGCCTGCCAAAGTAGCCTTTATTTTGCTTTGTTTACATGCACACCTTTTGCTTTACCTATTAAACTGTCTTTATATATAAACCCATAAATTTTCTCCTTTCAAATTTTAAACTTTCCTGTTCTCTTTCTCATCTCACCAATGGGGAGTAAGCGAGCAACAACGTGGGGCTTAGCTTACTACTGGGTTTAAACACAACACCTACTTAGGATCAGTCAAAACATATAAACTGTCTTATTATTTTATTTAGATATAGAAAAGCTTACTAAGTTTTTTCTGGTTACAAATACAAAATGCAGTTATTTACGTGAGATAATGATGCAACAGATGGCTATTTCTCATTGAGTCTTTTAAGTACACAGCTTTCATAAACCCGAATTATTGACTGGAAAAACTGGTTTATAGTGTCAGCCTATTCCAGTACCAATACCTGGAAAGTAGCAGTAGAAGTTTAATAGATCTAATCTGTATCAGACCTGCACCAAAAGAAGAACAATTCACTTTGGTTGCTTCTTTTAGTTTTTCACAAAAAAAAGGAATTGATGTCAATATTTTGTATTATAAGAGACCAAATTTAGTCATAGATGTTGTTTATATATTTATTTGTAAAGATGCTACCATATGTCTTTACATAAACAGTATGGCAAACACATTTGTTAGGTGGGTGGGGTTGTTTTACATTAAGTGGCCAGGATTTGTATTTAAACATGGGCTTTACCTTGCTAAATGAAGTACTTGCAGGAAAATATTTTGATAATTTTCTGTAAATCATGAATTTGAATTATGAATTTTATTGAAAGTTGATATAAAATAGCTTGTTAACTTTTGTTTCCTTGTGATCTTTTTTAGGGTTTATTTATACCTGTGGTGGAACTTTAAAAGGACTTAATGGCACTATAGAAAGCCCCGGCTTCCCATATGGATATCCAAATGGTGCAAACTGTACATGGGTTATAATAGCAGAAGAAAGAAACAGAATACAGATCGTCTTTCAGTCTTTTGCTCTAGAAGAAGAATATGATTATTTGTCATTATATGATGGGCATCCTCATCCTGCAAACTTTAGGACAAGGTAAAGAATAAATATTATCAAAACATAAATTGTATTCCTACATTAAAAATCTATGAGAAAATAGTTAAAGCTGATACTTCTAAATTATGAATTCTTTCTTATTTAGACTTTAATGTGCACTTTCCTTAATTAATCATAAATGTCTGAAAAAAAAATAAATATGATATTCTTTAATTCTAGTTAAAGTAGTGATAAAATTAATCTAACCATCATATAAAATTTGTCTCAACAAAAACTAATTAATTAGGAAGCATATGAGCATGGATATCAGATTGTGGAGGTCTCACTTCACATGGCCTAGTAGCATTAGAACTTACATAATCTGTGCAATAGGAGGCTTTTGAGAGAGATCAGAGAATGATGATGTATTTAAGACAGAAATAATAGGTACATTTTTGCAAGTGTGTATAAACATCTTCTAACTTAAGTGATAACAAGAATGAAAAAAAAACAGTTTGAAAAAACAAGAGCGTGACAACTTTTTTTATCAATGTCTACTTCAGAGTTCTGGAATGTTGCAGTTTAAGGGAAGCATAATAATTCTGTAATAGCAACAGATATGTTATTCACACATTTACTAGTACTGCATCCAGTTCTGGGGTTCCCAGAACAAGACAGACACGGACCTGTTAGGGTGGGTCCAGAGGAGAGATGGAATGATCAGAGAGATGGAGCACCTCTCCTATGAAGAAAGGCTCAGAGAATTGTGGTTATTCAGCCTTGAGAAGAGAATGATCTAGGGACAACTTTCTATACTTGAAGGGGGCTTATAAGAAAGATGGGGACACAGTTTTTAGCAGGGCTTGTTGTGCTAAGACAAGAGGTAATGGTTTTAAACTGAAAGAGGGCAGATTTAGACTAGATATAAGAAAGAAATTCTTCATTATGAGAGTGGTGAGGCACTAGAGCAAGTTGCCCAGAGAAATTGTGCATCCCTGGAAGTGTTCAAGGTAAGGAGGGACGCGGCTTTGAATAACCTGCCCATGACAGGGAGGTTGGAATGAGATGATCTTTAAAGGCCCGTTCCAACCTAAACCATTCTATGGTGACTCTTCCGTGATGAAGAATGTAATATATATTTGTAATCTGGATCATCCAATTTAATTTTACTTTGCATAGTGCTGATCAAATAAAAGGATGTGTTTTCATAATATTATATGGAAAGTGTTGATTCAATGTTAATGATATTTATGGGTTTTTAATTATCACATAGCAATCTAGTATCTGTACACTACAAATACATGGTAAGGAAATGAGAACAGTAAAATTCTTCATTTCAAATCTGTGCAGGGTATGAATTCTATTTGTCGAATACATAGTGTGGTGAGTTGGCCCTGGCTTGGATGTCAGGTGGGAGAGAAAATACAGCAAGGTAAGAATAGGCAGAGATCATTCACCAATTATCATCATGGCCAACAGACTTCACTTGAGGAAAATTAATTTAATTTATTACGAATCAAATCAGAGTAGAATAATGATAAAATAAAAGCTGTACCCTAAAACACGTTCCTCCATCCCTTCCTTCTTTCTGGGCTCAATTTCACTCCTGAATTCTCTACATCCTACCTGTCCAGCAGCACAGGACGATGGCGAAAGGGTGTTGTGGTCAGTTCATCACAAGTGTTTCTGCCACTCCTTCCTCCCCAGGAAAAGGATTGCTCACACTCCTCCTCTGCTCCTGCATAAGGTCCCTCCCATGGTAGGCAGTCCTGCATGGACTTCTCCAATGTGAGTCCTTCCCATGGCTGCAGTTCTTCATGAATTTCAGCAGAGTCCCTTCCATGGACTGCAGTCATTCATGAACAGACCGCTTCAGTGTCTCATACCCCCATAAGATCACAAATCCTGCCAGCAAACCTGCTGCAGCTTGTGCTTCTGTTGCCATGGGTCCATAGGGCCTGCCAGAAGCCTGCTCCAGCATGGGCCTCTCACAGGGTCACAGCCTCCTTTTGGTGCATCCACCTTCTCCAGCCTGAAGTCCTCCACGGGCTGCAGGTGGATATCTGCTCCACTGTTACCCTGCTTGGGCTGCAGAGCACAGCCTGCTTTACAATGGTCTCCATCATGGGCTGCAGGGGAATCTCTGTTCCAGTACCTGGAACACCTCTTTCCTCTCCTTCTTTACTGCCCCTGGTGTCTGCAGAGCTATTTCTCTTACGTATTCTCACTTCTCTCTCTGCTGCCATTGGTGTTGCCCAGCAGATATGGGGAAATGTATGCCTAATGAAGTTTTTCTTTGAACTTCTCTCTTTCCATTTATATTTCCTATTTAATTAGCATTTGTGTATTATTCTGATGTCAGCTGCAGGAAAGAAGGAACCCATACCTAAAAATTTAAGGGTTGTCTTTCACAAGTAAAAACAAGAACGTGTGGTTTTCCTCCTTTCTGCTGACTCCTAAAACAGTTAAATTGACATAGGGAAGCCCCAAAAGACCCTCACTGTCAGTCAAAAAGATTATGGGAATAACGTTTTGCACAAGTGCAAAATAATGAAACTGTTTTTACTGTTAGGAACTTATGGTTCTTACTGATTTACAGTTTTAATGAGCATCAGAGAAAACAGGTGAAGGAAGCTAGGGGAATGGAAGCAAGAACTAAACAATATCTTGCAAGGGCAGACGTTTTTTCTTTGTATATTTTTTTCAAGCTATTGAGAAGTTTTATATATATTTGTATGCACATATACGTTCGTATCTATGTATATCTATCAGGACACAAATATCTATATAAATATATAGATACATGTGTTCAGAATTATTTGAATACTAAACTTCAAAGCTGATTTGGAATATGGTTTTCTACAATGTTTATATCTTGAGAAGAAAGTCAAGGAAGCTTGGCATGCTCAAAAGGTTTGGCATTGTGAATTTAGGTTGCCACTACATTCTGGTGAGGAAAAGGATAAGGAGTTCTTAGTAACAGAATAGAATAAGTCAGTGCTTAAAAAGGAAAAGACAACTAAGCTTCCATATAGGTCTTTAAATAGACTACTTTTGCAAGACTTACAAGATCTTGCCAGTATGTGGATGCAATAAAAAGTAGCACACATTTGTGCCAGTGGAGAATTGGGTTTTAAATTAAAGAAGTGTGACAGTGAAACTGTGAAAGATTTACTAAATCTTTCATGGTGTTTATTTTCCTCAAATTTGTGTAGCAAGTAGTAAGGTGATGTTTTGTAGAGTTTTCTTTTTGTAAAAGTGTTTACTTAAACAAGTAAAACTTCACTAAGACACAGTTGCTTGTTATTGACATTAATGAAAGTATATTGAGATTATGCGACTCATCCTCCCCTTCATTTTGCAATTGACAAAATATTTTCAGTGTTCTACAGAATTATATTTGTAAAATATATTACTGGACAGCTAAAAAAATGGTGTCAGAAAAGGTCATTCTATTTCTTTCTCTACTTCAATATTTTGATTGAAAGATTTTTCTAGATGACTGAAAATGATTTTATAGTTGGTCTATTTGTGAAGCTCATGACCTCTGACTCTATCCTCAGCCAGCTTTGTACTTCTTTGTTTAAATATTCTGCTCAGAATTGAATATCATTGAAATTTGCAGTCATTGACTGTCTTCAGTAGATGATTAACAGCCTTAAATGATTTTGATGGCGATGAAATGGCAGCTAAACAATAAAAAATCAGAAGAGAAACATGTCAGATACAGCAATTACGGAAAGTCCATATTACACTTTCATGTTTGTCATTCTATATATGCTTGATTTAGCATATTTAATATGCTAGATCTTCGCCTCAAGGTATAGAGAATATGTAGCATAGTTGAAAGCTGTGAACTAAATGCAAAAAAAAATAATACTTAAATATTTAAAAATCATATTTGTAACCACCTACTAAAAAATCTGTTTGCAGAAAGATAGTATTACTTACTGTATTTGTGCCAACATTTCAGCAAATTTTCATATTTCATAGTCTTTTTGGGTCATGTCATAGACACTATTTTTAGAGATTTCATGTTGCCCTCCTTGTGCACCTTTGTGACTTTTGTATACCCTTTCTTTCGTACTTAGATATCTTGCTTCCCTAAAAAAAAGAAAAATTAAATCAGGGTTTGGTTTTACATAATTACTTTTAAATTATAACTTTGCATACAGCTTTTTTTTAAAAAAGTACCTAATACTTCTGAACTGTTATTCTGAGTAGAATGCTGCATTTCCAGACAGAACTCCTGTTTCATTTTTTCAAGATTTCTGGCCTTCTTATAATTTTTGCGTATTACTAGATGAGTAATTTCAGTTAAGCTTTTTGAAGATGCATATCAATAACACATTTCCAATTTTATGGGTGTCCAGCTTGAGAAACAAGAGTTTTGTTTGCATTAGTGATAAGAAATCTCACTTTTAAATGAAGTTAACAGAAGGTATGATTCGAACTGATAAAACATCACATAAATCCAGTGCTTTGTAAAAGCCAGTTGGAATCATCTGATGATACCTCTTGCATGTTACTAAAATATTTCTTAGCATAACTTTCAAATAATTCACTGTAGTAGCTACTGGCATGAATTAAGAAGTGGCAGGAGCATGGCTGCTCTGCTAGGAACACAAACCAGGAGCTGAGGGTGAGCCTACTCAGGCTGTGATTTCACGGATGAGGCAGAATCCTGCAGGATTTGAGCACGGTGGCCAGAGCCAGGGAGTGGTAACAGGGTCCAGAGGTGGCACCCTACATGGCAGGCAATGAACCAAGTCTAGAGTCACTCAAGGAGGTCCAGCTGTGAGCAAAAAGAAAAAGGAGCAGCTAAGGTTTCCACAGAATAGGGCTGAGAGAATTCAAAGAGCTGTAGCAGGGTCTGGAACGAAGTCCCAGCACCCGTGGGCAGTGGTTGGTAGGAGTCCCAGCTGAGGTTGGCCAGGACCAGCAAGGTTTATTGGTTTCCTAAGGGTCCAGACACAGCATAGAGAAATCTGGGAGAAAATGATTTAATATTTGGTTTTAAAGCAAGATTTAGATATCCTGCAAAAAAAAAGTACTTGACTAACTACATGAATTGTTCACTGGGTACTCTTCATGTCTCTCCCTGAGTAGTTACATTGAAACCACGATTAATTTTAAACTGTGAAATTACTGGCAGTGATATGGTGCATATGTAGGTGGATGTGAGAATGGCAACCTCAATTCTGACATTACCTTTTAAGTATTTTACCTTACAACTTTTTTTCTCTTTTTAAAGAAATTTCTGAGCATAACATGTAGTATCCTATCAGTAAATACCAAGGAGTAAGGTCCTTAGAACTGAACACTAATTTTAAAAGAGATGTCATACTCAATTGTTTTCTAAAATATATATTTTTTTTGTTCTACTTAGTTACCTCAACTTGCAGTGTGATAATAGAAATAGCTTTAAATAATTGATTAATAACTTGTGATTATTATTCCAAGGGAATGTATTTCCCAAAATTACCAGTACTTAACCATTTAATTTATTTGACATTTAAATATTAATCACAAAATTAACATTGCAGTGAAATCAATGAGACAAATTTAAATGTTTTAAACAGAATAAAAATGTATACCTCTTACAATTGTACTGGGATAAATGGAATATTTCAATCCATTATATTTCTGTATCATGTTGACTAAAAGAATCTTTCATATGTTCATGTTCAGAAAGCAATTTGTTTAGTAGCCAAAATTATATATTTTCTAAAGTTAAAAATAAAAGTATTTATAAAATGACAAGTCTACTAGAATGGGCTGGTAAAAAACATCAGAAAATTTCACTATGTGAGGTCTTCCAAAGGACAGACATAGTATGGAATTTTGGCAAGCTCCACTGTTCACAAAAAAAGGTATAATCATTTTGTTTGCATAAATGAAAAGTAGTATATGTTCATCTAAAAATCATGAGAAGTGGAGATGTGATAAACTGACACAAACTGGAATTTTTGAACACTTAATTAATACATATTTTGTTTGTGTTTGAGAGCCTGTAGGACCAGCATATATCTGCAGAAATATTTTTAAATGTTGGTATAGTCACTGTGTCCAAAGACATAACATGATGAATTAAAAACTTTTCTCTATCTACTCATGGTTAACTTTGTCTTAGGAAATCGGAATGGAAGGAAGCTTTAACATTTTCAGTGTTTAAAAGGTGAGCTAATACTCACCTTTTCTAATCTCCTGCTTTTAAGAAAGGTAAATCATTCTTTCATTTACATTCCCTGCTGACGTAAACAAGAATTAAATACACAGGTTACCTGTTCAGTGTTTCTTAGCTGCATAGGAGACATCCACTGAAATTACTGGAGACATCCACCACCTTTTCTCTATCAATGAATTGCTTTCTCCTAAAACATTTGACTTTCTGAGTAGGCATACATTTTTAACATTTACTCCCACCGGAAGGGAAAAAAAAATCCAAAGTTGATAAGTAGATCTTTAAAATTTCAGCATGCTTCTAATGCTAAATGTAATTGGGTGTGCATTCATCACTCCAGTACTCACAAAGGTTTGAATTTGGTACTAAACAAACAGGCTGTGGTAATGGTATTTAAAACTGCTCAAAACAGAAATTTTATCACGTAACAAAGGAATAAGCTCAAAACTAAACTTTAATAAAACTAGAATACTTTTTTTTTTATTCCATGGCATGCGGAATAACATATATTGTTCCACTTAGAATGGGTGGTACTGTCTCTCCATCATAACCGTGCCCAATATATTACCGATGACATAATCAAACACAGTGTTTTAGCTAAAAACGGTTACAGATGTAAAGTATTCTTTGAATAATTTACATTCTTTTGATTTTACAGTATTTAAATACTAGCACCATTCATGCTTTTCTCTACATCTAAAGTTTTATTGAAAAGCATTCAGAGCACAGGATAAATTAAAGCAAAACAAATTAAAAAAAACCAACAACTAGAAAAAACCCACCCACAGTTACTAAAATACTAACAATTCCCAGTTTTAAAAGGGGAAAAATATATTTCTGGAGGACTAGATTTTGGCTATAAAACTTGTTTAAAGTGGAAGAATTATAATTTACATCTTACAGAAATTTTACAAAGAAGGAAGGCTAGCAAAAGAATAAATGTTGGCAATAGCAGAAACCAGAAGTGCTCTCATTTAATAGCTCTTCTTGTTTTTCCATTTCTTATTCTAACTATGCTGAATATGTGTTTCTCTTTTTAATAAAAAGAAGTCTAGGACAAATAAGAAGCAATTAGACTATGCTGCTAACATGAGTTCAGCCTCCAGCTTGTTATATGTCACCTAATGCTACTCTGGTAGCTACAGTCATCTTTTTCTTCTGACTCAGACTGTTTCTGTATTGAGGTCCTTAGAAATTTAACCTTCATTCTTCATGAAGGTTTACATCTATGTTACATCCTTTACTATCTCCTAGCCAAACTCATTTTTTTTTAATCTGTTATACTATTTTTTGTTAGTGAGTGCTCCAATATTTCTCATATTAATTCTCATCAAAGCCAGAAAACTAGAGCCCCACATTTTTTTATGGCTTTTGCTTTCTTCTTCCTCCACTCCTGCTACATCAGGGTTTCCACTTACAGAATTTCCTGACTTCAACACCTGGTTTACTTGTTCTTTCCTTTCCCACTTTCTTGGGTTTAGATTATCTACAGTACTACAAGATTATTATAGTACAGGGTGTCCAAAACTATTGCAAATGTCTTTTCTGGTCAAAATGCCACAGTGGTGTGTAGATTCTCCTTCCTGAGTCCAAGCTTTGTTGTAAGTAGCTCCATTTTACTTCATGCATTTGTATCCTTTTGTTCTTTGGAAGTTCTTTCTCATATGGACAATGCCTTGTTTACTTAAAACATATAAAGATCTTTACTGAGTATTGGTATCATTTGGCTTATATTATTGCCATTTCAAATCCTATTATTAGAGTCATCCTCCAAGTTACTTCTGTACTTTTCAGTTACTATTATAACAGTCACTCAAGTTAGCAGACTCAATACTAATAAAATAAAAAAATAAAATGGAAATGAGGTTCCAGATTTATTCTGACATAGAGATGAAAATCTCTTTGAATATTTGATTTTTAAACCTCTAAGACACGGGTGGCAAGCATAAGGCCTGTGGGTGGAATCTAGCCCTTCACCTTGTTTTATCCAGCTCGGCACCTTGTTTCTACCTGGTGGCCATGCCGAGCTCCTTGCCCTTATGCTCCTGCCAGTGAACACACACATGTGCAGCGTGTGTGATGTGCATCACAGTGGAGGAACACGTTGATGTGGGCCCCGGTGAAAATGAGTTTGACACCCTTGCACTAAGACGTGTCAGAGTAGAATTTTTGCAGTCATTCAGGTCTTCATTCCCAAGTAACCTTGATGACTTAAAATGTTCAAAACTTCCTTTTTTGCTGTCCTGTTTAAGTCTTTCTGGATATTGAAGTAGACCAAGAGTCATTGTTAGGGAGACAACGGACCTCAAAAAGTTTCCATTGTCATCAGAGGCAACCATAACTCTTTGAGTTTTTTCCACTCAGACTGTTTATTATGCCGTAAGTACATGTAATTTTCTTCTCTTGACACTGCTCGCTTTCTTGTGAAATCGACAAGCAGAACGGAAACTGTGAAAAATTAAGAATCTGGCAATTTGGAAACACCTTCAAACAACTGACCACTGAGTCATTGATTTATCTTTCAGCTGATTCACGGTTCTCTAGCTTTCTTCACTATTTGCATGGAAAGAAAAGAAAGGAAGGAATTTCACTTGAGAATTCAGGGACCAGTGAACAAAACCAAATGGGGTGACATCATCCCTTACAAAGAAAGAGAAAATAAAAAGATAAAAGTGCTAGTCAAAGGCCAATGAAGAGGTAAGGAAACAGAAGGAAAAAAAAGAACAAAGACCAGTGCAGAATGAAGGAGGGAATAATGGCAATTAAAAAGAAGAAAACAAGGCACAGTGAACCAGCAAAGTAGAAAATGATGAGACAGATGGCAGAGCTGAATAAATCTAAACAAGAAAATTTTCACTACATGAACAAAAAAAAAAATACAGCAAAAATGTAAACAGAATATATGTAGGATGTTGAAAATGGACTGAACATGGGGAGGGATACACGCAAGAGTGATAGGAGAAACAAAGATAACTAGAAATAAAGTAGCATAATGTAATGGTAAATAAATATTCAGTTCTGAGAGATGTGTTCTGAGCAGTCAAGGCATTGAAATGGAGATTTATTTTTTCCAGTCTGAAAAGTTTGTTTTATGAAGAAAATACATTGAAGCAGTAAAATGCTGGCATTGTGATTATAAATACAAAGCTGAAAGAACAGTACTTCACATCACGTGTTATATATTCTTGGGAATATTTTGATATAATGATATAATTTCTAGATACACATTGAGACTGAAAGGTAGAAAATTAAAACTGATAAAAGAAAGTGCTTGCCCACTTAAGATGCTCTCTTCATCTCTTGAACTTATGGTCACATTGTTGAGAAGAAACCAGATTTTAGCATGTTAGGAAAATATAGTTAGACATTCATTTTACTAACAAGGAACTCCAAACTTAAATGGCAAGGATTTAAAACCAAAACCAATCAACCAACTAAACAAACAAACAAAGATTTTTGTAATTATTTGAAAGTGGATATAACTTCCTGCTAACTGACCTTAGGAAGAAATTTTTTCATTGTCACACTTTCACGTGATATAGTTCTCTGAAATAACTGGGACAGCAAGTTTAGCTGCTTTGAAGTAGCTGACTGATTTTGCACTAGTTTGCTTCCTTGACTTCTCATATAATGCAAGAGGAAAACTCTTTTACAGGGTCTGGGAATTATTATCTTCTTTGGAAAAGTTGGTGACTGGCATTATACAGATGAAGAGTGTATATACAATTTTTATAGGGTGATGAGTGTGGTCATCTCTGAGAACCAGTTCTGCTAAATATTAATTTAATTTAATTAATATTAATTAAATAAGTGTTAATTTTTCTTTGCATTGCTAAATTGCTTTATGTGATTTTAAACAGTCTAGGAAGTAAAGTTAATTTTTATAGTGGAGGCCATGTATATGTGACACAAAGATATGACGCTATACCACAGCATGCCCGTGCAGATTTTCTATGGCCATTACTTTTCCACCTATGTTTCTGCTATAAAAAGAGGAAGAATGATAATTCACAGTAAGAATCTTATTCCAGAAGGTTATAGTTTATGTGAAAAACTCATTCTATTGCAGGGATGTCAAGCAGTTAGACTTGCTTATGTGGCAGAAATGTAACTCTTGAATTGGTCATTAAATTCACCTTATATTCTTACAGTTGACAACATTGATAAATGTGCCCCATAAAGCTGATAACTGAATTAGAATGCATCTAGAAAAAAAACATATGCTGTTATAAAATTAACTCATTGTTTAGTTCCTACATGAATAGACTATTTTTATTGTTTTTGAAGGAAAGCATGATCAGTCTATTTTAACTGGTACATCTGCAGAAAGCCAAAAACAACATGAGTGTTTGTGCAAATATGTATGCGTGTGTGTGTGTGTTTACATATGCACTTATTAGAACCAACTAATGTTTAGGCATAATGCTTCAAGACAGAGAAAACTTTTCTCTCCATCTTAAATTTGTCTTACTTTGTGAATGTGATAGCTTATTACTGAAAAGTGGCTCCTATAGATTACATTACACAGTCTGAAGTGAATGTATTATCATCCAAATTATTTCTCCAAATACAAAATAGGTTATATTTTATTTTACCTAAGTGCAAATTAATGTCAGCATTATACTAGAAATTCCTGAATCTGCTCACAGAGAAGAGCTGCTTTTCCTACTGAAAAACAAAACAAAAACAAGCTCAAAAAACCTCCAAACAACAACAAAAAATTAAATTCCAGAGATTATTTCTAAGTGTTAGTAGCAAAATAAGAATGCTCTCCTAATTCGCTGTTAGTTTTCCTATAGTCAGTGCAGGTCTTCATGTTCTTAATGTAGTGACATGGATAGTTATGCAAAAATAAGTTTCATTACGATTTACAAATTCAGTTATGAATTTAAACAATTTTCTTGACAAATTTAGATGACTCCAATGTACTTCCATTTTTTCATTGTAAAACACATTCTGCAAATCTACTTTTCAAGTTTATAGGAAACTTAGCTTGATAACATCTATGCAAGGACTGAAGTAATTTTTGTAGTTAAATATTACTTCCTTATGAAATTAACTGTGCATAGAGAGAAATGTATATTTTATCCACTTTTAAAGAGTATTAGAAGTTCCTTGAAGATAAAATAGATTTGCTTTTCTTGCTCATAGTTTAAAGTAAGTTTTTTTGAACATCTACTGTATAAGTAGACAGTTTTAACTGAGATTTGCAAGCAGAGAATGCTCATCTACTTCAGGGATTTTTTTTTAATATGATAGAAAAAGGAATCTTTTATTGGGCAAACGGTGTTCATTCTTATCTATGATCTGCAAGGAACCAATAAAAACATTTATTGCCAAAGCCTGCGGATGGATCCTTTTACAAGGTGATTAAAATTTTTGATGAGAACACCTCTCTAAATTAACATGTATCTATGTACAAAGAATGGAGCTCATATTTTTGGGTGTATATATTGGTTGTTGGAAAAAGTGAAATGAAAAGTGTGCCATATAATGATATAACTAGTAAACACTGAGTATAAAGATCAGGAATCTTGTGAAAAGATGACAGATAGATAGATAGATAGAATCATTGATATGTCTTTTATTATACAATTTTCTAAAAAAAAATTTCTAAAAAAATCTTTAGTAAGCAACAAGTAAGATATGTAACAGGAAAAGACACAGGTGCTATAAAGGGTATAGAAGACCCATGCAAACTCCCAAACAGAACTCTACTTGCACAACAGTGGCAAAGTCTTGAGTGAAAATAACTGTACTTCTAGGCAATTTCCATACTGCAAATGTTCATATACTGTAGCATTTCAAATGTCATTTAGAAAGTAGCTGTTGATAGATTGCAAAAAGTTTTGCACATTATGAAGGGAACGGTAAATATTAAAGGACACAGTTTTCAAATTGTAACGATTGACGCAAGTTTTCTCCCATGACAAAATCTGGAATAAAGTCAAACTACAGATTTTTGAAATCAGAAATTAAATACTTCATTAGGTTTCTGCCTTCGTAGGAAGTATCACAGTATCACAGTATCATAAGGTTGGAAAGGACCTCTGAGATCATCAGTCCAACCTATAACCCAACACTAACACCAACACCAACACTAACACCAACCATCATCTAAACCATGGCACTCAGTGCCTCATCCAGTCTCCCCTTAAACACCTCCAGGGTCGGTGACTCCACCACCTCCCTGGGTAGCGCATTCCAATGGCCAATCACCCTTAAATATGTAGTACGGGACTTGATAATATAACTCTATAAAAATAACCTGGATAAAAAAGTCACAGTGACATGTTAATCAAGTTAATTTCCTCTGATTGATAGCCATTTGATTATTAATAATTGCACAAATATTCTTTGCTAGTCACAGTGACATTGTGAACATGTTATAGCAGACCATGTGAAAATGAATCATGGCTGTAATAGTTTCTATTTATTTTTATTTCCTCTGTGATTTCAAGTGATTATAGGAAGTGAAAATATGTTTAAATATAGAACTGAAAAAATATTTAAAAAATAAAATCATCACAAAATCCTCTATGCCAAGCAAGATTTTGATAGGCTTTCAGCTCTGGATATGTTGAACCTTGGAGTTACATTTGACATGATTGTTCAGTTGTATATGGAAGATTTAAAAACTTCTTTATACCTATGTTTTGGGTGAAGGAGGTTTAATATTTCTGTGACTAAGGTTTACTCAAAAGTTGTCTAGGGAAATTAAATCTGTTTTGTTTTTTTTTTTCTCAGAGTATTATTGGACATTGTTTTCTTGGTGTTTAGAAGCACACCAGGGTTATTGATCAGTGCACTGTAGTACCAGGTTTCATTATTATGCTAACGTGATCCAGATTTATATGACAGTGAAATCAGTTCTTAACACTGATTTATGTGGTGTAGCAGAAAGAAAGTCTTATACTGATATTAAGCCATGAAGAAGCCATTTCAAACTCACAGGATTTACTGCTTTTTTCAAATAATTATAGTGTACAACACAAATCTATTGTGCAGTTTGTGTGGGTTTTTTTTTTAAATTAAAGTGTGTTTCCTTAAACAGAGTGGGTTTTTTTGGATTATTATTTAGAGAAGTGGTTGGTTATTCCAGGGATTGAATACAAAGGTAAAATTTCAAGAAAGATACAAAGCAGGACAAACCTTCGGTGTTGTAAAAAACCCTATACACCCTATTCACTGCATACCCTATTAAGTGGCTTGTGTCCTGACCGTATTAATTTCACACTTTACATTATGTGTCTCAGTGGTTTGAAAAAGTTGTATTTAGCATTTTTATAAAATATACATCCAAACAATGCAAGGACAATAAAATATTTGAAATTTCCTGCACAGGTGTTTTGTTTGACTGTCTTTATCAGTTAGAGTAGTAAAAAGTAACACCTGTAAGTGCTCATGTTGGTATGGAATGTAGGTAGCTCACTCATCCTTTTTTTTGTCACATATCCTGTTTGCAGTAATGATTATTTCCCATAAAAGTCTTGTTTACTCAACTCTCTGATTCTCTTTGCTGAGATCTGTTTTTTTAATGTCAGGTGAAGTTAATCGTGTAGGTGGAATTAAGATAACACAGCCTAACCTATTCTTTGATGATTGCAAAATAGATTAGCTAAGTGGACTCATCTATATTATACAATTAGTTTTATTTAAACTTACCTTGATTTATTAAAGATATATCCTAGATGCAGGCCTGGAAGACCTGTAACTATTAGCAGATTTTTTTTATATACATGCATAGGTATTACTGAGTCCTAAACACAGAGATAAAGACTAGCTGTATTTTCTTACTTGGTTTCAGCAAGAGTATTAAAATCTTTGAAAATTTATTTTCTGTAATGATTGTGGTACTCAAAGCATGAAAAAAAATTATCTGGTTTTGAAAATAGTGCGTTCTTAGCACATAAGGAGAAAGACGATGTCATATTGGACTTAGTAATGTTAATTACAATGCGGAGAGTTTTTCTAACTAGAAAATCTTGTCTTTTTTTTTTGTGAGGATGGAAATGGAAAAACACCACATGCATTAATTGTGGGTGAAGGGAAAAAAAGAATAAAATGGAAAATCTACATTTTCCAAGTCTGATTTTTTAATTTAGATTTTTCTCCCTTGCAAAAAGGATCTTATTTTAAACTCAAATATGATTTTCTTAAAAGGCTTTTCACTTTCCTGCTAGGAATTTTGCTATAGCATTTTGGATGTTATGATCAATATGGAAGAAATACCTGCTGTAAGACTGAAAATGGCATGTTTATATTCTTTATGCTTATGTAGTATATAGAGTGTGCTTATGTAATAGACACATTAATTACAAACCTTTAATTTTCATGCTTTGTAAGCATCATTATGGAGTATCATTTATGGCTTAATGGGATAAGTAGTGTCTAGAGTGTCACAGCTTTTTTCCCCGTATCTGTCTGTCTCAGAATTTTAGATCTGCAAATGATAAATATTTTCCATTATATCCTCCTTTTCCTCCTCCACTTTGTGTTTTATTTGGTTTTCCTGTTGCCTTATGTTTTTCCATTCTTTTCCTGAGTTCTGAATCCCTTCCCCTCCCATACAATTATAAATTTTGGTGCTCATCTCCATGCCCCTCGAAAACATTTCCGAATGGAAATGGGAAATTGAGAGCTTCATTTCTCTCTGCAGTGGTAAAAAGACAATTCTTTTATACATATTTCTTCCTTTACTGCGGTGGATTCAGGCTCGGCCTTGAAGCAGCATATGCACAAGACCACTCTGTAGAAAAAGCAATATCCAGTGTTGGGAGAGACACCTTCCTGTAGCATCCTCTGGATTGCTTTCTCTTGCTCTTTGATACATATTTTGCTTATATTTTCTCCTTTAAAGTGAGCATGGTCCTATGAGTAACGTAGGTTGCTTTTGACTCAGAATGCAAGATTTTTGGAATAAAAGAAAAAATAAAGTTTTTTTTTTTCTGGTTAATTTAGCAGATGAATTGATAGGATTTATCAATGACAAATTTATACACAAAGGCAGTGAGTTTTTCATATTAAAAGCATAGATTCTGAAATATATGCAGATAGCTTTTCCTCCTTCACATGCCCTGCTACTACATCTTTATTTCTGTACCAGAACAAAAATAACTTGTGCGGTGATAATGTCACAAGCATTTTGCTCATGGATGAATTCCAAAACTCTGCAGAATATTTAGTAAAAGTTGAAGCTGCTCTGGAAGTTCCTGGCACCTACAATGCTGATAAGCAAAATACGGCATCTGTCCTTTCCATATTGTGCTATTTTCACACATTAAGGCAAAGTTACGAAAGACAGCTGAGCTTATCTGAAAGCTTCTTTTCATTTACAGAAGCAAATCTGGCTCCCATATTCCCTGGACTGGCTGTGTGATTCTTCCCTTCACTTCCATTGGCTCTGTCATTCATCAAGCGTATCTCTTTACAGATTGACTTGCGTTTATTTTTGATGGTTTAGCTTTTCATGACCGTGGTTGAATGGACCAATTCTCAGCGAAGTTTGAAAATCACTAGAACCTGTGTGAAGTCAGTGTTAGAAGCGTGGGAAAATTGGAAGGAGCAGGCTTCCCTCCTTTGGTATTTAGAAACCTCCAAGATCTGCTGAAATGTACTGTACATCTTTATCCAACTTTAAAAATAAGTGCTGGAAGGAATGTCATGTAAGGAGTGGCTAAGGACTTCGAAATTGTCTAATTTGGAGGAAAGGAGGCTGAGGAGCAACCCCATTGCTCTCTGTACCTTCCTGAGGGGAAGTGGAGCAGGAGGTACTGCTCAATTTTTCCTGGTATCCAGTGATAGGACACATAGGAATAGTTTAAAGCTGCACCAAGGGAGGTTTAGTGTGGACATTAGGGAGCAATATTATTTACTAAGAGGGTGGTCAAATGATGGAACACGTGTCCTAGACAGGTGGTTGACAACCGAAGCCTGTCATTGTTTAAGAGACATTTGGACAATGCCCTTAACAACATGAATTGGTCAGGCAGTTGGATAAGATGATCATTGTAGGTCCCTTTCAACTGAAATACTATTCTATTCTAGTCTAGTCTATTCTAAGGAGAATAAACTATGTTATCATAATGGTCTAGCTGCTAAAGGGTAAAAATATATAGTGATTGCTTCATTTTTTAATTCTTGTTGCTTTAAGGATGTAGAATGTTTTGAGTGCTCTAAAATAATTGCTTTGATGTGTTGTGTTCTGATTAGTTTTTCTATTAAAGAAGCAGGAAGATCCTCAAACTAGAGATTTTTAAAGACTGACTGTATGATAGTGAAATTTCTGGTTCTTCTCACTCAATGTTTGAAGTTCTTGATATTTTTTATGTATTAAAATAAATTGAATGTTATAGGAAAGATAATTATTTATAAAGATTGTTTCATTTCTGATGCTAAAAAAAGTGAAAACTTGTGAAATAAAAGTTCCACATTGATAATGGATGATGGTAGTTTTTAGAAACATGGTTTCTAAAGAACGCAATAACGATGCCCAAACTTGATGAGTAATTTATTGTTTAGTTCAAAGCAGCTGTTCAATTAAAGATGTTCAGCCTTGACCTACGAGCATTATTTTAAAATAATAGATTGCATAAGTGGCTTTGTATTTCACCAGGGAAAAATTATCATTTGACAAAAATAAATTAGTTCATAAATCATATGTTGATTTGTTAATGAACTGTTGAATAAAGTATAAGATATTTTTATTAACATTTTCAGTGAGAATAAAACTTGAGCTCAGTCAGTTACTTCTGCTCAATCTTGTTTGCTTTGTTTTATATGTTAAGATAAATTCTGTTTACTTAATTCAAACTGATTGAATAGAATCATAGAATCTATTGAGTTGGAAAAGACCTCCGAGATCATCAAGTCCAACCCTTGGTCCAACTCCAGTCCGTTTACTAGATCATGGCACTCAGTGCCACATCCAATCTCAGTTTAAAATAACTCCAGGGATGGTGAATTCACCACCTCCCTGGGCAGGCCATTCCAATGCCTAATTACTCTCTCTGTAAAGAATTTTTTTCTAATGAACTATAAAAAGTGTAGGAGTTGATCCTATTCATATTTGTATTGAAATTCTTTTAAAGAAGCTTATACCTTCCTTACTTCCTTCCCAATTCAATGGGTAAGTAACTGCTTCCTTGGAAGGAAAACTGGAAGATCATACATCTGTTGAATTTTAACAGGACACTGCAGATCAAACTTGCAATACTCTTAGCTGCAATTCAACACCATTAATAGCAACACATACAAATGCATGTGCACATGCACACCCAAAAACTTAAACAGTAATTAGATTCAGAGTTAACTGTCTATTACTCAGTAGGGAAGTGTTTTCCCTTTCCAATATGCTTTTGAGATTTCTAAAATGTTTGCTCTGAACTGATGTGGTGGGTTGACATTGGCTTGCTGCCAGATGCCCACCAAGTTACTCCATCACTCCCACTTAAAAGTAGGACAGCAAAAGAAAACAGGATGAAAAAACTCCTGGGTCAAGATAAAGATGGGGAGATCACTTACCAGTTACTGTTACAGGCAAAGCAGACTAAATTAATTTAATTAATTACCAATTGAAAAGGCAGTTGAATGATGAGAAGCAATAAAAAACAATCTAAAACATCTCCCCCCGCATTTCGACCCTTTTTTTCTCAGACTCTACTTCATTATCTCCTCTACCTTCCCTCTCCCCAAGCCGCACAGGCAACATGGAGAATGTGCAGTTGTGGCTGATCCATAACTGTTTCTCCTTTCTCCTTACACTTTTCCCTGCTCTGGGTCCTCCATGGGCTGCTCCAGTGTGGGTTGTCTTCATGGGCTTCAGTTACTTCAGAGAATATCCATCTGCTCCTCTGTGGGGTCCTCCATGGGCTACACTGTGGATAGTTGCTTTAGCATGGTCTTCCATGGGCCTCAGGTGAATCTGTGTTACATTGCCTGGAGGATCTGGACCTCCACCTCCTCCTCCTCCTCTTTCTCTGATCTTGGTGCTTATAGGTCTGTTTTTCACACATTTTTTCTCACTCATCACTGTACAGTATTTTGCTCCTTAAATATGTTTTCACAGAGGCATTGCCAGCTCAGCTTTGTCCTGCAATGGATCTGTTGTGGACCTGGCTGAAACCAGCTATTTCCAGCATGAGACAAGCCCTAGCCTCTCCTCACAGAACCTCCCCCATTACTAAAACCTTGACACCTGCACCTGATGTACACATGGAATGCAGGTGTTTCGGATACTCAGTTTAACTCACTGCCTCATGACTGATTTCTTGAATTGTGAGATTTGCATATGCGTTCTAAAATTCTTTTCGTGATATACTGCTAAAATCTGAATTTACTTATAGCTACATGTCCAGTCCTTTTCTGAATTCTTCTAAACTCTTGGATTAATAAAAGAACTAATTCAACAAGGTATTTGAAATTAATTTTATCAGTTTTAATTTGCCATTTTTAAATTTCATAGAATTCATTCTATTATTATGAAAGAATTAATAGCTTTTCCTTAAATTAAAATAGATGATGCTTGATTATTTGAATAATATAGGAAAATACATACTAGGTCAATGGAAAATTATGAAGTAGGAAGGATAAAAATCTATTACAATCATAATTATTCTGGACTAATTTAATTTCTAGAAGTAGAAAAATAATTACAACATATCTGCAAAAAAGACAGAAATGCAAAGTGTAAGTCATTCTTTTTCTCTTCAAAAATCATTAATAAGTCGGAATAGTGATTTGCTTGCCATCATGAGCAATTGTGCAGTCCATGAGACTTTTTTTTGAACATGTTTGATCCTCTCTTGGATTAGTTACTATTGCTCCTTGACTTTTTAGCCTTTGCTATTCTTGGAAATTGCTGTTTGGACATGGTCTGAATGCATTGGTGTGTGTCTAGAGTACAGATATGAGAAAAGGCCAAAACATAGAAGAGTTAAAGGGAAAATTTGTCCTGACAGTTAATACAGCAGTGAGAAATATATAATCACAGAAATACTGTTGATGTCATCCGTCAGATTAGATGTGGGACTCTCAGATCTTCAGAAATTTAAATTCATATGTCCAATGTCAATAGTATTCTTTTACACTCGCAATTGTGCTGGTGTACAATTTTAAAATAGTTCCCCCCTTTTTTAGTGTGATACTTTGTTTTCATCATTCTTCTTTCTACACAAGAAATTTTTTTCTAAAAAAAACCTTTGGAAAACCAACTCCAAAGTTGTACTGGAAGCTAAGGAAGGTAAGGTGTATTTGTGAATGTAGAAATATTCTGTACAAGATCTGTACAAGAAATAAATAGTAATATTTAGTAACAAAGTTTTATAGCTGTGGGAATTGGTTTATTCTTATTAGAGTGATGATAAGGAGTAAAATTAATTCATTTGTTCTGGAAGTTTTACACTTAAATTTATATTCCACCATCAGACTGTTTTGTAGAGTGATGTTAGACATTGTGCATCTCAAACGTGGCAACCTCCACTCCTTAGTATTGTCCTCTGAGCTTTATTTTGTTACCTCTCCCCTCAACTAGAGGCCCTAGGTGAACTTACTGTGGCCTTTCAATACTTTAAGGGGGTTTATAAGACAGATGGGGACAGGCACTTTTAGTAGGGCTTGTAGCCATGGGACAAGATGTAATGTTTTTAAACCGAAACAGGGTAGGATGAGGATGATGAGAGACTGGAACAGGTTGTCCAGCATCCCTGGAAACATTCAGCATTAGGTTGGACTGGGCTCTGAGCAACCTGATATAATTGAAAATGTCCCTGATCACTGCAGGGGAGGTGGACTAGTCTGACATTAAAGGTCCCTTCCAATGAAACCATTCTTTGCTGCTGTATTCATTTAAATTAAGGAATGTTAGAAAAGACTAGGGCTCTTAAAACAAGTCTGAATTCTGGTCTTTTGTTCTTTAGAGGTGTTCTTTCACTGGGAGAACAGCACTTTCAGACTTTGGAGTGTGTTTTGAGAATAAAGATGCTAGAATAGCAAGGATCTCTCTCATGGTATCTTTGGTCACTTCGGTGAAAGAGGCTATTATTACATAGAATAATTGAATCTTACATAGTATGTCTCATGGAAAACTAAGGATTGGATCTGACTGCCCAAAGAGGCTGGGCCACTTGCTTCCTTCTAGATTTTCAAGACTTAATTGTATAAAGCCCTGAGAAACCTGATCCAATGTCTGACCTCACCCTGCTTTGAACAAGGGACTGGAAATGAGAACTCCTGAGGTCCCTTCCAACCTGATTTATCCTGTTTTTATGTGCTGGAGAATGAATATTTTGTGATATCCAAGCAATCTTTTTACAGTGACTTTCCCATGATTTTTTTTTTTTTTTATGTTTCTATAGGGGCAAGTTTTCTATTTATTTGGCAATACTAATGTAATTTTGATAAACTCCATGGGAAAGCCAAAACAGATTGAAAAAAAAGTCTCCTTTCTCTTGTGACATTCATCCTAGTTTACAGGGGACACTAAGAGAGTAAATATGCTAAAATTATCAAGAATTAGGCTGTGGAGTTTGATATAGAAATCCAATAACATGAGATATGCTTCAGTCAGTATGATGTTTATGATTTGCATGTGAAATATGGACTAGTCATTTTCAGGGACGAAGAAGAAACATTGGTTTAATATGTCCTACACTACTTTAAAAGTACATGGTCTTATTCAAAGTAAAAATATATGTAGGTAACTTTTTTAGAGTAATTAATTTTCTTAAATCCTTCAAAAACAGAAGACCACTGATGTTTAAATAATATATTTAATGTCATAAATTTCACTAAAGAACTTGGTAATGAAATGCATGCTTTTATTTTTAAAAGCACATTACCTTGCCTTTCCTAGCTTTTATATTGACTACCTTTTATGATTGACTGCTACTGCTACTTAACTAGTTTTCAGTGGTTTTGAAACTTTCGAGTTGTAGATGCTTAGTTTGCTGTTTAGAGATCAGAGGTGCTTACCTCTTCTGATGAATTATTATGGAAGAGACACCAGAAAAAAAGACTGTAAACAGATACTAGATTTTGCAGTGACATGAAAAAGCAGATATGGAAACATGTAATTGTAATGTCACAGTCAGAATTCGGGATGCCAAAATGCATACACTGAACATTTAAAATTCACATAGTATTAAATAATCATATTTTCTCTCAAATATCTCAGTATTCAAAATAAAACGTCATGGCATGTACAAGTAATGGGATAGAGTCCTCAGATTCAAATCTTTGATAAATATTTGAAGACAAAAATAAAACTATGCCTAGAAAAAACACTGAAGAAGCATTTTATTTCAGTCAATCAAATGCTCATCACAACAAATGCAGTAGCAAATTGTGTGAGAAGATTATGCCTTTATCTTTGAAAATGCAAATAAGCAATCCCTTCTGCTAAGGACATCTATGATTTCCTGCCTCCCCACTCATCCCCACTAATCAGAGCTAGTGGGAAAATGTTAAACAAGAGTTTGGCATGCAAAAACCCTGAAATTACTAAATTTTAAATTGAATTGATGTAACATCACGCTAGTCAGATGTTAAATCTAATCATCTGCTAATTAGAAACTGAGTAGAAGTATATCTGAATGCATAAACACACAGACCGGACTCTACTAGTTAATTATGAATTCATCAGTATATAGTCCAACAAGACCAAGCCTCAGCGGTACCTTAATAAGTTTAAGCTGTAATCATTTGGTAAGTATTAAATGCTGAAGTTGCATAAATAATATACAGTAAGTTACTGGACACAGCAGCAAACCCCATAAGTGGTAGGATAATTGTATGTATTTAATGGGAGAAACCCACTGGTTATGCAGCTTCATCTGATTATGTGCTATGGATTTTAAGAATAATATTCTCTGAAGTTGCATATGTATCACTGAGATCAAACTTTCATGGTGGGAGAAAACAAAAAGTTATATTAAAATTATAAAAGCGAAAGCTATAATTAGGAATATTTTATATGTGCTTTCAATATGTCAGTTAATTCAATTTCCTTAAAATACCTAAATATGGAATATCATTTCTACTGTCTTTGGAAAGCTTGGCTTTATCTGTGGGCAAGGTTTTCAGTGAAGGTATAAAAAGTGCATTTCACCTACTTTTATTTTATGCTTGACATTTTGTATATTATGCCTATTCTTTTTTCAGAATCTATAATCCTCTCCATTTCACATTAAGAATAAACAGTTCTTCGGAGATGAAACTAAAAGTGAGAATAGATGGACTTCACACTCTAAATTTACAGGAAGTTATAATAAGTTAATATGTCAACATGTTTTACATTTCTGCATTATTTTGTATAAATTAGACACAAACAGTTCTTATATTTTTCAGATTAGCCTAGAACACTTCCTGTTGTAAAATTCCTATGAGCTAATGAGATCATGTGAAATACGACTATTCACTTTAAAGACTTTTTGGTGAATCTCCTTGTATACTATCCAAATCCAAACTGAAACATTCTAGATGGACTGTAGATTCTTTAGAAATCAGTAACAGATTATAGAAAAAATAGAATTCTATGAACCTGGGGGGGGAGGGAGGAAAGAGCTTTTAAATTGTATTTTTCAAAAATCACATTTTTAAAATGGTATTCAGTGCTTTGTCAAACAGCAATTATGTAATGTATACAGGCAATGAGGAAATGCTGTCATCATGTTTATCACTCTGCAAGTAAACAGTTTATCTAGGATCATTTTTGTATGACTAATCAAGACTGCTTTCCATCATTTTAACTTTGCAATTATGAAAAGACTGTTCTAACTTGATCCTACAGTTGAGAGCTTGTCTTTTCTTGAAGGCTTGTGAGTCTGAAGTCCAGTATGCAGCTAAAAGTTCATTTGACATATGATCGAAGTTTCATCCTAAGTATCACAGTAAAAGCAAAAAAAAAAGTTTATTAGACTTCTGTCATTTCCAGTCAGAATGCTTAAAAGCTTGGAAGCCTTAAACCTAAGATGATTTGTCATTTTAAAATGATGATATAGGTGAGTAAAGAAAGAGAGTGAAAGAGATAATAATTACAGACAGAGTAATAGTCTTTTAAGATCCGCTTTAAAAAAAGGAAAATAGACAGAGAATCAACTGTTCACTGTTACATGCACATTTGTTTGTGAATCTACAGTATGTGACAAAATATTGTAACTCAATGGAAGAAAAGAAACAGTACTCCCACAATAAATGACGTCTGAAAGAATATTAAGCAATTTTCAGTCACTTAAAAAACAAAAAAAATGACAGATTTGCATATAGATACAGATATAATCAACATTTCTTGGAATTTATTTACTATATTTTAGTTAATGGTGACAGAATATTTAGAAATTCTTTCAGACATAAGGCCATGTTTTGTTGCAGACTCCATCTGATCCTTTACTGAAAAAAGATATGAAGATGGAGTCAGAGAACTTCCCCACATGACACAGATTCCTGCAAAACTAGTCTCTCAGCTGGAAACATATATCCTTTAGTCACTTTATTTGAACATCAGGAAATTTTCTGCATCCTGAGTATTGAAACTGCTTACAAAGCATCATAATTTTGCAAATAGCATCTAAATTCTAAATGCACATTTTATGTCCACATGTGATATAATCTGAAGGACCTTCTGAAGGAACTAAGTAAGAAAAAGAGGATGTATCATCGTTGGAAAGAAGGGGATGTAAGCCAGGTCATGTTCAAGGATGTTGTTAAGTCGTGTAGGAGGAAAATCAGGGAAGCAAAAGCCCAGCTGGAGCTCAAATTGGCCACTTCTGTTAAGGACAATAAGAAGAGTTTTTATAAATACATCAATGGCAGAAAGAAGGGCGGCAGCGACCTCCACTCCTTGTTGGATGTGGAGGGAAATATAGTAACCAAAGATGCAGAGAAGGCTGAGGTACTTAATGCCTTCTTTGCCTCAGTTTTTAACAGCAAGGATGTCAGCTCGCTTGACAGTTGGCCCTCTGAAGTGGTTGATGGGGGCAGGGTGAAATATGGCCCTCCTGCAATCCATGAGGAGGAGGTTAGAGACCTGCTGAGCCACTTGGACCCTCATAAGTCTATGGGGCCAGATGGGATCCATCCTAGGGTGATGAGAGAGCTGGCGGATAAGCTTGCTAAGCCGCTCTCCATCATCTTTCAGCAGTCCTGGCTCACTGGAGAGGTCCCGGAAGACTGGAAGTTGGCCAATGTGACGCCCATCCATAAGAAGGGCCGTAAGGATGATCCAGGTAATTACAGACCTGTCAGCCTGACCTCGGTCCCAGGTAAAATCATGGAGAAGATAATCCTGGGTGAAATCATGTGGCACCTGCAGAACGGTCAAGAAATCAGACCCAGCCAGCATGGATTTAGGAGGGGTAGGTCCTGCCTGACCAACCTGATCTCCTTTTACGACCATGTGACTCGCCTGGTGGATGAGAGGAAGGTTGTGGATGTGGTATACCTGGACTTCAGCAAGGCCTTTGACACGGTCCCCCACAGTAGACTCCTAGGGAAGCTGGCAGCCCATGGCTTAGATGGAAGCACTCTGAGCTGGGTTAGGAATTGGCTGGATGGCCGAGCCCAAAGAGTGATGGTGAATAGTGTTTCATCCAGTCGGTGGCCGGTCACCAGTGGTGTCCCTCAGGGATCGGTATTGGGTCCCGTCCTGTTTAATATCTTTATTGATGATCTGGATGAGGGGATTGAGTCCATCATCAGCAAGTTTGCAGATGATACCAAGCTGGGAGGAAGGGTTGATCTGTTAGAGGGTAGGATGGCCCTACAGAGGGACCTGGACAGATTGGAGAGATGCACTGATTCTAATGGGATGATGTTTAATACGTCCAAATGTCGGGTACTTCATTTTGGACACAGCAATCCCATGCAGAGCTACAGACTGGGGACAGAGTGGCTGGAGAGTAGTCAGGCAGAAAAGGACCTGGGAGTGCTGGTGGACAGGAAGCTCAACATGAGCCAGCAGTGTGCCCAGGTGGCCAAGAAGGCCAATGGCATTCTGGCCTGCATCAGGAATAGTGTAGTAAGCAAGACCAGAGAAGTTATCGTCCCCCTGTACTCGGCACTGGTCAGGCCTCACCTTGAATACTGTGTACAGTTCTGGGCCCCCCAATTTGGGAAGGATGTTAGGATACTGGAATGTGTTCAGAGGAGGGCAACGAAGATGGTGAAGGGGCTGGAGCACAAGCCCTATGAGGAGCAACTGAGGGAGTTGGGGCTGTTTAGTCTGGAGAAGAGGAGGCTCAGGGAAGACCTCATTGCTCTCTACAACTACCTAAAAGGAGGTTGTAGTCGGGCAGGGATTGGTCTCTTCTCTCAGGTGACCAGTGGCAGAACCAGAGGGCATGGACTTAAGATTCGTCAGGGAAAGTTTAGACTTGATATGAGGAATAAATTCTTCACTGAAAGGGTGATTGGCCATTGGAATGGGCTGCCCAGGGAGGTGATGGAGTCACCGACCCTGGAGGTGTTTAAGGAGAGACTGGATGAGGCACTGAGTACCATGGTTTAAATGATGGTTGGTGTTAGTGTTGGTGTTAGTGTTAGGTTATAGGTTGGACTTGACGATCTCCGAGGTCCTTTCCAACCTTGTGATAATGTGATACTGTGATACTGTAATTTCACCATATTTACTACTGGAATTTCGGAATTTCTATAGACAAGTGTTTCAGGAAAAACATTTGGTCTTTCAAGACCTGAATGGATAAAAAAAAATCTTTCAACCTTGCCCTGCACTCCTAGAATTATTTCTAATCTTTGGGTATCCCCCCGGGTGATTTCATACTTTACATTCACAACTTCAAAGTCTACTAGATGAAGGCATAATATGTCCATTTCCTGTGAGTGGATGGTACCTGACAAGCTTGCCAAGACACCAGCAGCAATAAAGTAAACATATGCATAATATAGAGTGTATTAATTTAATTTTTTTTGTCACTGTAGTATGTTGGATAACACTCTGAACTGCAGCATATCAACCATATATTCCACTAGAATGTTAAATTCAAAATTTATTTTTTTCCTCTTGAGACAGGAAGAAGTGCATTTCTTTTTCAGACCTATGTAGACATTGTCTTCTAGTCCCCATGGCTTCTTGCTGCAAAAGCCAGTATCAGTTGCATATATCTCTTTCTTTATGTATATCAGGGAACACTATGTGAGTCAACTCCAAAACTGAAAAAGGGAAGGATAAGAACGGGCTGAATGAAAACACATTTGTATGTGGTTTATGTACAAATGAGACTTCAGCTCTGAGGTCAATGTACTGTAGTACCCAATGAATAATAAGGTTATTTCAGTTGTCTGAGCAAATTTCACTACATTCCCTTTCGAAATTTTGGTATTTTCCTAAGTAATATTTGCATGTTGTTGCATTTTTACTTTTGAGTGGTGATACTTACTCATTTACGAATGAATTAATGTACATATTGATTTATGAATAAGCTAATGAGAAAATTGCACTGATATTGACTTATGAAAGAATTATGCATATATCCATTTGGGAGAGGCAAGCATTTTCTTAATTTCTTTTATTGTTAGAACAAAAATTTAGTCTCATAATCAAATAAAAATATTGCATTTCCTAAATTCTAAATATCCTGTAAGTAATTCTTCATCTTTGCATATTAATATCTTTTCTTTAATCCAGCCTCTTTTTTAAAATGACATTATTCATGAGAATGCCAATAACAAAACAAAAAAATAGCTTTCTGTATACACATGTTGATGACTTCCTGTGTGTATACAGATCTGTATATACAACTCTTCAAGTGTCATTGCTATTTTTGTTCATGTTTTTCAGTTTTCTGGTCATTATGCTCTGTGTAATATTATCTTATTATTTTGCTTTCACACCTGTTACGATTGTAAACAATAACATACATTGGCTTAGCAATGTTTTTAACAATGGTTACAGTAGGGGCATAGGATTATAAATGAATGTTTCCTGGAAAAAAAGAGAGAAGCTATTGTGGGGTGGTTTTTTGCTAAAGTTTCCTTAACAAAAATCAACAATATAACATCCATTAATTTAGAATATCTGTTAAGAACACCAAGTAGATAGTAATCAGAGAAAAATTTAATTACAATACCTATAGTAAATGAGTCTCGTGGTAAATTATGGGTACACTACATTAGAACTCATCTAAAGATATCTTAACATTAAGAATAAAGAAACCATTAAAATAAATGCTAATGTTGCAATTAAAATAATTTTTCAGGAAATCATTTCCTGATTTTAGATTTCTGGGTTTCTTGTTACTCTGTGTCCTTCCTTCCGGTGAGACTAGAAGTAGTGGTAAGGGCAGGACATAATTTGTCAGTTCATTTCAGAATAACACTGAGACAATTTCAGGGCAAGCAGAAGGAAATACTATAAAGCATCATTAAACATTGTTGGTGTTTGCAGCACTTACATCAAGCAAAATTAAAAATACATACCATGGTGAATTTATTTTAAGAATAGAAATGGAAAAGGTAAATCTTGATCAACGTGGCCTAACAGCCTACTCTGAACAAGAGGCTGGACTATCTGATCTCCATGGGTCCCTTCTGACATAAATTTTTCTACAGTTCTAAATGCAGTGCTATAAGTGAAAATGTTGATCATTACTAAAATAAATCATCCTAACCTGCTACACGTTTTGCCGCACATAGCTAATTGGGCTCCAAAAGTATGTCTAGATTTCACTGGTGGGTGTGTGCACCTAAATAATTCAACTTATCCTTTAAATATTTTTGTGAGGTAGATATGATGGTTTTTGTTAGTCTGATATCAGTGTTGATGAGGTTATTCTCCTGGAACAGAGAAAGTAAGTGTTATCATATGTATATCAAATGAAAAGAATGTTCAGAGCTGAGTATCAGAGGAGCACATTAGTACTGGTTTGAGTACGCAAAAATGTCCTTTCATCTGTGTCTCAAACACAGTGGTTTTAATAAAACAAAACCAAACCTATCAATCAACCAAAAAAAATAGCCCTAGTAACCCTGTAATTTCGTGTAAGAGAACTTCTTTATGGATGTATGATTTCACAATGATGCTCCTTAAACTTCCTGTTTGAGTTGAAAGCAGAAATATATTCTCTAAGGCTGAAGTACATAGCTTAAATAATCTTAAATTTCCTTATTAAACTGAATTACGGTCCTCTTCCTTTCATCATATTGCTGTTCAAAATCCATCCACTAAAATTTTCACAGAAGTCTGTGTAGAATACAATGGGTGTTTGAACATAACCCTAAATAGTGTAAATTGGCTGGTCGTTTGTGGGGTTTTTTTTGGTCTATTTTTTAAATCTGGACCATTTTAAAGTCCATTTTCTGTATCTTACTATCATCTCTACTAAGTACTGTTTTCTCAAACCAATGTACCTTACCTGGCTCAGTGTCCATTACAGCCACTAAAATTTGATATATATATCTTAAACTATAGTATAAAAATCATTTGCTTAAGTAAGCTACATCTTTTTAAGTCAGTTGCCTTTTCCATGATGAAATATTGTTTGGAACAGCAATCTGTCAAACACAGTTTTGTTTTTCAGACTACTAACCATGAGCTGTTCTTTTTTGTTTCTTAGGTTAACAGGATTTCACCTTCCTCCACCTGTGACAAGTACAAAATCTGTATTTTCGCTGCGCTTGACAAGTGACTTTGCAGTTAGTGCTCATGGGTTTAAAGTTTACTATGAAGGTAAGACATTCTTAACAAAAGATTCTGGATTTTTTTTCTCTGATCTCTATATGTAATAAAACTAAATGTCCCATAAAAATGTATGCAAAAGTACACATTTACAATCTTATCTAATACACGTTTATAACCTTAGCTAAGTAACAACGTTCGCTTTTCTTGCATTCATCCAGATGCACAGACTAACATGTGATATCAAAATACTAAAAGCTCTATTGTCTGTATTCCCATTCAGACGCAAATGTTTTAAGAACTTTGCTTTAATAATGCCAAATTCTTTAAATACTGAAAAGCATAATCATAAACTTTCTGCTCCTTCAAATATATGCTTATGCAGATAAAATGCCAAGACACTACTAGTTACTCCTGAATTTCACTAGATAGTTGAATTCTTATCTGAAAGACGGATTCCTTCTTCTACTTTTGCATAGGAGAAATGCTGACTTAGTGCTGTGAACTGACACAAAGCTACTTTCCTAGTTTTCACAGCTGTTTATGGTTTTCACACAGACACTGAAGTCAATGAGAAGACACATACATTTCAGAAGTCCAGAAGTCAGTATTTTACATTGCAGGAAGGATCTTGTTTATGATCAAACTCACTTCAGTCATGTTTGAAGAGTTGGGATATATCAATCACTCATTTTTCTAATCAGTTTCTTGGAATAGGGACTATGAACTCTGAAACGTCTTCATAGAAGACTTCACAGAAACTGACTTTTTTTCTTTTTTCATTCTTTTGTTGTTTGGGGTGTTTTTCTTCCTTTTTTTTTTTTTTTTTAAATTGATGTAAATACACTTGATTTTTCTGCTTCCATTAAGTGCCTCTGTCAGGAGGCCAGGAACACACAAGTGAGATAATTTACAAAATGGAAAGTAAAGCTATGTGTAACAGGTTTTGGCTGGATTATACCTGCTCTGTAGTCTGTTACTTTTTCAACTGTTCTGTAACTGTTCAGTAGCAGTGTTATTACAAAGAAATTATATTGAAATTCCTACAGATTTTTAGCTGTGTAAAATATAGTATATATTTCTCTTATGCGTATTAGGAAAATATGTGGCATTTTTTATCATTGATTTGGTACAATAAATTGAGAAATTCAAAATCACTATATATGATACCAGTTACTGTCCTTATACATTGTTTGTAAAAGGTTTTGGACTACTAATGCTAACAGATTGTGTACTATGCATTTCAGTTATGGTAGTGAATGATTAAACCTATAATGGAAGATCACCAGTAACAGATGAGTTTACACATATGACTGACTCCTCGTATAATTCCTGTCTAGGCTAAAATAATATACTGACAAATAGAACTCAAGCTCCTGAATGACTCACAAGTGTGGGGAAATTATAGCTTTGAACACAGAAATCAGCATTTTAGAACAAAATATAAATATGTTGTTGAAATTGACACTCAATCTGAGGCTTTATTTTGTGAAATCAGGAATACTGAAATAAATAAGACTAGAACCTAGAGTTTCCTCTAGAGTCTTCCTTCCTATGGTCAGATCTACTGTTTTTAAGAGCTGATTCAAAGCAGCTATATTCAATGAGAGAATTTTTCTTTTAGTTCCTGAATTTCTCTCTTCCTATGAAGATACCTGTCTTTATAGCCAGCTAGCAAAGGAATGAAAATTCATTACGTACATTAATTTCATGCATCGTTCCTTGATATGAGAGAATAGATGTATTTAAATTATAATCACATCAGGCCAGTCTCCACTTCTGATCTTGTACACTTTGTGAATGTGTATAACCTTGCAATCAACATTTTCCGATCTGATTCTACCTAGTATCCAATTTATAAAAGTGTTGATTGCCCAGTAGCTCCTTTTTAGCTTCCTGATGAAGCATTTGCATACTTAGTACTCCTAAATATCAGACCGCATACTTAAGTGCTACATTATGGATTTGTAATTTGAAATCTAACACAGAAATTATTTGCAACCTATCATTACAATAAAGTGAAATGATAGACAGAGATAGCATGAGACGGCAGGATGATCAGTAGGGATATATATCTGAAAGGATTAGATCCAGGCGTGATTTGAAAAAGAAGGAACATACCTTTTATAATCAGTGATCATTTAAACTACTTTCATTTAAAATGTTTGAAAATAAAAGATATAGACAGGTGGCTAGATGAGATGTATTACTGTTCATTATCATTCTTTAAAAAAATATCCCCAGAAAACAAAAAAATAAAAAAAACCCAACGCCATCTCTTTCTTTGATGTCTCTTCCTTCTTGAACCATGTGTAGTTGAGCTGACAAGAAAGTTCAGAGTACCTGACAGAATCTGTGGCAGCTATGAATCTACTGTAGACTTTCTTGATGATAACATAGAGAACATATTAATTATCTGGTCTGCTGAGAATAAAAAATATGTATCAAAAAGTATAAAATTATATCATCAATAAAACTACTGTGCTGGGCCACAAGTAAGCCCCTGCAATTGAAGCCAGTTAAACTAAGTATACAATAGATTATAGAAACACCCACTCTGGCCTCCTTCTATCAAAGTCATGTTTTACTCTGTATCATCCATCCCTCCATCCTTCTCGCCTTCTCTCCTTCTTTCTCTCTTTTTCGTTTTCTTTCTTTACTCAATATCAAGTGGCATATTTACATTAGCTTTGTAGAGTTGGGCATATACCACTTTATGTTCAGTTTTTCTATTATTTGAGAAATCACCCATCTGAGAAACAGAGCGGTATACCTCTCTACATAGCACAATACCCCTGGAGGAAAAGAATGTCATTAGAGAAAACTGAACCAAAAAGAAAAAGCCTTCAATTGCATCAGCAATAGAAAATGAAGGGATCAATTGAAAATAAAGGATGGATTTTAAGAAAAAAATTGAGCTACAATATTAGCAGCAGCAATTTATCATTTCATCACTGTCTAGCGACACTGCATTGCTGGCTGGAGTAAGGAATGGGGGAGTTACAAGTCTGCTGATTCCATGCCTTTTTTTTTGTGGGGGGTGGAGGTTTCTTACATCTTTTCTTTCTTTTTAGTAACTTTGCATGCCTGTGTAAGATGTATGGATATTAATTTATGGAGGAGAAATGCTATATTTAATCCTTTATATGATCATTTAGGCCAAGTCACTGTGTAATTGTGTACCTTTTATTTTACTTCTGATAAGATTATTTTGGTTTTGAAATAGAAGAATTTAGCGCGCTTTTCCATTTTCTGTTGTCCTGAAATACATAAGCAGCTTTATTCATTGAGACCACGGGAAGGGAAGTACAGCTGCTGAGAAAGAAAGCAACATAGCAAGTTGAACTGTACAGCAAGGGGTTTCAGTGAACCCGGTCCTACTTTGAACAATCTTCTTTTTATTCTTACTGGCTTATTTTACAGCTATTAAACAGGTAGCAGACCTTGTTGAAATCATTGACTTCATTAAAAAATTTACTGCTAGAATTTATGGCAATCCATAGACTCTTTCTGCTCTTCTGTTGATCATAGGAAAGAAAAAAATAACACTATATACATTATTCTTAAAGTGAAAACTCTGAATGTTCTGGAGATGAATTGTAATTATTTTAATAATGTTCTGAAATACAATTCTGTCTGGTTTGTACTGATGCACATATATTAAAAGTGAAATCATAAACCTGAATTATTAGATGGTGTATAAATAATGAAATGGTCTTTATGTTTGTACTGGAGTGTACAGCAATTCTGCTGAAATGCTTTTGAGAGCAATGATTCAGATTTCAAGACTGATCTCAGCTTTATGAATAATGAGAGAGTGGGCAGAAAAGAATGGAGCAGATCTTTTTTGTTAACAGAATAAGATTTCCATCTAGTGACTTCCAGGGATCTATCATGCATTTCTTTCAGCAATATTAAGAAAAATTGGTAGCTGATGTACAGGATTATGGAAGCATACAGATCAGAAATACTAGTAACTTAAAAAGTTGCTTAACTTAAAAGTACGAGGATGTGGATGCTAAAAAAATTTGGCAATTGATGTAGAGCCAGAGAATATGAGTAAACAGGATAATGTATTTTTAGCTTTCCTACATGTCAAAATTCAGAAATATAGTTGCACATAATCTAAATTTTGGATTTAGGTAATGTTCATGAAGTGTTAGCTGTATTAAGCTAATAACATCACTACTAACTTCATATAAAAACCTAAAGGAATAATAATGAATTTTTGTTTAATGTTAGAGTGATCTCTATGAAAGCTCCACTCAAAATATGTTTGCCAGGACGGAGTTATAAAAGTCGCAGACTTTAAGCTGTGAAGTTGCCACCAGGCTTACTACTTGACTGGGACTTTAGTTTTGTTTTTTTCTTTTTTCCCTTCAGATTTCATAATGACTGTTTTGGGTATGGCTGCTCTCTGTCATAAGGCTGCTTCAGCAAGCCCTGATTAAAAATTGAGTTTGCCTAGAGTTTCTGAAAGTCCACAAAGAAAAGAATAATTAAAATAGAGAATGCTTGTTACCTGAACAGATTTATTCATCATTGAAACTGCTGTTTTGAAAATGAAACGTACTAAATCTAACAAGAAAACATACTAAGCATTAGAAGGCAATCTAAATCCTGAATTTTTACTTCTCTTCAACCTGTTGGATAACAAAGAAAAGAAAAGTGATGGAATTTCTTTCTTTTGGCTGAAAGTACAAGTATTGTCACATTTTCTAGGAAATCACATAAAATAGTTTAGGATATCCTTCTTGGTGTTGGAATACTACCTGTGGATGGAAAACTTCCCAACAATGCTTGTTCATAGACTCGTATCTGCTATCCACAGCACGTGATGCAGAAATAAAATTTTTGGAGTACACTTCCTGTTTAATATCAGTTGTTAAAGACTTAACATCAAGTATTTTGTTCCAAATCACTGATTTTATTTTGCTATGCTTCTACCTTTTAATAAATTTGTGAATCTTGTGATGTTTGTGTGACAGCTTCTGGAGCAAGTGGGGTCTCAGTGCCAGCTACTGGAGTGGGCGAGAGTCTCAGCTGCCACTTCCTGGGGCAGGAATACTATCTGTCCCCCCAAAAATAGGTGCTGGGAGGAACCTGTTTGGATAAAGCAAGTGACAGACTCAGCACTGGCAGCTGGAGCAGGCCATATGCCTGGTGCTGGGGGTGTGTAGAAGGCAACGGTCTGTTATCTTCTCCAAATTGCTTGAGAATATGTCGTTTATCAGCACATTCCAGCTAGATTTACCAGTAGGCATGAGGTCCTGGATCTCGAATGAGGTGTCAGGTAGGTGGAGGGTCCATGTTGGACAAGCGTGTCATGGTGTGTGTTTGCCAGTGACCATCAAGCTGGACCAGGGGAGGGACCCATGAGGCAACTAAGAAGGCCTGGGATCTGAGCAAGAATGTCAGATGGACAGAAAGGTCTTGCTGATACTTGGGAGATCCTCCAATGTATTTGTGCTCGTGAACCCAAACAGTCTCACATGCGTGCCTGCACTAGTGACTTATGTCTGCCAGTCAAAGAGGGGATTTGTGGCTTATGCAAGTCCTGTAGGTAGGTGCTGTTGCAGCACCTTGTCTGTAGCTGTTTGTAGCCAGTCATGTCTGTCTTTTGTGTGTCCATGTGTTTCTCTGGGATACATGCTCAGCTATGCAACTGGTTAAACCTGCAAATGGGAAGGCATCAACAAGGTCCATTGGCCAGAGTCAGATACCCCCATGCCTCTGGGTGCCTCAGGCTGGGCTCCTATGTCTGGATAAGAGAAACCTCCAGGCAAAGGAACTGCTTAAGGCAATGGCCATTTATAATGTGCCTTCACATCCTTGAATGTCATTTGGGTTGTTTGTGAATGTCTGTGTTGACTATTCCAAATTACCTTCATCCTTAACAAAAGTATGCTCTTCAGGCTGCTTCCAGGAACTAAAGGAAGGGTTACTTATTTATAGTGCTTGTGGTGGTCTGTTTAGTCATGAGTGATTACTACTGATTGTCATCATTTTTCATGGATTAGGCAGCAGCTTTTCATTCATGGTAAGACAGGTCTTTCCATATCCTTGGGTGAATCTATGAATGTGACCGTATTCAGCCTCTCAGTGTAATCCCTCACTCACCAGACAGCCAGAACTGTCTCTGTCCCTTCCAACTGTACTGATACATAAAGAGGTTTCTTCTTGTAAAGAATGAAGTACAAAAGTCATTGAGTTCTTTGGCCTTTTCCATGTTGTCCATCGTTGTCTCCTCTACCAGTGTATCTGCATTTTTCCCTGTCCTTTTTTTTGCTACTAGTATACTTGTAGGATCTCTTTTTATGACCCATGACATGCCTCACTAGAATTAGATTTGTCCTTCTTCATTTTGCCCCTAAGTACTGAAGGAATACTTTTATACTCCTTCTTGTTGTCTCTCCTTTTTGGTCTAGGGTTTTTTTTGTGTCTACTTCTTTGCATTTTAACTCAGTAAGAAACTGCCTTGTTAGCCTCATGAGTCATTTGCCAAAGTTCACTTCCCCTTAAAACAGCTGGTTGTCTTTTAAAAAAAATCACCTATCTGTCTGCCCTTCTTCTTTGTAATTGCTTCCCAAGAGATTCTGCCTAACAGTTCCCCAAATAAGTCAAAATGTAATGTCTTAAATAAAGTCTAACATCCCAATTTTATGACTTACTTCCCAGTCCTCCTTCTAAACCTGGACTTAATTTTCTTCTCTTTTACTCTGTAGTTCCCCTGACAAGACTATTTTTTAAAGTTTTGTTTTGGAGGTAAGCAAGCCCACTTACAGTTATGTTCTTCTTTGCCTTGATAAGATGGTTTTATTCTTTCCAGAAGTCCTACACCATCTTCAGTTAAAAATGCCATGATTAAGGAAGGCCAAACCCTTAAAGACGAGTGTGCAGCTGGGCATTGGTGTGCTGGTTATGCTTGCTCATAGCCAAGGATTTTCTCTTAACCAGCAGGATTGAGAGGGATAGCATTACTATCTGGGATCATATCCCCCTAACTGTGCCCCTCAGAATCCTCTATCAACCTTTGATCTACTTAAGGTTTCCCTTGACCACATTATTCCTACTCACATGAGTGTACTGCATGAAGTAGCAGTTGTGAAGCTGAGCAAACAGCAATTGTTTTGCAAAATTATGAATCTGGGCTCCAGGCAAGAAGCACACTGTGCAAGGCTATAGGTCAGGCTTGCAGGCAGGGGATTGTGCCATTCAGGAGGGAGTATCTTAACATCTCAAAGGCTCAATATGAGTGGCTGTGTCACTTTATAAACAGTATGCAAAAGTACAGTCAAAGATTGTTCCTGCTGCCAAGAATTTACCATCCTATTTTAGTTAGAATATATGACAAATTAATCTAGGTAGACTGGTTTTCCTTGTTTTTTTCATTTGAAAAACAACGTATTATTTGTAGGAAAAAAGCTTAAGCATATGTCCTTGGTTATATACTTAGTGTTTTATTCTACCATAACTCCCAGTTGGATTTTAGTTGTTGCTTCTTGGGTGCTAAATTTTCTTCGATAAGTCTTAGAAAAAAAATATTAAAAAATGTTGATTGATTAGAGAGCCTCAGAACCATGCATAATATTGTTTCCAGGCAAAACAAATAGAAATTTATTAGTTTGTTTTAACATCTAAAATAAATATTTGAAAGTTAAAAACTAAGTAACCTGTCATTTCTTCTGCTTTAAGAAATATTAAATTTTTCGACGAAAAAATGTCTCTCCTTTAGTCTGGAAGAAATCCACTTACTATTCCAATGTCCTGTTTAATTTATTTCTTTCAGAATAATGTTATTAAATAAGCCATATTTGTCAGTGTGTGGTACTGTAATTTCTCATTTTGATACGTCTTGTATTAAAGACAGTGGTTAATTTGCGATCTTAATTACATTAGTATTTTTCATATATTTTCAATGTCATTTTTCATTAAAAAATATGTACTGCAAGTCTTGAAAGAAATTTTCTAAGATATTCTGAGGTTTTCTTTGTGAACTTATATTCTTCAGCTACTGGATTGTCATATCATTAAGAGAAGTACAATACCCGGACAAAAGCAAATCTTAAGGCAATCTAATTTAAGATTCACATTTTGATCCCATGTCTAGACAAGTAGTGATAGCTATAGTCCAGTAGCTCAAGCAGTATTCTGTAGGAACTAATACATCGCTCATTAAAGTACCAAAATAAATGCAGTTTCTTTTTTCATGCTTCTCCTAAGGTACTGCTCAATAAAATTTTGAAGCAGTAGTATGCAATAGGAGACTCTGAAATATCCGTAAAGAAGTTCTTAAAAATGGAGCTACTGATAAGGGACACTTATATCAGGTAGAACTGCATGGCTGAATCCTTCAGCTCACCTTTGGTATTTGGTACAATTTTGGCTTTGATTTCTGTGAGCTTGAATAGAATTTCTGTATAAGTAAATCTAAAATACACAGATCTGCAAGAACAGGTTGAGCGTGCTCAGCATACAATCTTAAAAAACTCTTCAAAAGTCAATAGGAGACTAAAGTGGAGTTTATTCATGACAAGAATATGTATCTTCATAATACATAACTGCAACCTAAGAACAGACTCATTTTGTCATCTTAATAGATTTTCAAAATCTGCCAGTTTTTCACATGTAAGTTTATAGTTCATATTTGGACATTTAGATCCATAATAAGTTATTAATAGTGTTGAGCGTTCAGTAGTTCTCAGCACAAAATATGTGACACAGTGCTTGGAAACAGGAGAATTTTTTTTAAGTTTGTAAATTAAGCATCTCGATACATCAATCACTGTCATTATCCAAAACACCGTGATTATAATGTTAGAACCATTTAGCTGTGATTATAGTTACAATTTTATTTTAACAGGAAGAGAGGAATAATTGCTTACTTAGCACTGGAATTGTCTCTTTAAAAATCAAATATTTTAGAAGTTTATTTTGAAAGATATTTGCTTTTTTTAACAATACCTAGCAGAAAATTGTTCATTATGCCGTAAGGACAGTTAAGTAAACCTCAATGTAAATTTAGGCAGCTTTGAGAATGGGTGAATAACAATGCCATAAACTAGATAGTCAAATGCTTTAGAATTTGGGGAAAACAAGAAGTTAAAGTAAAGGAAAACAATGGAGAAGCCATTCTTATTTGTTAAAATTCTGTTTTTCTGTTGATGAATCCTTACCTGAAAAACATGAAAAAAAAATTCTTTCCTTTGTTATTCTGTTGGCAGCAGACCACTAAAATCCCATGGACCATAAGTTGCACATTACAGATAAAAAATAATTTGCTCAACTGCTTGTCTGTGATCTATGCTATACATGTAACTGGAAAAAATTGTCCCAAAATAATAACAGAATTTTAAAACATCTCTTTTTAAATGCAGGTCTACATTAGAAATATTTTAAAACTTCAATGCTAACCTATTTATTCTAAACAGAGAGGTTATTCTAAACAGAGAGGTAAATTCATAATGAATTATTGATTTTTTTTGATCTAAACTCTAGAAGTTTACACACTTTAAAAGCATCAGTTAATTTTATTTCACACCTTTTTAAAAAGAGTTTTCTGAAAATAATATTAATTAAATAATTAAAAAGTTTGTAAAAATATCAGCTCAGGTTTTGTTGCAGAATTCTTATACCTTCTTCAGTTTTTACATGCTGTAGTTCAGCACCTGAAATGAACAGATCTGATATCAGAAAGCAATCCTACTGCTTCTGTATGAAAAATAGAAGACTAGGAGAATTCCTTATGTATTTGTTGTATGACTAAAGAAGAAATTAAAGCATTAGGAGCACAAAGATTTTTTTTTTCTAAATTAGATTTAGCATTTATATGACTTTTCCCTTACTGTCCTGTAAATTTGCCTCTAAGAAGTAAGTGTTCTTAGTTCTTCTAGGACCAGATATCATTGCCATTTGTAGCATTCAGCTCCTGATCTCTCTAAAGAGATAATCAACACTGATGCGCTTAGTGGCAGTTCCCATCATTTGGGAAATTATTTGAAACCACCGGCTAAGAAAGTACTGCTATACTATGGCTTATCAACATGAACATTTGTGTCCAGGTCTGAGCTGGTGATGTAGAAATGAAAACCTGTGCTATACGCTTATTCTTTTCCACACCCTGACTTTCTAGTTTACTTGTTATTAGTAAGTAGACAGGTGACAAAAATAAGATGTTTATAGACAAGTAGTGTTGAAAAATAACAATGTTATGTCATCTTTAGTTGCAGAGTAGGATTGCTCAATTCTGCACTTGTCACAAGAGCTTTTATTGTAAGCAATAAAAATGTGTTATTCTGGACATGAAACATCTTTATATGGAAAAAATTCCACTTCCATCCACAATTCTGCTACTGTCACATCTAAAATACATTCCAATTTCATATATTGTTGAGGTGTAATGAAGTACAGATTCCTTATACCTCAGCCTTTTCATTTTAAAGGATCTTTTTCTAAAGCCTTCTTTATCAATTAAATACATTTATTTATTTACTATTAACAGAATACCTTTTATAGTACAGTATAACATAATGTTTAACAAACCCAGGAAAATTTACTCAAACCCAAGTAGTTACTTGGATAAAAGAATCATAGAATCATTTGGTTGGAAAAGATCTTTGAGAACATGGAGTCCCAACATCCCTCTGCACTACTAAACCATACCCCTAAGTACTTTGTCTACTCGTCTTTTAAATACCTCTAGGCACAGTGACTCAACTACTTCCCTGGGCAGCCTGTTCAAGTGCCTGATAAACCTGTCAGTGAAGAGAGTTTTCTGTGATATCTAATCTGAACCTCCCTTGGAGCAACTTGAGGCCATTTCCTCTCATCCTATCATTTGTTACTTGGGAGGAGAGACCAGCACTCACCTTGCTGCAATCTCCTTTTAGGTAATTGTAGATGGTGATAAGGTCTCCCCTCAGCCTCCTTTTTTTCTGGGCTGAACAACCCCAGTTCCCTCAGTCAGGAAGAAATAAAAAAAAGGAATTTTTGGAAGGTGATAATAGAAAGGAGGCAGAAGCTAATCATTAGTAAAACAGATTTGGTTTTAACTGCAAAATGGTACAAAGACTTTTTTAGGACAGGAGTTTCTCACATTGATGTTTGTGGGCAACACACTTCGGTTTTGAACAATGAACCAAGACAAATAATCTTGGCATTACAGAAGTTTTCAGACAGGCAGCCTTCACCTTGGTGAGATTAAAACAGAACTAGAAAGCAGGCAAATGAATTGAAAAAGTAGTGGGAAGAATATTATTTGAAATTTAGTATTAAAACTCATTGCTGCTCTTGAGGTGCTATTGACTTAGTCTGGTTCCCATCTTCTTGTTCCTTTCTCCCTCCCTATTTGCTCACTGTAGGACTCACAAGACTATGGAGGGAACCTGACCTAAGAATCAACATGGAAGAAAATGTATCATTTTGTTGCCTCTGTGTTATTCTCTCATCATTTTCTCTGGTCCAGCCTGCTGCATGATTCACAAATCCTAACAGCAACAAAGACATGAATGAGATAAATAAAGTTGATGGTGTGAAAAAACTTTGCTCCTTTGACAATGGCACACTTACTTTCATTTAAAATATTTATCAAACTGCATCTTGATGCAACATGCGTAATGCAGAATCACGATTGGTGATTATAGTAGTCCTATAGCTGTAAAATATCTCACCACTCGTTTGTTTCTGCTGTACAATGCCTACTAGCAGATTCACTGAGTATACAAAACTGACTCTTGCTGCTTAGAAGAAAATGCATCACAATATCTTGGATTCTCAAGATTGTATAGAGTTGCAAAAGCTCCAGAGAGCAAGTTTAGATTTGTTTCTTTCATGTAAGTATTATACAGTATGCCTGTTATATTCATTTGAATCCAGTTTGATCACTACACAGATTTGAAATGATAAATTTAAAAAAGGAAAAAATATCCCTAAGAGTAAGTATGTATTACAGATTGAAAATAGTTATGAGAAATTTAACTTAAGAAGATGCAGTCTTAAGATACACATAGCATTATTTTTTTTTCCTGGGCTGCTTGATAGATAGCACATTCTGAATTTATTGTGATCACTATATGCACTAGTCTTTGCCTACAGATTCTATGCTCACTAATCCATCGGAAGTAACCAAAAGTAATCATTTACATTTCCTGCTTTAGGTGAAATCTGAATGTGCATTCCTGAAGGATTTATTTCCCTGTAAATAAAGACAGATTTTAGAGTTGGCTTGAAATACATCCAATTAAACCTAATTTTATTGTCAGAGAGTAGCAAGTGCTGGAGGACTACGAACAATAAGCTGAGGGTCACTCCACACAGGCTGTGCCCTCTTCAGTAGGGCACAGTCCCACAAGGGGAATATGGAGAGAAGAGCTAGGGGCTTGCAACACAGACGATCAATAGCCGTGGCCATCCATGGACCAGGGCCAGAGTGCACCGGGGAGAAAAATGAAATGAGGCCAGGGCCAGGCTGGGGACAGGATAACAGCACAGGGTTCAGAGTCCTCGCAGGAGCTAAACTGATAAAGCAAAGAGCCAAAGCATCTCTCCAGCAGACATCTGGAGGCTGGCACTCCAATGGCATTTCCGTGACAGGGAACTGACAACTGTGGGGCTGAGTTAAAATGGGACTCCTGAGTCACTGGTAAGGTATAAGGGTCCCAGGTGAGGCTGGTCAAGGTCTATTGCGGCTCTCAGGGTCTCACTGAAAGATATTAGTACATTGTGTAGCTTGGGACCCAGATTAAGGACATTGCAAGGAAACTTCCTAGTCTGAAAAGGTCCCTGCACTATTACTCGTTACTGCTCTTCCATGTAGGAGATGATGAAAGTGCAATGCATAGTCCAAGGGTAAAGAAAAGAAATTTCAGGACCTTGGGACAGCTGGTTAAGGGTTCTGGAAGTCGTTTTCTACTTTTTCCTTAGAGTTGTGGCCAGCAACCGATACACCCAGTCTATTAATGCATGGCTTCATGGTTGGTGTCAACATCACAATTTTGGGGGTTTGATAATGGGGGTGGCCAACAAGGCACCCAGCTTGCTGGCATCAGATAGAACACACTTTTCTGAAACAGGGAAGAAGGTCTTTGCTCATGAGCTTGCAGGGCTCATGGACAGAGCTTTAAACTAGTCTTGAGTGGGGGCAGGCATGGAAATACCATGTTTGCCCAAGACAAGCTGAGGGATGATGTGCCATGTGTCTCTGAGATACGCTGGGTACATGGAGCATAGTTGAAGTCATGGACATGAGCTAGGGGCTCCTGAGGTAACAGGAGGCAAGATAGAAACACCAGTTGAACACCTCAAAGCAGTTAAGGTCTTCCTCTAAAAAAGGTTACACGGCTGACAGCTGAAATGCCTCTAAACCAACACACACAGCATGGGCAACAAATAGGAGGAGCTGGAAACGGTTGTGCAGCAGGAAAACTATGATACAGTTGCCATCATGGAAATATAGTGGATGACTTGCACAACAGGAGTGCTGTTGTGGATGGCTGTAAACTCTTCAGAAAGGAAGGAGAGTTGGTGGGGTAACGCTGTATCTTAGGGAGTGTTTGAATTCTCTAGAGCTTGATGACAATGACAATAAGGTTCAGTGTTTATAGGTAAGACTCAGGGGGAAGGTGAACAAGACAGATATCATGGTGGGAGTCTGTTACAGACCACTTAACCTGGATGAAGAGGCGGATGAAGAGGCAGACGAATAAGCCTCATGATCATTAGCTCTTGTTCTTATGGGGGACTTCAACCTACCAGATGTCTGCTGGAAAGAAAATATAGCAGAGAGGAAACAGTCTAGGAGGTTCCTGGAGTGTGTTGAAGATAGTTTCTTGACACAGCTGGTGAATGAAGCAGCTAGGGAAGGCACCCTGTTGTTTGTGATCAGAGAAGGACTTGTGGGTGATGTGATGGTTGGAAGTCATCTTGGGCAGAGCAATCACAAAATAATAAAGTATTCAATTCTTGAAGAATTGAGGAGAGGGGTCAGCAGTACTGCCACCTTGGACTTACACAGGGCAGACTTTGATCTGTTTAGGAGGTTGGTCAATAGAGTCCTCTGGGAGGCAGTTCTGAAGAGCAAAGTAGTCCAGGAATGCTGGACATTCTTCTTAAGAATGGCACAGGAGCAGACTATCAGTATATGCCAAAATACAAGCCAGTGAGGAAGAGGACTGTGCTGGCTGAACAGAGAGCTTTGACTGGAACTGAGGAAAAAAAGGAGATTTTTCTGGCCTTTGGAAGAAGGGGCAGGCAACTCAGAAGGACTAAAAAAGACTTTGTGGTGTTATGTGGGGAATAAATCACAAGGGCCAAAGCCCAGCTAGAACTTAATCTGGCTACTGAAATAAAGGACAATAAAAATCTTTCTATAAATATATCAGCAGCAAGGTAGAGCAAAGGAGAATCTTCATTGTTTATTGGATGTGGGGGGAAATGTAGTGAAAATGTGACACCCCTCTACAAGAAAGACCAGAAGGAGGATCTGCAAAACTAAAGGCCTCTCAGTTTGACCTCAGTGCTAGAAAGGGCTATTGATCAGATCATCTTGAGTGTCGTATACGATAACCAGGTGATCAGGACCAGTCAGCTGGGTTTAGGAAAGAGCAGTCCTGCTTGATTCATCTGATGTCCTCTCCTGCCAGGAGAGGTTTAAAGTGGATATTAGGAAAAACTTCTTCATCAAAAGGTAAAGGAACAGACTGCCTGGGAAAGTGACTGAATCATCCTCCCTGAAGGTATTTTAAAAAAGTGTACATGTGGTGCTTAGGGACTTGGTTTAGTGGTAGACATGACAGTGTGAAGGTTAGGGTTGGACTTGAACATAAAGCTTTTTTCCAACCTGAATAATTTAAGGATTCTAGAATTCTATATGCCATGTCTTTTTGGACTGTGATAGCTGCAGCAGTGTGTAGATCCTGCGTTCCACTAGGTGTCTTGTTCATTAAATGTGTAAGTAAGCAGACAGGCTCTGTTAATATTTATTACACTCATTCTTTGTATTTCTGAATGGACAGGTCATAAATACCTTCATGTGAAGTTCCACAAGACTGTAATTTTAACATTTGTAAGCAAGTGACCTTTACTTCCATAATACCTTGTAAAGCATGATGAAGTGTTTGCACTACTAGGTTAAGGAATTTAGTTTGTCTTAGAGCATTTAAATTGGACTCTACATTGTCCTCTGAAAAGGAACCATTTTTTCCCATTCATTTTATGGAAGAGGTTGTCTCTTAACTTTGAGAACCAAAACACGAACCTGACTATAAACACTACGATTATTTTTTTGTTTCAGTAGAAAACCTGTCAAAACAATTCAGTGCATATCTTTGATGTCAGAGTGCTCCTCAGAACACCAATCAAAAAATCCATTTATCTGCACATGTTCAGCTCTGAGACTTAAAAATTTATGCAACTGGCTAATTTACTTCTTAATTGTATGCCACAATCTTAAGTACAGAAATGTATACGTATGTGCTGTGTAGCATTTTAGTCAATTAGAATATTATTGCATTAAGATAAAATTCTGATTACTAATGCACCTTCTAAATTTGAAGCAATAGACACTGAATGCAAACAAAACTCATCATTGATATTAATAGTGACTTTTATTTTCTTTTTAGAAATGTAATGGGGCCAATTTTTCATCTGAAAAACCAAATTACATCAATTATATTTCCAATATTTTAAAAGTATAATCAAATTACATACTATTATCAAAGATGTGTAAAACACTTTTCCTGCTCCTGAAAAACTTGCAGGTTGAATGTGTTACAGACTGTATGCAAGACAAAGGGCTAAGAGAGTATATTTCTCCTTCAAGTTTATAAACCCAGATTAAATGCCTAAATTACATTGCTGCTACAGAATACTATATTGAATGTTCATCCCTCCTGCAGCAGCATTAGCAATTTAATTAATTAGACTCCATTGATTAAAGCTGCATAAACTCAATACAGAGAACTAGTTGCATATTTTCTGCTAATTTTTCTGGCGAACTACCAATTCTGAAAAACATAAATGCAGTTAAGTGGCTATTACTATCTATACATGACTTGTGCCTTATTCCGTTTAAACACTGTTATCTTTACCTTGTAGCATGTTAGCTTCTTAAATAGGTAGCACATTCGTTTAACTTTTCTGATAAATGTTCATCTTCTTCCTTTTACAAATCGTTGACAGCATATTAGCAGAATATATTTGGCTATGACTTGTTTGGTAAACAGAAGTGTTTTAAAAATACTAATAAAAATAATTAAAAAAACCCAATTCTATTATATAGTATAAAATAACTCTCCCTGTAAACACTGAATTTGGTTTTTCATTTTAACATTTTACTTTCTATTTTTTTTTTTTTTTTTTTAGGGATTATTTTTCAATTAGCAATGGCCAGAGCAAAACTTATGTTGTCACTGAAATTTTTCAGTTCTCTGAAACTCCTAGTACTGTCATGAGAAAATCTACTGTAATATTGGAGAGATCTAATTTGTAAGAGTAGGACTTTACAACATGAACCAGGAAAGTAGAGAGGTTGTCAGAAAGATTGAAAGATGACAAAAGGAAACAATATCTGGTCTGATCAAAGAGCCTCAACTAGTGAGAGAGTTGTCATTGAAGAGAGGCTTCATGAAAAACTAAGCAGTTCAAGAAAGATAATTGTATTATTGCAAACTTGAAAGAGTACTGAAAAGATAAAAGGAATGGAAGAAGTTATAGATTGTAGGAAAAAAAACCTCTTCAGCTGATTTCTTTAAATTTCAAAAATCTTAGATGAGAAACTCATCTTCTGAATGAGTTTCAGTCTTACATTAACGTATGAAAAATTAAAAATAATTTCTCATATAGAGGAACCAGATCCAATAGCTGAATAACTATCTGTAAAAGATACCTGTCAAAAGGTTGGGAATTTCTTGTATTGATTAGAAAACTTCTTCTTAAAGAAAAGATTTAAACTTAAATTTTTACCCACTTACAAATTAATTAAATTCCATCTGGGTTCTTATTCAAGGACTAGACTATGTGACCCTATTAATTAACTTGTTACCAGGTACTCCATAGAAGCTACCTCTCAATCTAGACTGTTGCAACTGTGTCACTTGTATGGACACATTAGGACAATTTCATCAGAGATTTCATCCTCTGCTATTCCAGGTGGTTATTCAAATAAGCTATAAAATTAATTTCCTTTCTCAGCAAACTGTTATTCGTATTTTTTTCAGCTTTACTTTAAAATATGAAAAAATATCTTATCATTCACAAATTTTGTATTAGCAATATTATTATATTTTTTGCAGCAATAATTTTTTGAGTCTGTTCTGAGTTTGTTGTATTGAGCTTTAAGCATTTGAAAAATATACAGTTAAAGGTCTATGACAGACAACATTAATTCATAGGATGAGTAACATTTCAGCAGAAGAATTAAAACCTTTCTGTATTTCAAACATTTAGATCATATCAGTAAGAAAAAATAAAATATTCTGTGTTACACAGAACTCATTTTTCTATAGAGCCATAAATAATTGATCACATTTTAAACAAAACCTTTTCATAGAATCATAGAATGGTTTGGCTTGAAAAGGACCTTAATGATCATCTGGTTCCAACTCCCCTGCCGTGAGCAGGGGCACCTCCCACTAGACCAGGCTGGTCAAGGCCACATCCAACCTGGCCTTGAGCACTTCCAGGGAGGGGGCATCCACAACTTCCCTGGGCAACCTGTTCCAGTGTCTCACCCCCCTTGTCGTGAAGAATTTAATGTCTAATTTAAATCTTCCCCTTTCCAATTTAAAGCCATTCTCCCTATTCCTGTCACTACTTGCCCTTGTAAAATGTCCCTCCCCAGCTTTCCTGTAGCCCCCTTCAGGTACTGGAAGGCCACTGTAAGGTCTCCCCAGAGCCTTCTCTTCTCCAGGCTGAACAACCCCAACTCTCTCATCCTGTCCTCACAGCAGAGGTGCTCCAGTCTTCTAATAATCTTCGTAGCTCTCCTGTTGACCCTCTCCAACAGTTCCATATCCTTCTTAAGGTGGGGATTCCAGAACTGGACACAACACTCCAGGTCGGGTCTCACAAGAGCAGAATGGAGGGTCAAAATCAATTCCCTCACCCTGCTGGCCATGCTTCTTTTGATGCAGCCCAGGATACAATCGGCAATGGTTTTGCCTGACTTAAGTTTAATTCCTTAAAACAGCAATATTTAGCAATGTGGACCTATTAGCGATCCAATTAACAGAGGAAAATACAAATAGTAAGTATAGCACGATCGTAGTAAGAGATAGGTGAAGAAAAAGTAGTATGAATAAATATTTGCATTTATAATTTCATTCTGTTGCATACTATTATGATCCATTGATTGTTCCTTTCCTGTGTGATTCACTCTGCACTCTTTCCTCTGTGATTCATAGTAGTATATGTTTATATTCCTGTATTTTTCCTCCATCCAAAGTATCACCTGAAAGCCCCTGGTTTCTCATAACAGGAGCAAAGGCAAGATTCAGAGTTAAATGGAGTTCTAGGCCTTCTAAAAAAAGATCTGGCTGCTATACTACATCGTATTTCCTGTACAGCATTATTGGTACGACTTTGGGGGAGAAGCCCTGGTGATGATTTCCATTAAAGCTTGCTCCTGTTCTATCAAGCAGCAGCAAAACAATAGCAAACTTGTAGGTTGTTTGTGTCATACCCAGAACTCTCCCTGCAAATTTTTGGAGAACTCTTAGGCTATACTAACTGGTCCTGTCCTTTTTTTTCTTGAATGACCCTTTCAAATAAAGATCCTGTATATAATTTTGTTGAAAAGTAAAATTTAAAAAGAGAAGGCATAGTTCAATTAATTGTCATAAGGTTTCATTTTGCAAGCAATGTTGAAGTAAACTAGCCCTAATTATTGATGCTTCTTTCCACAGTCCAGTCCATGGGCTCACATACCTCTTCGTTAGTGGAATCTGAAGGTCAATAGCAGCATGACATGGATTTGAGCAGTACTTCTCACTGTTCAGTACCTAACTTTTTCCTGGGACTGCTGAACTGTTGAAGGCATTGTGACAACTGCCAGCACTGTTTCCTGATGCACAGTAACTTCCTTCCCTACTTGATCATGAGCATAACATTGGTGTGGTATCTTGAGCCAACAAACTTGGGAAAAAATTAAATGCTACGATACCATATTAAGTTATTTTAAGAATATAAAAAACATTACATTTTAATTCCGCTATAAATGCAGTATTTAAATATTTTTAATAAGCAGCATAACATTCTAATGAATTAATAGACCCATATTCAAATATGCTTTATTTTAAATAAAGTAATCATTTTTATCTAAATAATTCCACTGCGGTGACAGAATTTTGTCTTTTATTGTCTTTGTAGGTATGTAATTAAGCTTTGATAAAGCTGAAGTTATTATCAGCTAATGAAAGCAAACTTCAAGAAAGTATCTTTTTTTTTCCAAAAGAAACATTTGCTACATTCATTAAATTCTCACTGTATTCTGTTAACCCTTCATATGTTGTCTTTAAAGTAGATCTATTTTAGTCTGATTTTACTTTCCTGGAATTTAGTGAATAAGTAGGCGAAGCAAAAGTGAACAAGTAGTGTTTGACTATACTGGTAGTTGAAATGTAATTTGAGAAAATTAATTAGTCATTAAAGCCTTCATGAGGAACTCCCCATAGAGAATAAAAAACTGGCAGGATTAAAGAAAAGAGACGCCATGTCTGCACAGGCACCTCCACCCCCTTCTCAATTCTGTGTAGAGCAGGTGGGACTCTGGACACTAATCTTTCATTTCAGAAGCAATGATGTTTTTTAAATAATGTCTGCAGGGTCTGTAATTGCCAGCTTGTCTGCCATAGAAAATCTAGAGGACTCTAGGTTACTTCTCTGCTGCAAACTGTTGAACATAAGCTTTGAATTAAAAATGATTCTTGTCAGCATTTCTGCTGTCTACAACATAATAACAGCGACAAAACTGATAAGACACTTTTTACATTGTGAACGAGGAACAGTACAGATCCTTTCAATTTTCAAGAGCCAAGAGAACCAGACCTTTGGCTTCAGGGCAGTCTGGAACCTTGTATTTTTGTTTCTTATAATCTGCTTGTGTGGATGGCAGAGAAGCTATGATACCTGGGAGCATTTTCTCAAGATGAGACACTCCAATAGGAGTGAACTTATAAAAGAGATAGGACAGTAAACTAGGAGTAGTCTTTAAAGTATTCCTTAACTTACCTTCCAACCAGGATATATCTACAAAAATGAAAATATCAGTACTGATATCAAAGTTAATGATGACATTCACACCTCTTACCAGTTCATTCATGAGCATATCACCTGTGTCCTACCCCTATTTCTGTGAAAAGCAAGCTTTGAGCTAGTAGGCCCCTCCTATCCTTTCGAGTAGTACAGTGTGGTTTAGATTGTTTGGACAACTTGGGGCAGTAATTAAGATGCATCAAATAAAACTTTCTAATACAGTAATGAGGTAAATGCAGTCTGTGTGTAAAGCAATCTCCTTTTCAGGGTGTTTTATATTTAGGATATGTATGGCTGGAATAGTTTCTTTATAAAGGTGACTAGGGAGGAATTCTACCTGTATTAGTCAATGACAACGATGAACATTTTGATAGGACAATATTAGCACAATGAATCATAAGCTAGATGAGGGAGTCAAATTAGATATTTTAGTAGAGAAATACACCAGATGAAGCTGAAACAGAAGAAGGAAAAAAATGATAATATTGCATAACATTACATAAATGAACATGCTGCATGTGTTCTATTTTCTGTTTGCCCTGCTTCTGAGTAACAGGATTTTTCATTTTGTGCTATATCTGGACTCCAGTCAAATTCTGCCTATAGTTCTGGCATAGCTGCCTTTAAAATGCAGCTGAAGGCAAGGGTATAATATATCCTCTAATTTGGAATGACTGACCACATGTTAAGATGACCAAATGATAACTTTTGTTAAGACACAAAAAGTATATCAGAATATTCAGCACTCTATACCTCAAATTATGAGTCTTTTCACAGAAAACCAAAACCAAGAAAACATCCCTAAATGCAGCTGGCAGCTTCACAGCTTACAGACTTAAAGGAATTTCCTACCTGTGGTTCATTCACACAGCTCCAAATGACATCAAGAGAATTGTATGGGTGAAGTGAAGGCATAATTATAGCTTATCTTTATCAACGATACAGTAAGTGAAATGTATATTAGTAATAATAAATAGTAATAACAAATGTACATAAATTGGAAACATTTTTTTTGTGTGTCATTTAGGTTTTTATAGGAAAGGGGACTAAAACTTATCTAGGTCTCATTTTTTTGCTTTTTCCTGATTTGATCTTCAATTTTATTTTAGAAAATATAATGAAATGGTAGAATACTACAATATTGTATATTGCTTTTTGTACCTTTCTGTGAATATTACCAGTATTAGTTTTATTATTTTTTCATTAGTTTGTTACTTATTATTTTTCATAAGGAATAATTTCTTATTCATGTGTATCTTAAAATGTAGTGCTCATGCACTGAAATGGAAGGTTTTGTTCAAGCTTTATTAAAATGCAGTTATCTGAAGGAACTCATTTATTTTGGCTTCTGAAGTCCCTACTCGTGTCATGTTTCTGCATATGCCTTGTGGTGTTTATAAAACCATTAAATATATACTTATTTCTAGACATCCAGTGTTCACCTCTCAGACAAAAATTATAGAGGTCAAAAGGAATTTTTATATGATACAAAGTAATAAAATCAACTTCCAACAGTCATATCTGATGAAGACTGAGACTGTCTAATTATAAAACATAGTACAGCCACTTTCAGTTTAATGCAGATTAAATAGAAAATCCTATCTGCAGTATATGACTTAGCTATTCTGACAGATGGAATCATTGTGAAAGGAAGATTTCTAATCTGTTCTACTGTGTGAGTAGATAGAGGAGTTTCTTTGATTTAATCTTTGAACAATTTAAAACCTACATTTTATGCAGAAAATCTTACTGTGTGAATTAAAAATTTTACTCGTGGAAATAGATGATAAATTACATAGGCAAGACCTACTTATATTTTAGTTTAGGTAAACAATGTTAAAGACTGTTATTACAGAACTGGTTATGGATTGGGTTCATCTCTTTTAGTCACAGTTGTTTACAATATTGATTTCTGAAAGTGAGCTAAATGCTCTACTTTTCTTTTACTACAGATGAAGTTAAATAAAGCATGAGACACCAAATTTGATTTAGATGGACTGATTCTAAAGATGATGCCTTTCCTTAAGATGAATAATTATTCTTTAAAAATGCTACTTTTAACTAATTATAAATGGAATGCAGGTGAACATTTCTTAGAGATCTACACTATAGATATGTGCATTTATTATAATCATCTGTTGTTCTGAAAAGTCCATTTTTTGCTTCCCAGTGCTATATTTCATTTACTGTATTTTGTTTTCAACATTTGATCTAGCAAAACAACAGTGAATGATGCATATGACCTACTTCTGTGGAGTAGCAGTAATTATTTCACCTATTGTATTGTCTGTCTGTTGAGCAGCACTACAATCAGGTCTATTAATCATGACTGGGAACCAATTTTAATTAAAAGGAACTATTTTGGCATGTCTGTAAAGGATTTATATTTGTCAACCTTTCTAATGGTTTCTTTGGGGCCAGTAATGTTCCCCAAGCGACTTGTTTGTCATTTCTGTAACTCAGGTCATGCTGGCACAATCAAAATGAGGAACCAAATTTTTCACAATGAAAGAAATAAAAATTGTCATCAGAGATTTCACCTAAGAGTTCCTGTATATTTAAACTAGGGAAACTCACTTTGGATTACTAGCGTAGTTGATAAGCATTCAAAGTGGTTTCAGCTACTCCAGAAAATTGAACGTAATATATATTAGGGTCTACTACATTATGATTTCTCCAAACCTAAGGCATTCTTAATTGCTTCTCTCCCTAATACTTTGTGAGAGGGTGTGTAGTGTGGAATGGTACTCGGAGTAAAAAAATAATGAGCAGCTTTGTTAATTTTAAAATAGTTATTATGTTGGAAACAGGCCATGGGAAAACTTGTTGGTTAACATCCCTGTTAAAAATGATTCTTCTTTCTTAGTCCACAGGAAGCTGGTTCTGAAAGTATTCTGGATATGCTTAGGCTTTTGAAGTTCTGAATTTATAAGTGAAGAGGTATAAGAAGTATAAAGGGTATATAAAATCCATGAATGTCAATGTTAATGCAAATTACAATTCAGGGAAGTGATTGGAAGTTCTCTGTTGAATAAATAGTTGGAAAATGGTCATCTATTTTAATTCATATTAAAAAAAAAAAAGAGAAAGGCTTTACCTAAGCTGAGAAAGAAAATGCCCAACATCATATTTTTCCTATTTTAATTGCCTATAAAGTAATGTAGAAGCTTAAATAGTCTGGTTAGATATTACCAAAACAGATAAATAATACAAGCATATCTATACAATTAATCATCTGGGACTCATGTCAGCTAACTCCAGGCATCTACAGAATATATGCCTATTATGTGACCTAGACTCTCCAAGTTTCCTTTTTTAGTTGTAGGAGAAAGAGGATTGCTGTAAGAATGCCATTTATCAGGTCCTTGTTATTCATCTACATTAGGAAGGCAAAGTCCTACCCCAGTGTCTTTCATCAGCCCTAGCAGAAGTCTTGCTGCCACCCAGATTGTTTAGTCTGTACAAATGGTGTCAATGCAAATAAAAACAAGCATATCCTCTCTCCACATGGAGTGTTTCTTAAAAGAACAGTCCATTATTCTGGAAATTTAATTTCAAAAGTTTAAATTAGGGGTCTGCTTCTGCTTATACTGCTATTGACAGTGACTCCCTGAGTCTCCTGCATCAAGTCTCAGAGAAAGTCTTTTCTCCATCCTCAGCTGCACTAAAATTAAAGAAAAAACAGTGATCCCCTCTTCAGCTTTGTGAGAACAGTTTCAGGGTTTTTAATTAACAAGGATCCAGATTAGAGGGAAAGGTATTTATGTAGCAGTGACTGAATCACTTCAGTTGTGTATATACTAGTAAATTGAATATGTCTATAGTATGGGTGTAAACCCCAGCAGATGATCAGCTCTGCCATTTAATTGTCAGAACATTCATTACCTGGCGTGTTTTCTGCTTGTATCAATTAGTGCCTTCACATCACTTGCAGGCATAATGTAGGGAATTGCATATAGAGATGAGGCCATCATGGTTTGGGAAAAATATTAGGATATAAGGGTTTTAGCCATTCCTTGCTACTGGCTCTCATGGGTAGAGAATGGTGCTGACCTATTTCTTTACTAGCACTTATGTAGCTTCAACCTCCCAGGGGATATACATATAAAAAGTACACCTTGTGGATAGTTTTACCAGCCAGATAACTCTCTATGTTCCCATGCTCAACATCCATATCTATGAACTATCTTTCCTTGGCACTTAGCTTTCCATTGTATAACATGTGGAGCTAGGACATGAAATGTAGATTTTTACATTTACCATGGAAGATGAGTGTTTAAAATTTAGACAAGGAAACACAGGATATGGCTAGTTTTTAACTCAGATCATTGTTGGTTTTATCCTCAAAGCCATTCTGAAGACAGCTAGTTAACAATTTCAAAATGATGGCAGGAAAAAGTTAAAAATCATTGTTATGATAATTTGGTAGAGTGGAAAAAACCAACCATTTCAAGGCACAGAGACTTGGACAGGAGATAAATTATCATTTATCTTAAGATGAAGAGCTTTTAAGAATTAGTTTCCTGAATCAGCAACATCCTTAAGCAGTTAGGAAAGGTGTATCTTTATCCTGGAAAAAGGAAGCAGGTGCATGTCCATCTGAGAAAGAAAGCCCTTTAAAACATATGATGCTTTAGTGTATTGTAAAATACTTCCCGATTCATAGTTTAAGTTACTATGTTTCTAGGTCATTAGAAAGCTTTGCTTTGTCTGTTAATTTTCACATGATATCCATTAAACATAAAAGAACAAACAATCGCTACTGTAGTGTCACAAATCAATCGAACATTGCTTAATAATCTTCATTTCATGCAAATTGTCACTACTAGTGTATGAATAATGCTTTGAGGTAACCAGAATAGTTTAATAAATAATCCCTCTCATTTCAAAATTTGTGTTGTTATGTATAAAGTTACCAGATGGCATCTTAAAATACATCTAACTCTGTTAATCCAAGATTTAGCAAATCGAAGTTCTAGGATTTTCATCACATTTCACTTCTAACCTTAGACTCTGATTTCTCAACTCATTCAAGAGATGACTGTTCTGGTAGACACATAAAAAAGAAGAAAAGTAAAAGCAGAAAGAGATGAATGGGGTGAAGACAAATTAGATGCTAACTGCACAGAAATAATGAATATTATATTAAGCTGCTATCTCCTTTTAATCTATAAAATAGATCAAGCAATATCTGGATTAATTTGAAATAGATATAAAAGTAAAATATTCCACGAGTCAGTGATGCTGTTGATATTAATTTGACCTGTGCCCAGGAGAAATTGCCCCAGTTTGAAATGAATAGATCTTCATTATTTCAAATTTACTGAATAATATAAATATTATTCAGCCTATTGCAACCAGTGACTTGAAATATATAAAGATCTACATGATCACTGATATTGCAAATCTCCATCATTGCAGAAAATGGAAGAAAAAAATTAAAGAAAGAAAAGGTTTGGACATTAGGACAGTATGGTGCCATTATTTCTCCCATCACCAAAAATACTTTTCATCATGAAAACAGAACAAAGTACCAACAAATATAACCAACTTCTGCTGCTGCTTCTTGCAGGAAAGAGGGCGGTGTCAGTTTTTCACTCCTGCATTTAGAAAAAGTAGATCCTGCCTCTGAAGGTAATTTAGAAGCTTCCTGCCTAGTAGAAATAACTGCTAATTAAACAACAAGGACTAACCCTAATTAACTTTAAAGAAAAAAGATCAAAAGACAAACTGTAGTAATGTGCTGAAGAGATTCAGTTCTGCTTCTCCTGCAATGAGGCTCTCTTCTGCTGTAATCATGTTTTCCATACTATTAAACATGCTTAGAAAATGAAAATATTTGCATGTAGCATTAGGAAAAGGCATTACATCAAGAAGAATGCTCTGTGCACTCAAAATCCCTTGTCGTTGCCTGTAGAAGCCGTCATGTCTTTGGCAGCAGGATGGGTAGCAAGTTGCAGTGAATAGAGTGGCCTCGTGATAGGGAAAGAGCTAATATCAGGCTTTTGTATGTCTCAGTTTATATGCAAGATCTCTATAGTTTCCAAGATTGTTGTTAGAAGACACGTTGCAATAATTCTCCTTACTAGCAATTTTTTGCTTAGAGGAAGCACTAAATTAAGGGATTGCTAAATTACTGTTACAATCTAGCAATGATGACTCTTTGTAAGAAAAATAGAAACAAACATATTCAAAGGAAACTTTTAAAAATTTTATAACACTTTCACGCCAATATCATTATTAAATACAATAACCTGTCCAATTACAATATTTAGTGATTTATTCTGCCAACCTATTTTCAAATAAAGGATATTCATTTCCTAACACAAGATACGATACAAGATATTACCCTGAGCTAAAGCATTTTAGACACAGACAAATCTGGAAAAAAATGGGATATATCAGCTTCATGAAAAATCATTTAGTTAATTACTTAATCCAAATGAATATATAAGCAGCACTCCATGTGGCATAAAGTGTTTTCAAAGGAATAATTAAATAATATTTCCAGAATGACAAAACAACAGATTTTGTTCAAAATAAATGGTTTTGGAAGCAAGAGTATTGAAAGCCAAAATTAGAGTGAGAGTAAACCCCAAAGAAACTCTTAATTCATTACAAAGTAACTCTGAATTCTAGGAAACTGTAATTATCTATACAAATACCAAAGCACCTTTAACAAACTAAAAGATAATTAATTTCATCAGGTGAACATTCTTCTAATGACAATCAACTGACTATAGTTTGATTTTATTCAAAATATTAATCTCTTTAAGAAATGAACAAAGTCATAGATAAGAAATATTTTCTGTAATGAAAAAGTTTGAGATAATCATATCAGTGCATGAAGCATAGATTGATAAAGTTAATTAACAGTACAGACTCTTATCTGAATACATTTCATGCCAATAATATATTTGAATGGTTAATTGATTCTATTTGCCATGATGTGCCATGATTACATCACGAATTTTCACTTCATGGAAGGCTGCTTCAGAATCACCTTTGCAGGTGATTTAAAAAAAAAAAAAGTTCCATTTGTTTTTAGTATTTGTATTTACTATTTAACATGAGGAATAGTAACAGTAATAAATAATAAAATAATAAATGTAATAGTAGCTGGCATTTCTGGACACTGCTGATACTTCGAAATCCAGTCCCAGCTATGAGCCAAAGGACTGTAATGCTGAAAACAGCACCGACTTTTGAAGAACCAGCACAATTTTATGATTTCATGCAGTTGATGATGCAGTCAAATTCTTTAGAGGTTTTGTGGATTGTTTTCCTTTTTTACCACCATCACTAGGGTGATCTCAGCAACAATTGAAGTAGAAAGCAGTGCGGAGAAATGAGTACACATTTCCAAGAAAAATTATTATACAGAAGTTTGGCTTTGCATAACCAAAAGTACATTTGACTTGTTTATTCCTATGTGAAGCATTTTCTCTTATCTTTATAAGTATCTAAATACAATCTATCTAAACAAATGCATAGGAATATGGGAAATAAAAATAATAAGTAGAAGTTTTATTTTGTTTATCAATCATAATAATGTTCATCACCAAGAAATGTAAGTCCTTAATCATCTGGAGTTTGAGTATATATTCACGTAGTTAAGGTTTTGTGCAAATACAACTAAATAACTCAAAGGTTTTAATATCTAAATAATCCCATAAACCATATAAAAATATTAGAGGAGATTTTACTTTTATCAGCAACATAGCAAGGCCAGTAACATTGTCCTTCATGAAACAGCTGCTCAGGAGAGCTGTAAGTCCTGATTTTAGTGAACCATTATGTGTTTCAAAATATATTTTGTTTCACAAAGCAAATAAAAAATTGTAAACAAGTAAGGATTTTTATTCCCTATTTTCAATCTAATTTTTGATATGTTACAGAACTAAAATGCAACAGTTAACCCTGAAGATTTATCCATTGTATTGAAAAATGCTTTTTAAAACCATGAACAAGGAGGATCACAATATAAATTTGACACGCTGATCTCCAGCTTATCTCTAGTTTGCAGATCTGATTCATTTAGGTTTGTTACCTTTTTATGGGATTAAACTCTATCATAACTGTAGACTTTATACTTAAATTCTCTTGTAAAAATAACGTAGGAAAATAGAAATACACATACTGATTTCAGTTAAGAGATTATATGTTTGTTTCTTATTTCCCACCACCTTCCCAGTGTCTTTGTGTAAATGTTGCTAATATAAGAGAAGGTAGAGCGTTACAGGATTAAACAACTGAAAGGTTTAAAATGGAAGAAACTACTTCAGAAACACTTAAAAATATACTCAAAAGTTTGAACTTACATAAACACATTAATCTAATATAACTAAGACTTAATAACTCATTTTTATTTTCCTTAATATAATAAATACGTAGAGGAAAGAAGATATGTCTCAAGGAAGACTTCTTTGATTTTCTATGGAACAAATTAGACACTACAGAAATCACATCAACACTGTAATCCTGTCTAGGCAGTGTCATGTGTCTCAGTAAATATTTAATTAGGTACAGCTGATAAAGAAGAAAAGTTTTTCAGGATTTCCACATGCTCATATACCAATATGTATCAGTTAATTGAGCCATCATTAACATCCAGAAAATTCACTGCCAAAATTAACACAACTGAATGCTAAGTTGAGCACTCAGGACCCTGAGACCCAAACGTAGAAGTCTGGACATCCACAAGTTTCCCTGTCTCCACCTTTTTTTTCTTTTTTCCCTTATGACATTCTGTTTACATTTAGCCAGTACATTAATAGTGTAAATATCTAATAAACCAGCTGTTAATTGCAATGCTCCAAGCATTGCAAAAATGTCTGATGAAAACAGGCATTTTCCCTTAATTATAACACATCTTTCTAAACTTATTGAGAAACAAAGTAAAAAATGGATCTTTCTCCTCATTTTTCTGTTCACCTCTATTTTCTGAGGAAAAAAAAGGAGGGGAAGTAAAACTGAAATGTTCAACATTTCATTAGCCTCTTTCTACCAAAAATGGAAAAATAATGTTGAAAATACTTTTTTGTCCATGAATTGACAGTCATATTTTTTTCCTCCGTATACATTAAAGTAGAATTCTATATCGTATGATTGAACATGTCAGATATAGACTTGAGGATACATTTCTGCATATTCCTTACCATTTCACACTGCACTAACAGCCTACTTGTATAACATATTTCTTTGACACTGTTTAGCTCTTCTAAGATCTGTCACTTTTTAAAGAAGTTTCACAAAGATCTCTGTAGGATACATGATCTATCAGTGAGCTAGCACTACAACGAACACTTCATAAGTACTGTCAAACAGTGATTTGTGCAGGACTGCAGCATGCTATTAAACTTCACTTTTCCTAGAATACTTTTCTTCTTCTCAAGAAGAATAATATTGAAAGTATCTGAAAGTAGAAGCCTAAGGGGTGTTTTTCAAGTAGTTTCTCAATATAGAAATACTAGTAAGTTCAGAGATATGACTGGCTGTTTCAGTATTAATCTGTCATGTAGAGATAGCCAGTGAAACAATGGCCTTCACGGATGTTCAATGAGAAGTTAACTCAAATATTGAATTGTTGTCATGATAAACCTTTTCCCTCAAATTATGACAATTTATGCTCATTCTAATAACAGATCAGTCAAGAGAGGAGTGATCCACAGCAGGTAACCTGGAGGGATGGGGATAAAAGTAGCTGTTATTCCAACTGCTAGAATGATGATTTGAGGGAAGACTCACGCTAAGAGTTCGGCTTATATTCATTGAAAAAGGAAACCCTGAAGGAAGAAGGTTAATATATCTGTCACATGAATTACTTTTTTGCAGATAGTCTCCACCACTGTAACTATAAAATAAGAGTAAATGCCTTTTACTGCTTATGTATCAAACACAACTATTTTGATGCAGGAATAACACAGGAAAAATGATCTCTTCTGCAGGACTCAGACTAGAAATTTTAAACAGTTCTTTCTGATTTCAAAACCGCTGGGGAAAAAAAAAAAAAAAGGTACCCACAATAGTTTGTAGCTCAGAGGATCACATATTTCATTAAGAAGTACACTATTTTAATTCTTCCATACTTGAAAATCTTTTCCCAAATGTGCCGGGGAATTTACCTCCAACATAAGGCAAAGCACACAAAGTTTGAGGCTAGAGAGATGTTTTCCAAGAAATGCAACAAGTCCATGCAATGAAGGCAATAATAGAATGCTGAATATCAACACTAATGTCAATTCTTGCAAAAGCAAAATGATAGCATAATCCTGAAATTAAATAACAATTATAGCTAACTGCTTCCCAAGTGAAGGACATCTGAGAATTCTTATGAAAAGGGAAAAGGAAAACTGGAGTAGATGAGAAAAGCAGACAATGCTTTTGTGTTTAGAGTAGAAAGTGTTTTTCCTCCCAAGTCGAAAGCTAACTGTTTTGGAAGGTAAAATATTTTGGGTGCACAGCTCAGCACTGACTTAAAACCCAAGGTTTTATGGAATGTAAGTTATCCAAAGTTTTTGTGCTTTTTTTTCAATGAATGACCTGTTGCAGATATTTATTTACTCACATTATTATCTATTAATTTGTTCATACGGTCTTCCCCAGTTAATGAATCATAATTTAAGTAATTTGGGCAAAATTAATAATATATTATTTCACCTTATGCAGTAGAGTCATCAGGCCATAATGCAAATTCAGCACTGTGAAATTATCAGTGTAAGTGCTATTAAAAGCAAAATCATGCATATATCCTTGACCCACTATTTTCAAATGTTCTTGTGTCTGGACATTTTTAATGAAAGAGTCATATTATACTTGAGATGAGCATTAACCAAACAGACCTTTTCTAATAAAGAAGATTTTATCAGGCAGCCATTTGCTTCAGACTTTAGAAGTTTGATTGTGGTTAGAAAAAATTACTCTAAGAATAGCAATTTATCGTGCAAAATCTGCATTTCTGGAGTATTTCTGAGTTATACCATAAACACTGATAAACGTGAGCAAAATAAGACAGTTTTGCTACTCTTAGTTGTACATTTTTAGTTATAATCTTCTTTGCTTGATATATCAGCATGTTTTCAGCTATATTCTGAACGTTTGGTACTTGAGTACAGTTTTATGTAAAGAGATGGGATTACACTTCCATCTTTATATCAGGTGGAGATTTTATTTCAGCATTTTGATAAAAATATTTTGTTTCACAATAAGATGTGTTGTATTTGAGAATTTAAAATTTTAACTATATATTTATTTATACATTACCAAAAATTTACACTTTTGGGAGTAAGAGTACATTTAATAGCAGCTATGGAATATAACAAAACATGGTTATTTGAATAAGCTGTATCATGTCCATACATAGTCTGAAAGATGTGCTGTTGTGTCATGAAGCATTCATGGAAATACTTTAAAAGGAAGCTTGGATTAAGGATTTTAAATTTCACCGGATATACTGAGACTTTGAGGCACATAGCAGTATAAACAGTTTGTGTTTTCTAAAGAAAATGCTGTGCAAAAGGATACGATAAGAACATTCAGAAAAGTAATTTGTAGAATTATAGAATGATAAAGGTTGGAAAAGACCTCTGAGATCATCAAGTCAAATTGTCAACCCAACACCACTGTGCCTATTAAACCATGTCCCAAAGTGCCACATCTACACTATTTCTTGAACACCTCCAGGGACTGTGACTCTACCACTTCCCTGGGCAGCCTGTTCCATTGCTTCACCCTCTTTCAGAAAATATATTTTTCCTAATATCCAGTCTAAACCTCCCCTGACACAATTTGAGGCCACTTCCTCTTATCCTATCACTTGTTATTTGGGAGGAGACCAACACTTGCCTCACTACAACGTCCTTTCAAGTAGTTGTAAAGAATGATAAGGTCTCCCTCACACTCCTCTTCTTCAGACTAAACGACCCCCTTTCCCTCAGCCACTACTTATAAGACTTGTGCTCCAGCCCCTTCGCCAACTTTGTTGCCCTTCTCTGGACATGCTCCAGCACCTCAATGTCCTTCTTATACTGAAAGGCCCAAAACTGAACACAGAATTTGATATGTGGCCTCACCAGTGCGGACTACAGGGGCATGATCATTTCCCTGTTCCCACTGGCCACACTGGTAAAAGCAATTATTAGAGCAATCTAGTCTTGACTAAAAAAAGGCAGTGCCTAACCACTGCATATCCTACCTGTTGAGCAGTAGTCTCAACCTGCCAGTTGAGATTAGCTATTAAATATAGAAAAGACCTCTGAAGAATTTGGTAATGTCCTATGACATTCCAGAAGGCTGATTACGACCCTTTGCCATCAAATATAGTAAGGACATTAATTCTATCAATAAATGCTGCTGCTGAAAAAAACAAGTGCGAATGAGATTTTCAAGGGAATAATGATTCAATCTTCTAAAACAGAATTCTAAACCATAACACTTTCTAAATGAAAACTAAATTAAGGTATTAAGGCCCACCTTTACTTTGTCAAAATATCTAAACTAGAAGTATTTAGAATGTAATACAGGGATATAGCTAAAAATTTGTAGACATGTTTTCTGTAAACATTGTTGGTATGAAATTATTTTTCATACTAGCAATAACAGTGGAAACCAAACTAAAATTTCCCTGTAAGAGACAGCATGCCCTTTGAAAAGACTTCATTCATACTTCTATCAGGATGCTACACTATCTTCTGATAGTTATCTACATAGAAAAACACAAATCAACACATACATGTACCAAGCAAGAGTCATATATATAAACAATTTGGAATTTTATATTAAAACTGATAGATATGGAAAAAATGTTTGCTACTCTGCCACGTCGTACAACAGCTCTAGATGTTTCAGGTGCCACCTAGTGCCCAGTTCTCATGTGCTGAAGTCCCTTTCATAAAGAGGAAACTGATTTTCTTTGTACCATTTTATGCTACTATCTAATGATACGTCCATGGCACATTCCAAATCTACACCTTATACTTTAAATTCCAGTTTTAAACTCCAAGTGATCCACTGTATAAGAAATATTTTTCTCTTTAAACAAACAAACAAGCAAAAACAAACAAACAAAACAGATGAAAAATTCAACACAACAGTTCTCTGCCTTCGGTGTTAAGGTGCAATTTGTGAAGAAGGCCTGTGGTGGGGAAGTCTTGACTAATAAGTCAGACATGAGCCATGGTTACTTGCCGCAGAGAGGTGTATCTATCCTCAGGTTATATTCTGGTCTGTTCATATGACCTTTGCGAATAGGAATCTGGAAGATATGTTGCATTACTTCCTTTTTAAGACTATCCAGTCTCTAGTTTGTAATAATTTAGTCTTTCAGATTAGCCTTTGTAATAGCTTAATAGTCAAATCACTAATTAGCAAAATCTATCAGTGCTCAAGAGTCAGCTATTACATTTCTTCTTAAGTCTCCTTAAGTAGTCCAAGTACTTTTCCAAAAAATGCGATTTCATTCTGTTCTCTGCTTTCAGTATTCCTATTATCTTAAGTATAAAGCTAGACCTCTTCCTAATATTTTTGTTATGCCTTGCAAAATGGAAACCTAATTTAAGTAGGAATCTATATATGGCAGTGCATTAAATATATAAAGTTAATTAAATTTATTTGACGCACATATCTATTCTTGTCTGTGAAATTTGTGTAGACGCTGTCTACATGATACCACACAGTTTGTTTGTGCTACGACATCCTCCTTTGGTGGATAAACTGCCTTTTCCTAAATTGAGTTAGCTTTTTATATGTTCTATTATTGTAAACTCTCCAGGTAAGGACAGCCAGTGAAGAACCACTCAGCATTTATAATGTACCTAGCATTAGGCAAAATAAGATAAGGCACTGAGGCATCAGTGAATGAAATATTTCTTAGCATAAAAATTCAGAAAGTGAGGATTATTCTCATTTGTATAAATCTAAAAGTCATAAAAAGAAATATATATTGCAGAAGGAATGGCAATATAGTATAAGTTTTAGGATTATTTTTTTATTTTAGATTGTCCTGAGCCTTGAAATCATCTTTGCTCTGTAATTACAACAACCTCTTCCCTGCTGCCTACGGAATACGGGTATGCCAAAAAGGTGCTCACAATCACCAGTCTAAATGGAACAATCTTGTAATGACTCAAATATGGACATATCTACATAGGCATTGCACAGCAAGCAGAATGCATCTACGTGGGCTTCATCTACCTGGGAAGACGGAAAACCACCACATACTGTACCTCAGGCTTTGGACTATACTGATAGGGTTGAATACTTTCAGAACAGTGAGGATGGAGCAACTGTAGAGTTGACTTCATTTAGTTTCCAGTCATCTTTCTCAGTCCATGCACTGTGTGAATTTACCTTGCATCCATAGTCAGGGTTTAACTGGTGCCCTCAGCAGCTGCACAGTATTTTACTGCAGATAAGCTTTAATCAAAGTGAAGTGTAATTTGGTAATGATGGTACTGTTAACTATACAGATCTCTTAGCTATTTGTTTTTTTACCTGTTTGTCATTCCCTTCAGGTAACACTTTAGAATTGTGTCTGATGGGGAAATGTCAGATTTAACCATATTTAATGAAGTTTACAGTCATCTTTCTGTTGATTTGACTTGGTGCTTGATTGTGCTGTCATATGATAAAACTAGTGACTGTCATTGTCTTTCTGCATGGTCTTTCAGCTCTCTAGTGCTATTCTCTGTCTTTGGCTGATTTAAATCAATATACAAAACAGTGCACTGCATGTGAAGGGAATGTATTGCAAACCTTGGACCATTTCTTGTACTAGATTTCTCATGTTCACTGTATCAATGTTACTACAGTGCTACAATTATCTCTTGTTTCCTTCACATGTCCTGGAGAGCTTTTTGTTCTGTATCTTCTTGTTGTTGTTCTTTAGCCTGTAGACAAATTATGGTAATGCAGTTCTTACTTTATTAATACTGAAATGGGTTTGTTCCAATAAAAGTAATATATACTTTTAATGCTACAAAAAGAAAAATTCTTGTGTTACTTGCAAAGAAGGCAAATGTAGTGATTGTTTCAATGTACTTAGAAAGAAAATGAAGTTTAGTATAAAAATCGTCATTTAAAGTTCCCTTAGGACACAGTTTTAATTGGCAATACTACACTACTCAGTAGCTTTACTTCAGATAATCAAGTTCCTCTGTCACTTTTTAGTAGGAAAATAGATTGAAAAGGAAGAAAAAGGCAAATTAAGTCATTAATTAAAAAATAGGTAAAAGACTATGCAATGTAATTAGCTATATTATCTTTAGTGAACAGTAGAGACCCTCAGCGAGATTATAATTAAAATGAAATCTGTTTATCAAGAAAGAGCATTTAAGAAAAGAATAAAAAAACATATTTCACTTTGTTTTCCTTTAGGGAAAAAAATACACCTTTCTCACACTTCCTCTTGCCTACCTATTTATAGATAGATAGTAGATTATGACACATAAAATACAGAAAGCAAAAGAAAAAATTCAGATAAGTTTTTATTGTTGGATGAAGTGTTACTTATATTACCACCGTAAACAGACGTGAATTTCAGAACAGTGACTCTTCATTCTGCACTTATATCTTGAGGTGAGATCCATTGGACTCAAGGAATAGCCACTTTTATTGTTGAATTACTACAAAAAAGAAACCCGGATTTGTGCAGTTAAATTACCGCTTAAATATTGGGTTTAGTTTTTTTCATTCACTGCACTGATACTGGCAATTTCAAATTTTCCTGTGATATCCCTGGCCCAATAAACTCAAGTCGTACAGGTGTACGTATGCATATTTCAATATGCATATAGGAAGACAATTATTTCTATACTCATGAGTTAATTCTTCTACTCCATTTTAGATCTAAATTGAGACCATGATTACTTTTATATTCAGAGCAATGTGAATGAGGACTCATGAATGAGAATAGAAATGAATGTAAGCAAAATACATTTTGAGAAAGAAGGCAAACTACTATGAGGTGGAAACTATGCTTGTAATTTACTTTTTTTTTTAAGGTTTGGAAAAACTTTGGAAAACTATGTGGAACTAAAATAAACAAGATTTAGTATAGGAGAATTTTGGACAACTGAATTTCAGGCTACTTATTACAAATATATCATCTGTCAATATTTTGGAGCTTTGGAATTAATAGTATGCATTATACTCACACAGATACTACATGTAGCACTTCTGAAATCACTCGAGTGTTCAATACCAAAGCATTCTCTCTTATCAGTAAGACAAACTACATATGCATTGGTTTTCCAAGGGACATCTGTACAGACATGTTCTAGTATTTGCGGTTACACCAAGTCCTTCCCCAAAGAACAGCTGGAGTGTCCCTAGAATGGCATGTACCCTGGACCATGTCCCTGGACTCAGGTTTGTCTGGCAGATGAATGCTGTTTAGAATAGTAGACGCGACTGAACAAACAGTCTAGAACAGTGTCGTGAAGTAATACCGGAAGATATTTGAACTGATCGTGGGCAACAGATATATTCCATTTCATATGTATTCAATTTCAAAAGTAATAAATAAAACAAATATTAACCTCTATTGAGATATTTAATAGGTTTTTCAATTAGTGAGTACTCATGAAGATATTCATTTGATATTGACAGTGTTTCCTCACTTTAGGTTGGGAAAAGTGGGATTATAATGATTTATATTAGCCGTGAAAAAAACTGTGGTAAAGATATTGATTAACCCTTTAAAAAAGACAAAATTCTTTATGTTCCTAAATTTCTAATATGAGATTTAGTGCATGAAGAATATTAATCTTCAGCAGAGAAAATACAAAGAGTTTCCACTAACCTGAATACAATGCAATGATACAACAAACACATTTTTTACTGGAATATTTGCAAATACTTGCTCCGGATATTTGGACATCAAATTATAAATTTCATGCTTAAACAGTTTAAGCTCTTTTAAAATATTTTTTAAATAACAAAAAAAAAGAAATAATTCCTGACTTAAAATCTGAAAAAAAAAAAATTAAATTTGAAATGTCGATGTTTAATTATTACTTGATTCTCCTTGAGTGAATGTTGACAGTCTCAACTTCTACCAGCCTTGTTTTTGAAAGCATTGTTGCAAATAAATTATATTTAATGTGATCTAATTTGAATAGCTTATTAACTAGCATTTATGAGTGGCTAAATTTCTGCTAATGAAACTTTTTAAAACAGTGTGTCCATTCTTGCTAAGCAGAACTCTCTGAGGCGTATTTTACCAACAATCTTTGAACAGAATTTCCATTGACATTAATGAAATGGAAACTTACTGAAAAGCATTGAAGAGTATTTTGATTTGGAGGTTTTATCATCATGTGAAAAGAAATGTAGGATAAATAAATTCAGAGGTACCACGCTCACAGGTGAAATATTCATTTAAAATAGGATTTTGGTTTTTTGCAAGGAAAAAATGCACACCATTTCCGCAATATCTGACAATTAAATCTAGGGCAAAAAAAAAATTATTACTTGGCAAGAGATTGAAACAATTGGGACAGCTTGCTTTAAAAAGGAGATGAGCAACAATGCACAATAAAACATAAAAAAGTAGGATGGTGTAAGACATCAGTTATGCTTATTTTCAGAGTACATGAAGTTCAACCAGATTACAATGTGGCAAATTTAAAAGGAAGTACTTTTCCACACCTCACATCATTATTGAATATCAGAATGTCACTGAAGTCAAGAATCTGTGTAGAGCTGAACAAAAATTGCAGTCTACTTTGGCAATTTGTGTGCTCCCTGACAGATGACAATTTCAAGGTAACAATCCGTATCTTTAAATGGCAGGGAGTTGGTAGTACAGTGTCGCATTCAGTTTGAAAATAGATTGTACCAATCCAAAGAAGACAAATGGAGTTACCTGATGAATTAGAAGTCCTGCACGCTCCCCTCAAAAAAATGCAGTTGAATATGTTAAAAAAAAACCCATAATGACTGAATAATTAATGTATTTTAAATTGCACAATTTATTTTCTACTTCATTATCTAGAATCAGGACCAAAATTATGTGAAGCGTTAAAGGTAGTAACCTACTCACTAGTCACTTTCATAATATTAAGTAAGTTAATGGAAATTGACAAGTATTCTTTTTAGAGGAGTCATTGTAAGTCGAAAGTGAGTTTATTTTAGAAAGAGGGTGATTTTTAATTAATGCTTTAAATTATAATACAATTTCATGAGAATATATTGTCTTCTGTGAGTAATTCTTACAGCAGTAAGAGTAAAGTAAGCAATTTTAAGCACTGAAGGTTAAAGGCTCTTCAAAAGGAAGAGAATCTTTTTGTGACCTTTTTACAAAGTACTAAGAAATACAGGCCCCTGAAAGATTTGATCTTCTAGGAAAATCCAGAAATAAAAACACTGTTTACAGGCAGGATTTTTAAGTTAATATAATATGATTCATAAGAAAACAAAAATCCATAGGATGATATCCTTACTTCAATTTTGACATGCCATAATGATAAATAATAACCAAAGTGGCCTTGAAAACATTTAAAGGATTTAAGAGAAAGCCCTTTGAACAAATATGCAGAAGTCAACTGCTATGTTGCCTTCTTTGCAAAGCTTGCAAGTAGATTTGAGGACAGGGTATTTTGGTTGGAGGAGAGAACACTTAGCTTGATAAAGCAGTAGTAAAAATATCAACCATTTAGGTGAACTTCGAAGTGACCAAGATGAGACAAGCTATCTTCTTGCTTCTGTATTTTGTCCTTCTACAAGACAATGAAAATCAAATCCAGATCCACACTGTTTATTATGTAAGAGAAAGAAAGCAATAGCAGCAACATAATCAGAAGATAATTTGAATATTTAACATGTTCACATCAAAACATCAGGGAAAAAGAATAAAGAATGATTCAGTTACATGGAACTCAGGAAAAGATACATATATGCCCTTCCATTTTTCGATCCTGTTTCCTTATTTTGTAGATCAGGGAAATTTTCTATCAATCCTAGGAAAGCACATGTTTACCTGATATGCATTTTATCTGATTGGTGTCTTCTCTGTTAGCATTAGGCTGATAAGTTATTTGGTACAAGCTTTGAAAAGCTTGTGATGAGGTTATGATATCTCTTTTTTATGTCTCAACACTAACACTAATCCATCATCTAAACCACGGCACTCAGTGCCTCATCCAGTCTCCCCTTAAACATCTCCAGGGTCGACAACTACACCACCAAAGATCAAACTAAGAGCAGAGCCAAGACTGTCATTTTGAATTCTCAATGATTTAAACCTCTGCATTAAAGTAGAACTCACCCAGATATATGGTATTCTACATGTTTAAATTTACCAATCTTTTGTTCAGAAATCAGTTACCCACAGTATGTCATTACTTTTGCTTCATTATCTAACACATATTAAATCATTTAATAGCTTCCTGATCATACCCAGACTTATGTTTGTTAAAACCTTCTAGTGTTCTGTCTTGAGTATTTTTATTTATTCTTCCAAATTTTGGTTGATTCAAATCTGATATTCTTTTATGTCTATTATACAGTTTAGTTTATTGTTTAGCGTTTATATGACTTTAGAGTCAGAAATATGACAAATTCCTTTGTTTCCTCTTCCTGTGTAATGAGTTCTTTGCTAGCTATTAAGAAAAATACATGAATATACCTATAGCTGAACCTTAACAAAAAAATTCATACTCATTTTGGTATAATATTCTACATTTACATGTATGACTACACAAGCAGATAATTAATAGACTAAAAGTCAGTAAAAGCTTTTCAATATTAAGAGTTGAGTAACATCCATGAAAAAAAACTATTTGTCTAAGGTTGCCATAATTTACGTGAGCAATATTCTTCAGCAAAATAAAGTATTGATTTATAAAAAACATTATAAGTAATAAAAATATGTCTTCCCCAGAATTACAGAGTAGTTCCTGTGGCAATCCAGGAGTTCCGCCAAAGGGTATCTTGTACGGTGCAAGATTTGATGTTGGTGACAAAATCCGATACAGCTGTGTTACTGGATATATTTTGGATGGCCACCCACAGCTTACTTGCATAGCTAACACTGTGAATACGGCATCGTGGGATTTCCCTGTTCCTATCTGTAGAGGTAAGAGAAATGCTACAGTAATGTTCTTGAATGTATACATTATAATTATCAGTATGAACAAATTTAAATATTATTAACTTTTAGATTGTGATGAAACAAAGAAAAGCCTTTTTTAATATTTTGGTATTTTGCACGCACGTATGTTGTATCCCAGTATATGCACTTACTAATTTTTATGTCAATATCCTATTAAAATGATATTTCTCATTTATTTTAAAATATATGCAATGAAATAAGAACTAGAAACCTAGTAATAAGTAGGGTATAAATGCCTGTGTTCAACATTTTTGCAAGTATGGGAATAGATGTAAACTAAAACTAAAGCAGCTTTAATTAAATAATAGCAATAAAATAATAATAATGACGAAAACAGCATTAATAAGAAAATAATAAAATCTATACAAATATATGAAATTGTACCCCTCTGAAAACTATATATCACCACAGATGCCACAGAATGGGCATGGGGAAGGGTCAGAGTCTAAGAGGGAGCCTGGCTTAGGAACACACAGATCCAGGATGAGGGAAGACAGATGACGTTCTCACTGGACATCGTCCATCAAAGAAGAGAGCAATACCCTCACGATCCCTTAGTTTTATACTGAATATGAGATATATGGAATGGAATACTTTGTTGGTCATTTTGGGGTCATCCCTGAAGATGTGATATTCTTTCATCCTTGACTTACAGCATCCTGTCAGCTTGAGGATGGCCTTGGTTTCTATGGGAATAAGTAGAAGCAATGGCCTTTCTGCATTCCAATGCCCTATGTTAGCACTTCTAGAGAGGAACACTGCCTTGAAAAACATGCAGCTAACTTTCAGAAAATTAAGTTACTTAGATGAGATTTAGCTAAGTTAGAAACCGATTCTACTTAGCGTAAACCAGAACACCTATACCACAAAAAAAAAGTAGTCAAGTGTGGGAAATGTATATTATTGGAAATCACATCCTATTGATTCCTTTTCTTAGCTTAGAGCCATTTAATAATTTTATCCATGATCTTGAAGAAAATATAAAGTTATTACTAATAATACTATTTCTACTAAAATTATTTATAACTCCTGAATCTTCCTCTTTTACTTCCCAGAAAAATATTATCTAATAATGAAGATACGTAACGAAGGCATAAATCCAAATCATTCATGGAGATGATAAAATAGATTTGATAATAATATTAACATCTTTGTAGCAAAGTAGAAGGGTAATGGGCTTCACTGTAGATGATGGCTCAAATTCTTGATGTGCCAATATTGAAATCAATTTGCAGAGATTATTGTAGCCTCAAATGAGGAAGATGAGACACATGAGCCTGATGCTTCCACTTGCCAGTAAGTAATCACAGTCACAATGTTACATGTTTTCTTTCGATATGTTTTTCAGTAGAACTTTGGATATATTTTTTTTTTTATTCCAAGGAGATGTGAAAATACAGAGTGTAAATTTTAATTGGAATGATAATCCCACATAGAATTTCTGTGGTTAAACTATTACATAAGAATAAGAAAACGATATTTTTTTTTATTCATGGTTGGAGAGGGCATTATCTGAATAGACACAGTCCCTAGGGAAAAAGAGAGTTGATGAATTGGAAATCATTCAGAAAAAGGGAAAAAGTTCTATTAGTTTCAAAATTGTCATATTCTCTAGAAGGAACTCAAATTTTCAATGTATGTGAAAGGAGATAAAAGAGGTGACTTGGTTTGCTGCAGAAACTCAGGCAGAAGGAAAACATTTTTTTTTGAGAAGACATTTCTCTAATCAGTAGCATTGAAGAATCTAAGGAGTAAATGCTTGACTAAAAAGAAGAAACAAGGTAAACATTTTAATAGTGGTTATTACAAATTAGTGAAACATAACCTAGGTATGTAAGGTTCTTTGTTTAAGTTCTAATATCAGGCATAATGGTTTATAGGCTTAATGTACCAAAATACTAAAGTATTTTTGGTCTATGTTGAATAAAAAAAATTCAATAGATCCTTCTAGGAGTCCATGATTGATATCAGAAACATCTAACTTTGCATTTAATATAGAGACCTTTGTGGTTTCAGTTGAAGGAATTTGTCCTAATATCGTCTAATGCAATTATCAAACACAGAATTCTACAGAAGGTTGCTAAATGTGATTACCCACTAATGAGCTTCTTATCTCTTTTTCTTTGTTTGCCACAGAGACTCTCTTTGATTAAACACTCATCTTTAAAGAGTTCCTCTGATAAATGCCTTTTTGTTCCCTACCAATGCTCATTACATCTAAAACAGAGAATCCTGAAGCAAACAAGTGACGTTGTCTGTAATCTTGAGAGTATATGTATGCATTTCTTTTCCTCAATACTAAACAACTTGGTTACTGGTTTTTGGAAGATGGCCAGGTCTCTTCCAGACATGCATATACTAGTTGTTCATTTTAATGTAGTTAGTTGGATTAGGGAAATATAGAGTATTGCAATGCCATGACTTGGCAATGTTGTTGTCTGATTTGTCAGAAAAAAAACCCTAAGAATAACATAAAAGTATAATTTATTCAATATTAATTTGGAGGGGCTTTTGTTTGGTTGGTTGGTTTAACCTATAGGAAATAAATTGAACAATGAATGCTTAGATGACAGTGAAGTTTAGCTCATATATGTCTTTAGATCATCTGTATGTAAATGTCATTGTAATCTTCCTCTTGCAATTCAGAACCAGTACATTTCGGGTGTATTGTTTTATTAGATCATTCTTTTCATGTTGCCTTCATTTTGAATGAAGAAGCCAGGAGGTCATGCATGTGTTTTGGCAATGTAACACTGATGGATTGATGTCTCAACGAGGGAGTTTTCACTGGACTCAATAGTGCTTTGCATTGCCATAAGCACAAATACATGAGACTTATTACGTGTTTATGGTTTAAACATGGTGCATAACGTAGATATTTGTATTTTTTAAGGTACAAATTTTTGGCCAAATTTTATTAATGAAGAAAAAAGTTATTTCTCAAGTGGCTTCCTTTTTCCATACTATTCTCTGTAGGATTGTAGCTGGGAGGAAGGATTGATCTGTTAGAGGGTAGGATGGCCCTACAGAGGGACCTGGACAGACTGGAGAGATGGGCCAATTCTAATGGAATGATGTTTAATAAGTTCAAATGTTGGGCACTTCATTTTGGACATAACAATCCCATGCATAACTATAGACTGGGGACAGAGTGGCTGGAGAGTAGTCAGGCAGAAAGGGACCTGGGAGTACTGGTTGACAGGAAGCTCAACATGAGCCAGCAGTGTGCCCAGGTTGCTAAGAAAGCCAATGGCATTCTGGCCTGCATCAGGAATAGTGTAGTGAGCAGGACCAGAGAAGTTATCGTCCCCCTGTACTCGGCACTGGTCAGGCCTCATCTTGAATATTGTGTCCAGTTCTGGGCCCCCCAGTTTGGGAAAGATGTCAGGATGCTGGAGTGTGTCCAGAGGAGGGCAACGAAGATGGTGAAGGGGTTGGAGCACAAGCCCTACTAGGAGTGACTGAGGGAGTTGGGGCTGTTTAGTCTGAAGAAGAGGAGGCTCAGGGGAGACCTCATTGCTCTCTACAACTACCTAAAAGGAGGCCGTCGTTGGGCAGGGGTTGGTCTCTTCTCTCAGGTGACCAGTGACAGAACTAGAGGGCATGGACTCAAGCTTCGTCAGGGAAAGTTTAAGCTTGATGTTAGGACAAAGTTCTTCACTGAAAGGGTGATCGGCCATTGGAATGCACTGCCCAGGGAGGTGGTGGAGTCGCCGACCCTGGAGGTGTTTAAGGGGAGACTGGATGAGGCACTGAGTGCCATGGTTTAGATGATGGTGTTAGTGTTGGTGTTAATGATGGGTTATAGGTTCCACTCGATGATCTCAGAGGTCCTTTCCAACCTTATGATACTGTGATACTGTATCACAAAATCAGTGCACATATCTAACAACTACTTTATTTCATATGCTGTTTCTCAATGTACATACTTCAAATGCACAGTTTTCCTCCTGCCATTTGTGTGCTCTGATATTCTTTAAAATACTGCAATTTTTATTAGATTTACTAGAAGTAAAAGAATACTGTAATTAAAAGAGGACTATATTGCATTTATTGTCTTGTGGTCAATTATGCTGTGCAGAACCGATGACTAGTTTTTAAATAAAGTCTTCTTCCTTGGCAAATTAATTTTGATAAGATTGTTTTGAACAGTGAAACCTGACAGCAGCTTTATCATATCACCTATCCCTGAGATAATGTAGCAGCTTTCATTTTCCTCCATAACGCAGCAAACTAGGAATAATTTATTGAGGCTAATAAATAACAACACATCCATATATAATTTTTTCATTCTATAAAGTTTATAATAATTAGACAATTCCACAATAACAGAGATATTCTGACTTCTATATTTTTAAATATTTTCTTATTCCTGGATAAAACAAATTTTGTAAGAATCTTGAGTTCAAAAGTGCTTATTTATTAGGATTCAGGAATTTCAAAAAAAAGAACATAGTTTTCGATGTAGTCCAAGAAGTTCTATTAAAATATTTTCACTATCCCTTTTATATGTAACAAAAAAAATCACAAAATTTTTGTAACTATAGAATTTATGTTCATATTTTTAACATGAGGCTCTTTTTCCACCTATTTGAATTAACATGCATTTTGGTCAGACAACTGTGCCCACTGAATGTAGTTACCTTTTATATGAACAAAATGCATTTGCACTTTCTGCATTTCTGCTTTTCATTTTCACCTAAATCTATATAGGTGCATATATATTTTTTTTCTTCAGCAGACTTATTCCAGATAATTTTATTGAGATATTTACAAACTAATATTTTAAAACATGATCTAAGAGATGTCAAATCTGAATATTAGAATATTCAGCTCACTATTTGCTTCTTCCTGTGTGTAGAACCCACTGGGAGAAAAATGTGTTAATTACAAGTCAGTGGTATAACTCTATGACTACACAGATATTAGTGCTGGTGTTAGTGTTGGGTTATAGGTTGGACTCGATGATCTCGGAGGTCCTTTGCAATCTTATGATACTGTGATACTGTGATACATATCTATACATATTTCAACTACATGAGTTAAGTATTAGGTCAGATAAAAAAAAGAGCATTTTCAAGTGAAATGAAAGTATATCTAAGAGTCTTATAGACCTTCCAGTGCATTTTCTTGAAGGGGTACATCTGTATATATATATATGGCCTATAAAAGTATAGAATTTGGGAAAATAACCACACACAACCCCAAAAAAAAAACAAATAAAACCCGCCTCCACATAACTACCAAGAAGCATTAATTTAAGAATGTAAGCATTTCAAAGATTGATAAATTTGGTTGCAGGTAGATAAAGGATTTTATGAGTGTGTGGCAAATAGAATATGAACAGTAGTAAAATGAACAGTAAATGTGCTCACTCTGACTTTGTGTCTTTTTTTGTAAATTGGTCTTTTCAGGCTTCAGAGAGAACAAAGCAAGAGATAAAGTCAAAGTACTGTACTCAATGCCATGCAGAACATTTACTAGTGGAACTGATACTATGCACAGAGGAAATTAAAGTGCACTAACTTAAAAGTATGAATAAATTGCATCTCACATGGAATAAGCCATTTTTGTCTGAAGCCAGATCTTATATACAAACAATTGGTACTGATTGTTCTTGGGAAAAGCCCTGACATAGCTGTATGACACTGATTTAAAACATTTGGATTATTTAAAGAAGGTTAAAAAGAAAACTAACAAAAATATTTTGTAGAATGATTTATTTGTGTATAAGATGTGAAGATGACTTGACACTGATGTATAAGCAGTTCTTCAGAAACTATTCCACAGATCCTTTTTGGGACATTATAACCCAGTGGCTCTGAATGGCCAACACTTTGTGGATAGTATATTAAAACATTGTAAATCCTCTACATGGCAAAGATGCTTCCCTAAAATTAGAAAAGTTAATTAATTTGGGGGAAGGTGTTCAGTTGAAATAGTAGTATAATATAAAAATTACATGTTTTCAAGTAGAAAGCTGTGTACTTTCAAGCAGGGCACAGAAGCTTCGCAAAATAAAAATGGTGAATAACTTTTTTTATGAAGAAAGCTACATTATCTTTCGTTGCTTTTAATTTTTGCATGAAATAACTTCAGTTATCTTTAAAATGTGTCATTTTTAAGACCAAGAAAATAAAACTTTTACCTCCATGAAATGAACTGAAATTGCTCTCTAGTATACTCTACCATACTTGTCTTTTGTCATTGTATTAGTCTTATTCTCAGACTAGTATCCGGCTCTCATTATCAGGGTCATTTCATGTAAATGCACAGTCTACTTATATGGAGAAATATGACTCATCTTGAAGAATAGGAGACTCTCACGTAGATTTTAACATGTGATCAGATCCATGGATTTTCTGTTATTCAAAGTAGTGCTGAAACTTTGCTGAATTATTTGAAGTTACTTAGTTATTGATGTGTTGTTAACTAAGAAATTGGTATAAAAAATACAAATATTATATTAGAATTATCATATATCCCTAACAGTCATCCTAAACCATACAAGATTTACCATGCTAATAACAATATTAGCATTACTAATATTTAGTGTCTGTTAAATAGAACTCATTGAAAGAATACAGCAATAGTAATTATCTAACATAGTATGCATTCCTTAACCAAACATTATTTGTGAGAGTTACAATTGTTTTTATAGAATTGTAGAATCTTTTAGGATGGAAAAGACCTTTAAGATCATCAAGTACAACCCTTAAACTAACACTGCCAAGCCCACCACTAAACCATGTCCCTAACCACATGTACATGTCTTTAAATACCTTCAGGGATGGTGACTCCACCAGTTCCCTGGGCAGGCTGTTCCAAATGCTTGACAACCCTTTCAGTGAAGTGATAATTCCTAATAACCAGTTCAAATATCCCCTAGTGCAACTTAAGGCCATTTCCTTTCATCCTATCACTTGTTACTTGTGAGAAGAGACCAACACCCACTACAACTTCTTTTTTTTAATACATTACATTCTAGTTCAAAATCTGTGGTTGTTCATTTACGATAACGATGGCCATATAAATAAGTTCTTGTGATGGGTGTAGAACTATAGGTAGCCCTTGAAAACTGAAAACTTACAGTGTGCAATGTTGTGCTACTCTAGTAGTGGTGAAACTTTAAAAGAATCATTACTAATTTTTATAAAGCAAGCTCAGTATGAATGAATTTAAATGTCTGATGAGTGATTAAGAGATATACAAAAGATCAGGATATAGGTAACAACTTAGGAAGCAATACAAAATATCTTAAAATGTCTTCTTTACTTATCTTTTAATAAGAAATATATGTATCCAAGTTACAATTTTCATCACAACATTGGAATCACACTTTTATTTTTTTTACATAATTTAACTTTGCACATCCTCGTGGGATTTCAGAAATTTCTATCAGTAATGAGGAGGCCTGTCCTAAAATCCATTAAAAACTTACATTAAGAGTGCGTAAACCCTCAGGTAGTTTGATATAGAGCAGAATAAACAGGTATTTGGATTAAAGTAATTAGCGTTCATCAGTGCAGTAACCATCTTAATCTGGAAAACACACCTCAAATTATCTCCAGAGGACTGAGTAAAGCAGCAGAATTAAATTGTTTCTAAATAAATGAAATAATGTTTAGAAGAAGAAAGTATATGTAATTATTCCAGAAAGGGAATGTTTGTAGACATTCACACAAAACTAAGGAAAAGACAGACAAAACAATGCATGATCTTGCTAATTTTCATGGAAAAAATACAAATAAGATCAAATTTAATAAAAAAGTCATAAAAATTAAGGTAGGTAATGAAGAGGAAAACAGAAAGTCCAGATTTTAAATTTAAGAACTCTAACCCAGAACTGAACAAAGAAAAAACTTTTGAACACCCAAATATTCGAGTTCATGGTTGTGTTCAAGGCTGGAAATAAGTACTTCTTAGAACAAGTGGGTGTGAATTAGGAGGGCGTGGTTAATGCAAACGTTGAAACACTGTTTTTATCTCCTGTTTTCTTAAGAATTTTCTTGAGCACAAGAACAAAGGGCATAGTATGCATTGACTGTGCTTACATAAGCTATTTATATTATGTTGCAAAATTGTCCCTGAAGACAATATAACAGTGAGAATAATATCTGCAATTTGAAGGGAAAAATATTATGCTGAAGGATCAAGATGGGTGAATGGGAAGGAGATACTAAGGAAAGTAAAATACTGATTTAGGGTGATATTTGACAACAATTTGAATAGTTTGTCTTTGTAATATGTATAGTGCCGTCATCAAAGCATTGAGGTGTTAATTCCAGGAAAGTCCCAGTCTTTCACATGTTACTTAAAACAAATTTCTAATCAAGTTTATTTGTCATAAACCCTTAGAGATTATTTTAAGAGTAAAAGTGTTAAATGTATAACTCTTTCTTGATTCCAGTTTGGGCTAGTCGATTCTGCTTAAACTACGTAATTGTTTTCCTGTAATATCTTACATTTTTCATAGGTGCATTTTCTATATGGCATTCCTGGATAAACTCTTCTAGTGATCAAGTAGCATGAAGAATGGTTGTAAAATACTTTGAGATACTTTGAAAGTAATTACTGATAAATCCCAGATTCATTAATTCAATTTACTAAACTGCTTAATCCAAAAAGCTTTTGCTGCTATAAGCTCTTAAATAGGTCTAGTATATTTTCCTCAGATTACTGAAATTATGGCCTGATGAAAATTTGTCTTTCTATTTCTACCTAAAATAAGAATTTACCTGAGTATAAATGGAAATTGTGAAAATATTATCTAGGATTTAACTCACAGTCTGAAAACCCTGATTTATTAATTAGTTCTAATGAGGTCTGGAAGGCAGAAGTCATAAATAATTTTTTGAAGAAGACTTTAAGACCCTTCAAATATTACTCCAAAAGAACAACTGATTGCGAATAGTGGTTTCGGCAGGTGAAAGATAGCATTACTAAAATCGTAGCATTCTGTACGACTGCATCTTTATTGAGCTAAAGAATGATTAATGATTTTCCTACGGAACATGAATCTTGCTCTTCAGCATTAATTAATCTTGTTTTCATCACTGGCACAAATGTTGCTGGTTTATTTAAATATGAAGACAGCACTGTCTCTGACTTGTGAAATAGATTTCAGATCTGTAACCTGTTTTTAAAAAGATAATATTTAAAATTGTCCTCTGATGAAGGAGTCTGAAGATGGTTCAGTTGTGTTCCAAAAATAAATTTAATATTTAAAAAAATTTAGCCTTCTTTTTCAGCTCTGCAAATTCAGAGGTTAAAAACAAATTTACTACAAATTGTGTTGACACTGTAATGGCTTTTCAATGTAGTAGAAGCAGTAGCAGAGTTTTGCTACATGTATATGAAAGATTCCATTGTTTTATGGTGGCCAAGGCCAAACAGCACAGAATAGATCTCTTACAGAACTGACAGTGATGAATGTATAGGTAAGAGTCCTGGCTCTGTTAACTCATTTATCTTGTATGATAGCCTTCTGAATTTTGTTCAAGATGAAAGTTTTGACAGTAGATCTGAACTAACATAGCACATAAAATTTCTTTCACATTTCAGACAATCAGTAGAGATCATCTTATTTCACCAGAACAGAATAGTTTATGAGCAAAGGTTCAATTTGTTGCCCTGCATCTTAAAGTTAATTCTGTGTTCTTCCAAGATTGTCTGGGAGGGGGTGAAAAAACTATAACTGTGAGAATTTAGGACCACTAGTTGCTTCATCAGTTTAATCTTCCTAATCCTAATCCTTTTAACACTTACTGAAATTTTACACTTCAGAGAAAGAAATTTCATCCTGTCTAGTTATGCATTAATTCTGCCCATGTCACTGTTCCATCTTATCTTTCATTTTGAATGTTTTATATTATGTTACAGCATTATATACTTCCTATATTTTTCTATATTTTTTCTATAATTTTTCCCCATATTATTGCAATTATGTATATTTTAAAATTTTTGTATGTATGTCTTAGAACTTTTAAAAATTAATATAGTCTCTTTTTTTGAGGCCTGATAATTCCTGGTTTTCTCTTCTTGAGTAAACCATGAGGGAAAAAAAAACATTGTTCAAAATATCAGTACTTCATACAAAGTAATCAAGTCAAAACCAAAATCAGTTTAAACTAGGAACCATGGGAAAGACGTTCTTACTCACATTTCAGGTAGCAGTGGACAAGGGTCAAAACCAAAAGGTTCAGAGTGAAAGAAATATGGAAGACTTCAGACATGATAAAGTAGGGTGAAGGGACATCTAGACATGTACCTCAAGTCAGCCTGGGACACAAGCAGAAGGATCTGCAGCTTCCCAAGTAGGCACAGAACAGTGAAGCTGTTGGAGAAACTGAGACATGGTGGAACAGCTCTCATGGCTGGAGTGTGGTAAAAGAATAAAAAAATCCTCAGGAGAAAAAAGCAGAGAGGACGGTGTCAAGGATCAGCCTGGATGTACGTATCTGCTGTTGGATATGCAGAATAGGCTGGCTGATAGCTTGAGAATCAGGATCAGAGAATGATCAGAGAAATCTCACTGGAAATCTGTTACACAGAACTGGATAAGGGAGATAAAATATGTGAAATATTCTTTAAATAGTTCAAAGTTTTTGTAATTCACAGACTGTATTTTTCATGGGACTTTATCCTTCCTGATATACGTTGAAAAGGCAATACAGTCGGGTGCAAACAGTAAAGTTTTCAGAAGATTTTAAAGAATCCATACCCACATTTCACAGCAAGATTTATTCCCAGTAGGTATTTGTCCCAATAGTCCTTTTAAAACTTTACCATTTTCAAAAAAGTGGGTTCCCATATTTTATTTTTAATATTATTAGAAAGGGTTTTTCTCTTTTATTTCACGCGAATTTTTCTTGCTAAAAGTACTTTATCTTTCTTCCAGTATATAGCTTTGTACCTGTGCACATTAAAAATCATTTTTTTATTCTCCCTTTCACTATCTTAGTTTTAATCTTCTCTTCTTTAGCTACAGTAATCCTAATGCACTTTTACATCACAAGTTAGGCTTTTGACACTACTAGTAAATGATGTTCATTTCCTCTAGATCGCTTTTAATTTATTCATGTTTGTTTTGTTTGATTCTTTTTTTCTTTTGTGAGTGATTAGGCCACAATCAGCAAAGAGTGGATATTTTTGTGATCCATTGATGGCAGTGCATAGCTACAGCATGCTCTATTTTGTTCTTTGAGGTGCTGATATGTCCTCACTAGTCTATGAGATTTATTTTAGTTCTTGTTCTGCTTTTAAAATAGTGTTCTTGATTTTAAATAACATTTTTAAGGAATTATTGATTAGTTTTGGGATGTGGGTTTTTTTTTTGGGGAGGTGTTTTTTTGTCAGAATAGATTAATAGTTGAAATCCAGGTAGATGAGCAAGTCTTTTATTTTTCTGTATTGACCATGGAATGGCACAGTTGTGGTAAGGCACAAATAAAAGTTCTTCAGAAGCTGTAGATAAATCTGGCCAAAGTCCCAGAATAATACTGTGTTTATTTACTGCAATCTATAAATCTCCAGGCTGGCCAAAAATGCAATGCCAGATTCCATTTTTAAAACTCTATGAAGTAAAAAAGCAAAGTGCACTCATTTCTGGGAATAATGTTGTAGATTAACTCTTCATTTACTCCTATTTCATGTACTACAAATAACGAAAAAAAGATATTTGGAGATTCAGTCCTGCATTTTTAAGCATGAAGTGAAAATGCTGTGGCACTGTTTGCTTCATGTCAAACTGAAAGTGAAATGAAAATTACTTCCTATGTATTTGTTCATCTGAAGAAGATCAGAAAAAGCAGAGATTTATGAATATCAATAATGATCATAACTTCATAAACAAACTGTTTAGGGTATTTTCCTCTCATTGGGGATGGAAGTTCAAAGGGCTTCTATCACTTAACGCAAGTCATGTGGATATCATCCATACACCAAGGATTTTATATGTTCATTTTCTGTCATCACTAGGAACAACAAAGACTGGGGTCAAACTTTATAACCATTAAGAAACACTAGCACCCCAGGAACCTGGGAAAATAAAAATAAGATGTCTGATACTCACTGAGCTAGTGTATATCATTCATAAATGGTACAGAAAATGGATTAAGAGCACTGCTTCACTGGAGGGAGAAAGCAAAGAATGAACTGCAGAACAATCAATAACTCGCTGCTCCGGGTGCTCAAACTGCAACAACAATAGTTCTTCTCTTTTCTCACCCCCTGACGATGCACCCTCTAGGATATCTGGTTCTTTTCATGTAACATGCAGTTACGTGTCACTCATAGAATAGGATTATTAATTTCTGGTTAGCTTCCTTGTTTTATTGCATAGCCTCACTTAAGATTAACTAAATGAGTAAAGTGACTTGTCAACCGTTTGCTCTTCCTAGCTGTTCCAAGCAGCCATGCTTGCTCTAGTTATTCTGGTATCACTAGGTGCATGGTTGCTGCACTATCCCATTTTGCTAGTCACTGTAACTCTCCAAATAAGCTCCAAAAAAACAAGTATATACAACAGCTATATGTGTGGACTTAGAAAAAATCCTTACCATTTAAAGCGACCTCTTAAAAGAGACTCTGATCCCTCACATTGAGATTTATGACTTGCTTTCTGAGTCTGTAAATTCTGGCCTTAAATCAAGGTCAGCCACTGCACACCTCACACTCAGATGTTTGATGGCTCTTTAGGGTAAAATTTTTCATGTTATAACTGTTGTAACATTTTCTTTACTGCAGTCTTGTGGGGTTTTGGGGTTTGGTTTGTTTTTTTCAGTAACTTGTGTTTCATTTCACTTGCAAATGGCCTTATGATCATCAAATGAAAGATATTGTTACATATTTTTGTGAAATATGTGGGACACTACCTCATTAGTTTCATTCCATTCTTTTTACTTCTATAGGTATCCATTAAAAGACATACCTTTCTCTATGCTAAGGATACTTCTCCTAAACTAAAACCAAAAAGAAGTGCCCTCCAAATTCCCTTGCTGCTGCAGCTGTTTGCATGCAATATCACACTTTCTTCATTGGCAAAAAAAAGGAAAATAACCACCATCCCATTGATTTTTACAATATTTTTCTTTATTTCACTCCCCAAAGTGATATGTTTTTCTATTTGTCCAAAAAGCTTTGGAAAGTGTTTCTTTTCACATACATATAATCATTTCCCACTGTTTGTTATTTAAAGAATTGAAGTTATCAAAGATGCAGAGTATACTCCATACTTCTTGGGTTTAATTTCAGAAATTTCATGATTACAATTTAACTCATAATTTTTATGTAAGAACAAAGAAACTCCAGCTAAGACTCAGTTTCTCAAGGATCTGGAAAGTTTAAAATAGTTTTCTAATGGCCTTTCTGATGTCATGTATTCAAAAATTCCTAGAGGTACAGTTATTCAGGACCTTTGCAAGAAAGTTATTTCTGTTCTTCAGAATAATTTTTCTTCTATATCTCTATTAACTTGTATTTAAAAATGATAATACCGTTTTACATTTAAGCAATGTGGTATGTAAGTGAATGAGTTTAAATTTCTGCAAGTTTAGCTAAGTAAATAGTTTCCTTGGACAGACCTTGGTTTTAATATCTCTTTTTACAGTATTAAAGAGCTAAAAAGAAACTAAGGAAATGGATTTCAGATATCTCAGAGTCTAAGAATTGTATCATTTGGAATATATTTTTAAATAAATCTTTTCCACATTTTCATGGGTTTTTTTTATTTTTTTAAGGAAGATGATAATAAAAACCTTGAACACTGAATGTTTTGGGTTTTTTTTTAAGTTCCTAGATCTGAGAAAAAAAAAAAATCAACTCATTGGGTTAGTGCTGTATAATAGATTTGCATGGTAAAAATATACCCATAGCTTTTTCGAATATAATTTCCCTATTTTGTATTGTCTGCTGCAGCATATTACACTGTTTTTGGAGTTTGCAGTGGGAGTCAGGCTATGCATTGACTGTGTTGATTAGCATGTTAAGAGTTACTTTTTTTTCAGTGTCTATCATTGTTAAAAACAGTGGCATCACATGCCTAACGTGATATTTAATTTTTCCTCTGAATTGTCATTCTCCTTAGAGTGTGCATTTAACCACACAAGGAAATACTCATATTTGTGAACAAGCTTCCTGCTGATTGTTTTTAGTTTAGGTTTTTGTGTGATTGTTTATCAAACATTTTAAATATAGTACATAAGCTACTAGGATATTAATAAAATGTAAATACCTGCAGCATACCTACCAGTCAAAACAGCTTAAGGTTAAATGCTTGTATAACATACATGTGTTGAGATGGGAAGGAAAGATAACTCGAGAGAACTTTTTCTTTGCCTCGGTGTGTTGATACAGTATTTGGAGTAGAGATTTATCCTTCTGATTTTTCCTGCAAGAAACCTTTCCTGGTAGTACACAGATACTGTAAATCCTTGCTCAGGTTGTCCTCCAGGTAAGTTAAATTCAGGTGTGGGTATTGGGTAGGTGGATGGGGACAAGTCATCTTCTATTGAGCAAATGGGTTGATTTGTATTAGAATTTGTTGAGTACCAAATAAAGAGTTACCTCATGGTAGCTTGTCTGGCACAGTAATGCCTTCTAAAAGGCTGTACAGACACTATATTGAAGGACAGGGAATAGAGCTATGTGGATGAAATAATTTAATAGTGCTAGATAAAAAAGAAAAAAGATTAATTTAAAATGTAGATAACTGGTGGCAATACTTACAAAACTGCAAATGCTATAAGAAGTAAAAAATGTGAGGCAAATTGGATATTGAAAAATAATATCGTACATTGCTAAATGAGAGGTCTTCTTAATGCTGGTGGCTACAGGCAAAAAGGAAAATAATAGGGGAAGTAAGGAAAAATAAGGATTTGAAGGATCATGCTGCAAGAGATACTATACTATAAGAAGGAAAATCTTTTATAGAAGTTTTGGTAGGGGAAGATTTTATCTTAGAAGCCCGATATCTGACTTCCCTTTTAGTATAAATCTGAATTAATTTTGTATGTTTGATCCATAGTCCCTTTTACTCATCCTACCTTTTACAGAACTCATAAGATTACTCTGGAAAAGTATATGTAAATTCAGGATGATACGAATCTGCAAATAAATCTGTCTGTCAGAACTGTAGTTTTCAGGCATTTGTTCTATCACATTTTCTGTGCTTCATAACTCTGGAGGTATCCACAAGAAATGAAAAAACATTGTGTTAAGTATCATAAGCTAATGTTACTTTACTATATGTTAATTCTTTTGTTCTGTGCTACTGCATAGGCTTACAACCATCCGAATTTTAGTTATCTTTGAATTTGTGTCTCATGTCTACTCTGCTGTTTGCAAGACTACCTACCATTTTGAACTAGGATGCTATAGTGATCTTGCTATTAGCCAAATAATTTTCTCTAATATATAAATTCCAACATTGCATATTATCTGCTTTGTGCCAGCACTATGGAGATGGTTTACAGACATTAATGATTCTGTAGCCCTCTGTTCCTGGAATAAATTAATGTATAATCTGTATGCTGTCAGCTCAGGAGTTGGCAGGCTTGGTAGACTCTTCTGCATTTCAGCCATTTCCTAGCTAGGTTAGCACACAGAAAGAGCAATTGAGAGGTTTTCTAAATGTGCACAAATAATTAGACTAAAAGCTCCCTTTTATGTTGTCCCAAATAGTCACTCTTCCAAGCTTTCTAAAGATCAGTCTCCCTTCTTAATTGTTGTACTATCATTGGTGTAACAGTCAAAGATTTATGGTCTACATCAAGAAGTAGCTAGAAAAAGCTTTGCCATCAATAATTAGATACATGGTGAACAATGGCTTGAAACTTAGCAGCCGCTCCTGGAATGTTAACAGAATAAGTTTATTTCTGGACAGTGTTCAGATAAGTCTGGTAGATAAGAGCTTTCAGTTAGTGGATCACTATTACACATAATTATAGAAAAATATAGAGGTATATCTATAAACATTAAAAACTAACAAACTTCCTTAAGTTAATGATGCCTGTTACATAACTTGTAAATTGAGGAAAGAATTTTTTTTTTTTTCCCCCTGGAATTATGTTCCCCTCCCTGATATCTATTTATTTATGGAGTTCTGAAGACAAACTGTTCTTGTCTAAGTACAACATTTGTCATAGCTACCCCCAAAGATTTCATGTTGTTTAACTGCCATTTCAGCTTCATATGAAAATATAAACCAAACCAAAATAGCAAACGAAGATAAATGAACTGATCGAGTCACAGACAGTTCTAGTAGGTAGATAAAGAGTCAAAACATAATTTTCAAGACCTTGTAATAGCCCCCCCCCCCGAGGTTACAAATCTTGATGCAATTTATTTTGTAGTACTATAAATTACAAATTCAGAAAACAATTGACAGCATTTAATGTGAAAAAATATTTGACTATCATTTAGAACTGTGCAAACTGAAACCTTTTTGTAGACCATTGAAATGAGGAGCTCATAAAGACTGTCTTACAGAGCTAAATAATGAGGATTAGTGTGAAAGTCCATCTAAGAATAAGACTGAAGTATAGGCTACCCCAAAGAACTCAGGACAGTCCTGTCTTAAGGCATAAGCATCAGACCACTGTTTGCAAGTGCCTGAAGAGAGAATATGTGTTGTTTCAGGACTCAACTCTATTGACAGACATTCTAGGTTAACTGTGTATGAAGGGGTGTTTTCTGTACATGTAGCAATTCTAACTTTTTGTAAATTCATATGTGTATATGCAGCTCATTTTTTCTAGTAAATATGTAGTTAAACAGATAAAATGAGAGTATTCTCAATGAATTTCTATACTAAAAATTCATGCATTGTTTGTGTTGTTTTGGTGTCTTGAGCCCAAATGTGTTAGATGGTTGGGTTCAATTCAACTCAATTAGATTTAGGGTTTTTTTTACAGGATCATTTGGAATATCGTGTCCTATATCACTTCTTAAAATTTGATTTACTTTCTATATATATTATTTATTATTTTTAATGTAGCTATATTTACATATTTAAAATTTCTACAACTGTAGAATAGGTGTAAGTGAACCTAAAATGTTACTTTGTTCTTCTGTGTAGGATAGTTGTGTATTATAGCGTTATTATTTTCTTTCATCAAATCTATCCTGTGTACTTCTCAAGCAGTGTATGTATGGTATTGAGTGAAAAGTTGTAGTTCAAAACATTAACCAAGTTGTTGCTAGACAATTAAGAAGTCTTGCATTATCTAATCACCAGTTTACTAGAGGATCTTATTCAGCACAGGCAGGGTTTCCATGGAAACAACCTTATTAAAACCTCCAAGAAGTCCTATCTTTCTCCAGTTTTTCTCTCCTGCCTCTTTTTTTAGCTATATTTTATTGTGCCTTAGTGTTTCATTTTGTGCGATAAATGGAAGAATTTCATCCTTTCATTAAATGAATGCATTGCTTTCTATAACAAGCTCCGAAATTCTATGGAATCAATGTTTTGTCCTTGTGCTACTAGCCTAATTTTAGACAGTTTTACATTAGGGGCAATATGCCTATTTGTTTAGTTAGCCATATTATGCGTGTTCTAAGATTTAAGATTTAACACCTTCTCAAATAATTTGAACAATTAAGCAGCAAACAGATTGCTTAGGAATGCTGTAGAATCACCATTAATTGTCTTAGTCTAAGTAGACTAACTGTTCCATGAACCAACTTCAAAATCAACTGATGATTCATTTCTTGTTTTTATACTTTAAAACAAAAACAACAAAACCAAGAAAAACTTTAAAGTTGTCATCTTATTTGTTATGAAGGGTTTGGGTTTTAGCAGCCAATGGCTTTTTAAAAAGTTTAGATTCATGGTTATCAGCTGTAAGTTCATCTGGACAGATGATCTTGTCCCAGTTTAGCACCACTCCCCACCCCAGCCACAGCAGTAGCTAAAACCGGGCAGCTTTCAGTCCCCATCACCTCCTTGCTAAGAAATGGAAAAGCGAAATGAGAGAGACTTATGGGTTGGAAGCTAACACTAAACCAGCTTTACTGCAACAATAAAGATGTCAACATTAATAAGAAAAAAAACCAATTCTGACTCCTCCGTAGCCATATGTCACCACTAATGCCACAGAGAAGGCATGGGGAAGGTCCCTGACTGGACTAAATGGCAGGTGGGAGCTGGGCTCAGGAGCTGCATCCAGGAACTGGATTCAGGAACATGTGAATGGTTTCAGGGGCAGACAGGAGAGGTCCTCCCTGGAGGTCAGTCACTGAAGAAGAGGAAGTGACCCTTGGGATCTCTCAGCTTTTATCCTGAGTATGACCTACATGCCATGGAATACTTTGTTGTCTAGGCTGGGTCACCTGTCCTGTTTGCCCATCCCAGCTAGTGCTACCCCTTCGCTATCAACCCTGAGATGGCCTTGATTTACATGGGAATAGGTGTGAGCAGTGGACTTTGCACATCACTGGCCCATTGCCTCAGTGATGAGGATCAGGGATCAGGCTGAAAAGCAGAGAAAAGTGTTCTGCTTCAGCTGAAACCAGCATAGATGTAAATATTTATTATTCAGTACTGTTTCAGCCGTATGTCTCCAGGCTTACATTTAGAATAGTATTTGTAAATGCTTAACCACATCAGAAATTAAGATCATAATGAAATACAAAGTTCAGATCTGTCTCAAGAAAAGATTTCTTTAAAATTTGCCAGTTTGTGGCAAATTAACTTTCCAGTGGGTAGTTGTGAGTTATTTCACAGTCCTCATTAGCACCATACTGGCTAGCTTTGGCAAAACAGATTTTGTATATAAATTCTTGCAAACTCGGAGAATGGAGACAAATTTATAAAAATCTAAAAATAAGTAAATGTTTTATAAGTATCAAAATTGGCAAAAAATACAGTGTGCACATTATTTCTTGATGACATAGTATTACTCCAGTTAAAGATGATGGAGATGAGTTAAAGAAGTATTAAGCAGTGTGAAAACCAAAAAATGAGGGTGAAGGAGGAAAACTAAGTGACCAGCTGCTATTTTTCTGTCATACATACTTTTTCTAGGGTTATTAAAAAAAAAAATGTTCACTTCCCTGACATGCAATGTACATAAGCTTACTAATTTTCTTTATTCCATCCCCGAACTTCCACAGTACTTAAAGAGTACCAACACTCAGAGTGTGGAGGTTTTTTTTGTGGACTGAAATGTTTGGATTTAAATATTTCTGCTGGGCTCTGAAATATGTGTATGCAATTGAGAAGTTTGTTGGCAATTGCAGAGAAATCATACTTGCAAAAAATATTGTGTAGCTGAGAAGATGTTTTAATGAAATATTCATACCACAGGATAGCAGCAAAAACATTGTTAAATCTATCTTTGTAATGGAAATGAAGCTGTGTTATCTTAGTAATAGAAGCATCATAGTCTGTTACAGGATTTATGAAAAATGAGAGTTTAAGGAAGTTTCTATTTTGTTCATGGCTTTTTGTATTTCTCCAATGTGTCTTCCTTCTCATAATAATTCATTTTGTAATTATGTGACTAATTCAAATAACCACCGCCTAATATTTTTAATTAATTTTATGATAGTTTTCGTAATGTTTAGAAGTTGGGAAGGCTGTTTAATGACCAAAGAGTTAAAAATCTTCCCGTAACATCAATTTAAGTGAAGCTAGAAATTGGAGTGGTGTTTAAATCGATTTGGAATAGGCAGTGTGTGAGGGATTCCTTCAAACATTTTCAGTACAGAAGTCTGTGTATTAATTAGCGGTCTGGACTACATTTAAGGGAACAAGAGAGAATAAAGCATTTATGGCCTGTCTATTTCTCACTGCTAAAATAAATCACAGGATCATGATATCATGTAGGTTGGCAGGAGTCTCTGGAGATTTCTAGTCCAACCTCCTGCTCAAAGCAAAGTCAACTACAAAATGTTGCTTGGAACCATGCATAGCTGAATTTTGATTATCTCCAAGGATGGAGACTTCAGACTGTCTCTGAACATATGTTCCAGGGTCTAACCTCAAACATGTAAAATTTCTCTTTCCTTACATTGCATCAAAATTTCCCACATTCCAGCTTTTGTTCATACTCTCTTGTTGTTTCACTGTGCCTCTGTTTTCTTGATATTTTCCCATTAGATAGTTGAAGACAATGGTAAAATCAGTTGAAGACAAACAGTAAAGTTTGGGTTCAAAGAGACTTTAAAGATCATCTAGTTCCACCCCCCTGCCATGGGAAGGGACACCTCCCACCAGACCAAGCTGTTCAAGACCCCATCCAACCTGGCCTTCAGCACTTCCAGGGAGGGGGCATCCACAAAGTCCCTGGTAACCCGTTCCAGCGTCTCACCACCCTCATTGTGAAGAATTTCTTCTAATCTAAACATTCCTCCATCCAATTTAAAGCCATTACCCCTCTTCCTATCACTACCTACTCTTGTAAAAACTCCCTCTCCAGCTTTCCTTCAGGTACTAGAAGGCCGCTATAAGGTCTCACCGGACCCTTCTCCAAGCTGAATAAGGCCAACTCTCTCAGCCTGTCCTCATAGCAGAGGTGCTCCAGCCCTCTCATCATCTTTGTAGCCCTCCTCTGGGCCCATTCCAATAGTTCCATATCCTTCTTATGTTGGGGACTCCAGAGCTGGACACAATACACCAGGTGGGATCTCACAAGAGTGGAGTAAATGGGGAGAATCCCTCCCTTGCCCTGCTGGCCACGCTTCTTTTGATGCAGCCCAGAATGATGCAGCCCAGGATACAGTTGGCCTTCTGGGCTGCAAGTGCACATTGCTGGATTATGCCGAGCTTCTCACCCACCACGACCCCCAAGTCCTCATCCAGGTATAGGACCTTGTACTTGGCCTTGTTGAACTTCATGAGGTTCACACAGGCCCACTTCTCCAGCTTGTCAGGGTCCCTCTGGATGACATCCTGTCCTTCCAGTGTGACAACTGCTCCACTCAGCTTGGTGTCATCTGCAAACTTCTCCAACCTGAACAGCTTATTCTCAAGGCATGTGCTCCAGATCTTGAATCACCTTGGCAGCCCTCTACTTTATTACTTGGCCCAGTATGCCTATATCTTTCTCATACTGGACTTTTAAGTCAGATATAGTGCACCTTAAAATTGCCATTTCTCATGAATGATTATGAGTAGATTATGAGTAGAGCCTAAAGTGACTAGCTCAAATACAGAAGTCTACTATGCATGTGTATCAAAAGTTAGGTGAAATGTCCAGTTCCATACATTAAATGGATTCTGCAAATGCAAAGAGAAAGAATCTGCTGGAAAAATCTATTTCAAAGTACCAGACTATGAATATGGAGAAGCATTAGAGAAGACAAGAGATAGCAAGCAAGAAGATTCTGAGAAATGGAATAGACAATTTTGACACTGTCAACAGAAAGAAAAAAAACATTTGGACAGAAGATAAAATAATATGTAAAAAAATACAGTGATTACAGGGTATTTATAAAAGAACTAAAAGAGAAGGTCAAAGTTGAGGTTTTGGTGGGGGAATGGAGAATGAGTACAAAAAGACATAAAAATATACTATGGGAAACAGTCTTAAATTTTCCCAGAGCAACTCGGATGTTTCCTTGCATGTATATGAATCTATCCAAAGTTTTGAATATGAGCTGTGTAAGTCTACATTTGTTGGTTTTTTCTTTTTTTTTCTCTGCCAAACAATATCTAATCATATTGAGAAGCTGCTCCTTTTCACTTGCTATAACTATGATATTGTGTTCTGCCAAAAATGGAATATTCTCCTATGTTGAATTCGGTTAAAGATTTTCAGTGTGTCAAGAAGAAAAACATGAAAACTACCTCATCAAAAAACTCAGACTGAATGGAAAGCAATGTAATTGCATCAGAGGCTCATAAGGATTTGTGAATTACAGCATATAATGTTCCTAAAAAGAAGGTAAAAAAATCCAGCAAGATGACTTCATAAATCTGCTGCTTTTTTTTTAGTGAACAAGTATTATATATTAGCTAGGAAAGTCTAACACTATTCTTACACATTTTTTAACTGTGTTCTTCAAATAATAATAAAGAAAAATAGAGTACATTATTTATATATAACATTATAACAGATAATATTAATTTATAAAATACACATATATATTTATATTAAAATTATAATGAAGTTAGTTTCTCTATGTATCCATGATCTGTGATATTATTTTTGGGGTAATTTCATCCACTCATATTTTTAAGTGGTATGCCACAGGCTGAGAAATGCACTTTTGATTTTTCACAAATTCCAGTGATTTAAAAGCATCACATTTTAATCTTAATTTTTAATCAGTTCTGCAGAAGTATATGAAGTTCACGAATCAGAGAATGCAGTAGGAATAATATAGAATATGGTTCCAAAATAGTAGTCATCCTCATTTAGCTGAGGTTTTTGTAGATGGAGAGATGTATAACAACTTACAGAAACAACTTAGGTTTAGAATATGAGAAAAAAGTAATTAATAGTTGTAAGTATCAAACATTTGTCAACATTTAAAATATAAAGTAAGAAAATTACTTAGTTCTATTCAGCCACAATTATTGTCCTTCAAAAACAAGCAAACAAAAAAACAAGAAAAACATCTTTATTTTCCGTGGTGGTAGTTGGCTGTAGCACAAAAAAGTAATGAAAATATTGATCAGTAGAACTTACAAATCTTGGCATTCTGGTGCTGTTCCTTCTGCAGATTTTTGGTGCCTAATAGTATGATTGTATTCACACTCCAGTGTTTTCTGCAAGAGGAGCACTAATTTATCTCTATCCATCTGTTTGTTTTCACAAAAGCCATAGCTATGTTTTTCAAAAAATGTCTACCCTGAAAAATTTGATTAAAGTTAGGCTATAGATTCAAAAGCTATTGGAGTGGGAAAAAAAAGCTGAAATTCTTAGTGCTTGTAGGATTGATTCAGGACTGAGTTTCAATAATGCAGTCTTGGGCTTCTCTTGCATTTTTGCTATACAAGTAATCATATGTACTATGTTCTTCTAGGTATAATGTGACGATAATTTATGCTGTTGCGGAATGAATTCTTTCAGGTAGTCTATGTTGTAATTGTAGGAAAATGCTTTTCTTTGATTCTAACTTTTACACTGACATTATGGTAAAATAGCATGCTATGCATTTTATTACTGAATTATCACATTGTGTGCACTGAGAATTGTCACTTAATGCAAATATTTTTGCAATTTATGAATTGTATAACTTTTCTCAGCCAATTTGTTTTTCCTTGTTTATTTTCTTTTTATTCCTGCACTGAAAATGCCAAGACACATTACTGGAATTTGCACCGTGTCAGCATTGATATTAAAAACTGATCCATTTAGAATTAAAATTTCAAAATTATTTTGATATGAAATTTAGCATGCTGACCTAGTGTTTTTTCCTCATGTACCTCTAAAAGCCTTTACTGAGTAAAAATTTTTCTTTAATATATCCTGTGTAATGCCACTGCTCCAGATGGAATTCCAAAATCTCTTCATCAGTAGACATACCATTGCATCATCTTCATAAGCAATATGATCTAGTGAGGATTGGATGAGAAGTGTTGCTACTGAACACATGAAGATTTCAACATGTATATATCAGCAAGTTAGAGTCTGTTGTCATGGAGTATTTAGAAAACTGACAAACCAGCTTTAAACTTTAAAACCAAATTTTACTAAATCTACACATTAATAGCACACTGCCATCAGTTAGTTTCTACATATTATTAATGAGCATAATTTTTTATACAAAACTGTTAAGTCTTGAAAACATAACCTTGTAGTCATTCTCAAATAGTGATCAGGACATCTGTTTGCAGCTACCTGTACTTATCTTGCAACTCTGTTTGCTTGGATGCCTTGTGCAGCTACAAACATCTTTGCCCCTTTGGTGATCACATTTGTCACTTCTCAAAATGGCTGTGTATTTTCTCTCTTTATGCCATGACAACCTCGCAAACATGCTTATGTGCTGCTGGTTATGTTGCTAAATTTCTTACACTGTTTCTGTGCATTTTTACTGAGGTCCAAGGTAAACAAATATTAATCCTGATTAATGCACTTTTATTTTCTAAGTATCTTCTCTAGCTACAGAAGTCTGATACTCCATTTTCAACATGCTACAAATAAATAGTCATGGATTATCATGTATGATAGCAGAATACTGTAAATCCCAAATTTAATAACTTTTATCATGAGAGCACTTTGGCAGCAACAATATGTATTCAGCTTTTTTTAATACCTTGCAAAGGTTTTGAACAGTAAGAAAGGATTTTACAAGGATTTACAAAACGGAATAGTTTTGTTGTCTTATATTTTGAAACATATCATTTCAGTAGGAGGAGTACATCTGCAAATCAACCTAAAACCAATGTGAGCTGGAGGTAATGGAACTTCATACATGGTGTACCGTGTTCAGCTAGCATGGAATCAATTTTCCTCATAGCAGCTCATGTCACATCTGCTTTAGACCAAATTAGTGTACAAAACACACCAATGATTTAGCTGTTGCTAAACAGTGGTTACACATCATCAAGGCCTCCTTCTCCATTTCTCACTGCCCCTACCTTCCTCAGCAATTACACTGGGAGTGGACAAGAAGCTGGCAGAAGACACAGCTGGGACAGTTGATCTCAATTGACCAAAGCGCTATTTCACAACATATAATGTCAGGCTGTGGAGAGAGGGTGGGTTATTTTCAAAGGAATGACTTGGCACTGGATGGTGAGCTGCATTTCTTGTTTGTTTTGGTTTGCTTGTTTTTTTTTTTTTCCTTCTCTTTCCTCTTTTTGCATATTTGTAAGATTACCTTGAACCTTCTCTACCCTAGGCTAAGCAGTCCCAGCTCTTTCTGTTTCTACCCATATGCTGGACTCCAGTCCTTTAATCATCTTTGTGGCTCCTTGCTGGACTTGCTTCAGTACATCCGTATCTCTTGTACTGGGTAGGCCTAGTACTGGACATATTACTCCAGATACTGGCCTCTAGCTGGACTACATGCTGGTTCCTGCACTGCATTACACTTAGAACCCACCTCACTGACTCTTTATCTACCCTGTGCTTTATATTTGTCTGTTGTTATGGGAGACATTGCCAAAACTTTTGGCAAAGTGAAGATAATACTCATGGCTCTCCCCTCATCTACTGTGTCAGAAGAATCATTGTAGATGGCTATCCAGTTGGCTCAGTACTTATTCCTTCCTTAAAGAATCAAGGCTAACTACTTCCAATCGCCTTTTTGTCCTTCATGTTTCAAACAGGTTTCCAGAAAGATTGGATCCCAGTGAACAAGGTGAGGCTGAAACAGTCTGTATCTCCCTGAATCCCCCTCTTGCCGTTCTTGAAGACAGGAGGGATTTACCCTTCCCACAGTCACCATAACCCTTGAGTGATAATTAACAGTGGTGTCACAGTGACACTGGTCAGCTTGTGCCTGCATTTCACCAAAACATGTGGACTTAGGTATGCCCAGTTCCCTAGACTGATCACTGAGGTTAATTCTTGCTTGCATCAGACTTTCCCACTGGTCTGGAATTCCTGAAGGCAAGTCTTACTGAGGCCAAAACCACTATGGAGTACTTTGACCTTCTTCACAATGACCTCCTGCCTCATTAGAAGAAGGCTCACATTTTCCTTAGTCCACTTTTTGCTGTTTAAGGTATCACACTTGTGTTTGGAATTTGTCATCAATGTATGGTATCAAACTTCTGGATGGCTTGTGATCTCTGTGTTGTCCCTCCAGCAGATCTCAGGGTGGTGTGAGTCCCTAAATGGACAAAGGCCTGACAATGTAACACTTCTTCTAGCTTTGAAGAAGGCCTTATCTACCTCTTCCCCCATCAGCTAAGCTGGTCATTTCTACTTTAAAGCTGTCCTCACCAGATAGGCCAGCCTGTTGGCAAAGATACTTTTGCCTCGCCTCTTGGATCTCCTCTCTTCCAAAGTTCTCAGTCCTCAGAGGCGGTCCCATTGCCATAAAAGACGAATGCCCATTGTCCACGTCTGCTGTGTAACTAAGTTAATTTGTTAATCAACAGGATCTGTTCGCTCCCCCTTAAACACTTTCCCCTTAGCACCAGGACTGAGGAGAAAAAAACATCCAAGCCTCTACTCAGCCCTTGAATTTCACCCCAGGCTTGTGAAGCCATTCTTCATGTTTTCCCTGCCTCCCCTTGCAGTATTAGTGCCCACATGGAAGAGTAGCAAGGGTTCTCAGGCTGGAGAAGCCTCAGTAGCATCAAGGATCTGAGCCCTGACAAGTATCAGGCCTTCCTAAATGACAGGTTGTTAGATGGAGGCCCCCACTCCCTGCAACTGCGAGTCTCTCACTCTGCTTCTGCTGCAGAGCTCACGCTCCCCTGGCTTGAGTGCTTTGTTGGACGCAGGTACCAGCCCCTAATCTGTTGTTGGGGCACTGACCTGCTCTACAGCTGCACAGCTCCTGGAGGAGTAGGATCCGTCCTCCTGGTGCTGGAAGTCAGAAGCTACCACCCTTCATCATCATGCGGTCTCCATTTCCTGTTGTATTAAAAATGTAATAGTAGCAGCAAATTTAATGAGATTTCTCTGCATTCTTTGTATGATTTGGACTGTTATCTACCATTAAAACGTTAGTCAGATGAAAAAATAAAATTCTTGTCTGCATATAGATCGTGTTTTCCCCTCACAAGAAGATTTAGAAATTATTTTTTTAATACTGTCTGGTGGTAAGATGAGATATGAGTGGCAGAGGCATTTGGATGCAGGAAAGAGATAAGTTTCTGCTTGAAAAAATTCTTTGTACAGCCCCCAAGCAGAACACTGAAACTGTTACTTCTAAGTGCTTCTGTGGTGTAAAAATCTTTTCCTTCAAGTTCTGATTTTAGTTTTCCAAATTTGAATGTATCTGTGAACTTTTCAAATGCAAGTAAGACTTAAATTTTTAAGTTTGATAAATTTTGGCAAACAAGATAACAGAGCTGCCAAAGTAATCATCATAAATTGGCTTAGAAAATATCTTCAAAAGAGGTTAAGTCCTGTTTCTCTCTTCTGACAAAGCAGTACTCACAGATCACACTCAGGAATGTTGAATTTCAAGTTCTTTGCATAATAAGCAACTACAGAAGTCTTGACTCCGAAATCTTGAAAACATTTTACCGTCTTTAGGCATTTTGTGCTTGGACAAAAGTCAGATTCTTTTGGATACATAACATTAAAAAAGTAAAAAGGTCACAAATGTGCCACAGAGATTGTGCTTCCTCTTTTGCATGGTGTTCAGTAAGGATATATACTCTGTTGTTTAGCTGTCTTGTAAATATGAGCATATGGAACTGTATATTTTGTAAAGACATTTTGGCCAACATTTGCATTTTAGTTCATAAAGTAAATTATTTTAAGCTGCATGCTCCTTGTAATCCAGCTGTCATAAGGTCAGAAGATTCAAAGGGCTAGGTAATGGAAATTATCTCAGACTCTTATCCCACTAAGATTCTATACTGTAGAAAATCATTAAGACTTGATGGCATGGTAGTTTACACAGAAAGAGATTCAAGTGGTCTCATTCCACAATATTTACAGTGAAGAAAAAGGTGACAGAAAACATATGCATTGCAATCCCTTCTCTATTGGATGGTGTAAAACCTAAAGTTGATGGAATTATTCTGAGGTAAAAAATACAATTTTAAGTGTGGGGTCAAGAGAGCTGAAAACAGAACAAATAGAAACATTTTTTTTTATTTTTCCCTGATCTTGCTCTTGTTATTCTAACAGATTACGTGCAGGAAAGTTTTAAAAATAGTAAGTTGTTTCAGACTACACATGTTCGTTTTGTTTGTGGGTTTTTTTTTCAATTTGATTGTTTGTTGCTGTTCTTTTCTATCTCAAAGCTATTACAGAACTGATAGGAGAACTTGTTAGTGGAGAGATGAACACAGTATCACAGTATCACACACAGTATCACAGTATCACAAGGTTGGAAAGGACCTCTGAGATCATCAAGTCCAACCTATAACCTAACACTAACACCAACACTAACACCAACCATCATCTAAACCATGGCACTCAGTGCCTCATCCAGTCTCCCTTTAAATACCTCCAGGGTCGGTGACTCCACCACCTCCCTGGGCAGCCCATTCCAATGGCCAATCACCCTTTCAGTGAAGAATTTTTTCCTAACATCAAGTCTAAACTTTCCCTGACGAAGCTTAAGTCCATGCCCTCTGGTTCTGCCACTGGTCACCTGAGAGAAGAGACCAACCCCTGCCCGACTACAACCTCCTTTTAGGTAGTTGTAGAGAGCAATGAGGTCTCCCCTGAGCCTACTCTTCTCCAGGTTAAACAGCCCCAATTCCCTCAGTCGTTCCTCATAGGGCTTATGCTCCAGCCCCCTCACCATCTTCGTTGCCCTCCTCTGAACACATTCCGGTATCCTAACATCTTTCCCAAACTGGGGGGCCCAGAACTGTACACAATATTCAAGGTGAGGCCTGACCAGTGCCGAGTACAGGGGGACGATAACTTCTCTGGTCCTGCTTACTACACTATTCCTGATGCAGGCCAGGATGCCATTGGCCTTCTTGGCCACCTGGTCACACTGCTGGCTCATGCTGAGCTTCCTGTCCACCAGCACTCCCAGGTCCTTTTCTACCTGACTACTCTCCAGCCACTCTGTCCCCAGTCTGTAGCTCTGCATGGGATTGTTGTGTCCAAAATGAAGTACCCGACATTTGGACTTATTAAACATCATCCCATTAGAATCGGCCCAGCTCTCCAATCTGTCCAGGTCCCTCTGTAGGGCCATCCTACCCTCTAACAGATCAACTCTTCCTCCCAGCTTGGTATCATCTGCAAATTTGCTGATGATGGACTCAATCCCCTCATCCAAATCGTCAATAAAGATATTAAACAGGACGGGACCCAATACCGATCCCTGAGGGACACCACTGGTGACTGGCCACCAACTGGATGAAACACCATTTACCATCACTCTTTGGGCTCGGCCATCCAGCCAATTCCTAACCCAGCACAAAGTGCTCCCATCTAGGCCACGGGCTGCCAGCTTCCCTAGGAGTCTACTGTGGGGGACCGTGTCAAAGGCCTTACTGAAGTCCAGGTATACCACATCCACAGCCTTCCTCTCATCCACCAGGCGAGTCACATGGTCGTAAAAGGAGATCAGGTTGGTCAGGCAGGACCTACCCCTCCTAAATCCATGCTGGCTGGGCCTGATTTCTTGACCGTTCTGCAGGTGGTGCATGATTTCACCCAGGATTATCTTCTCCATGATTTTACCTGGGACCGAGGTCAGGCTGACAGGTCTGTAATTACCTGGATCATCCTTACGGCCCTTCTTATGGATGGGCGTCACATTGGCCAACTTCCAGTCTTCCGGGACCTCTCCAGAGAGCCAGGACTGCTGAAAGATGATGGAGAGCGGCTTAGCAAGCTCATCCACCAGCTCTCTCAGCACCCTAGGATGGATCCCATCTGGCCCCATAGACTTATGAGGGTCCAAGCGGCTCAGCAGGTCTCTAACCTCCTCCTCATGGATTGCAGGAGGGCCATATTTCACCCTGCCCCCATTAACCACTTCAGAGGGCCAACTGTCAAGCGAGCTGACATCCTTGTTGTTAAAAACTGAGGCAAAGAAGGCATTAAATACCTCAGCCTTCTCTGCATCTTTGGTTACTATATTTCCCTCCACATCCAACAAGGAGTGGAGGTCGCTGCCGCCCTTCTTTCTGCCATTGATGTATTTATAAAAACTCTTCTTATTGTCCTTAACAGAAGTGGCCAATTTGAGCTCCAGCTGGGCTTTTGCTTCCCTGATTTTCCTCCTACACGACTTAACAACATCCTTGAACATGACCTGACTTACATCCCCTTCCTTCCAACGATGATACATCCTCTTTTTCTTACTTAGTTCCTTCAGAAGTTCCCTACTCATCCAGGCCAGCCGTCTGCCCCTACGACTCTTCTTACAACACACAGGGACAGCCCGCTCCTGCGCCTGCAAAACTTCATTCTTGAAGTATTATCCAAGCTTCCTGGACCCCCTTGCCACTAAGAGCTATTTCCCAGGGTACTTTCCTGACCAGTTCCTTAGATAATCCAAAATCTGCCCGCCGAAAGTCCAGCATAGATGTTCTGTTCCTGGCTTTTCCTATTACATTGTTCAGAGAGAACTCAATTATTTCATGATCACTAGACCCTAGACATCCTCTGACAACAACAACAACAACAACCACTCGGGAGAGGTTATATGTGGTGCTTTATTTCGAGGCCCCGGGAACCAGGGTTACACACACAAATCTGGTTCTAAAGACCGTTACAGCGCGACCACAGTTTATTCTCTAAATGTTACTTAATCTAATGTATATTCAACATATTGCAACTAATATATGTGCATGTACAGATTACTTTATTGGTTAATCATAATATCAGTCCTTTCGGCACCAGCTTCCTTCTGTTTTGCTTAGTTAATTCTGGTATGCAAGGTCAACTGCATATTGTGCAGATGCAGGCTTAGCCTAGATAAGTTTAGGATACGTCGCATAGTTCTTATAAGGAAAGGAAAACTTTTCACCTAAATAACCGCTACTTCTAATAATCACTAACACACTTAACACAAAGTAATAGGATTTAAAACCACTATTTTTAAAACTATTATATTTCTATTTCTACCTAATTAATACCAGACTAATAAAATCTCACTCTTTTCCAAGAAACTGATTTTGGGACCTGAGGAAGTTATAAAATCCAGCATACCTCTCAAATCTGATTTTAAAGGCAGATGTATTTGCTTAGGGTCTTGTACAGCTCACCTTTGAAAATTTCCAAGAACAGAAGTTCCACAGCCTCTCCAGTAACCTGAATATCACAATCAACCTCTCAAATAGCGCTATTTTTATTCATGCAAAGCCAGGTGTAAAAATCAGTCATTGTTAAACTCAAAATTTTGTGTAGTTTGTTTACTGAGAAATAAAAAAATAGAGATCCTTAACAAATTTAAAAATCTCAAATAATATGTCTTGATCATCTCTTATGTTTAGTATCATTAGTTTAAAGACAAATTTTAAAGACAAAATCATGTTTAAAAATCATAGTAAAAATTATTAGAAAGAAACATAATTTCATTTCAAATTAATGAATTGAGATATTTGGGTTTAGGTCTTTTTATTTACTTTTCTTTTCATGAGCCAAATAAATTTCTGCTTTCCTTTTTATTCAATTAATGACTTAACTCTTAAGCCCTCTTCCCTTGCTACTCAAACACTAAATACTAAGGATTGATGAAATCTGAATTAATATCTTAACACTGCAGAACTGCTAAGCTCTATTGTTTCACAAAGTAAGTGGAAACAGTTTGATTACAAAGAAGTCTTTTCTTTTTGATATCTTTCTGTTCTGTTCACACAAGGAAAGCCTGTCCAAATATTTTAATTACCTTGTTTTGTTTGTCAGCAGTAAAAGCAACAACCCATCCTCAATGTTCATTTTTATGTGAGAAAAAGATGTATTTCTCTCTTGCTAGAAAACAGCAGTAAAGGAGGGGCTGGCTGATGTACAGTCTGTTAGATTATCTTACTTTCTTAAATTCACTTGTGAGTTAATCCATTAAAATTCAAGTCTTAGCCTAGAAGAACTGAATTATTTTAAAAATTAACCACCTATATACATTTTTAACCAAACAGCTTCCGATATTTTCCAAATACTTAGGAATTAATTCAGCAGACTGCACACCTCTTTTATTTTTATTTTTTTGTAGAGAAGTAAAACCTATTGGCTTTATGCACCAACATTAACATTTTTCCTTCCTCCTTTATACAGAAAATAAAAATTGGATCACTGCCCAGTGTTTATTAAAAACAAGTTACTTTTCCTATCTATAACCCTTGAGAAGAGCCCAACTCAGCTAAATCACACCCACAACATGAGAATTCCTTTTGGGGGACAAATAGCCAACTGAGGATTTCACTGAACTTTCATTTACTGCCAGTTGACATAATACAAACATTTAGGTACTGAATCATGATTTGCAAAACAAATCCAGAGAAAAGCTTAAAAAAAAACCCCAAACAAACTACAAAACAAACAAAAATCCCAATCCAACCAACCAACCAACCAAAAAAAAACCACACTAGGGAAAAGACCTCTTCTCCACCACTGCACATGGAGGGTGGAGGGAGTGAAGCGGGCCACGACGTGTGTGCGGTAACAACACCTGCTGATTTCCCTGTTCTTTCATCCTGGTCCCTCAGTCTTACCTTTTGTTCTGGCATGGATTCCTACAGGGAATCTGGATAGTCATCTATGAGTCCTTACAGGCACTTACAAGTTTCCCTCTGTACCTCCTCCCATGCTGCCTCAGGCCCCTCAGGTGGCTCCTTAGTGATTCCCATTTTGCCATGTTGCTGTTCAGAGCTCTTTGCAGAGTTGGCAGGACCTGGCCTCCTCCCACACAGGTCACCGCTGCAGCTCCCTTTGCTGTTTTTCCCAGTGCAGGGCTCCAGTGAAGCACAAACTGTATGGGTGTTGGTAGTGTTTTCCCCATGGTGTAGCTTCTATTTATGGTTCTGTCTCAACAGAAGCAGGTTATGAGGCAATTTATTCCCTTTAACTTCTGCTAGGGCAAAGACTTATATGACTTATATAATGAAAGATATATACATACCTGTGTATATATATTACCACATATTATATAAATTTTTAGAATGTATCAGCATATTAAATTAAAATAAATGTAATATGCATTATACTACTTGTGCTGCTCTCCCTACTTTAAAGACCCATTCATTTATTCTCTGACTCTGAGTATTAGGTTATAAAGACTACATTAAACTAGTTGGATAACTAGTTTTTATTTAATTCGGGAGGAGCATCATTGCCAAGAGGCTTGATAACATAGTGAGGAAGTCTTTAGCTTTATTTGGGTTTGTGATCAAAGCTTGCAGACCTGTTGGGGTACAGGGGATGAGGGAGAAGCACACATAGGGTAGTGTGATGAGGGATTTTCTAGCACTCTCTTTGAGGGAGTGGAGTGCCCCAGACACACTTCTCAGGGCCTATGAAAAAACATATGTAGCTTGGGAAACATAGGAAATGTAAATTCATACGTAGTCATAGATCAGTGACATTATTAAAATCACAGAGCCATAGCAGAACTTCTGGCACCACTCTTGTCCTGCAACAGACGTATCCAGGCTCTCTAAGAAAGATGAGTAAGGAACAAAAGGAGTAAGTGTTGTAGTTTGTGCAAAGGAGGTAGTAGAGGAAACTGTACTAGAAAATGGCGTTGCCTATGGAGCCTCTTAAAGATATTTTTTGACTGTATGATCTATTACTGTGCTCCTTTGTGAATTTCATGATCAGATTATTATATTACAGCCTTTAAAACTGATCTTAACTTTTTAAGCGGCTTTCCATCTCAGCCTATATAGTTTTCTTTCTGCTGCTTGTCTGTAGCATAGCCAATGAAGTAACTTAATAAGAAACACCTTCTGAGTTGTCTTTTCTGAAAGCAGTATAGAATGTGCAGAAAATTGCAAAGCTGGGAGTGTTTATAAGAGAATTAAATTAAACACTGGCCAAATGTGACACTGGGAATTTGTGAAAGTTGTTGATGCATAAACCAACAAATTCAGATGTGTGGAAAATTAAGAGCAAAATGTGTTATGAAGCTGCTTCTCCTTTACGAGTGTCTGTGTTCAGTAAAAACAATGAGTATGCAAACATACAGACCTACACGGGGGAAAATACTAAGGCTAAAATGCTTATATGGCAACAGTATTAAAGTCAGGATAGTTCTGAGTTAGATTTTACAATTAATTTAGAGGTAACCTATGACAAATTTTTAGAAATAACAAAAAGAAACAGGGTCCTTGAGGAAATCCATTCTGATTCAAAAAGTGTTTGCATAACTTAAGTAATAGCTAAGATAGCGTGCTGCATATTGATAGACAATAAAGTTTGTTTTCTCATGCCAAGTTACTGCCTGGAGAAGATATTCTCGTTTTCTTTATTTCTTACTCTGAAAATGAAGGTAAATGATTCAAATTCTGATTTAGAAAACACTGGTAGAATTTTATAATAAACTTTTTTTTTTTTCTTTGTCAGAATCAAGATTACAGGTAAGGGGTTGTGGTTTTGGGAAAAAAAAAACAAAACAGCCAAGAAATACTATCTGCATAATTTATTTACATTTCTGTTCTACTTTATTGTATCAAATAATCATGAACTGTTTCAGAAGGACCTGAAAAGCAACAACTTTCATTTAGAAACATCTGAAAATACTTAGAATTATGCTTCATTTTCCACATAATTATTTAAACTTTTAGATGGTTAATTTATTTTTAATATATAATAAATATGAAGCAATAGAGAATGACATTTTTCAGAGTCCCTTTTTTCTTCAATTACCCATCAGAAATCTTAAGATTGATGTTAATAATTAAAGCAACAGTTGAACCTCAAGTAAAATTCTGTAGATGGCTAGAGTTTGTTTGTGTAGACACATGCATGGGTTTGCCATGCAGAAGTAGGTAGTTTTGTATCACACCAATGCGACCAGTAGTTAGTGCTATGTGTCTGCCTATATTAACTTATTTGAAGAGCACTGGATTTTTTCAAGGAATTAATTGCTTTCTGATGTAATCATCTTTCATGATCTTCAGAGGAAAGGTAATTATCAATGTGCATATTCAAGAGCAGTAACAAGTGTAAAATGCGTAAAAGAAGATGATAGAATTCTGATTCCTTTAGACAGCTCAGCTAATTTGTGTGAAATAAGACTACCTAAAAGACTACATTGTCTTTGGGGTTAATACCTAAACTACACTGTGAGGAGTATGCCATGAATTTCTTAGAGTCTGTGTAGCTAAAATCAAGGTATAGAGGGATTACTGAAGATCCTTTCAGCTTTTCTTGATGTTTTTCTTCAGAAGTGGCTCAGCTTGCTTTGAACTTTCATTGGCTATTGTAATGATCTTTGTTTTTTTTCCTACTATTTTATTTCCATGATTTTCAAGAATAGATAAAAGACATCTATTACTCTGTGATGGGTTGAGTTATGCACTTTAGTTTAACTGTACGGTACACTATAAATATCTAGATAGATAAGATGGTGCGATACATTATGTGCCAGATTTAAGCTTAATCTACCATGCAATCTCATTGAATTGTCTTTGAAATCCATGAATTTACATGGTCTATAAATTGCTGATAACATTGCCTGTCTTTGATCATCTATCTTTTTGAAAATTACAGTTCAATACTTATGTAACAGTACCTAAAAGCAGATGCAGAAAATTAAACTTAAATAAGACTGACGAGATAAATATATTTTCAAAATTTATTATGAAAAAGGAACAATAAACAGCAAAACCGGAAGATGATTAAAAAATAAAATATAAAATACTATGAAATTAGCTTTCACCAGAAATTATTTAGATGTATACTCATTTCACATCAGTTTTTATGGGTACTTAGCCATACTTTTTAAAAAAAAAATTCATGCGCTTGTATATATGACTAAAACTAGTCTATGCCTGCAAAAAGCAAAAAAGCCCTCAAACCCTCAAAATCTTTGTACTCTCATCATCATCACTCACATGATAATACCAGTGATACTCCCTTTGCACAAGATCCCTTATGTATATTCAAATAGCGATCTTAATTTGAATTCATAATACCTTGAAAATGATTTCTATGCCAAGTCTCTACTTGCATATCACTTTGAAAAATCTTCCCCTTTCAGCATATGGTTGAGTTCAGAGAAGTAATCATAGAGTCATGTCAGATTATCAAGTCTTAACCGAAGTCTCATCTTCCCACTATTCCTGTGAATGTTTTTCTCCATATTTGTTAACTGGACATTAAAAGAACAGGGACAGATACAGAATTCTTTCAAGGTGTTCATCTGCTCAACTGCTTTTTAAGTATTACACTATGGTAGTTTCAGGTGCTTAAGTATCTTTGAGAAATCCAACCTCAGTTGTTTGAAGAGAAAATTTAGAAAGTTGTGGAAAGGCAATGAAAGAGAGACTCTCAGGGCTCTGTGCAGAAACCACTGCAAATTTTATCTTTGCTCTCTTTCTTCCTTGTTCACAGATCATTATTGGACTTGTTGCTCAATGATGAAGATGGGACAAAGTTAGTCTTAATAATTGTTCTCTTACTAGTTTTTCTGTTGTTTGCAGTGCTTCACAGCAGACATTTAAGCAATTATGCTGCCTTAATATGACAGAAATACAGATGCTAAAAGTACATTACACAGAAAGAGTTATTACATTTTATTTTTCAGGGTCTTATGCAGTGGTAGAACTTCTGTCAACTTCAGTATTTGTCAGTTTACTTGAAGATCAGTTCTTTATTCCAGTAGCTTCGCATGAAACATTTTCATGGGGATTAATGTTTGATAGCCTACTCCCAGATGTGGGTTTTTTGCCTATGAGAATCTGACTGCAAGACTGTAAATCACAAGCAAATTATACTGTAGGTGGAGTAATACAGGATCACAGCAGAGTAATTCTGTTATTTATTGAGCTAATGCTTGTGTTCAAGGCTAAGATGATCTCTGGTGTGCTGTTGGTTGTATTTACAACACTTAAATGTAGTTAGCATTAATCTTATTTGTAGGAAATTTGCTACATGAATCAGAGCAAAATATATGGTGATTCGTCTAGGCCATTCTGTTGATGGTAACAAAATAACATTTTGTCAAAAATCTCCAAACAGACGTGGATCATAAACATACTTAGTGACACAGCTTGTGCTTTTAAACAGTCACTATATTTTTTCTTTTAAGTATTGGTAAAGTATAACAACACTTTTAGTGAGCAGGTCTTTTATATTGCTAGGAACTAGGGTAGGTTTCTCTACGATTCATTTGTGGGAAAAAAAATGGTTCTTCAGTGCAGTATTTTCCAAAAGCACTTCTATTTTTGAGTCTGAAAGAAAGCAGTTCCAAAGTCTTTAGTCTTGCATTATACTCCTACTTTTCTGGTTTTAACTTGCTGCATGAGCTGAAAAGCCATTTCACATGCTGCTACTTGTCTTTTCAGTTTGTGTAAGTTTCAGCTATGAGAATTTAGTTATGTGAACTTTTTCAAATCAATACTTGCTGAAAAATATTTCAATCAATATTTGAAAATAAATACATAGACCCTTCAAAAGCATTGAGCCTATATATTACCCACTGTTTTAAAGCACAATTTAATTCTTTGAACTAACAATTAAAAATGAGTCTCCGTATTGTCCTCAATGCATGAAAATAGAAATTACTTTTAATTTTTTTTTTATTTCTTTCACAGTAAAGGACCTGAACCTGTGATGTGATGAGGTTCCTCATTTTTTTTCCACTTTGTGGATGCTAAATGTATTGGTTGATTAGTAAGGTTAAACTTAATATATATTTTTACCTTAATATTTCTATCTGGTCATATAATAATTTGACATAATTTTTAATAGACAAAAATTGGTATTTTCAACTCCCAAACTATTGTAAATAGGAAGTTTCTTACAGTTATTATTTTTTTCTTTCTATTGGAAGTGAGTCATTATGTGTGTCAGAATTCTCTAAAGCTTTTTTTGTCAGTGATGGTATACTTTTTTTTTTATCCTTCTCATTAATGTTTCAGCAGTATTGACTGTTTTTTTCAGGCTGCAGGGCAAGTTTTATTTATGTTAGCACTCCAATTAAGCAGAAACAAGGATTGCTTTTCAGGTATGCTTCAAACATATGGATGATAAACTGAATAAATAATGTGATACAGTATTTTTATCTAGCCACGTGGTATTTCTGTATAAGTTATTGGAACTGTATTTCCATTTCTGAAAGTAATAGCACTACATTCACAACGAATTTTATTAGCTCACAGAAACAACTTTGTCATGACTCAAAAACGATTTTTGGAGTTCTTAGGCATATATGCATGGTTAGGATAGAAGATACACATCAGCTCATGTTCTTTTACCGTACTGAATGAAATTTGTGATTCGGTATTTCAGAATTGTTTTCTCATAGAATTAGTTCTGTTGGTGTTGGAATTAATGTAGTTTATTCAGCATAAGATTGCATGTTACAAAACAGAGCATTATTGTGTCAAATATTATATGACCATGCTCTCTTAGATATACCATGTGTGGAGGATGTAATTTTTAATATGAAATTTACTTATTTAAAAGTAGTTGGTGTTACACAAGATTTCTAATAAAGCAGAGTGATAGAGAATATATTGCATAAGACAAATGTAGGTTTCACTTGGCAAAATATGTAGCAATTGCAATATACAATTTTGTCACAATACCAATGTGATTCCTGTTACAGGTATCTATAATGTGCTCACCATCACAACACTGGACATACGCAGTCACTGGAAGAAATACATAGCTTGAAGCCAGCCCAAGCTCATTGCTCTTTTTTAAGTTCTTTTGTTACTTGTCTAGTTTTTATACTCTATGTTGGGCAGAGCCACATGCTCATGCCCCCATACCGGTCCAGCTAACTCAGGGAGACATTCATGCTCTTAATGAACTCAGGGAGAAACTTTTCCAGCACCAGTTAATTCATCTAACTGTTGATAGCTCTTTATCCAAAATAAAGACCACTCTGTGGTCCTCTTTGTTTTGAGATAAATGCCGGATTCTTTGCAGTATCTGTGCTTAGTCACATCCTGCATTATTCCCACAACTTTATCGGCACATAACCCTTACCCACCCATCTCCTCTGAGCCTTCTTCTATTTTAGGTGTTTGTTGGTGTGTTCATAATCAATAAATAATTGGTTGTGGTAATTGCTAAATTTTTTTCACAATTCACATTTTGTGAAAAATGTATTTCTGTGGTGGTATTTGAAATACTTGGTCTAAATGAAACATGCTCATTAAAATGATGTTGATGTAAACATTCTAATTGTGAAAGTCTTGCATCTGGCACGTGGGAAATTGCTCTTGAATGGCTTAGATTTGAAAAGTGATCAGTTGTTTGAAAACTGGAAAAGCATTTTTGGAGCACAAACTTAAATATTACTGGATGCTCAATAAAAAGAAAATTTGATAATAGAATGAGCATAAGATGAGCAAGATTCTCGTGCTTCTTTCCTCACTATAATGTGACTGCTGCACATCTTGTATCAGGTTGTGTATGACAGAGATTAAGCTCGAATTGTGTTATGAAAACCTTTTTGGTTAAAGCAAAAAAAGGAAATAAAGACATTTTTGCATGCTATTGTGAAGTGAGTGAAACAACGCTAATCAAAATAGTAAATAGTAGATTGTAAAAATGTATGCTGGCATTAGTGTAATAATTTTTAAATTATTGAAATCTCAAGCAATTTCTGGTTAACCCAACTTTGCAACAGCATTCCAAATATAACCATGTTAAAAAATCTTAAGAAATTGTTCACCTAAAAGGTAATAAACTTGTGTTCTCAACAAGAAAGTATCCTTTTCTAAAGGGTGGCTTTAATGACATTTTTTTTATATATATATTTTTTTTTAACAGCTGAGGATGCGTGTGGAGGAACTATGAGAGGATCTAGTGGTATCATCTCGAGCCCCAACTTTCCTAATGAATATAATAATAATGCAGATTGCACATGGACAATTGTGGCAGAGCCTGGGGATACTATCTCACTCATATTTACAGATTTCCAAATGGAAGAAAAATATGATTATTTGGAAGTAGAAGGTTCCGAACCACCTACAATATGGTAAGTAAGTGAATTATTGCAATTTTAATGTGGTTAAAAGAAGGTGATGAGATGTAGAAGTATAATTTTCATTACTTTCCCTTTTTTTAATAGTCTTCCTGAAAACAACATAAAAAAGCCCGTCATGTTTATTACAGTGACATAAATGTCCATATTCTAGTTACAGCTGAAAAATAATTTCCAAATATGTTCCAAGGGATGTAATATCGAGATGAAAGACACTGTAGGCTCATTCACCTCATTGTCTGTAGATCTCACCATTCTAACCATTATTATAATAAATATGTATATGTTTAGGAAATGGACTGGTGTACTGGTGAGGATTGGTGGAGCCTTTAGGGAGTTTAATCACGTCAGAAAGTTAATTGCACAGAGTCCTTTTCAGCACATATCTGGGGTAGGTTGCATTGGTCCCACCTGTTGGCCACAGATTCTGTCTGGAGGAGTTTATATATAGATAACCTTATACACAATCTCGCTATGTAACGTGCTGGGAGTATGGCTGGTGTTACACTCTTCCAGAAATTTCCATCCTAATCTGCACGCTACAACAGCTTGTGCTGAGTAGCCACAACACTTTTTTGGTTTGGGTTTTATTCTGAATATGCTACCTTTAGAGAGGATTTCTGTTCGTTTGTTTGTTTGTTGACTTAACAGTAGGAACAATGTTCTTGCTAGGCTGGTTTCTGCAATTCTCAATGTCAGTGTGGTAACGTTGTGTAAAACAAGCAGAAGAAATAAAGCAGTATCCTTCCTCTTTCAAGATTCAGTTCAGTTAAGTAAAAAATAAATAAATATATATATATATGGTGGTTTTCTGGCCTGGTAGTTCTATGGTGACGTAACATCACAGTACTTGAGAAACATATGAATATGTCAAATCCTTTTATTTCTTATATTGGTTTAAATGTGCTATTTGTTCACAAAAAAGATGTATATAAAACTATAAACCCAATGATACCCTTCAGTAAAATCTTAAGATCTTAACCGGTTCATAAAGCATTATAACACAGTGCACAACAAACAGTCATTTGAAGAACAAGTCAATAGAAACTCGTTTTCTTATAATCAGAACAAAACTCCACCCAACATAACATACAACAAAGAAACTGAATTATTTTTATTTTTTTATTAAGAAAATATCTCAAATCAGATAAATACATCGTTTCAAAAACATTAGTGTCTGTTTTCACAATGATGCCTGTAAGTAATATCCCTTCCTACTTCAGGGTATAGTAGAAGTCTATACACTAAGTCTCAGCTTTAGCAAATAGTATTTCATAATATGAATTAATTCATATTGCCACCTACATAGTTAATTACCTGTATTGGAATATTACTTAATTACCATTAAGTTTTTTCAAGCTGTTAAACTGATATCTTTTGAAGTAGCTGTCAGCTAAAATAATTTTTAACAATAATTTATAATAGTTATTAGTGAGGTAACACCTATGAAGTACAGACAATATGAATCACTTGAATAGCTAAATATGCATTCAATTACTCCTGAATGTATTTTGTGTATGAAGTCATGAACCTCAAACATTGATTTAATTTCTGTTCTGCAAAAGGCTTTGGCTATATTTAAATGATATAATAAGGTTAATTTATATATGAGACTTCTCATATTATCTGTTTACAAAACCTAAAAAAAATTACAATGCGAATTTAATAATTACTTGTGCAGAAAAGCAGATTGAGAGCATATTCTTTTTTTAGCTTGTAATCTATATTCCCTAAATTAGACTGATGTATTCAATTATGCACTCCTATTCCCCCATATGTTAGAAGAAATAGATTTGGAAAGCTTAATTAACAACAATTTGTTAATTAGATTTACAGTGGTATTGCTTCGTGTCCCCCTAGACTATAGCTTGAGGGTTAGTTCAAGATATCTTAGTTTATAGAGTCTATACAGAAGCATGCTTCTAAAACCAAAACCAGGCTCTTGAACTTTCATTCTGGAAAACAAGTAGTACATAACTTGTAAAATTACTAAAATGTATTGGTTGATCTGGAAAGCAAATGGCATTATAAAATGCTTTCTTAGACATCTTGTTGCTCTATGTGACTATTAATTACACCTATTGATTTAAAATAACCTCACATTTTTCTTCTTCTAAGCATCTGCTACGTAAAAAAAAAAAAAAATCCCTACTTTTTTGCTTCTAAGTAAAATAATGAGCTAGAACATACATCAAATAGATATTATGAGGTCATCCACAAGACAAGACTTGGAATTCTTAAGTACTAACTTTCCATAGTCTTCCACTCAGGCAGTTTAATATTTCAATTATGCCAATTCTTTTCTTTAAGAAAAAACTTGATAGGCCATTTTCGTTTAAGTAGTGGGGAAAAAGACATAGATTCCCTTCAGGGTTTTTGTTGTCTGATGTCAAGGGCCAATTCTGACATTTGATAACTTGAATTGACCTAAGGTGTTCTCTTTTTTTCATTTTGGAAGTGAAACTGAGAGAAAATGATTAGCCTGAGGAAAACGTTTTCCCCTTTTTTTTTTCTCAGCAAACAAAAAACTGAAATGAAATCTGGAGAAATATTCCTTTTTACTGAAGTGAAAAATTAGAGTTTGAGACATTCATTGGTGAGACAAGCAGAAATTTCATTATGGGATAATTTATCCAGCACTTGGAAGTCCAGATATAAATATTCTGATAGCATCCAAACATATAAGAATTTTCTAATGCATGTCTCTAAGATATTTTGTTTGGAATGTTTCAGTCTTTTATTTTAGTGGTCACTTTTAATGGAAAATGTAATAATCACTGAGCAGAAAACACACTGTCCTATGAAAACATGAAATCTGTATCATCTATTCCTGATTAACAGATTAATTTATCTTTTGTTGAAAAACAATTTACCAGTTTCTCCTCCTACATGTTTGGAGAGCCTGGTTATTATAAAAAGACAAAAAAAAAAAAAACAAGACAAAAAAACCCAGGAAATATATTAGACTAATTGAATTAGTTTTGAATTAACAAATACATTTTTGGTGGATAGACTAGAAAGGGATAAAAAATAATGGTTGTCATAAAGTATGTGCTTAGAGCTCTTAACTCAGAGGACTACTGCTGCAATCTGAATAAGGATCACAATTTATTTTCTAAGAACACATAATTATGCAAATTTTTTATTATTTGTTAACATGAAAGTATGCATTAGTTTGAACTTGTTTGAGAGGTTATCAGTGGCTCAAATGTTGCAGGGAACTTCTACCATGACAAAAAAAAAGTCCCATACTTTTCAATTCTATTTTTCTTGGATAAGACTGTACTTCTAAAGATATTTAAGATATTTATGCAATGTTCTAACATTTGACCTACCACTGTCATGTTTATACAAAATAGTAGGACATCTAAGTACTCTGTTACCAAAGATAAATTTGAAATATAATGTAATTACTCCTTTTAAAATAAAATATCTCAAGTGCATTCTTCACTTTTTCAAAACTTAGGGACATGGTTTAAAGATGAACTTGGCAGGGTTAGGTTTATGGTAGGAGTCAATGACCACAGAATCATAGACTCATAGAATGGTTCGGATTGGAAGGGACCTTAAAGATCATCCACTTCCAATCTACCTGCCATGGGCAGTGACATCTCCCACTAGACCGGGCTGCTCAAGACCCATCCAACCTGGCCTTGAACACTTCAAGGGAGAGGGCATCCACAACTTCCCTGAGCAATCTGTGCCAGTGCCTCACCATCCTCATTGTGAAGAATTTCTTCCTTATATTTAATTTAAATCTACCCTCTTCCAATTTAAAGCCATGCCCCCTCATTCTGTCAGTACATAACCTTGTAAATCATCCCCACCTAGCTTTCCTGTAGGCCCCCCTCAGGTACTGGAAGGCTGCTATGAGGTCCCTCTGGAGCAGTATAGGCCACCTGTAATATTCAGAATAGAAAGTCTCTCACTTTCATATTCCTCAATAATTCTTAGTCTAAGAATTATGTGGTATCTTATGTGGTATATGTGGTACCTTATGTGCCGTTTTCCGTCTTTTGTCTGACATTTGCGATTTAATGATGATGAAAATTACTATTTCTTGATTTTTATCCATTTTACTAGTGCTATGAAAGAATAAAATGATAAATATTCAGTGCTTTGCAGAACTTGTAAGTAATATTAGTGAAGAATACATCAACTAGTACTACCTAAAAGCAAAGTGATCATGAGCAGACAGATGGTAGTTAGTATGGAAAAGGGGTTTATTTGGGGATTTTTTTGAGAGGGAAGATGTAGTTAATTCATGCTAGACATCTACGTGGTAATTTTTAATTGCCGGTTCAGTTACAATAGAAATTAGCCTTCAAGAGGTTTTTAAAAATTAAGTATACTGTTGTTGAAGGTTAACCTACAATAGATGCATGCATTAACACAACAGATTCTCAATCGTATCATTGTAACAAAGCAGTTATTTGAATTACGCAAACATACAATGTCTGAATAGCTCAGGTTTATTTTCAGTCAAAATACTTGATCAACTGGTGCTCATATGTAAGGCTATAGAGGAAAACTTCTGCCTGACATAAATGTGGCGGTACAGGGATAGACCATCACAACTCAATAGTACAAGTACTAATGAAAATAATAATGTGCTGGAGAAAGAACAAAACAGACAAGAGAAGAAGCAGAAGCGAAGAAAAAACCCACATCAGGCTCGCTGACTGTTTTCCTGAAAAAACACTTCAAATTAGAAAGTGACAAATATAATTGTTTCTATTTTATTAATGAAGGTTGTTGATACTGCCATAGTACTACTATTATTTTCTGACTAGTTACTACACAAAGTTTTTAAGTCTGTGCTTAATTCTCAGCAGAAGGATTCAGGGAAGTAATGTTTATGAGTAATATGATCCTAATAAAGATGTTAAATTCCCCAGATAGTAGATGTTTTGTAAATCTGATGCAATTGAGTTTAAGTTCAAACAATAATGGCAAAATGATACTGCTTAACGAATTAAAAATACCTTCAGAAGAATGTTATAGTTACAACCAAACAGATGGAAAAAATTATTGAGTTATTACGGCAAACAAAATGCAGACATAGAAACCTCCAGAAAAGTGATTAGCAGAACATTTGTTTACTTAAAGTGGCTAGAATTATTTTTTTTTAATTGGATTTAACTGAAAAAAAAAAAAGATGTAACTGCAAAAGCAGAATACTGCACTTGTATTGATGCGATCATTTACTATTGTTTCAGGATGGCAATTGCTGGAGTAGTGAGGAGACTGATTGCACTTGTCTTAACTGAAACAGTAGTGACTGAACCAGAAAATCTCACAAGTGAGGTTGAAACAGGTGTATTTTGTACTGCATGGGTTGTATGGTGAGGAAAACAGTGTTACACATAAAGCAGAAGATAACATAAATCTCAAAAGAAGGCAGGGGAAAAAAAAATGAAAAAAACAACCTAAAACCAAAACATGTAGTTGTTTCATTTGTCATTCCAGAGTAATTAAAACTTCATACTTCCTTGTCACGTGTTCTGAGTCCCTGACTTTATCTCTGTTTACTAATTCCTGAACTACGTTAAAATTTTGATTCTGTATGTTAAAATGGATATAATAACATGAGAAACACCAAAGAAAAGTGAAAAAAATGGAAACAGATATGGAAATACATCTACAGGCAGAGGAATAAAATAGGCTAAAGCTTTTAGATCTTGAAATACGTGAGAAAGGATACGAAGGATGCGTGAAATTATTAATATTATATGGCAGATAAATAAGGAAAATTTATTCATTATTTTTTACACTAAAATAAATAGAGATGCTCAGTGATTTATCAGACAGAAGATTTAAAAAGTAGTATTTTCTGTAGAATATGGAATGAAGTTGTGGAAAAATAGAAAAAATATAAATCCATTGAAAAATGATCAGAAAATCATAAACCAAAAATTTATCAAAAGGCATTAAACATAAAGGCCTGCTTGAAGGGCTCCATTAAAGAAGCCTGCAGTCCATAAAAATGCTGTAAATTGTCATGATGTAAGAAGTTATGAATCTCTTCCTGTATTATCACAGTTTCTGACAGTCCTGGTGAATTATCTGTTACTGCTCATTGTCAGAGATAAAATATTAGTCTCAATGTATTTCTGACATAACACATCAGTACATAAGTTCATAGATAACATCAAAGGTATGATGGGTATTATATGGGGTATTATAATTCTAGTCATGCCAGGAATACGTTTTTTCATGATTTATAGAACCAAAAGACATGATCATGACTAAAAAGTATCAACAGTAACAATTTTACGTCTGTAAAACAGTTCAAGGGCTGAAGTTCAGAACTTTTTGATTTATGTTATAAAAATATCCTGCCTTCATTTAAGCCTTGAGATACGAAAACCTAAAGCTTCCAAGTCGTTGTTTAAGGCTGCAGCAAATATGGACTGTTTCACCTGGTATTACGTAATGTTTAATGATAACTGATGTTAAAATGTGCTCAATGCTTTTAATATAATTTTTATCTGTTTTCATTTTCCAGTCAATTAGGAATTCTTATTGGACTTCTCTTCCCTCTTCTGAGAATCTTTCTGAAAAAATATTTAGATATTTTGGTTAAGCAAACTTCTAGTCTTCTTTCATGACTGAGTAGACTTTTTGGATCCAGTAAATAAATTGCTGGAGCCTTCACATCTCTCAATCAGCCTTTTCTGTAACCAAACTTGCAGCACTAGACTGGTATATTTGAATCAGAAGAAAACCTACCTACCACATAGTACATATTTTTTATCTTTGTTGCATATAACACGGGTTTTGACATCTTTCATGTGAATATATTGCAATACCGCACAACTTCTTTTCCCCATTATTTTTTTTTGTCAAAGGGTAAACTTTTACCATCATCTCATTGGTCTGCAGGTCTTAAGTGAAATTAAGGGGAAGGTGAAAGACTGTTGCAGTAAAGATTAATTTCTATTTCGTAGCTGACACCATGTCTTTCAAATAAACAAACAAAACCCAACTAATCTTGAACTGAAGTTTCCAACTTTTTAACAAAACTTTCCAATTCTGTATAAGTTACAGAATTTGAGATTTAATTCCAAGCACAGGCATCTTTACTTGTTTGTGTTTTGGGTTTTTTTGGGGGGGGGGGGGGTGTGGTTTGCTTGTTTTTTTCTGGAGAGTAAATTACAATGGAAGGGAATTTCCTTAAAAAGATGGAATTAAGGAAATCCTGCAGTGCTAAGTACAATTATAAGCAGAGTTCTGCTCCTGTGGGAGAGAAATGAGAGATGATTATGACAGGAACAAAGGCTAACAGTCTTTAGAGAATTATTTTTTCATTCAATTTTGAATTACAAATGAATTTGCTAGCAAGACCTTCCACAAACCTGCTAATGGATTTAAACTAAGTAGCTGAAAGTTATGTTTATACTGAGAATTTTGCTCAACATGAAACTACAGCTTTACTGACTGTCCTGGAAATAATTTTTATTACCATAGTATATGCATTAGTCGTTTATATACATACATTGGAATGCTGCCATTTCATTTCCTTTTGGGGACTTTGGATACAGAATCCCCAAAACTGTGAAGCAGAAAAACACACTGTTTTATTCTAGAAAGATTCAATATACAGAAAAAAAGCTTAAATCCCTAAACTTGTGAATTTAATGGTGTGTTGCTCTTTAAAAACTAATGCAATTCGAAGCAAATTAAACGCTAAACTATTTAGCATGACTGTTCCTCTTTTGTTTTACAAAGTTTGTTACTGATGCAGGAAAATGGTGAAAATTAAATTGATGGTTGCAATTGCATAGTTCAGTTTACACAGTGGGGACCATAGTACTTTGCAACATATCCTGTGTTTCTGATCTCTAATTTTCCTTTGGCTGCATTCTGACACATGTGACATAGATTTAAATTTTAGTGGTTATGATTCCTGACAGAATTATCCAGCATTGTGTTAAGACCAAAAACCAGTAGATGAAAACAAACTGGGTCATTCAAGAGAACGTGTGTATATATTTTCCATTTAAAAAATCTAGGAAATACCAAAGGATATAAAAGCCAATGTTGGAGAGAGTTTATAAACACATTAGAAGTGAAAAAGAAAACAAGGAAAAACATGTTTTCAGTGCAAAACAAATGACAGAAGGAAAAGGTACACCTGGGAAGTTGTAAAAAAAGTCAGTTAGTTCTGAACCCTGGAAAGAAATAATGGAGAAAGTGAATAAAAATTGTTTAATGCAAAATCTAGTTGTATTTGATAACTATTTTTTTATTACAGTCTAGTGGAAAAAAGACTCAGCCCTCTAAATATGTGGTGTACTTAGTTGTGTACTTAGTCTCAGTAACTCATTTTGTGTTGCATCTTAGGTGGCTTAATTCTAGGCCTGATAGCATTTTTGCTGTATCCTGGGCAGTGGAATTAAAATTATGACATTGAACTGTGAGGGACTGCAAGCTTTTTAGACTATAGAAGTATACTTTAAAATGATACTGATTGATAAATTAAAGTGACCAGGAACAGATCATCAATGTGAAATTTACTTCAGGCAAGTACAAAACGCATTAGACTAAGCGAAGAAGACAAAAGAGTAAATACTCAAACTAAGGAATAATATCCAGTAAGTATATCAGGAAAACACAAAAAAATAAATGGTCATAACAAACATTACTGTACAGTATGTCCTTGTGTGCACTACTCACATAATTTTGTATGTGCATGTGCATGCTTTTCTGTGTGCAAAAGTAAATTATCATTTTTATAGAATTTGGCCTGAATTTATGAAGGGACACGACATTCATAAGTTGCAGATAGCATTAATAAGGATGCCAAAGTGTTGATTTCTTAAGTAGCTGGAAAAAAAATGAATTGAATTTTTTGCAAATTAAAATAATATTTTATATTTACACAGCCTTTAAAACTGCATTAGCACTTGCACATTTTTTTTTCATGTTTCCTAATCAGCATGCCTTGCTGACCAGGCTATTTTAGCGTATCTTGCTAAAAGATAGGGGAAAACACTCAATTGAAACAATTGTGTATCATTAGCTTTTCTTGTATCTCAGGAAGCCTGACATTTGTTATCTGTGTCATGCTGGGATAGATATTAAAAGTTAGGATTAAAGTACACTGACACAGCTGTGGAGTCTAAGGTTTCTTTCACCTAATCATGCTTATGAGTCATTACTTTCTTATAAGCGCAATATTTTAAAGGTCAGTCTTAATTTATAACAAGGGAATTAGTGTTTTATTATCTTTTATCAGTTATTGCATCTGAATATTCACAAGATTTTCAACTGAAATATATCAGAATAGCTAAATCTCTCAGAGTGCTCAGATAACATAATTATCAGTAAAATATCAGTAAAAGCTATCATAAAGAAGTTAATAGATATTAAACTCTGATACAAGATTTTAAAGATAATATATTTGCATTTTTACAGCATAATTTACATTATATCACTTTCCAGACAAATGTCATGCACAAAGGTAAAATTCTTTTAGTGAAATGGAATTTAAATTTTTGGCTGTAGTAATTTATTTATATGTTAAAGTAAATAATATTCTATGGAATGTTTACTTACAATGTGCTCTAGTCTGGAAAATAGACATAATGAGCTGGCCTTTTAAATGAGACCAGATTTTCTCAGACTATAAATTTATTGATAGACAGAATACCAGTAAATTTTCTAAATTTCATTTTTGCTTTCTAGCTAAGCTTTTATAAATACTAGTCAATATATTAAACACAAATTAATTTTGTTATGAATACATATCTTAATTAATATTTTTTTGTGTGTGTTGTGAATAAAAGGCAGCATTCTTTAGTGGGCCTACTTTGCTCACAGTTTTTTGGGGAGTTGGAGAGAGAACCAGGTGAGTGTCAGGTGAGAATTATGAACAAATCATTTTTGCTCATATAATGAAAAGGTTACCGTTACATTTTACGACACTAGCATTCATTTTAAGTAAGTTTGCATTTTTTTAACAGCTGTAAATTCAAGACTTATGAAGCCAGGGAGTTTTATAAATAACACAGACTGATGTAGCAAAATAAATTTTAAATATTCCTAATTACTAATCGCCTTTTGTAATTTTGAATAGTAGTAATTATCACAATTGAAAATATACTGTGAGATTTTACAGTACTTGAGAGAATTATATATTTTTCTTAGTTCGTAGTTGTATTGAGGTTTTGTTATATTGGGGCTTTAGACATTTACTGATTTAAAATCTTCATTACAGCCTCTGTTAACAGAGAGTGTGTTGTCTTCTGTTGCACAAATTATTCAACGAATGTGCAGTTTGGAGGCATAATTCCAAACCATGGAGAGGTTAAAATGTTGTGATGTGAATCACTAATTTGCAGTTTGATTTACTGGAAACAGCAGGTGGCTAACAGTCAGGCCCGTGCAGTGGTGTCCCTGAAGTGTGTGTTCATCTCTGAGACCAGCATTTCGTTTTTGAAAGAAAATAATTATGTAAATTGAGATTTTATACACACCTCCAATGAAGAACTGTCATCAATAAAATAATTCTTCCATGTATATGTACTTACACTTCAATGTTTTAAGAAATACATTTCTAATTTGCCACAAATATGCATTTTTAAATTGATTTTATTTTATTTATTTTTTCTAAAAATTATATAAAACGTACAGAAGAAACCTGTTCATGTTATTCTGGATATCTTAGCATAGATAAACCTAATAATCAACAGTACATTTTAATTCATTCTTTTCAACATGGTATCTTGGAAGTCAGAGAGTTTGGCTCAGACTTTTGCTTTACAGACAAATCACTCCATGTTTATCTACACAGTTCAGTTCAGCACCATATCAGCCTAGGTCTAGCGCTGGAAGTAGTACTACTGCATCAATCGAGAAGACTTGCTTGGGGAAATCATTCTTGCTTCTGTGTGTATGAGTATCTCTGTTGTTTCACTTTGAAACACAGGAGTGTGTTAGCTCCAGCCCATTATGTGACACAAAGGGGAAGGACTGTGCTGCTCTGTGACCCAACCCTCTTCTTTTTAGTATCTGATATCCACATTGTGCGTTTTCCGGTCATTCAGAGTGTACCAGTAAAGGTGAGATGTTCACAAGTCGGATTTAATGAGTGTTAAGTTGAATATCTCTATCTCAGAGGTATTGCTCTTGATTGTCTAAATATGCCAGTTTTCTACAGAATTTACACAGTACTGAAGAGGTAATTGGTTCTCATTAAAGAACAGAAGAGAAAATTTCAGACATTTTTAAGAATTAGTTTCTTGGGTCAGTAATAAAGGCATCATTTGGATGTGAAAAATTTTTAGCATTCAACATGCATTTTGTAGATGCAGGAGTTAGTGCCAGAAAGAACTAGTTGATAATCTAGTTCCCCCTCCTGTAGTTGACAGACTTTTTTCTACAGTCTTCACTTAAAAGTGCTAAGTGCTAAAAAAAACCTCTATATTTTATTTTTATAATATGTTCTAAAAGTTTCTCGCTATTGTTTGTAAAAATAGGAAAAATAATTACACTTTAAATGTGTTTGTTGTTGACTTCAGCTGTTGGCTTTTTTCATATCCTTTCCAAATTACAGAAAGACATCTTCAGTGGTTTACATACCTCTTCTATTAAATTTGATATATTAAGAAAATCTGGTACCTCAGTTTTTGAACAAGGCATTTTTAAAAACATAAATCATTCCTTTTAATTTCTCTGTAATTTCTTATATTGTGTAAAGAAAAGGTCAACAAAGTAAAGCTGGATGCAGTACTCCAGTAATTACTACATGTCTACCATAACCAAAGCTAAACTTGTATCTGTATTTGCACAGACTTCTTCTTGTTTAGGTGTATAAGGTTTACTTAAGCCTTTTATTCTGCAGCATTTAGCTATATTGAAGGAAGAATGAAAGCGCTTAGTTAAGAAAGTCACTTAAGTCATGTGGTATGATGGCCATGTGCTTTCCATTACCTCATCATCAGTCCATGAGTTAACTCTACTTCAAATCAACTATGAGTTTATATTTGCTTCTGAAATACGGAGAGTGTTATGTTTTTGGGTTTTTTTCTGCTGGTAAAGCTAAACCTGAAATCTGTTTTAACCAGCATGATAAACTCTGACCTTATAGATACTCTTTGTTAGGGCCTAATTGGAACAATGTTGCTTATGTTTTGAAATTTCTATGATATTCCATCATACGCTTATGTCTTAAACAAATAATTATGCTCCTTTATAAATCGGGGATATATTTATTGAATTAATACATCGTGACATCATTAGCTGTTTTCACTTTTGAATCTCATATTCTTCTGTATCATGTCTTATATTATGTCTTGCACCCATAGGTGCTAAGGGAGCTGACTGATACCACTACAAGACCACTCTCTATTGTCTTTACCTTTCTGGTACCTGAAGACTAGAAATAAGCAAATGTCACTCCTATCTTCAAGAACTGCAAGAAGGAAGATCCAGAGAACTATAAGCCAGTTAGTGTTAACTCAGTTTATAGAATCACAGAGTGGTTTGGCTTGAAAGGGACTTTAAGGATCACCCACTTTCACTCACTCTGCCATGGGCAGGGACACCTCTCACTAGACCAAGCTGCTCAAGACCCCATACAACCTAGCCTTGAGCACTTCCAGGGAGGATGCATCCACAACTTCCCTAGGCAACATGTTCCAGTGTCTTACCACCCTCATCGTGAAGAATTCCTTCCTAATGTCTGATCTAAATCTTGCCCCTTCCAGTTAAAAGTCATTCCCCCTAATCCTACCACTATAAACCTTAGTAAAAAGTTCTTCGCCAGCTTTCTTGTAGGCCCCCTTCAGGTACTGGAAGATTGCTATGAGGTACCCCTTGAAGCCTCCTCTTCTCCAAGCTGAACAATTCTCCCTACTCTCTCAGCCTTTCCTCATAGCAGAGGTGCTCTTAGCGCTTCCAAAAGTTCCATATCCTTCTTATGTTGAGGATACCAGAACTGGACATAATACTCCAGGTGGGGTCTTCCAAGAGCAGAGTAGAGGGTCAGAATCACTTCCCTTGCCTGCTGGCCATGCTTCTTTTGATGAAGCCCAGGATATGGTTGGCCTTCGGGACTGTGAGTGCATATTGACCCCCCTCATGTCGAGCTTCTCATCAATCAGCACCCTGAAGTCCTTCTCCCCAAGGCTGCTCTCAATCTCATCGTCCTCCATCCGGTATTGAAAATGTGGATTGCCCCCATCCAGGTGTAGCACCTTGCACATGATCTTGTTGAACCTCATCAGGTTCACACATGCCCAATTCTACAGCTTGTCCAGGTCCCTCTGGATGACATCCCATCCTTCTGGTGTGACCACTGCTCCACTAAGCTTGGTTTCATCCACCAGCTTGCTGAGGATGCCCTGGATCCCGCTGTCAATATCATCAGTAAAAATATTAAACATCACTGGTCCCAGTACAGACCCCGGAGGAACTCTACTTGTCATGGGTCTCCATCTGGACATTGAGCCATTGACCACTGCTGTCTGGGTAAAGTGGTGGATAAAATCCTCCTGGGAATAATTTTCAGGCACATAGTGGACAAGAAGGTGGATGGGAATAGTCATCATGGTTTTACAAAGTGTAAATCATTGCCTTCTGTAATGAAGTGACAGGGAGAGCAGTTCATCTTGTTTAGTTCAGCTCTAGTAAAACTTTTGACACCATGTCCCCTAAATTTCTCGCTGAGAAACTAACAGGTTATGGGTTAGATAAGTAGAAAGTGAAGTAAATTAAACACTGGCTGAACAGCGTTCTTTTATGTAGCCAGGTAAATTAGCCAAAGAACAGGGATTTCTTATTGAATACTTCTCTGCAGTTTTCTTAGAACGTGCTTAGTGGTACAAGTTCCGTAAGTAGATGTGGCATGTTAACCTTGGCTGACTGTCAGATGCCCACCAAGCTGCTCTCTTACTCCCCCCTCTTTATCAGTACAGGGGAAGAAAATATGATGAAAAAACTTGTAAGTCAAGATAAAGAGTGGGAGATCATTTACCATTTACCAAACACCTTCCCCTGCTCCTCTTCCCAGGTTCAGCTTGTTTCCTTCGTTCCCAGCTCCTCAACCTGCTGCCCTGGCCCTGAACAATGTAGGGAGATGGGGAATGTGGGGCTGTGGTCAGTCCATAGCAGTTCCTCTCTACCTCTCCTTCCTCTTTACTATTTTCCAGAACTGCTTCAGTGTGGTTCCTTTCCACAGACTACACGTTATACATGCTCCAGCATGGGTCCTCCATGAGCCACAGTTTCTGTTAGGAGAGCCTGCTTCTGTGTGGTCTTTTCCATGGGCTGCAATGGAACAGCTGGAGTACCTCCTCTTCTCCTCCTTTTGTGACCTTGGTATTCACAGGATTGATTCTCACTTTTTTTTCCCCCCCTTCACTCCTCACTGCCTGTGCAGTGTTTTGCCTTTTCTTAAATATGTTTTCACAGGGGTGACATCAACTTGACTGATGGGCTCAATTGTATCCTGGGCTGGATTCATTGTGTAGCTGACTGGAACTGTCTGGCACAAGGCAGCCTCAGTTCTCTTCTTGCAGAGGACACTCCTGTGGCCCTCTATGGCACAGAAATAAAATATTCAAGGTTTTATTTCTTAGTAGTTGCCAATTTATGAAACAAGAAATAAACAACAACACCACCACCCCTGCAAAAATTACACAGTTTAGATTACTAAATATCACCGAGTTGTACGAACACAAACAGATGTTGTGTTCTTAAATTTTAGCTTTGGAGGTTCTTTTGTTATGAATCATCAAACTGAGAATTAGAGTCTAAAATCTTCTTGTAAAGTATCTAAATAATTTCTTTCAAAAAGAGACATTTTGCATGAGTGCTAATACAACTCCCTTTTTGGCTCTTATCTAATAGGGCTAAGTGTGAGCTGTCCTATCCCTTATTACTCATAGATCATCCTTGATTTTAAAGACTTTCTGTCAGTCATATCTCTATGGAGTAACAATGATGGAGGTGTATGATATCCATATCTTAATTTTATCATAACATCTCAGAAATACTCCATACAAAAGATACAAGAAAGGCTTCCCTAATTACCATTGGAGAATGTTTGAATATGAATGTTGTAAATAGAATGAGATTTATGATTAAGTATGCAGAACAAAAGCAAATTCAGTGTTGTTCAAATGAAATAATTTGTCATAGAAAAAGTAGTGTAATTTTAATGATTAGAACAGTTTAATTGGGAGATCTGAACTCTATTTCTGTCTAGGAGGAGCAAGAGCAAGGAAGGGACAACTGGGAGCTAAGGGTGACCCTATACAGGTCATGCACTCATCAATAATGTGGAGTCTTACAGGATCTGAACACAGGGGTCATAGCTGGAGACTGAGATAACAGGGTTTTTTAAAAGCCCCCAATATGATTAAGTGATGAACCAAGTTCAAGGTCCCTCCAGAAGCCCAGTAAAAAAGGAGATGGCCAAGGATGGGGTTAGGGCAGGTTTAGGTTGAGCCAGAGCAGGGTTCCTGGGCCCAAGGGCAGAGTATCATCAGGGTCCCCATACAGGGCTACTCAGCGTCAAGAGGATGCCCTTACAGCCCTGGGAGTTTCCAGTTTTGTCTTAATTTTTTGTGGTGGAGAACATCATTAATGAAATAAAGCATGGTACAATTTCTTAATACTTGTTAAGCACTCTGAGATGAAAGTTCTGTGAAATTATTAAGAAATTTACTAGCTCGCAGATACATTACAGAAGACAGGAAAATCACTACAGATAAATGGAAACAATTTTAAAATGTAAATGTCTTACATGATAAATTCAGTAGAACTAGAGGGAGATCAGATGTTTGAGTTATAGAAGATTTTGCACAAAATGTAGCTGAGCAAAACATTAATTGACAGAACAATAAGGTGGAAACTAACTAGGGTGAACTAACTGTGAGTAATCTACATGATTTCCTTAGGAAAAATTATATTTAAATTATGCAATAAAGTAGCCTTTTCTGACAGATTTCAGTATCTTACCTTGATATATTTTCAGAGGCACAAAATAGGAAGGCATGAAATCCCAGAAAAAGATCACCTGTTTGAGTTGAGCAGCTTAATTTTTATCCTCTTACTTTGTATTGATGAGTTGTTCTTTAAAGGCTTTTCAAGACTTTCACTGTCTTATTATCAACCACCCTTAAATAAGATGGAATAACATAACTGACTCAGGCCTAACATGACAGCATTTTGAATTTTTATTCTAATATAAGGATTAGCTCTTTTAAGATACATTTGCATTTGGATTTAATATCTAACTATGAGTAATTAGAGTGGCAGATACTCAGGAAAACTTTCAGATTCTAAAAGCACTTTTTCTAATAAGACCCATGGGGTCCCTAATTTTACTGCAGAGTGGGAGTAATTAGACTTATATTTTAAACTTTATCTCCAGCCAGAGTTGCATACCAGTTTCCCTTTATACTCTACAGAAAAAATATTAGTCTTTTAACAGTTTGAATATTGCATACCTATATGTGCATTTCATTTTAACTGCTTTAGTTACATGAAGTACTAAGGATTAGGGAGAGAAGCTAAATGAGAATTTGCTGCAGGGAGAAGTACTTTTTCTTTCCTATTCCTTATGCTTCCAAGTTTCTTTAGTGTGAATCTGGCACTACTGATATCAAACGGTAGCCCAGTAAATATGACTTTTGCCTTATTACTGGGAAGCGGCCACAGGCTTTGTATTGATCTGACAGTGATACTGTCTTAGGACTCTTCTGAGGTGTCTTGAGCTGAGCTGGTTTCAGCCTGTTTGAGCTCTGACAATTGCCTACTGGTCAAGTCACTGTGTGACTATCACATATAATGAAGGTCTGACAACCCTCGGTAGTTTCTGTGTGGCATACATTAGCCCTCTGTGTTAATTGGGGCTGGGGAAGGGTGGGATCCCATCTAATGAAAAAAAAAACAGGTTCTGTTAAGAAAATATTAGATAGCCCAAAGGTAATTCAAGGGTGAGGAAGGGGAGTTTTACCATTAACATTTTCCCCAGGGATGACCTCAGGGTACTGATTCTTCACAATAAACATTTTCTCCTTCTGTTTGGAAAGAATGAATTGTTGATCTCAGGATACAGAGAGACACTTAAAAGGTGAGAAAAACACCAGAGAAAAGACATATATTAGGAAGATTTCTTTAATTAAAGAAGTTTCTAGTATTATTAATGAGACTTTTCAAAATTTACGGGGTGTTCTCTTCTGCTCCAACAAGATTTTTTGTGTAACAACCTATTGCATATATGGTCTACTGAACATTAAGTTGTAGCATCAGATGAAATGTTCTTTTGTTTGGTTCATTTATTAACACTTACCAGAAAGCTTCCTTCTCCTGTTTGGGCAGTAGACCTGTAACTATAATAATTTGCGATATAGAATTTAAAAAAAAGAAAGTGGAGAAAATAACTTGTTATGAAATAATAAGATGTTGACAACATTTTATGAGAGGTAGACTATGTAAACTTCTCACTGATAATGGTCCCAGTTACTGAGTTAAACTGCCACCCAAATAAATAATTAGTTGAATAAAAGTTGTATTCAATTCATTATTATTTATTTTAGCTGTGAAAGTAGAGGGCAGAAATATGCAGAATTCCAGAGAAAACACTCAGACAATCACACTCATCCTTATACTGGTCCAAGGTCCTCAGCTCTCCAGCCAAGGCCCTCAGAGATTTGAGGCTCTCAAAAAAGATGGTATCTTATTGGTTTGTTTGTGCAGCAAAACAAATCCTGTGGCAGCTCTTGTTGTCCACCTCATCATAGCTTCTGGGCCACCAGGATGAGTCCCCTTGTGGGAGGCCACACCTGCAGAGCCCGCTCAAGTATCTTTTCAGTGGTGTGTTCAAACCTGACTATCTCTGCTCCTTGCTGCCTGCCCTGACCATGGCTTTGTCACATCAGCTCACAAAGAGCTATGCAACTTCCCTATGGCTTATGTGGTAGAAAGACTCATATGTTAAACAACGTGTGCAGCCCAGGGATTGTGTATTTATATTGATTCTATGATCTGCTCAGGAACATTCAGTTGCAAGTGTGAGGTCACTTTGTACTTGAGATATTTTCATCCCATTTATGAATAACGATTCCTCCCAAGTCCTTGACATTTATATGAAAATCAGCAACTTATCATAATCGTCCTTCAGGCAATCAAGACAGCAACACTGTCCATCAGTGTTATGTCTATTACTTGTGTCACAAAGAACACATTGCTGGTATCATAGAGTAACATTTCAGAGCATGTGTGTTTGGAAGTCTCCTTTTACCTTTCATTGTATTTCATTATTCTCCCAAGTCAACAGATTAATTGGAAAATTTTTGCCATATGAACATCTGGTTTTATAAGATGCAATCTACCTCTGAAGTTAAAAAGTATTTCTTATTCTTGACACTTTTCAAAATTTCATATCAACAGTACCATAAACTTTCATTAATCATCAGCTGGACTTTTATTCAGTCCTTAATGATCTACTGCTTTCTCGTAGACCTGCTATATGTGACAGCAAATTTACTTCAAAATTGAACTTTTTCCAACATTACAAAGGCATGACAGGGCTTTCATATATTTCAACACTGACATTTTTAAAACAAAGACTTTTTTTCAGTCTTCCAGGCATCATAAGGAACTTGACAAAAAGAGTTATAGGGTGAATTATTTTTATCCCTCTAGCTGAATAACTCTAAAATTAATCAATAGATTGTTAAAGTTCTTTCCAGTATTTTTTTCAAGGTGACATAATGTAGAACATATCTTTTTAAACTTCTTCCGAAATATGGGCTTATTTAAGTTTTCTCTTTTTTTTCTCGGTTTATAAATCAGTAATAAGTGATAATGGTGGCATTTCTACCTAAAAACTTAGTTTAGTTCTAAATACCTCATTAAGTTAAATTTGAAGAGTAGTAATTTACTCTTATAAAAATAAAAAATAACTTTTTGTCAGTCATTTAGCTTCATTTTGAGATATGGAAATAAAAATCAAGGCTATATCTAGCTTCAAACTTGTCAATGACCTTATTCTCAGTTAAATAATATGCTACAGATAGTTTTACAGGACCTGACCTTAGGACCTAGGTTTTTCATTGACTTTTGCCTTTTTAACTGCTTAAAACTTGGGTGATATATTACTGTGAAACTGCTAATAGAATGTTATATTTTACACATTTTTTTGGACATTTTTCCTTTTCTACTGCATATTTAACTTTGAATCACAGAATAATAGAATCACTTAGTTGGAAAAGACCATTGAGATCATTGAGTCCAACTATACCTGTCCACTACGAAACAATACCTCTGAGCACTCTGTTTCTTGTTTTCATCATTTGAAGACTCAGCTCAGAAACCCTGCATATTTTGATAAAAAAAGGAGTATTTACCTTACAAATTAGTCTCTTTTCTCAAACCAGTCTGTTATCTCACTAGATGGTCAATTCCTTACTTGAATATCTGTATCAGAAATGCTTTCACAAAAGAACAATTTACAATTATCCATCTTGTTGATCTGTGTTTTTATCCAAAGATATCTGAAAGCATCTATTAGTATGTTACATTTATTTAATATCTATCTTCAACAAAATCCCTGTCTCAGTACAGACAGCAATAGATTTGGCAATAGATAGAAGAGACTTTTGGCTATTTGACATTATATGTCAGTGTCCTTGATCAGAAATGATTTAATATAATTTAGATAGAACATTCCCAGGAAAAAAAAAAAAAAAAGTGAGGAAAAAAAGACTAGTTCCAGAAACTGTCCTGCAATAGACCTTTATAGAGACTGCCATTAAGACCCATTAATCTCATCACCAGAACTGGAAAGAGAAACGATATTGATAAGCCTAGTCATACAAGAAGATTACTTGTTTAGTGCTTGACCAAAAGGTTAATGGTTAAGTTAGTGTCTGAACTCAAATGCAAATGTCTTATTAACTGGGTTGATGGTATGAGGAATACATTAACTTAATAATTCTTTCAGAACTTTCAAATCAAGAAATGTATTAAGTATCGAGTTAATTTCATCTTTGCTTCTTTAGTGTGAATCTGCTTCTTTCTAAACAGATTTGTGTTTTTTAAATCATAGAAATGAGTTTTGGTCTTGTATCCACAGATCAAAGTCTGTACTGGGATGGATCCTTTTACAAAAGATGTTCATTATGAATCTTGTTACAAGGGCTGTTGTTTTATGCGATAAAAGCAATCATGGAGATAAAGGAAAGGGTGCTAGCAGTCTTTGCTAAGGAGTATATGTTGAATACAAGTGTAGGAAACACCACAATAAGCTGTAAGTGGGCAATAGTTCATATTTGTGTTTAATATCCTTGCTTCCTAGTTTAACCAAAATTGAACCAGTCTGGATAAGTCACTGATCAGGTGCTGTTATATCGGGTAGGTCTTTCCTTTCAAGGAGGCAGGAAGCTACTGTCTTTTGTATTGTGTTATGTAAGTATTAAGCCTCACTAGAATGTACTTGTGCGTGATAGGCCTTATCAAAATATGTGATACTTCGCTCTTTTTGTTTTTAATCAAAGCTTTCTATATAGCAGTTTTATTTCAGCAAGCAAATAATATCAATGAGAATTATTCCATACTGCTGCAGTTAGCACCAAAATAAGCATCTACAAATCTTCATTTATTTATGACTGGGCTTTAAAGAAAAAGACAGTGGTTTGAATTCTGTTTCCAAGAACTATAAGAATTAGTAATTTAATCTAGTTTTAGTAACTAAATCTAGTTTGGTACATGAAAAAGACAGGGACTTTTAAACTACTTGTAGATTATGGCTAATTGGCAGTGTGCATTTCAAATGTTAAAGTGAGCAGTATTTTATGGTACATGGGCATGTCTCTGGAGGAAATGCAGAATATGTACTATTCAGTTAAAAACCCAAACAAATCAACATTGAATTCCATTTTGCAACATAAAGTGGGAATTAGGTGTTAAATTTTTGAGGGAGAATAAAAGACTACTTGACTTTACTGGATCAGAGTTAGCCTAAAGCAAAGTGATTTTTGAAAATGAACCCTAAATAGTGCAGAAAAGAAGAGGAAGAAGGCCTGATATTTTAATGAAGTGCAAGAATAATAAAATTTTCATTCTCAGAAATGTTAATGCCTTATGTTTTCTGTAAATTGTGATTTGCCCACAGTCTCAAATCAAATAAGAGGCAAACATCTGCAGATATTACTGCCACATCTACATGCATGGCTTCACTCTTACAAAACCCTTAATTAGCAACAAAGGTGTATTATTTCAGTAAGCAGTTTGTTGGGTTTTTTCCGGCAAATACATTTTACATTTGATAACAGACTATTTAATGTAAATATTGTTTGCTACACATAGTGGTGAGATACTTTAAATTTCTGGTCCACAATCATTGATCTGAAGATTCTCCATGAACATTTCTCTAAGAGTTTATGAAAGACAACTGCAGAAAGAAGCCTTTTGTCTGTTGAATAAATTTTCTGTGCAGCATTCTGTGCAGTTTAGGGAAGAGCTACATCTTTTGAACTACACAAAATATGAGACTGTTGCATTTCCCTTATGGTAGGTATGGTGTTTTCCTTTGAATATTAGGAAAATATTGTAGATGATGCACTGTAGCTGTGCTTGAAATGGTAGCTGGCACAGAATTGGGTTGGACTGCCAGTACATTATGGTAATGATGAACAGCTTTATAATTTACTGAGAAGATAAATCGACATGAGAAAAGGGGCAGTTATATGAGCAGAATGAGCAATCAGTTTTTTGCTAGTTGCCATTATAAATTCTGTCAGCTTGCAAATCTACTTTCTGGGAACAATCCCATAGAAAACATGAACTATAAAGATCAGATTTTAGGAGCTGTGAATTTAATTAGATCTCAGTCAATGTCAGCATGTTCTTAGTTAGAATCATCTTGAGTATAAACCATAGCTTTCAAGGTTAAATGTGTTAATGAATAATTGGTTTGATAGGTAAAATTAACTAGATAGTAACAATTTTAAAAATAAAACTAGTCTTTTTACCACAAACATATTTAAATGCTAGGGTGAATTTGCTCATGCCTTGAACAACATACTTGTCATTTTGTTTTTCACATGTTTTTGTGATTAATAAAAAGAAACCTTACTATAGTTTAGGCAGAATAACTACTAGTCAAAATAGGTGTGAGAAAACATGTATTACAGCCTGATATTTGTTTCAGTTGCTCAGTGAGGCATCTTCCAGTAATAGGTCTATTCTCAATATGCAAAGGCTGTTGCCTCTATATTGCTTAACAATTGTTATGGCTACAGGATGAGAATTTAAATAAAAACACTGTTTTGTCTTACATCATTAGGTAATAGTATTAAACAGAGAAATAGCTGTACAAAAAAAGAACTAATTAAACCCCTACCTTCCAAACACCAAGCATCACACTAAAGTATACTTCTTACATTTGTAACAATGTATTCATATCAACTTAGGTCACTTTATGACTATTAGAAAGCGTGTTTCATGCTGAAATTCACAGTGACAATGTAGGAACATTTCATGGTTTCTAATCAAACAATGCAGACTTCTGCCTCTTGCTGAATACATGTTATAACACAATTCTCACTAATCAGTGCAGAGCAATGTGCAAATGCAATTTAATAGCTAGCTAGAAGAATGTACTATGTAGTAAAGCTAACCAGGAAAGGAAATTAATCTGGTTTAGGGGCTTTTATTTAATAAAATTCTGGATATCAGTGTTGGATATAACTTAATGAAATTTCCAGTGGTTTGCAAGAGAATATTTGTTACTGTCTGGGTGATAAATCAGAAAAAAAGAACTAAAAAGACCGCTATGGCCAACAGCTGAATAACCAGGCAGTTATGGGCCCGTTGCTAGCCTGGCAGCCATGCAGCAAAACAGCACTAAGCTAACCAGCTGGCCAAACAGCTAAGTGGCTGACTGGCCAATAAGTGATACAAGCAGGCTGCTGCTTTGGCTTTAAGTAAAGGTTTCATTGAAATGAAAATTTCTGTAGATCTTAGTGACCATTACAACTTCATCTCATGAATGCTGATTTGATACTAGAATTATTTGGTAATAAAATGATAAATAAATGAGAAAAAATAAATGACATGAAATTAAATCTTTCCCCTATTAACACAAACCAAGAGGGGATGCTCTGCTTAGACAAATTATTACTGTGGTTCATCAGAGCTAGAATCTTGCTCTGCCAGAGGCTGTGTGTACCACTAAAATCCAGATTCGTGGAGAAACTTGAGTGTCAAAAAGCATAAATAATCTTGGGAGGTAGTTGGAGAGATGAGGTTTCCTTTTTATGTCTTCTGCCTACATTCTAACCTTTGAAGGGTGGAACACTTTTAATTTTCCTTCTGGCTTTAATGAATACTTTGATCCTTTTGCAGAATTGTACATTAGTAATATGAATGATAGAAAATGCACATAAATGAGTATGCACATTTTTATCAATACTGCCTCTCTCTATACAAATCATCTAGTGTCAAGAAACTTAAGTGACTTTTTTAGGATTTCTACCCCTTTGTTTGAAGCAAGTACTAATCCAATATATTCAGTTTCCTGGATACATGTTATAACTTATTAACTAGCAATATATGTTGGTTTTTTTTTCAAAAAAAAAAAAAAAAGAAAAAATCAAGAAATCCCATACGAACTGTTCCTGGTTGTATTTTGCATACTTTGTATTAGAAATAGTATTACTGGCTTGAGCCTGTCAGAGAACTACATGGAATATGTAGATTTTACACATCAACTAGTATGAAACCATTTTTCCTTGGAGTGGTGCATTTACAGATTCATGCAAAAATGACTGGCAATTCTGTGGGACAGAGGGGAGTTAGTGACATCAAAAAAAAAGAGCACTAATATCAATACTAATTAATACAGTACGGCATAAGGCACTATATCTTTAGTTTTGGGGGGTTTGTTGGTTGGGTTTTTTTTGTGATTTGGGGTTTTTTTTGTTTGCTTGTTTGTTTTTCTTAACATCATCATCCAGATTCCTGGGATCTAGGATTTTAACTAAATTCTTTAAGATGAAAAAGTTAGATTTCATACGTTCTCCAACTGAAATGAATACGGTCAGCTAGTGTGTTTGTGTGGTATAAAAACATTCTAAAACAAGTATTTGAAGGTGCTTTAATAGACTGTGGTGCCTGTCAAGCATTTTGTCATTTATATTAGGGAAAGAGTGTGCTAGCATAACTTCAGAAATTTGGAAAGTTGTCTTAAACATATTCTGGTTTTGGATAGCATGATTGAGAAAGGATGGAAAGAACATGACCTCTGAACTGGACTGTTACTCTTTCAAAAATCTTTCTTACAAAATAATACCTTATAACAGTTCAGCTTCACCTGGCTTGATTGGCAGCCAAACGCAAGCAGTTATGTCCCAGTTCCGCCCCCACCCCAGGGAAAGTGGAATGGGAAATGATAGAGAAACTCATGGGCTGGAAACTGAAACTAAACCAGCTTCAGTGAAACCACAATAATAATAACAGAAACACTATTAATAAGAAAACAATAAAATAGACACAAGTATATGGAATTGACACCATCCTTCCACTTCTCCCCTCCTCCCCCCTTCCCTGAAGACTGTACATCACCACTGATGCTGCAGAGCAGACACGGTCTTGGACTAGACTGAGCAGCAGATGGGAGCTGGCTCAGGAACTGGATTCAGGAATGCACGTTACCTGTATTCAGGGGCAAAAGGACAGATGAATTCCATATTAAACACCAGCCATCAAAGAAGATTAGTGTCTTTGGCTTCTGTAGAAACAGTTATAAATAATGGCCTTTCTGTATAGAATTTTCAGTCACAGAATAATAGAATGGTTTGGTTTGGAAAAGACCTTAAAGACCATCTAATTCCATACCCCCTTGCCATGGGCAGAGACACCTCCCACAAGCCAAGACTGCTGGAGACCCCATCCAACCTGGACTTGAACCTTTACAGGGAGGGGGTATCCAGAACTTCCGTGGACAACCTGTGCCACTGCCTCACCACCCTCAGCGTGAAGAATTTCAGAATTTCTTCCTAATGTCTAATCTAAATCTTCTCCCTTCCATTTTACAGCTGTTCCTAGTCTAGCAACTGCGTACACACTAATGAAATAATGACAAAAATGAGTGTTGTGTACAAGATGAACAGGAAAAATGTGACTTCCTAGTCTTTAGATAGGCAGGAAAACCCCTGACATTTAGCATTAATTAGTTACGTTTTTAGGCTTTAGATCTGTCCTTCATCTGTAATCTAAACGATAAGCAGAAAACCTCAAATTTAGATCTAGGCACTGTATGGGGACAAAGAAGCAAAGAATAGAAAAATCAGTCTCCAAAAACTTGCCTTTGATTCCTTAACTTACTGTTAATTTACGTTACTGTTTTAGCTAGCTGTGCTTTTGCATACTGCTATCACAATGATTCAAACCTTGACACAGACATTAAGCCATGAGGAAGATCTTGGGAAGTCATTTGATCCTCAGATAGACAAATGCTGTTTTGGACAAGAGTGTACACTGACAATGATGCAAAGAATAGATATTTAGAAGATACCACTGTCCTATTCAGTCAAAACATTGTGTTATTACTGATGATAGTCCATATAAGACCATGTAATAAGCTTATTTTCAGAAATACTGTTTACAGAAACTGAGATGTCTAATGAGACTATGTTGACACAACCTGAAGTGAAATAGAGTTAAAATATTTTATTTAGATTGTGAAAAATTTTGGGTTGGTTTAATATTCTTAGTTTTGAGTGTACCACTTGTATCGGTTAAAATTATCATATTCATCTGACTTTAGTACAATGATTTCCATAGTACAATTGGAAAGTCATCCAATACTAAAATAAAATACTATTTCAGCAAAGAGTACTTTATATCCACTTCTGAATTGTCTGAATAGCTTTATGACCTGTTTCATTAAATCCTTCCCTTCCCTTCCCTTTCCCTGTCAAGTCAAGTCAAGATGAAAAACTACATTAACTGAAATAATGTCCTGACAATAAAAAACGCAAACAAACAAAAAAATCAAACAGAAAACCAACAAAAAATTCAGATAAATTTGTATATTGAGTCTAGTGACTTAGAGTTAACTTTCTTCACAGAATCATATATGGTGCTGTGGTTTGGATTTTTGGCTAAACCAGAGGTGATAATGCAGCAGTGTTTTGGATATTGCTGAGCTCTGCTTGCACGACATCAAGACTTTCTTTCCCCCCCCACTCTGTTCCCACAGTGAGCAGACCAGGGATAGACACAGTGCTGTGAAGGCACAAAACCTACATAGCTGGCTTAAACTGACCAAAAGGTTATTCCATACCATATAACATCATAGTCAACAACTAAAGATGCGAAGAGGGCCTAGGAGGCAGATAGCTATTGCTTGGAGACTGGCTTGATTTATCTGCTTGTGGGACCTGGTGAATTATTCTTTTTTAATCACTTGGGATACTTGGGCTTTTTCCTCCCATCTCCACTTATTAAACTGACTTTTGAAGAGTCTTTATTTTGACCCAAGAGTTATCCTGCTTTTTCTCTTTCTGTTCTCTCCCCTATCTTGTTGTAGGGGGAAGGGAGGGAAGTGTGTGAGTAGCTGTGTAGAGATTAGCTACTACCGGGTGTCAATCAACCAGAATTCCCTATTTTTCTTGTACTTTCAATAACTGATTTTGAGATTCACTGAAGTGAAAAGAAGAATTTTATGACTATGGAAGAACGGGCAGGCAACCCTGGAGGATTACAAAGATGTGACGAAGTTAGGCGGAGTGAAAATTAGAAGTGCCGAAGTCCAAGTGTAACTTAATGTTTCTATAAATATATTAACAACATAAGGAGGACTAGGGAGAATCTCCATCCATCAGTGGATGCCAGGGGAAATATAGTGACAAAGGAAGAGGAAAAAGCTGAGGTACTTAATGACTTTTTTACCTCAGTCTTTAATAGTAAGGCTGGTTATTTCTGGGTACCCAGCCCCCTGAGCTAGAAGACAGGGATGGGGAGCAGAATTAAGCCCCATAATCCAAGGGGAAAGTGTTAGCGACCTGCTACATCACTTGGACACACAAAAGGCTATGAGACCGGATGGAATTCATCCAAGGATACTGAGGGAGCTGGCAGAAGTACTCACTGAGTCACTTTTCATCATTTATGAGCAGTCCTGCTGAACTGGGGAGGTCCCACTTGACTGGAGATTAGCAAATGTGATGCCCATCTACAAGAAGGGCTAGAAGGAGGATGTGGGGAACTACAGACCTGTCAGTCTGACCTGGGCTTGATGACCTTTGAGGCCTTTTCCAACCTAAGTGATTCTATGATTCTATGATTCTTTGGTAGACTATTTCTAATTTTTTTGTATGCTGAATTGAGAAGAATACTACTCTTGAAAAATAGATGTTACATTATAGTTTTAGGTTGTGGCCTGCCTAACTTAAGCTCTCTTATTCCTTATCTTGAACGTGAAAGTTACAGTTACAATCCTTTTGCTGATGTCCAAAGCAGTATTCTATCTATCCTGTTGATTAAACTGGATAGACACAAATTCTTTCTAGCCTGAGTGTCATGTACTTGCATCATGTGAGTGCTGTACCCAACCAGTAAAGTGACTGTGCAGTTTCTAGATTAGTGCTTATTTGTGTCCCATCAGTTCTCATACAGAATGGACTATCTTGTTTGTTTGTGCTTATGATGACACACTATTCACTCAGAAATAAGAAGTCTCACAGAGGATGTGTCAATGAATGTGTGTTTGAAAAAAAAAAGTCCATACAAGACCTTTTTCAAAACTTTATTAATATCTACTGATCTTCAGCCCTTATAATTTCTTAACCTTTAAAAATATATGGTTTTATTTTTATTCAGGCTCTCTGGAATGAATATACCTCCTCCAGTTATCAGCAACAAAAACTGGCTGAGACTACATTTTGTAACAGACAGCAATCACCGATACCGTGGATTTAGTGCTCACTATCAAGGTACATTCAAAGAAATATGTTTATTGTTGTGGTTGCTTTTTTTAACAGAAAAAAAATTTGCTGAAGTTATAGAGCAAATGGGAAGGGCCATTGTAAAATATCCTCAACAAAGGTACAGTTTGTATTTGCATAAGTGATAAATTCAGCTATTCAACATGCTATATCAAATTACAGTATGTTAGAGTACAGGTAGTGTATTATCTAGTGTATCTAAATACAGTTAAAAAAAATTACAGCAGATGTCTGCATCACTTTGTGCAAGTACTTAGCTTTTAAAATGGTCCTAGGATTCTGAAAGCTACTGTGTAACAGATACAGAAATAATGTTTTGTTCATTAAAATGTGTATTTGTCTCAATGATTGTATGTCATGTTTTTAAAACAGCGAGTAAGTTTCCATTTACTAATGTAGCATTTACTCACTATTATCTCTTACTACCTATTTCTGAATACATTGTTCTATTAAGGGTTTAATTAACCTGTAAGATTCTTCTCCACTGTTTTTATGAACAAGCATTATTTTGATAGAGTGAAAGTATACGAATCATTAACTTGGGAATATCACTGTTTGGAATAAGGTCGTTATAATGATGAAGTGCTAATGAAAACTGAGTTTCATAAGTGTATGATAATACTGTCTGCTTTTTCACAAGCATTACTGTTAATAATTTTCCATATCTACAGTGTATCAATGAATCTTGAGGGAACACTAATGCTTTTTGTACTTTTGTGCTTTTCTATTTATCTGATGAAAAAAAAATCACAGCATTCTGAATACGATCTAGTTTAGAAAACCATTTTACAGTTCTCTATAGGAAATATATACGAAGGCATTACTTACATAAATATTTGCAGAACCTGATAAAAATAATTAAGTAATGTAAAAATTGCAACTAAGAAAGACTAGGACTAATTTTTTAATGTGATTGATCTTTTATAATAATGATTTTTTTAGAACCCTGTGTGATTGACTCAGATAACATATTCTATAAAAGAACAAAGCAAATTTGATTACTATTGCAGTAAATACTGTATATCTCTAGTTAGACTTCCCAAATGAATAGATATTTTGGAATAAGTATTCTCAGTCAATTTAGATAAAATGAGCCTTTATAGCGTTGCTCCAGATCTGGTATAACTGTTTACGAAAGGCACTAACTCATTTTTGCATAGTATCCGTCATACCAAATATAATAAACCATGCTCTTTATTTAGAAATCACTAGCTTACCGGTCTCTTAAAAGATATTAATAGGAAATTGCTCTATTACATTGTACTCCACAATTGGAAAACCACGTGAAAATTATTTTGGTGGTTTCTGTGAAGTAATATTGATGGTTGAGATGTTAATTTTTGAATTACCAAGAAAGGAGAACAAGCAATGTCTCAGATGACACACATACTTACATTCCTGCTGAATGTATGAGGTAATAGGTAATGAATGGGAATAGATGTGTTTAGTTTCAAAATGTGTTTTCTCCAAGTCATATAAAACACGTGAATTGGTAGGTATGGGAAATTTGAGTGTACTATGTATTATCAATTTCTCTTTACCTCCTAAATTTGTGGTGATTACATTATAAGCTTTTCATTATTATTTTAGTTTGCACTTTTGATTTTTGATGGCATATTGCTGAATGTATGTTAAAGTGTACTCTCTAGTAAGTTGTGAAACCCTGCAGTAGTTCAACATGCTTAAAATAAAGAAAATATATTTTACAACTCTGAAAAAATAGGTAGGCAGTAAACAATTTCACTATGAGAAAAGATTAAGTGTGTATATTCAAGCATATATGATCATTAAAAATTAACCTTGGTAGAAGAAAATGGAAAAATGCATTGCCAGGTAATAGTGAGGAGTGGTTTTTGGGTTGATGGTAGGCTAAAGGTGAGAGTTTGAGGAAATTAAATAAACACGTTAAAAGTCTTTAATATATTTTTTTAAAAAAATATACTACATTATATATATTATATACTATATATTGTATACTTCCATTTGTTAACAACTGAAACCTTTATTTTTTTCACGTAAATACAACTCAAACCATTTTGTAAAGCCCATTTTTGAACAGTAGTTTTACTGGTGAGCTGAAAATTGTCACTAAAAAAAAAGTATTCTAAAAGCCATGCAACACGGATACATGTGCTTGTTTTTCTTTTCAGGACTTTATTTCTGCATCATTTTTGAGAGGATGTCTGTTAATCTTTTAAATAGCCTGCGTTATCATTGTACTACATTGTAATAACTGTTGAAAAGAACGACTCTTCCCCTTGCTTAATTAACATACATATTAACATAGCTGTAATGTCTTTCTGTCTTCCTTGAAGCTTCATATCTCCTATGTAGTACCATTAAACCCAGAATTAGTAATTTCTTACTACTTCATCTACTTTAACTTTATTATACTCTTGCATCTTTCGAAGGAGCCAGTTCACATGCTACTCCTAAGATATGTCTCAGCTCAGGGAGACATGCTAGTTCACAGCCCACTGCAATCCTGAAGAGCTCAGAGAGTCTTCCGTAGGACTGCTGCTTATAGGGTCTGAGATGGTTGATGTTGGTCATTATTTTTTTCACTTTGGCCACAACTTGTCTAAGCTGTAACTGGTATTTTATACCATCTGCACAGGTCCAGGATTTACTAGGTTGTACAGTTCTGTTATCATCTCATTTGGGCCAGGGTCCACGTAGCAGGAGTACCAGGCGGTCAGAAGGTGAATTCTCTTCCAAGATGTGTGTGACTTTCCCTGGGTCGGCAAGTAGCCCAGTGAGGAGAGAGTTGTATTAAGAGGCCCACGGATGGGTCGCACCACCACAAATGGAGAACTCTTTTTCTGGACTTGTTACTTTCTCTCAGTGTTTACTGCTTTTTCATAGAATCATAGAATAATTTGGTCGGGAAGGGACATTTAACAGGACATCTAGTCCACCCCTCCCTGCATTGAGCAGGGACATCTTCAATTACATCAGGTCGCTCAGAGCCCAGAGATGGAACATCTACCGCCTTTCTGGGCAACCTATTCCAGTGTCTCACCGCCCTTATTGTAAAAAATTTCTTCCTTCTATACAGTCCAGATCTACCCTTCCATAGTTTAAAACCATCAGTCTGTGTCCTGTCACAACAGGCCTTTCAAAAGTCAGTCCGATCCTTCCTGTAGACCCCCTTTAAGTACAGGGAGGTCACTATAAAGTCTTCCCACAGCCTTTTCTCAGCCTTTCTTCATTGGAGAGGTGTTCCATCCTGCTGATCATTTTTGTGACCCTCTTCTGGACCTGCTCAAACAGATCTTTGTCTTTCCTGTGCTTAGGGATCCAGAGCTGTACAGGATATGGTACTCCAGGTGGAGGTCTCCTTTCTTAAATATACTTTCACAGAGATGCTACAGATTCTGGTGATGGGCTCAGATGTGTCCTGTGTATCCAACCAGTATAGGGCAGCCTCTGACCTCCTGTCACAGAGGTGACATGTGCAGCCCCTCTGTGCCCCTACTATCAAACCCCTACTTTTTGTACCAATTAGAATCTGAAAAAAATCCCTTATTGGCTATTTCATTCAAACAAAAGAATATGAACTAGTTTGATAGTCACTTTTTAGGCAGGATATGAAATAGCCAAATCATATTACCTTCTGTTCTCTTAAAGTTATGAAATTGTTTTTTTAAGATTCTTTTTCACGTGGTAGTCTCACGTGGCCTAGCTTCAGTATAATATATAAACCTTCTGTGTCCTAGGTATTTGAAAAGAAGACAAAAAGTGATGTTATGCAAAGCTTTTAAATCTAACTGCATATGAAAAAAAATTATCCCTGAACAGAAAACCTGGGGTATTACACAATCTTTCGTAAACATCCTGTTAATGTCATTAAGTATCATGTTTTGCATAATTTTCTGTTTAAAGCTTCAGTTGTGTAAGCACCTATGAAAATATTTACCTTGGCTTGTACAGAACAAATGAAATTTGCTAAGGTACATGAAACTATGGCAAACTTTCAGCTTCAGATAAGTACATTGTCATGCAGGTTAAGGTTATTAATTTCTTTTAATATACATTTTTACTCACAAAATATATTGAATTATACAATATGTAAAAGATGTTGCTAAATGATTATCAGTAATACATGTCAGCTAGAAGACAATCAAAATTTTTCCCTGTACAGGTTGTGGATAAGCAACACACACTTATTCTTGCTTGTCTGATCACCTGTGTTTCAACATTTCTTTCTAGTCATCGGGGTTTCTTTGTCTTGATGTTTTCTGTCCTTATTGTTAAAAGTCCTTTTGACTTAGAAACTGTTGGCTGAAGTTGAAACTGAGGCTTCTTTGCATCTTCCTGAAACTGCTGCTGCAATGTTTCTTGGCACTGGTAATTCTCTTTCACTGTTTCTAAAATTAGTTGTGCTTTTTTACTCCATCTATTTGTAGTTTCTATAAAAGTTCCTTTCCCTCTCTTCTTTCTGTTGGCTACTTTTTGCACTCCACCACTTATGTATGACTCCATAATATTATCTAAGTGGACAGAAGGGATTAAGTTAGCGTCACAGCTTACAGTCTTACAGGCTGTTGTATACTAACTTCAATAATCTTTATGTCAAGCATACCTGGACTCTGACAGAGTTCTTGGAAAATAATTTTTCATTTTATGATAGTTAACCATTACTTGTAAGAATCTTGAACTTTTCTGTGTTTTGAGATCCAGCATCCTCTCTCTCTTCCTCTCTCCCTCCATCCTCCTTTAAAGCTCTGGAAGCTTTCAGTAGTAGCTCTGTAAGTGCTTTATATTTCACCTGTAAAATCCATTTTTTAACTGCTTTTAATTCCTTCCCCTTTCCCTTCACCTCTGTTTAAGTAATGTATAAACTAATGCTTCTACTATGAACAGAATAGTATAAAATATGTCGATTGTATGCACAACCCAAACTGCATTCAATTAAAAATGTTGCTTATAGGAAAACACAGCTCAAGAGATTAAATATATCCATAAGCTTTCCAGACCAGAATAAAATACAGCTATCATGCTCATGTTGAAAAGCACGCAAATGATTACTCTGCTCAGTACTCTATAACCAACTACGTAGAGCTAAAGTTGTATAAATGTCAGCACTTTAAATACGTGATGCAATATAGAGAAAACTGACGCTGAAAATTTTTCTTTCTCTGCTTGATTTTCCATTGTAGTAGTACTAAGCTGCCTTGTAACATCATGGCTAGAGTTGCCGGAAATGGAAAACTGGCTTGATCACTTTTTTTCAGAACCTCTAACAAAATAAACAGACTTTGTCATTCATTCCTCATCTCAAAAGATGTTGCAACGAACAGTACATAGTACTACTGGCAGAAATCTCAACAGTCATAAAGAAGTGTTAGATTCGATTCAGCTTCAAGACTCCAAAATGTAGATGTTTCTGTGTTGTAATGTATAGATTTAGGCACTTACAATTATCTAAATACCCATTAAAGCTGGGGAGCTGTATGCAGATCCTGAAAGATCTGTTTCTAAAATTTTAATTCAGTTTTTTCTACTTCAAATAAGAACATAATTCATTAAAAAATCTGTAGAATTAATGTTAAATATGAAAATGTGGTAGTCTCTGCTGATGTTCAAATTGATGTATTGTAATTTACTTTGGAAATAAATGTGAAGTGGTATAGTAAAAAGTTCTTCCCACTTTTTAATGATTTAACAAGATGTAGTTTCTTAATTTAATACTCGAAGAAAGAACCCTAATATTTTGGATGCATTCAAATATTTTCATGTATTTCTGTTTCATTTACTATTCAACACACATTCGTTGGTTGTTTACAAAACAAATGACAAAGTAATAACTACTGCTGACTGTAAGTAATTTCGTCTCTGCCGAAGAGAAAAAATGTACTGAATTACCCTCTATTTCAATTCAGGCAATATTTAGAAAGAATGCATTTTTATTATTTTGTCGATTATGTTGGAAGATTAAGAATTTATAAATTGAAATGAAACCAAACATTTTAGACAAGTAAAACCCCAAGAATAGTAGATATTCAAACTATAAAATCCATAGTAATATGGATTATATATACAGGTAATATGTACGGACGGGGTTTATGGAAAAGAAAAAAAAAAGTATTTAAAAATCAGTGTGCTTTTAATCATTCTCTTTATATATAAATAACCATATTTAAAATATTTAAATACCTCTATATAATGCATATATTATTACCTTGTAATGTCAGACTGTCTTAAGAATACACAATGTCAGACTTTCAGTCTGATCTCAGTACTAGGGAAGGTCATGGAGTAGATCACCTTGAGTACTATCATACAGTGCACGCAGGAGAATCAGGTGATCAGGCCCAGTAAACATGGCTTTATGATGGCACATCTAAATCCTGTATAGTGTCTCCTGCGTTATTTCATTTCTTATTGTGTCAGCAGTGGACCTCAGAATGCTGTAAATTTAGTCTATTGTCTTTGATTTCAGGTATTTTCTTAGATTATGTTTTTCCAATCTCAGTAATCTCAGCCAGCTTTAGAGAGGAAAGGACGTGGAACTACCTCATGGTCTCTATAGTACTTTCTTGTCAAGTCTCTGATCTTAGCATCAGTATCAGTATGCTGGAAATAAGGGAACATTCCATTTTTATTTTGAAGTGTCTTCATTTGATGCTTCTGGTAGAATGAATTGAAAGAAGTTCATACGCATAGTTCTTACATAATCTTTTTAAGCAACAGAAAAGATATTCAGGAGCAGCCTAAATTCAGTGCAGCTTCAGCCTTAATTTGTAGTTTGATAGAATAATGAAAATATATCAACAATTCTTCACAATGTCTTTAAGTCTTTCTCTACTCTCAGTTTTTGAACTATCTGTGTTATAGAAAACATACAACAGTATGGTATGATACAGTAAGAACAATGGCTGAGGTACACGCCTTGCATTAGTTACTCCATTTCAGCCCGCTGATTCTACAGGCTGCTATTTGTGATTTTTCCGAAGTAACTTACCTTAATATTGATCTTAATTCCTGGGTTTTGCTCTTTTTGTTGTCTGAAACCTGAATTCTATCTCTGCTTGCCAGTACCTCTTTACTTGTGTTCATAGTCTAATGATATGAATGCATCTTCTAATGTAGTTAGCTTTCTTTGTAGAAGTAAACAAATCACTGAAAGCAGGCTCCCACAAAGCAAGAAAGTCATGCTCTCTGGCATGACTTTAGAAAAGTGGCAAATTCTGTGAAAAATATTGTATTTCCATTTTTACCAAGGAAGAATAGATTTTGTGACTGAGTCCAAGAATATTTATAAGCTTAATTTGGATAAAAAGATCATTTCACATGTTTTGAGGAAGCTGAATGACTTGAAAGAGTATTTAGCTGTCTCAAATAACTTAAAAATTATTAATAACTTCATGGAAATTTAATTTTTACTTTTGAGGGCATACTGTAAATTAAAATTACACATGATCTTCTCAGAGATTTTTTTTTGAGTTTTTTCAGAAAATAAGTTGATTTGCTGCCCTACAGAGCTTATATCTGAGAATATGACTGTCACAGGAGACAGTTAAACTTGGGAGTAGGAGATATTCCTAAGAAAAGGAAAAAGGTGGAAAGAATGTGTAGAATGTATATAATTTGAAATTCCTAGTTCAAATACACAGTTCCAAAAATATGTGATTCCAATTTAAAGGTTACTAGTTTTGAAAACAAGGAAACAGAAAAATATTTTAGGGATGTTAGTGCATACGTGTATAAATATCTGAGGAGAGAGATTAACAAAGATAGAGCCAGATTATTCTCTGTAGTGCCCAATGAAAGAATAAATCGTATTAGGCACATAATGAAATATGGGCAAAGTAATTTGAACAGAAGAAACCTTTTTACCGTAGAAGTGAATAAAAAATGGAACACGTTTCTTAGGGAGGTTGTGGGAGTCTCTATCCCTGTAGAGAATGAGACTGGACACAGACTGGACACTATTCTAAGACACCTGCTTTAGTCGACCTACCTTTTAGCAGGTGGAGGAGGACTAAACATTCTTCAGTGTTGCCTTCCAACCTCAACCATATGAATGTCTGAATTGTTCAGATATGCTAAGCAACCAGGAGTCTCAAAACGTGACCTCCTTAAGTTCTGTCAGTTAAGGCATGTAAGAAGCATTCAAAATCAGTTACCATTTCTGAAAATCAAATTGCTGTATTTTTAAGCATGCCAATACATCTTTCTCCTATAGAAGATGCCTCTTTGTGAGCGTTTATCTGGGTAACATAATACACTGCTAAGAAAAGAAACTTGCAGTAACTGAGGTAGCTGTTTTGGTTATTAGTAGCGATTTTGGCTATTGGAAGGGAACTCTTTCATTACTATCATTGTAGCATGGTGCAAAATTACCTGAAATGCCCATTAAGGCAATACATAACTCTCTTAGCAATACATTTTAAATTTCTTTTCATGTGTGTTTGGCTTAAGATATCTTGATGGAATTGACTAATGACTCACTGGGGGCATCTCACCAGGAAGATTTCCCTAAGGCAAAGCTCTTGCTTTTTGCTAGATGTCAACTTCGTAGCTCAAGAGTTCACTTACTGCACTGTTGATGATGCCAGCGCATAATGTTCTGCAGGAATAGCTTTATCTCTGCAAAGTCTAAGTGAATTTTGAATCAATTTTTATACTGAAGGAATCTTCTTCCTTCCCAGGGAATTGTTTTCATCTCACTTAGGACTTGACCTTTCTTAAAATGTATTGGTTTTTAATCTGTCCTGATCTTTTAGATAAAATCAAGAAATAAAATATGGTATAGTTTCATTTATAAATCATTTAGCTTTGCATTACTTTTTAATGAATATTTACTCTGTTTAGAATTTATTTTTTTCTGAGTGAAATAAGAGAACAATACTTGTTAAATGTAGTGCTTTGCTTTGTTTCTAGGCACTATATTTTTCGTAATGATTAAGAGACAGTAATTGTCAGGGTGCAGCAAGGACTGATGGTTTTCTAAGAGCTTTTGAGCTGGGGACCACAGTCAGGGAGCAGGTCAGGCTGGGGGCAGAGGCAACAGCCTCAGCCCTGGGCATTTTACATCTTAATAGGAACAGACACAGGCCAAGGCCAGGCAGGGACATTAGCCCAACTGCCAGACAGGGTAGGGCCATGAGGAGCACGGGACCAGCACTGCTTTGACATTGCTGCAGCAAGGACTGATGGCCCCAGGCTAAGGGTCCTGGACACATGGGCATGAGTGAAGGGAGGCCCAAGGGAGGCTGGGCAGTGCTGTTTTAGGCCCATTAGATCCTGCAGAGTGCTGATAGTCATTGAAAAGTACCTCAGTCGTATAATATACATAGAAACATAATTTACGTTTAGTGTACAAAACATCAGATCTAAAGTTAGTTGTATTGTAATGCACTTATAGAGTATAATGTTAGACACAAAATCTTATCTTGGCTGAAAGGAATGCAATTTCAATAGAGTTAATTTATTGTTATTCTGATTAAAGTTTTAACGGTCTAAATTATCTAATATAGAATAACCTCAATAATAATAACACACTTATTAAAATTAAGAACCTCCTTCCTACTCTATTTTCACCCTTTTCACTGTGAGTTGGAGACAGCAGTAAATACATAACACTCAAGAGTCTGTGTTGTGATGAGCCAGGTTGTAGACCAGGCGAGGTGCGGCTTCCTCTTCAGTTCTGTAGTTCAATGGTTTCCTTTTATATGTTTTCTTAACACTGATTCTTTCTCATTATTTACTAAAACCTGAAAGTTGCCTTATAGCCTTCCTCAGCCTCAGTAAATATAAAGGGTTTTTGCTTGTCTTTGAGTGACTATGTAGCTTTATCAGAGCTTTACTGTATTCAGCATTCTTATAGCACAACATACAAACAGGTCAGGAGATATTCACTTGACTACTACAAATTATCAAAACTAGTGAAAACAGACTCAGGCCAAGGCAAGTCTGCACAGTGTCAATATAAATCTTGTGGACTTGTATTTCTATGATAATTTATATGACATTAAGAGTAAATGAAAGACAATTATTACTGGTTGTATCATTTGTATTTTTCCATGCATCTGAAGTTTATTTAAAAAAAACCTCAAACAGTAGGAGCATCTGAAATCTCAACATGTAGTTCTGGCTTTAGGAAGTATTGTTTTATCTGAATCTGTATGTTTGATTTATGCATGCTAGTTTACTTGCTTACAGCACTAAGCAGATATTAAGCAACTAATATTAATATTCCTCTGGCAGCAACAGGCAAGTGTGAATTTCGTTTTGCTGATAACAAAATGGGAGTACTACAATATAATGGCGAGTCCAAGGCGATACAAGAAATAGAATTATAAATCAGAACCTTTGAATTTTAAACTTACGGAAACCTCTGATTAAATGTCCATAATACATGTTCAATCCAAAGTAGTTTTTGAAAAGATGCATACTTTATAATAGTTTTAACTTGATTTAAACCCTTTTTGTTTGTTGGTTTGGGGTTTTTTTTCTTTACAAAGGCAAGTTATGTCACACATACCAGCAATAAATTAAAGTTGCAACATTTATTTCTTAAATTTAAATTTATTTCTTAAATTTCCTGTTATTTCTTAAGTCTTCTCCTTGAAATCTGAGAAGAAAATACTTTTCAAAAATATCCAATATCAAGTCATTAAAATCCAATTTATGAAGGAGTGGAGCCGCAGGGTCTGTTTTGGTGCATGGTCCAAGCTAAGCAGTGTGGTTTATATTTTGCACTGCAGAATGCATCCAGATTCCTTTTGTCCTAAGCAGTTCCTGTTTACTTAGAACAAGAAGAAACTTATTTTTTTTTTAGATGGTTGCTAGATACATTACTTTTTACATACACTAAATAGTAATTATTCTCAAAGATTTACCTGTGTAATGTTATCCTAAATATTTTTTCTCTTGCACTATAATTCACAAAAACAACTTACAAGGAAAATAAACATATAACTCAATATTTCCAAGTCTTTTTAGTTGACTCTTACTCTTAGCAGTCATCTTACTCTTCTATAAGATGACTGATAGTAAATAATGCTAATAGATGTGAATACTTTAATTCCCAGCATTTTATCATTCAGTTCATGCATTTCTTGAATGTTTAAAGACAGTAATGAAAAAAATTATAAGTTTTTTGCATATTATGGTGGAATCCACAGATTTATCTTGCATTGATGTGCACCTCTTTCGAGAGGAAAGCAAAGTATGACTGTATCTATGCCACAAATGATTATATGAAAATAATTACTTTCTATTTCAAATCACTCAATTGTCATTTACAAACATTCATTTATATTGAAGTCTGGTTTTGTTTTCGTTTTTTCTTAATGGTGTTAGACCTTTCAAAAAGTATTTTCTCACTGATGTTTAACTAGCTGAAAGAAAAATAATGGTAATTCTCTGTGGAGTGGAGATAAATCATGCTGAAGTGTTTGGCATTTTTGTATTATCAAGAACTAGAAGTTTGACTTTGGATAGAAATTCAGATTTTCGAATGTAATCAGTTTGATAAAATTAAGAATCAAAAATTTATTTTTAATGACTGCTTAAGAAAAAGAACTTCAAGTGTTTGTAAGTTCACTGAGAGAATCATCTGGAAAATTATGGAGACATGCATTTGTGTATGCTGAAGGATGAAAAATGTCTTTGTCTACTGCATCTCTGAAAATTTCCAGTCAATAGTTGTTACTTTCAGACTGTTCTATATATGTTATGGCAGCAGCTAATTGATATTTAAAAATAATCTAAAGGATGGAGAGAAAGAGAAGAAGGAAATAACAACAGGGAGGTTCAAAAAAAGAGATACAGAAAAAATGGAAATTAAAAAAAACATGAGAATATAGTAATGTAAAGAAGTGCCTTTTGATACCAAAACAATTAATTTTCAGTCAATTCACACAAATCATGGAGAACATGAAGACAAAAAGAAGCAAAAAGTAACTATATTAAACTCTTTTTCTAAGGAGTTTTGGAGCCTTTGCTATTTGGATAAATCCAGGGATCATTGCCTTTTTGAACTGAAGTCTAGAAACTTGTTTGAACCTCATTTTTTCTCAGTTATGTATTTCTTTAAATCCAAAGTTTTATTTCCTTCTTGAATAGCTGGGAAGTGAAAATACTGATATTATATACTCAAATATATATTTGCATTTAAGATCCTTTTATTTTCTATTACTTAGTTTCAAATCAACAGAAGCAAAAGTGTAATAAGAGCAGGTAACCATGATAGAAATTTATGAAGAATAAAAAAGGATTTGTGAAAATAATAAGGCTTCAATGATATCTGAAAAAAACGTTAGAAGAGTCAAATAGGTAGTTATGTCTACACATCCAGAATGCGTTCTTTTAATTTTGTTTATAACATTATTGGAAATTCTTGCAGGCAGCAGATATTTCATGGTAGTGAACATCAAAGAGAACAATTAATTAAGATATTTTATTGACATGCTCACACCCACACCCCTCGCTCCCTATCTTAGTCAAATGCACTGGTCACTGCAATGTTAGTTAGCTATGGGAAGGTTTTAAGTAGAGATATTAAATAAATCTTGACGGAAAGATGAATGAGGATGCAATATAGTGATTACTCTTTTTTGAAATTCTCAATATAATTATGACTGCCTCTTTTTTCTTTAAAAAAATATGCATTTTAATTTTGCTTAAGATTGTCAACACTTCCTTCTCAATTTACCATTGCAAAAGGATAGAATAGCTTATTTCTTGCTGTTAAGACACCTATTTTTGAAGTTTTGTCTCAGGCAAAAGTCAAAGGCTGTTGCCTCTTGCCTTTACTAAAAATGATCCTGGAATCTGGAGCAACTTCCACTCCTATATAAATAGAGAGACTTATGTGGCTTCCATGCATTTGAATTATCCAAAGTTTTAGCAGTTACAACACTTTGGAGTAGTGTTTCATTCAGATTAGTTTTCTGAACTGAATTGCTCTGTAGATCATCAACTTCTACAGAACTGTGAATTTTTGTGTTTAAATATCATTTCAAATATTTCCTCAGCTATGCAGTCTAATTTGACACATGAGAAGTTCTCAGTTTTATTGATTTTAATCTGCTCTTCATCCACACGGACTCACTTAGAGAAATGGTCATCCAGTCTAGTAGGTTTCAGACTGCTTTAGTTTGGGCTAATCTGGTTCCCTTTCTCTGTGAACCCTTACCCAGAGCAACAATTACTCTTTTTTTGCTTCCACATCCTTATTGCTTTGGTACAGCCTGCCAGTTCCTCAAGACTCAAATTTTATCAACTTCTGAGTTGACTTCAGTGACTGAAAATTGTTCATCTAAACTTTATACAAAAAGTAGAAATTCTTCTTTTCTTCCTTCTTGTACCAATTTCCATTGCAAGTTTGTCTCTTTTTTATTTTCTTTTTCAAACAGAATATTAAGCGCAAAAATATATAATTATTTTGGGTGGGATATTTTATTTATTTTGGCTTTTTTATATGTTTATTTTTTTATCATACAGGAAATATCAATGTTTAAAGTAGACTCTAACAAACTGAAATGTCAGATTTGGCTGCAGATGGCTGAATTGGAGAGTATGTTACATTGTCTGTACCACAAACATGTTCCAATTGATCTAAACCTGCTTTCATAGAATATGTAGACACCAAAGTTTATGCTTTTTACAGTTTACAAATTATATTTCTGTGCAGTAGCTGGTACTTACCAGATTGTTTATACATAACATTTTTTTTTCTTAAAGTATTCTGTGTAAAGCATACCACACTGTTTACATTTTGCTGATCTTCTGCGTGAGTTAGGTGTTTTGCCTTTTTTTTAAGATAAAATTTCTCTTGACTTTTTTTTCATTAAAAGTGCTGTGCATCTTTAAAGCACTAGTACATAATATGCCATTTGACTTAGATTCTCAATATAATTTTGCTTTGAGCTTGATGTTGCGAACAGGTGCATGCATGATAAAAATGTTTCCAGGTAGATTTTTCTTTAATAGTAGTGGTTATGTAGCACAAAATATGTTATTTTTTTTTAATCAACATTATCCTGTTCCAAAATATGTCTTGACCACACACTTATATTTTCTGTTTTATTCTTGATACCATTCTGTCAAATTTTATTATATTATAACTATTCTAGTCTTTTGATGTTATTATTGTTGTGACATTTTTCTTCTTTTATTCTGAAATAAAGAATAAAACATGTCTAGGTCTATTTTAGTTACTTATACTGCTGTCATCATAGGACAGTAAGTAGGTTTTTATTCAGTCTCTGATGCATAAACCTGGAATCTTAGCTGGTTCTTTTGAAATTGTTTAGATTTGCAGAGGGAGCCACCATTGTATGATTTAGAAGTGCTGTATTGCAGAACAGATATTAAGACCTTAAATGTAAGATAGCAAAAATAATATGCACCAACTGCATCCCTGTTATTTGTCTGTATAATGCTTAATATTCTCTTATGGTAGTGTTTTTTAATAGTGTAGCAAAATAAAATATTTTCAGCCTAAAATTTCTGCAGTAAAAAAAGACTATTAGCAAGACTGAATATTTTTGACATTAGGTTCTGTTCCACTTATTTATACAGTGCACTCTGTCAAGAGATTTGAATTACCTGCGCGTGAAAGGCAGTGTATACTGCTCGGTTTCTCTGTGAGTCGCATTTCCATTTTCTAGTATATAGTGCAAAAACTCTGGTTTGTTTCCATCTTGCCATCACCTACTACTTAAAGGACATGCCTCAAAGTGTGTAAGTGGATGACTAAGAAGTAAAAAGAGAAGTGTGGAATATTATTGTATGAATGCCTGTTCAAAAGCCCCTTAATCATTATCATGAAAAAAAAACCCACCATGTTTTAAAAATACTAGTATAACATGGTACAGTTCATGCTGCATCAACTTTGTTTACGTTAATTTGTTACTATGAATTTTGTTATGCATTGCCCAGTCATTTATTCAATCCAATCAAGATGGAGTTGCTACTGTGTTAATTGTTCTAAATGCTCACAGGTGTAAGACTAGGCCTTCAAACAGTTGCAGCATATTCTGGGGAACGGGGAAGGACGTAAAGGTTAAAAAAACTCTAAAAATTTCCACATGGGTTATATATTTTAGCTACTAGACAAGTTAGAAGTGTTAATATTTTTAAAAAGCAGTGCATGGGCAATTTTTTAACTCATCAAATATTTTGTGGGTGTTTTTTTGAGTAAAAGGTCTGGCCTATTACAGGAATCAGAGAGAAAAATTGAATTACAGATGCAGCCTTTGTCCAGTATCAAGTATAGTTAATTATGTGTAGGTGGTTTGTTTAAATGTGTGCCTTTTACTATCCATATATCCTTGGCCTTGTATCAAGTCTAAATGAGCTTTTAGAGCGCTGGCAAACTTTGATGAAAAGAATCAAATGTATGAACATATTTGGCAGCCTTATCAGCAGTTGGAAGGTTCGCCTACTTCTAGGTTACTATATAATGCTACTCTATCACTCCTCAATAGGGCAGCTACCACTTTTCTACCCGTGAGGTCTCTTTTAATGATATAGCTGTGTATTTTTGTATAGCCATGTTGATTTCAGGACTGAATTTACAGGGGTGGAAATTATGTGCTGTCATTCTGACTGGTACAAAAGTTTATACTGTAAGGTTTTGAGGACATTTAAACTGAAATGTAATGTCACTATAATTAAAAAATATTCACTAGCATTAAAAAATGTTCTGATTAATTCAAATTTTTAAAAGAAGCATATCAACTTTCCTCTTTTCACATCAGTTATCTTTACTATGTTAAAGAGAGGGAAATTTAATCTCTTAGGTTGATCAGGAAAACACAATTCAAAAGAAAAAGTTAGCATCCAGTGCTACTGTGTGTCCCACAGGTTCTTCCACTTTGATCAAAACTGCCTCCACTGGTGAGTTAGAGGAGCATATTGCGGCCACTACTGGTGCTATTACTGTTGCTAGCGCATCTGCTGATGTTGCTGTATCCAGTGCAGTGACCACCTATAAACAACCTTCTGAAGAGCAGCAAGTGGAAGCTATGAATATAAGAAAATCAATTCTGGAGTCGGCCACTTCAAAGGAAGCACTCTCTCTTCATCAAGCAAATTTACAAAGCACAAGAAGAAGACCAAGAAATGCTGAGCAGATAGAAAGAACTAAAGAACTTGCAGTTGTTACTCATAGAGGTATTGGATATTATTTTACTTGTGCCCATGTAGTTACAGAAAAATATTTTGTAGAAATTGCAAGTGAAAGATCAGGTATCCATTCAGGAAATATAACAGAAACAAATGGGGAAAGGATTAAATCTGCTTAAAGTTTAGTTCTAGTGGAGCAGCCAAATGGAAAAATGAAATTAATGATAATATTTTCATGGTAATTTAAATTAATTTGATTTATAAAAATACAAAAGGGAAAGATCAGCTATTCTCTTTTGATGCCACTTTATAGCCTGTGCCTCTATACTTCACTATCAAGCCTAGTGTGAGATCTGACGAAAATTTACAGAGTTGAGATTAAAATATTAATCTATGCTGCTCATGTGTTTAGACATAACTATATCATAAGAATGTATTTTAGAAATAACTGTTTTGTTCCAAACTAATCAGTGGTGGAGTTGTAATCATCTCCCTTCTGCTTCAATATACAGCAAAAATTCGGCTTTTTAAGACAACTGTAAATTTTTATTCTGTCAAACAGGAAATCGGTGAATGAAGTAAAGTTTAGAACACTAGGGAATTCAGTTTTAAGTATTAAAGCAGTAAGCTAAAAATTTGGTATGTTGCTGTATTTGTAGGATTTAATCCACATATTCAAGTAACATTTGGAGTATAAACAAAGCATTATTTATTGTGTTAAAAGATAAATGACAATATGTGAAACATGAGGCTAAGAAGCTGCAATGTCTTAATTTAAGCATCATGGACAGTCAGAAACAAATTGTGTGTGGTATATTTTTCCATATTTTTACACAAATTCAGTGGAAGAAGAACTTAATTTTACAAGTTAATGTTTTTGAATACTATTTATATATACATTTAATTTTCATTGAGTGCTATTCCATTATTTCATATTAATCTAATGTTCCTGAAGATTTTATAAAGAAATATATGGCGGAGGAACATCTGTTAGAGCACAAGGAATTTTTAGAAGTCTTATTATATGGTTGATATTTTGTACAGACAACTTTAGACTGGAACCTGTTGTCCTACTGGATCAGATGGTCATTGTAGTTTCATTTACTAGCATCTTTTTAAATAGATACATTTCTACAGAATTTTAAAATGTATTTGAGTAGGATAACTGAAAAATAAGCACTGTATTTAGTTTGCGTATGAAATAGAAATCATTAATCAGGAATATATGTTTCATTTTTACTAATTTCAGTATAAATGCAAAGTATTTTTGTTGTTATGAAATGATATAAGTAATAGAGTTTAGTTTGTACTGGTTGTGTGGCTGTGCATTCACATCTTTGATCAAGTTAAAAAAGAGCAGGCTTACTTTCAGTTGTGAGGGAGTATCTGCAGACCTGTAATAATCTCTTCTAATTTAAAGATGTGAGAACATACTAAACTGGCAGTTAAATTTGTCGGTAACTGATATACAGTTTCTTCCATCTCCTGTTTGTAATTATCAGACTACAATATTCTCTCCACTGTTTTTTAACTGTCCTTTTCTCCTCTGACCTATCATTTAATATAAGATACAGATAAGGCACATACTTCCAAATGACTTTGTCATATTGAAGCGCTAAACCTTACATTATGAAAAAAACCTATAGGTTAGAGGCTAACATACTGCTAAAATAATGTTATAGTGGTTATGTGTCACATTAAAATAGTACCACAGCTACTAAATGTGCCATAGCCTGCATGCAGATGAAATCAGTCTTGTATAACCCTTACTGTGTGCGGATTATTACCTCATGCCACATTTAAGGTCTTGATTTTGCTAACATTCTTTATACAAAATATTTAAAATAGTTTTTAAAAATAGTTTTATCGCAGCCACAGAACACTATATGTATGTATGTTATTAGAAAAGGTATTCATATACTGAGTAAAAAAAAACAGTTTTGCTTTGCAAATCCCAATATTTGATAGTGTATTTACAACATCTATGAAAAAATATCAAACTGACCCTCATTAAGTAACCTGTAATGGTCTTCCATAAAATATTCATCCTTACAAAGACATAGACATATTTTGAAGGAATGGTTGTGAATGTGAGACTTTTATTAATTGACCTGAAGAAATTTCACAGATGTTTCTACGGATTTCCCAGTAGTTTCTGTTGAAGTATTTTAGCCTCTCTTTGATAATGAAATATATACAGAAGTATAAATACTTGCTTACATATTAAATTACTATGGAATTACATATAAGCGCTACTTTGTAAATATCCTTTCTAAATTCTTTATTTAATAGATGTTAATTTTTTTTTTACTTCAGAAATATATTATTTCCTGCGCTCTTGATAATAATTTAAGAATTATACTCCCAAATCTATGCAAAATTAAATAATAATTTCAAGGATAAAATTTAATACACTAAGTATTATTTACTAAAACTTACTCTATCATATACATATATTTTTAAAACAGTAAAAGTATACTGTATGTCATCTTCATTGTAGGCTTTTCTGAGAATGTTCCTAGTGATATCAGAATAGCACTGCTTTTGTGGTATGACAGCATTGATGCAAAGTGATAATGAATGAGTCATACTGTTAGCTTCCTTAGGATTGTTTTATGAACAAGATCTTTCAAATGAGTAAACAATAATAATACTGTTTTATTTCCTAAACTGTTATTTTTCTGAAGTGTATGTTTAAAAGAGATACATAGAGAGAACTAGAGGATTCTGTCTGTCTAAAATTAAACTGCTAGGTGTGAATTAGTCTACCACACTTACTATCTGGACTTCAACAATAACCGTAGGTTACGTCTAAGGCTCACTGAAGAATTTCTTCTCTAAGCTTATTTGTTGGAAATCAAAGAAAAGGATAAGGCTTTGTGTTCTGACTATTGAAGAGAAGAAAAAGGAACCCTAGGTGCATTTGGTGATACAATTCCATTAGAGGTAGGGAAGTACAAGTATCATTTTATAAGGCAACAGTGAGATCTCATGAGGAATACTGTATATGATTACAGTTTTTACAGTAAAATAATTCAGACTGAATCAGAAGAATAAAATAACTATAATGGTGTTACATTGTTCGGATTATGCCACTTTACAAGAGGAAATGTAAGACAAGATGAAAGGATAAATCTTTCAGGAAGTGAATGCCTGTACGTGGAAAACTTAAATAGGGCAAATGAGTATATAATATATAAATAGATACATTAGGGAAAGGAGTGAGAAGAGTTCTTGCTGTTGCAACAATTAAACCTTCTGGTAGAGAAGGTTTAATTAGATATTAATAGATAAAGAGTGAAAAGATTTCTTACAAGATATAAATTGAGAGGCTAACGAAAAATAAATTTATATATGATAGCTGGAAGACAAATATAGCAAGGTTTGGGTCTTGAGTTTTAATGAAAGCAAGCACTCAAACTCAGAAAAATGTATCTCTTCCTCTATTCAGAAATAGGCAATTCAGAATTAGGAAGAAATGGAGATCGCTAACCACTTTAATCCAAGGTACAAATGCCAAGCATTCCTTAGCAATTCACGTGGACACTAGGATCACTGTTTCTAGTATGATCTGTCTTCTTCAGATGTGAAATCAGGAAGGAAATTTTGATTTTTTTTCCATCGTTTATTTTCTGATTGAATATTCAAGTACTGTTACCTCGATCATAACTACATAAGTAGAGGATAATATGACATTATTGGTCTTTTCTCCTATCTATGTTTCATACACTAAGAATTCAGTTTAGTAATGCTGTTAGTGTTATTGAATTGCTTTAATATAGTTATCAACTGTGTCTTTTCTTTCTTAAGGCTGCAGAATTTTTGTTTCAGTATATGCAAATAACAGATATTTTAGAACTTTTTCTCATGAGTACTTTTATAGTTGTACTATCTAAAGATGTGCTAAGAGACTTAAGTCCAAATGCTAAAAGACATTTGGACAGTGCCCTTGATAATATGACTCAACTTTTGGTCAGCCTTGAAGTGGACAATAGTTGGAATAGATGATTGTTGTAGGTTTCTTCCAACAGAACTATCCCATCCCATCCCATCCCATCCCATCCCATCCCATCCCATCCCATCCCATCCCATCCCATCCCATCCCATCCCATCCCATCCCATCCCATCCCATCCCATCCTATCCTATCCTATCCCATCCCATCCTATCCTATCCTATCCTATCCCATCCTATCCCATCCTATCCTATCCCATCCCATCCTATCCTATCCTATCCTATCCCATCCTATCCTATCCTATCCCATCCTATCCTATCCTATCCTATCCTATCCTATCCTATCCTATCCTATCCTATCCTATCCTATCCTATCCCATCCTATCCTATCCTATCCTATCCCATCCTATCCTATCCTATCCTATCCCATCCTATCCTATCCCATCCTATCCTATCCTATCCTATCCTATCCTATCCTATCCCATCCTATCCTATCCCATCCTATCCCATCCTATCCTATCCCATCCTATCCCATCCTATCCTATCCCATCCTATCCCATCCCATCCTATCCTATCCTATCCTATCCTAACCTATCCTATCCTATCCTATCCCATCCTATCCTATCCTATCCTATCCTATCCCATCCTATCCTATCCCATCCTATCCCATCCTATCCTATCCTATCCTATCCTATCCTATCCTATCCTATCCTATCCTATCCTATCCTATCCCATCCTATCCTATCCTATCCTATCCCATCCTATCTTATCCTATCCTATCCTATCCTATCCTATCCTATCCCATCCCATCCCATCCCATCCCATCCCATCCCATCCCATCCCATCCCATCCTATCTTATCCTATCCTATCCCATCCCATCCCATCCCATCCCATCCCATCCCATCCCATCCCATCCCATCCTATCTTATCCTATCCTATCCTATCCTATCCTATCCTATCCTATCCTATCCTATCCTATCCTATCCTATCCCATCCTATCCCATCCCATCCTATCCCATCCCATCCTATCCTATCCTATCCTATCCTATCCTATCCTATCCTATCCTATCCTATCCTATCCTATCCCATCCCATCCCATCCCATCCTATCCCATCCCATCCTATCCTATCCTATCCTATCCTATCCCATCCTATCCCATCCTATCCTATCCTATCCCATCCTATCCTATCCTATCCTATCCTATCCTATCCTATCCTATCCTATCCTATCCTATCCTATCCTATCCTATCCTATCCTATCCTATCCTATCCTATCCTATCCCATCCCATCCCATCCCATCCCATCCCATCCCATCCTATCCTATCCTATCCTATCCTATCCTATCCTATCCTATCCTATCCTATCCTATCCTATCCTATCCTATCCTATCCTATCCTATCCTATCCTATCCCATCCTATCCTATCCCATCCTATCCTATCCCATCCCATCCTATCCTATCCTATCCTATCCTATCCTATCCTATCCTATCCTATCCTATCCTATCCTATCCTATCCTATCCTATCCCATCCCATCCTATCCCATCCCATCCCATCCTATCCTATCCTATCCTATCCTATCCTATCCTATCCTATCCTATCCTATCCCATCCCATCCCATCCCATCCCATCCTATCTTATCCCATCCCATCCCATCCCATCCCATCCCATCCCATCCCATCCCATCCCATCCTATCCTATCCTATCCTATCCTATCCTATCCTATCCTATCCTATCCTATCCTATCCTATCCTATCCTATCCTATCCTATCCCATCCCATCCTATCCTATCCTATCCTATCCTATCCTATACTATCCTATCCTATCCTATCCTATCCCATCCTATCCTATCCTATCCCATCCTATCCTATCCTATCCTATCCCATCCCATCCCATCCCATCCCATCCTATCCTATCCCATCCTATCCCATCCTATCCTATCCTATCCTATCCTATCCTATCCTATCCTATCCTATCCTATCCTATCCTATCCTATCCCATCCTATCCTATCCCATCCTATCCTATCCCATCCTATCCCATCCTATCCCATCCTATCCTATCCTATCCTATCCTATCCTATCCTATCCTATCCTATCCTATCCTATCCTATCCTATCCTATCCCATCCTATCCCATCCTATCCTATCCTATCCTATCCTATCCTATCCTATCCTATCCTATCCTATCCTATCCTATCCTATCCCATCCTATCCTATCCCATCCTATCCCATCCTATCCTATCCTATCCTATCCTATCCTATCCTATCCTATCCTATCCTATCCTATCCTATCCTATCCTATCCTATCCTATCCTATCCTATCCTATCCTATCCCATCCTATCCCATCCTATCCCATCCTATCCCATCCTATCCTATCCTATCCTATCCTATCCTATCCTATCCTATCCTATCCTATCCTATCCCATCCTATCCTATCCTATCCTATCCTATCCTATCCTATCCTATCCTATCCTATCCTATCCTATCCTATCCTATCCTATCCCATCCTATCCTATCCTATCCTATCCTATCCTATCCTATCCTATCCTATCCTATCCTATCCTATCCCATCCCATCCCATCCCATCCCATCCCATCCCATCCCATCCTATCCTATCCTATCCTATCCTATCCTATCCTATCCTATCCTATCCTATCCTATCCTATCCTATCCTATCCTATCCTATCCTATCCTATCCTATCCTATCCATGATCATTTTAATATGGAAGTACACGTTCTTCCTAATTAAATACCCCTGAGAGTAGTGGTAATCTTACTTCGGGTTTCAATGGAAATAGAAAACACGGAGTACAAGGATTTCTAAAAAAATCTTAAGCAAAGATAGAATAAAATAAATGTAAAATCTGATGATGTCAATGCAGCAGAGGTTTCTGTTCTCTCATATGACTCAGAAGAGTCCTTGATTTATAAGCGCCAAATATGATCAAGTCAGATGCTCACTTTTGGTGACATGTTTGGTGACACTTCTGGGTTTTTTAAAAGGACAACAAAATGAATTTAAATAATTTTACAAACTAAGTGTAAATCTTTTCAAGGAATCCTTATTTCTACTGAAGGTATATGAAGTGCATTGAAATATCTCCAATGAAGTCACTGGAGTTTTAATCATAATTAATCTGGACTTCTACCCCTGAAATAAACTCCAGTCATATAAGATGAACTTGGGATAAACAATTTGTACTACTCTTCCTTCTTTTATCTTTTTTTAAGCAAGAGCCATAAAATTTGGCTATATCTTTTTACTCAACAGTCCTGATTAGTGAACACAATTGAGCAGTCATTTAATTTCTTATATTGAAAAATGAAGAAATAAAGTATTGTGGTTTTTTTCCGCAAATAACTGATTATTTACAAAGAATATTTAGAATATTGACAGTATGCAATAATATGCACTAAGAGAAGACTATATACATAAAGAAAGACACTGAAGAAAAGATTGAAATTATTTTGAAGACTTAATTAATGTTAGTAGTGTCGCGTTCTAAGACAATATCCATCCCAAAAGAATTTCTAAAGTATGACCTCTGTAATATAGACAGAAATTAATACAAGGTACAAGCAATGTAACAAGATGACTGGAGAAGTTCATAACTCATAAATTAAATATAGAAAAAAAAACAGTCTAAAACAGATATAAAGGTTGAAGAAAAAAAAATTGCTTACCAAACTCAAGCTCAAATAGTGCCAAGAAATTTTAATGGATGATACTAGTTATCATGTAGCAGTTCAAATACTGACTCAGTGCTTTCAGTAGGATCTTAAATCTTTTTTATTTTCAAGAGAACATGAAATTACAACACATTTCACTACTCCTAACCTCTATTCTCCTTCTAAAGAGCAGAAATGTCACCAAGCATTTGCAATTATTTTACCGTATCTGCTCAGTTTGAGAATTAAACTACAGGTATATGATTTGATGATTTTATTATATTTAGCTATTTATTTTCAACATCTTATTCAATTAACTAATATCTCAATTGTCTTTTATTTCTCTGTGTTTTCAGCTCTATTTTTTTTCTGATTTCCTTATAAACCTTTTTTTCTTTCTCTATCCTTTCACTTTTGTTCTATAAGAACACTTAACTATCATACCTTACACTCTGCTTTATGGTATCAGACTTTATGCAGCATACTAGCAATAGCTAGCAAAAAATGGATTAGGGTGAAAATTACTTGCTACATCGTACTCCCCAACAAAAAACATTTATTTTTGCTGCATATTACAGAGTAATTTATGATGCTAGGAGCCATGAGGATTATTTTAAATATTGTTAAGATTTATTATAAGGGATTATATCAGATGCTAATCATACTTTTGAAAACAAAAGTGTTTAAGGGGCATTATTTAATTAACGTGATTTTTTTGAAAGGTTCAGTAAATGATAGCGCACTGCTTTGGGATTATTTGATGTGCACTTTTTAAGGATTTGTTAGAAAATATACATATATATTCTATTTTTTAGGGGTTTTGTTTAGAAGCGGGAAAAGAAAGGAGGAAGAGGGAAGGAGAGGTTTTGTGAAGAGCTGTTAATGATTTTAAACACTGAAGCAGAAAATCAATGTGAATATGCATTTTCAGGTTTCTTGGTATTTGGGTTTGTGGCTTGTGTTTTGGTTTTTTTTTTTTTAATGAGCTACAAAAATTTTAGTCTGGAGAAGTCAATATAATTTGCAGTACGATTCTCATGTTCTTATATTAATATTTATGTAAAAATATTTGTATATAAGAAGATTTATCTATTTTTAAAAGGATTTTTATATTTATTATTAAAGTTCCAATAAATACTTATTATCATAAAACAAACCTAATTTAGCACTCAGATATTTAATCACTGAGTTATAATTGCTTAATATTTTGTAATACTTCTGGAAATATCTTTTTAATATTTGCCATGGGTGACATACATATATGGTTATCGTGGGGCTGGTTTTATGTATGTACATGCATATGCAGCCTGAAATATAGCTTAGTGATGCCGTGTTTGAACTTAAAAAAATTTCTGTGACTACTCCTGCAGTGTATTCAAAAACTACTGTTCAATAAATCAACGTGCAAAACCCAGTTAAAAGTAAAATTCTTCATGCGTAAAGGTGCTTCAGAGATCTTAGGTTGCTTGTTTTCCCAGTAGTATTAATAACCTTGGCAAAATGATACAAATAGTTATGAAAGTCTCTGATTTAAAAAATGTGTTCACTAAGATAGTCTTGTAACTCTGTTCAGTTCCACCTTGTAACTTGTGAACTCTGTTTCTTCTGTACATCAACAGTAGATTGAGGATGAGTAGAAACAAAGAAACTAACCCACATCAGTTTTCACTCTTTAATGTATTGTTATGATTTCTGTAAATAAAAGTCAAACATCTCCCTAATGTGAGTATTTAAACATCTCAGCACCTGAGATCATGTTTTCAAGGCCACTGCCATTTTACTTAGGTATTAGAAGAGTAGCTAGGCCTATCTTCTGGTTCATGAGGACTTATTTTACACTGATGCTCAGAGAAGACCAAAAGAAGCTTACAGCTATACTCATACAATCATATTTATGTAGAAATAGCATCTTAAAAACCTTACTCAATGACGAGAGCATTACTGCTATTCCAATAATACTCTATTATGTGAAGGTACAATTATTGGGTCCATGACATCCATTGAGAATAGAATTGCTTAGGGAATCCAATTAATTTCGAGGAGAGGATCTTCTTATATTAAGTAATAAAAAAATAAATAGTATTTTGTGGCAACACATACATTATGCACCTGCAAATAACGTATTTCCCAGAACCATTAGCAATGTTTATATGTTTCATTATGATGATACACAAGGAAATTTACATTTTGCCCCTTGGGTTGAAAGCCTCTATCTTTTTAGAAGAAAGTATGGTCTTTTTTATCAGAAGTGTAAACATATTTATCATCAGAACCTATAACTATCCTATAAGTCCTCTTTCTTGGTAATATACTGTTTTCTCCTGAATCTTGTTCTGCTCTTTTGTGTGGTAATGATTACTTTTATTTAATAACAAAAATGTCATTTAAGGCTCATTTAAGGGTTTCTTTGACTACTCATTGATTTTCTTATAAGAAATTAACAGGTGTTGAAAAATTGTTTGATTATATACTGTCTGTCTTCTTGGGTTAGCTTCTCTTAGATGGACTTTCTTTAATCTTTGTTGGTTTCATCAGCAGTAGTTGCTTTCAGCCAACATACAGCACCTTCTTCCATAAAGTTTTTAAATATATCTAAGCTATAAAGTCACTCGAGTATAATGTACCTAAGATTAACCTGTAGTTTAAATTTAAATATTTTTAGAAGGTTCATATTTATACGTAGTTCATTGCTTACTGGACGAATGCATTGGAGAAAAGAGACAGTTTAATGATGGAAAGAAAATATTCTTGTGCTGTTTTTGCTTTATCCTCTCCTAAGTTTTGATATCTATAAAAGTTTGGTTTTACTTTCTTTTTATTAGTTGTTTTGTTTCAAAAATACATGGAGATGAAGAGAAGCCATTTATCATGGAAACAGAACCAAACAAGGACTTTTACGTAACTGCTTCAGCAGTGGGCATAGGGATGAGACCAGCTACCTTCCAATCACACTTCACAAACAGTGGTTTTCAAGCTAGGAAGAAGACCAGCTGCATAACTAACGGCAGAATAGTAGACTTAATTTTTAGTTTTTATCAAAATCTATATTTTAAAATCTGACGTAACAGGCAAAATATGTTAAAAAAAATATGTTGGCATTTCCACTGATGAATAAGCATTTTCAGAATATATGTGGATTGATTTATGTCCCATATTGCTTCTGGAATTCAGACCTGAGCATACATATTGGATTTCAGTGTGCTTTCAATAACGTGTCATGGATGACTCTTTTTCTCTTTCACTGATAAGAAAACTGAATTAAAATTCCACAAAAGAAAAAAAATAGCTATTTAAAACTATCATAGTACAGTTTTTAAAAGGCTAGTGACTTTTCAGTTGGCAGATATGACAGTATTTGTCAGTATTCTGCTTTTTTTTTTAATGGAGGAAGAAAGCAGGGGATAAGCACTACTGTTCTGCTTCTTAATAGAGAAGAGGCACCAGATAAGATTCAACTGTTCCACTGTTTTAAAGCAAACATATCTATTCTTTTTATTTTCCAGGTTCCATAAATGTGTGACAATGTTTTACACAGCTATATGGTACATGGAAATAAACACTTTTGGCCATTATTTTTTTTCTTGATTATGCAGGAATAAAATTAAGTTACAAATCTTAGTCCTTTCCCTTTGTCAGGTGCACAAATTGGTCTCAATATTTGTAAATTGTTTTCCATCAAAGCTACATAATATGAGATTTTTACATAACCGGTACACTAATTTTGTATATAGTTCCATAATTAAATTTGTCAAATGAAATGAAATATTTTAGACTGTATTGCCTGATACGTGTTTTTGTTTGTTTTTTTAACTAGTGAAAAAGGCCATAGATTTTAAATCTAGAGGATTTAAATTGTTTCCAGGGAAAGACAACAGCAACAAGTTTTCTATCTGTGAGTGTACTTCTTTTTTGTTACTTTTTTCTAGTGCAAGAGTGAAGTTTGTGCTGTCTGTGTTGTTTGTGTGTTTCCAAACTGTTTATGTATTTTTGAGAATATAATTGACTTAAATTTGTTTCTTCAATCTGCATGATGTATTTTTAAATATGGTTCTACTCTAAAGGCAGGTGTTCTATAAATCTGGCATTGTAGAATGACGTGTTATTTTGTCAGAAATTACTCATTTACAGTAATTACAGAGAAATAAATATTCCTTCTCCCAGGTATCAACTGATACCTTAATTGTGAACAATATATACATTATTTTAATTGAAAATCACTACTAGCAGAATAAGGCCACACAAACCAAAGCCTATCCTCATTCACAAACGTGCAACCGCATTGTTTTTCAAACAATGAATGATGTCACTTTCTGAAAATTTTTTCTTCATTGATTTTGAGAGTTTGAACTGATTAACTAACTGTAATTTAAAAATTCTGGAAATGCTTAGTGCCTTCAACTTTGATTACAGAACGTAGAAACTGAAAGTGCCTACCATCTTACAGGACCAAGTCCTGACTAACTCATAAGAAGGAATCAGCAAACTTTCTAATATAAATTAAACAGGTATGACTAAACACATCAAAGACTAGATCCTTTGCAAAAGACTGTGCCATTTTTATAGAGTTCCTTTTTGGACTAGGACCACATTTTAAATATTTAGAAGAAATTGGTTAAAATAAAGATGGACTAACAGCTTAGTCTATATCTGCTTACACTACATTTCATTATTCTTCACAGGAGTGAAAGAGCTTGCTTTTGAGGCTACTTGAGTTGGACATACTTGCACTAACTTTTTGTTTAAAGTATCAGTGATGGATCCAGTTTCTGGATTTTGCAGGGCACATTGGCATAATTTTTAATGCGTTTTTTAGGTTTAGATTTTAAACTGTTAACTTATTAGTTGTGATTTTTTAATTAAAAAATATCAAGCAACAAGACCCTTTTACCATTTGCTAAATAAGAAAAATAAAGGAAAACACACTTCTTTCTTTTCAGATTTTAGACTGTAGCATATTTCAATATTCAACTTTTCTGTAAACTGCATCACCTAAGTAGTTCTGTAAGACATTTTTGTTTTATTTGAAAACCTTATATCAAGATATTTAGAACCAAGTATCTTTTTAGTTACATTGAATGACTGGAAAGTAGAGTATTTCTATAAATAGAAGTAACAGTAAGATAATTACAACAGTGTTTATAAGGTACATCACTGACATCTCAAGCAGGTGGTCCATCTGTGGTTTTATAGTTAAAAATGAGAATTGTGCAATGGCTGATAAATCATATTGTTTCCCTATAATCTTATTTTGCACACATCATTAAATATTCTGTTATATAAAATTAATAGGAATTGCATATTTATAGTGATTATTTATTGTGATATCTAAAGGTGATTGTTACAAAGTTAGTGATGAAATTTATCAATTTATTTTTGAAAGTATTTATATAATTTTGTATGCTATGATATTCTATATGAAGATGAAAACTTCTGTATCTTGTTTTACTGCTTGTGAAAAGTAGATTATTTTATGATTCAATAATAAATGAAGGGAAAAACTTGATAATTTTTACCTTTACTCATCATAATCTTGTTATAAACAGATAACTCAGATTTTGTATTGTAGTCTAGCGTTTGATTGACTAGTGACTTTGATAGCTGTGGAAGTTAGAGGTAGGATTTCATGAAATGCCTATGCATTTGGCTCTTAACTTTAGATAAAATTCCCAGTGTGGCCTCAGCTGCATCTGCACTTGCATTACAATGACAGATAGAGTCCTTTTTAAGAAAGGGCAGACCATCACTCAACTGTTAGTGGAAATAAGATAAGGATTATGTGAATACCTATTTTTTACTTGTATTAGTAATGTCTTTAGAAATTATCATCTAATGCTTCTCATGTGTATGTCTTTTTACTATTTTACTTTTTTGAATGTTATCAGACATATTAACATTCAATACTAATGCATAGGTGAGATGCACATAGTAAAGCCACCATGCTAATATTGAAAAAAGTATGCATAAATCTCATTTTGCTAGTGCATAAATTAACAAGATAAATCACTGGGGGACGTAGTTCAGTCTGGGTTAGAACTCTGTAACTCTTGCTCACAGTTTCATGACCAGACTATGAATTAATGCTTTCTTTAAAGGAGCCTTTAATTTACTACAGGAAATCCTTTCATTACTTCTTGTCATATGACTAGCTGGGATGTAAAACAGAGATAGATACATACAGAGAGAGACAGATAGACAGACAGACAGACAGAAAAATAGATATCTGGAGAACCATGCAGAGCTATATTTCAGTAGATTGAAAAATCAAGTTTTATGCCTGAAGAATTATCACAATAATATTATCATAATAACAAAAAAGTACTTAAGAGAAATCATACTGGATTTAAATTCATGCTTAAATGCATTTCTGATTTAGGATGTTTTCTATTTATAGCTTTTCTTTCTAAATTTTTACTGTGGTATATGTCTTATTACCATTTTTAACTGTAATTATTTTATGGGGGTTTAACATAAATATTTATACTTTATTTATGAATATTAATAAATTATATTTTGGGGTTTTTTTAATCCATTTAATTGAGTATTTTTAAGAAGGGAACTTTATACAGAAGATATCAAAAAACAGTAGGTTTTTAGAGCTTCCATTTTTGGTAGAAATTTAAGTATATTATAGTTCTTGCACTTTGAAATCAAGTAGAATAATTTTTTTTACATGAATAATCACTCTATTACTTCTAAATGTGGAAATATAGTATGCTAAAGTAAAATAATTATTTACAATATTAAAATATGAATTACAATAAATAGAAATAATTCCAACTCTTCATTTTGTTTATGAAAAAGAGTTTTATCTTTGTGCATAGGTATATGAGACCATCCCCAAATGGCACCATTTTATATTAATTTCTTTAATATTATTATCAGGCATTATGAATAATTTTCTAGCTACAGTTTTAACATGTGTGTTATATCAGAAAAGTTAACAGACTGTCAAAAAGCGAGGTGTGTTTCCCTACTGGTTCTCAAGTATATTTGCTTTCCCTTTCTGCTTTGCTCAGTGAATCCTAAGTTTGTACCCAAAGTTCCGTATATATGGGCTTTTTATGATGATTCTGAAATTCTCCTTGACATAGGCTCTGTAACTATGTAAAAATACCCAGATACTTCAAAGAGAGAGTTCATTCTAGATGCTCATTCAACAAAATCCTACTAGATGATCTTGCGAAATGCAATATACGGAATTATAATTGCCAGAGGTATATATATTGCAACACTAGCAGGAATCTGGGTTTAAATAGCTAATATGATTTAATCACAACTGTTGGGGGAGGAAAAGACTGAAACCCAGTAATATGGTTGGGCTCAAAGGAAGAGCCCTCCTTACCCCCAAATCCCTTGAGCACTCAGATGCAGATGAACAGAGATTGCATTTGTTTGCTATTAGAACAACCTTGGACATGGGACAACTCTTTCAGAGCAGAGGAGAGTAAATACTGTGGTTCCAGTTGACAAGGACTGAGCTTGACAGGGTGTTTGAGCAGTTTGCTGAGTTGAGTAATTTTCTTTTAACCCTCTGTGACATTTTCATTTGGCCTTTGACTTCCTCAGGGGTACCAAATAATTTCTTCCCTTTTTATGCATGTAAGAAGACAAAATTCAAGGAAGGGAAAATCCCCAAGTATTCCAAATGTCATTGTCCTTCATTAACAGCTGAAATGTAATTAACATCTATTAGTAGTACAATTAAAAACTGCTTTTTTTTTTTTAATTTGTGGACATTCAGTTTACAGTGTCATGAGATCAGCTTAATTAAATACAAATGTTAAAAAGAAAGTAAAAATCTAATACTGCAAGTCCATTATTCTTATTCCTCAGAAGTAAAGATGAATAAAGGTGAAAATCTTTTTCTGCTTAGTATAAATCTCTTGGTTTCATGTCAACTTGTATTTTTGAAAAAAATAGTCTGCTATCAGGCAGTGATTTTACCAAGTAATGGCTGGCCAGCTTTCTTCACTAATGTTTTCTGGGGGACCTGCTACCTCCTGGTTCAATGAACTTCAAAAGTTAAATACAAAATGAATAGAATTATTTTGGCCTAAAATTTTATTGAAAGATAAACTTTTGTATGCTGTAATAGTTATGAGAATGTAAATACTGTATTTGAAAAAATTAGTGAAGAGGGGGTTAAACAAGCCGAGGTCTAGGTTGCTGCATACGAATATCTGGAAAAACATACTGAAAGGTTCACAGGAATTTTCTCTCTGAAGATCCATTTCAGTTTATTGTAAGGTAAATGTGTGCAAATCAAACTAACATTTTAAGTTTAGCTTCAGATCACCATATTTTGGGGATACCTTCATTTTTCAATACTGGTTAAGGACAATTCTGTCAGCATGAATGTATGCTTCCAAGTTTTATTCAAGGAGAAGTTGTCAGTTTTTAGTAGAGGTGACATTTATTAGATTATGTTCAGAGTAAAATCTTAAAACCCCAAGCTTGATGAACGCTCTTTTAGATGTTAATGTTTGTAAACAAATAATAATAATATTTCCGTATAGGTTCAATAATGCTACAAACAAACAGAATAGATGATTAGTACAACTTATAAAGAACTTTGGGGGGGAGGGGGTTGAAAAAAAATCAGAAAATACATACTTTACTTATTTTGTAGGAAGGAGAAAAGTATGTATTGAAGCTAGAGGTTATATGAGTGATCATATTCTGTAGAAAATCTGTTTTAAAAGACTGAAAATACGTATCTTTTTCATATTTGTTAATTGTTTGATATTGTACTTCCTAAAAACGGTATTGTTTTATCTTTTTTTGTTTATTTTGTTTTTGCTTTTATTTTTGTTCTTTTTTTTTTTTTTTTTTGCAGTAAATGAGGGAGGTATTAAACAAGCATCCAATTTGTGTCCAGATCCTGGAGAACCAGAAAATGGAAAACGGATAGGCTCAGATTTTAGGTAAAGTATAAAGCCTGCTATTGTATCATTTCTGTAATACTGAATTTGGAAAATGTGTATGTTTAAAATTTATTGCTGTTGTTGAGCTACTCTTTTAAAAGTGAATTTCTAAGGGAAAAGTGAAATAGAATTCTGTATAAAATTATATAGTGCAATATAGCCTGCAATTAGTAGACAAAGAAGATAAAACATCTACTTGAAAAGAGTATATATCTCTGATAAACAAGAAAAAATTGAATTGATGGTAAGTTAAAATAATTTTCTCATGTAAATGCTGTATTAGAATTACAAATATTGATCATGCATGGTACTGGAAGTGTTTTTGAATAATAAAGCAAAATGTAATGAAACACAAAAAGAACTATAAAACCTCACAGAAGAGGTTTCAGATATTATTATAGAAATATTCATTGGCATCTAATAGAGCACATTGGATTTCCTACAATATGTTTTTTCGGGAATACAGAAGTTTTCTGCATGCATGTTTATTTCCCTGGTAGAAGTCAGAGTGTTTCAGCAATTAATACAGACTGTTTCTTTTTATTGATTTTGATATACAACAGGTTGATAGTGTATAACATTACTGTATTAAAAAAAATAAATAAAATCAGAACTAAAAAGTTGAACTTTGTTTCTAACAAATTCTTACTTTTCATTCCTTGCTGGCTTTTTCCAATGTTTCTAGGAAGACTCCAAAGAATCAAATAATTTTACACTGCCAGTGATATATCCACCTTTTTTTTTTATTTAACCTAAACTCAGATTTTAGCCCAATGTCCTCCTTCATTCTCAACTATCTTTCAAGCACCTTATTTTGTAAAAAACGAAAGTTTGCAATACTCCGTGAACATGGATGACTCCTACTGTCAGTAACAGAAATGGTTGATGTATTGTATGAGTAGAGACACGTTTATAATAACTTCTTGAAAATGTTTTGAATTAGTTTGCTTCTCTTATCTATCTGTTTCTGAATTGTTTCCTTTTCAATTGTTGACCATTCATTTAATCACACACTAAAAATCATTAAGCATGCATATTAATACGTATTGGGTATATAGACAAATTTTGAACTGTTTTAAAAGAATAAATCCAAAGCTATATTCTTGCTTTACATCATATGCTATTTTCACTTCTTTACATCATATGCTATTTTCACTTTACCATCAATTTTACAAATCTCTTCAAAATACCTAACTGAGGAAAGAGAAAAGGAAGAAATAAGTAGGTGAGATAATTCTTAAATTAATTGGTTTATTATATTGTTTTGTTTAAGAGGTGTATTTTAAGTATCACACAGCACACTTCCCAAAATTTGAAAATTTGGAAATAAATGTTAAGGTAATCTGGGAGACAAACAAAGATTTTTAAAATAACTTTTTTAAAATAACTAAGATACTGAAAGTAAATTCTTACATTTAGTTTAAAAAAGTATAGTACTATGGAAAATATTTTCCAGGTTGTCTTATAACTGACAAAAAGAAAAGAACCACACTTTTCCTTTTCCCTTCTTGAACTCCCTTTCTCTATAATGTAGGAAATAACTTTACTTTGACCTTTTATTTTTTCCTGCCTCCTGATAAGGAAGTGAAAACCCCAATTACTATACCTTAATTTTAAAATATAGTATTCTGAAGAAGGGAGTAGATCTATCTTTATGAAGATCAATCAAAATCTAATTTTGGTACAATTTAATCTGATTTAGAGAAGGGCATGCTCTTGTCACTGCTCTTTAGGCTTCTTGAAACATGAAGATAGAGATTTGGAAATACTTTATTGCAGTTTCACTCTTGTTCTGATTGTAAATGTTACCTCCTCTCTCAGAAAATTGCTGTGCTCTTAGACAGACTTAGAAAATCAACAGTGCAAGCTCTAAGACAAGATGCAGCATTTCATGGCATTCTTTAGGACCTGATACTCCATATTCACCCTTTAAGATGCTTTTTTTCTAACGTTAAAAAAATAACCGTGACTATGTTTTCAAGTTTTAAAGGCATTGAATCTGAAGCTAGATGACTTTGTAGGTTGAAATAAAGTTAAGAAGGCTTACTAATAGCTACCAGATTTTCCTGTACTGAAAAACATGTTTTACTTCAGAAAGGAAACTTCCCTGCATTAGAAGTTTCTGAAAACTTTAGATGTACTGGTGTTTGTTCTGTTGGAATTTCCAATAGCTTGTTTCGCATTACCTGTCATACAGTAAAATACACATATGTTTTTGGGGAGTGTCCAATTTTAGAATCAATGCCACTATGGAAAATCTAAGAAATATATAATAGATGAAAAGAAAAAGTTTTCATGAGGTCTTGCTGCTTTATTTATTTGTTGGGGTTTGGAGGCTGTTTGTCTGTTTGTAGTGGTATAAACATTGTCAAGCTGAACTATATTCAGATTATTATTTTATTGTGAAGCAAACATATTCTTCCACTACCAACCCAAAATTCTGGTTTCATAAAATGAAGGAATAAGCCCATCTGTACCCCTTTACCTCTGTAGTGTTGTCCAACTAGGTATTTAAAGATGAGATTCAGATCAAACTTGGATCACAATAAAACATTGAATGCTGTTGGACAGACACAATGTGGCTAGTGTGGTCTTAATAAAGGAGGTTCTATTGAGAGAAGGATGCATATGAAGTTCTCATTAAAGATAATTTGTTATACCAGTACGGTGAGTTACAGTATACCAAATTATATATTTTTCTTTAATTCTTTATTATAAATTATTTATTTGGAAGAATGACTTGGATGTGTAACCACATTGACTGACTTGAAGTTTCACGGTTAATTTTCCTTAAACCTTCTCTGAATCACATACCCTTCTCTGCAGATGTGCAAGATGAATTTCTAGACTCTGAAACTTCAAGCCAAACATCCTGAAAACTGAAAAGCACTCAGCTCATTTGCACTGTGAGATTTGAGGCTAGTTTAAAAGGGAATAGAACATGTTCCATCTGTCAGAAGTGGTTCCTTTGTCAAGCAGAAGCCTCTGACAGTGCAAGCTTTGTGGGAAAAAATGATACCTTAAGAACTGTTTAAGCAGAACTGCCAATGATTTACACAGTGCTGGGAGATACTCTGCAACTGAAATTTATTTTCTCGGCACACGGAAAGGCTTTTCTTGACCAGATGTTTTGAAGATTTAGATATTCTAACATTATATCCTGGAATACTAACATCTTGCAAAAATATTTGCAAGTACTATATCAGTTGATCTACAGAAAAGTTCCTATGCATACTCTCCACTTGGGAAAGATACTGTGGCTTGGGTCTTCTTTCCTCCCGTGGCTCAAAAAGACTATAGAAAATTCTGTCTGTAGCTTGCACATAATACAATATACAAATAATCATGGATCAGTAGTGTGTAAAAAGTTGCTAGGTTAAGAAGATGTGTCTTACTTTGCATAGTCTTGGAAGCTTCCATATAGTCTTAACTTGTTTCACTGCAGTTAGGGAAAATAATACGTATTTTAATACTGATCATTTTTTTCCATTAACATTAAAATGTACCATACTATTAAAGTAATTATTTGGTAGGTACACACTTTAAGAACTGGTGTTTAGGTTTTCTGATTGGGGTGGGAGTTTTCTGTTTGTTTGTTGGTTTTTTTTTGGTTTGATTTTGTGGGTTTTTTGTCTGGTTTTGTGGTTTCTTTGTTTTTCTACGGCAAAAAAAAATATGTATCCTCAGCCTTGTTCAGTTTCAGGTGTGGACAGAATAGGTTAATAAGTTAGTATGGCTGAAAGATGCATATATATTTACTATACTTTAATGTTTATATGAATTTTCAGTTGATTCTGCAGAAACAGAGTAGTACTGCAATGTATTAATTCAGATGTATTCCTTGCACATCAGTGAAAAAATCCAAACTGTATAACCTCCTCCATCTTATATTCTTTCCCACCTATCAATCACAAAACATATAAGAGAAATATAAGTTCAAAATGTAGAATAATATAATTTTTGTTACAGCTGAGATTGAGATTTTGATTCTTTGCATAACTGATTCTTCTTCAGAAATCCTTTAAAGAATATAACAAATAATGGAAGCAAAGAATCTAAAATGAGTACGTGTGCCAGCTATTAAAATAATACTATTCAATATAAACTTAAACTTCAATACCAATCACATGAAGTTTAAGAAGGGCGAGTGTTGTGTTTTACAGCTGGGACATGGTACAGACGGGGGAGCAAGATGTGAGAGAGCGGAAAGAGATCTGGGAGTTCTGGTCCACAGCAAGTTTAAAATGAGCCAGCAGGGTGCTCTGACAGCCAAGAGGACCAACGCTGTCCTGGGGTGCATCAATCACAGCTTTGCTAGCAGTTCAAGGGAGGTGATTGTCCTGTTCTACTTTGCACTGGTGCAGCCCCACCTTGGGTGCTGTGTGCAGTTTGGGGCACCATAGTAAAAAAGATTATCAAGCTGATGGAGAGTGTCCAGAGGAGGGCCACAAAGTTGATGGAGGGTTTAGAGGTGAAGCCATCTGAAGAGTGGCTGAAGTCACTTGGTCTCTTTAACCTGAAGAAGAGGAGACTGAAGGGAGAGTGCATCACAGTTTACTGCTTTCTCACAAGGGAAAAGGGAGGAGCAGACAATGATCTCTTCTCTCTTGAGACCAATGATAGTACCTGAGGGAACGGCAGGAAGATGTGCTGGGGTTGGGGGAGTGGTTATGTTGGATATTAGGAAAAGGTTTGTCACCCGGAGGATGGTGGAGCACTGGAACAGCTTCCCAGGGAAGCAGTAATGGCATGAAGCCTGATACTATTCAAGAAGCATTTGGACAATGCCCTCAGACACACGAGGTGAATGTTGGATTGTCCTGTGCAGAGAGAGGAGTTAAACTCTATAATCCTTGCAGGGCCCTTCCAACTCAGGGCATCCTATGATTCTATAAAATGCACATTTCCAACATTCTGGGTATGCTGTTCCAGCTCTGTCCTGTTAAATGATCCTTTGGTTCTACGGTAAAAAGTACCTGACTTCCTCAAGAAGAATCAGGGGTGAGGGATATTTATAGAAAGTATTATGTATCCTGAGGTCTTCACTGGGAGGAATAAAAAGTTTTCAGTGGGGATTGCTTCCTCAGCCTCGTGGTTGACTCTTTTGCTCTTCTTCTAAGTGATTTCCTTATATCTGTTGCTCATTGTTTTCTGGCTTCAATTAACATAAATAGTAACCATTTATTATATAGTGCTCAGGTTTGTCAAACCTTTACTATAAGGAAGTAAAAATTTAGGTCAGAAAAGAGTCACTTGACCTCCAGAGAGCTTTTAAACCAACTCTGGCCCAAGCAAGCCCATGGAGGGAGTTCTAGTTGACAACTGGCTGAACACGAGCCAGTAGTGTGCCCAGGAGGCGAAGAAAGCCAATGACATCTTGGGCTGTATCCAAAACAACGTGGTCAGCAGGACCACGGAGGTGATTGTGCCCCTGCACTCAGCACTGGTGAGGCCACGTCTCGAATACTGTGTTAAGTTTTGGGCCACTCAGTACAAGAAGAACATTGAGGTGCTGGAGTGCATCCAGAGAAGGGCGACAAGGCTGGTGAAGGGGCTGGAGAACAAGTCCTATGAGGAATGGCTGAGGGAACTGGGGTTGTTTAGCCTAGGCAAGAGGAGGCTGAGGGGAGGCCTCATCACTGTCTACAGCTACCTGAAAGGAGGTTGTACTGTGGTGTGTGCTGTCTCTTCTCACAAGTATCAGGTGATAGGACGAGAGGAATTGGCCATAAATTGTGCTGTAAATTGTAGAGGAGGTTCAGAGTAGACATCAGGAAAAATTTCTTCACTGAAAGTGTAGAAAGGCATTGGAACAGCTGCCCAGGGAGGTGGTTGAGTCCCCATCCGTGAAGGTGTTTAAAAGGCCGTACATGAGTTTCTTAGGGACGTGGTTTAGTAAGGGGACAGGTACATTTGGATTGATGATCTGTGCTGGTTTGAGCTAGCTTTCCCAAGTTCTCAAACCACTCAGTCTGCCTCTCTCCCAAACCTTACCCCCTTTCAAAGGAAAAAAAATATGGAAGAAACCGTAATCACACTAAATATATATATTTCTACATTTTTCTAAATACAAAGAACTACACCACAACGATATGCAAAGAAGCAAGGGAAGAGGGGAAGGGAAATTGGAAAAAAATGACAAAAAAGATCTATATAACACCCGGCATAGAACTATAACACCCAGCAACTAACAAAGTAAGGAATTAATGAACTCTTACCACGCCACCTGCCCCGTGGAGAGCCAGACGGCCAAATCCGTCCCGTTAAAAAATTTTCCACAGGCTCACAGCAAACAGGACCAATGCAGGGACCTTCTGCTCCTCCGCCTTGCCGTAAGAAGAAGAGAGTGTACTCTCTTATCTACACCCTATTTATATGTCGGGTTACGTTAAAGGTAGATATGGAATACTTCTGTGGATCAAAAGTTAATCCATTACATGATCTCTGAGGTCTTTTCCAACCACATGATTCTACGATTCTATGAGGGCTGAGTGCTCTGCATTGTCAGGCCAATACATAGTCTGCAACCTTTTACTACTAAGAGCAAAAAATCATATTTACTGGATTACATGTTTGTATTGATTTTCAAGGCCATTTTACCTAAAAGAATGGAAAAATTTACTGTTATCTTTTTGTAAAAATATGCTTCTTCTTTTTTATGTTATTGTTTGATTTTAGCTTGGGAGCAACAGTACAGTTCTCCTGCGATGAAGATTATGTGCTACAAGGTTCAAAAAGTATTACCTGTCAGAGGATAGCTGAAGTTTTTGCCGCATGGAGTGATCATAGGCCTGTGTGTAAAGGTAAAGAGGAATTCTTACCCTTATGAGGATTTGTTCATTTCACATGTATCTGTTGTTTTATAGACAATCCTGTTAAATTAGTATTTTATAAGTACTTCAGATTTAAATTGTACTGTCTCAACTTTCTTAAGAAAAAAGGTCCCACATATACTGTTTTTTTTATATGAACTTTGTATTTCAATATGCTTTAGTTTACTTGGAAACTTACATTGAATTTCATAATGAGGTGATGAAAATCTATCACACCCTATGTATTAATACTCACCAAGATGGATTTCAAAATGACAGTGATTCAATATAAAATCAGTAGATCATGAAACATCTCCATTAAATATTTGCTAAGTAGATAAGAATGACTTGAATTTAGAATTGATAAGGACTAGAAAAGGAAGTATATATCTGGTTTCCATCCTGACCTAATGGATAAGAGGCAAAAAATAAAGAAAAATGTTAAAGAAAAGCACAAAGTCATTTTGCTGAATATATCTGATGTCCAAATACTATGGAAAGATGTATGATGAATACCTGAATAAAGTATTAAAGTATTAGTGTATGCAAGTATTATATATATTAGCATATATGATGAAAATATTAGTGTGTATGTATACATGTATTAATAAATTGGTATAACAGTAAATTCTAGTTTGTTCACAAGGAACAGTTGTGTATGAGAAACAGAGGGATATTTATCCTGTAGTTGATGGCTATGGACATTTATACTAATGTCGAGAGAGAACTGTGAGATGTTTCTGAACAGTGAAGGAGGGCAAAAAATATCTGAAGGTGGTGTCCAGAAGGCAGACAGTAGAAATCCACAAAAGCTGGGAAATTAAGAGTGATTTTTTTTCCAGCTAATTAAATATAAGAACATATTCTGTCCTACTACTGTATACTATATGTATGTATAATTACTAGAAATTGCTAAAGAGATACACATATGGATGCACAGCAGAATTAATCATATAATGCACATAAATAAAACCTTTATATATAATAAAACTAGTAAGGCTTTATCTACTAGAGCTTTCCAACATATTCACATATACTGAATTAGATACCTCTCTTAGGATGGTGCCTCCTAATCTTCTAATTTAATGAACTGGGGGGTGTATACTTATATAAGGGCATTCACATTCACTGTTAAACAGTGTGACAACATCTGTTAGTCTTGTCTGTAGATCACTTGCTGGAGGAGTTTGTCAGACACAGTTGATAAAATACACCTTTTGTAAATCTTCTGTTTCAAACACCCAGGTTTCAATACTGATTCATGAAAAGAAAAACAAAAACTTTATCACATGTAAGTGTGGCTGCATGGCAGGATTATTTATTTCCTGTTTGATAACCCTGGTAAAATTACATTCTAAATATTCTAAAGATTTTTGGCTTTTGTATCTCACACAAAAGCAACATAAATGGTAACTCTACTACAAATATTTCTGTCCTTGTGTATTATGTATTTGATAATACAATTTAGTAATCTGTCATTGAAAAGTCACTTTAAAAGGAAAACATACTGCAATTAGCATTTCATTTATTGATACCAAAATACAGTTGCACACTGACTTTTTTTTTTTACAAAAGTATCTTTCCTAACAGACAATAAAATGTTATCATCAGCATTATTGTGATACGACTGAGTTGTATGCATAACTACTTGTAAGTTTAGAAAGGCAGCTCAGTAGTTTTTTGAGGACTAAGTCCTTCAAGCATAAATGTTTGTTAAATATGCTGCTTTTCACTTTTCTATAGGTTTTGAATTATTCGTAGTAGTAGATATCAAAGTATTTAAGTATAAACTACTATTTCTGTAGTCCATTTTCAATTTTTTTGCTGGGGTAACTATATTTATCACTAACATTTTATAATGATTTACAAATCGCATTTTTAAATATGTCTAATGATAAAATAAGCATTAATATTGAACTAGAAAGAAAAAGAAATCAATAAATCTGTTGGAAACTAACAGTTCTGACAAAATTCTGTCTAAATGTGAAACTGCAGAATGCGAATTAACTAAATATCCAAACCCACCATTTTCCATAGGTAGAACAAGCAATTCACAACCAAAATGACAGTGTTTCACTTTACATTCAGCAATTTCATAGAACTAGCTAATTCTATCTTACAAAAGTGGAAGACCAATATTAAGAAAGTTTTCGGAATTGATACAATTCCATATGGAAAAAAAACAACAAATGGTATAGATATTATAGTTTGTCAGATATGAAATGCTTTAGAGCGTCATTATTTGTATTAAAATTACTGTCTCTAGTACCTTTGATGTGCTATAATTTTAGTTCTTTTGATTAACAAGATGTTTCAATTAGACTCTTAGGTATACTAAAGCCAGAATATAAACATTTCTTCTAGACTAGTAATTTTGTCTTCTCTACATTTCATACCCAGAACATACAATAAAAATTTTGAAATAATTTTGCATAAATATCATGTAGAAACATGAAGAAAGTGCCTACAAAAATATGTATGCATCTGCTTGTTGAACTTACATGTTTGTGTACAAATTTGGGCAAACAAATCAGGGTATCATGCATAAATGTTATTTTTTTCAAGAAATTAATATTATCTTGCGAACTGATGTAGCTTTGCAGATAAAGAGGGCAGAGGTGGTAAATTAGATACTTCACCTGTTATTCTTTAAAATGTCACTTAATGTGTTGCTTTTTAGTTATGTATAGTTTGCTATTTGAACAATTGCTTTCATCCACTTATGTAAATTATATTGTGTACACACCATAGTAAAAATAGAAGTTGCTCAGGTAGATAGGCCTGGTGAAGAAATATGGGAGAAAATTAAGGCATTTGCCCCACTGAGATTTATGAACAAGATACACTGAAAAGAATGTGGACCTATGAGAAAAGTATGGGTTTATCTGTTGCAGACAAGCAGATAAATTAACATACGCAACAGAAAATTAACAGGTCACTTCCTGCATTTTATTTGAATTTTAAAGTCGATTCTTCCTCTCAGACACTTGGGGTTTTTTTAGCTGGACTTTTTCAAGATCAATGCATCATGCAAACCTAGAATTATGCTGAGAATTTTTAAATTTGTTCCAAAACTTGCAGCTTATCATTGTGACAGGACAGCAAAACAATGCCTTCCTATCCTTCCTGAGAAAGAAAAAATATTTCAAAAGATGACATGAGCAGCTTTGACCAGGCATTTACTTCATGTAGAGCTATAGCTGAAGTCCGTTATTTAAAAGATCAAAATTCCTGCAGTTGTTAGGTTTTATTTAGTATCTCAAGAAATGCTTTAATACACGTGACTCTAATAATATGACTGATTACATCAAGTTCTCAGTGACTTCATTCAAGAGAGAAAGACTAAACACTTCAGAATTGAGACCCTACTTATTTATCTGCCATGAGATTCAGTATTGCCCTGCAGGGTAATGCCATTATTACAAAGCAAACTTGCTTAAACAGAGACAATTATCTACTTTCTGAGACTATTTGACAGTTGATAAATCTTTTCCTCTCATTTATGTTTTAGGAAATGAAACAGATCTATTCACAGTTGGTCGATTAGACTTTTTATTTTCATGCCAGCTACTCCTGTTCTGCTTGCTTATTTCTCAGACTCTGTGAATTCTAAGTCTGCTGACAATTCAGCAACAAGTTCTGCAACAAGTATGGTATTTTCAAAAAACTCATCGAATCTGTAGAAAGAAAAAGTGGTTTTGAAATAATTCTTCTTATCTGAGAAAACCAAAGAAGAGATGGGATTTATGGTGTGAATCATGATCATCCAATTACCAGGCAGACTAAAAAGTAATTTGGATTATGAGAAGGAAAAGAAACAACAGTGTTACATATTTTAATTGGATTATGATAAATATAAGAACACAGTTTTCTGCTTTGTATTGCTATTTTGGTCAGTTCTTTTCAGTGACTGAAGCGATTTTTAAAATAGTCCATGGAATTTATGGACTCCATATCTTACATTTGATAGACTGTAAAGATCGATCTGATTAATATGGACATGCAAGCATAATGTACATTATTAATTTTAGATCTTGCCTTTATAGTTATCTTTACTTACCTGTAATACATTTTTGAAAAATATTCCTTTTTGTCAGTTCTCTCTGAAATGCAGAAATGTATCTGGACCTCTTAAATATATTGCTATATACACACATCCATATATTCAGGTAATACATCATAGATAAATGGGTCTGAAAGTGGTCATAACTGTCAGCATCACTTCCTTACTTCAGCTGCATTTATTCCCAGAAGATCTTTGTCTAACGTTCTTTATTTCCAAGGAAAATTCTCCTAGATCCTACTCAAGCACTTCAATCCTTCAGTAGCCTTGCAAGTAGAATTTTTCTAATTCAATTGTGAACTCTCTTGTTGTGCTTAAACAATGTATTTCAATAGGGGCTTCTATATAAAGAGCAGTTTATTTAATTTGTCTCTTCAACAGCTTATTGTATGTTTCAAAAATACCTACTCTTCTTTCAATTAACCGACAACAACTGAGTCAGTCCGTCCTCACGGGTCATATTTATAGACCTCCAGGCTTCTTCATCATTTTCCCAACAGGTACATGTCTTTCTTAAAATACAATTTCTAAAAATGGGCTTAGTCCTTTAGAAGGGGCTTTCCCAGTGCTCAGTGGAGAGGTGGAATTACTTCCTGCATTTTCATACATTTTTCTACCTATAACTATTTTCATATCTTCCATTTCGACTGTCTTTTAATAACTTTAGTCTACTTTTTACTCAGGTTATGTTTCCGAGCTACTGTAGCCTCTGAAGGCTTGCTTTTGAATAACTTGCTGCTTATACTGTGTTTGTGATTTGATTATCCTGCTTTTGTGCTTTGTCCTATACTTATCTCTATTGGACTGCATGCTATTTTGATGTAATTTCTTCAATTTCTCATTTTTAATTCTAGTTATGTTTGCTAATATAGTCACAGTCCTTCCCAGCTCTTTATTAAGTGCACATTTAATGCACATTCTGCTGTCCAAAGTACTTATGAAAATTCTGAATAAACCAGGACAAACCTCTGTGAAATCCCATTCAGTTATTCTTTCCTTTTGACACTAAAACACTGATCAAGAATTACAAAACTTTAGGCTTGAAATAACATCAGGAAATTGTCTTATCTCCTGCTGTAACCACGGCCTTAGAGTAGGTAATCCATAGCTGTCTCAAGCCAAGTCTTTACTGCTTGCAGTTAGGGAGATTCTACCACTTCTCTCACCAACCTATTCTAATATTCTAATTAGACTTGATGTTAGGAAAAAGTTCTTCACTGAAAGGGTTATTGGCCATTGGAATGTGCTGCCCAGGGAGATTGAAGGAGTCGTAGACCCTGGAGGTGTTTAAGGGGAGACTGGATGAGGCACTGAGTGCCATGGTTTAGATGATGGGTTGGTGTTAGTGTTGGGTTATATGTTGGACTTGATGATCTCAGAGGTCCTTTCCAACCTTGTGATACTGTGAAACTGTGAAACTGTAATAGTTCTTATGAGGGAGATTTTTTTTCTTATATCCAGATGTAATTTCTCCTGAAGAAACTTGTACCTGTTGCCTTTTATTCTGTTCCTGTGGATCTCTGTGAAGAGTATCTTTATGTTTTCTATAACTACCTTTTCAATAGCAAAGGACTGGGGTTAGATTCCACCTTGACGGTTCTGATCTCTAGGTTGAACAAAACTAGTTCCTTCAATTATTCTTCATCTGTCAAGTTCTTCAGTCTTGATGGTCCACTCGACCTTTTCCAATTTCTCAATGTGTCTATCAATCTGGAGGAACTATGAATGGACAGTAGTCCATTTATAGCCTAACAGATACCTAGTAGGGCTGAATAATCCCACCCTGTCATCTGCTGGTTCTGTTCTTACGGTTACAGCCCAGGTCAGTTTGTCTGCATTTCTACCAAGGCACATTTCTCGGTTTTGTTCATCTTGCTGTCTACCAAGGCCCCTAGGGACTTTCAGCAGAACTGCTCCCCAGACAGTCAACATCATATGCACTGCCTCTGGGGCTTATTTTATCCCATGTGTAGGACTTCATATTTATCCTTGCTAAAACTCATGTAATTCTTGTTGGCACAGTCTTCCAGCTCACTGAGGTCTCTGCAGTAGCTCTTTCTCCTGGTGCAACTCCCTCTCCTCCCTCTGCTAACTTGGTGAGTGTGTGTTCAATTCCATCATTCAAATCAATTTTGAAGATATTGAATAATATCAGATCCATTACTGACCCATGAGGAACTTCACTCATAACTGTCTGTCACTTCAACTTTGAATTTTTAACCACCATCCCTTGAACACTGAAGTACAGCTAGGTTTCAAAAAATCTGGTGATCTGTCTGTCCCAAACATGCTTTATGAGTTTGTAAAGGAGATGCTGAAGGACACTGTCAAACATCTTCCTAAATTCAAGGTAGATTATACCTATAGCTTTCTTCTCATCCACTGGGCATGCTTTTTCATTATAAGAGGCAACCAGGCTGGTACAGTTGGACTAGACCTCTGAGGTCCAGTCTATTCTGCTATTTGTCTTGTGATCTTTAGGTGATGCTATGGTCATTGCAGCAAAGGCCAACATTGAAGGACATGACTGCAAACAATCTTTCTTATTTTTGAACAGAAGGTCTAAAAAGGCAGAACTCCTCTTTGGAAGATTCTGCAGTTCTGTTAGGAAGTTGTCCAGAGTTCACTATAGAAATCTCCCAAACTGCTTTTTCTCCACGGTGTTGCTTTTCTATCAAATATCTGGGTAGTTGAAGGCCTCTAGGAAAGCTAGGGCCTGCAGACCCAAAGCTTCTGCGAGGTATTTGGGGAAGGATTGGTCCTGATCAAGTGCTCTGTAGCAGACACTTACCGTGAGGTGTCCTCTGTTGATGATCTTGTGGCTTTTGAAACAAAGGCTTTCTAGAAAACTGTCCTTTTGTTGTTGAAAAACAAGATGTTTAAGGACATTCCTCTGAAAAAAGAATTATAGCATAAAATTTTTTGCATATCAAGTTATTTGTGAAGAAATCTTTTCCTACATATTTGAAATTTGACATGCACTGGAAGAAGAAATATATCTTCAAACTAGCAAAGACTCATTAGATTTAGTGATGTATTGCCATATACTCTAGAAGCAGTGACAGACACTTGACTTCTCAGGCACTCCATCTAATCCCTTCACCTCATGAATTAGTTGCCAGTTCAATTGCACAGGTTACTGGCATTTTTATTTTACCCTGCTCATTTACTTTTATTAGTTCTCCAAAATAATGTGAGAAAAAGTTATGACAAAGGACGAAGAGAGGCTCAAAGACAACATTTTGCCATATGCTACAGGGGAGAAAAAACAGTATGAGCCTATATATTTTTTGTATTACAGTGCTGGGAGACGGGTTATCTGGCAGAAGACTTATAAAGGAACTAAAAGACTAATAAATTCTCTGATTGACTGATTCTTTCACCATTCTGAAAAGGTGATTAACATAGGAAAAATTCTGCTGTCATGTCTTCTGTCCTCAGTAAAAGTCCAAAGAAAAATTAAGAGAGAGGATGTTTTTTTCCCCCAATCAAAATACCAAAGCTTTCCAATTTCCCTCCAAACCTGATCAAGTGGCAAGACAATATTGATTGTACTTGTTATTCACTCTCTGTTGGCAACGGCTACATATTAAATAATCCTATACTAAGTTTGCAACTTAATTGATTTTCATATTATTGGTCATGACAATTTGCTTAGATAATTTTGGCCTCTTCAAGAGTAAAATATTGTCCTGCTCTAATTTTTTTTTCTTTATCATTTCTTCTGCTCACACATGGAAGTCATAGGAACAGTTCACATGAAATAAACTTCAGTACATGCTGGTTTACATTATTTTTGAGAAACAAAACCAAAATTAAATAAGCTGTACTATAGTACAGAAGTACAGAAGGGTTGTACTTTTCCTAAACAAACAATGAAGAATAAGGAGTGTGCTCAAATTTTAAATGATAAGAGCCTGTATTTCCTAATTATTTATGATTTTAATTTTTTTTTAGTCACGTAGATAATTGAAACTGCAGCGCATACTATGCTGTGAAAGTCTTATTAATGTAAAACTAACACAACTGAAACACTATTAGCAAGCTAAACATCCTATTGTTTATATTGGCAGAGAAATTGAACTCTTCTAACAAATGAAAATAGTTTTATTTAGAATTAATTAACCAAAATTGTTATCTTCAAGTTTTAAAACATGGATGTGACGGTTGTCCTCAAATATTCCTGCTGGTATGCAACGCAGATATCTGAAGTTAAAGAAATCCACTATGTTATACTGCAAAAGGGTTTTGAAGAAGGGCTTACATACAAGTACCTTAAACATCATCCAGTATCTTAATTAATAAGATAATTAATTAATAATCCTTTTTTCAACTGAAGCAATAAGTAGTTGTGAATAGATGTAATGGCTACTTATGGGGAAATTTTGGGAAGACTACTCAAAGGTTCCATATTTTGAATTTACTTTAAAATAATAGTCACTAAAAGCATTAATGTTGGTTTATGGTTTTTACATTGTGAGAGACTAACTTAAACAAGATTGGAGAAAACTGAAAAAAAATCTCTATTTGTTGATTCTTGCATATTGACATAAATGTCATATCTCAGTGTAAATATAGATATAAGTAACACCTTATAGGTGTTCATTTGTAGGTGAAACATAAATTACGTGCTAAATTCAAAGACTGAATCATTCTGGTATTGTAACATCATCTGAAGACTATATTCTAAATGGGAACATAAACAGTTTTGTCTGTAAGACAGATGTCAGAGTAAAACCCCATAAGTCAGTGAGGATATATCTTCTGTACATATGTGGTTGTAAAACTTTAAAAATATGCCCAATTAAGTTTAATGACTTCTGCAGCCAGACTGGAACAAGGATTTTACTAAGCACTGTTCCAGTACTTTTTATCTAGAAGGCCTGATTTATATGCCCAACTCATCTTTACATAGCTGGGCAATGAGAGAAATGAGAATTGAGTTGTTAAAATTCTTTACAAATGCCCACAAGATCTGAAAAATGCCATGCATGAACTAGATATTAACACAGAACTAGATAGTTAAGGTTATCCCATTAAAGAAAATCTCAAAATATCATTATGAATCATAGGCTATGGCTGTATGTTGTGTCATTATATGACATCCAGATAAATCCTTTTGTATTCATTAGTCACTACTGAGTGGAAAAATTATCCAAACGTAGTCTATTATTTGAATTGCCCCTTTTTTTAATTTTAATTTGAGAGAGGGTAATGGTGCATCTTAAGACTCAAACATAACTAACAAAATCAATAACTTTTTATATTATTATCAAGAAACAAGGAATTATTGCCATTACCATTTTTGGTACAAGTAACTGTGGCAGAGAGAGATCACACTTGCACAGTGTTGAATAAATTCTACCACATAAATGCCAGAGTAATAGTAAATCCCTTTTCAGATTGGTAGAGCTTTACATGTTGTATGGAGGGCACACTGCAGGAAGAGTTACAGTTTGGAGGCACGAAATGAACAGATTTTACAGTAGTGTTCTTGCGTGACATGTAGTCATGTACTAAAACAAATTACCAGAAATCTCAAGAGAAATATGGAAATCAATGATGGAATCAATTCATATTAGCTCTGAATTGAAAAAAAGCTACTCTAGAAAAATAATCTTCCGCCAAAATAATCTTCCTTTTCTATTATATTCTATTAGTACAAATGATATTTTTCAGCATTCTTTTTCTATTAAGCGCTACCGAACACCAGATTTTGGGGGGTAAAATACTTGTAATATTTTTCTTAGATTATAAACTTTTAAGATAGGGTAAAAAGAAAAATCAGCTTTTTCTTTTCCGAGCCTTTAAATGAAAGTGGCTTTAGCGTATTAATTGTGCTTTGAACCCAACTGAAGCACCTAAAAATAATTGACTGCAAAACGAAGGCTGTCTTTCATATTTTCTCTCTGTTAACTTTTATAGGTGATTATAGTTGATTGTTTTCACTATTTTTTTTTCTCCTTTAGAGGTTACATGATGTATTTCCATATGCATAATTGTTATTCATGAATTCTCAAAATAGGCTTGCTTTAACTTAGTGGGTTTCATTTTTTCTCTAGCAGCTAAAAAGCACACTCACAAGTTGGTAGACTAATTTTCTGTCTTTCAGAAAATCTTTTGTAGTTACAAGGGAAATAGACAAATACACACCTCAGGAAGTCAGACATTTTAAGTGTGTGAGGCAAGGATGCATATTTCAAAAAGGAAAAAACTTTACTGACATCAGAGACTTTTTAATTTAGAAAATTATACTTGTTTGTTATATTAGATTTTCATCTCCTGTGGTTGTATAAATCTCCATTAACGACCATGATTTTCTCTTTATTTTAAAAAGAGACTGAGAGATAAAATTTCAACCATTAAAAACATATTATGCAGGTCAGAAAAGAAATCATACGCCATAAAGAATATTCCTCCCTTCCCATCTTTGATTATATTATTTTTCCAATACCAGTTATGACTACAGTTACTATCCTATCCTTTGTGCAACTTCATAATTGCATCTCTATACATATTATCTTTGCTTAGCTAAATGATTTGCCATAGTGATCATGATTTTTTCTTTCTTTGTACTATTCCCAAATGTAAAAATCTTGTGTAACTCTAGAGTTAGTAGGAAAACTCATAATAATTTCTGAAGAGCAGATTGGAGTATTGGAATGATAAAAAATTTCTACCAGTTTAGTGATTTCTATCTCCCACCAAAGCTGCTCTGTGCTTAGAGAACAGTGAAGTCTTATGATTTTTTTTCCATCGTCTGTTACATGTAAAATGAATTAATGATATTTTTTCTTTGTTTACAGTGTGTCTGAAATGAGATCTGGTACTGAAAATTTAAATTTTCTCTTCAAGTGAACATAGTAACCTAGAAATATAAAAACCTTATTAACGTTAAGGGGTAGACCATATATATTGATGTGATGTAGTTTGCTTCTAGAGAGATGTAGTAAAATACCTATTTTAAGAAAGATATGAAGAGTCAAATTTTGTCAGACTTATGTTTGTATTTTACTGAACTTTTACTAATGTCGTTGAGTAGGTAATTAAGTGGGTTAAATATGCATCTGTGACCATAACTTGTTAGTATAAATTTAATGTTTGTTTTTTAACTTATTAGACATCTGAATTTCTATTCTTATGCACTTCTAAATACTGTATAAAATATTCAGAAGCACAATCAGAACTAATCTTCAAATATGTGAATTATCTGCATGGGAATATCAATCTAATTCATGCCTTTTGAACAGTTCTAAAAAAGAAAGCAAATTCTTGCTGAATAATAATGAATCAAAGCCAGAACAGAAACCACCAAAGACACACGAGTAAGCTGGAAAGGAACGGATCTATCTCTTAATGGTAATAGTTAGTAATTTCCTAATACAGTTTTAACATTTCAATTTCTTCAAAACAGAGCAGCTCAGATTTCAATGAATGATTTGAATCCTGCCTTGAAGTAATAAACAATGAATTTTGACAGACTAAGGCAGGGGTGTCAAATTCATGGCTCCTGCTTTTCTCCTGCTTCTGCAGCGTAACACATATCACACGCTGCACACGTGACCAACGCTGGCAGAAGCTCATGAGCTGGGAGCTAGGTGCTGCCACCGGGTAGAAACAAGGTGCTGGGCTGGATAAAACAAGGTTGGATTCGGCCTGCGGGCCTGAGTTTGACACCCCCGGACTAAGGCATCAAGTATGCCTATATTCGAAGAGGCTTCTTATGTCAAAAAATTTGTTCATTGTTAATGAATCTGAAAGATCTGAATGCCTGTGGGACCTCTGTTCTTCATTGTATTTTCCAAACAAGTACCCAGTCACTCATGCAAATGACAACTAATCAGTATCAAGACTATGTGGCAGGGTTATAAAATCCCTAAAATAAGATTCAAGAAGTCCAGGAAAAAGTGTTATGTGATATTAAATTATGGGTTTGTTTTTTTCTTTTCTTTTACAAGTTTACAACTTTCAGCTGATCTGTGAGCTCTTCTCATTTTAAATACACTGACTCATGGGAAGAGCTGTGTAATCAATTGTCTGAAGCAGTACTACCAAAATCCAATGGAAACGGTTTATTTTTTTCATATACTTACTCTTTGCGGTGTTGTGAGAATCAGCTCACAGCCATGAGAGTCAGTGCATACTTAGATTAACTGTCTTGTTAGCAACTACTTGAATTCAAAAAGCATTAAAACAAAAGATACAGGAATTGTTTATTATTTTCAAGAAGTAAAACAAAAAGATTATGTAAACCACTTTTGAAAGTTCTGGGATATTTTTTTTCTAATAATCAATAAAAGCTAAACAAATATTCACCTTAGTTTTACAAGAGTATACTACATTGTTTCTACTCTCCAGCGCTTTAAAGGTTGTAGCGATTGAGAACAAATCTTCATGTGTTTCACACAAAATCTGAGAGACAGGAGTCTTGTGGTACTTACTGATATAAAGACAGCTAATGGGATAAAAGCAAAAATGGAGATATTAAGGAGAAAATACAGTATTGAGGTTCAGAAGCTAATATAAATTATGGGTAAAAAATATACATTTTTTATGGTGTTTTATTGGCGAACTGTGTATTATAGATTGAACATAAAATATTAGTATATAGAATGTTGTGTTGTCATATTATAGTAGAATATTGCTTTCTTATAGTTGTTGCTGAACAGGAAGTACTCTGATACTCGACAACAACAAAAAAATTGTTTTCTTAATCAGTCACTTGACAAACGTGAAATCAATCATATATAGCCATTAAAATCCTAAAGGTGTACATTTTTCTCCCTGTAACGCCATAGAAATTCAATATTAGCCCATAACATTTCACTATTTTTTGTTACTGTATTAGACTTCCTAAACTGTAAATAAATTTAGCTAATAACTTCATCTTTGCAGCTTCTTGTATTTGTATTTTCAAAAGAATGAAGATTCGTATTGTAATCCCTCTTCTTTTCCTCCTTAATCAAACTTTACAAACCAAAGTGATTAGTTTAATTTGTGATTATTTTTTTTTCCTCTGTATTTCAGACTATGATACTGAAAGCAAATATCTGTTAGGAGTATTTCAAATGAGTACTAATAACAGAAGTTAGGAGTCAAAGACTTACCTTTCATCAAGACCATTCCATTATAGAATGAGATGGCTTTCTTTTAGGACTTCCTCTATGCGGCTACACTGAGAAAAGACAGCAAACATAACTCACAACTTTACCACAGCATACACGCATAGGAGATGTGCTTTATGTACTAAACCTGCCCTAAGGATGGACTCATGTTCAGATGGAGCAACAGATTGCGTCTAGAACATTCACTGTTTTCTCCCTCCTGATTTTCCAACACACAGATATGAGCTGCAGAAGTTATACAGTTTCTTATTAAAAACATAGATGAAATGCTGAGCTCAACATTAGCCTCACTGATAACCTCAATGGCTTCAGCTACTGATCATAAGTGAGGAGCCACTTTCACATCTCACTCCTCTCTCCTTGTTTCCAATCGTCTGGTGTGGCTTTGAACAGACTCTTCACTGCAGTATGCTTCCCTGAGGGGTAAAAGTGGTGCAAATGGGGAGGAAATTTTGACATTCTTTCCAAGAGGCTAACAGAAAGGAGCAAGTCTTCATCCAGCAGCAACTGAACCTTCCAGTGTTCATTGTTGGTCAAATAGATACACTTTGTGAAAGTGCAATACGACTGTATGTTAATTTCTCCTATCTTAGTGTGAATGTTTTTATTTAATTAAGCAAGATGATCTGTCAGAATACAGAGGAAGTAACAATTCTTTAGCTTATGCTGTCAATTTGTGGTGTCATAATCATCACTGGAGAGACAGGATACGCTCATATTTAGCTGAAGTTGTTTGTCAGTTTTACAGTTTCATACAGGAAAAGTTAACCAATATTACATTCAGCAAAGATCTGAATATTGAGGAACCAAAAATAAAACTTTCCATGACTTCAGCAGACTATGAATTTAGTGATCTTTCACAAGCAGAATAGACAGTGTATGTTCTTTGTGTCACGTGTGATGTGAAATGCAACCTACAGTAAATAAGGATATCAGTTTGTTTTTATATAAGATATGTTACTGTAAATAACCATACAGACTTGAGTTGTAAATAAATGGCCTTTGTAATCCTTGATAATGGATAATACTATTTTGTGTAAGTATAACTTTTACAAGTTTCCTTTAATGTTTCCAGTGCTTCAGTTGTTGGTTTAATGGGTTGGACAGTGGTTATAGGAGAAAAAATGCTGACACGCATCACTACATATGCACAGTGATAAAAGTGATCTTTGTGTTCTGCTATATAAAATGTCTTTCAAGACGTTAGTGAGGGTAATGACATAAGGTACTTCTTGAAGTATTTTTTCAGAAGTAAACAAGATATTTTCACTTACTGTGTTTGCTCTTTTTACTTCAAATGCATTTCTTTTTAAGATTATATGCTTGAAATGAAGAGAAAGTCTATTTTACTTTTTCAAAATAATTAAGCATGAATATTCTATTATCAAGTATGAGGTGGTTCTATTTTTGATCAATGGTATTTTAAACCTTCACATGTTGATTAATATAAGTTAGACCTTGGTTAATGAATCTACTACATCTATTTTACATGTGAATTAAAAGATGAACTATTTTTTTTCAGTCAAGACTTGTGGATCCAGTCTTCAGGGACCTGGAGGCACTTTCACATCACCCAATTTTCCATTCCAGTATGACAGCAATGCTCAGTGTGTATGGGTCATCACAGCTATCAATAGTAATAAGGTAAATTTAAGATTCTGGCTTTACTTTAAAAAAAATGACAAAACAAAAGCACACGTAGACCATGACATTTTTACTGATACAATTTATTTCTACAGTCCAGCTGCTGTACTTTGTGCATTGCAGACATTTCTAAGAAATGGCTGATATTAGGTAGGTATAGATGGATGTTAAAACCTGAGATTTTTCCCCTGAGAGTGTTTCCTTTTTTGTATACCAGGTAGATACTATAATGTTTTTATGCTATTCTTCAAATGAATTCCCAGATACAGGTACCTGATGGTATGAAGCAATGTCATGGGTCCACTAATCGTGCTATAATCAGTAGCGCTGTTTTGTGCGTAAAGCTGTTTATATCATGCTTGCCTTAAACTATGCGAGAAGTCACTGAAGTTCATTAATTCACTTTCACTTCATGAAGGACTCTTCTAAAACTGTGTGATTCAACTGTCTGAACCAGTGTATTGAAATCTCATATACTTTATACATACACTTTAAACCAAAAGTACTCGTAGTTTTGATAACACCAGATAAGTCAAAGTAGAGCAATAAAGCTAAGTTATGGTATCAGATGTCTTTAAATTCAAGAGCTAGGCACCTGGAAGCAATGGCTATGTCCTATTTCTAGGTTTATCGTTTTATCTGAATTGAGTGTAATGGACTTGTTTAGATGTAATATAACAAAAATAAGCTAAGCACTCAGGAATGTTTTATAAAGGACTGTAAACATCTGTGTTTGCTGGTATAGGAGTATGTTCTTTACACCTGAGTTTATTAACCAGGAAGACAGAAGACTCAGTGAAAATCTCATTACATTTCAGAAACCATTTAGCTATGCTGGAGAATTTCTCCCTCTAATCTTACAGTCCTGTGTGAAAGCTATCGGTTTACTTTGGACGAAGAAAAAAGGATATTAAATTAAGTGATCAGAATATTCATTATGAAGACAGTAGATGTTTTGGGGGGAGGGATTGGTTGTTGGTTGTTTTTTTTATCCCTGTTCTGAGAACTGGTAATCCACTTTATAGATCATCACAAATGTGTTAATAGCCCCTGAAAGATGAAGCAGTCTCTGTCCCACAGATGGACAAAAAGTTCAAAACTAAATATAGTTAATATCCATTTCTCTGGCTCAAAGAAGCTTCAAATATTTATTTCTTTAACTAAAAACTTTTAGTGAGCACACTGAAATCTGTGCACACATAGGATTTCTGAGTGACTATTCCATCAAATATGGCAGTAGGTAGAATTCAATATCACACTACTTGAGGAAATTAAATGCGGCTCTCGCACTTTGAACAGATGCTCTAAATGATTTGAAAATCACCATTAGCCTGTTGTATAGAATGAATTTAAGATCCTTTTGGCTATATTTTGTGTAAAATGGTTTCCTTTCACAGTATCATAAGGTTGGAAAGGACCTCTGAGATCATCAAGTCCAACATATAACCCAACACTAACACCAACCATCATCTAAACCATGGCACTCAGTGCCTCATCCAGTCTCCCCTTAAACACCTCCAAGGTCCGCGACTCCACCAATCTCCGTGGGCAGTGCATTCCAATGGCCAATCATCCCTTCAGCAAAGAACTTTTTCCTAACATCGTCTAAACTTTCCCTGATGAAGCTTGAGTCCATGCCCTCTAGTTCTGTCACTGGTCACCCGAGAGAAGAGACCAACCCCTGCCCGACTACAACCTCCTTTTAGGTAGTTGTAGAGAGCAATGAGGTCTCCCCTGAGTCTCCTCTTCTCCAGGCTAAACAGCCCCAATTCCCTCAGTCGCTCCTTGTAGGGCTTGTGCTTCAGCCCCTTCACCATCTTCGTTGCCCTCCTCTGAATACACTCCAGCATCCTGACATCTTTCCCAAACTGGGGGGCCCAGAACTGGACACAATATTCAAGATGAGGCCTGACCAGTGCCGAGTACAGGGAGACAATAACTTCTCTGGTCCTGCTCGCCACACTATTTCTGATGCAGACCAGAACGCCATTGGCTTTCTTAGCAACCTGGGCACATTGCTGGCTCATGTTGAGCTTCCTGTCAACCAGCACTCCCAGGTCCCTTTCTGCCTGACTACTCTCCAGCCACTCTGTCCCCAGTCTATAGCTATGCATGGGATTGTTGTGTCCAAAATGAAGTACCCGACATTTGGACTTATTAAACATCATCCCATTAGAATCGACCCAGCTCTCCAGTCTGTCCAGGTCCCTCTGTAGGGCCATCCTACCCTCTAACAGATCAACCCTTCCTCCCAGCTTGGTATCATCTGCAAACTTGCTGATGATGGACTCAATCCCCTCATCCAGATCATCAATAAAGATATTAAACAGGATGGGACCCAATACCGATCCCTGGGGAACACCACTGGTGACCGTCCGCCAACTCTATGAGACACCATTGACCACCACTCTCTGGGCTCGGCCATCCAGCCAATTCCTAACCTAGCACAGAGTGCTCCCACCTAAGCCACAGGCTGCCAGCTTCTCTAGGAGTCTACTGTGGGAGACAGTGTCAAAGGCCTTGCTGAAGTCCAGGTATACCACATCAACAGCCTTCCTCTCATCCACCAGGCGAGTCACATGCTCATAAAAGGAGATCAGGTTGGTCAGGCAGGACCTGCCCCTCCTAAACCCATGCTGGCTGGGCCTGATCTCTTGGCCATTCTGCAGGTGCCACATGATTTCACCCAAGATTATCTGCTCCATGATTTTACCTGGGATCGAGGTCAGGCTGACAGGTCTGTAATTACCTGGATCATCCTTATGGCCCTTCTTGTGGATGGGCGTCACATTGGCCAACTTCCAGTCTTCCGGGACCTCTCCAGTGAGCCTGGACTGCTGAAAGATGATGAAGAGCGGCTTAGCAAGCTCGTCTGCCAGCTCTCTCAGCACCCTATGATGGATCCCATCCGGCTCCATAGACTCATGAGGGTCCAAGCGGCTTAGCAGGTCTCTAACTTCCTCCTCATGGATTGCAGGAGGGCCATATTTCACCCTGCCCCCATCAACCACTTCAGAGGACCAACTGTCAAGTGATCTGACATCCTTACTGTTGAAAACTGAGGCAAAGAAGGCATTGAGTACCTCAGCCTTCTCTGCATCTTTGGTTACTATATTTCCCCCCACATCCAACAAGGAGTGGAGGTCGCTGCTGCCCTTCTTTCTGCCATTGATATATTTATAAAAACTCTTCTTATTATCCTTAACAGAAGTGGCCAATTTGAGCTCCAGATGGGCTTTTGCTTCCCTGATTTTTTTCCTACACGACTTGACAACATCTTTGAACAGGGCTTACGTCCCCTTCTTTCCAATGGCGATACATCCTCTTTTTCTTACTTAGTTCCTTCAGAAGTTCCCTACTCATCCAGGCCGGCCATCTGCCCCTACGACTCTTCTTACAACACATGGGGACAGCCCGCTCCTGCACCTTCAAGATTTCATTCTTCCTGGACCCCCTTGCCACTAAGAACTATTTCCCAGGGTACTTTCCTGACCAGTTCCTTAAATAATCCAAAATCTGCCCACCAAAAGTCCAGCATCGATGTCCTATTCCTGCCTTTTCTTGTTACATTGTTTACAGAAAACTCAATTATCTCATGATCACTACACCCCAGACAGCCTCCGACAACATCACCCACCAGCCCTTCTTTGTTTGTAAACAGGAGGTCAAGGAGAGCCTCACCCCTGGTGGGCTCACTCACCATCTGTGACAGAAAGCAGTCATCAATACACTCTAAGAACCTCCTGGACTGCGTCCTCTCAGCAGTGTTAAGTTCCCAGCAGATATCCGGAAGATTAAAATCTCCTAAAAGGACAAGGGCAGCCGATCGAGAGGCAGCCTCCAGCTGTTTAAACAATAGAAGATCCATCTCCTCCTCCTGGTCAGGCGGTCTGTAACATACTCCAACCAGGAGGTCTGACTTGACTGCCCCTCTGACCCTTACCCATAGGCACTCAATCTGGTCATCACCGAATTCGACTTTGACAGCATCCAGGGTTTCCTTAGTATAGAGGGCTACCCCTCCACCCCTCCTCTTACACCTGCCTCTCCTGAAGAGCCCGTAGCCTTCCATGGCAGCACTCCAGTTATGAGAGTCATTCCACTATGTTTCCGTGATAGGAACTATGTCATAGCTGACCCGCTGGACCAGGACTTCCAGCTCCTACTGTTTGTTCCCCATACTGCATGCCTTTGTGTACATGCACTTCAGTTGGGTTACTGATGACACCCTTTGAGATGGCTCATCCTCCGCAGCAACATCTCCGGTGAGCCTAGTAACTACCCCCTCTGTCTTCATGCCTAGTTTAAAGCCCTCTCTACAAGCCCTGCCAGCTCCTGAGCTAGAATCCTCTTACCCTTTGGAGTTAGACAAGACCCATCTGGGTCAAGCACGCCAGGTGCCGTAAAGGTTTCTCCATGATCGTAGAACCCAAAATTCATTTGACGGCACCAGCCCCTAAGCCATTTATTAAGAGCTTAGATTCTCTTGTTCCTTTCTGTATACATCCCTGCCACTGGAGGAACTGAGCCGAACACCACCTGTGCTCCTGCCCTATCCATTGACCGACCCAGCTCCTGGAATTCCTTTTTAACAACCCTTGACCCTCTTTTAGCTAGCTTATCACCGCCAGCATGGACCACCAGAAGCAGGTAATAATCTGATGGTTTAATTAGGTCCGGGAGTCTCTTAGTGATGTCCCCTACCCGGGCTTGGGGAAGGCAGCAGACTTCCCTATGAGTTTGATCCGTCCTACATATAGGTCCCTCTGTCCCTTTCAGAAGGGATTCACCCACTACAATGACCCTCTTTTCTTTTTCTTACTTGAAGTCCTGACCTGTCTGACAGGCAATGTGAAGTTAATAACCTCCTCAGGTGAGTTCTCTGTGATACTGTCCTCCACCTGAGCATCAAATTCCAGTACCCCAAACTTGGTTTGTATGGACAGGTGGCATCTGAAGGGAAGGTCTATAACCCTCATGAAAGTAGACCTGCTCCCAGTCCTCCTCACCAACCAGATCACTCCCCCTATCCTGTTGATGAGGAATATGGTGTTCCTCTGCCTGCTGGGGAGGATTACTGGGAGGAGAGAGGGTTCTACTCCACCAATGTATCTCCCTTCCTCTCTCACGGATACTCTGCAGCATCTCTACCTGATCCTTAAGATCTGCAACCGTAAGGAGCAGATCTTGGACCTGTTCACACCTCACACAGGCATTTTTTGTATGGTCCTGAGGAACCACAAGCAGGTTGAGACATTCCTTGCAGTCCTGAGTCTGGGCAGCCACATCCCTTAATAGAGGCTCGGTTTAGATAGTGACACTCCTGGTAGCAGAGGCTTTACCCCGCCTGATCACCATTGCTGCAGGGGAGTGGGAAGCCAACCACCTGCCAGAGAGTGCCTGCTTGCCCTGCCTGCGCAAACTGCCTATACTGTGACCCTGTTCGCCGCGCTCCGGTCGCTGGTGCTCCCAGGGAGATGTTTAAATGCCCCGCGGCTTCTTCCGGGTCCGCCCCCCTACCACGCGATCGGCCCACGTGACTGTTGCCGCTTCTGGGGTTCAGAGAGAGTCGCCCTGCCGGGGTCCTCTCCTGAGCTTTTGCCTTTCACAGGGAACTCTTCACCCACCCAGATTGAGCACCCGGCTGCAGTACTTACCCTTCCTGCCGCCGGTCGCGCCGAATCTTTCTTAAATGCAGCCTGTCTACATAAGAAAAAAAAAAGCCAAATAATATTTTGCACATTCTACCGATGGTACAAGCAAAACTCTAAGCCCACAAACGGGTATGTATCTACTTGCAAATCACAGGTGATTGCAGCTGTAGGATGTTAATGACTTGAAGAGTGCTAAAGATTACAATCCGGTGAAGGTATTAGTGTCTCCTCCTCCCTCCAATTCAACATAGTGATGCAGTATTTACTGCAGTATTAAAAAAGCGTTGTTCTTCAGTATTTTTTTCCTTAGAAATTCCCAGAAAATTAGTAAGTGAAAAAATGCTTTGTCTGTGTTTCTCGGTGTAATTCAAGAGTTACAGAATGATTGAGGTTGGAATGGGCTGCTGGAGTTCATCGAGTTGAATTCTGCTGCTGAAGTAGGGCCACTTAGAGGCAGTTGCCTAGATAGTATTTGAATATTTCCAAAGATGGTTGTGGACTTACATATTTATATGTCTCCTCATGTATCAAGGGCGTGGTTTAGTGGTGAACATGGCAGTGTTATGTTTATGGTTGGACTTAATGATCTTAAAGGTCTTTTCCAAGATTCAGTGATTCTTTGATTCTGTATTTAAATGCTGTGAAGGTGTTGAGGATATAGTAAAAGAATGAAAACAATGCTTAAGAAAAGACTATTTCCAATAAGGCCATAATCAAGAAAAATGGATGGCATATCACGGAGTTACGTCAGTAATATGAACGCAATGGATTAATGTTAGATTAAGCAAGATATTTCATTTCAAAACATGAATGCTGTAGAGTCTTTCTGCACTTCTGTGATGTACCACTGAAATGTCTAGACTCTGAGGAGTCTTAGATTCATCATGGACAGATTGAAGTGCAAGGAGTTATTGTTTTATTATAGATATGTTTATAATAGCTTCAGCATTACCCAGAAAATATTGTTCATTGTATATTATTGTTTGGACATAATTATAGCTCTTTGATTTTCCAATGAAATGCAGACTTGCAGATAATTATGGGCTATCTAAAATAGTAGGTAGATAAAAGGTTTACAGTGTGATTTGAAACAACATTCAGATATGTTTATGTGGTTTCACTATAAATATAAAATTATAAAAATGTAAACATGTTGCAGTTAAAATAAAATGAGACTGTTTTACAAGTTAGATCAAATTCTTTTTAGTATATATTGAGGAATCTGCATGCAGAAGGTCTTTGCTTGCAGAATCAGTGGTTTAATGTGCTCAGTTTTGATTCATGCTAACAATGCCTGGTTATTTTGAACACAACAGTGCTTGCCTCGTATGACTTTTGATGTTTACTTTGAAGTAAAAAATGTCATGATGGGAGATTAGCCATTAAGAAATGTTTATAATTACAAAAAATAACATGATAGTGATCATTATAACATGACAATATTTCCAGTATTTTATACCACAGGCATAAGAGCCATGAGGACTTACTGATATAGTATTTCAGAGCTTCTTCCTTTGTATTATTTCAAAAAAATCCAGCTCAGAATTTGAGAAACTTCTAAGGGAGCATGCAAAAGATTAAAGACCCTGGAAGGAAATTTTAACACTATGGCAAATGTATATTCCTGCCATGTCTAGGACTGAATCTGGCTAATTTTCTTCCTCAACTGGTTTCAGAAATGTTTGACATCAGTACAATATAGAGGAAAGATATATTGTCCCAAGCAGTCATCTGTCTTCTTAGCTTCTTTTTCCATTCAAATCCCTTGCCAGACTTAACACCAGATAGGCTTTGGCTTTCCTAGAAATATCTCTGGATACACAGAGAAGTGGCTCTGTATTCCTGGGTGTCCTGACTCTGATTCCATCTTTCTTACATTTCCATTTTACCTTTGAGTTTAGTCAGGAGTTCCTAGTTCATTTATGCAGACCTATTAGTACCTTTGCTTGTTTTTCTGTTCACTGGGATGAACCATTATTGAGCTTGGAGGCAGCAATCCTTTAAAGCCAACCAGGTCTCAGGAATATTATCTCCAGAAAAATCTGCATAAGATTATTCATAAAAGAACCATGAACAAAGTCTGTTCCTATGGCAGAGTTGTGTTCCTGCCTTATGCTTTGCCTCCCTCCTTTCAGGATCCTGAACTCAGGTAACCAACTGCAGCCCAGGCTGCCTCAGCCTTTAAATTCCCAACTAACTCACCCTTGTTTGTAAGCATGAGATCCAGCAGAACATGTCCCTTTGTTGGCTTTTGATCCCCAGTGTTAGGAAGTTGTCATCAGTACACTCCCTAAACCATCTTTATGGCTTGTGCCCTGCTTTGTTGCCTTCGTAGGGAGATATTGGGGTGGCTGAAATTCCCTGTGAGTATCGCTACCTGCATGTGTGAGGCTTCTCTAACAGTATATGATGGAGGAAATTCATGAATGGTTTTCCTACTTCTATATTGTATTAACATGGTTTCCACAATTTTTATTTATATCAAACAAGTTTTTTTTGACACTTTTTTATCTATGGTAACTCTAGAATCAACTAAATATTTATTGATCAAAAATTACAAAAGTATAGTTCCAGGGATCTGCCTGAAAGAACATTCAAGAAAATTGTGCCTCTCTGTGGTACTTTAAAAGTGCAACAGAATCTAAAGTTCAGTGCTTTGGCCTGAACCATGTCTCTCATATTACTAAACCCTCAGTTCCATAGGAAATATTATTGCAAATAACTGCAAAGAAGTGAGAATAAGAATTTCTCAGTTTGATCTCCACTTCATTACAACTCTCACTGCTAGTAAGGAAAATGAAACTTGAACGTCTTGTGGGATATTGCACAAACTCATCAATTAGGCTTTGAACAATGTTATGAATTGCTGTTAATTTATTCTGACTTTAACTAATGTTATCTTGTACTTTTATGTTTACATTTTGAATAGATTAGGAAGTCTTTGTATTTTCATGGCTTAATTTCCTTTCCCTCCTCAGAAGCAGTGCAATTTTGTATTGCTGTTCTCCTAAACATTTAAAACTTGTTTTCCTTTTATTGCTTCTATATCATATCAGATATCCGAGTAGTATTTTTAACTAGTAAACAGATGGAGATATTGTTTACAAGTGTTTATGGTATTACATTTAGTTTATTCTGTCTCAGATATGAACTGTATGCACAGAAGGCAAGTTGCAAGTGAATTTTACAGTTATTTGCATCTTTCTCCAGACCAGTCTTTTTCTCAGCTCCTGTTCTGACATGTTCTTCATGGAACTTGTAACATAAAGTTGGTTTATCTGTAGACTAACAGCTCTTCTTAAAGGGAGATAACAGTTTGTAGTGTCTGAGGTAGAAAAGAGAAGCCAAGAACAGACTTATTTTATTTAGAGATTTACATAGGAAAACTATAGTTAGAGGAAGCTAATGAATTCAGATGGGCTTAACCAAAACAAAGATTTTTATATATGTGTCTGCATGTATATATATTGATATATATTTTTTTAAGGAACAGATTTTTTTTTTTCATGTTGGGAGACTAATTCAGTTAATATTAGCTAAACAGAAAATAGTGAAGAATGTTTCCCATGAAAGCTGCTTCAACACAACCCAAGATAACTTTACCTACTTACTATTTGAAAAATCTGGTGTCTTTAAATTTCTCTGCACTAAACACCTCCAGTATCTCAGCTTATCAGAGTAAACTGTCAGTGGACTGATTTAATTTTTTTTTGCTAAAACTAGCAGCTATCACAATTTGATGTTCTAAAACATATGTCATTTATTGAGCTTAAACAATTATCATCATGGAAGCATTTCCCAATTGCAATAAACATTACAGGACTTTCTGTATTGTGCTGTCTTAATGACAAAACCTCACTTAGAATTTTTTATTGCTTCAGTAACTCATATATCTACTGCTGCTGTAGTGACACAAATTCTGCATCTTCTGTTCTTTGGCCTTTTACAGAAAATCTTTTTAGTTAATTTTAAAATACAGAATGAATGATACACATGATAAAATTCCAGACAGCAAGGGAAAGTTGTTATCTGCTATTAATATGCATATTGTAGAAAAAAAATGAAAAACTTACGTAGATTAGTAGACTATAAATTTGAAAATATCCTCTTTGACAAGTACAGGGAAATCATGTGGCAGTTCTTCATTATGGTGCATCAGATCCTCTAGATATTTGGCTAACATAAGAATGCCAAATTCAAGTCTTTCATTTTTAGCTAACGCCTAAAAAAATACATTTTTTTTGTACTGTGTACAATATTGTTAATTTGCCGTATTCCTCTGCTTTAGCTTAACAAAATTAATTGGCCTCATGTCTAATGAAGTAAGAAGACTGTTTCCAGCTCTATACCAAACAGATTTTTTTTTTGTAGTGTGTATCTTCCTGTGTTTCCTTTAGATATATTAGAAGGTAAAGTTTGAAGACCTCAACTTCACTTAAGATAAAGAGTTATTGTTTGTTAAACAGAGAATAACCTGGTTTGTTAGGGGTTTCTTGACATACATAGTATTCACAGAGATAAACCAGAGTTGTTAGGCAGTAATTACTAAATAATTGTTGTCATAGTGTCAGCATACTGAAACTAGTTTAGGCCAAGAGAAAGCCAAGTAATACTGAGTTTATAATAAAATAACCCTGTGGTTTATTTACTATTAATAACAAAAAATAATATTTGCTGGGTTATGTTAAATATAGTTAATTTGTTTTTGCTTAAATAACATGTAGGATAAGAAAATTGCAACTGTGACTCTTAATTTTGCCGTTCAAAAGGATGGGCTGCAAAATGATCAGCTTAATTTAACAACAGGCTAAAATATCAGTGAAATCTAAATTAGGGCTAAATAAACAGAGTTCAAGTCTTATGATTTATACTTGCTGATTTTTTCCAATCCACAGTGAGAGAAACACTGTGTAAAACATCAGTGCTGGAATGACAACCTTTCTGGCAGAGCTGAGCCATATTCACACCATATATCCTTCACTGACATGCGTTAAGAAGGAGAAAAATAAGCAAAAGTGTTCCTTAAAAAAAAAATTCAAGTTGTTTTCCAAAATTTTAAGGATAAATTAAATATGTAAGTTCATTTAGGTGGAATCTAGAAAACTAGGTCTTAGTTCTGTTAATTTTTCATGTCAGGAATTTTAAAAAGAGAAATTTTACATGATTACATTTTATTTTTTTTGCCACTATCATATTCTAAATTTTACATTCTGTGTTCTTCAAACATAAAAGTATTCTTACTACCTACATAACTGTATTCTTCAGAATGTATTCTTTAGAATATATGTGTCAAAATTTTGTCAATGTTCACATTCTTATCTTTTTATCTAATGCATTTTGAAATAATTTTGAAAGAAATATTAATTTATATCAGAGAGTTGGGAGATAGATCAATTTTGGTTTGAGTTTTATTTTAAAAATTATTTTTGCTAGGCTTTTTTGTGGATGTCAAATCTGTTAGGAAATCTGAAATCTGAATTTTGTTCTAACGGCAAAGCCTACTGAAAATTTATGACATCTGTTTCCAACTGCTGTAATCTTTCACTTTCTGAGAAACTGTTGAAATAGTTCAAAATATCTGGGAAAATCCTCACGTATTTTCTGAAAGTCTGAAGAAGTTTACTAGTGGAATAAGTTGCAACTGTTGCTGAGTTGATATTAAATATGGTTCTCATTTTATCACCCTATATTAATATATGCTTATTTTTTTCTTAAAATCTTAAATTCCATTATTCCCATATTCCTTCCATATGTCATAATGCTGCTTGCCTTCTATAAAAATATCAACTTTTCATTTCTGAGTTTTCATGCTTTTTAGGCCAAGCCAAAAATAAGCAAAACAAATCACCAAAACCCCTGAATGTTTACATTTAATTTACCACAGCTGTGTTATTTTGTTAGCTACATCAAAACTGTCAATGGAACATTTCCTAAGCTTCCTGTCAAGGCTAAACCCAGTTGCCGTCCATATATATTTACATTAGCAGTATAAATCTAAACCAGGCTGGGTGCTTTAGCACGAATTGAAGCACTTATTTCATGACGTCTGTTTTTGCCAGGCCTGTTGACCAAACTACACTGCTACTCTTTCTATGAGCAAATGTCTCAAACCAGGCTTTTCTTAAGCCTAGTGTGAAGATGTACTGCAGGTGTCGCAGTCAATGAAATGATTAGAAAATACAAGCATACTTAAACTCTCTCTTAACTGTACATTTTAACCATATTCCTGGTTTTCATCCATGCAGATTAAAAAAGCTGGTACTGTATTTATCAATAGGAAAGAATGTAATTTTAATCTATACGAAACTAGAGATTTTAAAAGTACTTCAGCTCTGTTCTGAACACATTCGATTTCTTTGTAGTGTTAGCTACACTGTTCTCCCATATAGTTCATGAACATTTTTGATCCTGTTCAAAAATGTGAGAGACATATATACCACAGTTTTTAAAAAAATCTTGGAAATATATGTGGAGAGAGAGATTGTCTCAGCAGAGTAAGAGCAGACAAGGGAATCTAGCTGTTTCTAAGACAGGAAGTCAGGTTTAGCTATGATGGAATAGAATCAATGGTTGGATGAGAGAATGTGGAGTGAGCTTGTATGTGCACATGCTTTGTGTTACGTGTCGGAGAAAAATACTATACTAAAAGAGATGTGGAGAGAAATAAGGTAATGCAATTGTACAGGGATAAATGACTTATGTTTCCATCTTGCAATTTTCTTAATTATTGTAGATTTTATCTCAGAAAATATTTTCCTGCCATTTCTATGATTACAGGTGAGGTGTTTTGCATTCTGAAAATATGATCTGCCTATAAGGAAGGGGTAAGAGATTATGCTTATTGCAGTAACTGCAACAGAAGTAATTGCTTCTACTTCAGCCACTGGCAATTTTAGATTCCAGCTCTAACTTGAATTTCCGGTATTAACGCTACCTTTTATTACAGTATCACAAGGTTGGAAAGGACCTCTGAGATCATCAAGTCCAACCTATAATCTAACACTAACACCAACACTAACACCAACCATCATCTAAACCATGGCACTCAGTGCCTCATCCAGTCTCCCTTTAAACACCTCCAGGGTCGGTGACTCCACCACCTCCCTGGGCAGCCCATTCCAATGGCCAATCACCCTTTCAGTGAAGAATTTTTTCCTCATATCAAGTCTAAACTTTCCCTGACAAAGCTTAAGTCCATGCCCTCTGGTTCTGCCACTGGTCACCTGAGAGAAGAGACCAACCCCTGCCCGACTACAACCTCCTTTTAGGTAGTTATAGAGAGCAATGAGGTCTCCCCTGAGTCTCCTCTTCTCCAGGCTAAACAGCCCCAATTCCCTCAGTCGTTCCTCATAGGGCTTGTGCTCCAGCCCCCTCACCATCTTCGTTGCCCTCCTCTGAACACATTCCAGTATCCTAACATCTTTCCCAAATTGGGGTGCCCAGAACTGGACACAATATTCAAGGTGAGGCCTGACCAGTGCCGAGTACAGGGGGACGATAACTTCTCTGGTCCTGCTTACTACACTATTCCTGATGCAGGCCAGGATGCCATTGGCCTTCTTGGCCACCTGGGCACATTGCTGGCTCATGTTGAGCTTCCTGTCCACCAGCACTCCCAGGTCCCTTTCTGCCTGACTACTCTCCAGCCACTCTGTCCCCAGTCTATAGCTATGCATGGGATTGTTGTGTCCAAAATGAAGTACCCGACATTTGGACTTATTAAACATCATCCCATTAGAATCGGCCCAGCTCTCCAATCTGTCCAGGTCCCTCTGTAGGACCATCCTACCCTCTAACAGATCAACCCTTCCTCCCAGCTTGGTATCATCTGCAAATTTGCTGATGATGGACTCAATCCCCTCATCCAAATCGTCAATAAAGATATTAAACAGGACGGGACCCAATACCGATCCCTGAGGGACACCACTGGTGACTGGCCACCAACTGGATGAAACACCATTTACCATCACTCTTTGGGCTCGGCCATCCAGCCAATTCCTAACCCAGCACAAAGTGCTCCCATCTAGGCCACGGGCTGCCAGCTTCCCTAGGAGTCTACTGTGGGGGACCGTGTCAAAGGCCTTACTGAAGTCCAGGTATACCACATCCACAGCCTTCCTCTCATCCACCAGGCGAGTCACATGGTCGTAAAAGGAGATCAGGTTGGTCAGGCAGGACCTACCCCTCCTAAATCCATGCTGGCTGGGCCTGATTTCTTGACCGTTCTGCAGGTGGTGCATGATTTCACCCAGGATTATCTTCTCCATGATTTTACCTGGGACCGAGGTCAGGCTGACAGGTCTGTAATTACCTGGATTATCCTTATGGCCCTTCTTGTGGATGGGCGTCACATTGGCCAACTTCCAGTCTTCCGGGACCTCTCCAGTGAGCCTGGACTGCTGAAAGATGATGGAGAGCGGCTTAGCAAGCTCGTCCGCCAGCTCTCTCAGCACCCTAGGATGGATCCCATCCGGCCCCATAGAATTATGAGGGTCCAAGCGGCTCAGCAGGTTTCTAACCTCCTCCTCATGAATTGCAGGAGGGCCATATTTCACTCTGCCCCCATCAACCACTTCAGAGGGCCAACTGTCAAGCGAGCTGACATCCTTGTTGTTAAAAACTGAGGCAAAGAAGGCATTAAGTACCTCAGCCTTCTCTGCATCTTTGGTTACTATATTTCCCCCCACATCCAACAAGGAGTGGAGGTCGCTGCCGCCCTTCTTTCTGCCATTGATGTATTTATAAAAACTCTTCTTATTGTCCTTAACAGAAGTGGCCAATTTGAGCTCCAGCTGGGCTTTTGCTTCCCTGATTTTCCTCCTACACGACTTAACAACATCCTTGAACATGACCTGACTTACATCCCCTTCTTTCCAACGATCATATATCCTCTTTTTCTTACTTAGTTCCTTCAGAAGTTCCCTACTCATCCAGGCCGGCCGTCTGCCCCTACGACTCTTCTTACAACACACAGGGACAGCCCGCTCCTGCGCCTGCAAAATTTCATTCCTGAAGTATATCCAAGCTTCCTGGACCCCCTTGCCACTAAGAGCTATTTCCCAGGGTACTTTCCTGACCAGTTCCTTAAATAATCCAAAATCTGCCCGCCGAAAGTCCAGCATTGATGTTCTGTTCCTGGCTTTTCCTATTACATTGTTCAGAGAGAACTCAATTATCTCATGATCACTAGACCCCAGACATCCTCCGACAACAACATCACTCACCAGCCCATCTTTGTTTGTAAACAGCAAGTCAAGCAGAGCCTCACCCCTGGTGGGCTCACTCACCAGCTGTGACAAAAGCAGTCCTCAACACACTCTAGGAACCTCCTGGACTGCCTCCTCTCAGCAGTATTAAGTTTCCAGCAGATATCTGGAAGGTTAAAGTCTCCTAAAAGAATAAGGGCAGCCGATCTAGAGGCAGCCTCCAGCTGTTTAAACAACAGAAGATCCAAATCCTCCTCCTGGTCGGGCGGTCTGTAGCACACTCCAACCAGGAGGTCAGACTTGACTGTCCCTCTGACTCTTACCCATAGGCACTCAACCTGGTCATCACCGATCTCAACTTCAACAGTATCCAGGGTTTCCCTAGTGTAGAGGGCCACCCCTCCACCCCTCTTCTCATGCCTGTCTCTCCTGAAGAGCCTGTAGCCTTCCATGGCAGCACTCCAGTTATGACAGTCGTTCTACCACGTTTCCGTGATGGCAACTATATCATATCTCTCCCGCTGGACCAGGACTTCTAGCTCCTCCTGCTTGTTTCCCATACTGCGTGCGTTTGTGTACATGCACTTCAGTTGGGTTTCTGACAACCCCCTTTGGGATTGCTCATCTTCCACGGGGACATCTTTGGCGAGCCTAGTAACTCCCCCCTCCCCCGTCATGCCTAGTTTAAAGCCCTCTCAACAAGCCCTGCCAGCTCCTGAGCTAGAATCCTCCTACCCTTTGGAGTTAGACGAGACCCATCTGAGTCAAACAGGCCAGGTGCCGTAAAGGTTTCCCCATGATCAAAGAACCCAAAATTCCTCTGCCGGCACCAGCCCCTAAGCCATCTATTAACTGCATATATTCTCTTATTCCTGTCTGTATCCATCCCTGCCACCGGGGGAACTGAACAGAACACCACCTGTGCTCCTGCCTTATCTATCGACCGTCCCAGCTCCTGGAGTTCCTTTTTAACTACCCTTGACCCTCTTTTTGCTAGTTGATCACTACCAGCCTGTACCACCAGAAGCAGGTAATAATCGGAGGGTTTAATTAGGTCCGGGAGTCTCTTGGCGATGTCGTGTACCCGGGCTTGGGGAAGGCAGCAGACTTCCCTATGAGTTGGGTCCATCCTACAAATAGGGCCCTCCATCCCTTTCAGAAGGGAGTCTCCCACTACAATGACCCTCCTTTTCTTTTTCTTACTTGAGGTCCTGACCCGTCTGATGACCCATCAGCCTCTTCAGGTGAGCTCTCTGTCAGACTATCCTCCACCTGAACATCAAATTCCAACTCCCCAAACCTGTTTTGGAGGGGCAGCTGGAAAGTTGGCATTTGAAAGGGAGGTCTATAACCCCCACGAGAGCAGACCTGCTCCCAGTCCTCCTCACCAGTCAGGTCACTCTCCTTACCCTGTTGATGAGGAATATGGCATTCCTCAGCCTCCTGGGGAGGATTACTGGGAGGAGAGAGGGTTTTACTCCACCAGTCAATCTCCCTTTCACTTTCGCGAATACTTCTCAACGTCTCCACCTGATCCTTGAGATCTGCAACCATAAGGAGCAGATCCTGAATCTGTTCACACCTCAGACAAGTATTTTTCATATTTTTGTTATGGTCCTCAGGAGCCACCAGTAGGCTCAGACACTCCCTACAGTCTCGAGTCTGGGTAGCTGTTTCTCGTAATACTGCTTCCGTTTGGGTACCTATACTCCTGGTGGCAGAGGCTTTACCACGCCTGGTCACCATTGCTCCAGGGGAGTGGGAAGTCGACCACCTGTCAGCGAGTGCCTGCTTGCCCTGCCTGCGCGAACTGCCTATACTGTGACCCTGTTTGCCCGCTCCTGTTCGCCGCGCTCCCAGGGCAATGCTTAAATACCCCGCGGCTTCTTCCGGGACCGCCCCCCTACCACGCTGTCGGCCCACGTGACTGTTGCCGCTTCTGAAGTTCTGAGAGAGTCGCCCTGCCGGGGTCCTCTCCTGAGCTTTTGCCTCTCTCAGGAACTCACCACCCGCCTAGATTGAGCACCCGGCTGCAGTACTTACGGTTCCTGCCGCCGATCACGCTGAATCATTATTAAATCTTTAGCTAGAATTAAAGGCTGAATCTAAGTTTTAGTTCTGTTTGACTTTCTGTAAATTCATAAAATTGGTCTAAGTTACATTTCCCATATGCTGTGAATGCAAACATGTTTTCTGATTTGTGCTTATGATAAATATGCACACCCAAGCTAGAACTTTTAAAAAGACAAGCCTATAACCCAGAGACTTTGATAGGAAGTTTCCAGTGTTTGCATAGTGGGCAATTAATATGTTTCAGTCTTTTTTCTTTGATGTATTTTCTGCACAGAGACTTGCTACTTTTCTCCACAGTTGAGTTCACTTGGTTGCTCTTGTGATTGATCTTTATAGTCAGTTGTTCTCCTCAATATGTACCTTTTGTGATATGTGACTGGTAAACGGAGCAGCTGGTAGGTTTTTTTTGGTTTTTTTTTGTTTTTTTATAAAGTGACACCTTTAGAGATTCATGGTACCATTATGAGGTGGGTTAACCTTGGCTGGCTCCCAGGTGCCCAGGCTGCTCTCTCAACTCCTCCTGTTCAAAAGAACCAGGGGGACAAAATAGAACGAGAAATCTCGTGGGCTGAGATAAGGATAGGGAGATGACTCACTAGTTGCTGTCATTTGCAAAACAGACTCAACTTGAGAAAATTAATTTGTCAATCAAATTAGAGTATTATAAAGTTAAATCAGAAAAAATCTAACACAACCTGCCCCTCAAACACTCCCTTCTTCCCAGGTTCAACTTCGCTCCTGACTTCTTTACATCCTCCCACCCCATAGTGCAGGAAGGACAGGGAACAGGGGTTACGGTCAGTCCATAACACTTTGTCTCTGCCACTTGTTTCTTCTCACACTCTGCTTGCTGCAGCATTGGTTCCTGCCCACAGGAGACAGCCCTCTATGAATGTCTCCGATATGGTTCTATTCCACAGGCTACAGTTCTTCAAAAACTGCCCTAGCATGGGTCCTACCATGGGATGCAGTTCTTCAGGAGCTTATTGCTCTAGCATGAGCACCCACAGGGTCACAGGTCCTGCCAGGGTATTGCTCCAGTGTGGGCTCTTCATGGGGTCACAGTTTCTTTCAGGACATGGCTACCTGCTCTGGCATGGAGTCTTCCATGGGCTGTAGTAGGTTAGATACTTGGTCTTCTGTTGACCTCCATAGATTACAGAGAGACAACCTGCATCACCATGGTATTCTCTTCAGGCTGTGGGGAATCTCTTCTCTGGCACCTGCAGCACCTCCTCCCACTCCTTTCTTCACTGACCTTGCTGTCTCCAAGAGTTGTTTCTCTCTCATCTTCTCACTCCTCTCCTTCAGCTGCTGTGCAAATTTTTTTATCCTTTCCTAATATGTTATCAAAGAGATGTCACCAGCATTGCTGATTTGCTCAGCTGTGTCCTGTAGCAAGTCTGATATGGAGCCAGCTAGAACCGGCATTGTCTGACATGCGGATAGCTCCCAATCTCTTCTGACAGAAGCCACCCATGCACAGTCCCTCCCCAGTACCAAAACCTTGCTGTGTAAATCCAATACACATTCAAGATGAAGTTGCAAGATGAAGTTGATGCAAGATGAAGTTGATGCTTGCAGGAACATCCACTAAGATTTAAGTCACTAATATTACTCCTGTGTTTTTGTCCTCTTCAGGCTGATGTAAGCTTAACCTGCTCATCAGGTTAAGCGTGCATCAGTTAGTCACCTCTCTACTTATCCTCAGTGGGATGAAAAAGGGCAGACTTCTGTACTATATGCAAGGATACCCTTTTTGGCTAACTACTGAATGGAAGAACAGAAGCAGGGGCATCAATGTCTCCCTGTCTGCAGAAGTGAAAAAAAAATAAACAACCCAAAGGTTTAGAGCAAATGAGCATAAAATTTCAGGGTTTAGAAAGAAGTAAAATGGATGGTTGGGTTTTACTACAAAAATAGTTTTTGAAATATCAGAAAATGGAAGCCAAAGAACATTATGTATTTAAAGTTAATTTAAATACAATGGTTTAAGATTTTGTTTTCGTTAGAAATATTCTTGGGTTTGAATCTTACTCTAATACGCATTTGCTCTGTATGGTCTTTTAGTCTCAGCTCTTTTCATTTATTATTTCCTGAGATGATGTTATTAATGAAATTCATTTCATCTTCTTCATAGCATCAGAAGTTTTAACTAAATTGCTATAAAAATTTTCAACTTTAAGATCTATTTTATCAAAGAGACATAGCATTAAATACTCAAATACCACTAAAAATCAGTGAGAAAATGAATTCCAAATATAGCAAATCTTTTTGAAAAAAAGACCCTCCTATTAATAGAAAATACAAATCCCTCTTTTAGGTGAAAGGCATGCACTACAACGTTTGTAGCTCTTACTGCTATTCAGACATGCTTATCTGCAAGTGACATTCATCCATAAGTTTCTCAAAGTAGCATTGGAGAATGTTTATCCTAAGATATATATATATCATATTCAAAATACTAGATTAGACAGGAGGAACCAGAGTAGGGAGTATGGAATATTAAGAGTTGTCTGAGCAGATGAATGGGAAGGTACTGTGCATTGCCACTGTAAAACTGATGTTACTGAGAAAAAGTATTTCAGATGTTCTCATATATTGCCTCATAGTCTTGGTACATGTGATGAGTATAGAGATCAAAACTAGACCTATGTTGTGAGTTTAAATGTCTTAGAGGTTAAGTGGTGTCTGCCTATGATTTTATGGGTCACAGCTTCAAATTTGGGAAATCCATTTTTATTGGAACTAATCTTAAACTTTATGATATTAAACTTGATCTGGAACTAGTCTTCAAACACATCAGTCATTTGCATGGTTTTGTGAGGAAGCCTACAGTTGTCAATGGACATGTTAGAGTGGATCCAGAGGAGGACCATGAAAGTAGAAGTTCAGAGGGATGGAATACTTCTCATATGAAGAAAGGCTGAGTGGTTTGGTGGTATTCACCTTGAAGAAGAGAAAGCTCCATAGAGACCTTGTTTTGACCTTTCATCCTATAAAGAGGAATTATAAGAAAGACAGAGAAAGACACTTTACCAGGGCTTATAGTGAAAGAATGAAGGATAACATTTAAATTGGGAGACCGTAGACATAAGTCTAGCTGGGATATACAGGTAGATTGAACATAAGGAAGAAATTTTTTACAATGAGGGTGGTGAGAACAGGTTGGCCGGAGAATATGTGGATGCACCATCACTGGAAGTGTCTAAAGCCAGGTTAAACAAGCCTTTGAAATCTTGATCTAGTGAAGGATTTTATGCCTAAGACAATATACATGCATATCTTAAAAAAAACACAAACAAACTAAAAACAACAACACAAAAAAAAACCCTAAAACCCAACCACAAACTAGGCCTGTTTTATTGGCTTTTGTAAACTTGAATTTGTTACCATTTTGCTCTCTGGTATACAACTTTTTGTTGAATATTAGCATTTTTATATATTTCAAAACTGTTTTCTCTGTTTTGTTCTTAGCTTGCCTCATTTCCACTCTGAATTTTGGCAGTGTAAGAAAACAAAGGTGATGTAGATATATGTTTCTTATTAACAACATAGTGATGTGTTTCAATAGCCCTTAAGCTGTAATCAATTGCATCTTCTCTCTTTTTCTAAAATCTACCTTTCTTTTCATTCATGCCTCATGCTACCATATTAAATGCTTTCTGGGCAGGGAGTTGTGTTTTGCTAGGTGTAAAAGGAAATAATTAGCATATTATTCTCAATACAGTCATCCCCACCTTTTTCACAGTTTCAGTAAAGAAGCACATATGAATATCTTAGGCATGACAATGTCAAAGTTCTGTATGAAATCCAGGTAGACAGTATCCACTGTTCTACTCTCATCTACCAGGCTAGTCATTTCATCATGGAAGTTTATCAAAATTGATCAAGCATGACTTCCCCTTGAAGAAGCCATGCTGGCTACTCCTGATGATTTTCTGATCCTTAATATTCCTGGAAATGGTTTCCAGGATTAGCTGCCCCATGGTAGTATGAATATTAAATAAAATTATACCTCTGTATAAATAATTTCAAGTATACCTCAGTCTTATAATACACAGTGGATTCAATAGATTTTCCTACTTACACTATTATTTTAAAAATCAAATACATAATAACAAAATTATTTTGATGGATGAACATGTGATTCCATGCAAATTTATGGAGGTAAAGCCTGTCAATCCAGCAGCAGGATTTCATTAGCTTGTACCCTCAGATATAAATGTACGTCATTCACTTACTGTGAAGAGGTTAGACATCCTCAGCACAAAACCAATTAACTATCCTGAGGACATATAGATATAAACAGGATGTATTTTCTTCTACTTTCCTAATAGTAGATATTCTAGTACTAGAATGGTGGCCAGAATTTCAAAGGCCAACATTTCCTTCTCTTGTTGACTTCTAAGTGAAAATGTCATTCCCACACCATGTTAAATTTAGGTACTAACCAGTCAGTTTCTTCACTGTCTAGATCAAAAATTTTATCTTCTTTTCTAATACCATAAAAAAAAAAAAGAGTGAAATAAACTTAATTTTATGTGAAACCACTAGTAATTTTTAGAGGTATAATGATACAGCATTTGCAAATGTTAAGATAGTTGCTGTGAGAAAATAGGGCAAAAATCTAATCTAAAATAATTGCTTAGAGATAAAAAAAGCCTCAAACCCATAACACAACATTCAGTCTCACAAGATAAAAGTTTATATTGTTGGGAACATGATAAACACACTGACTTAAGTAAAAGCCAGTGTGCTTCCTTAATGATCTATTTGCCCTCATAGAACCATAGAATCATAGAATCAATGAATTACTGAAGTTGGGAGGAACCTAAAAGGATCATTGACTCCAACTCTTATTGCTAGACAGGACACTCCCAACGTTCACATCGTGTGACTGAGGGCATTGTCCAAATGCTTCTTGAATGCTGGCAGACTCAGTGTCAGGACTACTTCTCTAGGGAGCTGTTCCAGTGCTCCACCACCTGCTGGGTGAAGAGCCTCTTCCTAGTATCCAATCTAAACCTCCCCTGGCATATCTTCCTGGCATTACCTCTAGTCCTATCAGAGGTTGCGAGAGGGAAGAGATCAGCACCTGTTTGACCTCCCTCAATTTATTTCCCTTCATGGATGTTACATTGATATTTGAATTAATTTGTGTAATTATTTTTTCACTTCTGTTTCTTTATAGAAAGCCTTATTTACAAAATAAGAACTTTTTTTTTGGTAGAATACTTCTTTTTATTGGGGCTGCATAGGTAGATAAAATGTTGAGACTGTATTCCTCTGATTAATAAGTCTTGGAAAGTCTTCTTCTGAATGCAAGCCAACACAATATAGGTTACACTTCCCTATAAACAGAAAATTATAATATGAAAAATAAAAATATATTCTCTTCATGTCATTAATACTGTTCTTCCAATTTAAAACTTTCCAACATTATTTGTTCTTTGGATAAGGAAGAACTATACATTTGTTTTCAGTTACTGTGGCCCCAAAGTAAATAATTCTGAATGACCTTTGTAAATAACTGAATGCAGGATTAACCTCTATGAAAAATTAAATGACATTTAGCATTAGTATTGGAGTTAAAAGCCCAAACCAGAATGAAATGAAAAATCCCTTTTAAGAACTGCATGAAAGAAATTACATGGTGTATTTACCAATGACTCTGCAAAGCAGTATTCTTCTGCTGTCTGTTGTTGAGATTACTGGCAACTATTGACATATAATACCCAGGGATAACTCCATCTGGTCTTCAGCTGGCTTCCCAAAAGAGCACAGTTCTCCTGAAGATCTTGTACTTGCCAATTTTGTGTGATTCTTTTGGTTGCTTTACAGTATCTCAGACAGTACTGTTTAAATATATTTATGTGAGTGAATTTCATTTTAGATGTCCACATAGGCATCTATGTATAACTGCCTAGTCTCACTTTACACTCAAGAAAGAGAAAACAGTACTTCTAAGGTGTGGTTCATCTAGTGTGTGTTATCTACATTTTATAATAGATTACACTCTAGACATGTTTTTCAACTGATTTTGAAGAAGCCTACATCAAATATAAACATCTGCACTGTAGATGTTCCATCAGGAACTAGACATACAGTCAAATTGAAAAATTATCTGGAAAAATTGCTGTCTGGAAGGCATCCTCTTAAGCATGTTCTCTCTCTGAAGACTCGTAGGAAGTACTCAAGTTAGTCATTAATTATTCAATAAAGTTCCTGTTTTATTTCTGAGTGGGATTACAAACTCAGTTTTGCCCAAGCAGTGGGCTCCAAAGGATGTATTGCAAGGAACAGAAAGTAGTTACCCCTACAGAAAGTTGTTAGGTATTAGATCTCTGCTTCCATTTCTTCCTTTGGAAAAGTCCTTGCAAAATTGTTAGAGACCAATGTACACCATCTTAATGTTCAGAAAGTTATTTTTCAGACAGGATATTTTCTTTTCCTGTATGGCTTGGATAATGATCATTAGAAATAACGTCTTTTTATATTTATTTGCTTCTGGGTTCCAAAATTTAATTTAATTCAATTCAGCAATTATAAGTTTTTTATTGCTTCTGGCTTAATAAACAGCAGAAGCACACCAAGATATAGAGACTATTGCCTTCCTTTTAGCTTTCATGTTTATTTTAGTGAATAGGGAGTGTATAGCTCAGCACATTTTATTTTAAATATATTTGTTGTTTATATGTACATGTATGAAGGAAGAAGAAACAAAAAATATTCCTTTTTCCTGACAGCACTGTCTAGGGACATGTTTTACGATATGCCCTGAGAACAGCATAAGGTACATCTCAGGGGTGTGCTGGGAACACTGTTGGAGTCTTGTGGAGGTGAGCAGAGGCCTCCTGAAAAGGTAGGAATCAACAAGGAAAACTGCAATGAACACCTTAAGGGAAGTAAGGGGTGTTAACTGAGAAGGTGATATGCCCAACTGCCCATCTCCAGTGACTCTACACAAATGCATGCAGCTTGGGGAACAAAAAGGAGGAGCTGGAAGATACTGTGCTGGTAGAAGGCTGTGATCAGGTCACAGTCACAGAAACTTGATGGGATGAATCTCATAACTGGAGTGTGGCTATTGATGACGACAGGCTGTTCAGAAGGGACAGACTGGGAAGGAGGGGCGGAAATGTGACCTTCTATATAAGGAAATGGATAAAGTGTGAAGAGCTGTCCCTGAAGAATAGCCAAGAACAAGCTGAAATCTTATGATGAGAAAAAAAGACCAATTCAACAAAAGGAACCTTATGGCTGGTGTCTACTACAGGCCACCTGATTAAGGGGAGCTTGCTGAGGAAGCCTTCTTCTTCCAGCTACAGGATGCTTCATGCTTGCAAGCTCTCTTCCTACTGGGAAACTTCAACCACATTGACATCTGCTGGAAAAGCAGCACAGCAAGCTGTAGGCAATCCAGGAGACTCCTAGAGTATGTAGATGGTAACTTCTTAAACCAGATAATAGGCACCCCTACCCGAGGGGAGGCAATACTGGGACTGATGGTCACCAATGCAAGTGAGATCATCAGTGATCATAGAACCATAGAATCATAGAATCTTCCGGTTGGAAAAGACCTTGGAGATCATCAAGTCCAACACATACCCATCTTCTGCTAAACTATGTCCTTCAAAAATTTATCTAAGCATTTTTTAAACAACTGCAGGGATGGTGACTCAACCACCTCCCTGGGCAGCCTGTTCCAGTGCCTGACCACCCTTTCAGAAAAGAAATTCTTCCTAATATTAAGTCTGAACCTCCCCTGGTGCAACTTATGGCCATTTCCTCTTGTCCTACCTGTCACTTGTGAGAAGAGATCAACACTCATTCTGCTACATCCTCCTTTCAGGCAGCTGTAGACAGCGATGAGGTCTCCCCCTCAGCCTTCTCCAAACTAAACAACCCCAGTTCCCTCAGCCATTCCTCATAGGACTTGTTCTCCAGCCTCTTCAACCAGCCTTTTCTCCCTTCTCTGGATGTACTCCAACACCTCAATGTCCTTTTTGTACTGAGGGGCCTAGAACTGCACACAGTACTCGAGGTGTGGCCTCACCAGTGTCGAGTACAGGGGTACAATCACTTTCTTGGTTCTGCTGGGCACGCTGTTTCTGATACAGGTCAAGATGCCATTGGTCCTCTTGGCCATCTGGGCACACTGCTGGTTCATATTCAGCCAGCTGTCAACCAGCACCCCTAGGCCCTTCTCTGCCAGGCATCTCTCCAACCATTCTTCCCCAAGCCTGTAACACTGCATGGGGTTGCTGTGTCCCAAGTGCAGGACTCAGCATTTGGTCTTGTTAAACTTCATCCTGTTGCTTTCAGCCCATTGATCCAGCCATTAATTTAACTCCATTTAACACCATTCTCAGCATGGCCATCCAACCATTTTTTTACCCAGCAGAGAGTGTGCCCATCCAGGCCAATGGCAGCCAGTTTCTCAATCAGAATACTGTGAGAAACGGTGTCAAAGTCTTTACAAAAGTCCAGGTACACCACATCCGCAGCCTTCCCCTCGTGCATTAACCGGGTAACCTTGCCATAGGAGGAGATCAGGTTGGTCTGGCAGGGCCTGCCTTTCATAAACCCATGTTGACTGGCCCTAATAACTCGATTGTCCTGCATGTACTGTATGATAGCACTCAAGATGATCTGCTCCATGACCTTCACCGGCACAGGGGTCAGACTAACAGGCCTGTAGTCCCCTGGATCCTCTCTCCAACCCTTCTTGTAAATGGGAGTTACATTTGTCAGTCTCCAGTCAAGTGGTACTTCCCCAGTCAGCCAGGACTGCTGATAGGTGAGGGAAAGGGGGTTGGCAAGGACTTGAGGGTGTTGGTGGGTTAAGAAGCTCAATGTGAGCCAGCAATATGCACTCTCAATCCAAGTCAACTGTGTCCTGGGCTGCATCAAAAGAAGCATTGTCAGAAGGGTGAAGGAGGTGATTCTCCCTCTCTACTCTGCTCTTATGAGACCCCACCTGGAGTATTGTGTCCAGTTCTGGAATCTCCAACATAAGAAATATATGGATCTCTTGGAGAGGGTCCAGAGAAGGGTTACCATCAAAGGGCTGGAGCACCTCTGCTATGAGGACAGGCTGAGAGAGTTAGGATTGTTCAGCCTGGAGAAGAAAAGGCTCCAAGGGGACCCCATAGCAGCCTCCCAGTACCTGAAGGGGGCCTACAGAAAAGCTGGGGAAGGACTTTTTACAAGGGCAAGTAGTGGTAGGATGAGAGGGAACAAGTTTTAATTGGAAGGGGGAAGATTTAGATTAGACATTAGGAAGAAATTATTCACAATGAAGGCGGTGAGACACTGGCACAGGTTGCCCAGGGAAATTGTGGATGAAACCTTCCCTGGCAGTGTTAAAGGCCAGGTTGGATGGGGCCTTGAGCAGCCTTGGTCTAGTGGGAGGTGTCCCTGCCCATGGCAGGGGATTTGAAACGGGATGATCTTTAAGATACCTTCCAACCCAAAACATTCTATGATTCTGTGATTCAAATATGATTAGTCTGTATCAGGGTAAATATAACACTCTGCTATTCAGTCGATACATCATGAAAGCTACTATAAAAATTTGAGAAAATACTGCATAGCTCTTTCTGAAAAAGAAAAGTGTAGTAATTATTACATTGCTTAGTTTTAAGTTAAGATATTCTTCTTAGTTCTGAAGCCATACAGATACGTAGCTGATATCACTAGTTGTCTTACGTGTGAAACAGTAGTTCATGACTATGGTGGTAAGCTGTCTCAGCTGGAATTCTGCATCTTTGAAATTTCCCTTTTGTGCCTGCCTTCCAGAACTCGTTTTTTATAGTATCATCCTTTTATTCAGAATCTTATAGTTCAGACAAAAAATTGGTGAATAAATTGTTCCCGGAAAGTATACCTGACTGTTTGAAATATTTTTTAGTCCCTGTGCAGTTTTCTTTTTCAGTTTTAAAAATGAGATTGTGAGGTTGGGCATAAGTGCAATGAATACATAAGTATATTTTAAACATGACTACTGTTTATATGGATCAATAAAAAAAATTGGATCATGTCTCATTTATATTAATGGTAATTATATCTTGCTCTGGGAAACTGTAAAAAAGACTTCACTTGAATTTGTAGATCAAGAAAGAATATCTGTGCTTCTCATTACTGTGTATCATCTAACCAGTTCAATAGCGCAATTTAGTAATGCTAATGTGGTTTGAAATTATGTAGGGTATAGTAATTGATCGGCACCAGTTTCCCTGAAGTGTTTATTCTTTAAAACAATAACAAACTAGAATGTAGAATTTACTTTGGGGTTTTACTCTAATATTAAACTGATTCAAGGATGTCACCTACCTTTGGTCTGCTATTTACAGCTATTCCAGAAAAACAAAAAGACAAAATGTTGGATGACTGATAAAAGGAGAATCTGGGGCAGGTTTATTACAAAGTTTTAAGTTATTGACTCATCTGACCTAAATCTATTTTTTTATTTTAAAAGCTTCAAGCATTCTCACCTTTAAGTGCTGGTATCATCAAAACACCTTTTCAGTGTTCTAAAGGGAATGATCAATGTAATTAGCACTCTCAAATCCAGCCATCTTTGGGTCTGATTGGACTAAATGTGATATTGTAAAACAAGGACTGAAAATACATGTTACCACTAAGAGTACTTATTTTTCTTTCCATTCAGGCATATTTGCAAAGATTTAAAGATTTTATATTGTACATTCTGTACTTTGTGTGTCAAAGATAAACAGCAAGTGGATGAATTCCAAAAAACCCATAGAAAGTTCTTTTCACAGTTAAACAAATAAATGCTTGTGCACTACATAGAAAGCAAATTACTTTACTGCCTCTTGCATGTTGGATATTGACAGCTGTGTTGCTGCCATATGTTGCTTTTGCTTCATTTGTGCAAATTTGCCTTAAATTAAAAGCTTCAAGTGCCAATCAACAAGAATATTTGCCAAATAAATGGAAAGTTTACTTCAACAAATCAAAGTTTTTTTTGTAAATCATCTCAGGTTTGGTATGTTAAACCTAATTACAAATGGGTTGTTTATTAGTAGGTTACACTGTTCCTTGCTTACCCTTTAATGATCTGGAGTTATGTAATATTTCATTTCTACTATAACATGGCTGGACTACTTGTTTGTAGCTGTTTGTAATTCTCTCTAGGCATGGTACAGAAAATATTTTACTGTCTCAAGCAATAATATTGTGACCTTTTTCCTATACATGAAATATGATTCTACTTGGTGGTTACTCTTTCTGGTTTTGTTTTATTACTCGCAGTTGTGTACAAAGTTGCAGCATTTTCTAATTTTCAGCTGATCCATAAACTTTTAAGAAAAGATTGTCATAACAGCTGCAAGAATATGATTATCACATGTGAACTTTCCAAATTTTTACAGCCTGTTACTATAATATAATATTTTAAGTCTTAATATATTCTTAAACTATGAAAATTATTAATGACTTCGTTACTATTTCTTGTCTTAAAAATATGACTGTTTCACAGAATATGATAGAGGACAGATGTAGACTAATCTATGCATGTTTGGCTTTATACAAATACATTTTTCAAAGTCATACTTGTCCCATTATCACATTTTTAGTTGAGTTACAAAGACAGAGGGACAGAAATCTGATAAAATACACTTCTCTGAAAAATGTTAATGTAGTAAAAACATATAATAAACTTTTTTATGTGTATATCTATTTCAATTAAAAATAAAAAAAAATTTCCTTATGTCAGAAAAAGAATTTCAGGTTGCAGAAGAATGTGATTACATCAGAACAGTCAATAACTGACTAGATCAGAATAGAATTATCAGTAATTTGAGGATTCATTAAAAACAAGTGGAAAGATTCAAGCCAAAGCCTGTTATTTTTAGAAAAGACATCAAATTAAGTTATTTTTTCATGTTCCACAGTACTCCCTAATGAGTCAGTTGTATTTTGTGGACTTCTCTTACTTTTTCATTTGTAAGCACTGTGAAAAAGGAATGAGAAGGTCTTACTTTTCTCCAGTGAAAATATTTTGACCCTTAACTGTATGAGTAAAAATGTGGGGATTTTTTCTAGTCAAGCCCAACTGAAAAAAAAAATAAAAATCTTGAAACACCTTTAAAGGAACTTCTATTTTCCTTAAACTGTATCCTTTCCTCTTCAATGAAGTACCTGTAGCATATTTTATTGTGGTGCCTTTGTCCTCTTCTGATGTAACTGCACATCTAATTGCACAGAATTTAATGTGGGCCAAAAAAATGAGACTTTTTATTTTTTTTTAATAATGAATGAAATGCATGTTAACCTTAAATCTAGTTATGGATTTCAGTTTAAATTCTTCTGTCTAGATTTACAAATCTAGAACAACACAAACTATACAGAATATTTTTTTAAACTGAGAAGATTCAGAAGATGTATGTATGCTTTACTCAGACAATTATATGAAGTCAGTTACTTGCCTACACAATGTTCCATGTCCCCTCCATCTGGGTTCTCTTCACTCTCTATGCTTGACTGTCTTCTCTGTGATATAACACACACATACATAGACACACACATTTGTTAAATGAGAATATGCCAAACTGGCTGTTCCTTCATGTACTTACATTCCCATTTATACCTGTAAAGAAAAGTGTTTCTTTTTCCTTCAAAAAGAAATAAGATCCTTGAAACACACAACAGTTTCTCCAAGTTACCTATATGGGCTTTCGTTCATAGAAACTTGTCCTTCTTCAAACAGTTACCAGAAACCAACTGTAAAAAAAGCCATATAAGCTTTCAAGGACATGACATTAATCCATCAGAATGGCATCAACAGCTTGAAACACAAGCACTCTCAGTTCTCAATTATAACAATAATTAAAGACCATTTATTTCAGAGATAAATATTAAAAATTCCTATGCACAAGTATTCTGTCATTTTTATCTGTGTCTGTTTTAGGAGCTTCTATTATATTCATAGATATAGAATTAGCATGATTAATACATGGGCAGAAAAAAATGTGTTTTTTTTTTTTACTTTTCTAATAACATGATTGAATTTTGCTCTGTGAAAAATTCATTATAGGTTTAAAATTGAGCTGAATTTTATCCTTCAGCATTAAATATGCGTACTGTGCTTTCAATTACAGGATATAAAAACATCTATGCTTCTGGTAGTTGCGTTTTACTCAGGTTTATGAAATAAGAAAATTACTTTTACCTTTGATCCAGCTTTGATCTATCTGATCCTACTTGAGACAGATTACAGATGTCAGGTGTAAATTATGTTCTTTTCATTCACTGCATTTACTCAGTGAAGTACAATTATTTATTTGTTATTTGAAGACAATTATATTGCTCGAAGTGCAATTAATTATGTTGCCTTTTAGGTATATTTTAATCCAAATGTAATGCAATTATTCAGAAGTTTATTAAACATATAACAACCAATTAATCAGTGAAATGATGGAGCTTTGAGGAGGTCAGAAGAGTGATCATAACTTAAGGTTTTTATAATTCATATTTCATGAACCAATTAATTACAATAACTTATTTTAAAATATGATAAATTTACATGTAATTATTAATTGAAAAACCTCTTATTTACAGTACTGAAAAGCTTATTTACAAACTCATCTCTCAGGTACTTCTTTATTTCTAAAATTTACTTATTTATTTCCTAGGTTATTCAGATAAATTTTGAAGAATTCGATCTGGAGATTGGCTATGACACACTGACAATTGGTGATGGAGGAGAAGTGGGTGATCCTAAAACTGTGCTTCAAGTGTAAGTCTTTTGCATTCACAATTCACGTGCATTATAAAATATGATTAATGTAGTTTTTTATTGAAAGAAAATTATTAGAATCAGGTAAATCTCAACAAAACCTAATCTTACTGAGCTTCTAATATAACTAAAGGTGACAGTTTAAATACATTTCTATATGTCTGCTGTTCTGAAGTCAGAAAGGGGTGGGCTAAGCATCAGAAAACAAAAAGGTAAAATAAATTTTAAAAGACAGTCTGTACATTCATGTGCAGACGTGTAAATTTTTAGAACCTTTGTGCTCCCTTTATAACAGTTCTCTAAGTAAAAGTGTATGATAACATACCTCAAAATAGATAAATGGATAATTTACACATAAACTTTTATGATCTAGTAGCAAGCTAAGTATGACAAAAGATATACTATAGGATCTTCACCTCTAAGTACTTATTGACTATCGCCGAAACCTCAAAAAAATCAGTTAGTATGATGAATAAAATTACTACAGAGGAAATCTGAGTAGGAGATTACCTAAAGCACAAGACGGACAGCACTGGGTATAAATAGGATATTTATCATGGATTAGCATTCTTTTAGAATGTGTAAACCTGGAGATATGTGTGTGTATATATATATGCACTTAACGACCATTGATTAACTTTAGAATCTATGTTTCTCAACTATTTGTGATGATAATTAGTCTTATAATAACAACAACGGTCTCAAGAAGAGAAATCCAGAATTTTATTACTTGGTATAATTTTGAAGACAGCAGCATGATCTGGTGATCCTGCTTGTTCTCCAGTTATTTGAAAATATGCAGAACACTGTAATTAGGTATTACTTATAGTCTGTCATTTTATGTAGCTCCAATTCCATTCTGAGTAAACAATTCAATGTTTTATTGGGGAAATGAATGTCCTTTAAAATTAATTTGTTAAAATACAGTTGTTTCAGTATTTGAAGATTTTTATCATGAGTTCTCTTCAGAGAATAGATTATCTGAACTGGTTTTGGGATTTTTTTGTAACTGTTCTACCCCTTATTATCAATGAGGAGGCCAGGATTTAGCTACATATTTCAGGTGCAATCACTTTAGGGTAACGTAAAGTTTCTTCAGTGTAGATGTGCTAACTGTTATTAATAATAGTTTTGAGAATAGGGAAGAACTGTAATTTCTATTTTATAAACACTACCAAGCCTTCAAAATATATTTCTGATAATGCTGGAATTCCATTTCAAAATATCTTAGATTCCTAAACTATATTGAGTATGCTCTCATGTGGAAGGAGCATTTAAGTACCAATTCACTAGGTCTTACTAACATCTAACTAGAGTATTGTTTTTAATTGGTAACTGAATTAGAGTATCACATTCAGAAATAGTACCATGATATCTAAAATTTTGAGTAATGTAGTGAAGCACTCTGTCCAGATTTTATTTAATAAACAATGTTATTATTTTATTAAAGTATGCCTGATGAATATATTTATTGTGGGGAGAACAGATGAAATTACAGGATTATACTTGTCATGAATATAGAGGGATTCTGAATAAGTCTCTTTAATAAATGAGTTAATTGTAATTGTCAAGTGTAAACATATGATAAGAATATGTTTTCTGTAAATAAATAAGTAAATAATTTTAAATAATTATTACTACGGAAATCCTGGAAAAACAAAAAAATCCTTCAACTAATCTGTGGTGTTTTAATATTAATAATTTTGTATAATTACCCACACATTTTATTTTTGTTTACCAGTGGATTATTAGCTGATTATTCTGTGATCAGAAGTGTTAATGCTGATGTTATTAGAATTAAAATGTATTTTAAAAACACGTGGAAGATGGAACATAACTGAGTATTTGGCAAAAACTTGTAAATCTTTATTTTTGTGCACCATGCAGACTTTCTCTGAGATATGATGAGTAGCAAATAAATCAATTATTATATAATTTAATTTTTTGATACAAATTTTAAAATAATTATCTTTCCTCCTGCAAATTACTGAAGAATATCAGCTTGAATATGCCTGGTTTATGTGTAAATAAAGTGAAAACATTTATCTTTCAGTTTATCGAAGTTAATCAGGAAACTTATTCCAATGTTTAATGCACTAGTTTTACTGGATACTGCTAGGTTCAGAACTGAGAGCTGAATTTAAGTGGCATTTAGATAGCATTATACTTCCTAAATTGTGAATTAATGTTCTAATAATTCCTACTTTGCTGTTGCTAATCACACAAGTAGCTAAACTCCAGAGCCATTTCCTTACTTGCCATTAAGTTGCCCTGAGTGCCTATAATTGTGTGCCTATGAACATGCATCCAGGAACACGACAGTCTTCTCCAGCCCAGTAAGCCTAGCATCTGAAGCGAACTTAAATCTCAATGTAGTACATTTGTTGTGTGTTTGGCAAGATGACTATTATGAAGGCATTCTTCGTACTTTCCCGTGGAACAGGATATTTGCACAGTGGAACAGTGTTAAGTTCTGTTACCAAAGGACAGAGGACAAGAAGGAAAAGAAATGGTGGGCCTTCCATCATACATCTTTCAGAGTTTTAGCACTTTTTCAGGAAGTTTGGAAGTCCACTTTCATTAGCTTAATCTGACAGTTACTACAGGTGACTGGATGCTACCAGGGCACCAGTTCCTGTAATACACATTTGGGAAAAAAAGTGCACTAAACATGAAACTCATTCTTACTCTTTTAGCATGCCTGCTGTGTTGGGTGTACATGTATCCAGTCTGCCCTATAACAGATCATCTTCAGCAGATGGAGAGAGTTTCAATCTTCTGAATAACAATGAATAATCTAGTCTTCAGAATACTCTTCTCAGGGGTAATATGTATCACTACTATGCGGAAGAGTCAATTCTGGAGTCCTAGAGAAAGAGTTAGAATCGTAATCACGTCTATCCATTTCTAATCTTGACAATGTTCATTGATCAGCTTTTGAAAAGGGAGGTGTAAGAATCTGCTTCCCTGAGAGGAATTTACGTAGTGAATCCAGGGCAGAGGAAGTTGCATAAACCCCAGGAGGAAGGAAAGGGTAATTCATTACTAGAAGTTTATTATTATTTTAAATATCTTCCTTCACATAATGCTGTGGGCGGGGGGGGTGTTACTGATTCTTATTGCTCTGTGGCCCCAATGGCTTCCCAAATACTGTACAGAAATCCCTAAACACTGGTGATTTCTGTGTTCTTTTCAAAAATGCATTTCCAAATGGTATTTTTTCCCCTTGTACTATTTAATTAAAAAATATCAATTATGAAAGCTGTATACATTTTTTGAAAATTATTTATTATTGACTTCATAAAATATGAATACTAAAATTTTGAGGGCTCTTTATCATAAAAATTATCCTCTCTGACACAACAAAGACATTAATATTCCCAATGGCCGTAATAGTCCAAAAATATTGTCAGTCACAAGCAACAATTACAAAACTCTGTTAACCGTTATATCAGTGTTGTTTCTGTGGAACATCTTGTTAATCTGTTCATTTGGCAGTGACTGAACTCACTGAAGGCACATTCCCTTAGTGCAGGAATAAGTAGTAGGTACATTGTTTTGACCAGGCATTTACTTGTTCATTTCTGGCAAGAGTAACTCCATCTGTGAACACAGATGTAGGAAATAGACATAAACTTCTCCTACAGCAGAGTATTTCATACAGAAATAAGCTAAAAAAGACCAGAGGGGAGAAATAAAATTAACTGAAAAATATATTTAAAATAGTCCATTTGAAGTTTCATCCAGGTTTAATGAATGGTTATCACTGCAACAAACCAAATTAAATGTTTTGTCTTATACAGGCTCGTGCTTTTGATCCATTTTACAAGATTGGAAAGTATTTTGGTACTTTCCACTATTCTGTTTTTTTGGTATCACACTATTTCATTCAACAAACAGAGTGAATATTTGAGATTTCATTGACTTTCACATTTTTGCAGACAATAAAAATCTAAAAGAAAAAAGAAAGAAATGCTGAAAAAATACCAAGTTTAATTCTTTCTAATTAATTAGCGTAAATTGTATCATTAAGAGGTTTTAAAGTCGTGATATCTGTTTTTTTTGTTAATGAAGGAATGAAATTAAGCTGTCTGCCAGGCACATTCTTTCATTGTTGTGGTAGAGATTAGGAGGGGAAGTGAGAGTGCAGGGAACACATGGACCTTAATAGTAGTGTTACTATTTAAGAATAATAGCTTCCTTTTAAATATGCAAAACATGTGTAGCAGAAAAATATTTTTTTTTTTTTAAGAATAAGTGTAGTGCCTCATTATGGGCTTTCAGTGCCATTTGATTTGCCTATGTGTATCTGAGTCGTGCACACACTGCTATGTAAGGTTTGGGATAAGGGAAGCTGCATGTTTTTCTACAGCAGCAACTCAAAGTGAGATGAAATACTTCAGTACAATGCAAGCAGCACTTGCTTGTGTTTACAGATGGCTGTCAAATATACCGAAATCTTTTGAACCTTGAGAGCTGTAGTGATTAACCAGCCAGTAGATAAATGATTTGCTCTGAGATGAATACAATGAATTAACAGAAACAAACAAAATTAAAAATATTTAAAGGTTATTTAGATTCTTTAAAAAAAAACCCAAAACCAACAAGTGGCATTATGGATTGTTTTTTTCTGTCTATAGGTTAACTGGGAGCTTTGTACCAGACTTAATTGTGAGCATGAGCAATCAGATGTGGTTGCACCTTCAAACGGATGAAAGTGTGGGGTCAATTGGTTTCAAGGTTAACTACAAAGGTAAGAATACAACTATTGAAAGTGAATTTAATGTTGTACCAAAATTTAAGCAAGTCAATATTATGAAATGTTTTTCTTTTATATTAAAGGAATTGATTCTATTTCCAGGTCCGTCAGTTTAAAAACAAGGAAATGCAAGCTGAGTTGATAAACGTTATATGTCACATGGAACTGTACAATTCTTATTTTGTGTGTTCTTGCAGCACTTAATTTTTGGTACATAGTTTTACATTTATTTTCTGTTATTTCAGATTGAAGAATACTGAAAAGAAATAATTCTGTATTTATTTAAAGCTAAATGTGTGAAGGAAACAACTATGTCATACTTTCTTTTGAAAATTAACCATGCCTAGCACAACAGAAAAAAAAATCACCACAAGCAAAGAATTTGGCTCAAAACAAAGAAAACCTTACCTAATAATGTTGTTCTTTAAGGTCTTAAAATGTGAGGATCCTATAAACCAGCTTTTGCTATTTGATGCTTCTGGGAGAGCATGCAGTTTTCATACCACATAAACATCAGAAACAACGTCACATATATATATATTTAGTTCCATATTCAGTATTAGTTATATTTATTATTTTTATATTATATTTAACATAGATGCATGTGTTCTTGCAAAGAAAAAAAATTGCGTGGTTCCTGCCTATCAGCAAAAGCAGAAATCATATAAATTATGATTATTCATCAAAAACGGTGAGATAAAAGACATGTTAAACCAACAACCATATATATTTAGAAATGGAGCTGATGTTGTTGAGGATGGGTAGATAGAATGAATAAGCATATGAATATGACTATGGCTTGCTGCTTTTTCTGTCTATAACTTTCCTCTGGCTGTTCAGGTGTATTAAACTGTATAGTGGGGCGTTAGTACTCCTGTGTACTCTTTCTATTCAGATCTAGTGGACTAAGAAAGATCTTGCTTATTGTAATGGTAGTCATTGAGACCCAGGATTAAGAATTTGGTACTATCGCAAAACTTGAAACGTAGCTGAGTGCAAAAAGAAGCTTGTTAGATCTGAACTGGAAATAAATTGCACAGCTCAAGTAGCGGTTCCCTTTATTTACAGAATTCTTTTCTAGTAAAATTAATTTTATCTGAACACTTTTAGAGGCAGAAGGCAGAGGATTATTGTCTAGTGTCTTAAAATGTGCTGCTATGTCTTGTTTTATTCATGAGTTGTTACATTTGTTCTTAGAAGCTATGGTTCTGCAAGAATAAAATTAATTGAATATGAATAGGTAGAAGGGGACAGAAAGGGCCTACATTCACAATCTCATCTCCATATAATCAACTTTTTGATTGGACACCTAGATATTGAGTCTGCATTTCTCTCTTGCCCTACACTGATACTTCACAGTGCTAAATAGCATTTGAATGCCTCAAGCATTAAATGGATAGGCATTATGTGGCGATGGGTTTATTTGTTTATTTTTTTCCTCTAGTCTGGAGTACAAGATATTTTTTTTTTTTATCAGTTGCCTTTGCTTGAGAGGATGTTTTGCTTACTGAAATGATATATTCATTAGAGAAGCCAGAAACCAGGCGATGTACCCTCAAATAAGATTGGAAGGAGATGAGGGAGAGGAGGTAGGGGAGGGTTGCTTTTTATGTTGGTTTGTTTTTTCTTCGTGTCTAAGTCCTTTCTGTTAATGATCAGGGGCTTGGAAAAGAGATGAGTAAACAGGCAGTATTTCAGATAAATACGTAGATTTTGGAATTTAAAAGTCTGGAATTTATCAATTGGAAGCTGAGTGAAAGACCTATGAGGTAAACTGAGTAACTGCGTTACAATGGCCCATTCAGGGTTATGACACCTCACTGACTTTTTAACTAGAATTAAAGTATTGCAAAACTTTTCTCTCAAAAGAGTTACTTAAGAGAATTGTGATTTTTAGGGAGTTAGAGTTAGTGGAAATTTTAGTTTAAGTGACTACATGAATTATTAAGAATATATGCCAGCTTGATTTGATGGACTAGATCAAATTATATTGCTATAATTCTTCCATCTCACAATTTTCATTATCCACTCAGACACCTAACTAAGCCTGATAAGCTGTATTTCTTTCTATATCTGTTATGTATTTAGACCTTGAAAGTGTCTGTTTACATAAAAGGTGCAACTAAATTAGCATTTTAGATTAGATCCAGCAGTGTGATTTTTGAACTGTGCCTCTGATCACTTTAGTCTCCGTCTTTAGTATGTATCACAGTAATCTTGAAAGGCACAAATTACTTTCATTTGAGGTAATTCATAAGATACGCTTGAATAGCATTAGGAATAGCATTCCTCATGTGCTCCAGCTTCTAATGGGTGTTTATCAAAGATCTGATAAAACTTGTCCAAAGTAAAACCACCAAAACACAATTAAATTCTTATAGTATGGATACTGCATCTAGTGTTGTTTCACTTTACGGACTTGCTTATTTTGGAGTTACTGTCTTGATAATGTACACTATAACATTACTTGCTAATAACTAAATTTCCCACTAAAATGTTCTGATACCTAAATATCTGTTTCTGAGACTGAACTAACTACAGAGGTTGTGGAGATCTGCATGACTTATGCTATCAAAGTTCATAAAGACATTGAGTCTAGTTGACATTTAGGTCTGTGTCTGGCAGGCATTTTCAAGAACATAGATTTTTCTGAATCCTACATGGAATATGATGGGAGGAACAGAGAATTGTGGGATTTTTTTATGCAGTGGTCTTTATCTGTTGTCTTCCAAAAAGGTGTACTTGCTCAAGGTGCAAGATAGAGGGTCACATCCTTTCTGACTGGGATAGAATTGAATATGCTATATCAATGACAGAAATAGATAAATGAATTTTTAAGTTCCTCTGCATTAGTAGGTTTTCAACTGAAGAATTTCTTTGAATTTATTTTATTACAGGAACTAGCAGTTTATTCTTTTTGTATCTTCTGTTGATAGAATCTAGTAAGTTTTTGTGAAATAATAAAAATCTTTGGTTTTTTTCTGGATTAAGATTTTTCATATGGAGTTACTCTGTAGTTTTAATAGATTCTATTATAATTATTTAAATATTGAATAGATATTTAAATATTGGAGAGAATAAGTTAAAATAAGTAAATTTTTGTTGTTGTTGTTTTGAACTTCCTTGGCCAGTATCCCATAAAACAAAACTACTTAGGAAGTTAGAATAAAACATATCCAGAATTGGGGCAAGGGAGAGATACAGGTGCTGCCTCATTAGGAATACATTTTACCTGTTATCTCACTGTTATATAAGGTGTTTTCTTTTTGTGCTTCAAATGTATCAGTATATCTTTTTTAATGTGAAAACACAGAATATTTAGAAATCTGAAATTGTAACTTCATTATTTCTGAGTCATAGTTTTAAGGATTATTTGAAAACCATAGTTCTTCCTTTAGACATGAGATCAGACTGTGGTGCTGGTGTAGTTACCAAATAAGACTATTAAATAATGGATTCTTTTTAGGCTTCCCACATCAGTACTATGAAAGGAAATTCAAAATTAATGGTTATTACTGATGACAAGTTGCATAAGTACTTTTCATCAGTTGGTATTTCAGGTAATGATGCCATATTTTCAGAGTAGCACTTCTATTCTAAAAACCATGTTGAAGAGGAAAGAAGTGTCTGTCTAAACAATAGTGGAGAAAAAAATCTCCAACATCTTTAACACTGGAGCTGAATGGTCTTCATCTATAAATGAAGAAAAAATGCTGTACAAAATACAAGACAAATTAGTAAAACTGTGGCATAGACTTCAAAGGTGGAAAATGTTTTTGTATGGTTCTAAGAAGTTGAAGAATTTTGACTTCATTTCACAAAAACTGGGAATCTAGCAGTGGAGTATTATACTTCTTGGAAAACTGTACATGAGAGCTCTTAACTGCAATACCTTTCATATGCAATAGCTTCCTTTTGTAGTTTTGGACGACATGTGAAAGAATAGATTAAATAAAAAGTATACCTTATACTTTTTCAATTTAAATTTTTTTATCACTGAATTTGTAGGATTAAAGAATAAAAGAAATAATCGTGAGTAAATTCAGAGGAAAAATATTTTAAGCAATTAAAGCAGTAAAATAAACCCATAGTACAAACCCATCCTGTATTAGTATAGACAAGTTGAACTTCTGTTTAGATCAGATTTGAGTCCTCTGAAACAGAGTGGATAGTGCAGTCTAGTTCTGTTGGGTCCCAGTATTACACCTTCTGTTTCTAAGAAGTGGCCAGGTCTGAGGGATTTTTTTTTTTTGTTGTGTCTGTTTTATTTTTCTCCAAATAACTGACTACACACTAATGGAAACACTTAAATGACTAGGTACTCCTGATAGCTCTGCCTCCTACTAAAACTAAATGTGTGTGATTTTGTTGTTAACTATAATAATACATTAGACATATTCTAATTTTAATTACTTAAGATGATAAAGAGGGTTACTTTGGCCGATGATCGTTTTTGTAATGATCGTTTTTGGAAGAGGCTTATCTAAGATGCCAAGCTAGATAGGAGTGTAGGTAAAAACTGAATCTGAAGCAAAATAGTTTTACTTATCCATTTTTCTGTATTGGTGATCTAATTTTAGGATATGGGATTTACGCTCTGACACCCGGTATTTCAAAAGATTTCTTTTTGCTTAAAGCGTAACTTTCATGTTGCTTCAACCAGTGTGACTTGCGTTTTTGAGTGCTGGGGTTATTGAAGCCTGGAGTAACCTTCTGGAGTTCATGATCTGCATTTCATCCTGGTAGTAAGCACCAAGTTCAGGATTTTTGTCATGATGGAACAAAGGTGTTTAAAGAAGGGAGAAGTGAAGATTTTATACTTTCTGAGCATTAAAATCAGAAATTAAATAACTTTCACACTTCTCCTTTTGAACTGTTCAGCCTTCTTCATTTCAGTTTATATTCGCTTGTAGTGTTTTCACTGTTCTGATGACTTCTGTTGCCTTTGTACCCACTCTCCTCTGTTTTCGTCATGTGTTTTCTTTGTTTGTGTTTCGAGGTGCAGTAACTAGAAGGGATCATACCAATGATTTATTTAATTGGATTCTAATGCCCTCAGTTCTGTTACTTGTGCATTCTAACTTGATTTTGCAGAAAAAAATGACAATAGAGATACACATTTATGGCAAAAATCCCTGCAATAAATCAATGCAAATGATTTTAAACCTTTTCAGTCTCATGATTAGTTCAAATTTTCAAATACAGATACTGCTTTTTATTTATATAAAAAAACACTTATTTTTGTGCAACCCCACAAACCAACAGATAGATAGTTTATGAATACAGCAAAAGTTTTTCTGTACTTGATTTTGTTTCTGCTGAATGTGTGTTATTGACAAGTTTTGTAATTTGTCATGTTTAGCCCTGGCCTGGCCAATTTCAGCAGCTAAAGCTAAAACTGAGCAGTTGGGTTCTCAAATCATTTCCCCCTACACCCTGAGGGAAAGGAGAACGAGAAATAAGAGGAGAAGGACTTGTGGGTTCTAACTAAAACTATAAAAACATTAAAGCTGTTTGCTTTAATGAAATAAAAATTAGAAAGAAAATGCTATTAATAGGAAAATAATAAAATATACACAAAATTGTGTCCCCAACCCTCCATGAATTTATGTCACCGCAAATGCGGGGAAGAAGGCGAGTGGCAGGAGGGACTTGGGCTTATCAAATGGATTCAGGAATGCACAAATCCAGGATAAGGGGCAAACGGACAGATGAGATCCCTGCTGGATTTTGGACACTGAAGAAGACTTGACCCTTGTGATCCCTCACTTTTATACCGAGTATGATGTATATGGTATGGTGGAATACTCTGTTGGTCAGTTTGGGGTCACCTGTCCTATTCCCTCTCCCTGTAGGTTGCGACCCTTTCTTGTCTTTGACTTACGGCACTCCATCAGTTCAAGGAAGGACTTGGTTACTATAGGAATAAGTATAAGCAATGGCCTTCCTGCATTCCAATGCTTCATGTTAGCACTTCTAGAGAGAAACAGTGTTTGGAAAACATGCAGTTAACTTTAACAAAGTGTTACTTAGAAGATACTTAGCTGAAGTTAGAAAACTGATTCTACTTTATCTCAAACCAGAACATAATTAAAGTTCATTCCTATTTCAGATCTCTCTTGCATGTACTAAGCAAACTGCAGAAACCTGAAGCACCTTCCTTGTTAACTTACTGTCAAGATGGAAATCAGAGCTGTATTTTACTCTCTTCGTTCTTCCTGCTTTGTTGGGCAAACTCACTGCAAGCTTTTTCTGGTCTTACTATGTCACTATTATCCAAATATGTTATTAATTTTTTTATCTAATTCTTAACCAATATATTCAACATAAGATATAATAGTTTCAGGTTGTAATCTCTAGATTATAAGAATATGAGAACAGCTGTGAAGAGTCATAAGAAAGGCCCATTTAACTGACTGTCACAAAAGGAAAAGAGCAAGCAAAAATGTAGTGATACTTCTTAAGATTGCTTTCTTGCATTCTGTCAGTTTGTGGCATAAAGACTTCCTAAGTCCAGGAACTTTTGACAGGTGTTTTTCATGTGTGACTTTGTCTCTTTTTCCTTTTAAATCCATACACAATTTTAGATTTCTGAATATTTTATGGCAAGAATGTTCCAAAGGAAAAGTATTTCCTTTTGTTCACTGTAGTTTTACTGGCTTTATCTGATACCTTTTTCTTTCATTTTGTAGAAGGTACAGTGTGTTTAATCTGCCTTTTTACTGCTTTAGTGACTTCTCTCCTCTGGAAGGACTGACCATTTACTTTACAGCACCCACAGAAACAGCTAGGCAAATAATAATTATCTGTTCTTCTTTCTCATGGACTATTTCTTTAAATTAATAAATATTACTAGGTTTTTTATTTGTTGTGGGGGTGGTTTCAAATGATTATCTAATTGCATACCTGAGAGACTGGGCAGCAGAGAAACCCTAGGAAGTTCCAAGTTGGTATGACTAGGTGAACTTCATGATTTTCCAGAAAATGTGCTGTGGAATCTAGTGCTTTTGTTGCAATCTTTCATCCTCTTCAATCTAAAAAGGTAATGAATATTCAGAATGGGTTTTTTTTGTGCTGAAATCTCTAAAGTTCAAGTGCAAGCTTCTATACTTGTGTATTTAGAAATCAACATTAATAGATTGAAACAATGTCAAAGTCAGAACTTTACGGTACCTGACAGAATAACTTTTAGAGGTATTTTCATGTTAATTCTGACACATCTTTCAAAGAAGAAGGCCGCTTGTGACAACTAGAAAACAAAATAATGAATTACCGTTCTTTCTAATAATAAATATAGGAAAAAATATCTTTACCCTCTGGTTAAAATAATTAAGGAAATATACCTATATGAATAATTTAGCTCTATTTACTTATGTATAAAAAAGCAGTTTTCTCTGCCCATCCAAATCTTGTAGAATATTATATGATTTTTGCAATTTTACATCTTCTGTAGGAAGGAATTCTGTAACTTGCTGTTACTTGCATCTGGACTACTGTTTTCAGCTTTAGGCTACCCAGTATGAGAAATATATGGGCTTACTGGAGCAAGTCATAGAGTCACAAAGATGTTTAAAGGGCTGGAGCAGCTTTCACGTGAGAGGAGAAAGAGATCACTGGAGCTGTTCAGCCAGGAGAGAAGGCAGCATAAAGGGAATTTATCAATTTGTATAAATTCCTGATGGCAATGAATGAAGAAGAGGGAATTAGACTCTTCTTAGTAGTATCCTCTTAGTAGTATCCAGAAGCAGCAACTGCCACACATTAAAGCATAGGAAATTTCATCGGGATATAAGAAAGCACTTTTTGTACTGCGAGGATGATCAAACACTGGAACAGGTTACTCAGAGAGCTTGCAGAATAAATATCTTTGAAGATCATTCAAAACCTGACCAGAGATTGTCCTGAGCAACCTCCTGCAGGTGAGATTGGATTAGATCAGGGGTGTCAAACTCACAGCCTGCAGGCTGAATCCATCCCCCCACCTTGTTTTACCCAGCCTGGCACCTTGTTTCTACCCAGCGGCAGTGCCGAGCTCCTTGCCGCTGCGCTCCAGCCAGAGCTGGTCATGTGTGCAGTGTGTGACGCCAGTTACGCTGCAGGAGCAGGAGAATGGTGGGAGCTGTGAGTTTGACACCCCTGGATTAGATGATCTCCAGAGGTCCCTACAAACCTGAATGATTCTGTGAATGTGGGGGAAAATACTAATGAGAGATTAGATAAATCCTCTCATCCCTCCCTATAGTTTCTATGAAAAATTCCTTAATTTATTTCATCAATATCTTCATTTCACAAAACATCTGAAGTTTCTATGGAATTGTCAACATTTATAAGTTATATTATTCTGAAAATAATGTAGGAAACAATTTCTTTGGTTTTAGCAGGAAAATTAGGATTTTGAACTGGAAATCTACACATTTATCATTTTGTTCATGTATTTCATATGTAAATTATTTTATATTTCTCCTGATTCTAACTTGCTTGTCATATAACTGGCAATAAGAGCATTATATATCAATCCAGTTTCTCTTGGAGACTAATGTCTATGGTTTGTTTTTGACCCATTGAGAACTACTAGGAAAAGACATGTTCCTTTATGGTCTGTATGAACCCAAAGTTTTCTTTATAATTTCATAAGAAACTAGACTCCCTATCATCTTTCAATATTAAAAAAAAAAAAACAGTGCTCACAGAGACGTATTTTCAGTCTAGAAGAATTACATATATGTATATCTTCAACTAAATTTCAGTTTGCTTATTTGGCAGATTCGAACAACATGCCATTTTGCATAGCTTGTAGATAGTGTGAGAGCCAGTACGTGAAACTGTACCTACATGAAGGTTCAACTGCATCATGAAACTACAACGGCATGAAGCTGCTGATTCTATGGTGAATTCTATAGGAATGCTGATTGAGTGGTTATGGACACAGTTAATGAAAGAAGGCCACAGCTGACTTCTCATATATGCTGAGTCTGTAGAAAATACTTGGAAACAGTTATAACTGGGATTTAGGAGAGAAGCATTAGAGATTACTGAGTCTTGGAAATTTTAAACTGTTTCAAGAAACTTCAGTATAACAGAAAGGCAATTAAGGTAATTGTTTTCATTTCAGCAAATTACACTTTTTTCTTTTTGAATGGAACTGAAGAGACATCAGCAGTTTTTTTTATTGATAAAGAATAATGGAAATATATCTTCTAATGAAATCAAAGAAGAGAATATCAATTTGGTCTGCGTTTTAAATGACATAGGAAAATATAGAGATGTGAGCACGTGCCTGCAAACTAACTAATCTTGATTATTCCTTTTGCACTTAAGAATTTTCTCTTAAACTGCTTAGATTGTTATAGAGACCAATTTGAGAAGAAAATGAATTTACTAAACATGTACAATAACCAATAGCTGTATTAAATGATAATTAAAGAGACAGTTTTCACTTAGTATTAATGTACATTACTGAGCAAATGCAGAAGTTAATCTGATGAAATTAGAGGATATTAAATGAGTTGATAAGACAAATAGAATAAAACTGAGAAAGTGAACTTTAGTAAGCATTTAATAATAAATGGAAATTAGCAGAAGGTCTATTGGTGATGTTATTTAAAACTGAACTGAATTCTAAGAAATATTCAGGGGTACAAACTGAACTAATCCTAAATTTAAACTAAGAATTTGAAAATTTATGCTATGTGAAATTTTGAACACCTGATCCCTAAAATCTTCAAATCCAAAAAGTAAGGTGTGAATTTCTTCCACCCTGAGGAGGCATTTCAGAGAGCTGATCTGAAGAATCTAGGATGATAAGTGCTGTACCACCCAGACATAGCCAAAGGAAGTGATATGAGAGCAACTTGCACTTCAGTGGAACCTGTTCTTACATTCAGTATAGTTACAAGCAAAAAGGAACGCAATATAAAAAGAATTAAGAATTTCTTCTTTGTCCAACTGACATTTAAGTCTAGCATTCAAATTATCTAATTAACACAGGGAAAACTTATTAACAAAATGGGCAAAGCTGTCCTAGTATTCGTTCCTTTCCCCTGGACTTATACTCACCTTTCCAGTGTCTCTTACCGTTAACATCTGCTTTCCTCAAGCAGAGGGGAGTGGGAAGGAATGTGTTACAATTTATCAGCATATGGAGGTCAGTGCTTGGAGAAGTATGTTAAAGTGGGATCTCCTTCTCCTTTGTGTCTTTTTAGGCAATTATTTTTACATATTTCTTCAAACAGCCAGGTTCTTTTTTTTGTTTATTCCCAGTTACTGTTTTGAATTTACAGAATAGCCTCCCCCATTCCCATCAGCAGCAAAGCTGTTGAATGATTACACAGTGTCTACCCGTGTAGACAGACTGAATACCCGTGACCATCACAAAATTTAAGCTCAGACAGAGTGAGTAACAGTCACTCCATTACCAGACAATTGCTGTTGTGGCTGTAATCAGCTAAAGGCAGGTCTGACCAAGACAAACCTAACCATAAACTGAGTCCTGCCATAGCAGGTCAATAGAATTCCTGTGACTGTTTACTGTTAGTAGGATAGAAATATTGCTGGGTTACCTAAGAGGCCTAAACCAATATTTTAAATATTTGCGTTGACTTGGGCTCCAGAATTCTCTCTAGGCTGTTGCTTAGGTGATGCTAATAAATAAACTATATATATTTTTATTTTTATGTATTTACATATCAATAAAATTGTGTGATATATGTGTCTGAATTAATTATATGGAAGAAAAATTGATGTTAAATTCATTCTTTCTTTACTCTAGGGGGATAAAAAAATAACCACTATTTCACATCATGACTTATGTATAAGGAAAAGGCCAGAGAATTAGTAAAGGTCACTATATTAAAGAAAGAAATTACTGTTTTTATAGACTAGACTTGCAGTAAATGATACAGAAAATGGAAGCATTTACAGTGAGGAATTTCAAGAGGAGGAAAATGGTGCTTGACTATTTGAAAACCAGTGTGTTATGTAAACAGTTAAATTTTTTTGATAGTAGCATTGTCAGTAGTAATGAAGGGAAAAAATTGAAAGGCAGTTTGGGAAATTCAGTTTAAAATTTTGGCTGAATTGAGAGAAAAAAAAGATGATGACCTTCATTACCATTGGCAAAAAAGGACTACATAGTTCACATTGCTGAATGCAGTCCCTTTCTTGTTGATAAGTCCCAGTGGCTATCACCAAGTTATTACTTATTGCATATGAGCATGCATTATTTTGAAGAGTTATCTTAAAGTAGAACACATACAAAACTAGTAGCTGTAGGTTATACACATTATACAGCTATAAATCTTATAATAAACTTAAGAAGTATTAAACAAACCCTATAGCATAGGTATTTTTGTTGCTTTCTAAATGATATTTGTAGTTAATATTTAAGTTATTAAATACCTGTATATACAATGATAAAAACCATTGACCTATGATTATCTAAAGATAGTGCATTGCAACTTGTTTATTAAGTCCTTGCTTATTCTTCACCCACACTCCAAATCTGCATATGACTAACAATGTAAACGTACAGGAAGAAAGAGAGAAATTATATGGATAAAAATCCTGAAAATTATGTTAGTGTATATATAAGCTGGGAAAATGTCTTGTACTTGAATATTAGGAAGTTATTGCATATTCTGTTAACATGACCATCTCTGCTGTTAACTTTTTATATCAACTTAAAGGACAACTGAAATCTGACAGTCCAGCCACAGGCTTCATAAAATGAAAGCTTGGACACAGTATAATAAGTAATAAATAACATTTGGCATAGCAGTATGGTGCATTTATTCCTACTTTAGCACTACATTTTAAAAAGACTAAAAGCTGCACATGGAAGAATTTAAGCCCTAGGCTTATTTGTTGTCAAAATAAAAAATGTCCCTAAAATATAACCACCAAGAAATGAGTAATCTGAAAGCTTCAAGGCTCCTTTTCTACAACTTTGTAGAAACTAAATCATTTCATCTAGTGTGACATATGTACTGTAATATGTAGTGTGCCAAGTTGATTAAAACGCTAGTTGTGTTGTTTTGAGAAAAGCAGATGGTGGGTCAAATTTTGTTCACTTTCAACAATTTTAGGCATCACACCTATTGATGATATATTGCCTAGTGGGGTGTTTAAGAAAGACTGTCAATGTCTTTATCAAAGTGCTTCCTTTTCTCCCCCCTCCCCTTTATTTTAGGAGTCTTTAAAAAAACTGTTGGATATTGGTTTTATTTTGAGGGGGATTTTTTCCATGTATATTTTTTTCTGTTTAATTTTCCAAAATATTGTTGCAGGTTAGAAAATATGAAGATGTACAGTAGAGAATGAAAATTTGCCAAATTTAATTTTTTAACAAATTTTTAATGGTTATAAAATTAATTGGCTTGTACCTGGCTTTATTACTCAGCTGACTGGTACCTGGAAATTTTCAACAGTGTTTTTAGTTCTTTTAAGTGTCTTTTGAAATGTTCTAACAATAGCTATATTTAGGACACCTGGCTTGACATGTGAACCATAATTAAAATCACTAAACTTGTGGCATGTTATAAATTTTTGAATATTGTGTTCACTCTGTTCGCTAAGTGGTGCCTAGTTATTATGTTCTATGCCAAGACAGAAGTTTCTTCCTGCAAATGACCTCTTGTTCATTTTTCAGATCTTTTTATGATAGGTACATCTACCTAAGCAGAACACTGTCAGGTAAATTCTGGATTAAATATTTTCATTTAAAATATTGTTCTATTAAGACTAAAAAGATGCAAATAAATAGATTCCCTTACGGTGAACTGTAGTACCTGTGTGCCAACTAAGTACAGGTAGTCTATGTAGAGCCAACAGAAAACTAGCTAATTCCTTTTGTCTTTGTGATTAGCAAACCAGAGCTAACCTGAGCAAAAGAACCATCTTTCTTCCTCAGTGACTGTAACCTTCCTATTTCTGGTGAACCCAATACTACTGAAAAAACTTAACATCTCACTACGCTTTACTTTGTTTTTTCTTTTAGATGAGTGGAAATTAATAAGAAATATAATGAAATAATTTTGTCCTTTTCTTTTTCCCCTTTTGCCCTTCATAAATATTTTCCATTCCTTTTCATCAAGGGGTTAGAGGTGTTCTAAAATTCCAGGGATTGCTCCGTTTAAATATTTTATGAAAAATGTTTTGAGGTGACATGTTTATTTTAAAATACGGTCATTCAGATAATTTTTAGTTTAACAGGTAGGAAAAAAAGTACGAATTTACTTGCTATCTTTAAGAGAAAGTAAGTTCTTTTCAGAGATTAAGTTATTTATTTATTCTTAAGACTGTAGGAGAGATAGAACTTAATGTCACCTAGGAAAATCCTACTGCATGTATTTAATTCTGATTAGATTTGCGTCTATTGACCATAAAGTCAGCATTGTTAGCTCTAGTTTTCAGTCTTTAATACAGCCAAGATAAATGCATTTAAATCTTCTACCTCTGTGTTAAGTATTTTAGGTATTATTGTCTATGATGTGAATCAGATAAACCGTTACAAAGAAACGGTCATTTTTCCACTTTTTTATGAGTCATGATACCTCTGAAAAGCATTTTTTTACTGTAAATATGGTTGATTCCTTGTTGTTTGTTGATGCGTTTAGCAGTTCAATTATTTTTCTGGAAAATTTTAAGGAGATGATCATTGCCAGAGTTAAATATTCCTTCTTCTTATAAAATTATCATAATTCTAGTGTATGGTAGAGTTGAAACCTGGACCGATTCATTGTGAGGAGCTACAGAAGATTAAAAGGATTTTGGTATTGTATTAAGAAATGTAATGATAAGTTTTGTTGCCACAGAAACCTCTTTTAATGGGAAGATTGCTTACTATTTCAAGTAAAATTTTGCTTTATATCCGTTCTATTTTTGCATTGAAATACATGTATAAATACAGTTTCATTATGAAACAAGGTCTTAGTTTCAGCCACTTGACTTAAGGAGAAAATGTTGTACCTGGTTTGTTGGATTTTTTAGCATCTTTTCATCTTTTTAGGACAACTTAGTTGTTTAAAGACTTTTTCTGTGGCAGATACTAAATTTTCCAGAAACTGTGAACATTCGCCTATAAGCAATTTTATGAAAAGGATTTGTAGAAAGTTTCACAAAACACAGCCTCTCCAAGTAATATTGTGAATGTGGAATGGAAAATGTTAGTCACAAGGTGAATTATCAGTGAAAGGCAGATCACAAAGCATGTTACACAGAGAAGTGCTTCCTGTCCACCTATCTTGCAGAACTGAAAAAATTTACTGGGTGTTTTTAGTGAAATAAATTAAGTGTGGGTAATGTCCCATGGGATCTCATCTGAAATGATTCAAGAATAAATGTCACTCTTCAGACTTCTCATTTTTCATGCTTTCAACTGTTATCTCATTTTTATTACTGTCCCACTTTTAAGCACCACTTACACCACTACTTTCAGTAGAGGCAATGAGCTGATTATTGATGAAGTGAATCTTTATTTTAAAGATTTAAAATTTAAAAGGTTTAAAATCTTGTTGGAGATTTCATTGTCATTTGCATTAGCTTTTAAGGTGAAAGTTTAGCCTTTTCAGTACTGCCATCATGAGTTTGCTTTTAACACCCACATTTATAAATGTAAATAACTGTGTAGAAATATATTTCTGTCATCAAGATATGTTGAATATGCTTTTGAATAAATGGCATCTGCTAGAATTTATCTGATTTTTACTTTTCTCTAATGCTTATCAATATTCAAATAGGTAAAACAGTTTCCAGCTGTAGCATTCAGACTCTCAAATTTGTTTCCTCTTTATCTACAGTTGTTCCCCTGAAAAAAGGACATTTCTTTTGCCAACTTAGTTAAAATGCAAGTCTTGTTAGGCATATTTCTTTCTTTTTTCTTCAGATAAGGAGTGGAATTATGTCTTGGTAATATTGGTAAGTGACATTGAAGAGCAACATATATTGGTTGAATATTACTCCTTTCTTCCAATCACACTTTTGTTTAATATTTCTTTAGTTCATTTTCATGGTTTTCTTTAGATGACAGTGAGCATACACACAATATCTTAGTCTCTGAACCTATAGCAAGCACAATTTACATTCAGTATCAGTGAATTTAATTTCATAGGACTTAGGAATCACAGTTTAACTTTTATCTCTAGAAAATGTAGGGAGCAGTCACTAAATAAAACTCATTACAAGAGAATTTTATAAAGCATAACTCAAAATGTAATACTCGTGCTTAGCACTTGCACTTTTTCTGGTTGGCTTTAAATCTGTTTTTTTTTTTTTAGTTTAGGCTGTTGCTCATGTGCTTGCATCCATTAAAAACTGTAAATGCCTTTAAAAAAATTCCAAGAACTGTAAGGGAATCTAGCTACTCTGAATTTAAATATCTTTCTCAGAGTAGTTTTTTTGGAAGGTAAAGAGGAAGATGTGCTGTTTGTTGGAATTCATTGGTTGCACTTTTCCCTATTTTATCATTAAGGCAGTTCTATACTTTTATTTTCTTTACTGTGACTGTGATACATGTAACAGTCTGACCTTGAAATTGCAGGAATTGTGTAGAGCTAGTTATGATACTTCATGGGTTTTTGTTTTTTTTTTCATCATCCCTACTATAGTTCCAATTGTTTTTTCTGTTATTCGGAATCTCCTTTTTAAAATATTAGGCAACAATTTTGATTTAGTTTTTGTTTTGAATAATGTATAGTCCATTATTATGCAGTTCTTCTAGAAAGTGAAGAAGATTTGCAGGCTGCAAATTTTCAAAGTCCCTCCCGTGTCTATCTTAAAAAAATTAATCTACTTAGCTTCCATGGAAACACGGAGAAATTAAAGAATGTGGTTACTCTTTGACAGTCGTTAGGCGTTACCGTGCCTACCTGGTAGTCCTTCTGCCTACCTTTTTTGGCAAAATTTGAGTGCTCTGCATAGGGTAATTAATTGAATTCTGCATATCATTAAAAAGCAGCAGTTACTTTATTTTTTATCAGTCCGCATTCAAAAGGTACTCCATGAAGGGAAATTCTGTCCTGTCAGAGTACATTTTTTATACATGATTGAAGAGACTGCGTATGCCACATTATGCACATAAATATCACATTAATTTAAAAAAAATCTCAACAGCACAAGTTAAAATTCCAATAAATATTCTGGCAGGATCTTCGATATGTACTTTCTCACCATAAACCATTAAAGGTTAATGTTTTAATTGGTAATAGCCTATTACATAACAAAATGCTAACTATGAAATCTAAGTGGATATTATCTGATAAATGTTTAGCCTTCTCTCAGATCTTTACAATCTTTAATACTTAGATTTGTTCAAAATATTGGGTGAAGTCTGGAGCATAAAATCCATATAAAACCCCTAAAGATTGATTCTATCTGAATGTCATTTTTTGCATCTTGTATTGGATGACTGTCTAATACCTGTTATGCTGGCATAATCCTACACAAACCTAACTTGAATAACAATATTTTGAAAGCAAGACAATTTCTTTATTAAATTAGTGTCAATAAAAAAACTACTTTTGAATATTAGAGGTATTTGCTGTGTACTCGTTCTCTTAAAATGTAGATGTCTACAATAAAAGTATGTCTCATAATTTTTTTTAAGAAATATTACTGTCTAGAAAATTTAGATTATATAATTAATATTTTAAATTCTAACTGAGCCCATAATTACAGCTTTCAAATATTTGAAATGATCTCTTCATTTTAGTGACGAACTAACTCATATACTCAGTAATATTTTAAAAGTCAGCATTGTTTATGTAGGAAGGAAGCCATGAATCAGAAACCTGTTTAGTCTCTCAGGACTTGCATCTTACTTTGGAACTTGAATGAATGGTGTTCAAGAGAAACATTAGCACAGGTGCTAGTGGTCCTTTTCCACTGTGATGGAATTAGGATTTCTCCAGATGCTGTTTAACATTAGATCTGTGGTTCAGTCTGTGCTGCGGTACTTAATTTTCAAAAACTACTAAGTATGTGGAAGTGAAAGGTTTATCAAAATATTATGTTGTATTTTTGCATTTTGTTTAAGCTAGGTATGGAGTGGATTGAATTCAAGAACTGAGAGTTGTTGGTTTTTTTGGAGGGTAGTGTTTTTACACTCAGTTGTCCAAAAATTAGGAAGTCTCAGAGTGTAGGTTCCCCGAGAAAGCATAACTCAGCCTCTCTGTGCATGTTCATTATCATACAGTCTTTAATTACATAGTCACACAGTATTTCCCTTAGGCTCCCTGCCTTATTCATTGCCTTGGATGAATGGTGTCTGGAAAATGTAACAGCTGTTTAATATTTTATCCTCATCATTCAAGTGTTGGTCTCTGCCTTATTTACTGCATACTCCTTAAACCCTGCAATAAACACACAGTGATTCTATTTTAGCTTTAGCACATAAATAATTGTATTTTATAATCATAACAGAAATTGTATTCCTTTTTTTTTTCAAGATTAAAAAAAAATATCATCCTAGTGTTAGATATGAAGAGAAAATAGCATAAGGATAAATCAGAACCTATTCATGAATTAGTGGCAAAACTACTCTTGGAACTTTGTGCTTTGTGATACACAAGTTGGGCTTTATTGCTGTTAATCAGACTGCAATTTTAGGTGATTGTTGAGGTGGTTTATTGCATCTCTCATTTTACTTTCCTGATCTTTCTTATTGCTCCTATTTTTTCACTTATCAGGTACTAAGATCTCAAACTGGATGCTCCAGAAGTTAAACTCACATGGGAATTGACCAGCTGTAAAAATTGTGGATTAACTTTCTCTCTGGACTTATACCTTATTTGTTACAATCTATCTAATGAGGCTAATGTATACAGCATATCACAAACTGCTACTTCTTAGATTCATCTCATCAACATTTTAACATTTTAGCATGTTCTTGTCTTCAGGCAGCTCAGCTGATATTTTAGTCATGTTACTTTGTCTTCTATGTTGACAGTATCTCAAAAATTGAAATCTCAAGGTAATTTATAAACATAGTCCAACCTTTTGAACTAGAGTAACTGACACAACTAAAACTAAGTTCACCCATAAAACCAGTATTTGAGCAACTGCTATTAATAAATTTACTTCATCAACATTTTTCCCTACAATAACATGTATTGTCATTAAAATCTGAGTCTTCCATAAGGTGTCTGTTGTTGAAGTTAATGTTATTAAGTTCACCTCTTCAGAGTAAGAAAGGTCTGTACAAATTTAATTACCACTACTATACTGTCTCAGGATTAATAAACCTTCTAGTTAGACCACAGCAAACTGCTGGAGATTATTTTTGTTTATTTTTTCGGGAAATTCTTTCAGTTGTTTTTCCAAACCCTGCCTTGCTTATAGCCTTAGATCATCAAAACACAATGCCTTTACAATAAGGATGATTAAGACCTTAAGTCTTCTGCTCATTTCTAAGTGGCTTTTTCATCTATTAGCTTTAGATGTGATTGTGAACAACGGTATGTCATCTCCTTTATCTCTCACCTTATGTGTCTAATGTTTTATTCCTCATTGGAAAAAGAAATTTTCTTGCACTGTCTGAGATTACTGACCACTGTAGAACTGGATTTTTACGATTGCTGGTAACTTTTCAAAAGCCATATTTTAAGACCACAGGAGCAGGCAATTCTAAAGTGTTAAAAATCATGCAAGTGGAACTGTAGGCTAGCTTGGATAAGGGTATGTACGAATGGACTTTGCAAGCAAGGACAGGTCAAACAGGAGGACTACTGAGATGCTGTTTGCCACTGCAGGGAGAAAATGCATGTGGCCAAAGCTTGATTATAGAGTTCAAGCTGACCAACACTGTGAAGGACAACGAAAGGGCTTTTTAAAATACCTTAACAGCAAAAGGAAGATCAGAAAAAGAAATCTGGTCCATTACTTGATGAGGCTGGCCACCTCTCAAATAGGGTTATAGACAAAGCAGAGACAATTAATGCCTTCTTTGCCTTTATCTTTAACACCAATGATGGTCCTGGGGGCCCTCAGAGTCCTGAGTTGGAAGACTGTGACTGCATGGATGATAAACTCCCAGCTGACTCTGAACTTTTTCAAGATACTGGATGCACGTAAGTCTATTGGACCCCATGGGATTCATCCCAGGGTACTGAAGGAGTAGGCCAATATTATCTCAGGCCCTCTCACCTTTATTTTTCATCAGTATTTGAAATGTGGAGAGGTCTCAATCAAATGGAAACTGACACGTATTGTCCCAGTTTTCAATAGAGAAGCAAGACCCTAGTAATTAAGGCCTGTCAGTTTTCACTGGTAAAATTATGGAGAAGATTATTCTAGGAGATACGGAAAAACACTTTAGTGACAATGCAGGCATTGGTCATAGCAAACATGGGTTCATGAAGGAAAAGTCCTGCTTAACTAACATAATTTTCTTTTTTTGATAAGATCACTCATCTAGTTGAACAGGGGTAACCAGTTGATGTGGTGTTTTCTGATTTTAGTAAAACTTTTGATCCTGTCTCTCGCAATATCCTTCTGGATAAACTGTCAAGAATACAGCTAGACAAGTTCATTCAATGAACAAGTAGCTGATGGTTGGCTTAAGAAGTTATAGTAAACAGGCTTACATCAGGCTGATGGCAGTCACCAGTTAAGAATATGGATTTTATTATGTAGTGATATGTTACTATATTGTGCAGTTTGAAAGAAATCTCTATTTATTACTAGCTTTAATCTTTATTTACTCCCTTTACACTTCATGGGGTAGAATAATCATTTAGCACCTCTTTATGCTTAAAAAATATTATTTATTAAGTCATTGTCCTGGTCCGTTAGCTGCCTTACCCCTAAAAATTATGATTTTTTAGAGATTAAAACTCCTTATTTCCCAAATATTTAACACGGGAATGTGCATTAAATCCTGTTTTCCTCAGTACACTGTAAACACGCAGCATCACATGAATTGTTTCAAATCCCTAAGCAGGTTTATAAGCTTTATATCCACCAAGTTTTATCTAACCATTTATTTCACAGAACATACTCTTCTGCTAGTCTTTTTACTGGAGAAAATTTTCAGTACAATATGATATGATAAAACAGATCTCTGAGCAATTTTCTAGATCTCAGATTTGTATGCCAGGAGATTTCTGGATAGGGATTATTTTTTTAGTTATTTTACCTGTGAGAAAGAATAGCAACTGGATTTTCTTTCCATTGAGAAATTAGTGAGGTTTGATTATATTTCAATAAATTTCTAGGTGTATGTTCTAAGAAATTGATGACTATTTAATTCCCTTAGTTGTTTTTCACTGTCTTTTACAGGTGAAGTGTAGGCAGGAGTTATTTCACTGATGATGTTTAGCAGCTGATGAGATTTCAGTGGGTGTGGCAGAACCCATGCAGAGCGATGGAAGAAGTTATTCAAATTTTATACAGCAATCAGGGACAGAGATTTATTTCGCAGTAGTTCCTTATGTTTCAGTGGGTTTTTTTGTTATTTTTTTAAACAATTAAATATGAATATTTTTAATGTATGTAGTAATTGCAGCAGAAAAATGTGAAATATAATATATGGAATAATATGATTTTTTTGTTGTTCAGACACAGAGCAATACATGCGATATTCTAACATCAGATGTTAGTCTTCTGGAATAGCATAAGTTTACACATGGCTATGGGAATATTTTTGTATTGTTTATGAGGATGTGTTGATAAAACACTTGTGTTCTACCTCTTGGGATTCAAATAGGATTATTGAAAGGCTACTGTGATTTTGTTAATACTATTCAGGTAGATAATACATGAAAAAAATCCCTGGAGTATCATTTAATGAAAATATTTTGAACAGTGTTATTTTGATAACATCGAAGGAAAATAAACGCTAGTTAAAAAATATAAAAAGTTTTTATTTTAAAAATAGTGTTAGTATTTCACATGGTGATACCTTTATCTTTTACTAGCTATGTCACTTTATGAAAGAAACAAAGTTTTGAAAGCCAAAACAACTGCTTTAATAAGTGTTCTTTTGATGTTAAACTTAAATATTTAATTTTGTCTCATCTTAATGTCATAGTAAACTGACAATTAAAAATAGAGTTGAAATCATCAAACCAAGTATTAATAGAGTTCTATCCATGTGTCTCATGATGCTCTTGGTGTTTGATTTTTGTTGGATATTTGGGTTGGTGTAATGACATGTTAATCTTTCTTTTAATTTCTTATGTATGCGGGAATTTCAGCCCTATTTTTACTTACATAATGATAAGGCATGCAATTTTCTCTTTTTTTTCTGTTCTCTCTCCTGCTTCTAAACATTATTTTTTTTCTGCAGTTTTGGGGCAAGATAAATTTAGCTGCTTATTGCACCATTGAGAAAAGGGAGAGAACAGCAAACTCTACATAAGTGAGGTTATGAGGAGATCAGAAGCAGTGTGAGTTGATACTATTTTCGATATCCGGTTCCAGCTACATCCATTATTTCTTTTGCACTGGACTGAGACTAACTGGAATAATCTTGTAGTTCTTTTGTTGTCCATGGGTTCAAACCCCACTTAAATGATATTATTACAGATAAATAATACATAATTCTAGTATCACAGGACATACTACAAACTCTTTCAGAGGTTTATAGGTTATCAGTCTCTCTTTTTTTGCAGTCCTAGATTTTTATTCTCTTTTATTTTGGGCAGGTAGGCAGAGATGGGCAGGTGACAGTCAGAGAAAGAGATAGCTAGCAAAAGAAGAAAAATAGGGTAAATCTTTTATCTGCCTACAAAGGGGTGAACAAAAGAGATAAAGACAAAAGAGCAAAATCAGGTGAAAACAAAGTAAAAAAAGATGTAGCAGATTTGAGAGGCGGTAATAGGGTGCATGTTTTTGCACTGAACAGGGACAAAAAGTGTGGGAAGAATTACCTGAATGTCCAGATGTATTTTTTTCCCAATTACATTTATTTGTATAACAAGAACAAAATATAACCTTTCCTCATATTTAAGTATCAAGGAAGCAATCAATACAGATATGGTGCTGTGTGAGGGGGAAATAACCTACAATATAGCAAACAACATAAAGTACACGGACTGGTCTATGAGATAGAGGAAAGACAAATATCAAATATTTCTGTCTTGTTTCCACATATTCCTTTTACTAAGTAAAAATATTATGAATTTGATCATCAGTTTACATTTGTATTTTTAAACCATTTGACCTATGATATCTCAGGACCACTTACTCCTACTGTTCTTTGGATACTATGCCCTGATGAACATTAGAAAGGACACTTTGAGGGAGTGCTTTATAAACAACTTTATGGTGCTACTTTATCCCATCCAATTAATACATATGGACACAGTTTAGTAATGTTCATTGCCAAGATCTGCCTTCCAACCTCATTGCAGTATTTGTAAATAAGAATAAACAGCAAACAAAACCGTGGCACAGTTGCATGAAAGATGCTTTGTATTTTGAATTGAAAAATTAGGTTCTTTTTTCAAATACAGCAATAGGAATAATAATTTACTTAAAAGTTTCTTTATTGTGTAAGAACATAAATAGCTAACTTGTTTAATAAAAATCTCATTCCAATGACTAGTTGCAGTTTAAAAATACCTTATATGTTCTAAAGTAACTTCTGGAAGTATGTTATTACAATTGTTTCTGTTGGGTTAGACCAGTTTATAATGTTCAATAAAGGGTTTCTCTCCAGCCTTTTTTTTTTCAGCTTCTCAGCTAAAATTAGTGATTTCCATCCGTAATTCATAATTACTTGTACCCTAACTCAGATTAAAAAAAAAAAAAAAAAAAAAAGACAGTGATGAGAAGTATCTCTGTCCTAAAACTTTCCAGAGTGAGGCTCTGGGCTTGAGTCTAGGGTGAAAATACAGCTTTTATGCTGAAAGGAGTTATTAACCTTGTTATTATCTGCTTAGTCTGGTCTCATGCACACTTACTTCTTGCTGGTTTACCATTTTCTGCAGCATAACAGGACATAGAATGATAATAGGAAATGGCCATAAGTTGCGCAAAGGGAGGTTCAGACTGGATATTAGGAAGAATTCCTTTACTGAAAGGGTGGTTAGGCACTGGAACAGGCTGCCCAAGGAGGTGGTTGAGTCACCATCCCTGGAGGTGTTTAAAAAACAGGTAGATGAGTTTTTGAAGGACGTGGTTTAGCAGAAGATGGGTATGGTTGGACTTGATGATCTCAAATGTCTTTTCCAACCGGAAGATTCTATGATTCTATGATATACTTGTGTTTCTACTCTGCACTCACAAAGCATCATAATAAATTTACTAACAGAATATGCTTCATCCTATTTCAGCATGATAATATTGAAAAAATTTGGGAATGTTGACACTGAAATATGTTAACCACAGACAAATATTTCACCTGCAGTTATTGAATGAAGCCCTATAATCAATGTCTGGAGTTATGATGAAGCCCAAGAATATTTTAAATCCAAAAGCCTTGAAATAAAATATCAATTTATTAAAAAATCATAATTTGTATATAATACAGAATTGCTCTGAATGTGTGTAAGCTGATGGGCAAAATATTTACCTAGCCTTTTTTAATTGTATCTTTCTTAATTTTTCCTGATGTGGTTAAACTTGGCTGGCTGACAATTGTCCAAGAAGTCACTATATCACTCCCCTCCTCAGTAGGACAGGGAGAAAATAATATGAAAAGCTTTTTGCTCAAGATAAAGGTAATTTAATAAAGAAAAACAAAGGCTACACACGAATGCAAAGGAAACAAACAAAAAATTATTTCCTACTTCAATCCAGCTGCTTCCTGGGAAATAGAGCCTTAGTATACATAGTGGTTGCTTCGGGATAGAAATAAATGTCCTCTCTCCTCCTTGTTTCTCTAAGCTTTTATTGCTGAGCATGACTTTGTAAAGTATGCTATACCCCTTCGTTGAGTTTGGGTTAATTGTCTTGTCTATGTCCCCTCCCAACCTGATACAAGGTAAGCACTGCTCAAGGACAGCCAAAATACTGGTATGTTATCAACACTGTTCTAGCTATGACTACAAAGCACAGCACTATGTGGACTGGTATGGGGAAAGCTGACTCCGTCCTAGCCAGACTTGATACACTTGACTTGATCACATTGTTTGTATAGAGTATCTCTCTTGTGCTGTTTTCTCCTGAGATGTTTCCATGTCAAAACTGGAACTAGTTTATTCTGTTGCACTAGAAAATAGCAATTGTCCATAAGTTACGCTCTTAAACAATTATTTTTGGAGTATGTCCATCAAAGTGATAGGTAAGAGAGGATTTAATTTCTTCCTAGAAGAGATATGTACAGGCTAAATTTTCATCACTCTGAAAAGTGCAAACTCATGGGGAAAGCAAATCATTTTTTTTGATGCATGTCTTACAGAAGAGAAAATGGAAAACGAAGCATACTGCTGCTGGTTATTAATCACTGAAAATGAAATCATGTAACTCTTTTTTTTTTTTTTAAAAAAAAAATGTCCTTCATAGTCTTGTAGCACTTAGTGAGTATCACAGAAGCCCATCCTAAAATTTGCTTGATAGTCTTTGTATTGCTTTAGGATAACATTTAACCATTTTTATTTTACATTGTGCTGTGGGTAGCTACATAAAAATTTTATCCTGACTTGCACACCTTAGTGTTAGCATTCTTTTACTGCTTTATCAAGATAGATTTGGTGACCTTGAGCACCCAGACTCCATTGTGAATAAATTTTAAGGTTGGAAAGAAATATTATTCACTTTTTTTAATAATTTATTACATTTTTAAAATAATCTCTGCTAACTTAGAAATATTTCTCGAGTAACCAATTTTTCTTCTTGGTAGAAGGAATTCCTAGGTGTAATTTAACAAGAAGTCTCTGACAATGTAGAACACCAAAGAGTACTTCTAGTGAATGTCTTTCAAGGTGTCCCTCTGAGTTCACATTGTAATCTTTCTTTACAGTATCTTGAGAGGTTTTCAGTTTTTGCATTAGCTTGAGAGTAGCATAGTGATATTCTGCTGGAACAACTCTCTTTTTCAGAAAACTTTTCAGTTCTAAGGAGGTTACTTTTGAATCATTCTTAACAATGGGCTATTATGAAAACAGCTGGGAGGGGTGGAACTATGCAGTAGTAACTGATGCTGTGACAGAAATATTACTTCTGATGATTTATGGTAAAGCAATAATCAAATGTTGAATAGTCAAAGTCACCAAAAATGCTGGTTAAAATCTTTCGCTAAATACAGATAGGATAAAGGAGCAGATTGTAAAGGCACTACAATCACTAGGTCTTGCATGAGAATGGAATGTAAACAGCAAATTTTATTAGCTTCAGGTTGAACATCCAGCTCTGGCAATGAAGGTAACTGCTGCACAATTGCTGTTTTGTTTTCGGTTTGTTGTTTTCTTGTAGCGCAGGGATATTACATATGCTGACATATCACTTGGAATAGTAAATCTGTAATTATCTCTAGCTACTTTGTCAGGAAAGCTCGTGCCGTAGTCTCAGTGTTCTAACAGAATAGGCATAAGTATTTTGAGATTGTTAGGCCATCTTGTCAGGAGGTTTTGCCATTTCTCTTGAATCAGAAAGAGTAAGCAAGCAAGTATAGTTGTTCTCCTAAAACAACTTATGGTTTTTATCACTACTTCTCCATCATCTGAGCTTCTGAGAAAGATAATAGATTTTCAAATAATATTCAGCATTAGTTTTTCACTTTATCATCTACATTTCATGTAATAGGTAAATGAAAACTGTAGTAGGCAAATTAAATTTTCTGGCTATCAGGCTGTTCACACTGCCATTTGCTTGAATCATTTTAACTGGGCTCTCACGTGACGTATGCACAATTTGAATAATAGTTATCTGCATCTTCAAGTGCTTTTATATAACTCCTCTAGATGCAAGATTTTCTTTCTCAGTCTTGTTTCTGTGAATTCAAGGAAGGACTGGCCCAGGTGTGTAATCAGAGCTACCAGTATCCTCCTTGTAGTAATAGAGGATCTATCAATGTAAATGTTTAACTATGATCAATCCTTCACAGTGGTTCAGAAATAGCACATGACCTATCTGATCAGACAGGTTTGCAGTTCCATGACACAGGGCTTCTGCATGTTTTAACAATGGCTCTACAACTAAAGCATGTCTGTGATTTACCTTTGCAGTCTATTTATTTATAGAATAATCTTATACACAGTCAGTGATTTACCTAATGCCTTGCAAAGGTAAATATTACTGTTCTTCAGCATTGTCTGTAATATTGATGAGATCACATCTGAGAAGATTCAGGAGGTTTACTAATTCTCTAATACTTTTTAAAGGTACATGACAATTTAAAGTCAAATGGTGTAACAACTGTGTCATAAGTATCCCAGTAGGTCACATCTTGATTTCTGTGAACATGTTTTGTCTTGGTGACTTTTATAAAAACAAAACTGAAGTCTTCTAACACTTTTTGGTAATTTTGGAATGGTAGTTTGGTAGTTTTATTGCCCATTTGCATGCTTGAAGTGGGAAATACTTCTGCTTAATATAAAAGTATCCAATATTTGTATCAGGGAATTCATCAGATATGGAATTACTGTCTCTGTGCCACTATATTACTGCACCTTTTCTTTCAGATAGTCTATCTTTCTGATCTAGAAAGACCATTACAGGATGTATGCAATTGTGGTGTTTGAGGCTCATTCTATTTATATACAAGCAATAAAGGGTGGCCATACTTATTTCTTAGATGGAAAGTTATGCCATACTGTATTCAGTACTGACACTGAACTTTTTGTATAACAGATTTTATAATTTATAGTACATTGAAGAGATGGCAATGACAACAAAATTTTCCCCTATTTACACAGTTATATCTCTGCTTCTCTAATTTAAATTTGTAGGTTTGTGTTTTCCTTGCTGTCGGTTTCTATGCCTAGCTTTTTTAAACCCTGTTTATGATGGCTTCTTGAGTTGAATCCAGTTTGCTTTTTGTTATAAGTCAAGATAATAAATTCTGCTTCTGCTATCAGTTCATCCTTAACAGCAGTGCTTACAGTTCTTCATAATGTGATGTCTATAGTACGCACTCATTAGTGTAAGACCTAACTATGTGGTTTGCTCATTGTAGATATTCGGTAAGTTACCTCCTTGACATTTAATGCATCGTAGCCTCTCGCATGTTGGATCCATTTAGAACCAAGGTTCTCTTAATTTTTTTCAGTTAACATTAACGTTATTGAAACTTACATAATTTATAGCTGATACATTGTTTGTACAATACTTCTTAAATGCCAGGAGTGCAGTCTCATATTTATCATAATCAGTAAGTGTAATAAAATACACAATGGCCATTTTTTTCAAAGGCAATGAATGATAGAAAGTGTATTCTTCTCTTGAATAGCTCTTGCCTACTAATTTCAAATATGTTGTTTCCACTCTATTTTTATCTGTATTATATAACTTATAAAATTATAAATGTATACAAGTATAAAACAAATTATTGGCTTAACTGTTTTTTGCAAGAACTGTAGTGCTGGATTCAGCTTTATCAGAGATATCTATATGGTATATGTACAAAATACAGTGAGTTTAAAAAGTATATTGTTTAGCTAAATGAGGCCTGTCAGCTTGACCTCGGTGCCGGGGAAGGTCATGGAGCAGATCATATTGAATGCTGTGACATAGCACATGTAGGACAGCCAGGTGATCAGACCCAGTCAACATGCATTTATGAAAGCCAGGTCCTGCCAGACCAACCTGATCTCCTTCTATGACAGGGTTACCGGGTTAATGGACAAGGGAAAGGCTGTGGATGTGGTGTACCTGGATTTTTGTAAAGACTTTGACACTGTTTCTCACAGCATTCTGCTTGAGAAACTGGCTGCCATTGACCTGGACAGGCACAACCTTTGCTGGGTAAAAAAACTGGCTGCATGACCAGGCCCAAAGAGTGTTGGTAAATGAAGTTAAATCCAGTTGGAGGCAGGTCATGAGTGGTGTACCTCAGAGTTCATTGCTGGGCCCAGTTCTGTTCAATATTTTACTAATGATGTGGACGAAGGGATCGAGTGCACCCTTAGCAAGTTTGCAGGTGACACCAAGCTGAGTGGCAGTGTTCATCTGCTTGAAGGAAGGGAGGCACTGCAGAGAGATCTGAGCAGGCTGGTTCGATGGGCTGAGACCAATGGGATGAGGTTCAACAAGTCCAAATGCTGAGTCCTGTACTTGTGGCACAACAATCCCATGCAGCGTTACAGACTTGGGGAAGAATGGCTGGAAAGCTGCCTGGAGGAGAAGGACCTGGGGGTGCTGGTTGACAGCTGGCTGAATATGAGCCAGCAGTGTGCCCAGATGGCCAAGAGGACCAATGGCATCTTGACCTGTATCAAAAACAGCATGGCCAGCAGGACAAGGGAGTTTATTATACCCTATACTCGGCACTGGTGAGGTCATGCCTCGAGTGCTGTGTGTAGTTCTGGGCCCCTCAGTACAAGAAGGGCATTGAGGTGTTGGAGCGTATCCAGAGAAGGACGACAAGGCTGGTGAAGGGGCTGTAGAACAAGTCCTATGAGGAGCAGCTGAGGGAACTGGGGTTGTTTAGTTTGGAGAAGAGGAGGCTGAGGGGAGACCTCATCACTGTCTACAGCTGCCTGAAAGGAGGATGTAGCAGAATGAGTCTTCTCTCAAGTGACACGTGACAGAACAAGGGGAAATGGCCATAAGTTGTGCCAGGAGAGGTTCAGATTGGATATTAGGAAGAATTTCTTTATGGAAAGGGTGGTCAGGCACTGGAACAGGCTGCCCAGGGAAGTAGTTGAGTCACAATCCCTGGAGGAGTTTAAGAAATGTGTACATGAGTTTTTGAGGGACATGGTGTAGCAGATGATGGGTGCAGTTGGACTTGATTATCTCAGAGGTCTTTTCCAGCTGGAGGATTCTAAGATTCTAAATTTTATTTTGTGTACAGAAAAGAGCAGTAGGTAGAATCTGGCCAAAACAATAGCTCAGGGTCATCATGCTAATTTTTGGTGAACTGTAAAAAAGAACAAGTTCAAATGTTACTTTGTAGTTGGCTCTACTGCATATCACTAAGGCAGCTGAAAAACTGCATCTAGTAAACAAAATGAAGTAACATGAGCATAGATTTTGACCAAAGGCCAGTTAGAAATCCCTTCTAACCTAAACAATTCATCAAGTCTGTGTAGTAACTTGTGTGTGATGTTGTACTTTAATAAGCATTATGTATCTGTAAGATGTCTGAACAGTATTTCCTGAATTATGTGGACTTTATTTTCCTTTTTATTCTCATTTTTAATGAAAATGCCGTTAATGCAGATTATAAAAAATTATGTCTGTGTATTAAACCTCAGAAAAAGGTAGGGTACTGTGTAATAGTGCAAATTAAAAGGCTAACGGATGGTCATCAACAGCTCTTGAATATGTTTTGAGTCAGTCTGAAACAGTGCTCTTGTATTTGGAAATCTTATTTTCTCTTATATTTCCGTTTTAAAAAATAATAGAATTATTTATAAGTTGTATAAACTGTCAAGAAGTTTCAGTACAGGGAGGGGTGAGGCACAACATGAGTGGGAAAATGACAGGAGGAATAAATTATATGCTTTCGTACTTGGTTAGATGGTTACATTCAGAAGCACATATGAACATATAATTTAAAGAGGCATTCAATCATCATTTGCATATCTTTATAATTTAGAAGCTAAAATTTTTGTTCCGGTAGTTAATTATTTATTTTAATCTTTAAAATATTTGGTATTTAATTGAATGTACATACAGTTTGTTATTTTATACCTTTGTTTCATATTCTTTAGATATTACATTTCTAAAGGTTTCTCATGTTCAGCTGTGCACTAAAAGCAGATCACTTATGCATTTTCAGTACTTAGATTTACTTCAGTACAAGTATCGGAAAATTTGCTCTCATCATCCCATTGGTAGTTCTCCAATATTTAAATATTCTTTCAAACTGCTTAGGCACACAGTTGTAGTATTTTATATAGTGGAGTAGTATCTTTTTTAATTTTTCTTAATTTTCTCCTATCCACATGCAGATACTGTTCTCTGTAGCTTGTATATTTTAATCATAACGGAGAATTAAACAGTAAAGCATATTATTGCTAAAGCTGATGCAGTACTTTGAAGCTGAATCATTTCCTAAGAAAGATAAGACCTCATTTAATTATTCTTCGTTTTACCATTTAGAAACTGAGCTTTAACTGTTTGGGCTGAAATTATCTGTACTTGAGCGCCGTCTCACTTGAAGTGCTTATGGGTATATTCAAGCCAAACACTTCAGCAGCTTTGAATAACATTGCTTCAGGAAAATGCTTTATTTTGTAGCCATTAAAAATAATCTGGCAACCTTTTTGATAAGTTCTAGCATTCTTGCACATTGGATCAGTGACCTGAAGTTTGGCAAGGGAATGAATATTTAACCAGATTCAGTTTGTAAAATTCCAATTTGCATGTGCTTCCTCACTTGTTTAAGAGGATTTAGGTTATAGAAACTAAAATCCTCAAGAGCTTTATCCTTATCCAAGCTGTAGTCTAACAGAGCTTCTAGCAACACTTCTCTTTTTTCCTTCTTTCTTTTTGGAGGGTGAGGTGGGGGGTTGAGAGCACACCATTTTGAATTTGAAAAAAATCTGTGTTCAACAACCACCTTTAGATGAAATTTAGATGCAACACTGTTGTGGATAACCATGTCTGGTTGCCACATGCCCACTGATCTGCTGTCACTCCCACCCCTCAGCAGCATCAGGGGAGAAAATAAGATGATAAAACTCGTGAGTTGAGATAAGGATGGGGAGATGATTCAGAAGTTACTATCAGAGACAATGTGGACTCAAATAGAGAAAGATTAATTTGATTTATTTCCAATTAAAAATAGAGTGGAATGGTGAGAAAAGAAAACAAAACTGTAAACACCATTCCACCCCCTATTTTTCACAGACTCAACTAAAGTCCTTTATGCAGAACTCTTCAACCTTGTCCCAGGTGCAGGTGGATGTGGAATGGGGATTGTGATCAGTTCATTACACTTTTTCTCTGACACTTTCCTCCTCACGCTCTTGCTTTGCTCCAGCACAAGGTCGCTCCCATGGGATACAATCCTTCACTAACTCCAGCACAAATCCTTTGCATGGGGTGCAATCCTTCAGGAATGAACTGCTCCAGCATTGATCTCCCATGGGTCACAGATCCTGCCAGAACACTTGCTCCAGTGTGTGTTTCTCTTCATGGAGTTACAGGTCCCGCCAGGAGCCTGCTTCTGCATGGGCCCTCCACAGGCTGCAGCTTCTTTCACAGCATATCCACTTATTGTGGTATAGAGTGTTCCATAGGCTGCAGTGTGGATCTCCAATCCAGTATAGACCTCCATGAACTGCAGAGGAACACGTGCTTCCGTGTGGTCTTTTCCATGGACTGCAGGAAAATCTCTACTCTGGCACTTAGAACACCTCTTCTGCTTCCTTCTTCACTGACCTTGGTGTCTGCATAGTTATTTCTCTTGCATTTTTTTCACTCCTCTGTCACAACTGCTTTGCAGTATTTTTTTACCCTTTTTTAAATGTGATGTCACAGAGGCAACACCAGCATTGCTTTAGCCAGCAGCAAGTCCTTCTAGGAGGTGTCTCTATCTGACATGGGAGCAACCTCTTCTCACATAGCCTATCTCTGCAGATCCCCGGCTACCGCAACCTTTCTGTGTAAAACTCACTGTATGATTCTTGCAGGAGAAAACTGTTCTCTGTGTTTTTAGAGTGAATCAGCTACTGAATCTAATGAAACATTCTACTTTCCTGAAAGTTTTCTACACGAGTGAAATGCTTTAGTTAAATTGACAATGAAGTAAATGAGTTTCCTGCTACTACTCATATTAGTAGAATAGTATGTTGTGTGTTTTTATCATAACTTAAAATGTTTTGTAAACATTAAGATCTTCAATCTATGGTAATTAACATGCTTATAATTTTTTTTCATTGAAATAAAATTGGGCAGTCTGTGGAAGAAAACTGTTCTTATTTTAAAATGAGAAAATCCCCATACACTTAAAAAAAATTCAAGTACAGAGATTATAGAATTTGTATAACTGCTAACAAATGGATTTTAGGCTTAATGCTACTTGAAAAGTTATTTCAGAAATTTCTGCATATGGTTTCTATTGCTATGTTCAAAGTACACAGATTGCAAACACAGCTACGGCTGATGCTTCCAGTCACTTGGTTTCCTAAAAAAAGGACTGGAAACTCAAAATTTAGAAAGACGTAGTCAGAAGTATTATGCACTTTTTGTTAGAATCTTTCTTATTGGAATACTTCTATGCTTTTTGCAGTTCTCTTGTGAATATTTTATTAATTATGAACATTTTTTCAGCTTCCAATCATATCATTATTTCCTTTTGACAGGCTGGTGGACTGAGAGATATTCTGTGTATTTTAATTGGAACTGTTCATGCAAAGCATCTCAAACTTAAACAACGTTCTTCGGTATTTTTCCATTTATTCTTTCTTGCTGGTAGCATAGTTTTCTGCTATTACAAGTTATATGGGGAGAGAGGTGCTGAAACTGGTAGATGTTTTCCTTCTTCAACAAAATTACTTCAGTGTAATTTGTGATATAACACTCCGAATATGGAATTTCAGTCTTTACAATAAAAAAATTGATAGTTGCATGAAACTTATGTCAAATTATCTAGTGATCCATCTTCAGTCCAGCTAACATCGATTTAATTCAGGAAACGTTTCTAGGAATTAGTTAACTATGCTCAAATGCAATCCCCCCATGCTGAGTAAATCAAAGCAAATATAACATACCTCCTTTCTGCTCATTCTCTAGATTCTTGAGGGAAGTTAACCGAAAAAGAAAGGTGTGGCTGATTCAAAGATATAGGAACTGGGGAGCAAAAAGGATTGAAAAGAGAAATTAGAAGATAAGGATGTGTTTATACACTGCAACTTCAGAAGTACATAGTCATGCCTCCCCTTGACATGCATCTTCTCTTCATATCAAAATTACACTGAAACGGAACTAGTATTAACGTGATAAGGCTGAAGGAGGAAGACCGAATTAATAGGCTTTGGGAGGATAAAATTGTGCAGGAAGCAGGAGTCTATTGAGTGGGAAATAAATGGAAGACAAACATTGCTAATAATTCTTACAATTTTATTAAATGATAAAATATCAGCTCTTTTTTAGGTAGGTGAGTCTAGAAGTAACAAGATACTGGAGTTTAGCAATATTTCCACAATAATTTAAGAAATGCAAGAAGCAGGAGGAATTTGAAAGACAAAAAATGTGGCTACCTATTTCTCTAACTTCTTTGATATAAACCAGTACTCTAGTATTAGTACATGGCTGATGGCTTCTACCTACATTGCTCTCCTTTAGTCATCATAATGCCCTTGGGGCAGAATGATTCCTGGATTAAAAAAATGTATTCCTATTGTATTTACATTTCGATTTTTCATGTGGCTGTTATTTTATTTATGTTTTTAGAAAGCAAAAAACAAACAAACCCAACAACAACCAACGAACCACCCAAACCAGAACTGTTGGTGACTGAACACATACCAGTGAAGGAGTAGTTAATGTTTCAGTTATTCAATTGCCTGAAATAAATCAAAATACTATCAATATCTAATCTAGAGCCCAGAAAAATCAGATTTAATGTTAAATTAATCAAAAGTTACAGTGAAGAACAGATTGAGGTAAAATTTGACGGAAAGTAAAGTACTGAATAAAAAGGCGAGGTATGTAAATTAGCTTTTAGATAATCCAGGGAATATCTTTTATGCCTCTAGCATAGTATGAAAAAGAATTATAATACAGCCGTTTCTGTATGCTTTATAGTATTGTTAGTATTCATTTTAATACTTAGAATTGTACATATTAGAATGGCTACATAGTTATTGCTGTATCTTTTACTATACTGTCCATTATGGTATTAATAGTAAGTAACATAAGTTCAAGAAGTGAAATTCAAGACTTACCACATCAGTGGCGGCTTTGTCATTGACTTAATCTTGGGGGTTTTCTGAGTATTAAACTATTTTTTTCTTATTAGTTCAGGCACCAAATCAGAAAACGGTTTTGTTTTGTGTGGTACTTAAAATTTACTTCAGTCCCTGAGCATGTAGTCAAAGATAAAAACATTCTAACCTACTCCTGTAAATTAGTACTCTAAATTGTTCAAAAGATAAGCTGTTTCTGTGAGTTCTTATTAATGTTAAGCATGCTGATAAATCTCAATATACAACTTGTCATTTCTTTTGCTTTTCTCTTAATATTTAAGTATTTCTATTTATGCTTTTGGATTAAATTAGACTAATGCCCCAGCTGCTTGAGTAGACTTTTGAGCATTCTAAATAGCTTATAAACAAATTCAATAATGGGAGATACCACCAAGGTAATACCTGGTATAATCTTACAGAAAAGGCAGTTAAAGCTTAGAAAATATATTTTGCTACCAGATTTCTTAAACTATCCAAAAGACTGGTGTATGTAAATTTTAAAGAATTGTGGAAAAAAATTTATCTTGAGTTGAATTCTAAAGATAATTCCATAAAGAATAGGCAGATGCCATTTATATTTGAGGACATTTGAGGATTTTTTTTTATTTTTATTTTTTTTTTTGTCCAGGGCTATGTTATTTTGATTTCTGTATGCAACTATCACTTTTTCTCCAAAACAGATGTACTTGAACCCCATCTTTCATCAACATTTATACAAATGAGGAGTCCCATAGTGCTATTAAATGGTTTGTGTGAATAGAGTTCTACAGGGCAGTTCAATTTCTAACTTAAATTAAGAGAGTAACTTATTTTATTGAAAGTGAGGTTATTGTGTAAAGCTCCACAGGGCTCATTCATTAGCTGGGTCAGTTTATTGCTAACTAACTAGTAAATAACTCAACTTTAAAAGACAGAACATAACACTGTCTAGGAAAAGAAGGAAACACATATGTCCATAAAATCTGTAAGTACCTACAATATAAATGAAATACATATACTTATGAAGTATTTCATGCTTATAGTAAAAAATATTACGTAAATTTTACAAATCATGCAGATATAACTTCTGTCCCTCTGAAAAATCAGTTGTCATGGTGAATGGTTGTAACGACTTTTTCCTAATACTAGAAATATTGGTCACTTGTGATACACATAAAAATTTACTTCCACTGGTGGCTGCCAACATTTTCCCACTGCATTCTCAGAGGAACTTCATTTAGTTTTCCCATAAATGATATTAGCCCCATTACCCTTTGTTAATTAGTTACTTTTTTTTTTTTTTTTCTCTTTGTGAAGGGCTCACGTTTTGGCTCTTCGCTTTACATCGTAGGGAAATGAGAAGTACCCTTACAATTCAGGAAGAATGAGGAAGGTTACCATCACCTACATATCGGAGAAAGAACAGCTGCTTCTTTTATTGATTTTTCCACCATCCCAACCCCTAGATTTTCACTGACTGACTCTGTACCTTTGGACGGGTATTCTCTGTAACACATTATGCACTAAACCTGTTGTGACTTCATACTGGCACAAGGTCTGACTGTATCCATAAATCCTCCTCCTCTTCTTTCCAGCTTTTGCATACCTGTTTCTTCTGCTAAGGAACAGAGGAGAACAAAAAAATGCTGCAATGCACTCTGATGGGTCTCCCACCTGGGGCACTCAGGCACAGATGGAGGGCCTGTGGATTGTGCGTTCTCGTGGTTTTGATGTAGATGTCTTTCCAGCCCATTTGTGTTTGAACTCAATGCAAGATTCATTCCATATCCTCACACTTGCTGTTTGCTAGAAAAATTGCATGACCACAGTAAAAGCACATCTTTCTTGCCTGTTTTTTAGGAAATTAGGCACACAAGCAAAACAAACCGAACAAAAATATAAAACCTATTGTGATCATAATTGAGGCTAAATAAATCACATCGGTTGTTGAGGCTAAGAATAATAGTTAAGGTAGAAATTCTTTTACATATTGGGAATTCCCAAGACATGGAATCTGTAGATAAAAATCTGATAGTTAGAATGAAGCAAGGGTATTGATAACCTTTAAAATGTAACTGAAAATCACATGACACTGGGCTCTGTTCTTTTGGAGATGAACCTCTATCCTTTGTTTATAAAAATACTCATGCTTTAACAGTAACAGTTAACAGATAAAACTATTTTTATTATTTGAAAATACATATAAACATAATATTTAGGAGAAGTTATTGTCTGCTAGGTCATTCTGTTGTTTATTGTTCATAGCAATACTTAAACCCTATTACATCTAAATGTGACCAAACCTCAAATCTTTTTCCATGTACGCTGCTAAGCGTGGTCTAAGGTCTTGCTGAAATTGTTCCAAAAATGTTTACTATTGCTTGTATTATTTATCATCCTAATTTACACTATGGTCTTGGTTCATAAGTTATTAATTTTTATTTTCCTCCTGGTTGATTTTGAGTGCTTTTTCTCCTTGTGAGATTTAAGTTCAAATGTTCAAGATAAGATAGATATTTGTAGTGTTGCTAGTTCCTTATGGTTTGCAAACAAAAGTTGTAGAACTATATAATGGTATTTTTTTTGTATCTCTTTCAATAAGCAAGTCCTACAGTGGAAAGACTGGTATGGCAATTTCACAATAAAATCAATTATATAATTTGTTTCAATAGTGCATGCATACATTGTACAAACCCTAGTGTTTCAAAGTACGATTATATAGATTTTTCCCCATTATCTTGCAAAATGATAGTGTGTCAATATGTGATAATGAATGTTTGTAGCTTTTGACATAACAAATTCAAATATCAATCAGCCAGCTTCATTCTTTTTGAATTACATACTAAATTCTTATTCTTTTCACATACTAGTGTTTAGTATCCTGTATGCTTTGTTGCAAAAAAAATAGTATGTAATGAATTCAAGTGTAATTATACTACTGAGAAAACAGTGTCTGTCAAATTTCCATTGATACGGTCAGTATTGTACTATTCCACTGTGCACCAAAGATCTCTTTTCTTTAAAACCTGTTTTCCATTATAAGAATCACAGTTTTATATTTGTTTTCCCTTGAGTTACAGGAAGGAAAGATAGACAAATTACCTCTTCAAGCCCTAACTCCGGTGTGACTCTGTCAAAATGCATTGGTAGTGACCAAATGGTGTAGTGACCATCTCTTTTCCCTGGGGCATATTTAGTCGCTTCCTTAATGTAACTGTCCTTGACGAAGACAGACTATAAGAGAGAAAGAACATTCCTGCCTTGCTGTCTCTATACTGTTAGCTACTTTATCTTTGGGTTCTCCCTTCAGTCCATCACTGACTGGAAATGTATGGATTCTTTCAATGAGATACACAAAAATGACAAGTGGATAATTTAAGACAAACTGAGATTGTTAGCTTAATTTTCTTTCTATTTTTTTTCCCTTAATTTGATACATTTTCTAGATATTTCTTGTTAGAATATATGTTAACAATTTTAAGCTCCATTCAGTGCACTGCAACCACAAATTTATCAAGTTTCTGAAATCATGAGTTATCTAAGCAGTCTTAACAGGAGTTAGCCTTTAAAGAAAGTTAGATCTCTAACATTACGAGAATCGTGCCTCCTTTTAATGTTAATATCAGTCTATGTGAAATAATTTTGAAAAAAAAAAAGTGGATTGGTTTTTCATCTCAAAAACTTTAAAAGATAATGCCTAATTCACTAATAACACATTTAACAAACTGATTTTATCCTTAGAGGTGCTTCTATCTCTCTTTTTTTTTTTTTTAATAAGACGACAAAGAAAGAAAGAAAGGACTATCTAATGGAAATAATATTAGCATGTTTGTTTTTTTTCTTAAGCATGAATAATAATACTTGTCTTTTGGATCACTGATTTATAAGTCAGTGGTAGTGACCACAGGGAAAAAAAAAATACATCCTAACCATCTCTTATTTTAGCTAAAATGAATGACAAATCTCAAAAAGCAAAATAAATTATAGAAGAGAACAAAACCTAAAATATAATAATATAAAGCAACCAAAACCTAAAATAAAATACAAAATTACATTTAAACAAAAACATTACTTCAAACTTTCCAAAGGTAGTCATTATATATAATACTGTATTATTTACACTAATATACTACTTAATAACTTTTGCTGTGAAAGAACGGCAGCTTTGTTAAAAGTGCTTTTTGTGAATGAATGTATTATAATTGGTGACCTTTTTAGTCAATCTAAAACAAAGTGTTGGGCTCTTATGTGCAGCTTTGACAGTAATTCAGGCTGTATTTCAGGAGGGTACCTTTTGTTTGCCTACACTAATTGGTTACTCATAATGGTTTCTAATTTTATATTATTTTTTTTAGTTATGACATTACTAATTGAGCTGTTTGAAAACTTACTGTTTCTTCTGCTAATCTTAAACAACCATCAAAAAATTTCTATTTATAATAAGTGAGTGATTTTAAATGAGGTACTAGTGCAAGTTTATCAAGAAATAAGACTTTGATAAACTCTAAATCTAACTTCTTAGGCAATGAAAAAAATATGCAATGCAGGGAAGCTGAAACAAGAGTGGTAGAGCTGGCAGTAAAAAAATCATGAATGTGAATATCATTTACCCAATTACTGATTTAAAGCAAACACAAAATAATTATCTTTCCTAAAAATGTGATTGTGTGACAAAAGCTCCATAAGCAATATTCTTTCCCTCTTGTATGTTTCGAAGGAAGTTTGTTGACATTCTCTGAGCAAATCTAAAAGTGATTTGCACTTAAATCCAAAACAAATAACTATAATTTCTGCTACTAAGGCAAACTAAATAATGACAAGAATATTCTCTTTCAAATTCAGAAATGAACTGATGCTAAAATGAAATTTATAGGGAGTATAAAACTAGCGTAAGCAAGGCATGCAAGAAATATTAAATTAATAAAGGAAGGTTTTGCTATAAATGTAAATGGATGTGAATGACATTCAGGGATGGTTTATTTTATCTAAAGCTGTCATTCAAAGAGCATCTTGTTCAACTTAATTCTGCTTATGGAAGTAAATAAAATATAAGCCTACGGATGTAATCTCTCAAATAAAGCAATCTCATAGCGTAAAGGAAACTAGTGATTTTTTTCCAACTAACTTCTATAAATAATTATACAGTACCAAAGAAGTTTTTGAACACAGAATCAGTTGTTTTAAGGCTTTCTAATAAGGATGTCTGATAGAAGACAAGATAATCAAGCTCACTAGTAACCCCAAAAGATAATGTAATATAAATAGGTATGAATGCATTCACTGTCTAGCACATATTCTATGAAAAAAAGATATTAAGTTATTTGATGTAGTCACTTGTTGGAGAAACAGTTTATAGAATACATTTGTTTTTCCAAATGGAGTGTGAAGTGCCTTTTAGCCTACCACATAGCAAAATTTTTAATTTCTTCAGCCATTAAAAACTGAGAAGCTCTGTAGCTTTGACTTTAACAGACTCATCAACATTGAAGACAGAAGTGATTTTGTGTTTTCTTTGAGATATCTTATATTGTTTCTTCAGGTCAGCTTTAGCTTTTATCAAAGGTCTGCAGTCTGGGGAGAATTTGAACCCAATTTTTATCTTGGTTTAAACTGTGAATTATATTATTCTTTTCCAAGAATAGTTTGAATGAATAATAATAAAGCAAAATAAGAAATGCTGATATTTATTGACTTTTTGTTAGATGGTTTTGTTTTATTAGTTTTGATTTTTCTTTAATCAGGCAGAATATATAAGCATTTCAAATCTCTGCCAAACCATTTTAAAAAGAATTTTCAGCTCTTTTTAATTTCCTTGTTGAAATAGAATGTTCTTCTTTTGCTTTTTATTTTTTCACATTCCAGTTGCATTCAGGGCATTAATAGCTGAGAGCTTTGAGAAATTATGTGCATGCTTCTGACAATGACCTTAGTAAGTTTTTTTAACTTAAAATCAGAACACTTGTTTGTTTGTTTTTTTCCTCATAGACAGGTTATCGTATGTGGAAAGATAAAAATGTGGCAGCAAGACCTTTAAAAAAAAATCAAACTGTGCTTTAGGAATATTTGCTGCTATAATTATTACATGTGATAAATTAATTTTATTTTAAGATTTCTTTCCTTTTTATAGTTAAGATCTTTCATGAAAGAAATTGTGATAGTAGGGATACACAAAGAAAAAATATTTTGTACTGAATTTCCATCACATAAGTATCTGTATTACCTGTATTTGTAGATATAAAGTGTAGATTTTAGATTCCTAATTTTCATATCTTGAGCAAAAAACTTTCTTTACGAGTTTCTAAGACATAACAGACTGCATCCACGGGTGCTAAGAGAGCAGGTAAATCTCCTTGCAAGGCCACTTTCTACAGCAAAAGTCAAAAGCTTGCCCACCTCAATATTATAAAGGCTTTTCACATGATGGGTGAAAAAAAAAAAAAGGAAAACATCAATTAAATCACCCCACCAAACCCAAACCATAAAAAATAAAAACACTCCCATGAAAACCAAGGCTGGATGATAGCATAAAGAGTAGTGATTAATGGATCATATTGTACGGGAGGCCAGAAGCAAGAACACCACAGGAGTCTGCCCTGGGATATTTCATTTGTCATTGGCTGCAAATCTCACCAGATTTGCAGATGGCATCAAATTGGGAGAAGCCATCAAATATGGTCAAGAACAGTGCTGTCCTCCAGAGGAATGGGACTATGGGAGCTCTATGAAGTTCAATAAGGACAAGTGCTAAGTCCTGCACCTGTAAATGCTTAACTCCTGCGCACAGTAAAGACTGGGAAATAGCTCCCCAGAAAAGGGCTTGGTACCCTGGTGGATACCAGGTGGAGTGTAAACCAAGTAGCATGCCTTACCAACGGAGAAGGTCAGAAGCATCCTGGGCTGGATTTGCAGGAGCACAGGCTGTTCCACAGTGGAGGACTGTCAAGGCAATCAGGTGCTGGAGCCCTCATCCTGTGAGGAGAGCCTGAGGAAGTTGGTTACCCACCAGAAAGAAGGATTTTGTGGAGTGGATGCAGAGGAGTGCCACGAAGATGACCAACAGCTGGAACAACTACCCTGTGAGGACAGGCTGAGAGACTTGGGGTTGTTTAGCCTAGAGAGGAGAAGGCTCAGGGGAGACTTTATAGCAGCCTTCCAATACTTAAAGACAGCCTACAAGAAAGCTAGGGAGGGCCTCTTTATAAGGGAGCGGAGTGACAGGACAAGAGGTAGTTGTTCTTTCAGAGGGGAGATTTAGATTAGATATTAGGAATACATTTTTTACTGTGTGAGTGGTGAGGCTCTGGAACAGATTACCCAGAGCAGTTGTGGATGCCCCATCCCTGGAGGTGCTCGAGACCAGGTTGGATGAGTCTTTGAGCAAACTGATCCAGTGGCAGGTGTCCCTGTCCATGGCATGAACTAGGTAATTTTAAAGGTCCCTTTCAACCCAAACCATTCTATGATTCCAGCTTGAATTGCCCTATGAACTTGTGAAATACATATGGGTTATAATTGCTTTTTAGAAGATCCCTCCATGCGTGTAACAAACAGTGAAAGTTCAGGACAGTACGTAATTCAAAAGAATATTGTAGCTGTAACAATTATAGAAATAAGAGAGAGTAATTTAGATACCTTCCATTAAGTCTACTGAGGTAAAATGAGAGAGCATGTGTGTACACAGTGTGCGTGTGCATATAAATATGTATATATGTATATGTATTTATGTATGAAATTATTTTTATGTCACTATTCCCTTTTTTTTGCCATGTCGTTACTTCATCAATTTATGCTGTATTGGAAAATCAACAGTGTTTACAGAGTGGGATGCTAGTCTCTTGCTAGTTTTAAGCACTCACGTGCTACAAATGTTTTTTTTAATCAACATTATTTTTGCCTAAAATTTTACAAAATGAAATAAGGGCTCTGATTTTTTTCTAAGACTCTTACACAGAATTCCCTCCTTAAGAAAATGAAGTATAGACTCAGACTGAGTGGTGTGTTTCAACTGTTGTCATATAGATGATTTTCATTTGCTTACAATAATGTATAGTTATTTTCTAAATGTCAGCATATACCAAAAGGGAGTTTGCTTTATTCTTCTAGAAATAAATTCCTTTTTTATTTTAACAGAAATTGAAAAGGAAAGCTGTGGGGATCCTGGAACACCGTTGTATGGTATCAGAGAAGGGGATGGATTTTCTAACCGTGATGTGTTGAGGTTTGAGTGTCAGTTTGGATTTGAATTAATTGGAGAGAAGTCTATCATTTGCCAAGAAAACAACCAGTGGTCTGCAAACATACCAATCTGTATTTGTATGTACCAAATCTTTTTTTTATTATAATTTTAAAGCATAACATTATGATAATTTTTTCCTTGCGTGTAATCTTCCATGTAATTGATTGCAGAGTTAGTACAATGGAATTAATTCCACTGTCAGGATGAATTTATTTCTTTTCAGTGGTAGGTTTGCTTAATTATGCCCAAGACAGGTTCTAGAACTGCTAAATTATTTCTTTTTCTAGCAAGTATTAAAGCACTTGTCTTTATGTGTTTTGATATAATGTTTTTTGTTGTTGTTGTAGGGTTCTGTAGATTTTATATGTATGGTACACTTTTTATAGCTACAGTTATAAGTTAATATATTGGTTTTGGTTACGAGTTGCTGAATTATAATCAAGGTTTTAAATTATTTATTTTTTCCTCATGTATTATAAATTAATAACTTTTAGCATTTAAGTTATTACAGAAATTTATAGCTCTCTTCCAGCTACATTATATAGCATAAGTAAAACCAGTGTTGTGCTACCTACTTTTGGCAACACCTTCCTTAACATGTCCAGCCCAATAATACTGATCAAATATATTCAGTGTGTAATCAGTTGCATTAATCCCTACAACTCAATTTAATATAGGTTAACTGAAATGGTTGAATGTAAAATACTGTCCTGATAAGAACAAAACAACTATGTTGTCTCTTTGAGGCTAGTTAATTTCTTGAGCGTCTCTGTGAACAACAAATGATAAGGGCTCTATTGACTTTCTGACTCTTCAATGTGCACAGTGAGAAGTCTGCTCATCTAAACAGTTCCTTAAAGGAGAAAATAAGTAGTGGCAAGTGATTAATGATTGTTGAACATGGGTAAATTCTAAGAACTGCTGTGAGCTTCCAATGCAACAAGGATGTTCTTTATTACCTGAGGGATCTGCTTGGGAGGTAATTTTATTAAGGGGAAGGGAACAGAAGATTAAAAAAACCTTCTATCTGCCTTTACAGATCATACACAACTACCAAATTAAATCGGTTGAGGTAGTCAGCAAGTTTATGGATCTGTTGCAAAAACTTACTGATAACACCAAGCCTTATGGAAATATTCTATTCTGTTATCTAATTTATTTCTCTTTTTTTTTTTTTTTTTTTTTGGCAGTTCCTTGTCTTTCCAATTTCACTGCACCAATGGGAACAGTTCTTTCACCTGATTATCCGGAAGGATACGGCAATAATTTGAACTGCATTTGGACAATAATTTCAGACCCTGGAAGCCGAATCCATCTCTCTTTTAATGACTTTGACTTGGAATCTCAGTTTGATTTCCTTGCAGTTAAAGATGGTGACTCTCCAGATTCCCCCATAATAGGAACATTTACAGGTGCTGAAGTTCCTTCCCATCTCACCAGTAATGGTCATATTTTGCGTCTGGAATTTCAAGCTGACCATTCAATGTCAGGACGTGGATTTAACATCACTTATAACAGTGAGTAATAATGTATTTTAATACATGCATGTGTTTTCTTTTCGAAATAGAGTTTATGTAAGTATGTCAAAATGTTGTTATAATAATACATCTTCAAACAAATCCTGTATATCTACAAATTCTTAATTTAGGTGTTTAGATTGTGTTTCAAATACCGTGTTAAGGCTGAAAATATGTGTGTACCTATCACTTACAGAATTAGATATAGTTGTGGTGGGACTGTTTAGAAGACTGACAAATCAGGCCAGTTTTTAGTTGTAAAACTGATATTGAATTTGCTAGTGGCACATTTTGTACTGCTGGTTAAATCCTACATAATGATAATCACCATCGTTACATGTACAAAACTGTTACTCTTGAACAATAATATGCTAGTTTAGCTGTGAATGCCCTGGAGATGATGGGTGCAGTGCATGCTAGCTCCTAATAATTGTGGTTAATGTGGGGAGCTGTAGGAACTCTTTTAGAAGAGAAATCAAACCGCAATAGATTTGTCTTCTTTTTCACTCTTTTATCTTCTTTATGGCTGATGATTTGAAGCTATTTTTCCCCACTCCAAAAAGAAGGTCTCCCGTTCTCCTGGTATTAGATACTTTGTTCTTTTTTTTTCTAGCTACTCATTCTTCTGTGTTCAGGATGTCTGGCCTATTTGCAGTTCCTTGTGCTTGTCTTTTTTTTTTTTCAGCAATTTTTTGCTACTTGGATGCCTCCTATGTGCAGCTACATCTGCCTATCTTTGCTGTTTTGGTGATGAAATTACATACTTCTGTAAAATGCTTGTATGTTTTGATTGGCTATACTAATTCGAATGTTTAAAAGAATACTTTAGTGATACTATTAGTTTTTCTGGTTTGGTATGCTTTATATAGGCTGGAATTAAGTTCATAATAATTATATTCTGATTAATACACTTTTAACTTACAACTGTAACAGTCATGCAAAAAAAAAAATTCAGAGCAACTGCAGTAAATAATACTTGGGCTTCTGTCTTGAGCTTCTGTCTTTGAATTGTGCCTAGCTATTCATAGCTTTTGGAAGGGAAACCAGCATCTTCTGTCACCTTTTGTATTTAATTTGTCCACTACACAGAAGTATAGATTTTCCCTGTGTCTTTCACTTGTGTCAGCCCAAAGGAGTTAAAAAGTTAAAACTAACCAAACCCATATATAGCTCCACATTTACTACTTGACACTACATATACAGACAGTTGAAGATGATATTAAATATCTTCTCTGGTACTAAATAATATTATCACTTATTCATCTTTTTGCTGCCAATATCATTACATTTCTTCCGAAGGACATATGAGGAACATATGTTGTGTTGCTTATCAACTTATTTAGCATTTATCCCACACCAAAGTCCAGACAGGATGCATTCCCAGATAGGGTGAAAATAATGATGCAATATGTAAACCCATAGCATGAATAATGCTTCAAAATATAGTATGACTCATTCCTGGGAGCATATACAAATTAAATTTTACCGCATGAACAGTGAAGTGGGTTTAGCCAAATTGTTCCTTTTGAGGAGTTTTCATAGTACTGCAGGAGTTAAATTCCCCTGTGTCTCTCTACTTTTCTTGCATCATAGTTCACCTCTCCATCTTTTTTTTTTCCTCTGTTTTTTGTTTTGTTTTGGATTAGGATGTCAGTCTTGCAGAGAAGTATTTCTTAAGACTTACCTTGATTGCTGTCTGAATAGGAAAGAGATAAGATGACACCAGATTATGGTGTAAATGTTCTTTTCTGACATTGTCGTCTGTTTCAGCTCCCAACCCTCTATCTTACCTACATCATCCACAGGTCATTTCTCACAAACTTAGAATGTAATTGTGGAGAGAATGTGGTGTTTCGTACTGGTTTCTATAGCAATTAACAATCATTGCAAAAGTAAACTTTGAGCTGTAGCTAGGTATTTTAGTACCTTAACTAAATATTGGGGAGTCTAGGGTTATTCAATACTGTTAAATATAAAACCAGTTATAGTGAAAACGTTATACTGAATCCGTGTTTCTTAAAAGAAATTGCAAAATATGCTCTATGTTTTTTTTTCCTGTCCTTTTAGCGTTTATAAGAGTTCTGCTCACTTCTTTATGTTTTCTGTGTTCAGTGGTATCAAGCCTAAATCTAGTGATGACAGGAAAAAAACAAACCTGGAGAATCTAAGGAATTAATTCTGAATAAAAATTAGGCCTGTATATAAATGGATATACTTAAGTGATCCCATTTTCAGAACTAGAACTAAATATAGCTCAGTTAAAGTAGGAATTACAGAAGAAATGAAAGATGAAAATGACGAGTTTTTGTTTGGAAATACAACAATTCATCCATCACTGTCAAGATTTCAGGTTTAATATTTCTGTTTTAAACAAATATACTTATCAGAATAAATTCTAGTCCTTTAAAAAATTTGCAGACTTCCGTGGGCATGTGGTAGTCTGATTATGATATGTCTCAAATAACAATCACTGCAAGTGTGCACTGATAGAAACAAATGGTACAATTTTAAATTTTATAAAGAAGTAACAATGCAATATTAACTTTTACCAGTTGTATAATGAAACCCACTGACTGACAAGAACTCTTTTAAAGAAGTGTTTACTATATTTGAGCAATTCAACGTATTTTTTATTTTTATAGATTTGTTGAAGCTAGAAAGTGTGGGTGTGCTTGTTAAAATCCACTTACAAGAGCAAAAATAAGTCCAGAAAATGTGTCTAATCTTTCTTCAGTAAAGACAGCTGCAATAATTACAGAAGTAATCTTTCCATAATAAATGGTTTAAAAACAAAAGAGAGCATAAAAAAGAAATAGTACAATATTCACTCTGTCTTGACATTTGTAAAAACAGAGTTAAATAAAAATATCCATTTTCTGCCAATACTCCAGCTTATACATTTCAAAGGTATTGGTCTGGTTTTGCCCTCTCCAACAGTAGAAATACTACATCTCAGAGAAAGTACAACATGATCAATCTTGTTTATAAAGAATGAAGGCTGCTAAAATAAATAATTAATGTTTTTGAGGTATGGGGTGGAGAAGAATAAAGCTGAGTTAGTAGTATGTAATCAGATTTTTCAGCAGTATTTCTCAGAAACTATTTGTATCCCATATTTATTTTTATTATGATAACATATGTGGTGTCAGATAATTATTTTCATGCCAGCAAAACTAAACCTAAATTCAACTTCTGTTTGAAGTAAACAAAAATTAGATTTCAAGTGTCTAATTTTTGAATTATTTCACTAAGTATGACAAAGATTTATAATGAGTTAAATTTTGGGATAAACCCATGGAAATATGTGACTTGAAAATAGGTGATGCAGAGAATGTTTCAATAACCAAAGGAAGAGGAACTCAAAAAGCTTTGCTTTTCAGCTTGGTCAGATCCTTATATTGGTTTATTTATATCTGACTACGCACTACTCGATGTAAAACAGGTAATGCAACAGGAGAGTGCTTTACTGCGTACAGCAGAACTCAGGAATACGGCCACATGAAATTATATTGGTTACGATTGCTACAGAATGGCATACTTACCTCACATTTTCCTTACAGTTTGTATCCTAAACCCAGGAGCCCTTAATGACATTTCTAGTCTCTGTGAAGGTATTTATAAACTCTATCATCCCTTAATCTTCCTCCTAATAAGCTATATGTATTGGACTCTTTAATGTAAGGCAAAGACTGAGCCTTGTATCATATTTGTAACTCCTTTGTGAATGCTTCCTACTTTATCTATATCTTTGTTCAATTATGGAGATCAGAACTAGAGACAGTATCTGAATATATCACATAAATTATGAGTAATGAAGTTATGTAGTTTTCTTTAGTCTGTTTTTTGTAGTTTAAATCAGGATAGACAAAATGTATGCATTAATTGCTGTGCAACAGTTGAAGCCATGTTGAAGAATAGATATATATTGCCTGTGACTAAGGATTTAGTTGAAAGTAGACTACGAAGTCATGATTATGTCTATCTTCCATTTCCTCACTGGTTCAGGCAGGGCTAGGATGAACTGTGTCAGTTCCAGCTGGGAGAGTTTAGTGCCTGGAGGTTATTCATGGGCAAGCATTCCAGAAGCTAGAGTGGTGCCAGCCTCCTTTCGGGCTGAGATGGATGAATTTTTTGAGGTGGAGAGCATCTTCTAGATAATTTGATTTTTCTGGTTGATGGACTGCTTTGAGCTGTTGCTCATTGATTGGGATGTAGGAGATGCTGGGCAAATATTTTTGTATAAATATAGATCTGCTGTTTCTTGCCAGTTATGCAGATTTTTTTGTTGTTGTTTTCATTAAAACTTTTGATGGAGCTTTATCTAGCAAAGTTACAGTCCTAAGAACTACACAGAAATATGTCAAAGGTCAAACTGTGGACCTCTGACATCAGCCTAATTAGTTGAGTGGTTTCAGCTTGGTAGTCCAAGACATTGACAATCTCAAATACTACTTTTATATTCAAAGAATGCTTTAGTCTGTTTAATTGCTGTGGTAAGGAGTGTCCATCATGGAACACTTTTGCTGGCACTCCTTCCTGCTAGACTTTTTCAGTCTCAGTACTTTCCAAGATGGAATTCTTCAGGCTGTTATGTACTACACAGGAGTATGAGTTTGCATGTGGTGGTACTGAGTAACCTACTGTTTATCTGCATAACTTCTAACAACCTTTAACATTTTTTTTTAATGGCGTATATATCATTCAGTATTCTCTTAACTTTTGTTTTTCTTTGATATTTTCCTCTGAAAAGGTTACCTCTACTCCAAAGCCATTGCTAGAATTAAGGGCAACCTACCAAAACAACTAATTGCATCAATGTTTCCAAGGACCTTTCAGAGTAGACCAGATGAGTTATGGTTGTCTTCATTCCTGTCTTCCTATCTCTTGAGATCTCTGCAGTTCCTCCACTTCACATTTTTTTTTATACAAATTATAGGTTTTAACATCCTGCTGAGTTAATATCAGAACTGAAAATACTTCACCATCACCCTGTGCTGTAATTATGCTGCCTGGCTTTTTTCCATATACTACTTCAACCATCATGATTGTAATGGTATTTTATGAGTACAAGTGCCAGGAAAAGTGGACCTCCCCTTTACATATAATATTACATAAAGAACTTTGATTTATTGATGATGGGAAAAATATTAATGTAGCTTGTGTTCTATTTCTTTTAAGGCTTGTATATAGTGTTATAGCTCCACATGAAGCTTTCCAGAACTAAAGGCAGACTGAATTTTACTTATCATGGAACTGCAGCCAGGCTAGGCTAAGAGAGTGACTGCTGTTGTTGGGAAATGATGACTTTCACTCTCTTGCCTGCCATAGCCATACTATGAAGTACAATCACTTCCCTAGAAGCAGCAATAGCAGCCACAGCTCTCAGTTTGTGAGCTGAAATATAGAGCAATGGTATGATTTTGCAGCGTTAATAAACTGTTGTCACACACGACCAAACTATACTTGGAGTCAATGTTTGTCTGCACTTACAGATAACAATATTGAAAATCTATGTCTGTGTTGTCTGAGGCCAGTAAGAAAAACAGTCAATCAATCTCCTGACCAAAAGTGAAGACTGCGCATAAAGTATTGAAACAGTTTTTTAACATCCATGAAAAAGTATGAGATTGAATCTTTTTTTAATGCTATTCTCAAATGGTAGACAACTATTCAATGAAAGCACTATTCTCATTCCCAATATATGTAGCATTTCCTAAATCAAAATGTCAGTAAGCGAATCTTTTGCCTGTTGTTATGGTTCTTAATACTTCTGTAATGCAACATCTGAGAAATCTCTCTGCTAAGTTAATGAAATATTATGTATAAAAAAATTCTTGGAGGAGCTTAGATATGTTTTGGTTAGGAGACATATTAGTAAAACTTCAGAAAAATACTGTGAAAATTACCTTTTTAGGACATAGTTCTTTCTGATGTCTCCATATGTAGACATATTTATGATGATACAATGTAGAGTCATCACGTGAGGAAAGAAGATATTGTGCCTGTCATGTTCGTATTTACTAAAAAATTGAAGATCAGAAATCTCAGATTTATCTAGAGTGTTCTTAATAAATAAAACATGGAAATATAATAACTAATTAATACATATTTTTAATGATATTGCTATAAATATGACTCTTCTCACTTCTCTAGGAAGATACTTGGTTGTTCTCTCGGTGTAAAGTGTATTCTGTAGTAGAAGACATGGGCTATCTTTGTTACAGTATCTAGATATATACAGGGAAGCTACTTTTTTTTTTTATTTACCCATAGATAAACTTGAAAATTTTGAAAGATTTGTACATACTAATAATTTAAATATAATTATATGATTAGTCTAAGGTTTTCCTTTGTTTGCCAGCATCCACTCTTCTGTAGCAGTTTATTTGCTCTTAGTATATAAGTAAGATACACTGTGCCAATATCTGGCACACTGAGGTCAGTGCAGCTCAAACAAATGTGACAGCAAAGTTCAAAAATTTTGAAAATACAAAAGACAACTAAAGCTATTACGTAATAGATGGAGGCATTTGGCCTATTGTAACATTGGCTAGGATGGGCTGCTGGAAAGGACTGAGTCATCACTGAAATCTGCCAGCACCTAGCTGTCCAAACTAAGACACATGCCGGTATAACTTTGTCATATTTTAAGCAATTTTGTGTACTAGTTCACATTTTTCGCTATTTTTACTTCTTATTGTTTCCTAATATAATAGTTTGTATTTACTAGCAGAATAAATTACTTAAAATATTATCTTAATTGCAAGAGTTACCATACTATTTCTGCCCCACACCCCACGGCCCCCCTTCTTTTTTTTCTTTTGGAAAGCATTTGGACATAATGAGTGCCCTGATCCTGGAGTGCCAATCAACGCTCGGCGTTTTGGTGACAACTTTCAGCTGGGGAGCTCCATTTCTGTTATATGTGAAGAAGGATTTATTAAAACACAAGGAACTGAAACAATTACTTGCATGCTAATGGATGGAAAAGTATTGTGGAGTGGACCTATTCCTAAATGTGGAGGTATGTATCGTATTTCTTTCTTATTCAGGAGAACTTAAGGTAATGTCTTTTAAGTTGTCACCAAATGAATTTCAGATTTTTGCAAACAGATAGCAAGCAGCTCCTGTAAAGTCTAATCCTTAATAAAGAAGTCTAGTGGGGCATAATCTTTTATTATAACCCCATTTGGAGGAATGAATTTTTAGCAACTGATATAAGGACAGAAGAAAAACAACAAAAAGAATTGGCCTAAACATCAGTATTGTAAGGACTGGTATATAACTTCTGTAACAATGAAGGCTCATCTAAGAAACTTATTAGGACTGGAATAGGAATAGTTTACACTACTCATACTTTTAGAGAGCTCTAATTTGGCTCTAGTAGAACTGAAATTTCCCAAAGATATTTTATGTTTGAAAGGAGCACTCCTGCGTTTGTTTGTGTTTTTGTAAAGCATATATTTGTCCAATTTGGAAAACTGTTTAAAGTAATGAGCTTCAATGCTAGCAATACACCAATAATATTAAGCTCTGCATTTTTTACTTCTAGTCCTATCAGTATCATGATTGGCCTTGTTAATTCCTAGAAGAAAGAGATAGAGAGGAAGAAAATAAGAAAATCCTTCTGTTTTCACTGAACCACATTTTAGTATATTGAAGGTTTCTGTTTTTTCAACTTTGATATTTAAATCTCTTGTTTGACTTGTCATTTGAGATTCTTAAGCAGCCAAGAGACGGGTTTGGGGTGGGGTTTTTTGTTTGTTTTTCATGATTTTCACCAAGTTTCATATAGGAGGTTTTTTCAAAATGTGGTTATTGACTTCCTACTTCAGACAGATGAACAATTAAAAGTCATTTGAGTACTCAGTGATGTTTGGTGATACAATATTAAATTAGAATGAAGATGTTGATGATTTTTCAGGTATTTGGCTATAGTACTTAAAACTATTTGATAGGTTTTAGTTATCTTTTGCAATGCTTGTTTCTTCTATTCACAATGACACCTAGGCTTGGGAAGATTGTTTTAGAAATTGATCTTCCTGTTTGGAGAAATTAAGTACTTCTATGCCAGTTTTTTTAAATACATTATTTAATCAATAATGATTAAATCTCTGATTTCTGTTTTTTTCTTTTATTTTAAACCAAAGCTTAAGTCTTCTGCTGACTATGTTACTGCTTTGCTAAGAAATTTTCTTAATTTGTGCAACTGCTTATAATATACTTTACATCCAGTTTACCTTCTGTGAAAAATTATTACTGTTTAGATACAAGATGAGTCAGTTTCCATAGACAGGATTAGTATAGGCTATAATGCACTCACTTTATTTTACTAAAAATTAACATTATAATATAAGGTTGCATTTTCAGTGTTATAGTCAAAACTTTAATGGAAATATTTTTCAATGTCTGTCCATACACAAGATTGTCTGGTCCATAGGTGGTCTGAGACACTAAGTGGAACATATATTAGAATTCAAGAGGCTGGAACACTGGTATATTTGAATTAGACATTTATCAGCTGTGTTCATGGAAATCTTGTAAGAAAATTAAGCTTTCTACAAGTTTAACAATACTGTATCCCAACTATTGTAGCATACTGGCTCAGAATAAGGCCATCTGGTATTCCTATTCTTGTTGATATATTCTGCAGTTTCTAGGTTCTATATGCATTATGAATATTTATAAAAGGTTATATACAATAAAATGTAGGGATAATGACCACTGTAAACTTAACCTTCTGGTTTCTGTGGTCAGTATGGGTTCAAATACCTTATTATTTTAAAGGTAGTGTTTGCTGAAGATAATATCACATGGGGACTTGAAGGTAAAAGCTGAGAAACACTATATTAAACCTATCTGCTAGACAAAAAAAAAGACAATCTGTATATGTAGAAATATTTGCAACATATTAGATTCTGGACTTTTTATACGTTTTAGAAAACTTTTTTTTCCTACAGGAAGGAGAAAGATAGACTATTATGTCCTTAAAAATATAAAATACCTCTTTACAAACGTTCATCACTTCAACATAGGAGCTTGGTAAACTCCTCAGAAAAATAAAGATCAGACAAATTTATGTTAATTCATGGTCTCCAGTTTGACAGTGTGTCAAAGAGGGCAAAATTAATCTATTTTGTAATGGAGGGGTCCAGAATAACATAGACAATGTGCTATGCTGCTTTGTCAAAATGTGCAACTGAAGTGCTTTCCAAGCTGTATTAGGTGGAAAACATAGAGAAATTCAAGAAATAGACGTGTCTTTGGGGGAAAAAGATGTATATATCACACTGGTTTTTTTTTATAGAGAGACACATGTCTATTAACGGTACAGTAAGACCTTTCCAAATTATTTGTAATATACAATGTAGCTCATTTATTTATGTTGTTTAGCCTTATATGCATAATGTCACTGGAACAGTGGCATTACAAAACTTTGATGATAGAATCATAGAATCTTCTGGTTGGAAAAGACCTTGGAGAACATAGAGTCCAACCGCACACATCATCTGCTAAACCATGTTCCTTAAGAACTCATCTATCCTTCTTTTAAACACCTCCAGGGATGGTGACTCAACCACCTCCCTGGGCAGCCTGTTTCAGTGCCTGACCACCCTTTCCATAAAGAAATTCTTCCTAATACCTAGTCTGAACCTCCCCTGGTGCAACTTATGGCCATTTCCCTTTGTCCTATCACCTGTCACTTGAGAGAAGAGATCAACACTCATTCTGCTACATCCTCCATTCAGGCAGCTGTAGACAGCGATGAGGTCTCCTCTCAGCCTCCTCTTCTCCAAACTAAACAACCCCAGTTCCCTCAGCTGTTCCTCATAGGACTTGTTCTACAGCCCATTCACCAGCCTTGTCGCCCTTCTCTGGATGCGCTCCAACACCTCAATGTCCTTCTTGTACTGAGAGGCCCAGAACTGCACACAGTACTCGAGGTGTGACCTCACCAGTGTCGAGTATAGGGGTATAATAAACTCCCTTGTCCTGCTGGCCATGCTGTTTTTGATACAGGTCAAGATGCCATTGGTCCTCTTGGCCATCTGGGCACACTGCTGGCTCATATTCAGCCAGCTGTCAACCAGCACCCCCAGGTCCTTCTCCTCCAGGCAGTTTTCCAGCCATTCTTCCCCAAGTCTGTAACGCTGCATGGGGTTGTTGTGCCCCAAGTACAGGACTCAGCATTTGGACTTGTTGAACCTCATCCCATTGGTCTCAGCCCATCGAACCAGCCTGTCCAGATCTCTTTGCAGCACCTCCCTTCCTTCAAGCAGATGAACACTGCCACCCAACTTGGTGTCACCTGCAAATTTGCTAAGGGTGCACTCGATCCCTTTGTCCAGGTCATTAATAAAGAGATTGAACAGGACTAGACCCAGCACTGAACCCTGGGAACACCACTTGTGACTGGCCTCCCAACTTGATTTAACTCCATTTACCACAGCCCTCTGGGCCTGGCCATGCAGCCAGTTTTTTACCCAGCAGAGGGTGTGCCTGTCCAGGTCAATGGCAGCCAGTTTCTCAAGGAGACTGCTGTGAGAAACAGTGTCAAAGTCTTTACAAAAGTCCAGGTACACCGTGTCCACAGCCCTTCCCTCGTCCATTAACCAGGTAACCTTGTCATAGAAGGAGATCAGGTTGATCTGGCAGGACCTGACTTTCATAAACCCATGTTGACTGGGTCTGATCACCTGGCTGTCCTGCATGTACTGTGTGATAGCACTCAATATGATCTGCTCCATGACCTTCCCGGTACCGAGGTCAAGCTGACAGGCCTGTAATTTCCCAGATCCTCCTTCTGCCCCTTCCTGTAAATGGGAGTTACGTTTGCCAGTCTCCAGTTGAGCGGCACTTCCCCAGTCAGCCAGGACTGTTGGTAGATGAAGGAAAGGGATTTGGCAAGGACCTCAGCCAACTCCCTTAATATCCTTGGATGTATCCCATCCAGTCCCATAGACTTTTGGATGTTTAATTGGCCAAGCATGTCTCTATCCAAATCTTGGAACATTGAGGGTCGGTCTTCAGAGTCTTTTGGCTCAGGAGGCTTGGAGCCCAGAGAACATCTTACCTTCCTATTAAAGACTGAAGCAAAGAAGATATTAAATACCTCTGCGTTGTCCTCATCCTTTGTTACTACTATTCCCCTTGCATCCATTAGAGAGGGAGATTCTCCTTTGTCCTCCTGTTGCTGTTAATATACTTGAAGAAACATTTCTTATTGTCTTTCACTGAACTGGCCATTTAAAATTCCAGTTCAGCTTTAGCCCTTCTAATTTTCTGCTTACATGATCTCACCTGCTCCTTATAGTCCTCCTGGGAAGCCTGTCCCCTCTTACAAAGTTCATATGCAGCTTTCTCTTCCTGCAATGTAAGGTGCTTCAGTTCTCTGCCTAAGTCAATACTTACATGATACTATTAATCAAAATATTTGAGTGTTTTCTGATAATTAGGTACCTAAATGGTTATGTTGGTGATGCTGAGGCTATGCTCTTGTTTCAAGTTTGCTACAACAACAAACCAGGAGCAGCAGCTGACATGTCAGAGTGTCCTGCTGCCATCCAGAGGTACCTTGACAGGCTGGAGAATTGGATCAACAGGAACACTGTGAAGTTCAACAAGAAGAAATGCAAAGGACCACCCAGCTGGAGAGTAGATTTGCAGAAAAGGTCCTGAGGATTCTGGTGGACTGAGAGAGCTGGGACTGTTTAGCTTGGAGAAGAGGAGATTTGTTGGAGATCTTGTCAGTGTATATTAATCCATTAAGGGAGGGTGCAAAGAGGATCAAGCCAGAGACAGGCTCTTTTCAGTGAACTCCAGCAACAGGACCAGAGTCAATATGCACAAACAGAAACACAGGAGGTTCAATCTGAATATCAGGGAACAATTTTTTACTGTGAGGTTGACCACGCACTGATATAGATTGCCCCAGAAGGTTGTGGAGTCTCCTTCATTGGAGATGTTTCCAAAAGCTCTCTGGTCGTGGTCCAGATCCTGTGCTTGTTTAGGTAAATGCATAACCCAATTACTAGTGGAGCAGAATTAACTTCCTTGTCCCCATCCCTTTCCTCACTTTCTTGTCCCTTATTGTCCCTTTTTGTCCCTTTTTTCTTTTCCCAGTAAAACAAGTCCCTGACTAATTAACTGTGAAATCAGTTTAAAGCTATTCCTTGTCTTCACTGGCAACTAGATCATGTCTCTGTTAAATCTACATACACTAGTAATGTACGTGACTATCTTTTCAGCAGTAATGTTATGTCCTCACAGAATCATAAACCAGTTTGAGTTAGAAGGGAACTTTAAAGATTATCCAGTCCAACCCCCCTGCCATGGGCAGGCATACCTTCCACTAAAACGAGTTTCTTGAAGCCCTGTGTAATATGACTTTAAACACTTCCAATGATGGGGCATCCAGAACAGAACACAATGGTAATCCCACCTCCATCAAACTGCTGGCCATGCTGCTTTTGCCCAAGATAAAGCTGGGTTTTTGGGCTGCAAGCACACATCTCATGTCCAATTTCATCCACCAATATCCCCAAGCCCTTTTCTGCAGAATTGCTTTAAGACCTTTCATCTCATAATCTTCAGAAGGTCTCCTTACAGATCTCATTTGTTTTGAAAGTCAATATTGATGTATCTTGGTAACAGGCCAAAAGTTTTTGCTTTGACGAAAGACAATTTTTTGTTTCATTCTGATAGTTAGAAAATCCATACACATAGTGTATGTCACTTGCAGTGCTTTACTAAGATGTTTAAATAAAAAAAATCTTAGGAAAAACAAAAATCTTTGTATATAGATGTAAAGGAATCATAGAATTATCTGGGTTGGAAGAGACCTCCAAGATCATCAAGTTTAACCCTTAGTCCAACACTATCATGATTACTAGATCATGGCACCAAGTGCCACATCTAGCCTTATTTTAAAAACCTCCAGGGATGGTGAATCCACCACCTCTCTGGACAGGCCATTCCAATGCCTGATTACTCGCTCTGTGAAGAACTTTTTTCTGATATCCAGACTAAACGTTCCCTGGCAGAGTCTTAAGCTCATGCCCTCTTGTTCTGTTGCTGGTTGCCTGGGAGAAGAGTCTGACCCCCACCTGTTTACAACCTCCTTTCAGACAGTTGTAGAGAGTGATGAGGTCACCCCGAGCCTCCTCTTCTCCAGGCTAAACAACCCCAGCTCCCTCAGCCTCTCTTCATAGGACTTGTGCTCAAGTCCGTTCACCAGTTTTGTTGCTCTTCTCTGGACCCGCTCCAGCACCTCAATATCTTTCTTGAACTGAGGGGCCCAGAACTGAACACAATACTCAAGGAGTGGCCTCATCAATACCGAGTACAGGGGAAGGATCACTTCCCTTGTCCTCCTGGCCACACTATTCTTGATACAGGCCAGGATGCCATTGGCCTTCTTGGCCACCTGGGCACACTGCTGGCTCATGTTTAGCCTCCTGTCAATCAGTACCCCCGGATCCCTTTCCACCTGACTGCTCTCCAGCCACTCTGTCCCCAGCCTGTAGCGCTGCATGGGGTTGTTGTGGCCAAAGTGCAGGACCCAGCACTTGGCCTTGTTGAACTTCATCTCGTTGGACTCAGCCCATCTCTCCAGCCTATCAAGGTTCCTCTGCAGAGCCCTCCTGCCTTCCGGCAGGTCGACACTCCCTCCCAACTTGGTGTCATCTGCAAATTTACTTATGATGGACTCAATTCCCTCATCTAAATTGTTGATGAAGATATTAAACAGAACTGGACCCAACACTGATCCCTGGGGGAAACCACTGGTGACCGGCCACCAGCTGGACACAGCCCCGTTCACCAGCACTCTCTGGGCCCAGCCATCCAGCCAGTTCTTAACCCAGCTGAGAGTGCACCTGTCCAAACCATGGGCTACCAGTTTATCCGGGAGTATGCCATGGGAGACAGTGTCAAAGGCTTTGCTCAATCCAGATAGACCAAATCCACAGGCTTCCCTTCATCCACCAGGTGAGTTACCTGATCATAAAAGGAAATCAGGTTGGTCAGACAGGACTTGCCCCTCACAAAGCCATGCTGGCTGGGTCGGATCCCATGTTCATCCTGAAGGTGCTGTGTGATTGCACTTAGGATGATCTGTTCCATAACCTTGCCAGGCACTGAACTCAGGCTGACAGGCCTATAGTTGCCCGGGTCCTCCTTGCAGCCGTTTTTGTGGATTGGTGTGACATTTGCCAACTTCCAGTCATCTGGGACCTCCTCAGAAAGCCAGGACTGTTGGTAGATGATGGGGAATGGCTCAGCAAGCTCTTCTGCCAACTCCCTCATCACCCTACGATGGAATCCATCAGGTCCCATAGATTTGTGTGGATCCAGGTGGCTCAGTAATTCATAGACTGTTTACTCCTGGAACACATTTGGTTTCCTGTCTCTATCTGTGAGCTCCAGATGCCAGTTATTGTGAGGGCCACCTCTCCTGGTGAAGACTTAGGCAAAGTAGGTGTTGAGTACCTCAGCCTTCTCCTCATCCCTGGTAACTATGTTCCCCCCCAGGTCCAACAAGGAATGGAGGTTTTTCCTTGCCCCTCCTTTTGTTATTAATGTATTTGTAGAAGTGCTTTTTGTTATCTTAACAGAAGTAGCCAAATGAATTTCAAATCGCACTTTTGTTTCTCTGATTTTCCTTCTGCATGTTCTAACTATAGTCCTATACTCTTCCTGAGTAGTCAGTCCTGCCTTCCACAGTCGGTAGGCTCTCTTTTGATCTCTGATTTCCTTCAGTATCTCCCTATTCAACCAAGGTGGTGGTCTTCCCCGCCAGCTTGCCTTTTGGCTAATTGGTGTAGCCTGTTCCTGTGCACTCAAGACTTTTTCCTTGAAGCACATCCATCCCTCCTGTACACCCTGTTTTTGAGGAGTGTGTCCCAGGGTGTCCTCTGGACCAGTCTTCTGAACAAAATCTGCCCTCCGGAAGTCTAGCATAGAGGTTTGATTGGTGGTCCTCCTTACATCCTTGAATATTGAAAACTTTATTATTTCATGGTCACTGTGCCCCAGTTGGCCTCCAACCACTACATCTCCCACCAGTCCCTCTCTGTTTGTAAACAGCAGATTTAGTGGTGCCCCACTCCTGGTAGGTTCATTTCCTGCTGGAGCAGGAAATTATCCTCCATACACTCTAAGAATCTCCTAGACTGCCTCTTCTCTGCTGTGTTGAGCTCCCAGCAGATATCCAGCAGGTTGAAGTCACCCACAAGAACAAGAGCTGGCGATTTTGAGACATCTGCCAGCTGCTTGTAGAATAACTCATCCCCTTCATCATGGTTGGGTGGTCTATAACAGACTCCTACCACGTTTCTGTAATGGCAACTATGTCATAACTTTCCTGCTGCATGATGGCTTCCAGCTCCTCCTCTTTATTGCCCAGACTGTGTGCGTTAGTGTACATGCACTTCAGCTGGGCTGCTGATTTTACTTTTAATTCAGTCTTATCACCTCTGGGCTGAACTTTGGAGAGCCTGAATTCAATCCCCTCCCCCTTCAGACCTAGTTTAAAGCTCTCCTGATGAGCCCCGCTAACTTACGGGCAACAACCCTTTTGCCCTGCCTAGACAGATGAAGCCCATCTGATTTAAGAAAACCAGGTAGTTTAGAGTTTGCCCCATGATGAAAAAAAACCCCAAATTTTGATGGTGGCACCAATCCTTTAGCCACCTATTGATAAGGTAGGCTTTCCTAATTCTCTCCTCATGCATCTCCCCATTCATTCCAACCCCTATAGGAATTGAAGCAAATACTACCTGTACACCTGTCCCATCCTTTTTGATTACCCTGGCACTTCTCCTATTAATATCACCACCAGCCTGGACTACCAACTGTGGATAATAATCTGAGGTCTGAATTAGCTCAGGAAGTCTCCTAGCAATGTCCCTCACCCTGGCCCCAGGAAGCCAACAAACCTCCCTTTGGGTTGGGCCGGCCTACACATAGGGCTCTCAGTTCCCCTCAAAAGGGAGTCAGCAACTACAACTGCCCTTCTTTTCTTTCTTACAGCTGTTGGTTTTATCTGTTTGGAAGATGGGGTGCAACAAGAAGAGTGCCCTCCAGACAGATCTCCCTCATAGCTGACCTCTGTTTGACTATCTGAGTCTAGGGCCTCATATTTGTTCTTTAAGGGCACCTGAGGATGTGATGGGGGTTCACAGGGAGTTCTTTTTCCTCTCCAAACAGGGACCTGTTTCCATTCCCCTCCATCTTCTCTGTTAGCTCCATCTGCCTGATGGCAGGAGGGGTAGGGGTTCACACTCTCCTGCTGAATTTCCTCAGAGATAAAAAGAGTTTGACTCCACCAGTCAATTTCCCTCTCGCTTTCTCTGATACTCCGTAGCCTTTCTACCTCTTCCTTGAGCTCTGCTACTATGTACAGCAAATCATTCACCTGCTCACATCGCACACAGGTGCCTCTCACACTGTCCTGTGGAGCTAATGCTGCCAGGCTCGAACAGTCTCTGCAGCCGGAGACCTGTGTGACTGCATCCTTCTTGGAGGGTTCCGTTTGTGTCGATGCACTCCTAGTGCTAACAGCACTCACAGCTGTCTTTCTTTTGGAAACCATTATCAGCTGTAGCCAAGATAAAAAAAAAAATCACCTGAGAGACTAAGGAGGTGGCTGCTCCTTGCCTGTTCGCCCTGCCTGTGCAAACTGCCGTGCCGCGCCCCTGTTTGCCCGCTCCCGTTCGTCGCCTTAACAAACCGCAGAGCCGCGCTTCGGCCGCTGGCGCTCCCAGGGAGACGTTTTAAATCTCCCGCGGCTGCTGCCGGTACCGCTGCCTGCGCCGTCAGCCGCCCACGTGACCGCTGCCGGGGTTGCGGAGAGTCACGAAACCGCGGTTCTCTTTTGACCCCTCCCCCTCTCGGGAGATTCGCTGCCCTCCTCAAGCACCGAGCTGCAGAACTTACCGTTCCGGCTGCCGATCCTCGCCGAGTGTGTGTCTCGTGAGCCTGGCAAAGAAGCAAAGAAAGCTCGTCCTTTACTTTACAAAATGAAATTCAGGGGAAATATCCAGCTTGATTATGTCATCTGTGTATGGACTTCAAGGCTTAGTGAAATCCAGGATAATTTGCTGAATTTGTTTGGAAAATTTTCATAAAGCTAAAACCAAATAAATATGTTCAAAAATGCTCAAAAACCCTGGTCAAAGCAGAACCCTCCCCCCCCCCCCCCCCCCCACCATAATATTTATTTCTAGAAAACTCGTTTAGTTCTTAAGGGTTCATGAACTGACAAGCTCACTACGTCATATTTGGGCTGGATCAAATCCTTAATTAGAAATTAAGAAAATCAGCTCATAATAACGGTAACTGTCATGCATTTATAGCTCTGTAGGCTAGTGTATTTACACCAATATTCAACAGAACCAACAAAGTTTTTAAGCATACCCATAACTGGATAAATGATATTTTCCAAGTGTCTATAAAATCCCATGAGGTCTATTTGTTTAATATGTATAATAAAGTTTACATATATATGTGTGTGTATTCATGCACACACATACACTGAAGTACATGCTCTTCTCTTATTATTTGTGTAGATGGACAAACCGCACTCTTGGCACATATCCAATTCATGTACAAGAGAGAAGATGAAGGTGGCAAAGATCCTTAGTGTAATCTCGGTATCTTTTAATTTTACCCCAAGGTACCCAATCCCACCATTTTCTTCTGCAGTTTGCAACTTAGAATTTGCTCATTAATACCTTTTACATCTCAGTAGGTTTAAAAAGTTCTGCTCTCCTGAGTACAGTGCCCTCGCTCCAGTAGTGGAATTGGTATGGCCAGAATATTTGCGGGAATATAGCTATAAATGAGTAAATAATTGTTTTCAGTCACTTGAACACCATCTCCTCCTTAATGAGGCCATGTAATGAGATATAAGACTACTGGCATCAAGATAAGCTTGATAACCTTTTAAACTGAACCTGGAAATAAACTTAGCCAGTTAGTTCAATTCTTATTTTTTAATGCAAAAAAAAAAAAAGGATGGTTTTATTAGGACTTTGTCTAGAATTAGAAATATCCAGAGATTGGTACTGTGTTTCTGAGAACTCTTCGACAAATAAAACTTTGTTTTCATCCAGGTTGCATCAGTGCACATCTGTACCACACAACAGATGGTAACAAAAAATAGAGTGATGTAAATGGTTCCATTTTACTGTCTGCTTTGTATAATTTAGTATTGTTCACAAATGGTGCTGCTTACTTCTTCATGGCTGACATTTTAGGGAAGCAATGAATTTTATTTCTGCCTGCTTTTGAAAGGCAGTGAAATATGTGTTGCTTGCTTTTTCCTTTGCCTTACATAGAGGACTTGTAAATAGATCTCATAAAAAAGATTTTTGTGACAGAAAAAATGAGTTTTAATGTAAACTTTGAATTGAATAACTAATACATTCTGCAGATTTCATTTTCTATAAACCAATCAGCAATTCCTAAAAATAAAGAAATTGTACACTGCTTATCATTTGAGACTATAGTCACCAGTTTAAGAACATGCTTTATCTAATGATTTCCTCTTTTAAATGCTGCTTTGTTGACCATCATGGAAAACATAATTTTTGCAGAATATAAATAACATATAGTTTACATTTCACAGGTTTTAAATTGTAATTCGATACACTTAATAAGGCTTTACATTCTAGTGAAAATCGTCTTTTATACTATTATATTTTTCTTATCTTTGCTTTTCCCTGTGATAGGGCTTAACATCTTAGCAGGTCCTTTTTACTTTCTATTTTTATCAAAGAAAGCTGGATTTCTTAACATCATAAGAATACTCAGTAATAGAAGTGAGAGTATCTGTGAAGAAGCTTTTTCATAGTATTGCTCCTAACTCCCTGTTCTATACTTAAGATTCTAGGTAATTCACGTTAGTTAAAATAATATAAATAAGAATAATAATGATTATTAAAAAAGAGTTACTAAATGTCCCTACTTGAAACAGTTTTTATTGAAGTAGCTTGGTTCAGTAAAGGACAGCAATTTGAAAGCACTTCACTGAGTGAGAAAGTTTAGTTTAGAGTCAAGTATTTTACAAATTATTTTGTCCCAGGAATAAGTAATTGAAATTAGCTATTTGACATGTAGCATGGTAAATCAAGGAAAATATATCTTACTCTTCTGCTGAAAATATGATCAGTTGCTTTTCTGTCTTCTCCTGTTAAACAAGACTTTTGGTTTGTGTATTTGTCTATATAGGTATTTTAGTATATTCATATATATGCATATGTAGAAAGATAACATAAATATGGTCTTCTGTGAATGCTTACACTTATACTGAACAATTTCTGTTCAATTTATTACACTGAATATGCTTTAAATTCATAAGTTATCTTAGACACTTTTAATTGCTAGAAAGCATTATTATTTGTTACCTATTTTAAAATTGTTTATACCTACAGTGACAGAATTACTGCATTTCTTAGATGTCTAGAATTCAAGATAGTTCTGTGTGTTAATTTCTTTATTTAGAGGATATCAGTCTCTCAGTGAAAACAAATAAACAAAACATACCAAGCACTCCCCTGGTCTTTTCCTCACCTATCCATACCCCTGGGGAGAAGATGATTCACAACAGTCTGATGATACATGCACTTGACTTTACATACACATGTAGATTCACCAGATATAATGGGTTTGCATTCATGCATGAAATTAAAAACTTACACAGAGCTTTGCAAGACTTAATCCTAAAAGATCTCTCCTTTAACCGTATTGATTGTACTTTTCTTACTCTTCTCACATGTAAGGTTATACCATCTTTGGAATAGACCGGTGCTCTCCATTGCCAAAATCAGTATCAGTTGAACATGATTATTACTTCTGTGAATCTCTATTTTGCCTTATGATCAGTGTCTTGACACTGATCAGCTAATGGAAACTTCCCTCATTCTGTGCCAGATAGTGTTCAAATATATAAGAATACTTGTTATCAAAGAAATGATCTTCAAGTTTGTAATACCTACAGGTGTGGAGATATTATTCCTGTCATTAATGTGTCATTAAGCCACTGGAAATCTTTAAGTATGATTACAAGCAACTTTGATTTCAATTGTGTACAGTTTTCCTAGCTTATGTTTTCTCACTATCTCTGAGAGAAAAACTACATTTTATTTCTAGAAATTCTGCTTGCAGATATATATATTGCAGTAGTCAATACATATATCTGCCAAATGCTACAAAAATCGACTAATCTTATGTCTTTTTCATAAATGAGAATTTTGAATTGTCAGCACGACAAGAAAAATGCATGTAGTATGAGAGTGGTTTTATGTCAAAGCTGAGACATTTCACTTGTTTCTAGCTTGATACATGAGTGAAACTTTTGCAAGTCTCTGTTCATTTTTTAAAAAGCAGAAGTAATGACTTCTAAACACTTTTTTTTTGTTGTATGCCTATTACAGGAAAATGGATTGTACCTAAAGAATACAGTGTAAAAAGCTTTGTCAGCACTTAATAATAGTTTATCTTTTTAACTCAGTTGTCTCCACCTAAATCTGAAGCCCACAAAGTCTGTCAGCTTCAAAGCATCATTGCACATTCCTAGAAAAGGATTTTTTGAATTTTTTTTTTTGTACAGATATCCTATACTGAAAGTGATAATTTTGAATTACATATAATAAGTCTGTGTTATTATACTTCTCTGTTTCATTTTTAGCTCCGTGTGGTGGTCATTTTTCATCTCCTAGTGGAGTAATCCTCTCTCCAGGCTGGCCCGGGTATTATAAAGATTCCTTGAATTGTGAATGGGTGATAGAAGCGGAACCAGGACACTCTATCAAAATTACATTTGAAAGGTCTTGGCTAATTTTTTTTCTTATTTAATATTTTCTAATTTTTGCCCAGAAGCAGGAGTTTATTAGCTCTGTCATAACATTAATTTTCACTGTGTCTAAAATCAAGCAATTGAATTATCAGGTGGGATTTTCCAGAACACCTTAGTGCCTTCAGAGCATTAATTTTATCTTTAGTGTAATTTCTACTTTGATGCACTAAAAAGCTTTTTAAATACCAGTCCTCTTGCATATATTTAAACCTGTCTGGTTCAGTTAAAAATGTGGTCTATTTTCGAAGATTATCATGTCTCAGTGGCTCGTAACCGTGTTGCTATGTTGAATTATACTTAAGCATTTTTTTTTCCGCATAAACCTGTGAAATCTTCAACTCTGAAAATCTGAATCATCTGTGAAAACTGCATTAACTGCATTCCTATTTTTATCCACTATGAATGTTGAATTATCAAATCTATTCTTGTGAAAGAACTGTGTGCTCTCAGGATGGAATTCCAGTTTCCCCAGATTACTGCAGCCACTTTTCCTGCATTACTGCCTGTTACTTAGGTCCCTTCCTGATTCCAAGGATTGAAAGGTGCTCAGGACCTTAAATTTTTCATGGTAGTGATACACAGGCATTTCATTTACAACAAACCAGAAAGTGTAATTAAAAAAAATGCTGCATGTTCTGCATATATTCAAGAATATTTTGAATTCTTCATAATTGTAAATATTATTAAATTTAGATGATGATCCCAGAAAAAAAGGACTTTGATAGTCAAAGTTTTAGCACACAAATATCATAGAAGTATTTCTCAATTGCTATTTATACAGTGTATTTTGACTGTTCCTGGTCATACTCAAGAGAGAAGATATAGTTTCATTTTAATACAGTAGTTTTTAGCAAAGTATGAAAATTACCGTCTTCTCTTTGCAAAATTTCTCATTGTGATAGAATTGTTAAAAACTTTTTTTCTAGTGCTGTAGTTTATACCATAATAAAGTGCTTAAATATAATGTCAAATCATTTGATATGGATAGTAATTTTAGGCTTTTTGCTTTAAACAATATACAAGTAATATTAATCTTTGCTAGAAGTGTGTGTTTCTAGCTTTCGTTTCCTGCAAACTCAAAAGTTTAAACTTATTTCTCATCTTATTAAGCCATAAGTAAAGGAATGCAGTTTTAAAATATATCTTACTTTATATGGGTTTATTGAATTTGTTTTAACTGATCTGTATATTTTTGCCTTTGTATGTTTGCTCAATTCCAGATTTCAGACAGAGCTCAATTATGATGTTTTGGAAGTTCATGATGGACCAAATTTATTATCTCCACTTCTGGGATCTTACAATGGTACTCAGGTCCCACAGTTCCTGTTTAGCAGTAGCAATTTCATTTATCTCCTCTTTACAACTGACAACAGTCGTTCTAACAATGGATTTAAGATTCACTATGAAAGTAAGTCATTCTGAGTTGTATCATTTTATTTCCCCATCAATGCTTATCCTAGTCAAAAATATATAAAGGTTCACAGCTGTCTTCTTTAGTAAATTCCTGTTACTAGTGATGTTAAACTGAAAAAAATGACCACTTACATACTTACAATTTAATATCATTGCTGTACTGTTCGCTGCTTTACGAATCAGAAGATGGGAATGGGAAGCAAATGTCTTTCTTCTGGATGTTGCTTTTATGTCTTGTTATTCTTATTTTTTATACAGTGCATTTTTGATATGTAAAACTGCGTGAGATCAGAAAGATTATGAATATTTTAAAAAGTGCCTGAAATACTGTCCTGATTTATGTACCTGCAACTCTAACTGAAGGTGATGGGAAATGCAGTTTACACTAATGAACTGAAAATCAAGCTATGGAATTGTTTGATTACGGATTTTTAGGGATCTAAAAACCTGCACGTGTGATTTCTTCTGAAATCTAGTATTACTTTTCCATTTTTATAGACATATAAGTTACACTACAGAAAGTATCTGTAAAATTTCATACTTTGTGAATTCATATAAGTGTATGTGTTATTGTATCATTTACTTTTGTGTTTCTAAATATACCTTTTGTTAAAATAAGTCATATTTTCATGTGAAATAATATTTTTATTTAATCACTGTCTCATTCTCTTAGTAAAGGTCACAAGCACATTGTTATCTACTCATTTCTGTTTCACACTCCTGCTTGTTGGAAATGCCATCAAACAGTTGTCACGTATTCTTAATTATTTACACTATTTCTGCTCATTTTCACTATTCCTCACCACTAATGATAAGTATATTAAATACAATAAATGTAGAGGTGATTTTGCCAGATAAAATTTGGGCTGATTTGAACTCCAGTGAATGTCAAGTTCTGTTTATCACAAAAAAATCTGTTACTATTCCAAAATTGTTTACTGTTCTAGCCTTCACCACAACTTTCATTTCTACACTGTGAAGATTTTGTCAAGTTCTAATCCACTTGGAAACTTGCAGGATGGCTATCCTTACATATCAGGAAAAACTAGATTAATATTGCCAGCAGAAAACACTAAATTCTTAAATTTGTTGGGTAAATGAATATTTTTAAATGGTAGAAATTACATTTTTGGAATGTGAAAAGTGAAAAGAAAAAAAAGCTGCTCTTATTACAGATATCCTTACAGCAAATTGTTTCAATTAAATAAAGTTGGAAAGAAAATCTGAATTTTCATTATGAGTGACTTCTTCAATTTCAGTATTAAGTCCTTTTTTTCTTAAATTGATCCCCACCTCACATTCTCTTTACACTATTGAAGAATGAATGTTACATTTATACTATTCAGAGAACATTGACAATATGTCTTTTTTTTTTTTACACAAAATAAACCATTTTCATTAGCTTTTTTCTGCTTAAAATCATCTGTTTATATACAATTATAATGTATTAATTTTATTTTTACATATTTCTCACTATTTAATCATCTTATATTACCCAGCACAACCCAGTTATGATTTTCCTTTTCTGAATAATGATTAATGATCCTCTACTCAGCATTTCTTTCTACAAATATCCTGTTGAAAACTGAAGTCTTTTATATTTTCTTATTTTCTATGCTAATTATTTCTTTCCACACTTAATTTCTTTTTAAGAAATGACACTTTATGACTTTTATGTAGGAATAAAATAATAACACCCATAAAAATCTTATGCTGCTAACTTCAAAAATATTCCTAGAATTTTTTCTTTCTTATTTTTCTTTTCTGCTTGGTTTTAGCTGGGATAACAAAATTTGATCAGGAAAAGTAAAGCCTAGAGATCAGAAATTTGAGTGATCATCAGATCTTTTCAAAATCAGCCTCGGGGACTAACTGCCTTAAAGTTACTGAGATAGGATCAAACTAAATATCCTATAAATTTTATGATATGTTTCTCTGGAACAATTACATGATGCAATTTATTTTCCATAACATCTTATAACACTAACACGGAAACATTGTGCAAGAATAATTCACTGGAAATGCGTGATAATGAAGCCTTCACCTCCTACTCACAGCATTGTGTGTTACTTAAAGTAATATTAAAAGAAATCTGTGTTTATTTATTTTTATTTTTTTTTTAAATCTAGGTGTAACTGTTAATACTTACTCTTGCTTGGATCCTGGTATACCAGTGCATGGACGTCGTTATGGACATGACTTCTCTATAGGTTCCACTGTCTCCTTCGGTTGTGATCCAGGTTATAGACTGAGTCATGAGGAACCTTTGCTATGTGAAAAAAATCACTGGTGGAGTCACCCACTCCCAACTTGTGATGGTAAGGATGAATGAATAAAATAGAGTACCTTAAAACATACACAACTGTTTTAGTTAAAATGAGTTAAATGTTAGCACTTGTAAACCTCTATTTTTAGGAAAAAAAACATGATTAGAGGAAGTAAATTTTATATACTGCTGTGTGATGAGTTATTTAGTAATAAAAGTAGAGAATAAGATACAATTCTTTAAAACAGCAGATTATTGAAGATATGTATATCTGAATGTATGTTGCCGTGAGCTAACTGATTGCATATTAGCTCAAGGCATGCAAGGTTAATGTATATCTGCTTGTAAAGCACTTATTGCAAACTACAACTATTTGTGTTTGAGTATCCATCTATGGACACAGGTGTGCTGACATACAAAACGCAATATGTGGTTTATTTATACCTGACTCAAAACCTGTATTTTCTCCCATTTTATGTTGACCGCTCTTTTCCTAACTTGTTGAGAGGACTTGACAACCTTCAATCACTGTAGGAATTGGTTAGGGCTATGTTATACCTGATGATTGAGCACATGACTTTTAAACCAGACAAAAATGGTATCAAGTAACATGTCATATATTTCGGAGTTTCCACCATATGATTAAAAAGTCTGCTTGAAAATAATCTACATAAATTCAGTCATTTCTTGTTACCTGAGTTTTTAATTTAATCAGTTTTACTATGTAGGATGATTACAAATACATTCTTAAATATAATTGTTATGTTTGTTAAGGTGTATGTTTGAGAGGTTTTTCTCCAAAAATATTTTTCTTTGAGCATCTTGCACATTTTTCTGATGATAAAAGTGTTATCAGGAATAATGTAACTGCTTCATTCTAGAGTAGTATTTAATAAAAAAATAACCCTGCTGAACTTTGATGAACCACATAATACATGTAATACTGTATTTTTTTTAAACAGTTTAGTATATCAAGGCACTCAATCAAAAAGAAAAAGCTGAGTTTGAGTGAAGACTAACTAAAAATTGTCAATCATGTGTGGTTTACTATACTTAAATATATTAATATTCACTGTATTTATTTCTTGTAAAAATGTCTGGGGGCCTTCAGCTTATTTAGTTAGCAAATGCTTTGGTTATTATATTTCAATAAGTTGAACAAGTTAGTATATGTTGATATGCAAAATTTGTAGAGGTGTAAAGGGACAGAAATAATCACTTTTTTGAAAATGACAATGTGTAGTTCAGCAAGTGCATTTCCTAAACGATTCTGCTTCTCAGGTTCTTAGAATGTAAAATTGCAGGCTTCCCACAGTTCGGAGTCAACGAGACTATATTTTTCTGAATAGGCTATAAATGTAATATGTGTTTTCTTACAGTGAAAGGCACTAGATAGTAAACATCTAAAACAAACAGTGTTTACACATGCCCTATGAATACTGTACTCTGCTGTGAAATAAACTTAAATATTATGATAAATTTATTCCGCAAGATGCTGAACCAGCATGTAATTCATTAAATAAAAGAGATTTTTTTTTTTTCTCCAGAGAACATTGCTAAATGGCAATTGTCCATTGAATAAATATGCTCTAAAGGCAGGATTGAGTGCATTTATTCTAGTAAATTTAATCAACTCATGGTTGAACTTTTAATTTAATTGCTGGGTTTCTTCTCTGGTGGAATGTGTTTTAAATAGAATTCAGAGTTTTTACACCCCCCAGGGAAAAGAGAGCATTTGCTAAATGGGCTGTTCTTTACATAAACTGTGAGTATGGGTTTCTGTTAATTGTGCCGCTAATAAACACCTTGGTTATGATCCTGCTTATTCAATACGTTACTCTTGACACTTTCTGAGGAGCAGAGTTCTTTCTTTATATCTCTTTGTAATTAGTGATATGCAGACAGGCCATGATAATTTTGAAGACAGATCAGGACGCTTGTGAGTGTTTTGGAGGAGGAGAAGGGTATAGAAAAGAAAACAAATTAGACTTCTTAGAACCAGTTCTTCCTCAAAGAAAAATATCAGATTGACAAATTGAGGGAATGTAAACTGATTTTTTCATGAGGTCTTTGGATGTTACACAAAAAGCTTATCAGGGAAGTCACACTTCATTATCTACAGGAACATTTAGACAATATTCAGAATGATGGTTTAAAAATGGAGCAAACTGTTTCCTTCCCTAATGACTGGCCTTAGGGAATCGTTATGACAGGCTGTATAATTCCTTTATATTTGAATAATTGATATGCACGAAAGATTTGATAGGTAATTTCCTTAGTTTTGATTTTTAAATGTATCTGTATAGATAAGGGCTGCACGCTATTCCTCAGTGCATGTATTTGTTCTGTGTGTGTGTGTATGCATACATATGCAAACCTAATTTTATATACACAGGAGCATAGCAAAGCATTTCTGAAAAAAAAAAAACAAAAACCTCTGACCTTTGAGGATAGTAGGATATAATTCTGCTTTTTAAAGATAAATATTCAAGGAAAATATTTGCTGAACAGTTATAGCTGAAAGGAACCTCAATCCAGACTCATACCCCCAAAGATCACTTCCACTCTGGATGTTAGATCAGGTTACTTAGGGTACTGCACAGCTGAGTTTTATCTCTAAGAGGGGAGAATCTTTTTCTGTACCTTTGTTTAACTACACAATAGGTATCTTTAACATCTACTGAGAAGTTCCCATCTTTCAGGTACATTCAAGTTCCATCGATTCCAGGTACATGCTTTTACTATGCTGAAAGATACTTTATCTTACACAGTATTTCAGTGTTTTACGATTTTCAAGACAGCAACTCTTCTATGTTAGAATAAGTTATACCATAGCGGTAAGACCTCTTCAAAAAATGAATAGTAAACTATGATCTTTATGAACCCATCAATCTCTTTCCAAGAAATGTATCATACTGTAGACTGTTATGATGATGCTGTTAAATTTTAACTTTATTATTGTTAAGTAGGATCAATTTCTGGATAGCTGTCTTGGCAAAATACTTTGTTTCTTTTCAAAAGAGATGGCACTGGTTAAGGCCTAGACTTCTGCCATTTTTTGTCCTTCATTAGTTCATTGGTAAACAGCTTTCTTTACCAATGAAAAAATGATTGATATTACTGTATGCATTTATTTATTTTGAAATTATTAATCTGAAGATGCAGTTTGGTCTGTATACCATAACCATGGGACATACTACCTACGAAAAAAACCCTACAAGTAAATAATAACCATTCTTTTCAAATGACAGTATGTACAGGCATTTGGAAAGTAGTCATACTTAAAAGCGAGGTTATTTGTATTACATTTACACCATTCCTATCTAACATATACATATGACTTACTGGACAACTCTTTATTCAGGGGTAGCCTTGAATTTCTTGACTGTAATCTTCTGCCACTGCTTAACAAATAAGACAAAATTTTGTCTTAAGTCCTTCCTAAATGAATATTATAATACAATTTTGCTTTTACACTTTGAATATGTGTGAGAAAAATCTATTCTGACCAATACTTTAAGTATTATATTAATCCCATTAAAAATGACAGGAAAATTAATGTAAAAGTTTGGTACCTAATTAAGATTATGAAGTGCTTGTTTTTCTCATCATCAAAACATGAAATGAATGCTAATACTTGATCTTCATTAACTTAAGAAAATAAATAGCAAGAAATATGTTCAAGCAAGATGGAAAACGTTTACATTATAGTGAAAACACCTAGATGTCTAAATAAATAAGTAAATACAACTTGTGCAGTACCACAAAGAACATATATATAGGAAATACGGCAGAGGTATTATGTCATTTCTGTTCAGACGTCTCTCAGCTAAAAGCAATACTTTTATTAAAAACAGCTCTTAAAAAAAAAAACCTCTGCAAATATTCAGTGTCGTAGATGTCAGAATTGGAAATGTCTTGGTATGGTTTAGATTTGAATAAGAAGGTAAAAATACAGCAGATTAGGTTGTCAGTAATCTAGACTGCGCTAGTTTCTATTAGATTAATCTCTTGTGTAATGTAGCTCAAGTTTTGAAAAGCAAAATTTCAAGGAAATAGGCTTTTTCTGTGAATGAGTGCTAAGATAGCTGTGCAGGCTGACCTCTGCAGGAAGAAATTATACGGATTGACTTCTGCAGTGTAATATGAAAATGTTAAAAAATAAATTGGGAAGAAATCTATAAACAAAAATGTTAACTTCCTTGCGAATTGGCTGCTACTACAAATTAGTGTGAACTGTCCTTGTATGTTTGTGTAGCACAGCTTCTATGACAAGGGAGATGGACTAGTACTTGGAATTGGTAATGCAGCGATCACAGAGATGGAAAATGTATCTTACAGAAGTAGATTAAGAAAATCTGTCTTATTTAACTGATCCAAAATCAGAGATACAAATATGCTTTACCAGCCTTCCAAAGTGAGTTCGCAAGAGGGAAAAGATTCTGCATTATAGCAGAACAAGTGGGTAAAAATGAACAATGAATAAATTCAATCTAGAAATTATAATGCTATTTCTACTATTGGAAGATTGATTTTCTGTAAAAGTTCTTTAATAGCATGAAATGTGGCCTGAAATAGATTTTGGGAGTTTTATGAACGACAGAAGTGCTTTCATTGCAACCGTTCATATATATCAAGTAAGAAGCATGGCCTGTGTGCTCCCACTGAGACACTTAAGAGTAGCCTGAGTACTGTTCTGACATTTTCAAACTATATTGGACAATTTTTCTAAGCACAGTTTGCTTGATATCATTCTTCTTTATGATTGATCATGTTACTTTGCAAAATTAATGCAATTATGATCATTTACAACAAAAGAAATTGTAAGTAATCAAACCAACACTATAAGAAATTATTTCACCTGAACAATTGGTTTACCCACTGAACTTCCCTATAAAGTTGTAATCTTCATTCATAGTTATCCAAAATATGCTTCTTCAGTTGTCACATCACTTCTGATCAACACACTGCTGTAGAGGTACTTTATACTGTACATCCAGGCACCTATCTGCATTTTATATTCATACTACTATATTTTGTTATTTTATTTTTTGTACTCTTTATGTTTTATTCTCTTTATTTTGATTATTTTGTTTCTCATTATTCTTAAAACATAGTAATGGAGGGAAAAAAATAGGTTGATTCAGTTTCTTTGCATACCAAAGAAATTATTAGTTAGTGTATAGCAAGACAGTATTCCAGTTTCCACATTAGAACACCAAGCTAGTTCTTCAGTTATTTGCTTATGTATTCGTTCTAGTCTTTGCTAGCCTCTGTCTCTATGCGATCAGATAATGCGAAAGAAAAGTTCCTTACAGAATCTGGAAAAATGACTGGCGCTTATCTTTTGCTGTTTTTGTTTTAATGGGTTTCGGTTTTCCTTAGGACTCTGAAAAATAGTCAGATACTACTAGTGATATTATGTGCTTGGGCTGTTTGCCACCTTATCAGGATAAATGCACATTTCATATTTCAGATCTGTCAACTTGCCTTTGTTTTGCAAAATGCTGCTCCCTTGGTGCCTTTTTTTGCCATCTGCTGGCCTTGATAGAGTTACACTGAGTGCCTGATGGTATGCCATGGATATGTTGTCACCACTTGCATTCCTGAAAGGTTTTCTGAACACCCACAGTAAAATACGTCACTTGCTTGGGCTGTTTCTCGTGATTATAAAAACTGATTACATTTTCTTATTTAATAGGTCTGCTCTAAGGTATGGGCAGAGTAGGTAGTTACCATTGGAAGTTCCAAGAACATGCTGTCATAACCCTGATTCTGTTTTACCAATGTCTAAATATAACAAGATCAGGTAATAAGTAGACAGTAATTAACTTCATTGTCTCTTCATCAGAGAAGTGAAGACGAAAATTAATATGTTGTGAGGTTATTTCCCCGTGGTTACAATTATGAGATTGGGTAGTTGTAGTCCTTGAATGTCCTATTTTAGCCTATGGTACTGGATGTGCAAAATTCCAGTTTACAACTAGGCCAAAAAGGGTAGAAAGTTGGCAAGATAAATATCACACACAAAGAACTCATGAGGATACAAAGATGCGTGTTTGAAACAGAAATGTGGTTAGTTAGTACAATCAAACAAATTAGCTAGACAAAAAAGGGTGATCTTCATCCTAGGTTGTAGGACGAAGTTCCATTTCTACTTTTTAAGAGAACTGTAATAAAATGTATACTTCTTTTATTCAGTGCCCTAAAGACAGTGATGGCATGCAATGCAGCAACCTCATTATAAAGAATTATTGGCCTTTCTGAAAACGTTCCAGAGTGCTACTGAAATGTCTGAATAATGCATGTAGTATTTCTTTGAGACAAAAGTCTGCTTGGGTACAGGATAAGACAAAAGGTACATTCTGGATATTGTCTTGTTTCACTGTATGGCTTGTCCTCAAATCAATTATGAATGTACTTCTACAGGCAGAAAATCATGACTGGTCAACATATTCATTCTCAAATAAATAACATTAATAGCAAAAACAAAGATAGGTAAAACTTTCATGATTTACCTGGTAAATATGTAGAAGAAATAGTCATAAACAGAACAATTAGGAAAATGTAGTAGGATAAATGCCATTATGTAACAAATTACAACACCATTCTCCTGAAGAAGTGTGAAGGTGTTGTTTGAACTCTATTCATATACTGAAAGGACAAAATTTTGGCACCTTTACCATCCTTACTGTTGAGTGTTATGTTGGTAGCTGCTGCTGACATTACAGGAGGAGTAGGAGCAGGTTAAACCAGCTAGTGTAGGTGGGACAGGCTCTCAGAAAGAGATATTGAACCTCTACCCTGTGACAGGCACCTTCTCTTACCCTTGTTCCTGTAGTAGCATGCTGGGAAAGGGAGACATGCGCAATAGGTGAGCGCCGGCTTATGCAACAAGGGAGAGAGGGACTGATAATTGTATTGACTGGAATTGCAGACAAGTAGCTGCCAACTATTTTCCAAACTGTCTTTAGCAACTGTTAAAGAGAAAACCTTACTGTTAAAAACAGTGACTACTGGCTTAGGTTAAGATACAGGCTCAGAGAAACTAGAGTTGATATCAGTAAAAATTCTGAAATCACACTAGTTGGGAGCTTGACTGGTTAAGGCTGAAAAGAAAGAGTTTGTGTTAATTAATTTGGAAGAAGTGCTCATATTAAGAACTACAATCAATTTTTCGAAAAGTCTATTTTAATTTGACTTAAGTCTGGTGACAGCACCATAATTTACTGGTCTTTTGAATCCTGAAGGGCTGGTAATGTATATATAAATAAGCTAATAAAAAAAATAAAAGCAATAGACATTTTTAATCTTAAAGCAAAAAATACTCATTTGTTTTATACTGTGTGCCCTTCTGAAATAATCTATATCCTGACAACTATGATGTAATAACTTTGCTTGGTACTGAGTTTTATTCACTGCTATTGATAAAAGATAATTCTGAAGTATTAAGAGCCTCTTCACTACAAAAAAATTACTCAGTTTAGTATTTCAAGAGCTCTGGAATGGAAAATTCACGCTTAAAATGTAATGGGGAATTGTGTTGATATCTATGTCATTGTAAGATTTTATTTCTGTATTCTGTAATAATTCAAATTGTAATTTAATTTTTCCATTGCTCAATTACTGATTACTTTTACAAAATCACTATTGTTACTATAGAACGACTTATATTGGCAATTGTCATTATCACTTGCATGATAGATCTAGGTGCATATCTAAGAATTAGATACAAGGAAAGATGTCTTGCTTCCCTGCAGTAATATTTTTGGTAAGTAATTCTTCAATAGCAAGATCCGCTCTATGCCATTTTAACTCTCCAGCCTTAGCTTCTGGCTAAAGTGATATTGTTTGTCTCTTTACCTTCTTCTGCCTTCTTCCTGATGAACTTGTGACTTTCATAGAGTTTCAGAAAAATGTGATAAAACAACTAAGGAAACACATTTTTCATTTTCTTAGTAACTATTACAAAACATGGTAATTATTCATTGAGTATCTTTCTTTTCATGTTGCATAAAAATGGGCAGTAGGTATATATGGAATTGCTGAACCATTGGACCAACTATTTTTAAGCTGTTTTAAAGTGGTTTGCTTATATATTCTTTTATATTATTTTTTTAATTATTATTTTCTTTTTTTTTTTTAGCTTTATGTGGTGGGGATGTTAGAGGACCTAGTGGGACAATTTTATCCCCTGGTTATCCCGATCTGTATCCAAATTCGCTGAATTGTACGTGGACTGTGGATGTTACACATGGAAAAGGTAAACAATTTTTTTTTTCTCTTTTTCCACTTTTTTTTTTTTTTTAGTATATGCGTAGTATTCTGTGCAAGACAAATAAATCTAGGTTAGCAACAGTGAACTAGGAACTATTGTAGTAATTCCTAGAATTCCAGATGTGGAATAGGTCCTAATAGTGTCCATAGAATGAAAGGTCCCTGAGAGATTCCAGTTCTGGGCTAGGTCCTAACACTTTCCACAGAATAGAAGGTCCCAGAAAGGTCACAGGCCAAGTAACAGGCAGCTGAATATGTGCATTTTAATTCATATGGGTGAAAGAGCATGATTGCTTTTTCTGTGTCAAGGAGGAAATGCCTTGTTTTAGAGAGAGATTAGCTAGAAGAAGTCATTGGTATTAGAACTTGATATCAACAGAAGTATGTGAAGTGAAGATGTTATTCATATTATGGCATAAAAAATGAAGTTGGTGAGAGAGGAGTTCAAAAGATTGCTTCTTATGTTAAATTTTATGTTATGACTATATGTCCACAAGTAGATGTCAGAAAGAAAAGTCCTATTAGTTTCCTAATAAAAGAAAGTATTTCAGCTTACTGAGAGACATTTTCAGGGTGGCAGCATGTAAATAGTGGTTTAATATGCATTTATGGATTTAAAAATAGTATATTTCTGAAATAAATATAAATGGACCAAAAAAATGGAATCCAATAATAGAGCATTCAGAGAGATAAGAAAGAATTATATAATGACTGATCACAAAACCTGAGGGACAGGAGACTTTTAAGAAAAAGATGGTATTTATAGAAGGTGCATTTCAAGATAAAGATGTAATACTGTTTTTACCTTTTCTTTGAGAAAAGATTTTAGTAAGAGTTTCTTCAAATAAATATAAGAGATGCTGGAGAGGTTACAAAATGCTTAGGACACAAATGGAAGCTGGGAATTCCAGGGAGCAAAATTTCCCTGAAGTAGTGCTTTCAGGCGAAAGATTTGTAGACTAGATGAGATATGTCAAACTTCTTCTGATTTTTTGTTCATATTTTTTTTTAAATATGCGAGTGGTTGCATAGTACTCTAATACTGTGAGTGTAAAGAGCTAGTGAAGCGTAAGCATTTGATGTGAAGGAGAGAAATAAAAATAGGTGTCATAAGAGAAACTGAATGTAGATAGAGTAGGATGATAAGAACACAAAAAGGAGAATTGCACCTGGAAAAAATACAAAAGGGATGAAAGGGAGCAAATGGAAGGCAAGTTAAATTTCCTTGGTGATGAGGTCATAAAAAATATGACCAAGTTTATGATGTACTCCTTTAAGAAAAAGTTATTGATAACATAAAAATAAGACATCTGTCACATGGAATTGTGCTGATCTGTGATCTCCTTGTTCTGTTTTGTACAAATTGCGCAATATTTCCTCATCTAGATGTTCAATCACTCCCACTGGATGTCCCACTTAAAACTCCTTGAATTGTTGAAGTGGCAAAGTCTGTCTCTCAAAATTATTGCTCCAGCTATTCCACAGTCTCTTTTTACTACCAAATGATAGTATTGTGTCAACATAATTTACTTGTAAATACACAGTCTCTTTTTACTACCAAATGATAGTATTGTGTCAATATAATTTACTTGTAAATATCCACAGTGAAAAACCATTCTGAGATTACTGAGCCTAATTGGATGCTACATTTTCCCTTGTTACCTCTAGGTAAGATATATGGCTTTTAGCAATGAAGAAAAATAAGATACTGTGGATCTATTGCAAGGGAGAAGGGATATGTGAAGAATAGAATTGTTCTTCTGGACAAGCAAGAAAGAGTGAAAATTATGGAAATTGTGCAGTAAATGTGAGCCCAGTTTAGGCCATATTTTTCAGGATTCTTGAAAGACATCTTATAAAGAGTTTCATCTTTCTTATATTAAAAAAATGGGATTTTGAAGGAAAGTACTTGGATTTTTTTTAAGAAGTTAAGTAGTTTTTTTTTGTGATTTATACTTTTCTTGAACAGTCATCTAGAGAAGTACTTAAAAGTTGGGAATACATTTTATGTGAGGCTATTGAAAAAAAAAACATCTTATACAATGAGACTCCTGAGAAAACAAATACGCAGAAATACTACGTACAGGGAAAGAGTGTGATAGTTTAAACATACACATTTATAAATTATATATACTGATACTTATGTACACACATACATGTATCAATATAAGCACATTCTTCGTGTCACTGTTGGAGAATGGTTGCGGGAGTGTGGACATGGTTCAAAGGAGGAGCTCTGTGAATCGGCCCTGACAGAAATCAGCTGAGCTGGGCTGTGATGAAAAAGTACTGAGGACTTTGCCAAGTCACACTGACAAGGAGGGAGGCAGTGAGAAAATCCCCAAGAGAAAGTCAAGAAGACCTTGTGACTGTACAGATAAACAACTTAAGGAAGTAGACTAGGATGAGACCCGGACCTGAGCATATAGTAGTAACTGCAAGTAGGAGGTGCAAGTAGGAGGACCATGCTAATGTACCTTTAGAGCTAAACCAATGATTGCAAGTAGGAGGGGCATGATAATATAACTTTTAGAGTTAAGTTAATGATTGTAGGACCTTTGGAGCCAAACCAATGATTACAAGACAAGTGTATGTAAGGGCCAATGATTGTTAGACAAGCCAATGATTGTTAGACAAGTAGACATGAGTTAAGTAGACATGAGTTATGGTATATACGTGAATGAGCTTTGCAATAAACCAGAACTTGCTTTACCACTCACATTGAGTCTACTGCATGGTTCTCCTCGCTTGTTACATGTCAGTAAGTTTTATATTATCTTATGGAAATGTTATCAAGGAAAAATATTGTTAAATATGATTGCTATATTGTAATTTGTCTTGGACAATTTGATTCATGGTTCTCAAAGGTCTGCTGGAAGCAACTGAAGAGTGAATATTTGCTGAGAGCAGGAAACAAAATATTGTCTGAACCTCTCATATTTTGTTCTTGTTAGCAAAAGAAGTATGAATACTTTGAGCTCTTCCTTTAGTACTGTATGAGGTAGATAGCTCTCCTTTCATAATAAGTCACAGGCTTACTTAATTTAACTTTAAACTTCTAACAGTAAAGTTTTATGCCTGAGTAAGTCTATTATGCCACTTCTGTATTTAATGGACAAAATAATATATCTTCAGGATCTTAGTCATCTCACCCTGAAAACCTATCTACTGTTGATGGCATGACCCATCCTTAGAAGGTGCCTATTTATCTCCGTCATCTAATGTCCAGGGGCTTTATATAGTCCCCAGATGAACTGGCCAAGGGAGGACTCAGTAAGCTGCAGATAGTTAACATTTGGGAAAATTAATCCCATATACATAAATGGATTATTTTAAAGTGAGGGAGAAAAACTTTGTTCTAGAAATCTCATTTATGGCTTTATTTCGTAACTAATGTAATTCCAACTTGAGAATCTCAAGGACTATCTTCTACTGGCCATTAACAAGTGATGTGATTTAAAAAAATAATTGTCTTCTTTAGCTTTTGGGGTTTTTTAAAGAAAATATTAGTGTAATGTCAAACTACCAAGAAAATATATATAACTTGCAGCTCCAGAATGCGGTGGGATACTTGTTTTAAACACGTATCTTTATGTTGTGACTTCATACTGCTATTATGTAATAGCAGGCAATTAAATGTATGGGTTTCATTAAGAATTGTACTTTACATCTGGATATGTTTTATTGCTGTGAAAAAAGTTTCTGTGTTTGTGTATACTTTCTTAAATAGCATAAACTACAATAAATATATATATTAATTTCGCTGTTCAAGTTTAGATAAACATCTAGAATTCTGGAATGCTTTTTTCATTTGTGTTCATATGGGCTAGCATTATGATTCATTAATTTCAGCTAACTTGGTGTAATTTTATTTTATTTTAAATTTGTTAACTAGAGAATGAGATATACTCTTCAAATATGCTTAATATATCCAGTAGTTGATATTACTTATGAGGAGAAAAGGAAGCATCTATCATGACAATAGTTATGGTACTTTGTTTAGCATGCAATTCAAGATAAGGGGAAGTGAAATGTGAAGAGTTTCCATGGTATATTTTAATTTATTTCTAATAGAACAGTAAATTTACCCATTCCCCCAACAGTCTGGATGATAATATTGACAGTAGAGTGTTGTGTGCTTCTGTCCTCATTTCAGATTTTAAATATTCCCCTTATAAAGAAAGAAGCATGTGAGGCAGAATGAGAAAGAAGCTGCCTGAACATATCTTTTAAAATTAATCTCTGGAGAAGATACAATCTGTCACACAGCATATATTAATGTGATTAGAATATTTTTCTAAAGAAAACTAAATTTTACAGCTACTTCTGGGATATACCTTGAGGTTTTGCTTAGCAATGTCATGGCAATCTAGAAAAGTGATTGAAACATTCCCTTGAGTTAAATCTTGAGTTTGGTGTTTGAACAGTACTCAGTGAAGCTCAGCTTTGATTCACAGGAATTCCATTATTTTGGATCACTACCATAAGATTTTCCTTGGCATTTCTGATTTTTTTCTTGCAATATTCATGCATGCATAAAAAGGGCCCAAATTAATTTAGAGTGCAGTAAATGCAACAAATATGGCCTGAATTTCAGCCTCATTTTGTATATATCACAGATTTCTCTTAACAGTTCTCTTTTCATGTCAGATCAACACTAAAAATACATAAATATATGACTAAAAATTAAACTGATGTGGAGTCGGGTGTGTATGTCCAGCTGACAGCAAGTGTAAGCATGTATTCCGAAGATGCAGATATGTACATACACATACATGACTGGTCACATGGACTAACATGGAGAGAGATAGGGGTCTTCATTGGCACACAAAGAAACATCAACAGCACCGAAACAGACATGGACACTGTAAGCAGCCAAATCCTATTTCTCCAGTTGGGTTGATGGGATCAGAAGTTTACTATGAATGACACAGACTCACACACGCACTTGAACATGGTCCCGCAACCTTCCAGGTCCTGACCTGGGATTTGGCCCCTAGATCCCACTCCTTCCCTGTGCTCCTCCCCTGTAAATCATGGCCCTTTTTCCAGTTGTTGGCCCTGACCTCATCCTGCTCCTCAGGGAGTCCATACTAATTAATGTTCACTAGCAGTCAAATATGTGCTCACACCCTATAGAGAGAACACAGTTGCGCACTGAATAGTCAGGAACAGAGTTTTCAAAGAATATAAGACAGGCTGCAGTGGTTAGGTGGAAGGATTAGTAAGAGACACTTACCCCTCTCCATTTTCCCACACTTTTTCCTCCCTTGTCTGTCATGATCCTTCCTCTTACCTGCTTTTGGCCCTAAATGTCCCACAAAAAATTTGTAGTCTTCAAATACCATTTAAAAATCTCATATTAAGTTTAACATAATTTCAGAAACTTAAGAGTTATGGTCTCTGTTTTTGTCTGCAGTAAATCCTGCTTATGTATGTATATAATTTATGACTTCCCTCATTTCTTGTCTTTTTTTTCTATATTGAAAGGTCCTTGACTAGATAGTATCATAACTCAAGTGTCCTTACATTCCAGATACCCACAGAAACTATTTACTAGATATAAGTGAGTTGCCTTAACATAAATGTCTAATGCCATTTGAGAGAAGCTCAGGTATCCAATGTGTTGTATACAAATATACAGAATTATACTGACAGCTTCTAAAGTGGCACATGAAGTCTCAAAAAGATAACTTCCAACACCTAAAGTGGCATGTGGTTCCTATGTTTAGACAACTGAGTCAAGCACAGTATATCTAGCTTCAGTCTTGGATTTCGTTACCCTGTTTGAGAAGTTCTTTGGGCAGAGGAGGGTAAGTAAGAAGGGGTAGTATTTGTTCGCTTGATGATTAAATTATGTCTGATTTTAAAAATCTGTTGTCCATGAGAGTACCTGGACATTATTAATCTTTATACACTCCATTAATCTTCAATCACATGATTGGATTTTCCTAAGCATTATTTCATTATATATACTTTACAAAGCTTGAAGCGTTGTTTTTTAAATTTTATAATAGAGCAGAGAAAGCTAATATTCTAGAGGTATCAACAATCACTTAAACTAGATAATGCCTTCTCCTTTGTCTTTTTCTTTATGTTTCTGTGCGTTCTGCTCAAAGATCATGATGTAACTCTTAATTAGAGAAATTCAGAAAAAATAATTATCTGTCTTCAACTGTAAGTCTTTTTATCGCTATTGTATTCCATATTTCTTCCTTTCTAGATGTGTGATTCATATCTGATGGTTTGCAAAAAAATATACTGTTGACATAAAACGCGTCTTGCTAAGAAAACTCCCATTTCTGGGAGGAAGTTCTGCTCCCGCTATATGTACCAAGAGAATATAGTGTTATGTATTTTATAACCTTTTATTTCTCTGCTGCTATGCGAGGATGCTGGTGACTGTAAGAAATAAGGTTTACCTTTCCCAATCTTCCATAAACATTTTCTAATCTTTGACATATGTAGTGCATCACTGGATTTTAAATGAAAATGCAAGTATACGTCTTTGAATTATATATATAACACATCCGTATTTTACAACTAAAGGCAAGTGAAAAGGTAGTGTCAAATCAAAAGATGCAAAGATATTTTAATATTAAAATTAGGAAATATACTAATTTTTAGAAAAATTGGATTATCTTAATTTTCTGAACCACAATTCATAACAACATGTAGGAGTTTAATCCTTGGGTTAATTACATTGATGTTAACAGTGTCATATTTATATCTATTCTACTTTTTCTAATAGGAGTGCAGTTCACCTTCTACACCTTTCATTTGGAGGATCATCACGACTACTTATTAATAACAGAGAATGGAAGTTTCACACAGCCATTAGCACGTTTGACTGGTTCAGAGCTTCCTTCACCAATCAATGCTGGTCTATATGGAAATTTCAGAGCTCAATTGCGCTTTATTTCAGATTTTTCAATATCATATGAAGGATTTAATATTACTTTCTCTGGTAAGAATATACTTATAATACCTGGCTCCTGAACAATATTTTTTCAGTATTCTATGTAAAGAGAGAAAAATGCAAAAAGTTTAACGTTTAAGTGATTTTGATGAATACATATCCTGAATCATAAGATTACATAAGTTATTTCTTAGGCAAAACAATTTCAAAGCAAGCAAACCTCTCTGCCTCTATAGAAACATTTTTACTATGTGATAAAAAAGATGGCAGTAAACTGTAAGACGCATTATCAAGCCAGGGGAGGAAACAGAACTAGTCTATTTACGGTTAGTGAAATTCCAGATGAGCCCAAGTGTCAATTATTTAGGCTTTTATGTTGTGCAATTTTTTTCATTCATGTACCTGGGACATTTATGGCTCTTAGAAGAGTAATAATGCTTGTTCTGTTGTGCATCTTAAAAATGTTGTGAATTTATTCATTAGTTTTACTTTTTAATGTACCATAATTGCCAGTTTAACATTCAAACTTTCATCTTGTTTTTATGTCTGAAATTGGTATTGTCAGGTGGAAATATACAGAAATTACTAGACTGTAAGATTACAAATATGACTGATAAAACCGATATTTTTCTCACTCATACAAACTGATTTGCTTTCTTGATTTTAGAATATAATCTTGAACCTTGTGAAGATCCTGGGATCCCCCAGTTTGGTAACAGAATAGGGTTTAATTTTGGAGTGGGAGATATTCTAACATTCTCCTGTTCATCTGGATACCGTTTAGAAGGAGCTTCAGAGATAATTTGTCTTGGTGGTGGCCGACGAGTATGGAGTGCACCTCTGCCAAGGTGTGTGGGTACGTGGTCAGCTGCTTTCATTTGCTTGTATGTGTAGTCATTGTCCATGGATTTGCATATTTACAGCATGGAAAAGCATGGTAATACACCTCTTACTTTTTAATGTACTCTCATATTCTTCATATCTCCTTAGTCAAAGTTATTTAATCTTTTTCTTTGAAAGCATTTTAAATTGAGGGCACAATGCTTACTCTTCTTGTTTTGATTAATTGATAAGGAAAACCCGACATAAAATTAAATCAGCATTTATCAGTTCAGATGCCTAATAACTGACTCTTTTTTTTTGTCAGTGTAAGCTTCCAAGTGATACCTATATTTTGAAATTGTGTAAATGTAATCAGAACACTTAGACCACATTTATTTCATAAAACTACGTCCCTGTATAGGAGTGCAGTCAACTTGAACTTCCTGTGCAAGTTAGAGAACTATATCCTCAGAACATCCAGTTGTTCTGTTTTTAAAATTATATTTAACATAACTGAGAGGGAAAACATTCTGATGGTTCCTAACACTCTCCATTTACTGTAGACGTAGCCTACATTTGTAGCTTTGACTATGTAAGAGACTAATTCTGTGATGCGTATGTCCAGTGACCCGTGAACAGTTCAATTTGGGTCACAACAGACTAGAAAATTAACTTTTAATGGCTAATGTTGTCTCCGCTGAATCCTTCTTAAATGTCTTAATTTGCAGCTCTGTTGAGAACTGTTAAAAAAGCAACAACAAAATCTCTGAAAAGTAGGATATTTACTTAAATGTCTATATTGTTTTAATTAGGTAAGAGTATATGCTATGTGGGAACGTTTATATGTGAAAATATCTGCATCAATGTGAATTTGAAACCTTTTATTTTGTCATACTAAATTGTATGATAGTAAAAAATAAGTTTATTTCAGAATCTGATTGTAAAGTAACTATTGCTTTATTATGTGCTTGCTCTTATCCAGTATTATTTTTCATAATTAATTATCATAATTTTAATGTTCACCTTAGTACAGGGGTGTCAAACTCACAGTCCACGAGCTGAATCCAGCCCTCCACCTTGTTTTATCTGGCCTGGCACCTTGTTTCTACCTGGTGGCAGTGCCGAACTCCTTGCCCCTATGCTCCTGCCAGTGCGCTGGTCACGTGCAGCGTGTGACATGCATTACACTGCAGGAGAAGGAGAACAGCTGGAGCTGTGAGTTTGACACCCCTGCCTTAGTGTAACAAAAGGTTTGGATTTAGCATATTCATAAGTGACATTTCTGTGTCTATCTATAGAAGAGATGGTTTAGAAGCTGAGTCAGTATAGTGCATGAGTAGAAGTTATTTTTGTGTTGAGGTTGATAAATTTTTAACCATAAAAATAATAATGAATGCATGTACAGTTGTGAAGACAGGTTAAATTTTAGTAATAAATTTCTAGACGTGTTTACTGAAAATGAATTGGTAAATTATCAGTAAAGAAGAACTTACACAGAAACATAAATGAAAAAATTGCTATTTGGTTTTCATGACATAAAAAATTATGTTTGTGTGTTGAGGGAGAGAAAAGCTGGAACACAAGTAGTAAATTATTTTTCAGTCAATGTACTTTCTCCTTATCCTTGAAAATGAGAGATAGTCTTCACTAGAATGACTTAATCAGCCATTTCCCCCTTCCCTTCCCCTCCCCAATATTAAGCCTTTGGCAATGTTGTGCTTAATTTAAATGCCATACTGCCATAAAAATAAATTCAAGTAAGTGGAGAGCAGAAATTCCCGTTGACCACTTTTATTGGATTTTAGAAATTTGCATATCGTTACTGTTGCCCGTGGTTGGCATTTTCTGCCAAAGTGATTCATGAGATTTAACGGTTCTGATTTCATATATGCTTTCAAATATGCACAACCTCTATTAGGAACCAACCTCTTTTCATAATATTTGTGTTCAGCTTGTCAATACAAAAAAAAAAAAAAAAAAAAAAAAACAAACACAAGAAAGACACAGATAAACTGGAACAAGTTTGGTAGCAGGCCACAAAGATGCTTGGAAGCTTGAGCATTAATCCAAAGACAAAACGTGAGAGAAACATGTCTTTTCAGCCTGAAGAAGAGACATCTTTGCAAGAATCAGTTGAAGTTCTCAATAGCTGTGATGAAATCATTGAGAGGGTGGAGCAATGCTCTTCACAGTGGTTTATGAGAGAAAGATGAAAGGATGGGGACGGGCACGGATGGACTCAATGATCTCAGAGGTCTTTTCCAACCAGAAGATTCTATGATTCTATGAAAAAGCATAAATTGAAATAAGAGAGTCTCAGACTGGAAGAAGTGAAAGCTTTTCACAAGGAAAATGTTGAATCATAGGACATGTTGACCAAAACGAAGTCCTTGGAAGTTTTCAAGAGCAAACTAGTTAAAGCCCTGAACAATCTGTTCTGTCATCAGGGTTGTGCCTTCTTTTAGTAAGAGGCTGGACTAGAGATCTCCTAAGGTCCCTTCCAACTTGAATTTGCCTATGTTCTTGATGCTATATAGTTTTAGGTATATAGATATAGTTGAGTTTTGTGGGTCATGATATTTCTTCTGTTGTCTTAGTAAATGTTCATAACGAATACCTGTCCACTGTTACATACCTTAGCTCTTTACTTTCACCTGTCTCTTCATTTTTAACTCATTCTGTAGCCTCTTCATATGTGAATCACTTTTTTCTTTAAAAACAATCAGCCTTATGGGTATAAGTACAGTTCAGAAGACAATACTCTTCCAGTAGGCAATACGGGTAAGACTGCAGTAGTCTTGGTCCTGTTTGCGAGTGCAGACTTCCAAACGTGTTTGTTTTTGTTGACATGCACAATCAAGGCTGTTTTGTGCCATCAGTCACTGTCATGACATCATGCCAATCTTCATGCCATGTTGCACATTTCTGTAACCTCATGCAACATAAAACAATCAGTATGCTGTATGTGGCACTGTTCTTAAATAATTTTGGATATTTCAAACACAGAAAAAAAAAGATAGTTATACTTTTGGACCACAGCAGCACTGTATAAAACCTACACCCAAAAATATTTGTTACAAACATGCTGTGGTTTCTCTAAACAGACTTAAATCTCACTAGTGTAGGTGAATGTTGTATTTCACCATATATCCTACAAGGAAGAGATCTCTTCCCAGAGTGGAGGCATGTGACAGTGTAGACACAGGTAATGTGGCCAAAGTGCTTCATTAAAATATGATAAAAGTGATACCAGTCACATGATAAAAAATCCTTCGTGATGGTCACAGTCCTTCTAGTCATATGATGTGAGGTAGTATTTGTGACCTTCAGAAACAGTATGGGAATAAATAGTGTATCAGAACGATTCAAGTTATCTAAGATTGGTCCCTAGTTCTCATGCTCCTGATGCTTAGGACTCTAAAAAGCACAAAGGTTAGAACCAATAAGAATGATGTTTTCTGGTGTTGTTCATGTGTCGTTCATTGGACTACTAGGAATCCTGAACTTGACTAAATTCAAATTCGAAATATCAGTGGAATCAGAAATACCATGTGAAAATTCCTTAAACAGGAAGAGCCTGAATTTAATAGATTAACAGTATTTTACACTTCAAGTACATACAAAACCAAACAGTACTGGCTGTATTTCTGAAACTAGCTTCTGTACGTATTTCATCATTGTGCCATGAATACAATAACATCCAGCTAAAGGTCCAAACTATTAACCATACTGTCAAGCTTTGAGCATTTTCAGTTTGTATTATTACTCTCTGACTTATTTCCAGTAGTGTTTTATTTTCTTTGCAAACTAAGGAACTAACGGATTTTGCTTTTCTATATATTCAACAGTGTATTAGGAAAATATGACACAGGACATTTTTTTTCTGGTCAAAACTCTAGATATATTATTGCTCTTCTCATCTCCTTCTTTTACCCCAGGCAGACATTGTGAAGAGTTGGCCTCTAAGTTAAAATGGTCTTCTTTCTTGTTTAGAATTTCATGTCAGCATTCACTCGGTGGTCTAGATCTTATAAAAAGAAATATTAATTTTGATTTTTCATGAAAATTACAGAGAATTAAAGACTAAAGAAGTAGACACTAATTTGGTTTTAAAACAACTTAATAAAATTTCAGATGAGATGCTATAGATTAGTCGAAAATTCTATAAGAAGAAAAATTTGTCAGCAAAGTGAAAAACACATCCTAAAAATTGATCATACCATTAAATTAATGATTCAAATTTCGTATTAGTTCTATATTCTTTTAGTACATTCATTACTGATCTGAAAGTGAACTCTGTGATAGCGGTTGATTAGAATAGTTACAACCAGAAGAAAACTTTGAAGAACCTGAGTGACACAATAAGCTGTATGAAGAGACAAACTGCATGATAAACACCATGAAGGGCAAAAAAAACCAAAACAAAACAAAACAAACCCCAGGAGACTCATTGCAGATATACTTCTCATAAATTCTAAATTAATGGCATTAACCTAAGGAATTCATTTAAGAATTACTGAAAACAGAATAAAAATTATATGGTAGTTTGTATAGAAGACTGAGGAAAGAGAATGCATGCCGTAATTTGTAATCGCCTTAAATATTTCCAAATCTATCTCCATAAAAATACTGTAGAGCTCATAGGAGTTCAAAGAAGAGCTAGGAAGAAAGATAATGAGCTTGTAGACATTTCAATATGAAAAGAGAGATGATAGAAGTGTTTTCCAATAATAAACGGCCAAAATAAACTGGCTTAGGAGATTCAATTCTCTTTTCCATTAATGCAAGAAAAAGGGCCATTCAGCTAAAAATAATGCTTCCAAAAAGTAAAACTGCTGTAAATAAATATGTTTTTTCACTTCAACTTAAATTAAAGAAAATATTCTACTAAATGATTGAAAGAAATTGAAAAAAGTAGTTGTAAATTTAAGTGGGTAACAAGATAAGTTCCTGTCGGGACATTTATCAAGCATCCCTTTCTAGATACGCAGGAGGCGAGTGGGATGAGTCTTCAAACGCAATAGGTGATCATGATAAATGATAAACCAAATAATCCACCATTGAATCAGAAATTATCTTTTGTCTTCTTCAGAAGTTGGATAAATAAATTATATATTTTAATTAATGCTATTTGATTTATGAAAATATTTTTTCAAAACTGAATTTGAAATTGAGGCAATACATAACTGAAATTTTGAATTTAAAAATTAATAAATGAAAAAATAATTTTCAAACAGGAAACAGTTGTTTACTACTGAAGCTGAACTGCTTAAATGATGGTATTATCTGAATCAAAAAGGGCTTGTTGTCTTGGTGTTGTGCGGGATCAATTTTTATAACAAGTCCTTTCTCCTAATGCAGAAATATTTTTCATATTTCTGTTTATTTAGTTATCTAGTTAGTTGAATAACTAATAGCTTCAAAGTTGATAAACTGTTACAGAATGAATATTACTATTCATAAATCCTGATGAACATGATGTATATCTCACCATACTGGTGAGATATTCAGCATTTTCTATCTGCTGTTAGTCATTTCTTTCTGTGTGGTTGATTACTAATTACTACAAGTTCTTATTTTTTAAAGAACATTATGAAGGCTGTATTTTAGGAGAACACAAAAAGAAAAACAATCAGAAGCAGGAAATTTTGCAGTAGCCTAAATTTCTTACTTTTCTTTGCTTATTTTGTGTACTTTTAGTAGTCTGAATAATCTATGAAATGAATATGAAATAGTCTGAATGTTACAGCATCTAACTCTTTGTGATGGGTTGACCCTAGCTGACAGATGAGCCCTCAACCCAGATGCTTCCTCACTCCCTTGAATAGGATGAGGAGAAGAATTAGAAGGTCAAAAACAATGGGAAAAAAGCCCTCCACAAACTTCAGGGTGAAAATAAGGATGGTTTAATAAGTGTTGGGGGAAAAAAAAAAAGAAGAAAAAAGTCATGTGAAGGCTATCACTCACCATTAAGAGTGATGCCCAGTAGAACCCCAAGCATGATACTCTATGGCCTGAAATCTCTCTTTGAACAATTCAGAACAGCTGTCACAGCTGTATCCTCTCCCAGCCTCTTGCCTACTCACTGGGGGCCAGCCTGAGAAACAGAGAAGGCCTTGGCACTGGGCAAGAGGTGCTCAGCAATAGCTAAACTGTTGGTGTATTTTCAACACTATTTTGGTCACAGATCTAAACCACACACTATATGGACTACTATGAATTAATTTCATCCAAGTCAAACCTAGTGCAATCTTTTACTATGTGAAAGTATGTAATGATTGAAATAAAAAAACCCTCAAGAATCTTTAAATTCCTTGCTTTGAACTTCAACATGGGAAGTGATTTTTTTTTTTTTTATTGTTTAGCAATAGTTAAAATAATTATGAATACTTGTTCACTCTTAGCTTTTTCAGAAGCAAAATCTAAGCTCTGGATTGTCCTACAAAATAAACATTTTCAGCATTATATTATGGATATGACTCCAGGTTGTGATACAGAACACAGGTATCATCTGAAGTTTGCTAATATGCAGTCCAGTTGTTTTTCATAGGGAACTGGTTCTGATGCATTCAGAATCCAGATGTTCTTTACAATTTTTAATGCCATAGTTATCTCACAAGAAGCCAGTCTGAATTTCCGTGTATCTATGTTATAGACAAGAAAAAGAAAAGTGATAGTTGTTATTTTAAGGAAAAATTATTAAACATATAAAATTAAACTTTTCTTATTATCAATAATGGAATGAAGATGATGAAAGATATGTAAGAATAATGGCATTCATTAGATTCATGCTTTCTTTTCACATTTTATTCAAATAAACACAAAATGCAGTGTAGATATTCAGCACACTGTTTTCTTGGGATTACCTACATTTTTAGTGAAATGTGGGAAGTCATATCTTTTATGCCAGATTTCTCATATCTTTTATTCACTCTCCTGCCCTCTTACATTTTCTTTTTTCTTTCCATATTTCTTCCTTCTTCCTGCTGCCCAATAACATTATTGTACAAAATTTATAACCCATAATCGTAACTACGTCAATTTCCAAAATATGGAAATGTTATTTGTAGCTCTTTTCTTTCGATTCCAAGTGATTGTCTTGAAGAAAACAGTGTCTGAATTTCAATCTGTAGCAGCACATCAGTTTTTTTTGTTTCTTTGATAATTATTTGTGGTGAGCATTTGATCAGCTGAAACTTTGCAAAAATTCTCCTGAGAACATAGTAAAAAAAAAAAAGAAAAAAAAGAGAAGCCATTAATTGAGGAATTATTTTCAAATTGTTAAATTGCCAAAACAAATACATTTTATTCCTTGATTACTATAACATTTTAAATTATTACTTAATTTAAATACACTACTAAACAGTATTTCAAACTTATTGGTTTGAAATGCTTACAGTCAAAGCATGTAGGGTAGGTTCTAAGCTTCAGCAGAAATAAATGGATTTATTAAAAAAAAAAAATTGCCCCTAAAAAATGGAGATTGGCAGATAGACCTATCTGTAGTATAGTTTGGAAAATTGTATAATATTAATAGTTTATCTTCCCTCTTTGGTTCTGCAATTTCTCAGAATTAGACTATTGTATTTTGTGTGAGTGTTTTATATTCTGTGGTTTGAGTCTTTTCGAAAGTCATAATTTGCACTGACAGGAGACAAATAGAGAAACTAACTTTATTTTTGATAATTCCTCTGAGAAATGTACCAAAGACGATACTGTTGTAGGCTTCAGTGCATGTATCCATGGATCTGTAATGTTATAAATGAATACTATGGGAGAAACTCTTATACTGTTTTTCAAGGCAACAGTTACTAAACTTCTTTCTTGTCTGCTAACGCAAGGGTTGAGATCATACATAGAATCACACAGTGTATTGGGTTGGGAAGGACCTTTGAAGATCATCTAGTCCATCTCTCTGCCATGGACAGGGACATCTTTCACTTGATCAGGTTGCTCAAAGCCCCATCAAACCTGGCCTTGAACGCCTCCAGGGATGGGTCGGGCGTCCACAACTTAGAACATAATATTCCCCCTCTATATGAAAAAAAGTGCAATCATATTGATAAATATTATGACATGAACAATTTCCTTACTTTTATCAGAAAACTTTGCATGGTTCTCAAGTATTATTTAAAGATGTCGTAAGATGTTGACTCACTGCTGTGCTTAGATTTAAAAAAATTGGTTTGAATTACAGCTCTGACAAAAAAGAGAGTTGTTAGATCAGCTTGATACCATAAATACTCTGTGCCTTTTGACTTTTCTGTCACTCTGAAATGGGAGAAGATATCCCACAAACTTGAAATTATAATCATCTTACTTCGAAGTGTGGTAATTCAAACTGACCTATGCATCTTCGGAGTAGCAAATAACCATTTGAGAATAAAATTAAAGTATGGACATGATCTCATGGACTGGAAAGCTTTCCACTTTTGCCTAGGTTATGTGTATGCAACTTTTCTAAGTCAAAGTGATGACACCTGAATCTTTTCAGTACCTGTTCTGTATTGATATTCATCAAACGTTTTGTCTGCTTTGGTTGGTGCCTGATTTGGCTTTCTTAACAATGTTAGTTTTAGATGCATACAGAAATAATAGTTAATGAATGGGGTTCTTTTGTCATTTAATGTAAAAATTTAATATAAACTATGTATTTCTGTATCCTAAATTTTGCACAAACACTTTAGGTGAGGAAATTATAATAATGGTAATAAGCTATAATAACTCTTAAAATGTATGCTATAGATCGTTGAAACATCTTTTCAGTCCATTAAAAATACCACACAGTTTTGTACAATATTATTTGTTATTCTGTCAATTTATAAACTAATTTGTTTCCTAAGTTAAAATCACTGGTGTGCAATCTCATGACACTTGGTAAAATAAATGGCGAAAATTTCATGTTACAGTTAGATTTAAAATTAATCTAAATCCGTTAAAAAAAAGAGGAAATGCTCTTGTCCCTCGTATTTTAATGACCACATATCATGACTAAATAAAATTGAAGGAAAATATTGTAATAATTTGTCAATGTTAATTTAAAATACTTGGTACTGCAGTGTTAAAAATGCTTAAATTAAAATTTTGTAATTAGTCAAAAATATGATAATAAATGAAAGTTAATCATTCATGTCTGATGTAGCATTGCTGCAAGTTTTCATGTGGGGTTTCTTTGTGTCACTGAACTTAATTACCAAAGTCCTAAATTATAAGGTTTCTTTTTTTGGAATAATAACAATATTACCTGGAAACACCTTCCTCGTTTTATTTTTAACTCTTTATCTTAAACATATTTAATTTCTTTTTTTCCCCCCCAGGAATAGTTTTTCTGTTGTTTAGCTGGTAGATATAGCATAACCCTTTTTCTACTGTCATTTATACCATTGAGTATTGCTTATTTTAGTAAATTAATAGTAAAGAAAACATCTATTATTTTGATCAATATGCGTAAAAATCTATCTCTCTCTCTATGTGTATTTATATGTGTGCATGTGTATATAAATACGTAGACAAATAAACTTCTACAGTACTTTTAATTTCATTTAATTCACAAGTCTTTATTAATTTCTGTGTTGGAGAAATATTTTCTCCAAAACAAAATTCAAGAAAGATTCATTAAAACATTATAGTTATGGAATGCGTCATTATTATGACTATAACTCTCCATAATATTGAAAAACTTTTATTAAAATACTGCAGGAATTTATAAATATTGGTATAGCTTTCAATCACTGTCATGAACAAATATTTAGAACTATATATTAGATATCAATAAATGTTAATCATGTTGGACTAGGTTACATTAACATTCCCATTAGAACCATTACTAAAAATATTTATGTTTTCTTGAAATACACCTTAACATTTTCTTTCATTTGCAGCTGAATGTGGAGCCTCCACGACAAATAATGAAGGAATCTTACTGTCCCCTAATTATCCTCTTAACTACGAAAACAACCATGAATGTATTTATAGCATTCAGGTACAAGCAGGAAAAGGAATAAATATTTCTGCCAGAACATTTCACTTAGCCCAAGGAGATGTACTTAAGGTATGTAATCATGTAACTTTGTATTGGGTTTGTATGGGTTTGTGTGGCAAGGATTTAGTGTGTGTGTGTGAACTGCAGGGGTGACTACCTTGAGAAGCTTCTAGAATTTTCACCCATGTCTGATAGAGCCCACGTCACTGGTTCCAAGACAGACCCACCGCCAGACAAGGCCAAGCCCTCAGTGATGGTGGTAGCACCTCTGTGATAACATATTTAAGAAGGGGGAAAAGTTTCTGCACAAGAGAAACTGCGCGGTAGGGAGTAGTGAGCATATGTGAGAGAAACAACAGACACCAAGGTCAGTGAAGAAGGAGAGGGAGGCGGTGCAGAGAATCCCCTACAGCCTGTGGTGAAGACCATGGTGAGGCAGGATGTTCCCCTGCAGCCCATGGAGGTTAACGGTGGAACAGATATCCGCCTGCAGTATAGAGACAGCCCCGTTCTAGAGCAGATGAATGCCTGAGAGAGGTGGTGACCCCATGAGAAGACTGTGCTGGAGCCAGCTCCTGGCTGAACCTGTGACCCATGGAGAGAGGAGCCCATGCTGGAGCCGGTTTACTGGCAGGACTTGTGACCCTCCATGGGGGACTCACTATGTTCCTGAAGGACTGCACCCTGTGGAAGGGACCCATGCTGGAGCAGTTCACGAAGGACTGTCTCCTGTGGCAAGGAGCAGGGGAAAGATGTGAAGAGTCCTCTCCCTGAGGAGGAAAGAGTGGCAGAGAAAACCGACTGGAAGACCCATTTCCTGTACCCCTGTGCTGCTCAGGGAGAGAAGGTAGAGAAAATCAGGAGTGAAGTAGAGCCTGGGAAGAAGGGAGGGGTAGGGGGAAGGTGATTTAAGGCTTGATTTTATTTCTCATTTCCCTACTGTGATTTGATTTGGAATAAATTATTCTAATTTCCCTATATTAAATCTGTTTTGCCCATGACAGTAACTGGTAAGTGATCTCTCCCTGTCCTTATCTCTAGCCATGAGTCTTCGCTATACTTTCACTCCCCTGTCTAGTTGAGGAGGGGCATTGATGGAACAGCTTTGGTGGGCATCTGGTCTCCAGCCATGGTCAACTCACGACACAATTATTTGTTATTTCTAAACATGTAGTTTCTAATATCATTCATGTTCATTAATCTGTGATGGTGTAGTATCAGGTTTATCAAGTTTATATTGATAGTATAATGGTATAATTATTAGTATAATAGTATAGTGGTATAATTAGCACAGAGATTTAATTTGAAAGATGTTTCTTAACATATAAATGGTATGGCAAAAAAACAATTGTTCAAGTTACTGTTGAAATCACACACAGTATCACAGTATCACAGTGTTGGAGAAGACCTCTGAGATCATCCAGTCCAACCTATGACCCAACACCAACACCTACTCGTCGTTTAAGTGCATCATCCAATCTGTTTTTAAAGACCTCCAGGGACAATGACTCCACCACCTCCCCGGGCAGCGCATTCCAATGATCAATCACCCTTTCAGTGAATTTTTTTTTCCTAATATCAAGCCTAAAACTCTCCTGATGAAGCTTCAAACCATGTCCTCTTGTTCTGTCACTGGTTGCCTGAGAGAAGAGACCAACCCCTGCCTGCCTACAACCTCCTTTTAGGTAGTTGTAGAGAGCAACAAGGTCTCTTCTAAGCCTCCTCTTCTCCCAGCTAAACAACCCCAGTTCCCTCAGTCGCTCTTCATGGGGCTTGTGCTCCAGCCCCTTCACCATCTTCGTTGCTTGCTTCTGGGCACACTCCAGATCTCAACATCTCTCTTAAACTGAGGGGCCCATGTAATATTAACAGATTTGGAATTTCATAAGGAAACAGGAAAATAAGTTATGGTAAGACCTTAAAATTAACCAATATTAGCATAAGATTTTAAATCAGGACTTATATTTTAACTTGAATCCTTACCCACCCAAATTACTATCCTGATATTTTCTGACCACATTTTTTATGCACATCCAATAAAAGTATATGGGTGAATTTTCCTCAAAACTGTTTTGAAAAGATCAGTGTATTTAAGTGCCATTTTAACCCTGCGTGCTACAGATATTAAAGTAGAAATTTTACTCAGCTACTTATAAAGTGGTTCTATTTTTATTTTACTTCTCAGTTAATGTGAACTTAAAAGTAATGCCCAATTTATTATGAATGGAGAGATGCCACCACTCAGTTATAAACATCAGTTACAGAAGTACTGTCTGTTAGATGAAAGTAATATCTAGTAATTGTTTGGTTTTCAAGTCAGGAACCTTGAATTATATTAATTTCAGGCTAGATATTAGGAAGAATTTCTTTACTGCAGGGGTGGTCAGGCACTGGAACAGGCTGCCCAGGGAGGTGGCTGAGTCACCATCCCTGGAGGTGTTTAAAAAACAGGTAGATGGGTTTTTGAAAGTCATGGTTTAGTAGAAGATGGGTACAGTTGGACTTGATGATCTCAATGTTCTTTTCCAACCAGAAGATTCTATGATTCTATGATTTTCCTCCCAATCTGTTAAAAAAACCCTACAAGAAATATTCTTTATTATGACTATCACATGTATATTACATTAATACCATTAATGAGACTAAAGTCTAAGAAAACTTTGAGGTCAGTAAAGAGTAATGAAGTCCTCCGGAGTGAAAAATGCAATGGAAGGAAATTAAGTTAAAAAAAAAATAAAAATTGTCCAGTCTTAACAGCAAAACACTTAATGACCTGTAGTGAATACACAGTTCCCTTTAAACTGTTAACTAGGAAGGGTAAGGAATTCACCATTTTGAAAAAATAAAGGTACTTAAATAACAGCTTCCTGATATTGCTTCCTTTCCCTAAACACAAATGAAGTAGCCCTGTAATATTTAATAATTAAACCTCAGCCTTTTAGCTACTGACTTTGGTTAAGGAATTGGTGATGCATTTCTGTTTTTCAGAACTGGTAGATGAAAACGTTGGTGAAGAAGTTAATCACATGCTTTGTGTAACTTTTAATATTTTCAACTACTGGAGCTATGCAGATAAAATTCCTTCCGAACTGTGAATAGGCTGAATATTCTAATAAACTTCTGATATGCCTTTTAATCAAGTCACAGGGTCTGCTGATTACCACATGAATTAACTGACCATTGATCAAATTTATGCCTGACAAGCACTATGACTGAAACAATGAAACAGCTGGACTGGAAATACAACATTAGAGGGAAACAGCATATTTAATACAAATAAATCACCACCCTTACCATACTCCCCAGGCAGAAGAGGAGGTGTTTCTATTTATCAATTCTGAACTGGTATAGAACAGAAAAGTTAAAACATACAATTTGTTTTCAATTTGATTTATTTAGTATGTTATCTTTTTCTCTTATTAATGTAATTGCTCTGGCTACTTACATTAATATTGTAGGAGTTTTTCTTGTTTGGCTGTTTTTTTTATTGGAAACTATAAGAAATATATAACTCTTTCTACTTTACTTTGTGTGGGTCTATAATCTGCTCTTGATAGTGCCACATCTTGTTATGATATTCATAAATGTTTCTGGAAGGCACTTGAAGAATTTGAAATCTGTACAGTTACTATATGGCAATCCATTAAATAATAATTTCAGAAATGGCATAACAACTGTTTGTGTCTTTGCAATTGTGCTGATAATTGAGTTTGTGTGCTATGTTTCCAGAATTCAAAGCTGCCTATGTGTGAGGTGGGTAAAAGAATACATGGTTTCACAAGTATGAAAACATTTCTACCTGCTTTATTTCCCTGCTTTTACCTTCATCCACCAGTTGTGCTTGTAAACTCTGTAATCTCTGATAGGTGTAAGAAAGCCCTTTAGATTTACACAGAAAGGAACAGAGTTGTCATTCTTCTACTAGGCTGAATTATCCATTGTTAGTGGTGAAATGAATTAAATGTAGAATGTCTTCTTTTATGTGAAATATTTTTAATACACCTTTCTAATTTATGGGTGGTAAGACATCTTTTATTATAATTGAAGCTTCAACAAAGTTAATATAATTGTTTTCTTTATTTTCAGTAGATTTCAACATAAATAAAAATACCACCTATACGTGGTATTAGTTAAAGAGTACTTTTCTGTTAATGTTAAAAAAATAGTCTCGTGTTCCAAAAATATCTGCGTTCAGATTCCAGAAGTGAACCTGAAACAACAGAAAAGGGAAGTATGAAAAGGACCAAGATAGAGCATAAGTTGTTTATGAGGAGTTTGTTTGTTGGTTTTTTTTCTCCTTTTGTGGTAGGTTATGTGCTTGACAGTATTTTGAGTGAGAGCGGATGTGCCAGATGAGATTGCACCTGTGTGGAAAAACATGGCTTTAAGAATTGGTTTTGATACTCTTATGAAGCAATCTTTCTTTTTCCTTCTGTTAATACACTCAGTGCAGCAACAGGGAGGTAACAGTGTGTCAGTAAGCCAAATAGAACTGGCGTTAAGAGTCCCCTTCCCCTATACTGGTCTCAGCACTCTCTGCAATCCTGCAAAAGATAAAGGACTTAGTTTTACTGCATTTGTTTGCTGTCTCACCTGTGGACCAGCTTTGAAATATGTGTGGATTATTGGTTCATTTTTTAAGGGTTTTTGTGCAAAGGCTTCGAAGGGAGAAATGTTGGGGTTTTTTTTGCTGATTTTCTTCTTAAGAATCTCCACTTGATATAATAATCCTTTTAGTAATACATATTCTGAAAATATGAGTGAGAAACAGGTAATAAATGCAGGGGACAAAAAAAAACCCAAACATATGGGCCCTTTTCTATCTTTATATTAGTGCTTTTATTTGCATGTGATATAAATGCTAAGTTTGACAGGGTGTTGACAGCCTCGTCTCTGAACTGCTGATTTTTTTATTTCTTCTCTTCATAAAGGCACAGATCTTCATATCCATATGCCTTTTATATTTCAATGGAAACTCTCAAAAATGGTTTGATTAAAATGCACAAATTTAACACATTCACATTCCTTTGCTAAAATTTTATGGAGTTAAATGAGTTAGCAGAAAAAAGGGCCATTAATTTTCATTTAAAATGTGTTGATAATGGACCACCTCAAAAGCCTAGGAAGTATAATTTATTCTCTAGTTGTAAATGCAAACATAACCCCTCCTCCTCTAATTAAACATTATAGCCATCAGTTCAAATTGTATTCATGTAAGCAGTATTTACTGTCAGCATCGTTTGCTATAACATTTCCAAACACCATTGTGACATGAATAACGTTAATACAGTTTTCTGTGCGTTTACTCCTTTTTGTGAATTAATCATTTAAAAAATCAGACCTTTAAATAGCTGATAAAGATGAACCTCTGTTTTCTGAATAGCTCATCACTGGCATGTGCAGGCATTGTACAGTCATGGATCAGTTGTCCTTGCATTAATGTTGCAGGATAGCTTTAAGGAAAATGTATCCAACCAAATAATATTTTCATAATCATTATACTTGGGCATACAATTAGCAACCAAGTGTCATAAATTAGGATGTGCTGGCAAGGCCTATAAGAAAGAATATTATTAAAAATAAGGTAATCATGCTATGTTAATTCACATATAATCTCATCTTCTGGATCAATTTCTGAAGCTGAACTAAATAAAAATCTTTAGCAAAACCCCCACCTATTTTAGGAAATTTAGAAAGAAAATGCCAGTTCTGCAAATCTCACAAGAGAATGTAGGCTGTTACCACTTTCTTCAGAACGTAAACTGTATCATTTAAATTACATCTAGAAATTTCTTTTTAACACCCATTAAGTTAAATTAAGCACAAAAAAAGACAACATGACTTAAACTGAGAATTATACTACAAAATATACATCTATTTATTGTCCCGAGGGAGACCCTACTATCTCAGGAAGAGGGATATATGTTACTTTGAATATTTGAAAGTCAACAACCAAAAAAAATAAAAAAAATCAATTTCATATTCAAATGATTCATGTCCCTTCTTCATCCAATGCAGTTCTCCTACTGAAACAGTCATAGAGTTTCAGAAGTGTTACAGTACTTTAAATTTTGTTCCTCATAGAAATGGTATAGGCGTAGAAACATTATACAGTGGGACAGCGAGTTAACCATAAAGTGGAATTCGTTCCAACTCTAGAGAGATGTCAGCGTGCTAATGTGAAAAGTTTAATGTGGTAGGATGGTTAACCAAACTGTCAATAAATTATTTATGGGGACTCTCTTCATATTAAAAAACTATATCATGAAGTGGCTTATGGGTAGTTCTGGCGAGAGATAGATAATAGTTGGTATAATTACTGATAACATGTTTTAGTTAATTATTAGTGAGACACACATAGCAGGAAATTAATTAATCTTATGTAGCATTTAAAAATAAAATAAATCCTGAATCCTTGGATGTTATTAATTATAAGTAGCTTGGAGAAGTTAGAAGGAAGAACACCAAATTCAAGCTTATTATTTTTTTTTAAGTCTGTAATGATGTAAATATCTCTGTAAGATAGGAGTGATTCTCCTGGAATTAATGTTTTTCTTTCAGTTACTGGAACAAAAGTAATTTCTGGATTTTTTTTTTTTTCTCCCTGCCTTGGTTACTGATCTCTGTATAATTTTAAAGAATTTTCACATAAAATTAAGAAATCCAGTTTAATGGAATTATATATTTTTTACAATTAGTTTTTAATTAATAACAATTAATTGCATACTTTTTTTTTTGCTTTAATTTGTTACTTTTACTCCATTTAAGGCCATTTCTATTTAAATGTGGTGTTTGTTTGGAATTTATTTGCTTGTTCCAGTGAAATCCAAAGAATGGTGCCAAATCATTTTGCTGTGCTTCTTAAACTGCTGTACAATTATTTATTCATTAGAGGCGATTAGAGATGGCTTATTTGTTTTATTTCAGTATGTCATTAAATGTAGAGTCTTTGTTGCTACTAGAGACATGAGGGTTTATGCAGAATAGGATTTACATGTATGAGTCATATTCGCATTCACTTTTTGGCCTTCATGTTATCGCTGGTGTAGTTGTTTCGATGATTTTGTGGTATAGATTCCCATTTAGAAATACAAGCTTTTGTTACATTTCAAATTAATACAATTAGATCTTATTTACAACTGGATAGAATTCCCTATTTTTTTACTAAAGCTTTAAAATTTCTCTATATAGCCATCTAAAAATTAGTCAAATGTCCATTTACTGACTTGCAAGTGAATTTTTAATCAAAGCTTTATTTTTTATAGAAGTCACTAAATAAATCCTACAACCATTATGCTGGTTAGGTTAGCAATTATTGTTAAGTTATAATTTAACTGTTTTTTGGAATGATAGGTAGCAATCTGTGATGTCTTAAAGCAACCAATCTTATAAGGAGATTTGTTGAGAATTATTAAAATATTGGTATGTATATTTAGTAGTCTGATAGAAGCTTCTGTTTAAAATTTTTCTTGAGGAAAAATAACTTAGAAGTTCTATATCCCCATTTACATATAGATTGCATTATTCTTTCAACTTATAGAAGCTCTTTGATTTATTGTATTTTCTAGTCTCCTTTTACCTTATAATTATATTTGAATCTCTCTTTACATAGAGAAGAAATTCAGAGACTTGTTTAGCAAGCCAAAGTTAGGATGATGTGAGCATTTCTATTATGGCATCTCAGTGACTTGAGGCAGATGCAGCTACACAAAGCAGGTGTTTGCTGATAGGTTTTGACCAGCATTATAATACTGGCAGTGAAACAGAACACACAGATGTTTAAAAACACTGAGCTGATATAGCATTTCTCCTCACTTTTGTGTAGTTATGCAAAAAAGGAACTGACGTATTTTAAATTTTGAATTTGAAAAATCGCTACAATTAAGCCAACTTAACTCAAGAGAGGCAAACAGCATATGTAAAGAGTATTTTGGGTTGACTTGCAATAGTTCTCCCTTGGCAGAGCTGTCTTCTCTCTTAATGGAGATGTACAGAATTATTTTGTAAATCAAATATCTCATTCTTTTTCTTCATAAGTGAAACTTGCATTTGTTTTACAGATCTATGATGGCAAAGACAATACTGCTCACTTGCTGGGTGCATATACTGGGGCATCATTAAGAGGCCTGACACTAAGTAGTACTTCAAATCATTTGTGGTTGGAATTTAACTCAGATGTGGAAGGCACAGATGAAGGTTTTCAGCTTGTGTATACCAGTAAGTATTTGAGAAAGCATTAATAATAGATTTATTATTTTAAAGAAATGAAAATTCTGTGCTTATAATACAAAAATGCAGTCAAAAGACAAAGAATGATAAAATCAACAACAAATTACTTATCACTCATCAAAATAATATAGTTTTGTAATTATACTTAGAAAAAATCCAAAACATGTAGCATGCTGAAGCCTTACATGGACAGTATTTAAACTACTTTTTTTTTTTTTTCAGAGGGTTATTCTGAGGATTTTTCAGTCTTTGAAACAATAAGAAAATATAGGATAATTTTCACTTACTTGTATTAGCATATAAAAATATCTAAGCATGTGAGTAGTTTTATGTGTAACCAAAACCCATTGTTTCATAAAAGTAATTCATAACTAAAAGATCCTCTCCATTTTAAGACTTATAACTGTTACTAATTCTGCATTAGACTAGGAAATTTCTGAGTTTGGATTATTGTTTAGAATCATCCAATTTGAAGCCAAAATGATAAAGAAAAATTCCTAACAAAAATTTCTTACCTATATGCTGAATGATAAAATTAAACTGTAAAGTTTAGAAGAGGAAAAATCTTCCAGATCTCTGGCTTAGACAGTATACAGGAAACACAGAGATTCACAACTGTTTTACCAAGTGGCAACTTCTGAAAATATGTGTGATTTTTACATATATCTGTTGACATGTGATGTATTCTCTGCTGTATAATTATTTTGTCATCACTGAGTTATTATGTAAAAATGAATTTTTAGCAAGCAGAACTAATAAGAAGTAGTTCTGCAATGCATCTTTCAACGTCCTTTTTTCTCCCTGTCTTTAAATCATTCATTTTCATCTGTTTGAAAAATGATCTCATGTTTCAAAGCCATAACATTCTAGATCTCCTTCACTATGCCCCTAGCTATCAGATACTTCTCCAGAAGGATGCAGTTTTCCTGTTGCCGTAACTATCAACACTATGCAGATAGCTGAAATAAACTTAGAGCAGCAAAACCTCTGCTGGTACCTATGCTTAGGGCAAGGAGTTAGATGTTCACCCTCAAGAGGGAAGTTATCAGTTAAATAGATACTTTAGTGCTGTGTCTATAAGCAGACCATCCAGACATGAGGACTTCTCAGGGATCAAGGCACATTTTAACTCAGTTACATCAACAATTTCCTTACAAGACAGAAAATTCTAACTGGTCAGTAAGAATACAGACTGGTAATATTAAAAAAGATTCTTCATTTGGGACTCAGGTTAGCCTCTTTTAGAGCTTATGGAGTGGTGTCTGCATTGGGAAGCAATAGCTTAGCTAGAAATGAGAAAAGTTCAGCTCAGAGATTGTGGTGGCTCTTCAGGAGGTGAGCTATTTTCAGTGAGAAAATAAATTAATCAAAGAAACTTGGGGATACAACATTTAACCTTATTTTTTTTTTCTTTTCTTCCCCCTCTTATGTGAGCAAGCAGCCCTATCCAACCTGCATTTTTTTCTGTAAAATAAAATACTGACCATTTTTTCAGTTAATAACAATGACTCAGTACCTGAGGAGAGATTGTGAAAGACTACCAACCATTGACCAAATGAACAAATACCATATAAATTACTTAACTGAACTATGCAGATATGAAAAACCCTCCATTTACTCCCATGTCAGCTACAAATAGGGGTATAAATCTGACAAAAAAATGCCTTTTTTGCCGACAGTTTGAGCTGCATAATATTGACAAGGTATATTCGATTTGGAACAAAGTGAGGTTTTGAGCTTATTCTCAATTAATAAAAGAAAATCTTATTTGGAACAGAATATCTTTCCACAAAATTATAGTTTGTTCCCCAAATATTAATATGCTTCCCTGTTTCTGTATGTAATTTTTTTTTCCTTCTTCCTCTATGTCTTTTAATTCTCAAAAAATGTCCAAATAATTTGGCTTGAATTCTCTGGATCATCGTTATCATTATTTCCTGCATGTAGTTTTTAAATTTTAAAACCACTGAACACAAGATTTTGATAGGAATTGATGAAGGTAAAAATATTTCTTTGATGCCATAGGTGCCGTTGTGCTCTTAATGTTACTCTGTAATTAGAACAAACAGATTTGCTGTGCAATTTTGTTTATGAGCCTTTAAATGTCTGTTCACAGACTAGATTGTAATCAAAGTACATGGGCAGTCACTCTAACTGCCATTCTATAATTTATCATGTTATTTAGAACTGATTGGTAATGAATTTTCTCCTCAGTTTTAACTGGACTATTAGGAAAAAATTTCTTATGATGCAGATTGGTTTGCATGTTCTAAGTGAGGAGTATAGACATTTATGCTACTTACACTGTTTAAAAACAGAGAAGAAAACTTAAATGTATTGTTAAAAGAAGTCTGAAAATGTTCAATTTCCATTGGAAAACAGAAAATCTTGATTTCACTAATGTAGGTATCTGTTTGATTTTGTAACTGCAATATTTTATTCCTATCACAGGTTTTGAACTTTCACATTGTGAGGACCCTGGTGTGCCACAGTTTGGATATAAAATCAGTGACCAAGGCCATTTTGCTGGAAGCACTATAATTTATGGATGCAATCCAGGTTACACACTCCATGGAAGTAGCCTTCTGAAGTGTATGACTGGAGAAAGAAGGGCATGGGACTATCCTCTGCCATCGTGTATTGGTAGTAGACTCTTTTGTTTCGTATTTATTTATTTAAACAATTATCTGAATATAAGAAAGAAAAAAGTGACTATTGTCAGATTTATGTAAAATCTGATCTGTGTGTATACAGATCTATTTACACTTACTTTTACAGATCTGTCTGCATAAATCTTGCATAAGTCTATTTGAGTGGTGTTGCTTTTTTAGGCTAAAAAACGGTAATTATTAAACAGTCATGTACTTCTGAATAGGTGAATCTATTTAGAATGTGAATGAGACTTTAAACTCAGTAATGGTTTAATAGCTATTTACTCTTAGTTAGAATCAGATTGAAACTAAACTTTGCTGTGAAAGGAAATGGAAAACAAAGATTGTTTTTGCCACACTGATGCCCTTTATTTCCAGAATACTTTCTTATGAGTGAGGTAGCTGTATGCAATGAAGTTTTGTCCTTACAAAAACTCGGACCTAGCCCACCAGAAGATCTTTTAGAGTCTACAGATTGTTCAGGCAAACCTCAAGAATCTGTGAAATCATACTTTGCCTTAAATATTTTAGTTTGGCATGTACATGTAGTAAATGTTGCAATACATCATACTACTCATGGAATTGAAGTAAGAAATGCAGTATAATATATGAGTTAATTGACATCCTTGGAAGAATCTTCAACATTGACATTTGGAGGCAAAATTAAGATTAATTGGGATTGTCTTCACAGTGAGCAATCTGGAGATGTAAGACAAGAAGGGTTTTGGTCTATTACTCCTGATTGCAACCTGAGAGGATGCTGCTTACTGAGATGTCACCACTTGTACAGCTAATTCAGCAAGTAGCAAAACTGGGGAGTCAGAAGCTTGTTGAAGAGACAGAAATAAGCCACTAGGGATAAAGAGGGACCCTTCAAAAATTGTAATAAAAAAATGAACTGTTTATCCTCCATGAAAATTAGAAATTATAAACTTGTAGTTTTCAGTGGTCTTGGACGAAATGAAATAAATTTTAAATTTAATTTGGTTTGTCAGTGAGCATTTTTTTTCTTTAGAATCTACTGTATTTCTGTCCTTACTCTGCTGGATAAACAATAGGCTATGCTATGAGTTGAATAAATACAAAAAGTTTTTTTAAAAAAAAAGTATTTTGGAATTAACAGAGCCGCAAAGTGCTTAAAAGGATATGAAGAGCCACCTGTCCCTGCAAATTTGTTTTTATTATGTCAGAAAATCTATCAAGAAAAGAATTTCAATTAAATTTTACCATGGAACTTACAGATCATAAAGTAATAAATCTCTCAAGTAAATATTTTAGGTGACGCTAAATCAAAATAAAAATTAATTCTACCTATGCAAGCAATCTAATCGAAGTATTTTTTTGACTTTGCACTTCCTGAAAAAGAGAACATTAGAGTTGATATTAAAAGGATTGAAAGTTAAATAGGAAGGCTCTAAAGGACCCATGGATCTACACTTAAAAAATCATCTTTTCTCAAAGATTAGGTATGAAGATTATGAAATACTCAGTTCTGATTAACGATTGGCTGAGGTCATCTAAGAGGGAGCTACTTACCATCTGTTATACTTTAAGAAATACTATAGTTTCACTGTGAGCACAAGTTTTGAGTAATAAGTTTTGCAACTTTATTTTTGTGAAGCAGAAAGGCTGATTTTCTCTATGAATAGCCTACTTTTTTTTAGTATTTTTCATCTCTTTTAAAAAAATATTTTTTTGTACCTATTTATTTATTTTTCTTAATTCAATTCTACTGCTTTAGGATTGCATAGTGTCCTTGGTTTGGGTTTCCTTTAAGTAATGATCCACAGTCCTTTCGTTATAGATTGGTATGTCTTATTATTATGGTGTGTTCAAAATTATTAGAAAAACATAGATGTCAAAGGAAAATACAAACATAGCCAAGTAAAACCACATTTACAAGTTCCTTTCCCATGGCGTTTCAAGTCCATATATGTTGTTTTGCAATCTTAGGATGCAGTCAGTTTAGTTGTATTAGTTATTCAGCTAGAGAGTAGATGTGTAAACTGTCGGTGGTCAATTAAAAATAGCACATTCTGTAATTTTTTTTTTTATTAGCTGAATGTGGAGGACGTTTTAAAGGAGAATCATCTGGAAGAATCTTGTCTCCTGGCTATCCTTTTCCCTATGACAACAATCTGCGTTGCTTGTGGGTGATTGAGGTAGACCCAGGAAATATTGTCAGGTACCAGAAACAAATCACACAAGGAATCTTTTTGATTATATAGTAACCAAATGCTAAAAAAAGGGCATTTCAAATTTAAAATTTAAGATGTAACTCAAGACCATTATTTTTTTGCATTCTAAATATGAATATCATAGAATCATAGAATCATTTGGTTGGAAAAGACCTTTGAGATCATCAAATCCAACTGTACAATTTTATTGAAACTAAATTTTTCAACAAACCTTGACTGATGAAGATCAAGCTTTAACATTGGTTATATTTTTGGGAAATACTGATGAATTTTAAACTAATTCATAATTGTATATATGCAAACATATATACATAGACTGGAACTCAACTGGAAATCTGATCAAAAAAATATCTAATATGAATGCTATTTTAATGCCAAAGTTATAAGATATAATATATACAAAATAAAAAGTACTGGGGTCAGCAGAACTGCTTATTGGGGTTCTTTTTTTCAAAAAATAGTCTGCCTTTTAGTAGTTATTTTATTTAGACTTTTATTTACACTATATTGTTAATTTCATTAGTTTACAGTTCTGTTTAATAATTTTTCATGAGAATATAATATATAATATTGTGTTAAGAAAACCAAGGCTGTTTCTGAAAAGATTTGTGGGTATAGATTATTTGAACAGCTAAAGTAATATATTATTTAATTATAGATACATATAAATATTATTAGTTCTTCTTTCAAATACATTTCTGTATTGGGCTTTTATGCATCCAAAGGCAAAGATATGAAACATTATGGAAAATCAACCTTGGAAATAAAAAAAAAATACATTTTTGGTTTAGTTTCCTTTTTTATTTTTTTAGCTGAAGATATGTTTTTGAGTAATATGAAAGCTGACAATAAAATCATTACATTCTTACAGCCTCCAATTTCTTGCTTTTGATACTGAAGCATCCCATGACATTCTAAGAGTTTGGGATGGTCCACCAGAGAATGAGATGTTGCTCAAAGAAATAAGTGGATCTCTTGTTCCTGAAGGCATTCACAGTACGCTCAACCTAGTAACTATCCAGTTTGACACAGATTTTTATATCAGCAAATCTGGATTCGCCATACAGTTTTCAAGTAAGTTGATGGATTTATGCTTTTTATAATGTGATTCACCCACAAAGTGATGGAAACAACTGTAATCAGTGAAAACTTTTCTGACATTTTTAGAATTGGTCCAGAATTACAGGTTTGTTGTAAAACTATGTATCTTAAATGTGTGTATATATATACACACAAAAATATATACTTTTTATATACATATAAATGAAATCATGTCTTTTGCTTGTTTGGCTTTGTTTCAAGGGCAGCTGGGGCAGTGCCAGAATGCTCATAATTATGACTAGGATCTTTCACAAAGGAGGTGTAGGCTAAAGGCTCCAACCGTTTCTAATCAACAAGTTTCTGCTTTGGAGGCGTCTGAGCAGGGTTTTCATTCCTGCTGTGCTTGTATAGAATGAAATGGGAAACAGCACTACAGGAACAGCAGTGTCCTCCCTTTTGCCTTCTGGCACTGTTTCATCTTGTTACAGGCAGCACGGTGAAAAATCTAAAGTTACTTAACTGTTATTAAATTCCACTAGACAATTTAGTGCTGATACAGGAAAAAATATTGAGTGATATCCATTTTGACCTACTTTTTTCCTGGACGATGAAATTTATACGTATTTTTTTCAAGATTAGTAGGATCTGTTCTAATGTCATTATGTTTCACTTGTAGCAATCTTTCTAACATGCGTTGACACAGGCACTCTTAAAGATAATATTATTTACCCTGTGATTCCTGTGCTTGGTAGTAGTATTAGCTCTGTTTTTCCCTGCTCTCATTCTTTCTATGTGCATGACAAATACACGTGTGCGCATACAGTAATTTTAAATAAGAATGAAGTATGTGAATGAAAGGTTAAAGTAAAAGTTATTTAATGTGTACTGAAAGAGCGACTCTGCTCTATCCGCTGTTTTATTAATCTGTGTAAATAGAGTTTTTAATCCCTTAGCTCTAAGATGTTTTGCTATTTTATCACCTTACCCACTTCCAGAGACTTTTTGGGAGACTCACATATCTACTCCTTTATTTAATGTTGAGGCCAAAAGGGAATGGGGAGAGTGTTATGCACTGAACTCATTCACGTGGTCATTTAAGGTGAGTGGAAAAAGAGACTGATGTAGACTCAGAATGGACTTGCAAGGAGAAATGGATGGGATGTGGCAGTAAAACCATAAAGCGACTGATATACTTCCAGTGATTTACCTGAAAAGAGGTTTTAGAGTTTCATCTGAAAGGAGAGGGGTTTTTTTTTCAACTCTCCATTTTCTTGCAGTCTGTTGAGATCTAATGATGACTGTTTAAAGAATCCATGAAGTGTTACTCCCTCAGCATTTATTTTATTCTTCAGTCTAGATTCTCAAATATCATCACTGATCCTTCTCAAATTCTTGATGTTCCATAGTTTGGATATATATTCCTTATTAGAATTTTAGTGATTTTTTTTTTACCTAAACTATAATTTTAAAAATAATCTGAATTACACAGTTGTATCAACGTTTTATTTTACTAACCAAGAAGGAAATATATTTGAGGACACGTAGAAAGGAGAAAGAAAATTCTATGCAACTTAGTTTGAGTTTCACATACCTTCTTTGAGCATATAATGTTACCTGAGTGAACAGATGGTATCATACTGTACCTACAGTGTAATTAACAAATAGAAAGTTCACACAGGGGAGATACCTGCTTTCACTTTCCTCTTGCCTTTTAATGAAATTGGGTATGAGTTTTTAACTGGATTATTTGCCCTTTGAACTTAAAAAGAATGTTATTCAAAGACAACAGATATTTTATATTCAAGGCTTTTTAAGAACTTAAATGCTGTATTTTGTTTTATGTTATTTTCTTAATCTTTAAACTAAAGGTTTGCTTCTAAAATTAGGCTTATTATCAGTTCCTTACAGTTTTTAACGTAATCTTAACAACTTTTCATACATTATTCTTTACCTGTCATTTGTGTAATGAGTGAAAATATTCACCATTAATTATGTGGTATAATTTAATTTTGATTATTTTACAAATCATGTAACAGATACAAAAAACGTAATTTTTATCTGGCAACATAAATTAGAGTTGAGATAGTATTCTTCACCAAATGGGAGGACAAAAAGTCTAGAGAAGCTGAAATGTTATATAAATAGTAGAAATAAAATTTCAATTTAATTAGTATTAATAAATACAGCTGGTACTATTAGATTTCTCTCTGTCTAGGGCTGCCCAACAAAATCCTTTACCAGGCATCAAAGTTGTTAATGATTTTGTTAAATTTAGGGTCCAGGAAGGAAAAGAGAGTCAAGATGAGATTTTATTACTGATTCCATCAATTAGTATGGTTTGTTTTTTTCTTTTTATTTGCTTGCCTTTTTTTGAGAAAAAAAGAAAGATTTTATTATCTGACATAGTAAAACTATTTCTATGATATTGGCATTCATAATCTCTTTCTGTAAGTAACTAATATGAAAGAAAATATTTTATTCTGAACTTCTAAGGAACGTTGCAGACTTCTTTATTGTTGATAAGGATAAATTTTCTAAGCTTGTATAACTGGACATTAGCCTGAGAGGGAGAAGAGAATGTGATGGGTTTGGGATGAAATAAGATATTTCATACTTCTCATGCTTCTGTACCTTCCAACATCATTATGTATCTAGGACTACTAAAAATATAGCTTGCTTTATACATCTAATGTAAAAAAAATAATAAATACCAATACTCATGACTTCATATTTCATCACTAGACAGAGGAGACATTTGGTTTAATTTTGTCTTAGATGTGTAGTGTATAGTTTTCTCATTGGACATCTGCATACAATGACTATGTTATCTGTTCATGTAAAATTAATTTTTTCACTTTCTGTGGTCTCCTTTGAGATGGCAGTGAAGGAACACAATAGAAACAGAGCCCACAAAGCCTGAAAAATAAAGTACAAAAAAATGTGTAATAAAGCAGACTATCTAAAAAGTTCGTATATATGTGTAAAAGAACATAACAAAGATTTTGGAACATGTCTAAATGGGATGAACAGATTGAATAATGTAGCTGGAGAACAGGTGCCAGCATTCTCCCCTTAAATTAGGAGAATAACCGAAGCCTAACAAGAGGCCACAAGCAATATGCAAACAGAAGTACCTATAACAGCATATTTTCTCTTAACTGTCAGAGATAAAGCATGAATAGCCTAACATATACTGGAGAAATACCAATGAAATCAGCAGTAACTTTATTTGGTCAGTAAATTCTGAATAAAACAGAAAATTAGACCTTCAAGGAAAGTGAAGGAGAAAGAGGAGAGAATAAGTGTGCATTTGCTGGTGATGCGAGCTGGGGTCAGACAGAAGTATTAAGCATAATGAAACATTTTCTTCAGCTGACATTGGTTCCTGTCACCAAGCTGAAAGTGATACCTGAAGAGGAAAAGACAGTCAACTGACAAAAGTTGAGAAGGAACATTAAAGTGCAAAAAAATGAGCGATAATAATAAGTGTATTATTAAAATAGTCTTTTTAAATCCCTTTAATATACGTGAAGTGTGTAATACCGGTTCCTACTGAAGTTGATGACATTTTTTACATAGATTTCAAGGGTGAATCTGGTGTTATAGGGGTTTCCTGCTAGTTTTAGCAATTCAGGTGCCATTGATCATTTTTGTAGAAAGGAAGGATCTGTATTCATCTCTCAGATGCCGTTATTTCATGGCTAATAGCTGCACTACTGAGTCACTCAGCATTACATACAGACTGCATTCTGCTCAGGGCTTAGTGTGCAGTCACATTTCTGACTAATTAGAAACTGCACACAATATGGAGCATTATAAGGCAGCCAGTGTAGAACTAACCTGTAAAAGTTTTGAGTATTTGGGAAGTTTGTTTGTAAATAGATACAGTAATTTATTGTGACAACATTTTTTTATATAACAGGATATGCGTTAAAATGCTTGGATTTACTCAGCTGTCAAACTACAGCAGTCCCCCCTTATTTTAAGATTGGGTGAATGGCCCTTTGGAGTTAACTTTTCTCTGTAGACAACAGAGCAAGCCTAGATGGATGGCTTAAGTTTGGCAATATTCATTAACAGTCTAGAGTTATAATGCCTGATATTGGTTATTTTGACTACATTTAATGACTAAATGTTTACAAGCCAGCTTTCTGTATCTATGTGTAGTGCTGATTTGTAGCCACACAGTCCTCTAAATGTCCTGAGTTTGATATTTTTGTTCAAAGACAGACACATTCACCGCAATCTCACTTAGGAAAATACTTTGACACTAAACAGCCAGTTTACACCTACCTGGCTACAACCTTCCTTGTATCTATTCAATAGCAGAACCAGCTTTTCATCTTAAATATTTTCATACTCTGATTTGTTGATTTCTTTCAACATTGAGAGGGTTCATTTGGATTTAGAAATTTCAGAATAACTTTTTTCCTATCAGAACTAACTGAACATTCACACTTTGAGGAATTTTAAAACCTTGCAAAAGAAAAAAGAAAGTAAGAATCAGATCTTTATTTTCCTTTATATTCCCATTTTTGTTTGGGAAGGTGTAATCTATATAATGAGACTAAAGAAAGCGGAAGCTGTTTTCTGATAGTGATCTTTGATATTTTACGAGTGACTATGGTGTAATGCTGTACTAAATCAAAAATTTTAGCTACCTTAGCAAAGATCAGAGTAATGACATTCAAGTGTATAGACAGAATGATACCAAACAATGGAGCCAGTTCTGTATTAATGCCAAATTGTTCAATTATAATGCCAAAAAATAACTAAAGCAAAAAGTCAACAAAAGCTGAATCCTTCAGATGCTCCAAATTTGTCCCTATCTTTAAGAACTGCAAAAATATTATTAGAGTTTTGAAAACGTAAGGCAAGAATGCATAGCTAAAATAGAAAATTTAAGATAGGAGCATTCCCCCTCTCTTCAGAGGATTTCAGTTCATCTAGTGTGCAAAATTAAGCACAAGACAAACCAGCAGTGCTGTTCTCTGTTGCCCAACTTTATTCTTATCAGTTGCAACAGAACAGGTTGACACTATTCTGCAAGGAATCAAATTAAACCAATGTATTTTCACTTGGATCATCCTAATTATCTATTCAGTAGAAATGGTATTATGAAATGGTTCATCTGTGGCAAGATTTTTACAAGCATGAGTAGCCCTTATGTGTGGTCCAATATCCCGGTGACTGCTTCTTTCTGAGAAGCTATTTCTATCTCCCTCTATTCACATACAGATATAAAGAAATATGACATCTGAAACAGGGGTAGATCTGGTATGAAAAGCTTAAAAAAACCCTATAGGTAAAAAAAACCCCGAACTCCAATACATGCAATCTAAATGAAATTCATATTTTTCAAAACACTTCTCCCCAGCTGGGATGCATTGCCAGCATGATTACATATTGTCACAGTATCCATTTTATGCAGAGTTCCAGCAATTATCTGAAACCATATGTCAATTAATTTGGGGCTGGGTTTCATACTCAGTGCCAAAGCTCTGAACAAATGCCTAAGGGATAATAGATGCTCAGAACTGGAGAGTTTGTATTTATGGAAAAAGACATCTATTTATGAAATGGGAAAAAATAACTCATAAAGTTGTCCCACAAAACATGGTCAGAGCAATGTGCTTCAGATGGATTTAACAAAATGCATTTTAACAACTAATGTAAATTGATAACAATGAAAAACAGTAAGAAAAAAAAATGAGGTTGTCTCATTAAAACTGTCTGTTATCTCCCGAAGAACTAAAATGTATCTGTCAGTAAAATCAGTTACAGTCCCTTAGAAAAAAATTAGATCTCCACTGTTCTCCTTCCTCCAAAAAGACGTGAGATGATACGTTTACACATTGCAAATGAACATTCATTTCTCTACACATTCCAAATGAAACTCCAAGTAAACCTTCACTTATTCCAGAAATTTAATTAAGAATTTCATCTATTATCTGTTCTTTTTGGAACATCTGCAACAGAAGCTTATATTGATGATTTAGCTATATTCTTTCTAAACTTATGTTTAATTTAGAATATTTAAATATTATTTGAAACAGAAACTGAGGCTAAACCTATGTATTGCACTCCCTGAGATATTTACTGTTTGAAATAATCAGGAAGTTCTCACTTAAGAAGCGGCATCAATATGTATTCTATATTCTGCTTCATATTAGACAGGAGAGATTTAAACTCTGGTCTGCCACAGTTTACTAATTTCTGTTTTTTGAGGTTTTCTGTTTGTTTGGGTTTTTTTCCCATACAAAAATAAATATGACCTATCTTACACCTCCTAACTTATTTACTGTTGCAGAATCTGAAAGGAATGAAATCCAAAGCTAAGTGCCTAAGATGATGTAGCTAAGAGTTAGGTAAACAGAGAGCTTGCCTAGATAACCTAGAAAACCGTGATTGTGCAGGCTGTGAATTTCTTTTTGTTGAAGGCATGTGTTGTCCAAAACAAAATTCTGATTCTGCACTTTATTCCTAATATTTTCTCATGTTAATCTTCAAACAGTAACTGACATACTTAAATAGAATCTATGAAGAAATGCAAAAATGACAAACTGGGTCTAGAGTTAGAATTTATTTTTGGAATATAATGTCTATGCTCCTAAATCTCTGTTAGATCTGCAGCATAACCAGAATTTAAAACAGAGTTTTAAAAATTATCTCAGCAGTGTTTTTTTTGTTCAGAAGACTCAATAAAAACACCATGGCTTTTTTTATTTTTTCTCTTTCAGGAAAAGTTGTATAAGATGTTGGATTTGAGATAGCAAATACCTCACTGACCTGATGGTCAAACAGTCAGTATTAAAGATGCAGGGAGAACACAGTGTCCATATGGGTAAAGGTATTATGTGCTGTCTGGGACAGTTTGAATTTTGAAAGTGCAGTCTGTCAGGACTGATTGGTTCTTATGCAAGTTTGAAAAATAAATAGTTGTAGGAAGACTTTATTTAAAGTGATAGGAGTTTAGAACAACACTTTGTTTTAAGTAAGTTGATAATAATTGGGTTTGGCATGCTGTGTGTTATGAAAAGCTTGAAATTTGGAAGGCTTAGAGCTTCTGCCCTAATTTTGTTCTTTGGGGAAAAAAAAAAGGAAAAAAAAGGAAAAAAAGTTTTATTTTTCCCTCCATAATTGTCAAAGAAACAAATAACATTCTTCTTTCTTTTCTGTCCAGAAGAGATGCACAAATTAATCAAAATGAAGAGGTAATTTTGCCTGAGTTTTGGGATTCAGACTCTTCAGTAATATTAGACTTAGCATGCATTAGAAAACTAAATTTAGAAATCATTCTTAACAGCAAGAAATCCTGAGACATTTATTATACTCCAGTATCAGAGTCTATTACTGCCTTGTCATACTTTTAATTCCATGTTTGAAATTGTTCTTCCTGCATAAAAATGTTACTGTCATCTTAGGATGTTACAGTCGCTTATGAAATTGCCTGGGCTTATGAAATGTCAAACCTGTGTACAGACAGAAACAACTGGTAACGAAACACTGCTGGCAACACTGTTCATATTCAGAAATATTTTTAGTTCAGAATTGCTCTGGTGTAGTTCAGAAGTGTATCTTCTGGTTTACTTTTATCCAAAAGGAATCAATTAATGTACTCCAAAACCATGCCCCCATGTAAAAAAACTCACAATCTGAATCCTTAAGTGTGAAATGCTAATGTTGAAATACTTTCTGTCACTCTGACCATGTAGAAAGACATACAAGCTCTGTATGTCCAATCTGTCCACTAATCTCTAATCTATTGAACAGTTTAAGCACTGAATCTCATTCAACCCCATCCTGAAGCTGGTTTTGGTCAAGAACTGTCCATTTGAGTTTTTAATCTGGTGCAGATATTTTGACTAATTGCAGTTTCATTATTCCAAATTAGCACTGCGCAGAGAAAACATAAAATAGGTTTCTGCATTTATCTATCCTCATTAGGGAAGAAAAAGCTCTTAGATGATCACACACAAGTTTATGCCACACATACAGTTGTTCTTGCACCTGTCCTGCTGTGTGTACCTGTAATAGATCCTTTTGGCAGTTTGTCTTTTTCAAACCTAAAATATAGTTTATAGCAATTTAATCAATTACACTTGCATATCATACCTCACTAGTTATTCAAGACAGTGTGACCATAAGAGATGTCTTTTCTTAACTTTAAGTTACAATGATTGTAACTGAATAAACCCCAATCTATTCTTTTATTAGTGTTTTTAATTCTATATATTTTAATATGTCAGAAAGAGTTTTAGGGCCTATACATGAGCTTATGGGGAACTGTGATACCCAGCTCTATTTTGCAGAAAGCTTAAGACTGCATTGCAAGTGTGATAGCAAAGTTATAAGGGACTTTTTCATTCCTAAGGTTTTACTTACCCCACAAATTTTCATGTGGAACAATAAAAGTAATGACTGAGGTCCATGAATATGTAACAGGAAAAAATAGTTCTTGCATCAGAATATACACTGTGTGGGTAAAACAGTATAGATATTCAAAAGGAGACAAAAATAGGCTAAAGGAAGATAATGAAGAAAAGATAATTAAAAAATAAACAGATTAAAGAGGCAAGAAGAGAGTAGAGAATATAGTACACAACACACCCTATCAAGACAGTTATAAAAGAGATCCTCTCTCAAATCAAACAGTTTTTAACTTTAGTAATGATGGGCTAGAGTGAGGTGCGTGAACTAAAAGCTAGGAGTAGAGCAGATATTACAGAAATCTCTGATTAATAAGTTCCAATTGAATATATGGCTAATGTGTCAGCTCTCAAGAAATGTGTTGGTTCTATCATTTTATACAATACTGAAATTCAGTATTTTTCAGTTTCCTTATAATATCAATATTTTTTAATCCTGTCCCCCCAAAACATATTTCTGTGTTTTAAAGTACTTATTCTGAAAATTTGATCAAAACCCAGAAGAATATGTATGTCTGTCTCCTTTTCGAGGCAAATATATGCCAAGTGAGTTAAAATAAAATTTATTATGACAAATATTCTTAAGATAAAATTTAAATATCTAATATATTATTAATGCAGGATTTTTTTCTCAGTGGACAAAGACTGATATATCAGGTCAATGTTTCCTTTTGCTCCATCACATGAGAATATTAGCTCTCTAAGACAGAATTAGATGTTTCTGAGTTGTGATGGTGATTGTAGACGGATCTGGAAACAAGCATATTATTAAGACACCTAAATTTCACATGGCTAAAATCAAGTTAAACGAATCCTACTCCTAATTAAACAAGTTGAATTCAGACACATGCTTACCAAGAAATATAGGTGGTTATGAGAAATACTGTAATATATAATAAAAAATAATTTATTTAATCCTTAAACTCACTCCAGTTGTGGATCTGTGTTTGAATACTTTGTCCTAGTATATTCCTTTTGAAAGACTAAGGAAAACTGAAGATGAAAATTACCTTTTTTAGGAATTATATAATGCTCAGCAAGTTCAAAACCAAAATCTTGGAACAGGTAAGAAAAATAAATAAATATGTAAAAATATATATAAACCTCCACGACCATTTTAAATTACTATCAGATTAAAGTGACAGCTGAAATTTTGTATCTAAATCTGTTAGCTACATTTGTTCACATGCTCTGTAGAGGTATATTTTGAAATGGAAGTGAGATATATAAAACTGATTGGAGTGCTTGCTCTCAACAGCAGCGACCAAATATCGAAGATTTTTATATAGATATAAATTAAAAATTTAGAGCAAGATGTGTCAAAAACTTATCTGTGTCTGGCTTGTCCCATATGCATACCTGTCCAAGATTTTCACCTATTTTTAGCCAGTCACAGTCCCAAAGATTCCAGAGCAAATTATACTATTTTAAGTTAGTAGCTTTGTAGCCCTACAATGTACTTGCACTAAGAGTTCATCATTGTATTATTATTATGATGAAGATAAATGTCATTGAAGATAATGTCCCATCACTATGTAAGTAAATAAATCATATATCATCTATTAGCAATAATACCAAGGGGGTTTTCTTTCTTAGAATGCTACCTTAAAGTAGAAGTTTGACAGAGAACATAGAAGCAAAATTTCCTACAGAATTTAGACAAATATATAAAATGAATATTTATTTATAAGAAAGTAAAAAGAAATATATGATTTCATGAATCCTAGTGCTTTTAATGGTATCCTGGGTTCTTTCCCTTTCTTACATTTTATCATATTAATTCAATTAGAATTGATGCACTTAATAGAGCCTTGCAAATTTCCTAACAAACTCTGAAAAAATGAGAGTATTTTACAAAGTGAGTACTTAAAAGCCTATTCTCCAGATTTAATAGCAATTTATCTACTTCCTCTGTGCAAGTAGAGAACTACTCTTTCGCATTTTGATGCTATAATGGAAATACAGTCTTAAAGCAGTCTTTTTTATTTTTAAATTAAGACTGTATATTTAATATGGATTTTCAAAGTTAAAAAAAGACAGTTTGAAAGGGACTTCTGGAGATCTCTAGTCCAACTCCTTGGTTACAAAAAAAGTCAAACAGGTCAGGCTGCTTAGGTCTTTGAACGTCTCCAAGAGTGAACACAACCCCTCAGGAAAAATTGTTCTAGTGTTTCGCCACCCTTGTGATTAACCAGTTTTATCTTTTCTGCAACTGGAGTTTTGCTTGTTGCAACTTCTGAATGCTTTGTTTGTGCTTTTGCTGCATGCTATTCCTTTTCTGCAAAGCTGCTTTCCAGCAAATTGTTTCATGGGATCGATTTGTCCTAGATGCAGGATTATGCATTTCCTTTTTTAACTTCATGAAATTACTTTCAGAAATTTTATCAAGCCTATTGTAATCTCCCTACACATAGCATTGCTGCACTAGAGCATATCAACTGATCCTCCACTGTCTGTAAACTTGTTAAGAGTTTGTTTGGTCTCATTGTCCTCATCTTTATTAATGGTCTCGAACAATATTGATGTCAACATCCACCCATGATGGACACTACTGATGAGCAAGTCTCGTCTGGGTTTTGGATCATGGACTCTTTAATCCTGGCAGACTAACCTGTTTTCCATCCATTTCCCACACCTATCCTATCCAAAAGACAAGTAGGTTGAACAGACATGCAAATATGCAAGAAGGCTACAGTACATGGTAAATAAGGTTTTCAGTTTGGCATATATATCTCATATTGTAAAGTTAATTTGCATAATTATCAATAAGTGATTAAAAAAACCCTAACAGTTTGTATCAGGAATTTCAAATAGGTCTGGGTGGCCCCCTACCTTCTTTTTCAGCCACATTAAGTTCTTTTGCAGAATGACACAATCGAGTAAGAACAGTATGATTCACAGCTAAGAAATTTTACAGCAACAACTTTATCTCTTGAGCACATCAAGATTAATTACAAATTCTGTGTAACCATCAGGTGCCATTCTTCTAGATTTTATTTCTGCATACTATAAATAAGGCACAGGATTTTTACTCTTGTTTATAGCAAGATTTGAGTTGGGTAGTATTTAAGTGGGCAAAAGACAGTTTCCCTCCACTATGAACTGCTCTGACTAATCAAAAGATACCGTGTGTTCTGTGTTCTCAGCAGAGAGGAAGGCAGATTAATATATGACTCATTTTGCTACTTGCTTCAGTCTAATTTTACCTTAAGGACTGCTTTTTTAAGTTCTGATCTGTGCTAATGTTATGAAGCTTTTCAAATTTGATGAATTTTCTCTCCTGTGGGATCTAGCTACAGTATCGTATTCTCCTGTGTACAGAATTTGCAATATGTGCTAGTATAGCACTGTGAAACTTAGGAATTCTGTGTTTTAGTAATATTTTTTCTAAATTAAAAACCAAAAATTAAGAACAAAAATAAAATTTATTTTGCAATAGTTAATATTTAAGAGAAATATTTATTTAATCTTTGAAGAATAAGGCAGGAAAAATTCCATAACTCCTGGTCATAGTTGATTTTGAGGGGCGTTTATTATGGTTTTCTTTTTGCCTTGTACTCGGCACTTCTTATATGATGAAACAACCCCATAAAAAGCCCCAAAATTTTAAAGAGCTAATTCCTTTATTATCTGAGTGCTGTGGTTGACCCCATCCAGAGGGATCTGGACAAGTTTGAGAAGTGGGTCCATATGAACCTCATGAGGCTCAACAAGCCATGGGCAAGTTGTTGCATGTGGGTTGGGGCTGTATCCAAACATAGATACAGTCTGGGTGAAGAGTTGGTTGGGAGTACTCCTGTGGAGAAGGACCTGGGGTTATTAGTCGATGAAAAACTGAATTTGAGCTGGGAATGTGGCACTGGCAGACCAGAAAGCCAATCACAAAATTGGGCTGCATCAAGAGAAGCATGGCCAGCAGGTCAAGGGAGATAATTTTCCCTCTACTCCACTCTGGTGAGATACCATTCAGGGTCCTGCATCCAGCTCTGGATTCCTCAGTACAGGAAACACACGGACTTGTTGGAGTACATCCAGGGGACAGCCAGAGAAATGGAGAGATGGAACACTTCCCCTAATGAAGAAGGTTTGAGGAATTAGGGTTGTTCAGCCTGGAGAAGAGAAGGCTCTGAGGAGACCGTGTTGCAACCTTTTGGTACTTAAAAGGGGACAAACTTATTAGCAGGGCCTACTGTGATAGGACAACAGGTAATGGTTTTAAACTAAAAGAGAGAAGATACAGTGTAGATATAAGGAACAATTTTTTTTACAGTGGGTGTGGAACACTGGAACAGGTTTCCCAGAGAGGTGGTGGATGCCGCATCCCTGGAAAAATTCAGTGTCTGGTTGGACAGGGCTCTGAGCAACATAGATCTAATTGACAATGTCCCCGCTCATTGCAGGGGGGTAGACTAACATGACCTTTAAAGGTCCCTTCCAACCCAAACTATTTTATGATTCTGGGATTATATGATTTTTTATTAAGTATGTCTTGGAAAGCCAGATACTTGTTTTTGGTTTTTGTTTTTTTTTTTTTTACTTAGACCAAGATTCCTTCTTCACCAACATAGTAAATATAGAAAAAATGCACATTTCACATTGCTGTCTGCTGGTATTAGCTCCCCAGAAAGAGGGCATTTGAAATAACTCTTAGTACTGCCTCTTTACGTGTATGTTAACACAGATTGCTGAGCTCAGTGGGACTACTTCCACGGGTAACTCTGACGTTTGTTATTTGTTTGTAATACGTATAAGATGTTGCAGATCTATAATGTAAGTAGGAAAAAATATAAACATTGATGTGCTTACTTTTCACTTAAACCTTACATATTTTTGTGCATAATGTGTAAGATTCTAATGTAATGGGGTAAAAATGAATTGAAGAATCGACTTTTTAAGAAAATGTATTTTATCTCCTCTCCTCTCCTCTCCTCTCCTCTCCTCTCCTCTCCTAGGTTCTGTAGCTACTGCCTGCCGTGATCCTGGTGTCCCCATGAATGGAACTAGAAATGGAGATGGAAGAGAACCTGGAGATACTGTCATTTTTCAGTGTGACCCTGGATATGAATTGCAAGGAGATGAGAGAATAACTTGCATTCAGGTAGAAAATAGATACTTCTGGCAGCCCAACCCACCAGTCTGTATAGGTATGCAAAAAATAGTCAAATAATGCTTTCCTAAAATTTTGAAATTCTGGTGTAATGATTCACAGTGCTCTAGGAACTTTTTTTGAGGAACAAAAGGACTTTACATTTGGTAACTTATTCTGTAGAAATCTTCAGTGGATATTACCCAGATCTTTCCTGTGTAGGTGTTAACGTACTAGCTCTAATCCTTTCCCTTTCAAGGCCATATCATGTGTAATTTGATGTTCTGTGACAGAAAAATCAAGAAAGTCAATGTCAATGATGCTATAATCTTTGCCTTAAAACTTGAAAAATGGTGATAAGTGTGGAGGATTTAGTTAGTATTCATATGCCCATACATACAAAATATCAAGCAGATCACCTGGTATATTTGTAGATATGGAAAAATTATACAAGGGCTAAAGTAGAATGCAACAGGAAAGAATGAGAAGATGATAGTCTAATTACTCTGGCAGTCTTCCTTGTTTTAAAAAGAACAAACTTTTCATTAGTAAAAACTATAGCATTTATTTCTGGAGATATTGTCTCAGTCTCTAATGCTGTTATGATTGACATAACTCATTCTAAATTGATTTTTAAAGCATTTATTTTGGTTAACTGAAAATTAATGAAAAATTACAAAAGTCTGTAGTATATTATAGTCTTCCAGTAACATTTTTCTGAGACAATCCTTATCATTATTTTCATTGGTCTCGAAAATATCTAAACCATCACTTCTAAACCTGGTGGAGAGGTAGAGTGATAAATAATCATGGGTTTATGTCCCATCTGTCTAATTTGATAAACAATGTAATGATGCTTATTTGCCCAGTTCAATGTGATAGCATGATGTAGAACAATGGAAGATTTTGTCTCAGAGGACAGCAGCTACTGACCTGGTAACGCCTAAGTTTTGTTATGTGTAACGTGTTAAACAGGATCTGCAGTTTGATGGTGCAGAAAAGGTGGAAAATGGGCTACTCTAAGGAACTGTAAGTGGAAGAATATTGAATAGGCCACTTGCAGTGATATTACCCTGAGTCACATCATGAGATACTGTGCTTACTGTCATGTTTGAAGCAGATCTGCCAGATGGGAGGGGGATAAAACAAGGGCAGTTAAATAATCAGACAAGAATCCCTGGTCTGAAAGTGGTGTAGAGTTGGCACTGCTCTGACAGTATCAGGTCCACAAGAGCATTCTTCCTATTTTGCTATACCTCATAGTCTATTCTTGGGCAAACATTGCTGGGAGGAACCAGGCAGAGACACAGTTGCTGGGAGCACTTTGTGTAGCTTTCTCATATTCTCTTTCTTTTTGTAAACTTAGTTTAACCACAGTGGTTCTTATTGTGCCTTCCTGTTCAGTGTGAGTGTATGGGCTTGAGGACTAGAACTGTTTATTCTGTTTGTTGGAAGACCAGAAGAGAAATATTTTATTGCTTATTTCTTATTATTCTCAAATTCCTAACTATGTATTTGATGATAATGATAATGGAACATCTGTAAGTGTGTAAGGGAAAAAGTAAAAGGAATGACAGAGCTCTAGAAACAGGCCTTATAATGAATATATTGTATCATAGTGGCCTTATTTGATATTGCTGGTTTAAAAATGTTTTTCATCTGAAAAAAATAATTGCCCTATTTTAAAGGAGTGATAGCAATTTTAATCATTGTCAATACTGTTGATAATATGATTAAATAGATTAAACTAAGCTGCTTGCCTGTCATTCTGTACTTAGTACGTGTTTTGTTTTCTTAACTGCATGCATCCATTTCATAGAATCATAGAATCATAGAATTATCTGGGTTGGAAGAGACCTGCAAGATCATCTTGGAAGAGACCTCCAAGATCATCAAGTCCATCCCTTAATCCAACACTATCATGATTACCAGAACATGGCACTAAGTGACACATCCAGTCTTATTTTAAAAACCTCCGGGGATGGTGAATCCACCACCTCTCTGGGAAGGACATTCCAATGCCTGATTACTTGTTCTGTGAAGAACTTTTTTCTGATATCCAGCCTAAACATTCCCTGGCAGAGTCTAAGCTCATGCCCTCTTGTTCTGTTGCTGGTTGCCTGGGAGAAGAGTCCGACCCCCACCTGTTTACAACCTCCTTTCAGATAGTTGTAGAGAGTGATGAGGTCACCCCGAGCCTCCTCCTTCACCAGTTTTGTTGCTCTTCTCTGGACCCGCTCCAGCACCTCAATATCTTTCTTGAACTGAGGGGCCCAGAACTGAACACAGTACTCAAGGAGTGGCCTCACCAATGCCGAGTACAGGGGAAGGATCACTTCCCTCGTCCTGCTGGCCACACTACAGGCCAGGATGCCATTGGCCTTCTTGGCCACTTGGGCACACTGCTGGCTCATGTTTAGCCTCCTGTCAATCAGTACCCCCGGATCCCTTTCCACCTGACTGCTCTCCAGCCACTCTGTCCCCAACCTGTAGCACTGCATGGGGTTGTTGTGGCCAAAGTGCAGGACCCAGCACTTGGCCTTGTTGAACTTCATCTCGTTGGACTCAGCCCATCTCTCCAGCCTATCAAGGTTCCTCTGCAGAGCCCTCCTGCCTTCCGGCAGGTCGACACTCCCTCCCAAATTGGTGTCATCCGCAAATTTACTCATGATGGGCTCAGTCCCCTCTGAAGATGTTAAACAGAACTGAACCCAACACTGATCGCTGAGGGACACCACTGGTGACCGGCCACCAGCTGGACACAGCCCCATTCACCAGCACTCTCTGGGCCCAGCCATCCAGCCAGTTCTTAACCCAGTGCACCTGTCCAAGCCATGGGCTACCAGTTTATCCAGGAGTATGCCATGGGAGACAGTGTCAAAGGCTTTGCTCAAGTCCGGATAGACTACATCCACAGGCTTCCCTTCATCCACCAGGCGGGTTACCTGATTATAAAAGGAAATCAGGTTGGTCAGACAGGACCTGCCCCTCATAAAGATGTGTTGGCTGGGTCGGATTCCATGTCCATCCTGAAGGTTCTGTGTGATTGCACTCAGGATGATATCTTCCATAGCCTTGCCAGGCTCTGAGGTCAGGCTGACAGGCCTATAGTTGCCCAGGTCCTCCTTGCAGCTGTTTTTTTGGATTGGCGTGACATTTGCCAACTTCCAATCATCTGGGACCTCCCCAGAGAGCCAGAACTGTTAGTAGATGATGGAGAGTGGCTCGTCAAGCTCTTCCGCCACCTCTCTCATCACCCTACGATGGAATCCATCAGGTCCCATAGATTTGTGTGGATCCAGGTGGCTCAGTAATTCATAGAATGTTTACTCCTGGAACACATTTGGTTTCCTGTCTCTATCTGTGAGCTCCGGAGGCGAGGGCCACCTCTCCTACTGGTGAAGACTGAGGCAAAGTAGGTGTTGAGTACCTCAGCCTTCTCCTCATCCCTGGTAACTATGTTCCCCCCAAGTCCAACAAAGAATGGATGTTCTCCTTGCCCCTCCTCTTGTTATTAATGTATTTATAGAAGCGCTTTTTGTTATCCTTAACAGAAGTAGGCAAATTAATTTCAAATTGCGCTTTTGTTATTCTGATTTTCCTTCTGCATGTTCTAACTATAGTCCTATACTCTTCCTGAGTAGTCAGCTCTGCCTTCCACAGTTGGTAGGCCCTCTTTTTATCTCTGATTTCCTTCAGTATCTCCCTACTCAACCAAGGTGGTTGTCTTCCCTGCCAGCTTGCCTTTTGGCTAATTGGTATAGCCTGTTCCTGTGCACTCAAAACTTTTTCCTTGAAGCACATCCATCCCTCCTGTACACGCCTGTTTTTGAGGAGTGTGTCCCAGGGTGTGCTCTGGAGCAGTCTTCTGAACAGGTCAAAATCTGCCCTCCGGAAGTCCAGCAGAGGTTTGATTGGTGGTCCTCCTTGCATCCCTCAATATTGAAAACTGTATTATTTCATGGTCACTGTGCCCCAGTTGGCGTCCGACCACTACATCTCCCACCAGTCCCTCTCTGTTTGTAAACAGCAGATCTAGTGGTGCTCCAGTCCTGGTAGGTTCATTTACCTGATGGAGCAGGAAATTATCCTTTATACACTCTTAAGAATCTCCTAGACTGCCTCTTCTCTGCTGTGTTAAGCTCCTTCATGAACAAGCATGTACACTACCGTATGAAGTATAGCAAAAAATATTTTTATGATGATTAATTGGCTAAATACCAGTAATTAAGTTATTTTATATTGATTTCATGTAATGATATATTTTGGGGAAATATTAGCTAACTTAAAATTAAAATTTAATAGATTAATGTAGGGTGCGCAAACCTTAGTGTGGAGCCGAAAGGGTCCAAAATACTCTGTTGTAGTTCAATGCCCTCTGAAGCTCATAATTAATTTTTACAAACTTATAATATATTCACTTATGTTGTTTCCATGCCTATAGATCAAAACTCTACACAGCTTACTCTACACATAACTTCAGGATCATCATGGTTTATCAAAGTCTTAGGAAAAATAGATATCATTGTGATGGAAGAAAAAGAGGACAGGATAATTCTTGAGGTGTATTGCTGCAGCATGTTCTAGATTTATTCTATTAGTTCTTTACACTTCAAACTGTCTTCTTGAACCTCCTAATTATTAATGCTCAAAACTAGTATTGGTTATTTTTTCTTATATGTGGGACTGCATTGTTTGTTTATCTTCCTTCAGTCTTACCTGTAAAACAATTTTAACAACATCATCGTTTCAAAGATAGTAACAATGGGAAAATTAAAAAAATCTAAACATAAATTCAACTATTTTAATCAGTGATGAAAAATAGAGTTTCTTCTATACTGAAGTTATTCTGACAAAGTATAAATTTGAGAATGTGTCTTTGCCAGGGAGTGCCCAAAATAGATTTTCCATTCCAAAGGTTTCCCGGTCCAAATCATGTTTAGATACCAGTGTCTTAAATGATTGTATTTGGTTAGTTTGCTCAGAGATATCATTAAAAATATTGATGTGCAAAATGTCGTTTTAGAATTCAAGATTGAGACTGTTCTCACAGCATTCTTGTGGAGAAACTGGCTGTTCATGACTTGGATGTACCATTTGCTGGATGAAAATCTGGCTGGATAACCAGGCCCAGAGAACTGTGATGGAGTTAAATCCAATTTGCAACCAGCCACAAGTGGTGTTCCCCAGAGGCCATATCTGTTTAATATCATTATCAATGATCTGGTTAAGGAGATTGAGTGCACCATAAGTTTGTAGATGCCACCAAGATGGGCAAGAATGTGAGTCTGCTTGAGGGAAGGAACACATCACAGAGGGATCTAAACAGTCTGGATTGATGGGCTGAAGTAGGTTGTACGAGGTTCAACAAGTTTAAGTGCTGGGTCCTGCACTTGGGTCATAACTCCATGCAATGCTATATGCCTGAAAGAGTGGCTGAAAAGCTGCCTAGTGGAAAGGAACCTGGGGTGCTGTTTGGCAGATGGCTGAACATGAGCCAGCAGTGTGCCCAGGTGACCCAAAAGGCCAATTGCGTCCTGGATTATATCAGAAACAGTGTAGCCAGAAGGGCTAGGGAAGTAGTCGTCCCGGTATATACAGTGCTGGTGAGGATTCACCTACTGTGTTCAGTTTTGGGCCCCTCACTACAAGAAAGAAATTGAGGTGCTTGAGTGTGTCTCAGCACTCGAGAGAAGGACAACAAAGCTCGTGAAATGACTGAGGGAACTGGGCCTATTTAACCTGGAGAAAGAGAGGCTGAGAGGGGCAGACCTTATCGCTTTCTGTAACTGCTAGAAAAGAGGCTGTAGCAAGAAGGGTTTTGATCTCTTCTCCCAAGTAGCAAGTGAAATGAGATGAAATGAAATGGCCTCAGTTTCCACACAGGGTAGGTTTCGATTGAGTATTTGGAAAGACTGCTTCACCAAAAATCACGTTGAGACAAGCTGCCCAGGGAAGGGGTTGGTTCACCATCCTTGGAGTTATTTAAAAGACTTGTACATGTTGTGGTTAGGGACACTGTGCAGTGGTGGACTTGCTGATTCTAGGTTAATGGTTGGATTTGGTGATCTTAAAGATCTTTTCCAAATTAAATGATTCTGTAATACTGTAAGTGATTTAAGTAACCTTGGAGCTCACAGAATCTGTATTACAGAAGAACTGAACAATCAACTATTTCCCCTGATACTGCAGATGATCACTTTGTAGAATTCACTTTTGCAAATTAACTCTATAAATCTTAGCTAGAATCTTTTCAATAAAATTTAAGAAGTTCAATACAGATCTTTAGAAAACGTGTTTGTCTTGTTCTTAACTTATATAAAGTCTCAGTTAAAGAACGCTGAGGTATAAAACTTCATGAGGGTAGTGATACTTACATTCTTTTTATTAAATTATTGGTTTTCTGGATCACAAACAAACAACAATTTAAAACATCAAGATCAGAGCAATGTATTTGTTCTTTTCTATGTGTGCTTGGAAGATATTTTAATTATCTCTACGTTTGAAAATGACAATGACTAGAATGTCTTAGTTTAAAGTAATTTATATTATATCAGTCTTGATCTGAATTGCCTATTACTGTTTTCTGGTGAAAATGCAGGTAATTGCATTATCAGTGTAAGCAGATCATATTCATAGCCTGAGGAATTTCTTTTAGAACGCCTTTAACAAAAAGTAGAAAGTTAAAGGCTTATCCAGTTCAGTTTTTTTTATGTCTGCAACCAGAGCATTTCTTAAGTTCACAGCATTTTCAGAAAATCCTTGGCATGATATTATGCAAGCAAATAAAAGGACACAGAGTTAAAACACAAATGCTTCACTTAATAGTATTAGAATTTGTCTAAGGAGAATTGTGAATAATTTTTTTGTTTCTATTAGAGCTTTGTAAATACTTCACTTGTTTCTTATTTAACTTTTGGAGGACATTAAATGTCAGTGAACAGATTGGTACTTGCTTCTTTTTCTCCTACCTTCTTTCCTCAATTCTAATTTATTTTTATTCACAGCTCCCTGTGGAGGAAATTTGACTGGCTCATCAGGTTTTATACTTTCACCAAACTTTCCTCATCCTTATCCCCACAGCAGAGATTGTGACTGGACTATCACTGTTAATAATGATTATGTTATATCTTTAGCATTTATCAGGTAAACTCCTATTTGCTTATCATTTTTAAAGTCATGTTTGTAACTCTATTATTGACAGTTCAGAACTCTGTAGTGTAACATAGATATGCTTAATATTTAAGTGATAAGTAATTGTTAGCAGTCACAACTAATACATTAGAAAATTCAATATGTGTAGACATGGAGCTTGGGAGCTCGTTTTCCTGTTCATTTAAAAGCACTCTCAGTTTACGCCAATTAATGTGGAAGTGGATGATGCTTAATTTACTAACATGTTCTTCCTTAAAGGCAGTGTGGAGTAAGTCACTGAATTCTCTGCAGCCCAGGAGGATGGTCTTTAATGATGAAACCTATTGATTCATTACATTTTGTGATTACTCACCTGCTCCTTAAGAAAAATTTCAAAAGTAGTCTTTAAATTTATGTTATTAGCCTGTATCATTTCAGGATACTGCCTATTGTTCTGTTTATTAAATGGAACTGTTTCAGTATTTACTTGTAAAGTCCCATCAAATTTAAGTTCTCTTATGCTGAATGTTCTGTGATAGTGGCTTTTTTTTCCTAATCAGTGATAATTTGATGACTTATTTAGCCATGGAAGTCACATATACTCACTGCTATGGTATGTATTTTGAAGAATTTCTTCCATACAAATTAGTCATTCATTTATATTTATATAATTATCAATTTAACTGTTTTGTGTGATTTCAGAATACTGTAAGTTACCAAGCAACTTTCTACTGTGCAGTAGCAGTTTTTTGTTTGTTTGATGAAGTATCATGAGCTCAAAATATTTGAGAATATTCTGCTCTTTACATTGTATGTTTAAATATGGGATCTTCCATCTTAGAATAAAAATAGTATTTTAAAATGTGGCTCAGTACAGTATGTAAACAGTTTATAGATCCCAAATATTTCCAATTTGTCTTAAAATCTGTTACAATTGCTATGGTTCATGACAGAAGCTGAAAAGCTTAGTCTGTCAAAGTAGATTATATATTTACTGAGTGGGACTTAAGCCAGCTAACCCTTTTAAACCCAAGGCAAACTGTGGCACCTCAAAATCAAAGCTGTTGACATATGACTTTTACATATCTTTTGTCAGGCTCCTAAAGGAGTTGCATCGGATTTTCAATACAAAATAATTCTACTGGTTGCTTTTTTTTCTATTAACAATTGTTTTAAAATATTTCTTTTGAGAGGGTTGATCTCATAAGTAAATTTGATAAACTCTCCACCCCTAACTAAAATTAGATTCAAAATTAACTGAATAACTAAATTAATTTACTAAACTTACATAACTAATTAGTTAATAATTATTTTTTTGAAAAATAAACATTTCACTTTTAAAAAATAAAAATTTTAAAAGTATTTAAAATTAAATTCAAAAGAAAAGATGACATTTCAATACTACACCTTTTCATCTAAACTGATTGGAGGCAAAAGACTTCTTGTTCTTGGGAATACTGGAAGGCCATCACTGGCTGTGTGAAAGTGTTCAATCTGCCTGGAAGCTGTATGCATTCTACACTGCATCTGACTGCATTATATCATAAAGCATTTCTTCCAAGTAGATGATTTATTTTAAACATTAGAAATATCAATTATTAATTATTATTTTTTCTATTTAAAAAGTTTGCCCTTTTTTTCTGATTAGCAGGAAAATATTGCTCCTAATCTGAGAACCAATAAATATAGAATTTCTGTCATTTTCTAATGAAACAACTCTGCAGTCCATTATTCTGACAGTGGAGGGTTTTTTTCCTTTTATGAAAACTATAGTAGTAAATTTTATTTAGAGCTAAAAAGAGTAAAAATATTAGGCAAAGTATATTCAATCTAATATTTTTCTTTTTTTGTTCTACAGTTTCAGTATAGAACCGAATTATGATTTTCTTTATATCTATGATGGACCAGATGGTAATAGCCCACTGATTGGGAGCTTTCAAGATAGCAAGCTACCAGAGAGGATAGAAAGCAGTTCAAATAACATGCATCTGGCTTTTCGAAGTGATGGATCTGTTAGTTTTACTGGATTCCACCTAGAGTACAAAGGTAAACAAATTAGGTTTTTTATATATTAAAAAAAAACCATAATATGTAAGTATAAATTTTAATAGAATTTAATTTCTTATTGTTTTCTGCCTGGTAATGTTTTGGTTTTGCCTTAAAGTGTGTTAATGTGTATTACCTATACTTGTAAAATATAATGTTATGCTAAATACATGATTCCAAAGGAAAAAAAATATATCAGACAGCAGTTTACATATTTCAAAAATAAAGATGTGGTGACAGAACTTAACGGCATGTTTTTTTCCACAATTTTTCTTTCCTTTACATAGTAGATCATGTTGGCACATGTGTATTTAAGATCTTGTAAGATGAAAAAATATGCAAGAGACCAATACTGAAAATGAAAATATATTTTGGCTCAACCTTTGTATAATAGGTCGCAGGAGGCTGTCTACCTGCCTCAGACAGATCTGCCTGAGGTAATAACTCAGTAAACAAAAAAGACTTCTAACATTTATAATCAATAAGAGATTTTATAACTGCCTCTTTGTGGCTCAAGAAGCAGAACGATTTGATATTAAATGGATATGAAAATATCCAGTAATCTAAAAAGACAGCTAGAGGAAAAAAATAGATGTTGCTGGTATAGAGGCCATAAATCCTAACCTCCCTGGACTTATTTTCTTTGTTTATGCTGAAAGTTATTAGAATGCAGAGTTACATGAGGAAAAGAAGAATGCATTTGTTGCTTTGGAAAACCCACCAAGTCTCCTTTTACTTTCCTGAGGTCATTGAATTCTACAGATATAAAGGAAGTTGTCTGCATGGATTGAGCTAGTCCTAAGAAGTAATACATAGATCTCAAACATGTTGATAGTGAGCCGAGATGTATGTACTGTTCCACAAAACTTAAAAGCAATCCTTCTTCCTTCTAAGTTGAAGAAAGATAAATGCAGATGAAAGTGCAAGAGAAAACAGTTCTAAAGAATGAGAAAGTGTATTGATTTTTAAAAGGGATGAATCTTTTACTGCTGTGCTGCTGAATGCAATCTTGTTTCATGGAACTAAAGGATTTCTTCCATCAACCAATTTGAGCTTGAAAGATACTTGTTAGGGACACAGCTGGTTCTCATTCTTGGCCTAGGCTTAAATGAAGCAGTGAACCACTGTACTTTGGAACCAAGAAAGAATACTACTGTTAACATTACTGAGAACCTGTGTGTGCCACTAAGATCTCTTATTTCTTTCTGTGCTTCCATGTATAACAGTGTGGAATAAATTATGTAGATTTTCATTGCATTTGTAAATGGCCTGGAAATCTAAGTAATGGGAGAGCATAGGCATTAGATTATACATTTGTGTGCATGAATGTGTGTGTATGCGAGGGGAAATTTGATAAACAAATCTACCTAATCCTAATTTTCCCTGTTCACTTAATATGATTGTATCTCCTGCTTTTCTCAGAATATCTGGAATATGCATTTCAACATCTGCCTAATAAACAAATGAAAGTATTTTAATTCCCATCAAAAACTTCAAGGATTATTAAATTTGGATACCATGAAATCCCTTAAGTAGAGGACCAGCTTACTCAGTGAATTATTCCGCGTATTCATTTGTTTGTTCTGGAACTATCTGCTACATATAACACTACACTGCGTAACTTAAAAGTGTCATAAGAACACTTACTGTCATGCCTTAAAAATTGAAGGTGATTTAATTCTTATTAGTTAGTAAAAGAGCAGTTGTAAAGATTTTTAACAGATTTTTGTTAGTTTCTTTCATAGTAGATTGTAAGTATCAAAATTATGTAAGCATGATATCTGCAAAAGAAAACAGATGTGTATTTAATTTAGCCAAAATGAATAATTATATTATTGGGGAGAAAATTCTGAATAGAATCGTGTGATATATCATACATAGGAGGAAAAAGGCAGAGGAGGATAAAGAATAGGTTTAAGGTGTACACGTAAGACATTATAAAATACTTTGACTTTGAGCCTCCATTTTATGAAGGATTAGCATTTTCAAGAGCAAAGAATGGTTACACTAGTTGAGGAAACTAACTACACAGTATATTGTTGTAGTTGCTTGCACAGACCAACTGGCCAAGAGAAAGCAGAAGGTACCTGGAAGAAGCATAGCCGTTGTACTCACAGGGAATTTTAACCATCCAATAAGTGCTTCAAGGACAATGTGGCTTAGCGCAAGAAATCTGTGGGATCTCCTGAGTGTATTCATGAAAATTTTTTGATGCATGTGATTCCCTAACTTGCTAGGATAAATGCTCTGCTGGAATGATTGCTCATCACTGAGGCTGCGGATGTAATGAAAGGAAAATGGAAAAGATTTGGGTTCTTAATACCTTTTTACCTGGTTTTTTTTACTGGTATGTTTTGCCCCTAGTCCTCCCTGAACTTTCTAGCAGGATTTGAGGGAGCGCAGCAGTATCCATAGTGGAGGAAGAAAGAGTCAGGAAGCAATTAAGCCATCTGGTTGTTATGTATCTCCGTTGGAACAGATGAAATGCACGCAAGAGTGCTAAGGAAGCTGACTGATATCACTCCAAAACTGCTTTCTGTAATTTCTAAAAGGTCATGACAGTCAGAGCGGTTCCTGGTGAATGGAAAAGATAAATATCACATGCAGCTTGAAGAAGAGCAATAATAAGACCTGGGAAAGCACTAGGCTGACCATTTTAAGCTCAGTCCCTGGAATGATTGTGGAGAAAATCTGCCTGGAGAGCATTACCAAAAACAAAGAAGGACAAGAAGCTGTTTGGGAACAATTTGTATGGATTTACCACAGAGAATCGTACCTAGCTGACACTTCACTGTCTATGAGAAAACAAAAAACTGTACGGACAAGGAAAGAGTAGTGGATATTAATACCTTGTCTCCAGACACATTCTGCCCCAGTATCCTGAGAGCCCAATTAAATGAGATATGGGCTGGGATAAGTGGATAATAATGTGGGTGGTAAGTAGACTTGATTGTTGAGCTCAGACTCTTGGCTATTCTTAATTGTGATTCATAATGTGGTCAGTATTCTGTTTATTAAAGACCTGTATGATGGGACAGAGAAAGTTTGTACACAACATCAGTTTGGGAGAAAAGGCCAGTACTCTGGAACGTAGCATTGCTATTCAGAAGGATTTTATGAGGCTGAAGAATTAGGCTAACAGGAACTTTTTGCGAAGGCAAATGCAGTGTCCTGTATCTCTGATGAATAACGCTGTGCAGCAGTAAAGGAAAGGGGCTGACTGGGTAGCATAAAGCTCTGCAGGAAAGGATCTAGAGGGCCTTGTGTATAAATTGACACGAGCCAGCAATGTATCCTTGTATTAAAGAAGGTCAGCAGCCTTCTGGACTGAGAGTTGAAGACTGGAAGCAAGAGTGGAATCAGCAAATCCAGGCAAATAATTCTTCCTTTTGATCTTTTAAGGTCATGCTTGGAATATATTTAAGGGCTCAGCGGTGCTGTAACAATTTTGACACACAGAAGTAAACCCAGTCACCAAGGTGATCAGGAGGTTAGACCATACAACAAAGAGAGGTGGAAAGAGCTGTGTTTGCTTCAACTGCCTGGTGAGAGAGTATAGAAGAGACAGAGCTAGACTCTTCTCAGGGACACATAGTGATAAGTTGGGAAATAACGGGCACAAGTTACAACAAGAGAAATTTCAGTTATATATTAAGAAAAAAGTCAGTCTGAAGGTAGTTAAACATTGAATCTGGCTGCCCTGCGATCATGTCATCTGAATCCTTTGAAATCATAACTGGACTGGACAAAGTCTTGAGCAACCTAATTAGCTTGACCCTGGTTTGAGGGGACGCTGTGCTACATCTCTTCCCGCCTACATTTTCTGATTCAATCAACTTAGCTTTTTCTCACAAACTGTAGCAGCTGCAGTTGTGTCCTATGCATACACTTATCCGATTTTAAGTGGCAGTAGTACTCAAGCTGTATTTCATTGACAGACCATATTTCTCAGATTAAAATCTCAGACCAGACTCATTTCTCAGTTTTGGTCTGTAATCATGATTCTGGTTGGGTCCCTTCCCTTCCCTTCCCTTCCCTTCCCTTCCCTTCCCTTCCCTTCCCTTCCCTTCCCTTCCCTTCCCTTCCCTTCCCTTCCCTTCCCTTCCCTTCCCTTCCCTTCCCTTCCCTTCCCTTCCCTTCCCTTCCCTTCCCTTCCCTTCCCTTCCCTTCCCTTCCCTTCCCTTCCCTTCCCTTCCCTTCCCTTCCCTTCCCTTCCCTTCCCTTCCCTTCCCTTCCCTTCCCTTCCCTTCCCTTCCCTTGTTAAAAATAGTTCTTAAAATGCACTGGAGAATAATTATGGAATGTTTGCTGTAGTTGGGTATGGTTATTATGTCTGTAATATTCTTTCCAGGCATCTTTGTTCTCTTTGAGACTTAGGGATGGAGTAATTAATCTTCAGGTTCTGGACAAAGCACCTGCTTCTGTTGGCTTTCAGTGTCATTTTCCATGCACTGAAATACTGAGTTTTCTGAAGGGTTTTGGCATTGTTGCCATGTGTCAGCCAACAGAGACTTCCCTGATGAACTTGAGATCACAGCAGTTCATATCACTACCCGTTTTCAGCCTGTATTTTGGAAGCCTTAATTGATTCAGTGATGTGCTGAGAAATAATTCTTGATTTTCTTGAAGCTTGTTCCAAAATTTTAGTGTGGGGAAAAAGAATTTACACCTAGTGTGCGCAGCCAAGAATATAGTGTCACTGTAACTCAAATCTTAACTGCCAAATGAAGCAATTCTCTTTAGTCCATACCTTAATATCACAGAAAATAATTTTAAAATTACTACTATGGAAAAAGCTTTTTATAATAATAAATCTAAAATTGTAGCTCTCAAGCATTTTCTCTGATGTTTTGGTAAACCTAACACTACCCTTCTGTGTTGTCAATTTAATGATACTAGTATTCTTGGGAAAGAAAGAGAAAGGGCTATGGAGATCATCAATGTCTTGAGTTCTTCAGTTAGATCAATATGGTGTTGATGGTGAAGGACTTGTCATCTTTATTCTGGGAGCACTTCTATTTTATTTTTGTAAATTCACTAGTACAGTCTTCTTATTTGCTCTTTTTTTCCACTGGTTCTCAGCTAGCTCTCATAAATTCTTTTGCCACATTTGATTTCATTCTTCATATATTGTAGCATAGGATACTCACTTTTTCTTCAGAAGACCTTTTCTTAGCAGCTGCTTCAGGCTTCCAAAAAGGAGTTTGGAGGTCTAAATATTTCAGGCTTTATTTATCAGAATAGTTCTTAAGAAACGGTATTGCTATAGTGACAGTGCTACTGTTTAGTCAGCAATTTCAGGAATCTGTCACAACTGTACCTTTCAGGAAAAGATTATTACAGGGCTGTATTTTTTCCCTAGAGAAAATTTGTGTTGTGACAGATAATGTCTTTCCTTACTTTTTGATTTATACACCAGACATAATTGATTGCTTTGCCTTCTTCTCCCTTTAATTTCTCTTGTAACACTAGTCTCAGCTTTACCCAAGGTTCTGCTAGAATTCTGAAACGTGGATTTCTTATCATAAACTCAGGAATGGTGAAGTTACAATATTAGTTGTGTATCAATAAAAATATTCCAATATCTGTTCAGTAAGAAGAAAAAATAATGTTTACTTGCTATTGTCCAAATGTTAGCTGTAATCCTAAAGTAAAAGATCATTTTTGAGGGTGTATTTGTGGTTTGTTTGTTTGGTTGGTTTTTTAACTTGACAATTTAGACTTGAAAAAATATTCAGTTTGCCCTAGATTCTGTCGTACTTCTTGAGTGACTGTGTGATTGGCTTACAGAATAATTATCAATGTCCATGTGATATCTTACAGATTTAATATGAGTATTACTAACATTTTAGTTTAGCTAGATGTTACAGGCACCATACTACAAGTGCTTAAATGAATCAGATACCTGTTCTTAATAATTACCTTGTAATATAACTATTACTTGTTATTGTACTAGTTTTCATATCAGAAACATGGTTTGAAGACTAGGTATATAAATTCTAACCCTTAATTACATTAGGAGATCTTCAGATTCTTTTTGAAATTTCAAAAGAATTCTGTGTCTCTATCTTCAAATGTATATGTATTTTTATGGTTTGGTAACATAATTCTTTCTCTCCTCTTGGAAATATTACGACAGAAAAATGGAGATCAAACCAACAATATATGTATTTCATTAGATTGTCTCCAGTAATGTACAATACCTGGTATGTGACTAAACGATATAAAAGTCAAATATAAGGTCATATCTCCCTATTGTCTGTTAGCTTTCAGAAACTTCAACACAGGGACTGACAGAATCAGATGAAGTGTCCTTGTATTTAAATCTCTTAAATAGTCTTCCAAGAATTTCAGATCTCATATAGAGTTTTGGCAACTGTGTCTACCTGTAGCAGAAAGTTCCACAGTGCAAATATGACTGGTAAAAAACACCTCTTTTGACACTGAACTTGCAGAAAGTGAGTAAGGGTTCCCTATTGATCTTCTCTACAATAATGTTAAATGGTAAAGAAAAAAAATTGAAATTTGTATCTTCTGCTTGATAAAATAAATTACTCCAAACTCCATCCTGCATAATACCAAATCATCTACTTCATTCCTACTTCTACCATTTCATTGTACTTCTTGTTTTTCATTAAAGAAAAACTGTTTCAAATTTTTCTAAAATGTTTATCTTTTCTCCCATTCTGCATAATAAAGTTGTTAGTTAGAATTGTCAAGTTGTTATTTTTGTGCAGTTTGTTATGTCTTGGATATTTAATACACTAGTATTCATATAGAAGAAAGAGGGAAGCAAAAATAAGTGCATATGCATGTTTTAATTTATTTCAGTATTTTGAAACAAATAGCTATAAATATCAAGAAAGGGGACACGTTTAAGAAATATTTTTGTGTTTTGTCTTCCAATAAGGAAAAAAAAAGCTATGTGAAAATGTATCATTCAGTGTACATGGTTGCAGATATTCATTTCAGGTTTATTAATTTTGAAGAAATTCTTTTTTGCACACCTTTTATTTTGTCACAAGCAACTTCTATTGGTTTCCTTCACTTACAGGTTCTCAGACCACAGATTTTAAAACTACAATTTGTCTTACCTACAGTATCCATAGATCGAACTTCATCTAACTATGTAACGATATCATTGGTCACAGTGAACTTTGGAAAAATAGTTCTCATGATGGACCTCTATAGGAATTATCTAGAAAAATATAGAAGATATGTTTTTGGTCATTTTATACTAAGTTTTAAAATAAAGGATAGAGAACATTTGATGTAGAATGGAAGGATTCCCTAAAGAAATATTATGTATCTGAAAGGGGCTGGAAGAAGTTCTTGAGGGAACTCCAGAAATTTTTTGTAATATATTCGAGTGTATTCAAAATTATGTCTACTTTTGTTTCCTCTGTAGCAAAGCTTCGTGAATCTTGCTTTGATCCTGGAAATATAATGAATGGAACAAGACTTGGAATGGATTATAAACTGGGGTCAACCGTCACATATTACTGTGATGCGGGCTACGTTCTTCAAGGATATTCTACATTGACATGTATTATGGGAGATGATGGACGACCTGGATGGAACAGAGCCCTACCTAGCTGTCATGGTAAGAGCAATTTTCCATTTATTATAGATGATATTGTTATTATTTTTGCTTTGTCTTATAGAAGAAACAGGTACAAAATTAGAAATAAGTTTAATAAATTTCTTTTTCAGGACAAAGCCCTTTTCAGTGATATATTTGGCAAAATAATATATTTATTTCATTGGGATAAATATTGTTTAAAGCTTTTAATAACATTGTATATATAGTGCTAGATGTTATTTTTGAGCATACAAGTTAATTGTGATGTCCTCCTCTATGCCTATCTGTATTCTTGAATTAATGGATTTACAGCAGAGGATACAGGTAAACACCATACCTATGTATTTAAATAGAGCATTGAGTATAGTCTGGATGTCATGATATATGCTGAATCATTCAATGCTGAATGATGAAATTAACATTTGATTTATGTTAAAATAAGATCTCATTATCATCTCAATTTCATTTTTTTCATAATTTGAAATAAAAGCTTTTAAATCCATTTCCAATTTGAATATATCTATTTTAAATAGAATATGTATTTTCTCCTTTTTTGTACTGAAATTTCTATTGCAGAGTAGATGGTAGAGTACCAGCAAAACAACAACAACAGAATGCCAACTATAAAGAATAACCAATATTATAAGCATTTGAAGGACTTCAGAAGTTTCATTACCCACTGAAAACGTCATAGCACTGAACAACAAATTTCATAAATCAAATTGGAAAACCTGTCCTATCAGCCTTATGGAAATGTGTGCAAACTTGTAGGCAGTGCACAAAGGAAGTCAAAAGTTTCTTCCTCATTTTAAAATGATATATGAATGTTGTTTTCTAAAAACGAGTCAGTAAAGAAGTTTGTTATGTATAACAGGAGAAAGATTTTCTTCTTTTGTGGGGTCTTTTTCATGGATAATGAGAGTTTATCAATGATGCAAAAATTGTGTCTATTCATGCTACTTATCATCTACTTAGAAATCTTCAGGTGTTATCTATTATAACTTTCATTAAAGGGAGAATGTTTTTCTTGGAAAGACTGACATTTTAATAGAAAGGAAAAAAAAATCTTGTAATAGAAGGGGTAGTGGATATCTGTAAATGATTCTAACTGGACCACTTTTTTTCCTGAATGAACAAGGCCTTATTTTAAAGATTATAAACCCCACACTGCATTAGGATTTGATGTCACATAGTAGACTTCATAAAAAATGCCTTAATCTTGCAATTATTTCTTGGCTTTATTATATTATTTTTTCGTACAGTTCAGAGTCAGTGGAGATTTTTAGATATATTACTGTCATATATTATAATATATTTTTACCGTGTAATCAATACTTTCCACTTTTGCAGGTTTTCATTCAAGAAAAGTGTACTTTTATATAGCTGTGAGAAGGAGGATATCAGTTGGTTTCCAATTATATGGAGATAGCAGAAACAGTTTGAGAGCTGAATTTTGGCCCCTGACCACCAGACTCATCTTCTATTCTGCCAGTTGTATTTTTTAAACTCCTCTAAAACTGATAGTGTTATAATGAAATATGGTATAAACTACACTCCAGTATATATGTTATTTTAAACAAATTCCTATTTATTTTAAAGAAAAAAATATGAGAACCTGAACCACCTATGTAATTGTAATATTTTGATCTAATATTTTAGTTATGAAGTAAAAAAAAATTTTCAAAGTTACCTATCTTTCTCTCTAAACTTTTAAATGTGTAATATCAATTTAGAATCCAGGTTGTACTGTTAAATTCCTATGAGCCCTATTTAGCAATATAGCTTTATAGGGGGAGTGAAACATCTCAAAATATGGAAAAGAGAAATTATTATAATAAGCATTCTCATTTTTCTAATGTTTGGAGCTGTTGATCAGGACATTCAATGTTGTGGATGTCTCTCTGGGCTCAAGGGACATGCTTTACAATGTATAGAACTCGTCTTATAAAACTTTTACTTTCTAGAGAATTTGTGTCTGTAATATTTGATCGTTTCCATGAAGAAAATTATTAGATAATTAACATGGGTGACATTAAGGTTAAAGTGATACAGGGTGTAAATGCAGACAATATTAACTAAAAAAAATCTTGTTGCAATTAATATGGGTATTTTCACTGAATAGTGGAATTTCAACAGAGGATGATAGGGTACCATCTCTATACCCATACTAAATAAATTGACATAACTTAAGATGTACTCCTGAGCAAATGGTAGATAAGTTTGAATGGACAGCATAGAGAAAGGAGTTATGGGTCTTGTTCAAAAATCTAGCCTTTTTGATAAAAGGTGAGCAAAAACATATTCTTCATTTGGAATTAAGATAAAATGGAGGCTATGCCTCTATTATATTGGAAGGACAGCAGTCTGGGATGGCTTTAAGCATACTCTGAAAATGTCTTGTACATCAAGCCCTGTAGGAAATCTTTGTTCAGAATCACTGATGTTCTGCGTCTGGTCAGGCTTCAGCATGAACTGGCTGATGAGTTTTCCAGTCTTGTCAAAACTTGCTTCCATGGGAGTGTGCAAAACCAGAAAATACGAGTGTCAGCAGTCACTGATAGTCAATAACTGATAATTTCGGATTTAGAGAAAAGCTGAGCAGAGTCTTTCAGAATCACAGAACACTATTTTAAAAATATTCTATTCAGTGCATAAAGTTGAGGTTTATGACATTGTTCCTTTATGAATCAAATATTTTCTATACCCTAATCCTATGTACATTAGGAATGACTTGCATTTGGCTGAAATCAAGTGGGAAGTGAACCAAATCATTGGCTTCATTCTTCTATAAATACATGTAAAGATTACCCAGACTGATATGCTAAGCTATTTGGCATTTCATAGTGGATGTTAAGAACAGGATGTGATTAACATATGCAGGTGAAATATTCCTATGACAGAGATGATGATTAATGATTCTTAGCTACACAAACTAAAGTTTTAAATTTTTGGTAGCAAACAACAATTGTTTACAGAAAACAAAAAATTTCTGTAGTGGGAGATCAAATATATAGCTGAGTGTAAAAACTTTGTTCCTACCAGGTGGAATAATTTATTGATCACTAAAAAACTTTGCTACATTTCATTATAGTCTCTTGTTTAATCTCTGAAAATAATTGAGTCCAGGCTTAAAAATATCTGCATTGGAAAGATAGATCTAACAATCTCAAATATTGTCATGAACTGCTTAAAATTTATTCTCTCTCTTTTTTTTTTGTAACAAATCATCAGTACTCAAAATATTCAGATGTACTGTTTGTCTTTTTTAAAAAAAGGAAACCAAAAAGTCCTGAGATTGCTTACAGAGAAATTCCACGCCATGATATTTAAAACAGAAACATTCTTAGTTATGATTCTATGGCTGCAACAAAAAAAAAATAATTTCCAGTCTTATGTACACAATTGTGTACTTTTGCAGTGGTGGTTTAGTTTGGTGGTCGGATTTCTTATCACCCTGCTAGCCACACAGACCACTCTGTGCTGCTTTGAACCACATTTTTAATGCATTTGGAAAAACACCTTCTCTCCCTTACAATCATAGAATCATAGAAACCTCTGGTTGGAAAACACCTCTGAGATTATCGAGTCCAGCTGTTCCAATTTGGGCTATTATCTGATTCAGTGGAACACAGCCTTCAGGGCATTCAGGGCACCAATTCAACCCCTTTGCCTACATTAAACTGCTATGACTGGGAAAGAAACTCCATTACTGCCGGAAGAAGGGTGCTGATAACTAATCATCTCAACCAGGCACACAGGGGAAAGAATATCCATTGTTACAACACAGTGATCCAGAGCACTTGGGCACTTCTTAGTGTTCTTGGGGTCCTGTGTGCCTGGAAAGAGGTCCCATCGTTGCATGATTAAGAGATTGACCATCAGTCACCCTCTCCCATACGCCTGATACCTGGATCATGGCACAAATGAGGTGATTTAATGCAACTAGTGAAAATTTCTAGATAGGTGATGTTTTCCAAGTGCAGCGAAAGTGAATATTAAAACATCAAAATGAATATTCAAATAATTGATATAAGTAAATTGCCTCGGAACTCCAAGTATGTCATTACATAGAAGACCATCTGAGCTCTTCTGGATTACAGTAAGCTGAGACCATTAATCTCCTCCTGAGTTGAGATACTTCTCAGGTATAGTACATGATCTCATTTGCTAACACAGCAAATGGAAAGGATTTAGAGAAAGTTAATTTCCCTTAAGATCCGACCATTGCCTGTCATGGAATGCTAGTGTATTGTATGTAAGTATCCTCATCAGTCTTAAGAGGGAAATTTTCAGGCTAGCCTCTCTATCTGTCATGATCTCTGCTTCTCCTATACCTAAATATTGATATATATTTGTGTACATATATTTATCTGTGTCTGTTCTTGCATATATACTTACTGCACTATGTAGTAAATAGGAGTGAATGTCATTTTTTAATCTGATTAAGTCACTGATTAGTTTTTAATTTAATATCCAATCATTTTATAAATTATTTTGTTAATCGATTGATAATAAAATGCAATGGGTATTTTTGCAAGATTGCCTTAATAAATTATATATTGTTATAATCCAGATTTACATAAATTCCTGTGCCCAACATTTACTAATTGAAGCCCATGCTAAAAACAATGTGCATATACACATGGAAGGAGAGAGGAGATAGTACCTTGAAGTATGTGACTGCTCCTCTGTCATGTGACCTGGTTGATAAATCACAGTATTAGGACCAAGGAGTCAGTAAAAGGGATGCCTGAAGCCTGATCTTCTTTCAAATAAATATTTTCCTGAAAACTGAAATGTCAGAGGAAGTAGCTGTTCTTTGTTTTGGTTCTGACTACTTTTTGTTTCGTTTGTGGTAATGCATAATTTTCTGTATTTTTTTTTTTCTTTCCATTTGTATTAACGTCTCACAGCTGTTTGAGGTAGTTCAGGTCAGGTTTATATGTGAAAACTTTTAGGATAGAAGACTGCACAAGGAAAGCTTAATCTTATTATTTAATATTTTATTATAAATTACTCATTGTCAGCTTTTCTCAATCAATCGATATTGATTACTTAATCAGAGGCTTTATAGGTCACATTTTTATGCACTTTTTACATAGAGAAGTTACGATTCTAATGTGGCTATTGCATACTTGTGTCTTTTGAAACCATGAATTTTGTCAGTCAATTGTTTACAAATAAGTCATAGTCAGACTAAGTACTATTACTATTAAAAGTTGCAGGAAAAAAAAAGTGAAAATTACCATTTTCATTGTTATTGACAATATAATAAGAACTGAGAATATTCTTGCCATGGGCAAACGTATAAATCTAGAGGAAGATAGAAGACTAAGATACATTAGGCTAAAATGCTTTCTTGTTTTTTTTTTATTTAAAATAGTCAGAAATGGACAAGGGTGAATTTCTAGATAATCTAATTTACATATCTTAAAAATACTGATGTATTAAAAGAACAACTAGATAGAACTGGCATATGATGGTCTTATACAGGTCTTATACAGGTAAGAATCAAGAAATTTTTTTATGTTGCTTTTATTGTGGTTGTAAACATTTATTAACATTTTGGTCCTCTTCTGTGTTTTGAGTACCAATGTAGAATTCTGATTGTATTCTCAAATCCTCAGCTATCATATCTGAGAAATTAAAAAGAAGATTTTAAAGGGTGCAAACCAGTTTTTAGAAGGCTAATATTCATTAAATTCCGTATGTGATATTAACATTTCCATATTTAATAGAAAAGCTACTAAACAAAATACTTTTTTTTGGCAAAGCTTCTTCCTTATTAATAGAAGAGATCAAATGCATCTCTGAAATGTAACCGACGTCAGAATCAGATGTTACAGGGGTATAATTTTGGCCAGAAACTCTGCAGATGGCGTGAGTTTAAGTGGTTGGTGTTTATGATATAAAGAGCTGAATTAAGTCATTGAGAAAGTTACTGTGTATTGGAGTGAAAAGACCAACCCTAGTCAGCATTCCATTAAGGCAGTAGAAGTACTAAAGGTATTAAAACACATGGAAGACATGGCATAAGTGATGCTTCAATTCTAGTCATCCATTTACCCCCTTTTGAAGTATGACACTTTCATTTTAGAGAAATTTGTCCCTACTAATTTTGAATTTGTGTTTTAACGAGATAAATTATAATTCAGAATGAAATTCATTAGTTGCCATGGGCAAGTGAACAAATTGTGCCACTTGCTCTTGGATTGTCAGTATTGAGGGTTTGTTCTGGCTAGATTTCTTTGCTGTCTGTATCAGCAACATTTCCTAAATGAGTGTTGTATATTTTTATCATGCACTGTTATGTGTACACAACGTCTTTAAGTAGATAAAGAATTCAACTTCATGACATTTAGACCATAAAATAAGAAGACAAGATTAATGCTTTTCTTTTAAAATTACTCAATAGTTCTCTTCCATCTTTATAAATAAAATCTGGAAAACACAATAGTAGAAAAAAAAAAATAATGCTATAGCCCCCTGGACTGACTGTGTTTATGATACTGTGCAATGTCACTAATTACTCTTTTAACTTCGCATAACTTTCTGTTTCGAATTGTGAAGAATGAAATTATTCATGACGATAAACAAGATGAATTGTGTAGTGATGGAAAATTTGTCCTTTAAAGTAATAAAAATTGTAATTTTTAATAGATAGTATATCGTACATCTATATGAAAGTATTAAACCACCATTAGCAATTAATTTATATATGTAAAAGTATTATACCATTATAAGAAATAAACTGATTTGGTATTTATGTTTAAAAAAAACAACAAACAAATTTAAGGCTGAAAAGTCTTAACATTGAAAAATTAACCAATGACAAAATTAAAGATGCCATGCAAGTAAGAGTGTGTTTGGAACATCTTCGACTGTATTATTATATACTAGTGTGGCCGAGAGAGAGCATAATTTTTTCTGTTTTGATCCAGTGATCACAAGGAGTTGTTAATGTTTGAAGTCACCATGTTAATGTTTGAAGGACCACTGTTTAATTTGTTTCAAAGTTTGAAAGTCTGTAAGGAATGAGTCAGCAATCGCTGAAAGCACAGAGTATTCTTATAGCTAATGAAGCTGAATGATACCATGAATAAGACTGTATTTGTGTTTATAGAACCAAAGTAATGTTCAGTTTAGCCACTTAAGCAGCATGCTTTACTTAAAGTTGTCATATGTTAACTACTTATAAAGCATTTCTTTTTTTTTCCCAGAATAAGACATATATTTTACAGTATGACATAAACCATGACCTCAGTTCTTAGAGTTGAAATAAATTAGGGTTTGAATTTATGAAACGTTACCCGAATGCTAAATACTCTGAAACACTAGTTCTTAATAGTTAGACATGAAAAGGCAATTGAAGAAAATATGTATACGTTGAGACTGAAATATCTTCTGAACACTAAAGTTTTGTTCCCAGGATTCTACTGTCCGTTTTCTTACAAATATATGCCCATTACTTTACCATTCCAAGCTTTCCTCACAGTACAGTTGGTGGAGAGAGACGAATTTTTTACAAGGTCACCAAAGGGAAATCAAAGAGCTTATTAGGAAGTTGGGTATCAGTATTTGGAGATAGTCCTATGACAAGTCTCTGATTTTACTGTAAAATACACAATTTGTTTTGGGAAGAAGGAACAAAAATGGAATCTTTCTTTACAGTTATCCAGATAGCTGCCATTTTATTGAAAACCTCACAGTTTTTGAAAATTAAGTTAAAATCTCAACTTTTCTTAAAGCTGTTCTCTTCATATCAAAGTAAGTTTGAAAATGTTACTAGAATAAATTATAAAAGTTACTAAATCTGGAAAGCTTACAAAACAATTAAAAATAAATACACACACATACATATATCCACACCAAGCATTAGTTTGAGTGCCTGACCTTTTACATATACACTTGGAGTCCATAGTACGGCTTTGCAATGTCCATTGAATAATAAATGCTATGTGTAATTATTCCAAGCTTTCATTTAAGAAGTACTAATGTAATATAATGGTAAATAAAGCATACAAAGTGAAGAATAGTAATTAATTACAATGACATCATTAAAATCAACTGCCAGACAACTCTTATTTCTAAGTATTTAAGGGATTAGTTAGATAGAGTGTACCATAAATCCAGGTACTTCAACTTCTGTTGAACAAAATCTGCTGCCAATTTTTAGAAGCATAGTTTTATGAAGAAAATATTAAAAAGAAGAAAAAATAGGTTTTAGCCTTACTTTTTTATATTCTTTACTACAAAAAAATGTATCTGAAATGAAGCATGTGTATCCAAGCTGTAATTTTAAAGATATATGCTTAGACGCAACTGTTAATTTGAATAAACAGCATGAATAAGCAAGGAAAATTAAGAAGGAACTTCAGTATTTTTGAGAATAACACATAAGTGATAAAATATGTAAATTATCTGACAGTTTCCAATTTATTTGGCATAAAATTATATAGAAAGAACAGATGAAAATGCAGAATAAAGAATGTGATTTTTTTTTTTTATTTACATATTAAACACTGATGTTTGTTTGCTTTGGACTATGTAAATTTTCCAGTAGGAGATTGAAAAATATTGTTATTCCTCAAAAAAAAATTACTCCATTATGTGTTTTGAGGTGGCAAGAAAAACAGCTCTTAGCACTAGTTTAAGTAAACATATGCTTGTTCTAGTATTAAATGGTAACTTCACAGGTACTTTTTCTTTAATGATTTTTTAGAACCGATGAGGTGGCTACAGGGTATTCTAGTCTTATAAGAAAAAACAATCCCTACCCTTTATTCACACAGATAAGCAAGTATTTATTTTCCAAAGGCTGCAAGACACTGAAGTAGGATAGAATTATGTAGTATCAGTCAGTAATCAAGGTAAATTGATTAATTAACAACTGAAATGAAAGAAGCTAAACCAGCATTGGTTATACCTGATAAACATGCATGTTTCTAACTTAACCTCTGGCAACAGTTAAAAGGTCCTCATTCTTGTCTAATAAGACTTCAGTAACCCATTCACTGGGAAGAAGATTTATTAGGTGGGATATGCTGGTGATTGTATGTATAGGACTCATATTTCATTCTTTGCACAAGTTTCTTCCTCTTCATATTGACAATGACAGTAGGGACTAGGAGAGGTTTCTGTAAAACGGAAAAAAAACCTGCAGTTAAGAGACTGCATTGCTTTAAAATAGTATTCAGTTTTCTCCTCCTTTTTTTCTGGGCTACACGTAACAGTAAGCCAACATACTATAGAAATGACAAAGCAATATCGTTCTCACCCTTAAAGAGGATATCCATCTCTTTTAAAATCTCATATTTCTTGATGTTTATCTCAGAAGCTGAATGCATAAGAGCTTAATGGACAAGGGACTGTGGATGTAGTGCACCTGGACTTCAGTAAAGCCTCTGACACCATTTCTCACAGCATTCTGCTTGACAAACTGTGCCATTGGCCTGGACGGGCATAGCCTCTGCTGGATTAAAAACTGGCTGGATGGCTGGGCCCAAAGAGTAAATGGGGTCAAATGCAGTTGGAGGCTGATTACAAGTGGTGTTCCCCAGGGCTCAGTGTTGGGTCCAGTTCTGTTCAGTATCTTTATCAACAATCTGGATAATGGGATTAAGTGTACCCTTGGTGAGTTCACACATGACACTAAGCTGGATTGAAGTGTTGACCTGCTTGAAGGAAGGGAGGCTCTGCAGAGGGATCTGGATAGGCTGGATTGATGGGCTATGACCAAAGGTATGAGGTTCGACAAGGCCAAGTGCCAGGTCTTGCACTCGGGACACAACAACCCCATGCAGCACTGCAGGCCTGAGTATGTAAAGCTGCCCGGCAGAGAAGGACCAGCTGAATATGACTCAGTAGTGCGCCCAAGTGTCCAAGAAGGGCAATGATATCAATCAGGGAAGTGATTGTGCCCCTGGGCTTGACATTGGTGAAGCTATACCTCAAATACAGAGTTCAGTTTTGAGTCCCCCACTACAAGAAGGACATTGAGGTGCTGGAGCATGTCCAGAGAAGGGCAATGAAGCTGGTGAAGGGGCTGGAGAGCACGAGTTATGAAGGATTGCTGAAGGAACTGGGATTGTTTAGCCTGGAGAAAAGGAGACTGAGGGGAGACCTCATCACTCTCTATGTGAATGGAGGTTGTAGCAAGGCGGGCATTGGTCTCTTCTCCCTAGTGACATGTGATAAGACATGCAGAAATGGCCTCTAGTTGCACCAGAGGAGGTTCAGTTTAGACAGGAAAAAATTTTCATCAGAAGGGTTAACAAGAACTGGAACAGGCTACTCAGGGAAGTTGTTGAGTCACCATCCCTGGAGTTATTAAAAGATAGGTAGGTAAGGTGCTCAGGGGTTTGGTTTAGTAGTGGACAGATACAGTTGGAGAAAGGTCTTTTCCAGCCAAACTATTCTATGATTCCATAATCAGTTTCTAACATGGTACTTTAAAATGTTACTTATGAAGCATGCCAGAAAATGCACTGATTTAGTTCATGGGTGAAAAGGGATATTCATATATTTAGTCATATTTAGATTTGCACTTGAGAGCACATATAAGTAACTGAAGGTCAGAGAACATTAAAATGTTATTTTAATTATCCTCAGTTCAAATATTAGTGATTCAGTCAACATCTTTTATTTCAGCATTAAGATAAAAGAATAAAATTAATAGAAAAACAGCTGAGTTAAATTAGAGTTGTTTTTCTCAATGTGAGTAAATGTGATAATAATATACTATACTCAGAATGTATCCAAAATGTACAAAATTAACTCAAATTGGTCATCCTGCAAGGAAGGGAAGAGAAAAAGTATTTTTTACCTTGTATGGGGAGCTGTGTCAAACTGAGGAGAATCAATGAAATTAATTTGAAGACAATAGCAAAAAGGTACTTATTGATGACCTGGAAATCAATTAGAAATACCATTTTAGAATCTCAACCAGAAGGAAAATATGAAAAGATTACCAAAAGAGTTGGTGAAACAGCACAGTCAAGGACTCTAATAAAAATTAAAATATATATTCCAGGAAAAAGAAATACTCGAATAAGGGTAGTAGGAAGTGTGGCCAACAGGTTTTGAGAAACAACTTTAGAATTTGTGAACCTAATCTAAACAGTAATACAAAATGGGAAAAGTAGTAAACATTTAGTGTCAACAGAATTTCATGGCCAAAAATACATTCAAGGGCAACGTCATTCCAGAAAAGCTGAGTCATATTATAGCTATTACATTATGTTACGTTACCTTATGTTATGTTGCGTTATGTTACATTGTGTAACGTTATGGTATGTTACATTACTGAGGTAACCAGAGATGTCCTGCGTTAGAACCATTCCTTTGGCTCTAAGGAACCATGTAAAAAGGGAAGTAATAACAGAAAAGTTGTTAAAGTATATCAAGAAACAGAACCATAGCAAGTTGCTAGGATAAGACAATCTTTTCTGTGTAGTTTTGAAACAGCCTAGATGAATGAAGTGTTTGAAGTACAAATAGTGACCTTAAGGTTAAGTTAACCTTTCTGTCAAAGTAGTGGAAGGTGCTGGAATATGTGGAATATACCAAAAATCTTCCATGATAGGCAATCAGCCTTTTTCCACAGTTCAAAAATTAGTAGAGGTTATAAAAAAGAATAGAACTAGAAGGCATTTGAAGAAAAATCAGTCAAACTTTTGAAGAGGAACTTGGAGCTTATTAGAAATCTGAGAATGCAACAAATGCAAATGAAATTAACAACAGTTGATACACTATCATGGAATTTTTTTAAAAAAAGAAAAAAAAAAACCAAACAAAAAAACTAGAGTTTCATGAAGAAAGTTCATTTTTTAAGGGAAATGTGTTAAAATGTGTTAGGATTACTATTGGTTGCCGGGTAAGAACTGAAGGTTGCTAGTGTGGTGGTGGGGTTTAAGTTATTAAAAAAAAAATAAAAATAAGAAACATTACCAGCAAGACCCCATACATATTTGTGTTGGCAACTGTGCTATCCAATAGAACTTCACATAAAACTGAGATGACAAAGTTCACTGATATTACAAAATTATACTGTGTAATTAAATTGAAAGTCAAGTGCACAAAGATTAATCCTCAATACTGTGTGTCTAGGGAGTAAAATGTGCATGTTTCACTTTTTATGGTGCAGGACAAGTGTTCATACAAGGAATAGCTCTATGTATAGGTATGTGATCATAGAAAACTAGCTTTTTGTAGTTAGGTAAGTTACCTTAAAATTATTAGGTGATTATTATTACTAATTATTAGGTAATTATTATTATTAGGTAGTTATTACTAGTCCTTTGGAAGTTAGTAAAATTTAGCAGGATTTTATTTTAAGACTTTTTTTTTCCCCTCATAGAGCAACCTAGCCCATGAGACATACTCTGATGAGTCAGTGTTAACACTGGAATAAATAAATATAATGTGAAGGTAGTGTCTGGTTCTTGCCTTCAGTTATAGGAAACATTATTTCTCAGAGCTCAGAATTTAAGAAAAAAATAAAATTGTTATTTGCAAATGTAATCTTTATTTCAAGGAAACAAAACAATGTTATATTGCTGAGAAATGCAATTAAAAAGACTTCTAAAGAGCTCAGTTGAAGTGTCTTAAATATATCTTTATGATACTGAGACATCATATAATCATATAACCATAGAATCGTAGAAACTTAGAATGGTCTGAGTTGGAAGGGCCCTTAAAGATCATTCAGCTCCAGCTCCCCAGCCATTGGCAGAAACACCTTTCACTACATTAGGTTGCTCAAAGCCTCATCTAACCTGGCTCTGAACACCTTCAGGGGTATTCTCAATCCATTAATAAATCTGTCACTTATGCTTTCTTCAACTTGATTATTTTAATGCAGCAAATAAGATTCTGGATTGCTGCTCGCTAGAGAATCCCAGTGATAGAGGTGAAGAACACATGAAGGTCTTCCAAACACATAAAATCAGCAACCTTGCTTAGGCTTTGTCTTACAGCATTCCTAGAAATTGTCTTTCCTTAATTAACATAATTCAAAGACTATTAAAAGTATTAGCAAAAGTAGCTGCTATGATTCCTCTTCTGCAGAGAATAGATGCTTTTTTTTAAAATATATCTTCATTTTAACAGAATTGTCAGAGATACTTGTAATTAAATATTTCGTTGTGAAAAGTTTAACTTCTATAGACTAATCCTGGGCATGTTCAAAAGTTCAAAAGTAAAGACTCTTAAATAAAGATGCACACAAACTATTGTTTGTACTCTAATGAGGATAGAAATTTTGTAACTTTTGCTTCTTGTGAGTAACATATGTGTTCACCTGCATTTCAGTCTTGCAACTCAACTGAATTTAGAATAATGTTGCAGTAATGCAGCTAAAAACTTTACTCACTACTCAGGATCACATTGGCTTTAATGACTGTTTTTCCTAAACTATCAAAAATACCAAATATGGGACTCAATGGAGCTCAGAAGGAAATAGTTCCATCCTAAATTTTTAAACCAATTCAAACCAGTAGTTCTTTGGAAGTCTATGACGTGTAACATACTGAATTCATTTCATATTTAAAATACAATATCAAAAAGATAGTTAGATAAAAGAAGATTTTTAGATCACAGAAATTATATGAAGATAGAATCAAAGTTTTATTAAAAATCTTTATGGACATATCAGACGGAGACAGGGTGTTCACTTAAATGTGTGTTCCAACTTACATGTTCACATTACTGCTGTTGTCAAAATCAGCTCTGAAAGAAAAGTGTTCTTTGAAGTCTGATGAAAACTGTTAAACTGGGGCTTTTCCAGGTTTTGTTGTTATAGCTGTGTACACTTAGAACATAAACTGTCAGGACTGTTTAATTTTAAACCATGAACTCCCTTTTTCTGATATAGTTCTTTTTTCTCCCTCTCCTTCCTAGTCTATCTTCTGTCCTAGACATTACCTTTCCTTATGTATACCCAAAGCTTGACTTGCAATCATTCTGCATAGAACATTCAAAATTAGAAATGTAATTGTTGTAATCTTGCTTTAAATATAATTCAAGAATTAGCAAGAGTTGCAGGATAATCAGAAAGCATCTACCCATAAAAGAGGTAAACAATATGCACAGGTATTCTTTAGCTGAACCAAGAAGTAAAAGTTTGAGATATTAACACTGTTGAAATTCTGTGCTTCATGTTATGCAAGAGAACATGCTGATAAAAATTACATTTCTTAATTTTATATTATATAAATCTTCAAGTAGTAATTGAAATGTCTTAATACATGCTGATATGCCACACATTCAAAACAAAGAAACACTACTGTTAATGTCAGAGTAATGTAACTGGATTTTATATTTTTCTTTTGTCTGTAGAACTTGCACCAGGTATAGGAAAAGCATTCTAGATTAGATTAGTGAATTTTCTGCATATCTTTTTATTACTATTCTTACTTTATCTGTTTGCTTGTTTCAAATGCTAAACTAGCATCATCGGTTTATTTTATATTTTTAATTGGCGCTTGTGTCATAACTGTTCATTTCACAGACCAGTGATTTCAACTATGTTTATTTGGCTATTAACAGTTGTTTCTTATGCTATTTTTCTTTCCTGTTTCAGGAGTTGGGTCCTGGTACCTCACTTTCTGAGGTGAATTAGTTTTGTTTGTTTCTAATGTAAATGTGATTGCGTTTATGGATTGTGTATGGTTTGGGGTATTTTTCGTATTTTTTTTCCTTCTCTCATATGTGTTCTGTTTCATCTCATACTTCTTCAAAATCTTGGTTAGTAGCTGAGAGATAGATTTCTACAGAATGAGAGAACGAGTATGTAGTTTTCCCTCTGAAGGTCATAGTGAGCGCCTTAAAGAATAGATAGCTGTGTATTAGAAATCTAGAATTAAGAAATGTGAATTCATGGCCCCATCTCCAATAATTTTAAAAGACATTTCTCTTGCAATTTGACAGAGGCAAGCACTTGCAAATGTTCTAAAAACTACAGGCTGTGATGAATCATCATCTGTGGAAAGCTATTTAATTTTAAATTTATTTCTTTACACATATGTATCTAAAAGCAGCAATGCTTTGGTGCTGTTATTTGCTTGTATTATTTGTGTTTCAATATGTTTTTCTCTCAATTTTATTATTGAATTGCCATATCTAGTTTACTAATGCTTTAAGAATGATCCTGTGTAAACAGTGAATTAGCGCAAGTATTTATGTAGTTGAATTGATATGACTGTTCTTACTGTTTATATTTTCCTTCCTAGAACTGTGTTTATTAGTCTTAATGTGATTTTGAGTGTACCCTGGTGTTTTATTCTCTAGCGAACTTATTAGTTTGATTTTTGGGCCAAGACCAGTTGTATGGCGTTAAACAAGGCTAGATGTTGGGTCCTGCACTTGGGTCACAACAACTCCATGGAATGCTACAGGTCTGGGGACAAATGGCAGGAAAGCCACATAGCAGAAAAGGACCTAGGGGTACTGATTGACAGACTGCTGAATATGACCCAGCAGTGTAACCAGGTGGACACGAAGGCCAATAGCATCCTGACTTTTATCAGAAACAGTGTGGCCATCAGAAGTAGGGAAGTGATTGGCCTATACCTCAAATACTATGTTCAGTTTTGGGTCCCTCACTACAAGAAAGACATTGAGGTGCTGGACTGTGTCTAGCAAGGGGAAACAAAGCTGGTGAAGGGTATAGAGTAGAAGCATTATGAGGAGTGACTGAGGGAAATGGGGCTGTTTAGCCTGGAGAAAAAAATGCTGAGTGGAGAACTTAGCGCTTTCTGCAACTACTTGAAAGCAGGTTGTAGCAAGGAGGAAGCTGGTCTCTTCTTACAAGTAACAAGTGATAGGACGAGAGGAAATGGCCTCAAGTTGTGCCAGAGGATATTTAAACTAAATATTAGAACATATTATTTCACTGAAAGGTTTGTCAGTCATTGAAACAGGCTGCCTGGGGAAGTGGTTAAGTAACCTTCCCCAGGGTGATTTAAAAGATGGTTGGATGCGGTGGTTAGGGAATGTGGCTTAGTAGTAGACTTGACAGTGTTAAGTTTATGGTTGGACTTGATGAACTTAGGGGTCTTTTTCAACCTAAACGGTCTATGATTATTTCTTGTGAGGATGTCTGTAAATTCTTACTCGTCTTTCATTCATACTTTCTTATGAGTCGATGTCTGAATTGTAGTATGGTAGCTAAAAATGTATGAAGGTTTCTTAACGTATCACTTATTTTTCTTCAACACATCTATCATGTAATGTTCTTTTCCTCTAGCTGTCTATATAGATTTGAAAGACTATGAAATGATCTCCCCCAGAAGATTCTATTACTGCAAATTTTATTTTTTTATTCTTTAATTAATTTCTTATGTTGATAGAGAAATTGCTTTAAAATGATTTTTTGTTTTCCTTCAGAAGTTCCTCAAATATCATAATCCACAAAGGGTATTAAGGGAGCTGGCAGAGTTGTTCAACAAAACCCTTGCCGCCATCTACCTGGCTGACTGGAGAAGATCCACTTGACTGGAGGCTGGCAAATGTTACACCCATTTACAAGACGGGTCGGAGGGAGGATTCAGAAAATTACAGGTCTGCCATTCTGATCTCAATGCCAGCGAAGGTCATGGAGCAGGTAATCTTGAGTGCTATCATACAGCATGCGCAGGACAACCAGGTGATCAGGCTCAGTCAGAATGGGATTATGGAAGGCAGGTGCTGTCAAACTTACCTTATATCCTTCTATGACAAGGTTACCCACCTAACAGACAAGGGAAAGGCTGTGGATGTAGTGTACCTGAACGTTAGTAAAGCCTTTGGCACCATTTCTCACAGTACTTTACTTGAGGAACTGGCTGCCATTGGCCTGGACAGGCACACCCTCTGCTGGGTAAAAAACTGGCTGGATGGCTGGGTCCAAAGAGTGGTGGTAAATGGGGTCAAATCCAGCTGGAGGCCGATTACCAGTGGTGTTCCCCAGGGCTCAGTGTTCAGTGTTGGGTCCAGTTCTGTTCAATGGGCTGAGACCAGTTGGATTAGGTTCAACAAGGCTAAGTGCTGGGTCCTGCACTTGGGGCTCAACAACCCCATGCAGTGTTACTGACGTGGGGAAGAATGGCAGGAAAGCTGCCTGGCAGAGAAGACCTGGGGGTGTTGGCTGACAGCTGGCTGAATATGAGCCAGTGGCGTGTCCAGGTGGCCAAGAAGGCCAATGGCATCTTGGCCTGTGTCAGACACGTGTGGCCAGCAGGACCAGGGAAGTGATTGCTCCTCTGTACTTGGTACTGGTGAAGCCACACCTCAAATACTGTGTTGTTTTGGGCCCCTCACTACAAGGAAGGTATTGAGGTGCTGGAACATCTCCAGAGAAGGGCAATGAAGCTGGTGCAGGTGCTGGAGAACAAGAGTTACGAGGGGCGGCTAAGGGAGATAGGTTTTTTTAGCTAAGAGGAGGCTGATGGGAAAACCTTTTCGCTGTCTACCACTACCTGAAAGGAGATTGTAGTGAGGTGATTGTTGGTCTCTTCTCCCAAGTGACTGGTGATATGACAAGATGAAATGGCCAAAAGTTGCGGCAGGGGAGGTTCAGACTAAACATTAGGAAAAATTTCTTTACTGAAAAGGTGATCAGGCACTGGAAGAGGCTTTCCAGGGAGGTGGCTGAATCACCATCCCTGGAGGCATTTAAAAGACAGGTGGACAAGTTTCTCAGGGATATAGTTTAGTAGTGGACAGGTGCGCTTGGACTCGATGATCTCAAAGGTCTTTTCCAACCAAGTGATTCTATGATTCTATGTCAAACTTTGCTGCAGAAAGTGTATTTTGAAAGCAGTTTAAATTTTTGTTTAGTTATTACTTTTCAGCTGTGGATTGTTAACTCTGGTATGCTCTTTCAGAACCTATTCTGAGGCACAGGATGACTTCAAAGACCTATTCCACCTCCATCGCTTTTGGATAGAGACTATTTCACTTCAAAGTCTTTTATTCTAGCACAAAATATGTTAAACAATGTTTTGTCTTATTAGATGGCTCCATTCTCAGAACCTGCTACTTTAACTCAATTTTATTGGCAAAAAGATAGTAAAACATTACTTAAATGAATCAAAACCTTACGCAATGAGTATTTCTGAAGTGAGACAGACTTCTGGAAACATTTCTCCTGTTTCTGTTCACAATTAAGGCCCTATATTGATAAGTTTTTGAATTCCTGGAGGGATTTTGCCAGTTTCTATTGGCCTTTGTTTTAACTAACCACTTTCAAATACCATTAACATATATTAGACTGAGCTTCTCTCTTATTTTTTAAATCAATTCTGATTGACATAATTAAACTGTTTTGTGAAAATTGAAGAGACAGCATCATGGAAATCTTACATATTCTTTATGATTTCATTTTGGAGCCCTCAGCACAGGAAAGACATGGAGCTCTTGCAGTGGGTCTGGAGGAGGGACACTAAAATGATTAAAGGCCTGGAACACCTCCTCTGTGAACAGAGGCTAAAAGAGTTGGTGTTGTTCATCCTAGAGAAGAGAAGGTTCTGAGGAAACCTTATTGCAGCCTTTCAATACCTAAGGGGGATTATATGAAAGCTGGGGAAAAATTCTTTATCAGAGCCTGGAGCAATAGCACAAAGGGAATGTTTTTAAACTAAAAGAGAAGTTTAGACTAGATATTAGGAACACTTCTTTTTTTCGCTGAGGGTGGTGAAACACTGGAACAGGTTGCCCAGAGAGGCAGTAGATTCCCCATCCCTGGAAACAGTTAACCTCAGGTTGGATGGGGCTCTGAGCAACCATATCTAGTTGATGATGTCTCTACTTCCTGTGCGGGGATACGACTAGATGACCTTCATGGTCCCTTCCAATCCAAACCATTATTTACTCTATGATTCTGCAATTTTCTTTGGTCCTGCTTTCCAGCTATATGATTTTGTGCTCCCTCTTTCTCTATATATATTCCTAGACAGAAACTAAAATATATATTTGTATATATTTTTTTTTATGTATGCATTGTATTGTCAAAACAATTTTCTGTGCTTCATCATATGAATATTTGCAGGCTGATACCCACACTAAAGAATCCATAGCTGATAACCACAATAAATTGTCTATTATTTGAACTTTCAGAAGAAATTTGTCTACTACTTTTATCGGTTAGTTTTCTTTGCATGATTTTTTTAAATTATTTTATTTCCTTGTGATGATAGAAAAGTCACTGTATTTTTTTCTCAATACCTGTTTGTTAGTCTTGACATAACCAGTATGAGAAATCATTAAAACTGAAAATCTGGTCATTTAGATTAAAAAAGAACAGTAGAAGGACATTGTATTGTATCAGACTAAGTGAAATAGCAATCAGAATTTAATATATTAAATCCTAAAAGCATAATTCATATCACCAATTTTTTTTAATCTACTTATTTAGACCAGTTAAATATTAGGTGTCATCATCTGGATTTCCAAGAAGTAGCCCGTTAGATTAAAACTTAGTACCCATTAGCACTTATTCAAAGCATATTTTTCCTCTTTTTGAAGAATTTATGCGGCATTATTCTTAATTCTTATTGCATTTGTAGCTGTGTAATCAAATTTATCTGCATGACATAAAGCCATATTGTGCCATTCATTTTTAAGCAGTATTCCTGTTTGATTGCACTGAGGAATGCTGCTTAAAAAGGATGGTACAATATGGCACTTAAATCTGCAATTAGGATTAAATTCTGTTAAGTCTTAACTGTAGGAGCTAAACAGTATTCAATCTGAAAGCAGTAGTAGGAATTAAAAGCTTCAAACGACAGAAAAAAATACTTGGTAGCAAAAATAATCATTTCTTAAAAAAAATTAAGAGATCTGATATTGATTCTCTTACTTAAGTAGTCAATTCTTCACAGTTCTCTTACTAAAGTTTTTCCTTGTGGGTTTTTTATTTTGGTTACTGTGCAAAAGCATGATGGAAGGCATATGAATAATAAGCATGTGGCAGGGGCTTTTAACCCTGTAATGTTTTGCTGGAGCTATAGAAAATTTTACTTTATAGCAGAAGTTAGGTGTAGATTACAGGGATCTGTGGTTCTGCTCTTTGATTTTGCCTCTTTATGGTGATCATCTACATTTCTTTTACAACTAATATCTGCTGAAATATGAGAAAAGGTGTCACTGCTGTTGGTGATGCATTTTATATTTTATTCCCTATTTATTAATGCATTGTCATAAAGAGGTAGAATTTATTTCTTTGACAAGGGTGCATGTATACTAATGATCAAGATGAGTAATCTAGATAAAAACCTTATCAACTTAAAATAAAGAGTGGGTGGTACTTTGGCATTATTACAGTAGGGCTTTTGCAAGGGCAGGATAGAGTGCTATTTTACCAGAGAAGATAGCATTACAGTAAATATAGAATACACACAAAAGGAAATTCTTGCAATTAATGCTTAATAATTTTTCAAGGAAACAGTGAGTAATGCATCAACACAGTGATTCTTAGCACTTTCTTAGCATATTCTTACCTTTCTTTTCTGTTAGTTTTCTATTGCTGATCCTGGAAAGCGGTAAAAAGACAGCACACTGAGTAGTATTTTTATATGTCAGAGAATAAATGCAGAAATTGATAGAGTAATGCAGAGTCTAAGTAAACATTGTTAAAAAGTACTAGCATACTATTGGAGAATTACATTAGCAATATGATTTACTTTTTCAACTGCTTTTGGTTGATTAGTTTGTTTTATATCATGGCATTTTTTCATTCCTAGGAAATTAAATGCTCGGCATTTGTTGCTTTTTTTTGTGTTAAATAGGATTTACATTTGTAGATTTGAAGAGTCTGTTAGAATTTTTAATCACAGAATCATCGAATCATAAAATAACTGTTGGAAAAGACTTTTGAGATCATTGAGTCCAACTGCACCTGTCTATTGCAAAACCGTATCCCTGAGCACCTAACCTACCCATCTTTTCAATACCTCCATGGATAGTGACTGAACCACCTCCCTGGGAAGCCTCTTCCAGTGTCATTTAACCATGTTGGTGAAGACATTTTTCCCAATGTCTAAACTGAACCGTCTCTGGTGCAACTTGAGGGAGTGCTTTCAGGTACCTGTAGACAGAGCAAAGGTACCCATTCAGTCTTCTTTTCCCTAGGCGAAATAACCCCAGTTCCCTCAGCCGCCTCTCATGAGGCTTGTTCTCCCCATCAATAGCCTTCTGCCCATCTCTGGATACGCTCAAGCGCCTGAATTTTCTTCTTGTAGTGAGGAGCCCAAAACAACACGGTATTTGAGGTGTGGCTTCACCAGTACCAAGTACAGAGGAACAATCACTTCCCTGGTCCTGCTGGCCACGCGTGTCTGACACAGGCCAAGATGCCATTGGCCTTCTTGGCCGCCACCTGGACACGCCACTGGCTCATATTCAGCCAGCTGTCAGCCAACACCCCTCTGCCAGGCAGCTTTCCAGCCATTCTTCCCCACGTCAGTAACACTGCATGGGGTTGTTGTGCCCCAAGTGCAGGACCCAGCACTTAGCCTTGTTGAACCTCATCCAACTGGTCTCAGCCCATTGATCCTACTTGTCCAGATCCCTCTGTAGAGCCTCCCTACCCTCAATCAGATCTGCACTTCCTCCCAGCTTAGTATCACCCACAAACTTACTAAGGGTATGCTTAATCCCTTCATCCAGAACATTAATAAAGATATTGAACAGAATTGGACCCAACACTGAACACTGAGCCCTGGGGAACACCACTGGTAATCGGCCTCCAGCTGGATTTGACCCCATTTACCACCACTCTTTGGACCCAGCCATCCAGCCAGTTTTTTACCCAGAAGAGGGTGCGCCTGTCCAGGCCAATGGCAGCCAGTTTCTCAAGTAAAATACTGTGAGAAATGGTGCTAAAGGCTTTACTAACGTTCAGGTACACTACATCCACAGCCTTTCCCTTGTCTGTTAGGTGGGTAACCTTGTCATAGAAGGATATAAGGTAAGTTTGACAGCACCTGCCTTCCATAATCCCATGCTGACTGAGCCTGATCACCTGGTTGTCCTGCGCATGCTGTATGATAGCACTCAAGATTACCTGCTCCATGACCTTCGCTGGCATTGAGATCAGAATGGCAGACCTGTAATTTTCTGAATCCTCCCTCCGACCCGTCTTGTAAATGGGTGTAACATTTGCCAGCCTCCAGTCAAGTGGATCTTCCCCAGTTAGCCAGTATTGCTGGTAGATGATGGCAAGGGGTTTGTTGAACACCGCTGCCAGATCCCTCAGTATCCTTGGGTTGATCTCATCTGTCCCCATATACTTGTGAAAGTCTAATTGGCCAAGCAGGTCTCTAACCATTTCGTCTTGGATCATTGGAGCTTTATTCTGCTCCCACTCCCTGTCTTCTGGATTGGGAGGCTGAGTATCTGGAGAACATCTGACCTTACTTTTAAAGACTGAGGCAAAGAAGGCATTAAGTACCTCATCCTTGTCCTCATCCTTTTTCGCTGATGTTACCCCTGCATTCAGTAAAATACAGAGATTATCCTCAGGCCTCCTTTTGTTTTTAATGTATTTGTATTATCTTTCAAAGAATTGGGCAATTTAAGTTCTAGTTGAGCTTTATAATTTTCTGTATTCTCTTCTGTTTCATCCAAGATCTGGAACTGAAGATCTTGAGTACTTACAAGCTGGTGATCTGATCTGTTTTCATCAAAAATATTTACCACATTCAGCTAATGAGGAGTTTCCCATTTGTGTTTTTCGAATAAGTTCCTGGATGTGAGACTCAACTAATATCTTATTGCCTCTTGGCAAAACTACCAATAATTCTTTTATATTAATACATTTTCACAAGAAAGAATGAATTTCTGGTACTTCATATGACAGTGGGTTGAAGGAAGACACTGAGAATATTCTTTTAACCATATAGAAAAATACTATGTATATGTGTGGTAACCTTAGTGCTTACTGTGTATCTCAGAGTGGGTGCCTACCAGTAAAGCTGTAGTGAACATCTCCAAGACTTTGTCCCGGTCTGGGTCTTTACCACATGCACACACAAATGCACAAGCAAAAGTCAAGATTCTGTTCTTATTTGAAATACCATGACACTTACATTAAATCATTTACAGATTGTATATGTAGACTAGAGCAATAGGTACCATTTGCTCCAGTTTCAGGTACACAGTTCGTCAAGCTTGGCAGCTACACTGCACTGGAAGAAACCTGTGTTAATGCAAGTTACAGAAATCCATGCTCAAAGTGACGAGATCTTATGTTGTCAGCATTAAAAGATGTGTGCTTTCCACGGTATACCCTACCATATATTTGGTGTGAAATAAATAATAGTAGTCTTCAAACACATGATTTGTACCTGCACTACTCCATAGCTTGTATTTAGTATGACAAGTAATAAGATGAAGTCTTCTGAAATAATAGTGACGAAACTTTTTCTCTGTTAATATAGTTCAAGAGATTTTAAAGTTTTGAGAGAAACGTATTTTTGTGTTTAGCAAATGAAACATTGAGTAGAACTTACTTTAGAAAGTCACTTTTTAAGAGATGTGTTAACATTAAATTCTTTTAAAAGTGGTTAGAAGTATTCTATACAAATGCTATAATCTTGATAAGAGAATAAGCTGCTATATTAATTGTATGAGTAGCAAATAATAAACATAGAAAAACAGTAACACTGTTGACTGTTGACTATTTTGTCATAATGTACCTGAACATCTGATGAAGAAAAAGAAAAACACTATATCTTACTTGACAATTTTGAATAATGACAAATGCTAACTTCTATTTTTAACCTTAAATTGTTAACCTTAGAAAAATACATTGTTGTAGTAAAAAGCATTGTTATTTATCCATCATTTTATCAAGTATTATAGATATTAATGGTAGAATAAACATGATGTTTATGTGATAAACTGTTTGTTCACAACTGTCTATCTGTGATATTATAAATGAGATATAAAAAAGTTGTACATCGTTTTCAGTCAAGGAATCCTGACATTCTTGTCTGAGTAGATCTATACATTACTTTGAATCATGAGTCTATTGGCATAAGTAAGAATTTACTAGTGTGCAGAAGGGCTGCATAATCTATGCCTTTATCAGAGTATAAAGCATCATACAAATGAATAATAGTCTCGTATGCTGTGAGTAATAGCATGCTGTATATAAAGCCCATTGTTATTTTGTTAAGATAGTTGATAAATCGTAAAGAAAACCAATAATTGATCTGGAAAACTGCAGAGTGCCATCGATTCTCTTTTGATATATGGGAATGTTCTGCGTACTTAGTATTTCACAGGCTATACAAATTTTATTCAGTGTAGAAGTGTGATAAAATTTACTGTAATTGCATGCACCAACATACAACAAATCACTTTGAAATGATTTTTTTTCTCATATGCGACACTTTCTAGCACCCTGTGGAAGCAGGTCAACAGGCTCTGAAGGCACAGTGTTATCACCAAACTACCCCAAGAATTATAGTGTTGGTCACAACTGTGTTTACTCTATCACTGTTCCTAAGGAATTTGGTAAGTAGAGCTAGTCTCTTGCCTATCTTTTTGTTGCTTCGATGCATTCAACATTATGGGATGATTTCTGTAATTGCTTTTACATCTTTCCCAGATGCTCCATCAAAATTTCACTCCCATCCTAACGTTTTTTCTAATAATTATATGAATATTTTAAAATGTCTTCTGTCTCACACAAAACAGGGCTTTTACAACACTATTTCATCCCCCCAGATTTATAAATAATTTTATCTCACTTTTTTGTTAAGTAATGCCTGTGATTAGAACTGATACTTTGTTTTTCACTTTGAGTCCTTGGTAAGCAGCATTCTACATGCTGAATATCATTTGTTCTTTAAATATCCAAGCTTCAGATTTATGCTTGAATAAGTAGTTCTTCATTCTGACCCACTGCTCACATTTCAGTTTGTCAAATAACAGGTGCCTGGAGATGGGGGTAGGTGTTTATTAATCTTCCTTGACATTGATTCTGCAAATATTTTATTCAAATTAAAGTCAATGCTTGAACTGCTGTAGATCCATCTGCCACACTCATGATGACTGTACTCCCTTAATATCCAATTAATTTATTCTTATTTATAGCATAGAGTTGCAAAGAATACTACAAAATAATGAGGTTTTAAAATTTATTGTCCTTAAACCATGCAAATGTATACTTATTCCTCTTGAACATTCGGAAAAAAATTAAACACATTTGCACTATTCTTGATTTATTTCTAGTTATTGCAAATATATGTTTTTGATCTAGCTGATTTGTTTTATGTAAAGTGGAAAGAGTGTATCCTCCAATTCCCATCATATCTGATACTTCTTAGATTGTGACATACATGTCATCATGTAAAGAGTTACAATTACCACAATAAATGTGTTAAAATGCTAATGCTCAGCAATTCATACCTTTGATATTCTGGATGGAAAGGTAATTTTGTGTTTTCTGGAAATAAAGATGGAATTCCCCAAAGAAGACATGGAAATGGAGGGAAATCCCATTATTTTGCATAGTTTCTTGGAATAATGTCACAAATACTAATTTTCTTTATAATTTGATCATTATTATTGAACAGTATTAGAAAAAATTGTTTGAACTTTTCACAGTGCTTGTAAAAAAAAAAGAAAAATGCTGATATGAAGAAGGAAAATCTGCCATGCAAGAATTCAGTAACGTATTGAGAATATGATTATAATAGAGTATCTATCATTTCTCTCAAGCTCTTTTGACAGTCCTACCTGAGGATAGAGCTCTACTCTTTTCCTTGTTTCCATATTTTGACAGTTACGCCAGGTACTTGGAGTACAAATCAGTATTTAAACTACTTCTGTGAATACAGAAAATATGAATGCTTTTGTGTTGAAAGCAAAAGGTAAAAAACATACCTGACAGGAGCCATTAAAAAATAAGGATGGCATGAGAGATCAAAGAGGATTGAACAAGTATTTCCATTTCAGCTGCTTTTTTTTGATGATACGCTTAGAACAATAGGGAGCAGAATTCCTTGCACCCAGAAGTTCAAATTTTAAAACATGAATCTCTATTTGAATTATACAATGGTGTATTTTTAGTTTTGGTGTGATTTTTTTTTATTTTTTTTAATGACCCATGCTCCTTCACTAATCTATTGTTACTGAAATTATTCCAGAACAACCATTAAGAAAAGTCAAAGTAATTTTAAAAATCCATTTAACTGGTTTCATACTCTCAAGATGGTTATTTTTCTCAGTTTAAAATTTTAAACATTTATATAATTAACATTCTATCAATAGCTTTTGTCTCTGTCTCACCATGTTATATTCAAGTACAGTTGCAGATAATGATAAGCCATGCATTTTTAATGCTGAGATCTTTAAGATCAGTTTTTGGAAATTGCTGCGTGTAGCTTTGTTATTTTCTGTCCTGGTATAAGACATTAGATTAAGAACAGAATCTTTGCTTGCAGTTCTTGATATGGATTCTGTGTGGATCACTCACTGATAAGATGGTCCCCCAAAAATGCTCATCTTTGTGGATGAACTCAGCAGATTTCATCTTGAATTATCTTGTGTATGTGCATCATGACATGTAGATTTGTCAGAGATTATTCACAACAACAGATTCCAAACAAGCTTTTTGGAGGATGAAGGGGTACTTCACCAAAGCTGCTGACAGAATATAATTTAAAGAAATTTCCCTAAAGAAAAAACAAACCCTCTTCTTCTATAACCTTCCCTATGTGAACTGCGAAATGTGAAATAGAGCATTCAAATATTTCCTGAATGGAACCTCTTCAGGAAATATTTTGGATTTTAATACAGTATATGTGATCTTATAATTGAGTACAGTTGAAAAAAAAACTCTAAAACTAGGTCAATATAGGAAAAAACACAAACAATGGTATGACATAATCAGTGTGTAGAAGAGAACTGATTGGCCTAGATTAGTTTTTGATGGAGTGAAAAGAAGCCCATGTGCAGCTTTTCAGGTTCTCAAACCCAAAATTCTGTGGAAAAGTCATTGCAGTGTGGACTTTTTTCCAATATTTCATTATTCTGTCATGAAGAATCTCAGTTGCAATATTTCATACCATGACAGGTTTAAGCTAGAAGATAAATGATTCACAAAGCACACAGAATGCTACAGTCAAAATCTTTTGTAAACATGGAAAACTCATCTTCTTTGACACTCTCCCACTGATATTTTAAAATGGTGTAGTGGTTGTTAATAGTTCAACACTGATATCCAGCAGTGGTTGCAATTAAAATGCAGATGTTTAAGATTTTTTTTCCTGATGCACATGAAATGTACGCCCTGATTTTCATAATGCTGTGGTATATAATTCTATTTAAACTGATATTATTAACAGTAACATAAATTTTATATCAACCTGCCTCAGCAAGTGGCTTTCCTTTCTGTTGCAGCAAAAATTTTGAACATACACAGTAAGGTATGTAAGTCTGGTTTATGAGCTATGCTATCAGAAAATTAAGTACTGATGCTTTTTTTCCTACAAAGAAGCTAAAAAACATATATGTTATTGGGAAACTGTCCAGTTCTCATGAAGACTGTACATTTGCTTTACATTACAGCGAGACATAATATTATGAAATAACAAACACTTTACTGATAATTATGGCATTTTGGCACAAGATTTGGCAATGAAGGTAGACTCAGCTTGCTTACTATAAACAGTTAAAACCCACTCTTCAGTTGCTGATACCTTGTTATCATACCATTTTCAGCTTTTCCTCATGTCTTTTCTTGAATTTCTATGTTGTGAGATAGACCTGAATTATCGTAAATAAGCAACAGAGACAAAGCAGCCAAACAGAAGAGGTTGGGATTATGGTGATTACTAATTAGATCCTTGAAAGAGCAACTTTTTGCAAGTACTGGAACGTATATATCCAACTCTTATTCTGCTGGTGAAGACACACATTCAGCAAACAATATTGTCAACATGTGTTTTCTGTTAGACAGCTCACTGCATCTAAATTCATTAGAATGCTTAAAAGCTATGTCACAGTAGAGTTACTTCGGTACTGTTTGATTTGATTTCAAACTCAGTTTACATTTGGAAAGAAAAAAAGGTAGGGAAAGAGAAATCATAAGTAGCAGAATAACCCAGATGAAAACCTCGCATCAAGACGAATAACAACCAAATGGTGTATAAGATAAAATGTAGCTGCATTAAAGTAAAACATTTGCTTTTAATAACTTGAATCTGTCATCACTACTGTGTACATCTTACTTTCATTTAAGAAATGTGACAGACATGTATGGACCGACATTTTTAAAATATGGCAGATTTAACTCTCCATCTTAAATTAAAATGGATGGAATTGTCTGACTATGTAGCTTTAATATTTTCAACAAGGAGCTAAGCAATTATGTAATTGTATAATACTTTTCTGATTGGGAGGTGGAGATGATAGAGGGTAATACGAAATATAAAAAGAGCTACCATAGGCAGAAGTCTTATTATTTCCTACACTCTTTTCATACAAGTAACCACTTCAAAGTCAATGGGACTGTATTATCCAAATAGTGATTGTGTACCAGCAAAATGGAGTGAAACCACAAAGACTGCTCCAAATACTTTTATGCCCAAGTGTATAAATACTAAATACACTAATTTCAGGAGAAAGGGACAATGATCCAGCTTCTACTATGTATTTGATAAAAAGTAAGTCAGCCCACCTTTCCTTCCCTAAAACAGAAAGATTTTGAAACCACATGACATCCAAAAATAGTGACCGTTACTTATCTGTACATTTTGAAAATAATTTTTATTCCAAGCAATCCTAAATCTGTATTTTTTAAGACAAAATGTTCTACATTTTTCCTATGTTTTTATGAGAATTAGACCTAAAGACAGAAAAGCTGACTGTATCACAGGACATTTCATATAAAAAATGAAAATATTTTTAAAAGATTAATCAATCTAGAAATATATAGAAATTAAATTCAGTTAATCATGTCAAATAGTTACATCAGGAGTACGGTACTTCAATTTTCTGATTTATTTTCTCAGTTTTCTGAAGTGTAGAGGGAACATCATGCAATACTGAGGATGTACATACATATGTTTATTAATAAAAACAGGAAGCGGTATTTGCTTTAAGAGTAAAACCAACAGATGACAGAAAGCCTCTCTTCCTTTTTTCTTGGCATTTTTTCAGCTCTGTTGCCCTGTTGTCATTTCTCTTAACACCATTCCGTTAATGCAAGATTTTCAAAGGATTTTGTACTAATATCCAAAAACATCAGAATAATTTTTAGTAAATTCTTAAAACTGAGATCTCAGCATGAAAAAGTATATGGAACTCATTTTCTGCATTTTTTTCCAGTCAGCTAACTAAACTTCATTCAAAAGTACATAAACAGTAGTGAATCTGTGAAAGAATTTTGAAACTCCAGAAAGCAATATAACATCATCGTGCAAAGGGTATCAGGCAAACAGAGTAGTGGCTTTCTTCCTTTGAGACCATAAGCCTAATCAAGGTAATACATTGTAGACATACAACTGGCAAAGTATTCTTCCTCATTTATTTTTTTTAAATGATGCATAGTCAATATCACAAAGACTTTTGCAACATTGGTTTAAATGCTGCTTTATGTTAATTTAGCTCATTTCCAGAACATTTTTTTGATTTGAAAATTCTCTGAGTGGACTTAACTGTGGCAGGCACATATCTGTTCATTTGACGTTTTGTCAAGTTAATTTTGAGAGTTGATGAAGAACTCTGAAGGGGGATAAGAATGGAGTCAGATTGCCTAGAGTCAGAAAAATATGTAGGTTGTGTACCTTGTCCCACCATGAGGGAAATTAAATATTCTAAATATGCATTCAATGTTCATTGAATGAATGAATATTAATTTATTTTCCTCTATTATTTTGATTAAATATAAAAAATAAACTATTTGTTTGAAATGTACAAAGCATTTATAAGACATGGTTCATTTCTTCCTTAATGTATAAGAAAATTCTATAGCTATATAATAAATACAATAAAAATGGGTAGAATCTGTCTCATTGTATTGGTCGCATTCTAGCAAAAAAAGAATTTACATGGGGTGATCCAGGAACATAAGAAAACTTAAAATTCTATATTCTACACAATGCATGGACACATAAATCTTAATGGGAAAAATAATCTTCATCTGTAAATGTAAAATCCAGACCTTTGGAGTCAGATCCAGTGACATGATTTGTGCTTTAATCTGTATAAGCCATGTCTAGATGCTTATATCTGTGAATGTATGTTGTTTGAAGAGCTGCCCTTAAATCTTGCTTATTTGTGTGCGTACATATTTTAGGTTTGTATGCAAAGCAAATCGGTGTGCATTCATTTAATTTATCCCTTTGGTGGAGTATGTTCCCTTTTGGTTTAGTTAGGAACCTAACTATGGAAGTTAGATAACTACTCTTAGTCATTCTAATGCTTTCTATAAGCAATGAAGAGCGATACATATTCCCATGACATGATTCATCCCATGTAAAATATCTATCTGCAATTTTCAGAAGGAGATAAATTCTTTCTTATGTGAAAAAAACCAACACAGCCTCATATTGTCATATTTGTTACAGCAGCTACTGTGGATTAAATGAATTAGAGAACATTACTGCCAGTGTAATCTACAGCCACCTGGTAGTCATGTTGCATACACATAGCTTCATGATTTTATCTTGCGAGTATGGTAAGGCTGGCAATTTCAGATACATTTCAGTTAGCAGTCATTTTGAGACTTGAGCTTGGATAATTCAAATTCCAACTTTTCTTGGTGATTCTTCATCCTCAGATCTTTTCAATTTAATACCAGCCATGAAGAAAATCCATGTCTTAATAATAAGAGTGGATTAGACAATAACATTTCTGCTTGTTTAAATATTTTGAGATCATATCCTGAAGAAGAATTTCAAGTGGTGGACTGCATTATGTTAGATATTCTACAGGAACAGGAAACCTTACTACTTAAATATAAATATTTTCAGAATCTGGTAAAAAAAAATGGAATAATTCAGGCTACATATGTAAACTAGGAAATTATTTTCCCATTGATATAAAAACTTCTTTCTTTGAAGAATATTTTGCAAATTGTAACAAGGTTGTGCCAAATATTTTTATTTTTCATTATATTTCAAACACAGGGCAATAATACTATCTACTTAATTCAGATGTGAAAAGTCTGGTAACAATATATTGTATATGAAAGATACCTGATAAATAGTGAATATATTTTTTGTTGTACTGTTAAGTGGACATGGAATACAGTGCTACCTGCTCTCCATAAAATAGCTTGAAATTACATCCTTGAGATTTTGGGAGAAAAAATGTGAGTGCTAGTTGTATAATTTCTGGTTTTCCTTTCTAATTCAAGGCCAAGTTTGTGTCATTCAGATACTGATTATATAATTTAAAGAAGTGCCAGAAGGTCATTTCACTTTATTTTCTACTTATCTGTGAATCTCCTAGGTTTATGAGAGGAAGGACTGGCAGGTTTTTTATATACACAAACTCACAGCTGGGCAGTATTTCATTCTCTGGTTCAGTGCTTAACACAATTGCCAAAAGAGAAGATGCCAGAGAAAAGCCACCATAGGGTGACTCTTAAAGGAGATCAAACCATTGAATGTATTTTTGAAATGAAATCGGAAGAAGTGTACTATTTTCGTTGTTTAATATGGTTTGAAGTCAGTTTTTCAATGCTGCTTTAGATTTTTTCAATAAAAATGATTAGTTTTGGCTGAAATATTATTGATGTTTTTGAATATAATAATGGCCAATTTAATACAAATCACTAAAAGCTTAAGCTATTGAGTTTGAATATGAAGATATGGCAACAGCATAGCTGTATTTTAAATAGCCTAATAACAAATTGGAATGATGGTAAGACCACATCTGCAGTCTTCGAAGAAATTCATGGCTTTACAATAACTAAAATAATTTGACTATAATGCCAATGAATTGATGAAAGATTGCTAAAGATATTTTTTTCCTTTATTTCTGAGCAGTGTGACTCCAGCTGCTCCAAGTATTTAATTATCAAACCTTGTTCACAAAAAATGCTGTTATTAAAATTGCTGAAATTAGTCTGTATTCCTGATTACAAATGACACAGAACAGACTACATTACATTCATCATCTACATTCTTTCCAGTACACGTTTCTTTCCCAGGGAGGAGACTGAATGGTTGCAGGTTTTCTAAACAGTTCTGCTTTTTTGTTAGTTTCATTTCTCAGGACAGGATTTTGCAGCAAGATATCAAAAACTTGCATCACCATTGATTAGGTCCTCTTAATATAAAATTATATTAATAATGAAAGAGTGATTTTTACTCTTAATCTCTGTATGAGTGAAAAAACCTGCTTTCTTACTCTTCAAACCTGGCGTGTATGGGGTTGAGTAGATGGTGTGAAACTGCTTACTTCTGACCAGCAGACTTCTGAAATTCAGGAGAATATTGCCTGTACAGGATGAGGGGCCACAGTCCACCTTAGAATTCACCTAGCTGCATATAAGCCAGGAAGAAAGCAGGTAAGCTCTCCCTGGAAAGCTTGACTGTTCAAGAATTAGCTAGGCTGTGGAAATTTATAATTGTGCTCTTCATTTTTAAGAATTATAGATAAAATAATCAATGGTAAGCAGTTACATCAGTCTTTCCTGATGGAAAGGAAGAACTCTTATAGCTTATGATTTTTCTAGAAATATCAATTTTGCATATAAACTACATAAAATCACAGATAATTGTAGAGGCTAAAAGTGTTCCTATTTATTAATAGAAAGAGATGTGGTTTGTCTGACACGGTACATGTCTCAGATGATAGAAATGAGGTTTTGTTTTCCCTCAGGCTAAAAAAGTAAAAAACTCTATTCACCTATTGACCTAGTTCTTCAACAAATGGACTAGAAAAAAAAATATGAAAAATGCAAGCCATACTAGTCCCTCAAACCAGTCTAGACTCCACCTAAACAAATGGTGTTCAACTAGGGGGACTGATTGATTTCATCTTGTAACTCAGATACTAAGTTCTGGAAATAACTCCTTCTGGATTTGTAAAAGGAACAAACAGTCACTATTATTTAGCTATTAATAAATAACATTAGCCTTCATTTAAATCATCTAAAAATTTTTAAAGTTAAATGTATTTTCAGTAATCAGTAGATAAAGGCCATTAGAGCAGGCATTTCTTTTGTTTTTCCTTGTTTTATTGCTTGATGTTTGGGAGGGTGGGGGTGTGTCTTGTATTTTGTGTGTGTGGTTTGTGTTTTGGGGTTTTTTTGTGTTTGTTTGTTTGTTTGACGGTTTGTTTTTTTCCCCGTATTTGTAACTGCAAATATCTATAGGAAAGTCATCCTAATAGAAAAACTGAGAAATTTCCAAGCTTCTACTCACTGATAAAAAAGTTTCACTAGTTGGCAGTAAGAGACAGAGAAACCTGGCCAAGGAATCTGTGAGGAATCATTGTAACCATTACCAATTCTCAGTCTTGAAGTAGTCTATATTTCATTCAGGGAAGGAGTTTGTTAGGATTGAGCTAGGAACAAGGAACTGCAAAAAATCCATTTACAAAAGTCTTCTGCTTATAAAACTTTTCAGTATTAGGCCCTGCTCAGGTAATTATAATCCATACTTCTCACTTTTCCTCTTCATTTTATTCCTTTTAAATAGAAATAATTCCTCTCTAAAGTAAGTTTATCTGTATTGACTTAGATGTTCTTGTTCTCCGCTGTATACACAGATACAATCTTCAAAGTTTCTGTTTCTCTCAGTGATTTCCCTACAATTACCTTTGTTTAGAAAACAAATAGAAAAGTGCTTGCTATCCTCACTAAATTTTGCTTTGTGCTTCTTCCAATTATATTCCTGACTACACAAATTGGTAGTTATTTCACACTCTTAGAATATTTGGACATTCTATTTTATTGAGGAAAGGTTGAGGGTTTTGGTTGTTTGCTGTTTGTATCCCATTATTTATTTATAGTAATTTAAAAATAAATATTCTAGTTAAACTTGTAGCAGAGCTGAATTGCATCTGCTCTGTTAAATTTGTTAATCCTCCAAGGGAAAAAAAAACAAACAAAAAAACCCCCCAACAAAACAGCTTGAAAGCTAGGCACACATTTTGTCAAAGACTGTCAAACTATAGGTATTTGGTGAGAGGAAATTACTACTTAGAGAAGATGTTGAATGTGCTTTTTGAGGGTATGCAAAGCCAGTGAAGAATGACACTCATAGTGTTTCTGATGGGTTCCACCTGAGGTATGGCAATTAGGCAGGAGAATGGAAGAGGACCGTATAATTTAGTAGTTATAAGAGATAAATAGCAGAAGTAGTGTTGTGAGGAACAAGAAAGGTAGCGTATATACATATGTATGGTACACATATGCATGTGTGTTGTCAAAGGGTAATGCATTCCCAAAAGCAACACTCAGCTAATAAGACTTGTCCACCTTCAACTGGTTATGAGAGTGTTTCATGCACAGGGAGGAAAATAAATTGTTGTTGTTGTTGTGGGCTGAGACCTACCCAAGAACACTGCTCAGGCTGTACCATATCCATCCAGGTATAACAGATAAAACCATTCCATAGTGTACAGAGAAGAAAAAAACTAAGATGGACTGCTTGGAAGGTTACCCTATGGTAAAAATGGTGTGTATAGGTGTCAAGATACCAGACCAATCTGTCCCAAGAGTTGACCACTCTTTTGGTAAATAGTTTTTTCAAACATCCAATCTAAATCTCCCTCGGTGCAACTTGAGGCTGTTTCCTCTTGTCCTATCACTTCTTACTTGGGATAAGTGACCAATATTCTCCTTACTAAAATCTCCTTTCAGATGGTTGTAGAGAGCAATAAGGTCCCCCTTCAGCCTTGTTTTCTTCAGGCTAAATAACCCCAGTTCCCTCAGCTGCTCCTTATAAGATCTGTGCTCCACACCATTCACCAGCTTTGTTGCCCTTCTTTGGACAGGCTCCAGCAGCTCAGTGTTGTGAGGCAGCAGCCCCTCTTGTACTGAGGGCCCCAAAACTGAGCGCAGTATTCGAGGTGCAGCCTCATCAGCACGTGGTCACTTCACTAGTCCTTCACTATTTTTAATACAAACCAGGATCTCATTATCCTTATTGGCCACCTGGGCACTCTGCTGGCTCATGTTCAGCTGTCTGTTCACCAGCACCCCCAGGTTCTTTTCTACTGAGCAGCTTTCCAGCCGCTCTTCCTCAAGACTGTAGCATTCCGTGGGGCTGTTGCGACCCAAGTGCAGGACCCAGCACTGGTTGAACTTCATACAATTGACCTTGGCCCAATGATCCAGCCTGTCCAGATCCCTCTTGTACTGCCTTCCTTCCCTCAAGCAAATCAACACTCCAGCCCAGCTTGGTATCATCTATAAGCTTACTAAGGGTGTACTCAATCTCTTTGTGCAGATCATTGGTAAAGATATTGAATGGAACTGGCCCCAATATTGAACCTCTGGGGAAAACCACCTGTGACTTGTTGCCAATTGGATTTAACCTGATTGACCACATGGTTGGTCAGTCTGATATCCGTCTATGATGGCATCATTTTCTTGATAGTGGGTGTTGTCTGCATAAGCTTCATCAAGGCTTTTGACACTGTTTCTCATACTACCATTATAGGTAGAACCTAGTTGAAACCCGTGGCCAGTGACGTTCCCCAAGGGTCAGGTGTCAATGACCCGGATGACGGAGCAGAGTGTACCCTCAGCAAGTTTTCTTGTCATGGAAAACTGGGAGGACAGACTGGTACATAAGAAAGCTGTGCTGCCATTCAGCAAGACCTGAACATGCTGAGGAGTTGCATAGAGATGGACTTTATGAAGATCAATAAAGGCAAGTTCAGAGTCCTGCACCTAGGGAGGAATAGTCTTATGCACCAGAACAGGTTAGGGGCTGACCTGCTGCTTTGTGGAGAATAATAGAATCATCTGGTTGGAAAAGACCTCTGAGATCATCAAATCCAACCGTACCTGTTCCCTTACTAAACGATGTCCCTAAGAAACTCATCTACCCACCTTTTAAAATGAGATCTGGGAAGCCTCAGCTGATGTTAAGATTTAGCATCTTTATGTCGTATCCAAGGTGAATAAATTTTCGTTTCATCTCATAGGTGAAGGAGGTATATATAAAAGTTTTGATGGTAGATTAAAAGATCAGACTCAACTGAAATAGGAAGTGCACTAGAAAATACACAACAAAAAAAGTGGTGTTTTGCTAATACTGAGCCTCAAAAATTAAAATCACCTAGATTTGTTCACAGGTAAAAATCTTAATATTGTAAATTTGAATAATTTGTTTACATACTGAAATATGTAGTAAAATCTTAAGCTGAAAGGAAATACAAGGTATTCTAATATGTTGGCTGCAGATGAAAAGAATTTCCACTAGTCACTCATATTATAAAGCAATTTCACTCATATTACTTTGATAAAGGCAGAGCAACTATCAGGAATTAAAAGTAGTTATTTCTACAACTCTATAATACTATTAAAATTATTTAGTTGAACATTTGTTAATAAAAGTAATGACGATACATCTATTTTAATAAGAAAATAAAATCTCAATAATGTTTTCATCATATCTAGCATACATTCTCTATAATTTTTGTTCTCATGTTCTGCTAAAAATAAAATTACAAGCTTATACTTACACAAGATTCAATTCTCCACAAACAAAAACATTTCTCATTTAGTTCTTGAAATATTTAACTTTGAAACAGTCCCCAAGTTTTGAGTTCACATTTCAGTTATAGACTCAGGCAAACTGACAATGACACATCTGTTGTCAGACTGCAAACTGGTAAATGAGTACACCTACTTTAGAGATCATATTGATGAAGTCTTATTTCTTCTATTTACAGCTATTGAATGGCTGAAATATTTTCATTTTTTTTCTTTTATGGGTTTTCTTTATATATTTGTTGATATTTGTTATGAAGGAATTTTCAATGTTTCCAAGTTTTATTTTCCTATTTTCTACTGGGAGTTGTTTTGGTTTTGCCTGCTAATGAAAACAAAAAGTATCAATTTCATCCACACCATTCAGTAAGCTGAACTGATAATTTGTTTCAGATGAATGAACTGATGAATCATCTGATCTAAAAAAGAACATTTACTAGTAGGATAATAAAAGATAATTATTATACTCAGAAAGCTGTTGTACTTTTAATTAGTAGCTCTAAATTACCTCAATTCAATCACCTCTCTGAGAGTTGATTGAAGAACAAAACATCTTTTTAAAGTGACTTTTCCATTAAATCTAGAACCCTTATTACTTAATTAATAAGATGGATAGAATTAGACCTGGCATCTTAATAAGATTTTATTCTTAATTGTACCTCAAATATAATAACATACTAGTAGTAGTAATAGTAGTAGTAGTTGTTATTGCTGTTGTTCCAGAATCAAAATTGTTTGTTCCTTCTATTAGGTGTACTACTTAAAAGTTTGGTGTCCCTGTGGTCCCTACATAAGCATTAGAGAGAGTCCTAACCACAAATGTATTCAGGAGAGACCAGCCTTCAAATGGAGGCACCTCGTTTAAACTCATAGCCAATTTCATGTTCCATTTCTGTATTCTTTTTTTTATAATTTACTTTCTCAGACCTTGCCAGAACTATAACAAAGTTTATAGAGTATAACAAAGTTGAACTTCATACTGTTTGTGTTGTTGAAGATGGTAGTTTTGTGAATGGTTCTACGATTACAATCCCAAGAACTATCAAGACAAATACATTTTCTTAATCTGTCATCTCTAGTGATATTCTTTCAGTTATGTAAAAGCTACTGTTAAAATCTACAGGAAAACAACAAAAAGTTGCAGTCTTTTTTTTTTTCTTTCAGTCCAGACACTGTAATATAAAAATAAGCAATAAAAATATCCACATATTTTACCAGTGTACTTTTTCTTTCCATAAAAACTTGCTTAGACAGTCAGAAGCTATAAATGTGATTCAGATCTCTTTTCTAAAAGTAAATAAGCAATTGTATAAGAAAGCAATGAAGCAGGAATAAAAAATGCTGCCTGTGCTAAAAATTAGCAAAATCTTAATATTCCCAAGATGCCGGCACAGTTCAGAACACTTTTGTAGCAGCAGATGCTGTGCTTCTTTTAACTCCTTCCATTATTTTTTGTCCATAAAACAAGTAAAAGAAGTGACCACAGTAACTGCAATATTCAGAACTGGTCTCAGAATATTATTATCCTGAGTAGTAGCTTTTTCAGAATTAAATAAATGTCAACAGTTGTTAGCTGCACAAGCTTGGGTCAGCTGTGGGCTACAGTTACTGAGCCTCAGAGAGAAGTGTCTCAATTACCTAACTTTTTTTCCCTGTCAGGGTATCCTGCCTACTTGCACATCAAAATGGCAAACAAATGTCTTTTAGTTAAATAAGAACCTAGAGAAAAGGAAATAAATTAATCTTAAATTTAGGATTTGAAGAAAACCTTTTGCACAAAAGCAGAGAGGAGACTGTTTTAAATAAACAAGAGTCTTGGACTGTTATGTTGTGTTATGTTATGCTATGCTATGTTATTAATATTATATTATTAATATATTATTATGTATTATATATTCTATTATAAATCAAACCCCAGAAACCTCAAGGTGATCTGAGATTATTAATACATAGAAGTGACAATAATATAGAAGTGACGATGCAATGATAAGAACTTGTTGTTAATACCAGGATACTAAGAAATTAAACATTTTCCTTGCTGTCATTTTCTTTGATAATTGATTCATATCTGCTTATCCTCATTCCTTAATTCTTATTGCTGATGTTCTAAAAGGTTACTTAGAACCAAGTACATATTTTACAGTAAACTAAAGGAAAAATTCATAAAAATGTCTAATACTTGAAGCAAATCAAATTTACAAAGACTACTGCTTAAATCATAGATCTGAATCATAGAATGGCTTGGTTGAAATGTACATTAGAAATCATCTAGTTCCAATAATGCTGCCGTGGGCAGAGACACCTTCAGGTTGTTCAAAGCCTCATCCAACCTGGCCTTGAACACCTCCATAGGGCATCCACTACTTCTCTAGGCAACAAGTTCCAGTGCCTCACCACTCTAACAGTAAATAATTTCTTCTTAATATCTAATCTTAATCTCCCCTCTGTATGGGCCATTGCAGAAGAATTACAAAGACACTAGGCAATGTATGTTGTTCAGGTTTCCTGTACAAAAATATGCTGCAAAAATAACTTTATTTTTCTTTAGTCAGCAATTAGGATGTAAGTAACATCACATACCTGGCTTCACTGTTCACCAACCATATGAATACATGAATACAGTAACTAGAACAATCCACTGCTTGCACGCACCGATCACATGCCCACCTAGCACATAAGAAGTAAAATATGCTAGACCTTATGCTCCTCACCATGGGTCAAGCTCAGTGATGCCGTGAACATTTCCCTATTTCTGTGAACCTTCACTTGGTCATTGTTGGGGAGTCCGGGGCTACTGGTGAGGTAATAAAAATCTGTTTCCTGACCTTGTATTGTATTGTTCCTGTGTATTCCAACTTGCCTCTGGGGGTGCGAAGTCCCTATCCCTTACACCCTCTTTCAACTTAAAACCATTACCCATCATCCTATCACTACACTCCTTGGTAAAGAGCTCCTCCACAGATTTCTTTTAGGTCCCTTTAAATAATGAAGAGCTGCAAGATCATCTCCATGAAGCCGTATCTTCTCTAGGCTGAACAACCCCAGCTCTCTCAGCCTGTTCTCAAATGGGAGATGTTCAAGCCCTATGATCATCTTTGTGGCCCTTTTCTGAACACATTCCAACAGATCTATGCCTTTCCTCTATTGAGGACTCCAGAACTCAATGTAGTACTCCAGGTTAGGTATCACGAGAGCAGAGTAGAGAGAAGGAATTACTTCTCTCAACCTGATAGTTACACCTCTTCTGATGCAGCCCAGTATATAGCTGGCTTTCTGGGCTGCAACCGCACATTGCCAGTTCATGCCAAGCTTCTCATCCACCAGCGCCCCCAAGTCCTTCTCTTCAGGGCTACTCTCAATCCCTTCTCCACCCAGCCTGTATTTGTGCTTGGGATTGCCCTGACAGAGGTGCAGAAACTTTCACTTGGCCTTGTTGAACTTCTTGAGGTTCGCACAGGCCCACTCCTTGACCATGTCAAGGTCTCTCCAGATGTCATTTCTTCCCACCAGTATGTCGGCCATGCCACACAGCTTGGTGTTGTCAGCAAACTTGCTGAGGGTGCTGTCAATCCCACAGTCTATGTCACTGACAAAAAAGTTAAACAAAGCCAATCCTAATACTGACCCCTGAGGAACACCACTTGTAACCAGTCTCTACTTGGACATCGAGCCATTGACCACAACTCCTTGGGTGCAACCATCCAGCAAATTTCTTAACTACTAAGTGGTCCCTCCTTTAAATCCATGTATCTCCAGTTTAATTACTAGAATGTTGTGCAGGACAGCGTCAAATGCTTTGCCCAGGTCCAGGTAGATGATGTCAATTACTCTTCCCTTATCCACCAGTGCTGTAACCTTGTTGTAGAAGACCACCAAATATATCAGGTGCAATTTGCCCTTAGTGAAGCCATGTTTGTTGTCACCAATAACCTCCTTATCTCCTATGTGTCTTAGCAGAATTTCCAAGAGGACCTACTCAATGATCTTGCCAGGCACAGAGGTAAGATTGTTTAGCCTGTAGTTCCTCAGGTCTTCCTTATTATTCTTTTAAAAAATGGGAGTTATGTTTCCCATTTTCCAGTCAGTGGGGACTTCACTGGACTTCCATGGCTTCTCAAATAAGATGGATCAAGGCTTAACAACTTCACCTGCCAACTCCCTTAGGACCTGCAGATGCATTTCATCAGATCCCATGAAATTTCTGCACCTACAGGTTCCTTAGATGGTCTCAAACCTGCTTCTCTGCTTTAGAGGGTGGTTTTTTGATTTCCCACTCCCTGTCTTTGCCTTCTGTAACTTGTGTGGTGTGGCTTGAGCCCTTACCAGACATAAAAGTCATTAAGTATCTCTTCCTTCTCCATATCCAGGGCAACCAGGTCTCTAGAGAGGACCCACATTCTCCCTAGTCTTCCTTTTATCACTGACACACCTATAGAAACTTTTCTTGTTGTCCTTTACTTCCTTGGCCGAATTTAATTTTATCTAGCCTTTCCTAGCCTAATCCCTGGCTGCTTGGATAATTTCTCTGCATTCCTCCCAGGCTACCTGTCTTTGCTTCCACCTTATGTAGGCTTCCATAATGAGTTTAAGTTTGTTCAGGAGTTCCTCGTTCATCCATGCAGGTCTCCTGGCATTTTTACCTGACTTCCTTTTTGTTTGGATGCATCGCTCCTGAGGTTGGAGGAGGTGATCCTTGAATATTAACCAGCTTTTTTGGACCCCTCTTCCTTCTAGATATTTATACCACAGTACGCTATTGAGCAGAATCATGAAGAGACCAAAGTCTGCTCTCTTGAAGTCCAGGGTAGAGAGCTTGCTGCGTGCCCTCCTCAGTGCCTAAGGATCTTTAACTCTACCATTTCATGGTCACTGCAGCCAAGGCTTCTCCTGTACTTCACATTCCCTACCAGTCCTTCCTCGTGAGAACAAGGTCCAGCATAGCACTTCTCATTGCTTCTTCTGTCACTTGGAGAAAGAAATTGTCATCAGCATATTCAAGGAACCTCCATGATTGCTTGGATCCTGCTTTGTTGTCACTCCAGCAGCTATTGGGATGGTTGAAGTCCTTCATGAGGACCAGGGCTTGTGAACGTGAGGCTGTGCCTATGTGTCTATAGAGGGCCTTGTCTTCTTGTTCTACCTGTTCCAGTAGCCTGTAGCAGACCCCCACTGTAATGTCTCCTGTCTCTGCCTTCCATTTGATCCTGACCCATAGGCTCTCAGTTCGCTTCGCATCCATCCCCAGGTGGAGCTCTATGCCCTCATTGACATAGAGGGCAACACCTCCTTCTTGTTTCCTCTGCCTGTCCTTCCTAAACAGTCTGTATCCTTCCCATCCAATGCTCCAAATTTAGGATCCATCCCACCAGGTCTTCATAATACTAATGAGATCATAGCCCTGCAGGCATGCACATGTCTCCAACTCCTCTTGTTTATTCCCCTTACTGCATGTATTTATATAGAGGCACTTGATTTGGGCCCCTAATGAAGTTGTCTGGCTGGCAGGAGGTCCTTTGTATTTCTCTTCAGGTGCTCTCCCGCTAAACTGTGTTCCTTCTCCAGTCTCTGGGCATCTGTTGCTAGCATTGCCATACAGCTGCGCTACATTTAGGTCTCCTTCCCCCATCAACTTTAGTTTAAAGCCCTTCTCACCACCCTAACAAGCCTATGGCTGAAGATCCCCTTCCCCTTCTCTGGCAGGTGGACCCCATCATTAGACCAGGTTTCTCAAAGTGAGTCCCGTGGTCTATGTAGCCAAACCTCTGGCTATGGCACTAGTCCTGCAGCAATTTATGGATTTGCCAGGCTCGACTGTCCTCTTCAAATCCCATCCCTTTGACTAGGAGGATTGATGAAAAAATTACCTGTACTCCACAGTACTTTACTGCTGCTCCCAAGGCTCTGTAATTCCTCTTGATATCCCTTAGACTACCCTTAACAATATGATTGCTGCTCACATGAAACAGCAGTGGATAGTAGTCTGTGGGCTGACCAAGCATGGCAGCCTCTTGGTGATGTCCCTGGAACAAACCCCTAGTAGGCACTGGAGAGTGGGTGAGGTTGGCAAATGAGTGCCTCCATCCTATTTAAGTTAAATACTTAAGTACTTAATTTAAGGCAGGCCTTTGTAGGGGAAGAGTTTTTTCCAGTGATTTCTGTAGCTGAGTACTTGTATCAAAATTCCTCACACCTACCTTTAATAACTTTACTGAGAAATTAAAAGTAAATTGGCATAAAGTGTTTCTAAAACCACTGTATCAAGATAAATGACTCCTTCAATATAAAGCTGACTTACTTATGTAATTTTAATAGTTCCCCGATTTAGAGATATTGATTAAGAATATAAAAATAAATGGAAAAAACGCCATCTTCAGTGAGCCTTAAAATGTATTGGATCAATGAATTTCTTGTTAGCAATATTTTTTATCAATAATAATAAATAAAATCCCATATTTTCCTACTAGGAATATTTTAAAAATCCTATTTTAAAATAATCTATCTGGTTTATTTTTCAATTTTCTATTGACTAGGAATATAATTATACTGTTGGGAATTAGAGTTAGGTGTTCACAATATGGGTTGCAATCATATAAATGATCATATAAATATAAATGCTTCAATTTTAGAAAACAAATTTGTGTGGGAGGATGACCTCAGGAAAACGATATGTTCAGCAACTTCTGTACCTTGTTTAGCAAAGCTTTTAATGCTTTTCTGTCTGCCCTGAATTCTGAAAGAAGATACTATAGTTTTATTAGATAGCATTACTAATCATTAACATTTGTTTTGGTTTCTGCAGTTATGACTAGTATTTTATAGTTTCATCCATCTAATTAGAAATTAACCTGAATAAAGGGAGATAACTAAAAATTTTCTCATGTTTAAATATGACTTCTAATATAAAAAAATATTTTTATATAGAATTATATGGGTTTGATTTTTAAATTTAAAAATAAATCATTCATAGTTTATTTTCCAGTTATTTTGTGGTCACTATTCCTCCAAAGATTAATGTATTGAAAAAAAAGAAAACAAAAAAAAAAAGAAGAAAACTTCTCAAATAAAATAATATGGATGCTTAAATGAGTAATCTCATTTAATCAAATTCTCAATTTACCTTTCAATCTAAGACTATCTAAGTGTTAGACTAATTTTTCCTGGACCCTATTCAAAGTGGTAAATTTTACACTTCGTGCCTCTATAATCCAAGTTAACTTTGTTCTTCTAGAACGTAACTCTCCAGAAACAAGTAAGAAATCTTTTTGGTAAAGGAGGCATAGAAACAGTCTACCACCTTTTTCTCAACCATGTTACTATGTATTCCCTGTAGCTCTTAATAAATGAATAAATATCTGAAACAAATGCAACAATATGCATAAAAACACTCTACAGCATTAATTTTAGCAAGTATGATCTTTATGAAAAAATATTTTTGTTAAAAGACACTTCATTCACTGGTTACTCTTTATGGGGATGGCTGAAGAACCTTTGGCAGCATTGGTAAATCCATACCAACATTTCTGTGTATGTGTTTGTTCCATATCCGTTAGTAATTCTGAGTCTGTAAATGCATCTATTTTTGTAAAATAATCATGTACTCTCTTACTTATCATAGAATCAGAATTGTGGAATTACTTGTTGAAAGAAGTATCCCAGAGAAAAATCCATCTCTAGGCTATACTGATCCATTTGGCTCCGCAAATGAGAGGTCAAATAAAAAATAAAAGAATTTGCTGATGAAACCATACAGCTTCAGGGGCAGAAATCCTATTGTTTAAGTGAGTTCGTATTATTTCATATGATACATCATGCAACACAATCCAAGATGAGATGATATGCCAGCAACTAGCTTATTCAACAGCAGTTTTGTTGTAAATAATGTCAAATAACTGCAATATGGATATGTGCTCACTCTGTGTAATGTGAATACATGCCCAAGGGCTGAAAAATTTGACAAAGTATCCTTTTGTAGGTAGAGAGGTGAAATGTAGATACTTACACAGATAATGATTTAAGCAAAGTCCAGACTGTTGTTTGGAAAACTATTTTTTTTTTAAAGTGAATAGCAGAGTATTCCTGGTCCCCTTAAGACAAAAAAGTTCCTCAGCAATAAGGAAATTTTTAGTGGGATTGTGTCCATTATGACTAATCAGAGGATGTGAGAATTCAAATTAAATCACTTTCTTTTTCTTGTTTTAACGTTTTCTTTTAAAAGTAAACTTCTTGTCACATGAGGGAAGAAATGGAAAGAAGAAATCGGATAACATTTTGTAAAAATAATGTTTAAAAAATAGCAAAGAAGAATAAAAATTTACATGTACATATTAGTTGGGAAAAGCAATTCTCTGTATTTCTGTTTAACCATTTGTAAGACAGAATAGTATCATTAACCTCAAAGAAATCCTATGAAAATTAATTGGAGTAGCACTTAAACATTTGAGTACAAAAAGGTCCTGAGTAAACTTGAAGTAAAACACAAGTCCTATTTTTTATGTTAAACCAAGAAAAGAGATGAAAGCTAATAGTAAACTATGAACCATTTTTTATGGTCACGCATATTGCCTTTGAGATCCTACCATTTCTTGTAATTAATGTACCATTATGTTGTTACCCATGGTGTACCACAATATCATACAGGGTTTGCAGGCTGAAAAATCTGAATAATTCCTTAACTGAAAGTATATGGAGATGAACAATAGGTGTATTTTTCAGTTATTTGGTAAAATTTAATGCATTTTACTAATTTAGAAAAATTATTTTGTTCTTTAAAAACTTATAGGTAGTTTGAATAATAAAAAATAGTATTAATGATGCTTTGAAAAAATTATTTACTTACCTGCTACGTTTATTTTACTCACTGGTGGACTTTCAGAGAAGCGAACACATATGTATTTCTCCCTTGCTGTTCACTTCAAGGCAGATTTGAACCTAGAAGTTTGTTCCTCAGTTCTTACAGCTTTCTATTTAAAGGCTGAAAACTGCCTTCTAAAAATTAGTGATACTTTTACTGAGACAGAGAAAGAAAAGAGTTAATTTAAAATGAGCAGCTAGGAGCAGGTTTTATTTCTTCATAAAGTTTCACAGTTCAAATAAATTGTCAACTAATAATTCTGAAAGTTATATAATCAGTTGATATTCCAGCAGTGAAGGTTGATTTCTTGCTGAGAGAAAAATGGCTGAAGGAGATTTAACCTTATGGTTTAGAAAACAGTTCAGAGCATACTTGTATGTATTCTATGCAATATATTTTAATGGATTCAATCAGGTCTCTAGTTTTAACGTTTGTAAGTTGCTAGTTACTAAGATCATGTCTTCTGGAGTTTTTAATGCCATTTGAGAAAATTAAGACTGTCAAATAGTGTAGGCAATTGTGGAATGACTTTATGCTACCTGAAACATATGTGATTGTAATGTGATTGTAATATCTAGTTAATATAAAATTGAGTATAAATATCTTTGTTGTCTTCCTTTTTAGTTGAGCGTATACCCCTTTCTACCTAAAGAAGATAACATCCTATGCTATGTATAACAAAACTGAAAAAACCCATATTTTGAAACCTGATACCTTTGTAAAATAAAATTTCTTAAAAAAACCACTCATATTTACCTACATTAGAAATCACTTTTTATATTATCATAGTTGAAGTATAACTATATAAGTATTCATATGAAAATCATGAAGTCTGCAGATGTAGTAAGGGTCACACTGATTAAAATTTAGACCTAAATAAATTAGGAATACACAGAGCTGTTCCAAATCCAGAAGGAGTTTCACGTATTTGCATAATGACTTAGGCCAGGAGAGAGGGATCTATGCTGGAGAAAGGCAAAAGCAGAAAGGGAGACTAAGGTCTGAGGCCTGCATGAGAATGATAATTTATGTAATGCAATCAGCTTCACTGATTTAGAAACAAACAAGATATATGTTAATTCGGAGAGTTCATTCCTATTCTAATTCCAGGAAAACACCTGAGTCTCACTTTTCTCCTATTTTATGTGGAATTATGCCCATTTCTGAGGAAATAGACATGTATCTTTTTCTGTGCAATTTCACTTGAATTCCTCATTCTGAGGTCCTAGTATTTCTATCTGTTCTCTGTCCCCAAACTCATTCTTACTGTCTTTTCATACATTCAGATAAAGGGTTTCTTTTCTCAACCATAAAGAGATGTATTATTTCCCATCTCCTTCTTCCCTCCGAATCAGAGGAGGCAGGAATGCAGTAAGGAGAAAAAGTACAGGCCAATATGTTTTAAGTCAATGCTTTCTTTACAGAAGAAAATAAAGTAATAACAACAGAGTATGGCTTACAGCTCCGACCTAGATCTGTGCACTCCTGTTTTTTGTCTAAGTGGCAGGTATATTCTCTGCATTCATGTGGGGGAGGAACTTTTAAGAACCAGAACTCTTTCTGCCTTGCCTTATCTGTCCCTTGTTTGCAGAGAGAATCCTTGTTTCTTTCTTATGCTCTTTAATCTTCTGGATGTCCTGCCAGGAAATGGAGGACTTCCCCTGAGAGTATAGCTGAGACTACCAATGGAATGCCAACAGCTCACAATGAAAGGCAGACAGTTAAGTAAAGGCTTTATTATGCAACTAAAAGATTGAGAACCAAACAGTGGTGCACATCACATACATCAGGAAGAGCGAGTATAAAGTCATATTAATTTGCCCTATACAAGTACAGTTAGCTGGCACACCTATGCGTGGTTTGAAAATCTCCACCACTTTTATGTTGACTATTGATGTTAAATATAACCTTATCCACAGAAGAAGAGCCCCTCCCCAGCTTTTCTGTAGGTCCCCTTCAAGTAATGAAAGGCTGCTGGGAGGTCTCCTTGGAGCTTTCTCTTCAATACGTTAAACAAGACCAGCACTCAGCCTGTCCTCGGAGGGGAGGTGCTCCAGCCCTATGATCATCTTTGTGGGCCTCCCCTGGGCTCACTCCAACAGATATGTGTGCCCAGTACTCAGAACTGAACGCAATACTCCAGATGAGGTCTCACGGGAGCAGAACAGAATGGCAGAATTGACATGCTGTATTGACCCTTGACCTGCTGGTCACACTTCTTTCAATGCACTGCCAGCTCATGATGAGCTTCTCATCCACCAGCACTCCAAAATCCTTCTCTTCAGGGCTACTCTCAATCCATTCTCTGCCCAGCCTATAGTTGTTCTTGGGATTGCCCTGACCCAGGTGCTGTAAATTTCACTCAACCTTGTTGAACTTCATGAAGTTTGCACAGGCCCATTCCTTGACCCTATCAAGGTCCCTCTAGGTGGCATTGCTTCCTTCTAGTGTGTTGACCGCCTCACTCGTCTTGGTGTTGTTTAAAAACTTGCTGAGAGTGCCCTCAATCCCACTGTCCATGTCTGTGACAAAGAAGTTAAATAATACCATTCCCAATACCAACCTCTGCAAAACACCACTTATCACTGATCTCTGCTTGGACATTGAGCCACTGACCAAAACTCTTTGGGTGCCACTGTTCAGCTAATTTCTTATCCATCGAGTGGTCCAGCTATCAAGCACACTGAAGAACATTTAATATGGTAACAACAGTAAATTTGTGCTATACATACTATTATATTGAAATATAATTCCATCACTTTTGAGGACTTCTTTAGGTTTGTTTTGTATATATTATATTATATATTTGTGTGTATAATGTGTATTATATTTTCAGTCCTTTTACCTTCTGACATTTACCCTTTTCTAATTTTCTGTTATTGCGTGTTTTCTCTTTCTTTTCATATCTGCAATTTTTTGTAACACTATTGTAAGAACTCCATTCAGTTTCAGTTGCTCAGTCTCCTTTGTTAGTAATTATCTATTGAGCATAAGTAGTTTTCTACGCTTACTCATGTCAGTAAATGTACCATTTCTAGTGGTTTACATATAAACCCATCACTTTCCTTATTTGACATCTAGTCTACAGTGCATCCAAAAGGCTTATATTGTTAGAATTAATTTTTACAGCTTGGAAGTTCAGGAACACCAGACAGCTGTTTTATTTTGGTATTTGCTTTGAAATGTATTGACATTTAGCCAACAGAATACTACCAGTAGGGACTTTACTTTGTGTTCACAAACAGTTAATATTTTTCCTGTTATGGCGTATGTTAATAAGTGTCAAAAATTACAGAGAAATCTTACAGATATCACTAAATGTTAACACTACAGACACACAGTAGACTGAATGCATTAACAATAACTGGCAGGCAACCAAACGTTTGTAAATGTAAGAGGAGAAACATTCAAAAAAATGACACCTCTGCTACTAATTTAATGTAAAAAGTAAATAATGACAGTAACACCACTAACTGAATTATTCCACTGAACAGTACAAGATCAGATCTTCCAATTTGTTTATGTGAGCTGGTCAAAATTAAAGTTTCCTTTCTGAAAGCAATAGTCCTATATACATGAATTCTGTAAAATCATCTCTTTAGCTTGTCATCTTTCATTCTTTCCCTTCAAAAACTTTCTCAGGGATTACTATATTTCTCTTTGAAGTATCCAATATATTTTCAATTTATCTTTCAACTTTACTGGAAATTTTTCTCAGGCAGAAAGGGATGAATATCATTTTATTTGGTGTCTACATGAGTATAAGTTTAAAAATATTGAGTTAGTCCATCATTACAATGTATTGCTAGTTTATCCAAAATACAAAGTATACTTCTTATATATGTTTACTTATCTCTTGCTTGTTATCAAGCTAAATTCTTAAAACAATTACAGGGAAGGCTGTGTGCCTGCAGAAGGAGGCAGATTTAAGTTGCAACAATAGGTAGCCTCTGACTTTTTCCACAATATAGTAAAAGACATTATTGCCCTTTCAACATAAGGTAAGACAGCAACAGGCCACAATGAACCTTTCTTCCTTTAAGATCTGCGAGTTTATTAACCACACTTTGTGTGATTAATTTTTTATCTAAAGCTCTTAACTCACAGTAGAATCATAGAATCATAGAATGATTATGGTTGGAAAAGACCTCTAAGATCAAGTTCAATCGTCATCCCAACATCACTATGCCTACTAAACCCTGTCCCGAAGTGCAACATATACATATTTTTTAAACAGCTCCATAGACAGTGACTCCACTACTTCTCTAAGCAGACTATTACAATGCTTCACCACTATTTCAGTAAAGAATATTTTCCTTACAGTAAAGAAATTTTTCCAGTACATGAATGTTAAGCTACTTCTTCTGAACAAATAATGGATCATAACTTTAAAATCCTCCTAGATGTGGATATTCTGCTGCTTATTCATACATTTTATTTTGTTCACTCCATGCTTAGTTCTAGGTGTCTTGAGGGTGACATCCAATGGTAGAAAAACTGAAAAATGTAAATGATGACCCATTTCTCACAGAAAAAGGAAATCTCTTTCCTTCCCTCCTCTTCCAAGAAAAAGCTTTTCTGAAACTCCCTTCAATGAAAGCTAGAGTGGTTGTCATCATGCTAGTGTAGTCATATCTTAATGCAGTTACATGATCTTGTGAAGAACTCCTGTCTTTCTTGTGAGAATGAAACAGGAGTTTCCCCTATCCGGTGGTCATTTGATTGATGACACTTATCTGCTATAAAGCCTTACTGAGTCTTTCTCATTGAGAGAGAAACTCACACAATGGTTTCCTGCTTTCTGTCTCCTGTAGTTACGCCTGAATCCTACTTATTTAATGCATAGCTTTTCTCCACTCTTGTTTATCATTTAGCTGACTGGCCATGATTCACCACTTAGCACAGCAAATAAGAAGTTTGCATTTCTTGGTTCTTAGGGCATACATATTATCCTTGATCACCATAGAGACTGTTTCTCTTTACCTGTCTTTTAAAGAAGGTTGTAGCTTGTCAGCAATGTTGGGTTTTTTTCTCAAAAAAAAAAATCATTCCTTTATAAGTACAGCTAAATCATAAACAAAGAGAGGTTGTCATCAGTGGTGCTGATGAAGAATCAGGCTTTTTTTGTTTTCACTATGAGATAAAATTTCCATGCTGTTTTTAGCAAAACTCTCTTTTGAAAAGATTGTTTATTCTGATGACAGAAATTCTGTTTTAAACTATGAGAAGTTAACTTCTGCAGAGGAATTTCAAATATTGACGAAGTTCTCTAGCTCTGTAATGAGACACTTGTGTATACCATGACTGTTAGACACCTAAGCACCTCAATTTTTCATTTGAAATCAGAAGAAGCTTATTTTAAACATAGTAAAAAAGAACTAAAACACTAAAACACTAAAACACTATGTTCATGCACAATTTAAAATTATCATTCATAATCAATTAAGTGCATTATCTGGGTTTGCTGGTCTTTTTTTTTTAATTCTTCAAAACTAATTTGGTACAAGAGAAATGGTGATGTTACTGTAAAAATAACAGCTATGTTATAGTCCATGTTTATCTTTCCCAGACTTACAGACTTAAACAGACATTTTTTAGTCCTGTTCTGAAATAGTTCCTGACTGGAGACATATATATAAATAAAGAATTTCACTGGGGACAGTTCTGTTTAATATCTTTATCAATGATTTGGACAACGGGATCAAGTGTACCTTCAGTAAGTTTGCAGATGGTCCCAAGCTGGTCAGGAGTGTTGATCTGTTTAAGGGAAGGAAGACTCTACAGACGGATCTGGATGGGCTGGATCAATGGGCTGAGGCCAGTTGTATGAGGTTCGACAAGGCCAAGTGTTGGGCCCTGCATTTTGGTCACAACAATCCCATGCAATGCTACAGGCCTGGCAAAGAGTAGCTGGAGAGCTCTCCAGCAGAAGAGTGCCTGGCGGTATTGGTCAAGAGATGGCTGAACATGAGCCAGCAGTGTGTCCAGGTGACCAAGAAGGCAAATAGCATCCTGGCTTGTGTCAGAAACAGTGTGGCCAGCAGGAATAGTGAAGTGGTTGTCTTTCTGTACTCAGCACTGGTGAGGCCAGACCTCAAACACTGTGTTCAGGTTTGTGCCTCTTACTACAAGAAAGACATAGAGGTGCTGGATTGTTTCCAGAGAATGGCAACAAAGTTGATGTAGGATCTGGAGTAGAAGCATTATGAGAAGTGACTGAGGGAAGTGGTTGTTGAGTCCGGAGAAAAGGAGGCTGAGGGGAGATCTTATTCCTCTCTGCAGCTACCTGAAAGGAGGTTGTGGGAATGAGGATGTTAGTCTCTTCTCCCAAGTAACAAGCGATAGAAGAGCAAATGGCCTCAAGTTGTACACAGGGAAGTTTTAAACTTCACCAAAAGGTTTTTCAAGCATTGGAACAGGCTGCCCAGGGAAGTGGTTGAGTCACAGTACCTAGTGGTATTTAAAAGATGTGTAGATATTGTGGTTAGGAAAAAGGTTTTGCGGTGGACTTGGCAGTGTTAGGTTTATGGTTTGACTCTATGGTAGTAAGAGGGTTTTCCAACTTAAATAATTTTGTGATTCTGTGACAGTTGAGGGAGATTCCTGAGGAATAGAAGACAAGAAACAACTTTCCTATATTCAAGAAAGGCAGGGAGAAAGATGAAGACAACTATAGGTCAGTTGGCCTCACCTCTGTACATGGGAATGCAATAGACAAAATAGTCCTGGTCACGTTAAGGATGGAAAGTAGTCACCAGGGATTTTCAAAAGGTGAATCACTCCTGACAGACCAAATAATAGCCTTCTACAACAAGATGACTGACTTGGTAGTCGAGTGCACTTGTGGCAAATAATGTCACCAGCCTACTGGGATGCATTCAGTAAAACACTTTTAACCGCTCACAGAATCACTGAATGGTAGGGATTGGGAAGGACCTCTGGAGATCACCTAGTCCAACTTCTCTGCTCAAACAGGTTTACTTAGATCAGATTGCACAGGAGCACATTCAGGTGGGGTTTTGAATATATCCAGGGAAGGAGATTCCACGATATCTCTGGATAGCCTGTACTGGTGCTCTGTCACCCTCAAAGTAACAAGGGTTTCCCTCATGTTCAAATGCAAAAGCTGGAAGGATGTGGTCCTTTTCCTCTATTCAGTACTAATGAGATGCAACTGGGGTCACGTATCCAATGCTTGTCTCCCCACTATAAGAGAGACATAAATGATTAAGGGACTGGAGCATCAGACAGGTAAGGACAGGCTAAGAGAGCTTGAACTGTTAGCCTGGAGAAATGAAAGCACAAAGGGATTTCATTGATGTATTTAAATACCTAGAAATTAAAGGAGACAGTGTCAGACTTCTTAGTGGTGACCCATGACAGAAAATAAAGTGCCAATGGTTACAAACTTAAACACGGGAAGGGAGATGGGATACTGGAATATGTTATGAAGTCTCCGTCCCTGGCGATATTGAAATCCTGACTGGACATAGGTCTGGCTAATCTGCTCTAAATTATCTTTCTCTGAGCAAGAGGACATAACTAGATGATATCTGGGAGGCTTCTAGTCTCAGTTATTTGATTATGTGATAGGAATGATACTGAGAATATTGTTCATTAATCTAATACCATTTAAATTATACCAGTATCTTTTCTTATTTTTCTAAACAGACCAATTAAAAGAAGTATATTTTATACATATTTATTCTTCACTTTAGAAATTAAACAGAAATGTATTGGATGAAATTTTTAGGAAGTCATCTGTTTTGAGCCAATTCCATCTTGTCAGGTGCTTTCCAAACTCATTAAAAATATCCAGATTTTATAATGATGGAGGCCATAGAAACGTCTAGATATTTGGAGGCATGGAAAGTTCTCTTGTCTGACTCTTGACTGGTTAAAGGAACATTGCTTGTTCTAATGTATTTTAAATTAAGAGATTCCTTTAATTTTCTAAATTAATGACAGCATTAATGCTACAATTTGCCTGGAGTTTTGACAGGGAAAAACTGCAAAAATTGAAAAGTATAAAACACATAGAAATGTATTTTTTATTTATTCTTGAGGAAATTCATAAATTAGTGTTATAAATATGAAAATTCAAAGAGATATAAGCTTCTTTGGATACCCTATCATGGTTGATTTTGGAAAAGAAACACTTAAATATGTGAGCAAAATATTAAGCCTCAAAATATAGAGAAAAAGGTATTTTATTTTTAAATAGCACTACTACAAAGCGGGGAGGGCCAAGATGAACATAAATTCAGGAATAATTTGCAGCTTGGCTTTAAGCACCACCTTGGGACAATTGACTTTCAGTCTTTCATCACAGTTGACAGAGGATTGCAAATGATTGAAAGAAATTCTTTAGAGAATACTTATTTATTCATCATTTTTAAAAAAATATATTACCCCAAATTTCTTCAGTTACATTGATATGATTTTTATTTTGACTAAGTTATTATTTTTAATGAATTTCTCAAGGGAAGCCTGTACAGGATATTCACATTTATATTTTCTCAAAATTTTTAAAATTTTCAAGCAGATAATTTTTGGCATTGTCTTCAAGTTATGTTTGCTTTGGTTGGTTTTAAGAGAATTATTTTCAAATGCTAGAAAATAAACAGGTGGGAGAGCAGCCCTGTGGAAAGGGTCCTGAAAGTTGAACATGAGCCAATGGTGTGCCTTGGCAGCCAAGAAGGCCAACCAACCGTGTCCTGGGGTGCATCAAGCACAGTATTACCAGCCAGTCAAGGGAGGTGATTGTCCCTTTCTACTCTGCACTGGTGTGGCCCCACTCTGGTGCAGTTTGGGACACAGTATAAAAAGGACATCAAACTACTGGAGAGTGTCCAGAGGGGGCCACAAGGCTGGTGAAGAGTCTCTTCAGTCTAGGGAGACTGATGCCCATCCCATTCCCAAGCAGTTATCTCCAGACAGTGAACCCTGGCCCTTGTTGAACTTCCCATTTATATCTTGAATATCACTAATATTGAATATCTCCTTAGCCAGTTTGGGTCACATGCCTGGCTGTGCTCCCAGCTTCTTGTATACGTGCTAACTAGGAGAGTATGGCAATTTGAAAAAGTTCTTGACTACTTAGCAACGACTAAAAACATCAGTGTATTATCAGCATTGTTTTCGTACTAGCTTTAAAACACAGCTTCTGTGAAAAAAATTCTTTATCCCAGCTGAGCATAATCATTAGCTGGCAACAACTAAAATAATATGTATCAACATTATTCTTATGCTAAATCCAAAGCATAATAGCTACTGTGAAGAGAATTAACTCTACCACACCTGAAATCAGGATGCTTGGATAATAAACCAGAACTGCTTCTCTTTCTCTTTTCAGACGTTCCAATACAGTATCACAGTATCACAAGGTTGGAAAGGACCTCTAAGATCATCAAGTCCAACCTATAACCCAACACTAACACCAACCCATCATCTAAACCATGGCACCCAGTGCCTCATCCAGTCTCCCCTTAAACACCTCCAGGGTCGGCGACTCCACCACTTCCCTGGGCAGCGCATTCCAATGGCCAATCACCCTTTCAGTGAAGAACTCTTTCCTCACATCAAGTCTAAACTTTCCCTGATGAAGCTTGAGTCCATGCCCTCTAGTTCTGTCACTGGTCACCTGAGAGAAGAGACCAACCTCTGCCTGACTACAACCTCCTTTTAGGTAGTTGTAGAGAGCAATGAGGTCTCCCCTGAGCCTCCTCTTCTTCAGACTAAACAGCCACAATTCCCTCAATCGCTTCTCATAGGGCTTGTGCTCCAGCCCATTCACCATCTTTGTTGCCTTCCTCTGGACACACTCCAGCATCCTGACATCTTTCCCAAACTGGGGGGCCCAGAACTGCACACAGTATTCAAGGTGAGGCCTGACCAGTGCCAGGGGGACGATAGCTTCTCTGGTCCTGCTTGCCACACTATTCCTGATGCAGGCCAGAATGCCATTGGTCTTCTTGGCCACCTGGGCACACTGCTGGCTCATGTTGAGCTTCCTGTTAACCAGCACTCCCAGGTCCCTTTCTGCCTGACTACTCTCCAGCCACTCTGTCCCCCGTCTATAGCTATGCATGGGATTGTTGTGTCCAAAATGAAGTACCCGACATTTGGACTTATTATACATTATCCCATTAGAATCTGCGCATCTCTCCAGTCTGTCCAGGTCCCTCTGTAGGGCCATCCTACCCTCTAGCAGATCAACCCTTCCTCCCAGCTTGGTATCATCTGCAAATACCTACAAACATCTAACTACTTTGAACTTTTTACCTTTATACTCCTTGACGCATTTTCTCTTTGAAAAGTCACGGCAGTCAGGGGAATTTTCTTGTGAATGGAAGAAGGGAACATTGTGCCCATTTTTAGAGAGGCTACAAAGGAGAACCCTGGAAACTACTGACCCGTCAGCCTCACTTCTCTGTCTGGGAAGATCATGGAACAGATCCTCCCAGAAGCTATGCTAAAGCATATGGAGGACAGGGAGGTGATTTGAAACAACCAGCATGGCTTCTCCAAGGGCAAGTCCTGCCTGACCAGCCTAGTGTCTTTCTGTGGTAAGGTGACCTAATCAGTAGACATGGGAAAAGAAATGGATGCAATCTATCTGGACTTCTGTAAATACTTTGACATGTTCCCTTACAGCGTCTTTCTCTCTTAATTAGAGGGACATGCATTTGATGGGTGGATAAGGAATCTTTTGGATGGTCACATTCAGAGAGTAGTGGTCAATGACTCAATGTCCAAATGGAGATCCATGACAAGTGGTGTCACTCAGTGGTCCACACTGGGACCAGGATGTTGAATAGTTTCATTGATAATATAGACAGTGATATTGAGCGCATCCTCAGCAAGTTTGTGGATGACACCAGGATGAGTGGGGCATCTGGATGGGATGTCATCCAGAAGAACCTGGACAAGTTGGAGAAGTGGGCCTGTGTGACCCTCATGAGGTTCAACAAGGCCAAGTGCAAGGTGCTACACCTGAGTCAGGGCAATTTGAGGTTTCAGGACATGATGGGAATGATAAGACTGTGAGCAGCCCTGTAGAGAAGGACTTTGGGGGTGTCAATTGATGAGAAGCTCAACATGCACCAGTAATTTGCTCTCACAGCCCAGAAGGCCAACTGTGTGCTGGGCTGCATCAAAAGAAGCATTGCCAGCAGGTTGAGGAAAGTGATTCTCCCCCTCTATTCCACTCCTGTGAGACTTCAGCTGCAGTATTGTCTCCATTTCTAGAATACCCAACATAAGGAGTATATCAAAGTGTTGTAACAGGTACAGAGGAGGGCTATGAAGATAATGAAAGGGCTGCAGTGCCTCTGCTGTGAGGACAGGCTGAGAAAATTGGGGTTGTTTAGCCTGGAGAAGAGAAGGCTCTGGGGAGACCTCATAGTAGCCTTCCAGTACCTGAAGGAGGCCTACAAGAAAGCTGAGAAGGGACTTTTTACAGGGACTTATAGCGATAGAATGAGAAAGAATGGCTTTAAACTGGAAGGGGAAGATTTAGATTAGATATTAGGAAGAAGTTTTTTACGATGAGGGTGGTGAGGCACTGGAACAAGTTGCCCAGGAAGTTGTGGATGTCCCCTCCCTGAAAGGCCACGTTGGATGGGGCGTTGAGCAGCCTGGTCAGGTGGGAGGTGTCCCTGTCCATGGCAGGGGGATTGGAACTGGATGATCTTTAAGGTCCCTTCTAACCCAAACCATTCTATGATTCTGTGATTCATGTCCATGGCTAAAAATGGTGATATAATTAGTATGTAAGTATTTTGTAGGTACTAGAGTCACAACTAATCCAAACAATTCTCTTGTCTTTTCACTGTTTTTTATTTTGTAAGTGGAAACACCTGCAATACCCATGCGCTGCACAGAACTTCAAACTGAAGTGCAAAAATAAGTCTTGAATTCACTTGTTTTAGTAGCATGACATTAAAAAGTCCTTTGTGATTCAGTATATGTATATACCAAAAAGCATTTGTTGTTTTGAGTGTGTCACTCATTTATTCTACAAATGCGATTGTTAATGAAAACAAAACATCCCAAGGTGAGTAAAACTTACAGAGGCTTATCCACAAATTAATTAATAAAACAGTATATATCAATGTGCTAAGAATTATAAAGCATGCTATTACACTGAGAATATAGATGTATGTTGAGGGGGGGGAAAGTAAAGAATTAAAAAGTATATTCAACAGGAGAAAATGTAGGTTTTTTGCTACATTACAAGAATCTTTTCATGAGTTTATATATGGTTTGTGTGTTTTCATTACCTCTTTTGTACATATCCATAAAATTATATTTTTATCCATTTAATGCTGCAATGCTATGAAAAATAAATTTAATCACTAGGACAGTTAATTAAGTGATCAGAAGAACTAAACAATAAATATATATTTTTATTTATATTTTTTGAAAACAATGTATTAATGTTTATTTTGTTCTCTTTTTATTCTTCTTCCTTTCTCATTCTGTCCCACTTCTTTTGGCCATTGGTGTCTCTTTCTTTTTCTCCTTTCTGTTTGGTCAGTGGTTTTTGGCCAGTTTGTATTTTTCCAGACGTCACTGCATGATGTAGTTGAAGTATATGATGGTCCAACTCTGCAGTCATCTTTGTTATCCTCTCTCTCAGGATCTCATTCAGGTATCATTTAATAGAATTGTCATTGAACTGTTTATTTTTTATAAACCTGTAAAGACAGTATAGTCAGAGAAAAAAGATGTCAAATATTCTTAAATATAGCTCAGGCAAACAAGAAATTAGGATTTTGAGCTAAAAGCCTGATCACTCAGTACTCTTTCCATGAATGAATAAATGGAAGTAAAAGGGAGCTACCATATTTAGCTATTATAGTGAATGCTTTCCACTTCTTGCTCTGTATCTTTATGACTTTAATTTAATGAGCAATCTGAAATGGATATTATATATTTAAAAGGGAAAGTGGTGTATGTTTGTAGCAAAGTAAAATTATATAGATGATGTGTATTTGGACCTATTTAAAATAGGTATGGGATTTGGTGGTTTGGTTTTTTTTGGTAAAGAAAAAAAATCAAACAAATATTGCCAATAATGAAGATGAGCTTTACTTCCCCTTTTCTAGAATAGTATCATACTACCAACATAAAATATTGAAATTGAAAATATCTTGCAATGTTTACTGAAGCAGAACATGGTTTGAGGAGGTTTATTTGTAGGTACAAATATGTTGACAGGTATTTTGAATGCTTCTTTACTGAAAAGTGGTTATGACAGCTTTGTATTTGCTTTGTTTGAGTAGGTGAATCCCTTCCGTTGAGCTCAGGTAACCAGATCACAGTTAGATTTACTTCAGTTGGACCAATAACAGCTAAAGGATTTCATTTTGTGTATCAAGGTGAGATAACCTGGAAAGATGTGTACATTTATTCTTCTCATCATAAATTATTTATGATGAATTATCAGAGAAGAACAGAATGAGAATGTAAGGAATGTAATAGCCTGTTAACAATATAACACGTTTCACTATTTCTGCGTGGTTTTAAAAAGTGTTTAGGACCAAGATTTTATCTGTATTTTAAAGCTTAAATCAAATATTTAAGAAGCAGAAGAGGTTCCAAATTTAAGATGACTATTATACAAAGCAACTCTTTCTGTTTGCTGATTTGGATGACTAATGTTAGATCCATCTGGCTGCTCAAACTGGTTTACCTCTCAATTTAAATATGAATAATTTAAGTGCTGTTACCTCTAGGTCAATCAGTGATCTTGCTGTTATTAAGATACTTCTCTTGGTTTATGTTACTTGCCTTTTTATGGATGAAGCACAGAAATGATTATACATCCATATTTGCAATTGCAATTCATTCTTTCATTAAATTCAAATCCTGATCTGACAGTCAGAATGCATATTTTGAAATCCACAGGAATAAATGTAAATACCTACCTGACACTGAAATATTAGTTTGAAACCATGATTAGCTGAATGTTTCATAGTATTATTTTTTTTCCACTGCAATTTTAGAGAGGTTTCAGTGTGAATTGTGTGCATTGCTTTTAATCTTGGCAAGGATATCAGTGCTATTCTCTTGTAAATAGTAACTCAGACATCAAAAGTATGCAATCCATATTGTGAAGATTCATTTGAGAGCTCTGGCAAATAACTGAATGTCGCTTCCAGTTATTTTAAATATTTGTGGTTCGAAATTTGTATTCCTCCACTAAATCTAAAATTAAGATTCCACAATTGTTTGTATGTTTGCAGCTGTTCCAAGAACAAGTGCAACTCAGTGTAGCTCTGTGCCTGAACCAAGATTTGGAAGAAGAATTGGAAATGAGTTTGCGGTTGGGTCATTGGTTCTTTTTGAGTGCAATCCAGGCTATATTCTCCATGGGTCAACAACAATTAGATGTGATACTGTACCAAATGCACTGGCACAGTGGAATGATTCACTCCCTACATGTGTTGGTGAGTTCTTAAGGCTTTTTCAAAGAACTACTTCCTGCCTTAAGAGTAGACAATTCTCTCTAGTTGAATGTGTTCCTTCTTGGTCATCTGTACTCTATTTCATTCTTGCATAATTTTATTCACATTCTTCTTCATTCAAGGTTAAGATTTTACTTCTCTTTATAGTCAGACTTCCCTGTGACATTTCATGAGTTTCATGAAGATACTCTGCTTCTATAAATGATACATTAGTTTCTTTTACATTAGCATCAGTGGCAATCCCTAGCTATCCCTTAAGCAAGACTCAGAAATATCAGTTTGCGCCCCGATTGCTTGCAAGACTAAGATGCTCTAACCTTGCAAATCTAAAAAAAATATATTGCAAGCTCTTAGAAAGCACACAACTATATTAGAGATTTAGAAATAGTTGCGTTAATATTTAATTGCTTATTAGAAAATAGAAATTTTTCAAATTAGAAAATATACTTTGTCTAGTTTTAGTTATGTAAGACTAAATTCTCAAAATTAATTCTTAAATTAATGTACATCTATTGACATTTATAAAGCTGATTTGTACCCACTGGTGATGGTGCTGAAAAGCCCCACAGTAAAGTAACAAATTTTTAATGGCACATTTTTCCATAGGTTTATATAAAGAGTAAATAAGCTGCATTTGCATATTAAGTTTTGTTAGAGTTTGGCTTGGTTATCTATATAGGAAAAAATCAGTTGTTTATAAATTAATTAAAGTTGGTTAGCAGTTACACGGAGGTTTTGCAATCAAACTTTTTAACCAACGCTTGTTGCAGCACTGTGCATTACACGTTAATGCTGTGCAACTTGAATACATTGAAAACTGTTCATGTTGAGGATGAAGACATCTGAAAAAGTTCATTCCCAATCAAAAAAAGTACATATATGTATGAGTTAGTTACTTTTCTTGATAGAGAACAGATTTTTTAAGAAAAAAAATTATCCTAACCCATTGCAAAAAACATTGTGATATTGACACCAACATTAAAAAGTACAAAAGCAGAGTTTTAGATGAGTTTAGGAAAGGAAAGTAACATTTTTTCATTAATTTGATTTTGAATCATCTGTGCTAGTCAGCTGATGATGTGTGGTAGAGCCTGAGTACTTTTCATTAAAATAAAATATTTTCTCCAGAATATTAAAATCTCAATAGATATCAAAACTATATACCACTAGGAGAGTATTAATAAAATATTATTAACCAGCTCTTATAAGAAAATGTTTATTTAGACTATTTCAGTCATAGGACTAGACCCACAATTTACGTATCAATAAGAAGCTGAAATATATAGCTATATTTAATTTATTCTCATTGATTACTATTTAATCAGTAGAATTGTACTATTTACCCCCTGGACATGTATCTCTTAGATTTTCAGATATAATAACTCATCAAAGTTTTGAAATAAGTATTTTGGACATTGATCATAATACATTTTTGATACTTTAATACATGATTTTTTTCTGTGGAAATGAAATTTATCTGTCTCTAGGCAAGTGGAACTGAGGAAGGGTTACAGGCCACCTTATGTGTGAACATCAGTGCGCCATTAAAGGCGATAAAATATATATGAGGTGAAAATTGCATTGAATAAAAATCAATTTAATAACTGGAGTCGTAGACATGACCATATTAAATAGCTTTATCTCTAGTGAATGCTTGAGTATTTCCTTACAGACAATAGACATCAATCATTCTGTCTGTTCATCCTATTATGAGTAATTACTTAAACACTTTGTGATACTGACCTTTAGTTTATCCATGTAGTTCTCAACATATTCAATCAATTATATGACACGCAAGATATAGCTACATTATTAATTATTAAGATAAGTTGCATTCTCCTACCTGTTTTCTAAATCTTCATATTTGTATCGAATGAAATCTATTCAGGGCACCTAATGATCTAGACAAGATATATTCAAGGTGAATATGCAGAAGAGAAACTTGATAATACTGAATGCCTCTGTCTTATTTCGTGCATAACACTTTTATTAATACATGGGCATGGATGTGATTAGAGCAGTCTTGCAAGCATTTATTAATTTCTTTACTAATGTGATAGATCTGTAGACTGTAATGGAATAACTCATGAAAGCAACAAGACCAGTCACGGAGTTGATATTGGTGCTATTAATTACTCAGACAGCAACAAAGTGTCAATATTAAGAAAGAGTGTATCTTTAATACTAATACAAAACATAACTGTTCATACTTAATTCTTAACCCCTAAAAATAATGTGTAGGCTTTGTGAGATTACTAGGGGACAACAGAATAGTTTTCATTTTGTTAAAGGTCAAATAAATAAGGAGAATATGAACATGATTTTGCCAGTTAGGAAACCAACATAATTCTAGTTTCCTTCATCCTTTTTTTGGTCATTTAAAAGGAAGTTTTTGTGATACAAGATTTTATTTTCCTGAGGAAAATATAAATTTTTAAATATAACATAAATTTACAAAGTTTTCATCCATGGTATGCTGAGCATTGTGTAAACTTTTTTAATAACTTTTCTCACTTCAGAATCTTCATACTTCTTGTCTTGTGGATTTCCTTTCAGTGCCCTGTGGTGGTATTTTAACAAAGCGCAAAGGGACCATTTTGTCTCCTGGTTACCCTGAGCCTTACGACAACAATCTGAATTGTGTGTGGAAGATCACAGTACCAGAGGGAGCTGGGATACAAGTAATAATACTTACTATTTGCTTGTTATCATCATGTTTAAAACTGTTTTTTCTTGATTCACGAACATGAAAAGATCATTTATTCATAATTTTCTATATCACTAATGATTCTTACAATGGGATTTATTGCACATCTTTTTATTCACACAATTTTTAAATATAAGATTTAGAGAAGTATTAAAAGATATACTTGCAACTTTTTACTTACATAAATAATTTAAAATGTATTTTTTCAATAGATCAGTAGTTATTCCTTGTAAGCCAGAGGAAACAGGCTTTCCTGTGGTTTTTTTTTTTTCCTTCTCCCAAAATGGAAAAATTTGTTCTAACAGAATGATATTGCTTCCATGGACAAGTAATAAATGTTTTCCTAGAATCTCTGTTATTTACCCTACAGTTATGGAAGTTCCTTGTTTCAACATGAGAAGTGACTTGGTCTTTTAGAATAGTGTCAGAATTCTCATTTACTGAAAATTAAATTAAGGAATTAATGTAACACAAAGCAGAAGAGTATCCATCAAGCTCAGTTATGCATGTCTCACTGTTTAGAGTTCATTAAAGAAACTGACAGAAATCTAATTATTGGAAAGGCGGTTGAGTTTAATAAATTACGACTTTTAAGCATCGTCTTATCAAATTCTTAGCAAAATACATATTAATTCATGGTAGACGTTTTCTATGTCTGCCCTTTGTTCAAAATATAACTACTTTAGAAAATTCATAAATAAAGATCTCAGTTTCCATAGGTAAAGGTTTAATAATGAAAATCAGGAAAACCACTTTTTAATAAATAACATCACAGAGCTTTTATGATATTACTGTCTCATTCGAAGTTTTAAAGTAGATTGAATTTATACTTTGCTACTTTATAAGTAATTGGAGAAACTTATTTTTTTGTTTTATTTAGAAAAATGTAAAAACTTTACAGAAGTACATAGAAATCATCACAAATACTACCTAAGTCCCTACATGGCATTGATGGGTTCAATTTTCAACGTCACTGATGTCCATTAACAATAATATTTAATAACCTAATAATTTCATGATTGTTTTAAGCAGCTGACTAAGTTATGATACATCGTTCTGCACATTTCTTATATAATCACTAATTCAAGGTAAGCAACTATAAGGATAGTTCAGAGGATTTAAGTTGGACATTAATTTGCATCCTGACTTAGGCAGTCACTGTTGATTTTTGGAAGTTTTTATCGCTTATCATATACTGCATTAGGCAGTTAAATTACCAGCTTTGATTTCAAGTTAGGTGTCTAATCAGAATGATATTATTTTACTCCAGAGTCACAATAAAAAGATATGTTTCCTGTTTACTTTTTATCTAATTTTACCAATTCTTTTTGTTGAGTTAGCAAATACCATCCTTTTTTTCTATTATCAGTTACTGAGTTAGTTATTAATTCATATTTATATAAATGTAATTACAACAAGGCAGTTAGATCTGTAGAATGTTTCTTGTCACTGAAGCAGGATGGTCATCAAGTGCAATATTCATGCTTGATCCTTTGAATTCTGTCTGATTTTCAGGACTAAATCTGCGGAACACAAAGTCCCTAGTACAGTAAACTGAATAAAGCTGAAAGAAAGAGTATGCATCAGCACTCATCGCACCACTTTTACTTCACTGTTTTTCAGAACTGAGCTTAGCTTTATGTCTATTAATGACATAAAACCCAACATTAGAGTTGCTTTGGTTTTGGGGTTGTTTTTTCACCTCATAGGAAAGAAAAAATAATATAAATATATATAAAAATAATTATTGCTGTGAAAATTATCTGCTTGAGGCAACACTTAAAAATTTGGGTGACTGATTTTGTCCAGTCTGAGAATGCATGCAACTATGGATATTCAAGAAATTTTTGTAGCTACTGCTTTTGTGTTTATATAAATGCGTAAATTATCTGGACATTTTTCCTGACCGGTAGTTATTCCCCCAAAGTATCAAAGACACTTTCCCAGCTTATAAGGATGTGAAAGTAACATACTATCGATTTATATTCCTCTGTGAAATGTGTAAATGAAATTTTAAACTATTTAGATATAACAGCTATCAATGTGCATGATTATGTTGTTGAGGTGTTGTTGAAGCAGTGTGATCACATGTAAATGCTGAGCTGTCTCATAGCAAATAAAAAAGCAGACAGCAGACATTTAAAAATAGATTTAAATAAATATAAAATCCTGCCCTCAGACACCTAAATTAAATACCTTATATCAGAAAATTAATCTACCACAGTTCCTTATACAGTTAGGGTAGAAAGGCACCTCGAGTAGATAGTTGAAAACATCTGATATAGGCTCTGGCTCTGAATTGCTGCCTGAAGATTGACTACATGGAGAGGTTAGGGCAACTAACATAAATTGCACTAAAATAGATTTTAAATTAGATGGTTTATGATGGATATAAAAACTTTAGTCCACAGCAATCTAGCCCTGAAAACACATTAAAAACATTTGATAATTTGAAATTGTTTGTGGAGGTTTCCTAGGTGTATGTCATTAGAAATATTCCTGACAGAGAAAAACATGTAAATTTCACCTAAATCCCTTGTGAACCTAAAAATAAACAGACAAATCTTGAAGTTTTTTGAGAGACCAGATACAGTGGACCTCCTGCAAGTATCTATAAGATGCTAACAGCTGGAATCTCTGCATTCCTTCATAAAAAAGAAAAAAATCACCGTTTGGCTGTGGTGTCTGACCAATCTCTACAAAAAGTGCAGTGTTTAAGACCCCCAATCAAGAGATGGATAGCCAAACTAAAGTTTCATTTTAGCTTGAAGAAACTCCTAGACATATATTTCATCTGGAAAAGTAATTTCGTTACCATGTTCTACTGGAACTGATGCTAATTTCTATTGTTGAAGTTGTTCCTTTTTGGGGAAAATAGAAGGAAGAGTAAGTGAGGAAAAAGAGCAACAAAAGATGTATAATTTGTATTCATACTTCTGTCACTCTTTAAATGCTTTTCATTTAGAACTATTTCACTAAAAAAAAAAAGCTCTAGGCCCTTTACCCTGCAAGACAGGACCAGGAACATGGCATTTCTCTACTTTGTGGGGATCACAATAGAACAGATACATCCTCCCACTTACAGTCTATCTCCTTACTGCTTTGCATCTCCTTCTGAGTGGAAAGATGTTGTCTGGAAAGATGTTGTCACCTCTGGAAGGAATTAAGTGAGTGTTCTGCCTTTTGTTTGTAGCACGCTAGTGACTATTCCTCCACAGGAGATGACTCAGTGATGAAGGAGACTGCTTTTACCTGGAGGCAGAATTGAACATCGCAAGACAGATGAAGCAGCTTGCATCACTGTGGGACTGGTTTTAACCCTAGATAAGTGACAGAGAAAATGTGATAATTGATAATACTATGTTTTGTTTCATGGCAGTATGAGTCTTGTCAGAGGCAATGTGTGTTTGTCACTAAAGGGCACAGGATTCAAAAGTCTGAATTGACAACGAAATACAAAAACACGTTGTAATTTTATTTACTTGATGAAGATTTTCCATACTCTTTGGCGATGAGAGCAAGACACAACTTCTCATGACTGAAAGCAACAGAGGCTACAATTTACAGACATCTTTGTTCTTGAATACAGAGAGGAAGAAGTTTCTGCAATGAAGAAGTTTATGCTCTTGACCTCACATTTTTCTTCACAGGTGCAAGTGGTGAGTTTTGCAACAGAACACAACTGGGATTCCTTAGACTTTTACGATGGTGCTGACAACAACGCTCCAAGACTTGGAAGTTATTCAGGTGACTGAGAAGGTTTTACAATAAGTGTTTCACAGATTCAACTCTTTATTGTAAACACTCAGCTCTCTCTAGTTCGCTTGTGTGTGTGCACGTCCATGTCTATTGGGGGGCGGGGGGAGGGGAAGGTGTTCTCCTATGATCAAAGCCAGGTAGTATTATTCCTGTTTTAATCAGTCATCTCTTAGATTTTCATAAACGTGAATGTTTGAAAATGTAAGGAATTAAGTAACATTCAGAGGCTCCCAAATTCTCTAAAAAGGATGCCTCTATAGAGACATGCCTCCTGAAATTGTACATGATGGATTCCTCCTTTCTCTTTTACATACATGACAAAGACTTGTGCACCTCATTTTTTATTGTTTTGTTTTCTTTTTCTTTATTCTACTTAATTTGTATTTACAGAATGAAATCAGAGACAAGAAAATTGTCATTTTCTCTTGTGATGAAACACAGATTTCTGATCAACCAAATTTCTAAGAATAGCCCAACAAAATATTTTCAGAACTGCTGAATATATTCAGCTGCTACATTTAAATTTATTGCAGTTCCAGGATGTTCTCTTGCTTTTATGAAAACCCTAGTGAATATTTCTCCTTTTGTGGAAAAAAAAAAATGTAAAATTTGGATGTAAGCTACACCGAGTAAAAAATGTGGCTGGATGACTGGGCACAAACAGTTGTGGTGAATGGAATTAAATCCAGTTGACAAGTAGTGTTCCCCAGGGGCTTAGTATTAGAGCCAGTTCTGTTTAATATCTTTATCAATGACCTGAACAAGGGGATGCAATGCACACTTAGTAAGCTTGCAGATGACACTAAATTGTGTGGCTGTGTTGATCTGCCTGAGGGAGGGGTGGCCCTGCAGATGTACAGAGGGGTCTCGACAGGCTGGATCAATGGGCCAATGCCAATTTTATGAGGCTGAACAAGACTAAGTGCTGAGTTGTGCACTTGGGTCACAAAAAAAACATGCAACGCTACAGGCTTGAGGAAGAATGGTCAGAAAGCTGCCTGGCAGAAAAGTATCTGGGAGCGTTGGTCAGTATCCGGCTGAATATGAGCCAGCAGTGTGCCCAGATGGCGCAGAAGGCCAGAAGCATCATGGCTTGTACCAGAAATAATGTGTCCATCAGGAGTAGGAAAGTGATTGTCCCTCTGTATTCAGCACTGTTGAGACCACACCTTTAATACTGTGTTCAGTTTTGGGCCCCTCAGTACGAGAAAGACATGGAGCTTCTGGACAAGGAAGAGCAACAAGACCGGTGAAGTGTCTGGAGAAAGTCTTATAAGGAATGACTGAGGGAACTGGGGCTGTTTAATCTGGAGAAAAGAAGGCTGAGAGGAGACCTTATTGCTTTCTGCAACTGCCTGAAAGAGGTTGTAGCAATGAGGATGTTAGTGACTTCTCCCAAGTGACAAGCAATAGGACAAGATGAAATAGCCTCAAGTTGCACATAGGGGAGGTTTAAACTAGATATTAGGAAATATTTATTCACCAAAAGGGTCATCAGGGACTGGAACAGGCTACCCAGGGAAGTGGCTGAATCACCATCCCTGGAGCTATTTAAAAACTGTGTAGATTTAGTGCTTAGGGACATAGTTTAGTGGTGGAGTTTGCAGTATTAAGTTTATGGTTTGACTTAGTCTTAAAGGTCTTTTCTATTTAAGTGATTCTATGATTCTATATTAATATGAATTTATGTTAGAGACACTGCTTCCCCGAATGCCTACAGTTCATGTTTCTGATATTGTGGTGCACTTAAAATGTAACAAAACATGATATTTGATAATTTCCATGACCAAATATGGTGAAATTAGTTATATGACCTTTTTCTCTGCCCTTTCCATCCTCTCTTTCCCCTTTCCCTCTTTCATTTTTTTCTCTTCTCATATATACACACATTTAAGTATGTATTTAGTTCAGGTTCTGTACTTTCCAATAATATTTTCATTTCTCTTTTCAGGAACAACCATACCTCCACTTCTCAACAGCACTTCGAATAACCTGTACCTAAATTTTCAGTCAGATATCAGTGTTTCAGCTGCTGGATTTCATCTTGAGTATACAGGTAATGCAAAAATGTTCAATTGATTAATAGTGCTTGCTGGTTCCAGACATCAGGTGTACCTTAACTATATGAATAATATAATAACTTCTATTACACATAATGAACTATATACTGTTACTTCAAATTAATTGGTAAAATCTTCATTTAATTCCAAGAGAGCAAGATCACGATTGAAACCTGTGCTGTAAGTACCATGAAGTTTAGTTTGTCATGCTTTCGCCTTTAATTTGGTTTTGCTCTCTGAAAAGCTTTTCTGAACATAGAGTAGCCAGGAGTAAATGCAGATATGCTCATGTGACAATCCTAATACTAACATATAACGTATTTATATAATTGTTACAGGCAAAACCAGCATACTAATTTGGATGATTTCAGTTTAACATCTTTCACAATTACTGATTCTGGTGTTGAACAAAAATACCAACAAACATACCCTGAGGAAAAACTCCCCTGCTTCCCTCTGGATACCCTTCCACACACACACTGTTCTCTTCTCCAGTGATCTTGCCACACATTACACTTTGTACCTTTGGTAAGGCAAGGGCAGTTAGGGCAGTTCAGCAGATTCAGTCAGTGTCCTGTGGTCTCATTTGGGTCCCACCTCTCAATGCTCAAGCCACTGCTTCACCCACTGCTCAGTTATCGTCTACTTTCTTTCACTCTCCAGTGAGGTGTTCTCTCTCCTCCTGCTCTGGCCTTGTTCTTTTTTTTTTAACTTCTTACCACCTCTTAAACATGTTTCCACAGAGGCACCACAAACTCCTCTGGTGTCTGCAGCTGTGTCCTGCAGTGTGCCTGTTGGACCTGGCTGGAGCCAGCTGGAAATAGCTATATCCAGCACAAATTATGATCTCTTCCCACAGATTTCACCCCACACCAAAATCTGCAAATTATGCCCAATAGACAAATATATGAGCTACATACTATGTATTATATGTATATGTGTAGGGCATGAAAATTAATCACTCTTGGCAAAAATGAGAGAATGAATAAACTGAAAAAGGCAACCCTGCTTCTAAACTAACTGCCAGATGCTTACAGGTTAGTGAGAACACAGCAGAATTATTTCAATATTGTTTTCATTATTGCTGAGTACCTCACCAGTGAGGTTACAATTATAAAAATACTTTCTGTATGAATAAGATTGACTTAGCTGACTGACAAGGATACAAGGATTCTGGTAATCACTAATTTGTTGCAGATCTTTTTTTTTTTTTTTTTTAATTCTTCCAAGCTCTGCATTTTTTTCTGCTCGTATTGGTTCTGGTGTCTGATCTACATAATCGTGTCATGGTTATTTCTTGTCAGTTTTACAGTATGCAAATATGCAAATCCCATGCTCTGGCTGTCTGATTAGCCAGCCAGAGAACACGACTTTGCAAAATTGCTGCCTGATAATTTGTCTATAACTAAGCATTAATTGTAGGTTAGAATTATCCTGCCATTTCTTTGAAATGCAAATACTCTATCAGATGCTTACAACTTCAGAGGGAAAAAAAACTGCAGGAATTTATGAAAACAAAGTGAAATGAGACTGAATCCAGTGAGACAGAAAATTCGTCTGTGTGTTCCTGCATATCCAAGTAACAGAAATATGAATTGTACTGTCAGTATATAACTTTCACCTCTAAATAAAGAAAGATTTCACAGTATATAATTTAGATTATTGGTCCATGCCAAGAATAATAGCTTTATATGTGTGTATAGATTTGTATAAGAATCTGTTTATATGTAACATTTTCTGTGTGAGTGTATAAACCCAAAGTATGTGCTGAAAATTTGTGATTTGGGAAAGAATATTAATGTCCTTCAGTAGATTCAAAATTAACCAGCAGCTCACTGAAATACTCTAAGATTAATGATTAATTAATTTTTCACATGCAGGTGATAGATTAGAAGAGTGAGAAAATTGCAAAGCAGTATACAAATCTATATTCTTTATTGGAAGCAAGTGTAAATTTTAAGGACAAAAACTTCATAATAACTTATGAATTGTGATTGAAGAGTAAACTATGATGACTTCTGAATTAAGCTTTTCTGTGATATGTGATATATTTTATAAAGATATTCTCTAAAATAAACAGAAATTGTTGTGCTTGTGAGGGAATTTTTTGAAGTAAAATCTATGGTAGTAAAAGTACAGGACAGGATTAAGTAACTGTAGTAATTCCATAAAATCTGTGGAATACACAATAGTTAAACTGTTAATAAGAAAAATAAAATAGGAAATGTTATCGAGATTATTTTGAAGTTTAAATTAGAAATATATTGCAGCTAAACATATACTTCGAATTACAAAATAATGAAATATTTTTTAGAATAAATGTGGAAATTTGTAAAGCGTTAGGAATCCTTGTTTGTTTACCACTCCCTGGCTCATGGCACAGAACTAGAGCATGGCTTCAGAGTGTGAAATCTGGATTCCTGTCATGCAAAACTGAATAAGAGTGTGCACTTCAACATCTCAGCTAATGTTTTCAGCACTAATGAACAATCAGCCTACAGACTAACTAAAGTTAATAATAATAAATGCTTTTAGTTTAGCACTTAGAGAGTAGTGGGGAGTAATTGTAATTGATCTATGGAATAAAAAAGCTGGTGCCTAGGACTCCTAGATCCACACTAAGAAAGTCTCTTTTACCTTTGAATTGGTGGAGAGTTTTCTCATGTGTAATTTAATTCTTTTTTCAATAAGAAGCTATGGAAAATTCTACTTTGGGATGAATCATGAATTTGATACGTGAGATTTAGCTAAGGGACAATACTTTCTCATCGGTGCTCGAAGGAAGACAATAGAAAGTGTATCTTTTGTGTCTGCTGGATTTTTGTCTCTGCAACAGAGATACAGGAATTTTTGTCAGCAATCCAGAACTCACAATATTACAATTATTTCTATTGAAATTTCTCCATGCATTGATCAGAACAGACCGAGTAAATTAAGACCAAGTAAATGATACTTTGATATAGGAAATAAGTATTCATATTCAAAACTGAATAGTGGTATTATGAATAATCATTTTTTAGCATAATTTTGCTTCTTTGTTGAATTTTTAAATTCTTATTATACTCATAACATGCAGTTTATGTACTTTAATGGATGCCTTAAATATGAAAGCATCCATCATCTGAAGTATGTCAAGTAACACCACCACAGAACGATTTGTGAAAGACGTACATAATGTTTATATGTTTTGTGCCACTATTGATCTGAAATTAGTCCTCATTTTTTTCTAACTAAAGTTTTTCTAATTGGTAATTGATTATGCTGTATAAATAGTAGTAACATTCTTTAAGAATAGTTGAGATTGACAGATTTCCTTATACATGATTTCTATAATACTCAATATTTATTTAAAATTAGTAAAAAATATGACACAGTAATTTTCATTCTCAAATATAATCCCTAGAAATCTATGTATTTAAAATGTGTTAAGGATAATTCTAGCATCATAAATACTATCTTTTTCCATTAAAAAAGTAATACTTTTTTTAAATAAAAAGGCTTATTACTTCAAAATTTCCAAACTCAAAGAGTACATTGTCTGTAATTTCATTGGTAGCTTTTTATATTTTGAGACATAGAAGCTGTTGGTGAAGGGCCAGACAGCATCAAATACTTTCTTTTTATGATTTCACCTGAGTAACTACCATGACACTAAAGAAAAAAGTTCTCCGAACTAGCCCTCAGCTGGTAAAGTGGCAAATGCTGTTATGTTTCATTTTGGTGAAAAACATTGTAGACATTAAAAAAGTGTTTCTTTCTAAGTGTTATTTTATTAATTGAAGTGAGAACACAATAGGATGAAAACCTGAGATCTCTTTTGGGCTGGTAAGATACTCCGAGACAGGCATTTAAATGAACTCATTTCACTTGACCTGAGTATTCACATAGTAAGGCTTTCCATTTCAGGTGAAGGCTCAGTAACTAGAAGCTGAAAACTACTAACTCTTCCCTTAACTGTTGAAAATAGTTTATAAGCACTTACCTGTGTAAGTTGGTACCACTGCTCCTTTGTATTTGTACTTTATACATTAGCTGCATCATTGTCTTGAACTCAGAAATGTAAAAATTGTATCTAAGCTCATCAGTTGTTTTCACAACAGATTCTTTGATCTTTTTGTTTGTATTTAGAGCAGAGACAATAAGAATTTGAAAGGTTAAAATAATCTCTTACGTAGAAATGGGTTGCAAAATACATCATTTTGTACATGGGAAATATGTAATCATTATGGCATTAGCGTGTGATCAAAATATACAAAAGCATTATTGTCTTCTGTGAACCTGTAGAGGAGAGCCCTGAAATAAAATTTTTGAAGTAGAAAAATTTATTTCCACATAAAATGATGCAAGCTGGTATTGAATGCTATGAAGAACATCCTGTTTCTAAATTGTGTAAGTAAGTTCCTTAACACTAAAATGTTTAATTTAAAAAAAAAAAATCATAACGTCAGCAGTGGTGAAAATTACTAACTGCTCAGTTTGTGAACCTGTATTACTTCTTTCTGATTCCCATAAACAGCTATCTGCAGTAAAAAAAAATCTTTTTCACTCTCAATACTGTTCTTAGTAGAGAAAATAAGGACTTCAGAGGCATTAAATGTCTTTTTCCATTATGGAATTGAATTACATTATATAGCAGGAAGATTATATAGTTGTGGTCATGAATTTTACTTGTTTTAACAGACAAGAGTCAAATAATTTAAATTAGAACAGTTTTTTTCTTTTAGTACAGTTTTATATAAAATTTCATGTGCCCAGTACATAATTAAGAACAGAATTTAGAAACTAGATTATCAAATGTCAGACATTCAATTTAGGGTTTTTTTGCATTTTGATTTTTACAATACAATGTTATTGTAAATTTATGGTAGTGAAAACTATTATTGATGCACAAAACATGCCTTATAGAAAATAAATAATGTAAATGCTTTATAAATTTCTTAGAATTTCTTATAGCTTTCAGCTTTCATATAGTACAAAAAATACACCTTTGTAAGAGTCTTCAGAGTGTAGTTTTTACTTAATAATATTCTTGCATGTAGTGATGTTACATTAGTAAGTTTTTAAACATGCAAATGTTGATAATATATTGAAATACTGACATTGTTGAATCCACAAAGTATTCCTATTACAATATGCACTTATATTTAGTTGCTTAACAGTCCTGGCTTTACAACTATTTAGGGTGTAATTCTTACAGTAGGCAAAAAGAGTAACTTAGCTGCTTATACTGCATGTTACACATATTCATATATTCCTAGACAGTCTTGGATAGATGCAATGAAGAAGCATTTACTTGCTATTTATTTCTTTTTTGATGACCTATGAAAGAAGCATATACTCTCTCGGCAATCTATCTTCTGTTGCAACAGAAGAGTTACTTAAATACTTAAAAATAGAAGGTTAGGTGAAATTTGATATGTATGTGTGTATGTTAATGGAAGAACAGTGTCAGACCTGTGAAGGACTGAATACTGGTGAGCAGTTATACTTTGCATTCGGTTTCCTGTGTTTTGCCCTTGGTGTGGTATTGGCCCGCATTTCCCGGAGGGAATGCTGCAAATGGAAAATAGGTGTTGTCACAGTTTGAATTAGGTAGACTGTAATTAGTAGTAAGACTGGAGGTGGAAATAAATGAGTCTGAGACAGGAGAGACTTTGAGTTGAGACTGCAGATTGCTGGAAAATATTTCTTGCCACCCTGATAATTTCTTTATTTTTCCTTTACTGAGGAAATATTTTTTTTCTTCTTATATAACAGTTATTCCAAAATAATATGCCACTTGCTTGTCCACAGACAAATTTCTGGTATACAAAATCTTCATGAAACATATCAATAAAATAAGCCTATGTAAATTGTACACAGAAGTTTTATGTGAAAGCCAGATTTTATAATCCTTAGAATGCCTAAACTTCTCAATTTTTCACAGCTATAGGTTTGGACTCTTGTCCTGAACCACAGACTCCAAGCAACGGAATCAGAGTTGGGGACAGGTACATGGTCGGAGATGTTGTGTCTTTCCAGTGTGATCAGGGTTATTCTCTTCAGGTGAGCCAAGTTTCCAATTTTAAATAGTGCGCTTTAGTTCTTCAAAACTGAACTCTTCAGGAGTTGTGATACATGATAAGCTTTGACTTTTCTGCCAAATATTAAATTCCATCAGAAGTGTATCGCTTTGTGCTTCCTCTGCTTTAGTGATTATAGGTTATTATCTATTATTGATGGCATCTTTGAGCTATGCAACGTTGACAAATTAGGTTGTATCCCTTGATGAGTAATTGTCAATAACTTTTTATGCATAAGTAGTAAAATAAATTAAGTGAAGAGGAGGAGAAAGAACAAACAAATAAAAGAAACTAATTTTTTTTCTCAGTAAGTCAGATAGTATCAGTTATATTCTTTTAGTAGTTTCTTGGGATGTTTTATCCAAAAACCATTTCAAATGTAGATGTATTTTTACAAAGCAAACTTTCTGTGTTCTTTCATTAGCAATGCAGTGATTGTGAACGGTGACTGATTTGCCTTTTTGAGTTACTTAGCATATGACACCAGTAGCAGTCTGTCTGCCTGCAGGAAAGACCTTCAGAGTGTTTTCAAAAAATTATGCAGTTACAGTCGAACCAAATTCAAAACTGAGTATTGCTTCCACTTGAGACACTCCTTGAAAGGGCTAAGATACCAACTGATAAGTTATTGTTTTCAACTGCTATGATTTTTTCTCATTTGTGACTCTGCAGACTCTACAGTCTCCATTTCATCTATCTCTTTGAGAGTTATAAAAAAAGAAAAAATAATCCCTTTACCTATGCATAGGAAAATGAAAAGTCATAAAAGGAGAAAAAGTTTTGTGTATAATTGCATGTGATTAACTACTAGTGGAGTTACTGATACCTTTGAAGTAAAATAGCAAAAGGGTATCTTACTGCCTTTCTTCATTAACATCAGTCTCACCTGCAAAACATGGTGATGAGTGTCAGACTAACTAACTGCAATAAACTTTTAAAACTACTAATAGTTTCAAGCATTTATTTTATATAGTTCTGTGAAAACATAAATACTTTTTTGGACTAAAAAATGTTTTTTAAAAACTGCAGTGTATGTATTGTGATAGACACTAGATAAACTTGCCTGCTTCAAGATCTCAACTGCCATTTAGATTTGGGACCTTTATCCCAGTTTCGTCTTCAAGACAGAGTTTCTAGTCATGTCTGCAGCATTTTAGCACTAAAAGAATTACTGAAATGTTCTTTGACAATGACTATTGAGGTTTATTTCTTATTTTGCCTAATTTTAGCTGTTTATTCTTGGGAACAATATGTCACTTCCTTTTTCTTTTTTTTCTTTTTTTTTTATACTGAAATAAAAATGTGTGAGCAGGCAAGCCACAGTAAAGGGCTGAAATAAAGTCTATATAAAGAACATTGGTGCTTAGACTGTGCAAATACACATGTAAAACCTCATTCCCTCTGTGTATTTTTTTTTTTTCTGGCTCAGAAAGTATGACTTTTCCATTTTTTTTCCTTCTAGCAGTAAACTGACATTCCTAGTTGCTCTATGGAAAAACAGTACTTATTTTTCTTCTATAAGAGAAAAAGAATGGGTTACAGATTGATGAATGAGCTATTTATAGTTATCCTCAATGCTTTAGAGATACTTGGTTCCCTCGAATGTTACAGGCTCTGAATTGATACGGAGTTTTAACATGAAAAACTAACTTTTCTCTTCATATGAAGGCTGAACAAACAAGATAAAAGCTACTTATTTTTTTCTAATAAGTCATTGTGAATTGTATGCTAACTATGTGGGTCTGCATGATATCCCAAGTACAGAGGTTTTTTAAGTTTTTTCATTTTTGGTTGCTGTCTCTGAAAGACAATTAGAATTAATTGAGGCTGATGAGCAACACAGAGGTTCACTGCAGTAGGTCTTGAAACTGATCTGTATCACTGAAATAGCAACAACTCAGCTATTGTAAAGGGACACATGTAAAGAGATTCCTTAAAGAGCTCAGCTTTTGGCTACTTAAGCCAAATGTTTTGGGAATGACGGTAAGGACTGCATTTAGAATACATCTTCAGAATTTCAGATGTAAGTTCTGTACTGTATATTGTTCGTATTTTTTATCATGTTGCACAAATGATGTAAACCAATACTGTGTAAACATTGCTTCAATTAGACCTTTAGTTTCTAGACTCTTGATTTATACTAAACTGGTATAATAGGATTCAGCTGGACACTTATACTGTTAGAAATAATAATAAGAGCATAAACAATTCTTTAGTTGGCTAATCGTCACATAGTTAATATAATTTTCTCTGTTGTATCGAAGGTATGATACAACTTACATTGTACAATATAAATATTATACCTTATTCATTTATATATAAATATTTTTAAATTACAAATTATTTTGTTGAGATACAAATTATGTGCCATGTATCGTATTTATTTTAGTGTATGAATTAACAAATATTGTGTCATTTTAGGGACATTCACATATCACCTGTATGCCTGGACCAGTAAGAAGGTGGAATTATCCTATTCCAATATGTTTGGGTATGTTCAGCATACATAAACTTTCTTAAATATGCCAGAATGAGGAATCCAGAGAACCAAAATTTAAGAGATATATATAGCAGAAAAAAACAGAGAGAACTGGAAAAAAGTAATTAAAAGTAAAAATGGTCAAATTAAGCTGAAGATTTTCAAGGTATACTTCACACTTATTTTGGCAAAACTTTTCTGAAATTTCCAATCAGAAGAAGAAAGAATTAAATAGATTCCAATTAGAATCCATAAGCAACTCGCTATCAGTAATGAGACCTCCAGAGACCCTGGCAAACATAGTTAATTTACTTAGGAATCATATCCACAACAGTGTTGATAATTATAGAAAATACTAAAATAGAAATAGGATTACATTTTCATTTCTAAGATTTTCAACATAAAGCGTATCTGCCCACTTTAAGAAGATATGCTATTTTTCAAATTAAACTAGATACGTGATCATACAAATATCAGAAGAAGCACTGGAATCCTACCAGAAGGCCAAATGAAGCATCTGATGTGCATTCATTTATACTCTCTTTATATGATGAATAAAAATGAGGGATGTAATTTTTTTTCTATTTGTATTCTCTTTTACTGAATAGAAATGTCTTTTTGTTTGGGTTCCCTAACAGTAACAGTTATCTGAATTTGTAACCCTGAATATATGAAAAATAGGATTTTATTCTTTGCTTTTCTTCAAGATAGATTGTACATTCTCTTGAGCTGCCTCACTTAACCCTGTTCTTAATCCTGAGAGCTGTTAAAAAACTCCTGTGAGGCACTGAGTTCCCTCAGCTTAGAATTTATAAATATTCAACAAGATTCAGATATTTGTAAGATTTTTTCATGAGTTAGTCTCCAGATTACGTCATTATGCATTAACATATGTCTAGGAAGTCTGATACAATAATTGTAATATAATAATAATGGTAAATGCTAAAGAAAAGGATGCTGTACTGAAATTTGTGTTTTCCTTGGTCTTCTTTCCTCTTTGTAAGTAATGATTTTAATGGTGTTTTAAAGAATTAAACAACTGTTAATTGGACAACGGGGGGCAGTGGGGGATGTGATTGAGAGCAGCCCTGCAGAGGAGGACTTGAGGGTACTGGTTGATGAGAAGCTCAACATGAGCCAGCAATGTGCACTCACAGCCCAGAAGGCCAACCGTATCCTGGCCTGCATCAAAAGAAGCGTGGCCAGCAGGTAGAAGGACGTGATTCTTCCCCTCTATTCCACTCCTGTGAGACCCCAGCTGGAGTATTGTGTCCAGTTCTGGAATCCCCAACATAAGAAAGATATTACAGAACTGTTGTAACAGGTCCAGAGGAGGGCTATGAAGGTAATCAAAGGGCTTGAGTTCCTCTGCTATGAGGACAAGCTGAGAGAGTTGGGCTTGTTCAGCCTGGAGAAGACTCTGCAGATACCTTAAAGCACCCTTCCAGTACCTGAAGGAGGCTCCAAGAAAGCTGGAGAGGGACATTTAACAAGGGCTTGTAGTGATAAGATGAGAAGGAGTGACTTTAAACATTAGGAAGGAATTCTTCACAATGAGGGTAGTGAGACACTGGAACACGTTGCCCAGGGAAGCTGTAGATGCTCCCTCCCTGGAAGTGTTCGAGGCCAGGTCGGATGTGTCCTTGAGCAGCCTAGTTGGGTGGGAGGTGTCCATGTCAGGGGGGCTGAAACTAGATTATGTTTAAGGTCTCTTCCAACCCAAACAATTATATGTTTCTGTGATTCTATAATTCTATGAAAACTGGAACAAAATTGTGTTTTCCATAACTAACATCTTCAAACTTAATGTTGAAGTGTAAGTTACTTTATTACTGAAAAAAAGTTAAGTTTAAATATCCATTTAGTTTAATTTCTGGATATGTGTGTGTGTGCATTTTCTAAGTCTGTTTATTTTATTTCATTTTTAGAACAGCAGGATAGAAATGCAGGTTTTAAAAGGTCTTTTTGAAATGACTTGAGTACGGAATCTTTTAAAATTATGTTATTATCTCATATTATTCAGATGCTGCTTTACAAGCTAATGTGGAGTTGTATGAATGTTGCTGTAAGCTGATGTGTGCCACTTGCCAATTCATGCAGATGGAACACAGAGTAAACATCTATTCTCTTTTCATATGCATGTGTCCCCTAAATTCAAACCTAGTTAATTCAGGGTACATAGATAAGTTTAAAGTGCCTGCTTGTAAATTATTTTCTTTCAGATATTTAGTGGTAAAGGAATGTTAGTGTCTTTTTTTAAATATCAACTTAGTTATATTATTAATGTTTGAAGGATCATTAATGTTCTGGATTACTTTTAGCCCAGTCTATTCTTTTAAAAATGTCTTTGCTTTATTTTGCAGCACAATGTGGTGGTGGCATGTCAGACTTCAGTGGAGTGATCCTCAGCCCTGGATTTCCTGGCAATTATCCTAGCAGCTTGGATTGCACATGGACAATAAAGCTGCCTATTGGTTTTGGTATGTGTTATTTCATGGATTAAATTTGTTGGAATTTTTATGTATTCAAAGCACGGAACACAGATTTTAAATTATTTTGAATATTTATACTGGCAAAAAGAGATTTAGAATTAATTTAAAGAAGTTATCAAAGCCTTAAAAGAAAGATATAGAATAAAAAAGATAGAAGGTTCTTGATTTTTCACGATTTTGTAGCTTAACAGTCTTGATTTCTCTTTGTGAGGTCATGAAACCAACAAAAATATATAGCTATCACAAATATTTTAAACTAAGTCAGCATCAGCTTAGAAGTTAAAACTACATTTGAATTCATTATTTTATCATTAAGCTTCCTTACATATCCTAAGTGAATACCACAGCAGCATAGAAATGTTCCATGGATCAACATTTAAATGTTAGATTTTTTTTAGATAAATATATGAAATACTTATTCAAAATTTGTACCCAAATAGAAAAAAAGCCATAGAAAAAAAATAATCATACAAATAGGTGTCTGAGACAGAGGCAGGTACTACAGGCTGAGCAAAGGATTAATACTTTGGAAGATTGATATGGTTCAGGAAATTATAGAGAAAAAGAGTAGAGAACAGAGAGCAAAATGATGAACAAAACTATTTTAGAGCTAGTTTTGTATCGAACAAAGTGCCAAAACAAAATGAGAGTAAGATAGAATGATTTGGCAGTTATTAATGACAGCTTAAACTTTGGACAAGTGTTTGGTTCACAGGATCAAATAAAAGGCCAAGCCTACAAATACCTTGGATAAAGAAAGAGCAAAGTTTGGATATAACTGAATTCTTTATGTAGGAAATATATGGAAGTCTGGTGAAGTCAAATAATGACACTTATAAGCAGAAACTCATCACATGTAGTCTATCTCCAGATAAAGAGAGACAGAAGTGATCAAGGAAACAGTAATTTAATTATGCGTCAACCTTATTTCCTGTAGCATATAAAATGTTACATGCTTCAGAAAACCATTCATAAACTTTACATGCTATCTGGGGAAAAAGCTCTAAAAAACAGTGACAAACACTATTTAGCTATTACCGTTTAGGCATTACAAAATTATTCATGACTTTTCAATAATTAATCTGACATCATACCTTTTCTTTCAATTTTATATGAAATCATGTTGATTGTCTTTGCCAGAAGCACCAGTGGGACTCAATCATCTCCCTAATGAAAGTACTCCATTATAATTCCATATTTCCACTAAGTCTAGACAAAATAAGAATTCTACTTTGTTGCAACATATACCAATATGTATAAACAGGAAAATGTTTAGAAGAGCCCCATATCTACTCTACTGCCAATCATTTTCTTCTTGTCCTGTGACATAATCATTATAATACATAACATGGTTAGGAGGGATAACTTGCAAATGGATAATAAGCTACCTTCCTGTTCCTTACTGAATCAAATAATCAGAAATTTCTGTTGGCAAGATCATCATCTGGCACAGTGTGCATACAAGAATTAAATAATTGAGCCACATGTTTTGGGAGAGGTACTGATGAACGATGGTTAAATAATATAATTTACATTTTTGTCACTTAAAAAGAATACATATGTTAAGTAAGCGATGTAAGGGGTACAGCCACCTCCTCCAGTCACTCCAGCTCAGAACCATCCTGCTATTTTCCCACCTGCAGATTCAAGCAATAACAAAAGCTGACCATAGAAACACACACACAGAGGGCGCTGACATGACTGGCCACACAAACTGGACAGGGAAGGTGCTGCCTTCCACAACACCTACATACAGGACTCATGTAAAACACAAGCACTGGCACTTAAATCCCCTCCTCTTCATGGGCTGGCATAGACAGGTCACCAGCACAGGCACATGCACAGCACTTTTTAGATTCACAAGCGCATACACATTTGTGGATCCGTTGAGTGTCTGCCTGGCACTCTTCTCTGGATCTCAGAACACCTTGGCTGCTTCATGGGTCCCCTACTCACTGGCTAGTATAGCTTTGATGCTTGCTGCAAACATACAGTGTTCACACCTTTGTTCCTCATGCACTTCACATTTATAAGTCCCACTAGGAGTATCAGCATGGCCTGTCAGATATCCTGGCCTGGACCCTAGACCTTCCTACTCACAGGTTAGTCCAGTTTGAAGGTTGTTAGCAGATGACACATGCACACCGATATGCGCTGGGGTTAGGGAAGGTTGTGGTGAGTTGACCCTCGCTGGACACTAGGTGACCACCAAAGCTGACCACTTCTCTTCCTCAACTGGAACATCTTGTCCTCAGCTGAACAGGAGAGATAAGATACAATTAATTGTTCACGGGTCAATATAAGGACAAAGAAAGTTCATTCACCAGTTACTGTCATGGGCAAAACGTTGTCAACTTCGGAAATAAACTTAATTTACTACTAATAAAGTCAGAGTGGGGTGATAAGAAATAAAACTAAATCTTAAAAAATCTCCCCCCCTCTTCCTTCTAGGCTTAACTTTACTCCTGAATTCTCTATCTCCTCCCCCTGAGCCGTGCAGAGGGAAGAGAAAAGGGATTGCATACATTGTCTCTGCCACTCCTACCCCAGCAGAAGGACTCCTCATACTCTTCCCTTGCTCCAGTATGGGGTCCTTCCTGTGGGAGACAGTCCTCCACAAACTTCTCCAACATGACTGCTTTTCATGGGCTGCAGTTCTTCATGAACTGATCCAGCGTGGGTCCTTTGCACAAAGTGCAGTCCTTGAGGAACAGACTACTCCGGCATGGGTTCCAAAGGGTCACAAATCATAGAATCATAGAAACGTAAAACTATAGAATCATTAAACTTGGAAAAGACCTCTAAGATCATCAGTTCAACTGACAGTCCAATACCACCATGCCTACTAAACCTTGTCCCAAAGTGCCACATAGACACATTTTTTGAACACCTTCAGGGATGGAGACTCCATCATTTCCCTGGGCAGTCTATTCCAATGCTTCACCACGATTTTAGTAAATAATTTTTTTCCTAATATCCAGTCTTAGGCTAGAGCAACTTGAGGCCATATCCTCTCATTCGATCAATGGTTCATTGAGAGAAGAGACCAACACTCACCTCGCTACAACTTCCTTTCAGGTAGTTGTGAAGCATGATAAGATCTCCCTTTAGCCTCCTCTTCTTCAGACCAACCAACCACATTTCACTCAGCCACTCCTTATAACACGTGTTCTCCAAACTCTGCACCAGCACCTCAACTTCCTTCTTTTACTGGGGGGCTCAAAACTGAAAACAATATTTGAGGTGTGGCCTCTCCAGTACAGAGTTCAGGGGGAAAATCTCTTCCCTGCTCCTGCTGGCCACACATTTCTGATGCAAGCTTGGCCACCTGGGCACATTGCCAGCTGATGTTCAGATAACTGTTGAACAACTCGCCCAGGTCCTTTTCCACTGGGCAGCTTTCCAGACATTCTTCCCCAAGCCTGTAGTTGTTGCATGGGGCTGTTGTGACCCTTGTGCAAGACCTGGCACTTGACCGTTTTGAACCTTATACAATTGGGCCTGGCCCATTGATCCAGCCTGTCCAAGTCCCTCTGTGGAACCTTCCTTCCCTCAAGCAAACAAACACTTCTGCCCAATTTTATGTGATCTGCAAAGTTGCTGAGGGAGCACTCAATCCCCTCATCCAGATAACTGATAAAGATATTAAGACTAGCCCCAACTGTGAGCCCTGGGGAACACCGATTGTGATTGGCCACCAACTGGATTTAGTTCCATTCACCACATCTCTCTGGGCTCAGCTATCGAAGTATTTTTTTAGCCAGGTATACCTGTCTAAGCCATGAGCCACCAGCTTCTCTAGGAAGAATGCCATGTGAAAGGGTATCAAAAGGCTTTACTGAAGTTGAGGTAACATCCACAGCCTTTCCTTCATCCACTAGGTGGGTCACCATAGAAGAAGATCAGGTTGGTCAAGCAGGACCTACCTTTCATGAATCCGTACTGCATGGACGTGATCCCCTGATGTTCCTGCATATGCCTAGTGGGCGTATTCTAGATGAACTGCTCAATAATCTTCCCCAAGGTCAGGCTGACAAGCCTGTAGTTCCCTGGATCCTCCCTCTGGCCCTTCTTGTAGATAAATGTCCTATCAGCAAACCTGTTCCAGGGCTCCTCAGGACATTACAGGATCCTGCTACAGCGTAGGCTTCTCACGGGTCACAGCCTTATTTGGGTTCATCCACTTGCTCCAGCATAGCTGCAGGTGGATATCTGCTCCACTGTTCACTTCCGTGGGCTGCAGGGGAACATCCTGCCTCACCATGATCTTCACCACAGGCTGCATGAGAATCTCTGCTCCTGAACCTGTAGCACCTCCTCCCCTTCCTTCTTCACTGAGCATAGTGTCTGCAGAGTTTTCTTCTCTCTGGTTGTCATTGTGCAGGCTTTTTTTTCCCCGTTTTTAAATATATTATCGCAGAGGCATTACCACTGTCACCAATGGGCCAGCAGGGTCTGCCTTGGAGCTGTCTAGCATTGACTCCATCGAACATGGGGGAAGCTTCTAACAGCTTATCACAGAAACCATCTTTTTAGCCCCTCCGCCGCAACCAAACCTTGCCATGCAAACCCAATACAAAGATATGGACACTTGCCCTCCCAGCAGCCAGCAGCAGGCACACTGGCTCTAACCCACAGTCCCACTCCAGCTGCCACTGCTGAGTTCCTTACCTCACTCACACTGGTCTCCCCAGTAACTGTTTTTGAGAATACACACCTTTCCCACCCCATTGACTGGAAGTTGAAAGCCATCACACTTCCGACCAAGGGTACTAACACACCTGCTGTGACACCAGTAGCTGGCACCCAGTCCACTCACATTGGTCCCCCAATAGCTGGCATTCTGAGCACAAGGTCTGTAGAATCATAGAACCATAGAATCATAGAAGCATAAATAGTTTGTTTTAGAAGGAACCTTCAAAGATCTGCCAGTCCAACCCTCCTGCAATAATCTTCAACTAGATAAGTTTTCTCAGAGCCCCTGTAGAACCCTTACTAGATCCAGAGAGCTATGGCCTCTCACTCACTCTCGTAGCTGACACCACCAGCTGCAGGGCTCCCACACCCCTAGTCTTAATCCAATAGCTGGCACCAGTTTTTACACACTGCCCCAGAGATCTCACCAGTACCTGGCACTTGGTCCTTGCAGCATACATACACACAGGACAGAGAGTTAGACTACACAGAGAGATAGCTAAGAGGTTTAAGATGGGACGATAGGACAGACTGGTGACAGGATGCATAGGTCAGTTAAAAATAATGTGCTGGTCTACCCCATTCCACTCATAATCAGCCCCTTTTATGCCCTTTTCTGCCTATGCCTGTCTTTGTTATTCCCTGCTGTTCTTTCCCCTCAAGGGTTTGTATACATCTGTCAGTTCCTGCACTTCTCCCAGTATGGGGTTGGCCTGGTTTACCATCTTATCTTTTGCAAATTCCAAGTTGACCTTTCTGGAAGTTGCGCCTGTAGTTTCTTAAAAATTAATTAGTGTGACAGGCAAGGTTTGTTTCTTGTCATTGGCTCCATGTTTGCTTTGTCAGGTATGCATCTTTGTGTATTTTGATTTCTGGTTTTCCCCTTTTCTGTTGGTTTCCAAGTCCCTGACCACATAACTTTGCTGGAAAAAACACTCTCACTCCACCTTGTAAATTACTGTGACTGACTGTGTTTGGTTCTCATGACTGCCTCCCTCATGTTTCTGTCCCTGTGTATTCTTGTTTATGGCTTGCTCCTTTTCCTATTTTCCCTTATAATTGAAAAAATGTCCTTGACCAGATACCCTTAAAGCAACAGACACTCTCCTTCTACATACCTCTACAATATACCTAATCCATATTATATGCATAATTTTCCCGTGCTACATCATTTTTAAATATATATTTATGTATGAACTAAGAGAGATCAGTTTATGTACAACTGAAATGCAGCTATCTCCAGGTATGCCACACAAGCTTTTTTATTTTTGTCTGAATAGAACCAGAGACTATTTTATGTGATTGAAAATGGGAAAGATATAACTATATATAATATATTCAATGTTCAGAAATGAAATTTACCCATAATGCACAAAGTTTGACAAAAATTGGTCTGAAAATAACCTGCAGTTCAATGCTTTAGATCATATTAGCATTTCAAAGCCAGCTTTTTACCATTCCAGGCTTTCAGAGTTAGTAACACATGAGTAGAAGGAAGGCTTCAAACTGAATTCCACGGACTCCACCTGGGAACTTAACATGTGCATTTAAACTGGTTCCATTATTTTTTTATTATCATTGTGAAATGAACATACTTTATTTTTCTTCCTGGGATTGATACTGGTGGATTTTATTTACTGATTATGTTTTTCAGGTGTCCATTTGCAATTTGTGAATTTCTCAACGGAGACAATACATGATTACTTAGAAGTAAGAAGTGGCTCTACAGAAACTAGTACTGTTATTGGGAGACTAAGTGGTCCTCAGCTACCAGCCTCTCTTTTTAGCACAACACATGAAACCAGCCTATACTTTCACAGCGATTACTCACAGAACAAACAAGGATTTCATATTGTATATCAAGGTGAGATTTTGACATTCTTATGTGACAACAAGGTGGCTGTTGGAGGTTATTTCTTTTTCTGGCATTCCTAAAAGCTGAACATGACATAAAAGATCTTATGCATTTCAAACCAAAGTGTTATTCATGAAGATCAAGCAAAAGAATGGAGAAAATTTAAATGTAAAAGAAAAAAAAATCTTCTCTTTAAAAAGCAGTTCAAATGTAGACAAGAAGATAATATCCCTTATCTGAATTTGGTGTCCTATTAATTTACATTGAATGACTTTACAAAATAACCATCAGTATTGCTTGATTTTTATAAGCACATGGGTATCTTTTTTTTTTTGTTTTTGCGGGTTACAGAGGGCAAAATCTAAATATTGTTTTAGAATAGTGGATCCATGTAAGGCTAGTACAGAAAAAGATCAAATCAGAAATCTCCAAATCCATTTAATTTCCTAGTTGGCAATATCGCTGGAAAGTTCTTGTTCTGTTGTACCCAAATACGTCATGCTGAGGTGGTGAAGACAGCAATATCATAATTCTATTTATATAATTTCAGATTCATTTAAAAGGGATTAGATCACCACTCTTCACAAAAAAAAAAAAGTCAAATGTATATTTTAAAATACAGACATTTTCATTGTATGAATAAAATCAAAGGATGTTTTAAAGAGCTTTTACTTTTAGCAGTCTCCTATTACTCTTTCAATCATAAGAAGTCCAAATTGACTTGAACTCTATATAACATCCTGGAAGTGAGCCACTATAGAAAGTATTAGCTTTAAAAAAAAAGTCGGTTTATAGTTTAAATTGTCCTGGTAAGATTTTATTCACTTCTTACTTGGAATATGATACAATCTGTAGGAGCAAGGAAACTTTAAAATCTACTGATAAAAGGGGAGTAAAAGACTTAAGAGTGTGTACTATTATTGTTATTAGTAGAAGGAGTAAATATTTTCGATATGCTGTTATTTTTCAAAGATTTTTTAAAAAAAAAACTCCTCTGCTTTTCTTAATGGTACTCTTTCAAATATATGCAATTTGTAATTTGATTTTGCAGATTTTGCATAATGTATTTGTCAGTACTGTAATAATAGGTCAGTTTCAAATCTTCTTGGAAAACATCACCAAGATGTGTGATAGACGCTTATTTTCAAATCTTCTATGACATATTTGATATTTGTAATTCATTATAGAACCCTTTAATTTTTCTAAGAAAACCAAGAAAATTTATAGACATAAAAATGTAAACCCAGAAAACGTCTGTTGGATCAGAAAAAAAGCTCCATCTATCTCAGTCTAGTATTTCCAAATGGCTAAAAGAAATGCTACTTGGTAGCCAAGGGGCCTAGATAGTTTCATGTTTACTGTCCTAGTATCCACAGGTTTTTTCAGACCCTTAATTCTATTGCTGTGGGATCCGATGGGAAGTTTCACATTCAGCCTTTCCACCACTTTCACAATTTTTGAGAACTTCAGTTGCATTGGCCCCAATCTCTTTCCCAAGAAACCACGTTATCCTTGTGCTCGGTCATGTTATTCATTATTGTAGGCAGTATGATGTTACCAAGTATACAAGTCAGATTCAATGATTTGTAGTTTCAAGGATCCTATCTAAAGACAGATGTGATTTACACTAGGAAATCACCACTCCTCAAGATCAGATCTTGAAATGATATGATATATATCTTGATTCAGCAGCTAATTTGGGGTAAACTGTTTGCTCCTGGTCCCTTTGGCTTACCTATTTCGTGTAGTACATTTGTATTTACTTTGAACTGATCTAGTGCCTTAGACCTGTGTAACACAAGCACCATATCTTCTTTGGAAATGTCTACACCGTCTTCAGCAGTAAAGACAGGAACAACTTGCTTCTGATGTTGTCAAATTCTTTTTTTATGACCAGCTGAGACATATTCTGCAAGGTATATTTAAAATTAATTTTGCTCTCCTTACTTTGTATTTGAAATTGATTTCTTCTATTTTATGACTTTTCAAAAAGGCAGACTTCCATTATTTAAATGCCAATTTTTTTTGCCTGTTGTATTTTCTTTAATTTTACTACTGAGTCTTACAGGCATTTTTTGAACCACTTTAGTGGGTTTTTTTGCTCTAAATTGTAGAAAATGTTTTACCTGTTTTTTTAAAGTAGTGAAAATTAGCTGATTTAAATCTTCATTGCTTCATTTTTTTTATAATTTCCTTTCCAGAAAATTGAATATCCCTGTGCTTGGTTTATTTGACTTGCTTCATCCCAGTAGAATCAAACAGCATTATCACTGCTATTATGGAGCAGCCCTCCTGTGAATGCTTCTCAAACTAAGGCTTAAGTACCAAACTGGTTCAAGTCTAAAATAACACCTTTTCTTGTGGGCTTTTAAATTGCTTGTTCTGGGGAACAATTATTCCCTGCATTCAAAATTTTATTTCTTCAAGTCATCCTACTGAGGTGGATGTTTGAGTACTCCGTTACTACTACCTGTCATATTTTTGCAGCTTCTCTAATTTTATGTAACATTTCTTGTTTAGTATCATTTTCTTGTTTAGATGTTTGTAGAAGCAGCTCAGTACTGCAAATACATTTCTGTAGTTTAATTTGCATCTTTGAGCATTTCTTAGTACTTTTTTTATTCTTGGCGGTAGTTTTCTTTTATAGCACTTAATTTGAATTTTGAAAGAAACAGTACTGCTTTTCTACCTGGAAGTCTCTGCCCTCTCAGTCTTGGTAACGTGGTCACTTGGCAACACTGCATCCTGCTACTCTATTCCATGCCTTTCACTTCAGGGCTTTTGTTGATTCAAGTATTCTGGATCCTACCTCCTATGTTTTGCCCTCCTATAATGGTCTGAAAGGGCTTCTTAGTTTAGGCCTTGTTCTGCTCCTTAATGCCATACTAATCACTCAATATTCAGTGTAGACTACTTGACTTGCTTTTCCTATTTATTGTAATTCTGCTGTTTGTCATTCTCCTGCACATTCTTTAGAGGTACACTGCCTCCATGTCAAGTCTTCTGCACCTGTTGATTTTTTTCTCATGCTTTTAGATACTCTTCTACAGCCTTTTTAATTTTCATTGTTAGCAACTTGGCTCCATTTTGATTCAGATGCTCTTGGAAGAATTCTGTAGTCTTAAAGGGTCAATTACTAGCCTATCTTTTTCAATATCTGAGTGGAGAAAACAAAGTCTGAATTCCTTTCTACTCTCTTCTTCTCTAGTGCAGTACTCCTGTAGTCACTAAAATTAACAGAGAGGCTAGTCTCATTTCTGCCTTCATGGACTCTGATCTAAGAACATTCAGGGTAGGGTCTTGGGTTTTTTTACACACACACACCCCTACATACACACATTACCAAAGTGTAAGGAACACACGGTTACTTATACTTCGGTTGTAGCATTATGTTTTCCTTATGAAGTGTGGAATTGGAACTTGATTTTTATGCATATTTTCAGAATTGCTCTGGGTATGTTTTACTGCTTCTCCTGCTATAGGACCAATGATTTAGACTATTACCATGATAGAACTTAAGACATATGGGGCGTTCATGCATTTTACTTTTATTCTAAAGAAAAGCTTTTATTTTTGAATTAGAAAGAATTTATATTTTACTTATTTCTCCCTATAATTATTTATTTATTTCAGCATATCAGCTACAAAGCTGTCCTGACCCTCGACCATTTCGTAATGGTTTTGTTATTGGAAATGACTTTACGGTGGGACAGACTATTTCATTTGAGTGCTATCCTGGTTACACATTAATTGGAAATTCAGCTCTGACTTGTCTTCATGGTATCAGCCGTAATTGGAATCACCCTCTCCCCAGGTGTGAAGGTATGTTCTGTGTGACCTATGTACCCTTCATTATTTGTAAGTCTGCCTAAGTACTGTTAACTGAAATAATTTCAGCTTTTCAATATATAGAGACCTGTATTTTTATATTGTGGTATTTGCAGAGGTTATATTCGATTTTGCATGTGAAAATTTTTGCAGAGAAGGTGAAATGTTTCATTAAATATGAAAACTCTATAAACTTATCTGAGATAACAAGCTTATTTTTGGAAGTTTAGACGTAAAGTCCAGAGTGTGGACACCTGTGCCACTTTTTAATCCAGGTGGTACTAAAGAGTAAAAGCCCAGCACTGAATCAAGAAAAAAAATGATTAAAAAATTGGATTTCCCATGGGCACCTATGTTCTGTCTTATCAGTAAGAACTCCAGTCAATGTTGTGTGAAGCCTTTTCTACGTATATTTTTGGTGAATGGGATTTTTTTTAATTATATTTTTTAATATTTACTTTTTTTTACACCAATATGCTTGTAGCAAGCAAGCAGATTCAAGGAACTGTGTTTGCACATAGCTAACATTTTAAGGAGATAGAATGAAGGTGTGTGATAATTATGTTGAAATGTTTAATTCATTCTTAGCTACGCTGAAAAGAACCTGTGCCTAAAGAGCAGGCCAAAAAAGGTCATTTGTCTAAAGGCATCAGACTGTGAAATAGACAAGGATGGATGTTTTGATAACACAGAAATCTTTTTCAGAAATAACTGTGCACCACCAAGTCTATTTATGGAACTGAGGACTGAATTTTCTTCTCTATGAAATAATTAGTTTCTTCTGGAATGCCCAGCTTGTCACAATTGTGGCAACATTCTGACAGCAATGTTAGGTTCCTGGGAAAAGACAGACGCAGTGGAGACACTTCATATGCAAAATTGTCATCCCAAAATCCTACAATCCTGGAACCACAAGATCAAAAAACATTTATCAATTAAGTTATTGACTGTAAAATTTTCTGTATGCCTAAAAATAAGTTTCCACAAGGATGAGTGATATCTGTATGAGGTTTTGAGTGCCCGTTTCATATGTTGTAAAGATCCTCCACAGTTTCAGGAGGGGTGTTCAGGACTAAAGTTAAGGCCTGACTTCCCTCCATGTTGATTGGTAAAAATTTGGCATTAAGAACGGAATCCTCAATACTGAGCAAGTTGAAGAGGAATGCCCAGAAAAAAAAAATAAAAAAAATATTCCTCTTCTTTTCTGTTTTTTTGCATTGTATCCTGAACCATCTACCTAAATTTAGGGACTTAAATTTGAAGCCTCATTATTCAAAATTCCTTCTGGAGTCAGTGAGCCACAAGCATTTCTGGGGGGTGTGGTACCTAAATTAAAACATATCTGATACTGAATTCAGAATGAGAAGCCTTATCATATAAAAGACAGATGATGCCTACACTTTCTGTCTTTTGAAAGGGGAAGAAGTTAGTTTATCAGAGTTGAGTTTCAACCCCTACTTTCTGGATCCCGAGGTAATGGCAGTAGTTCATGTCTTAACTCCTGAACAGCTTAGCTTTCCCCTGTTAATTGGTTCTAGTTGTCTTTTATGTGCCTCAGAATAAAAACAAATAATTTACACAATGGAGTGATTCTGCTTCTTTAAATTAACTTATTGAAACGAAGAATTTAATTAGCAAATTCTAAGATGCCCAAAGCATATTATTTTTCTGATTATCACTTTTTATGATATTTCTGGCTGGAAGTTCTTTATTTCTGCTTAATGTGATAAAAAAAGATGTAGATGAAAAACCCAGCATAATTGATAATGGAGATCTAACAGGTGTGCTGTGCTGTATGATTACAGACTGCTAATATTACATAGCTCCCAGAGACATTTCTTAAATTACATGGAGTTTTGCGCAAATATTTACCATGATAATTTGTAAAGAGTTTTTGACTTTGCTATATGCTACTGAAGGCTTGTTTCTTTCTTTATTGTTTAAAGAAAAAAAATAATGAGGTATCTTCTAGTTGTACTTGGTTTTATTTGAGATAAATACCTCGTGTTCAAAAGCATTAAAATGAAGTGAGCTTTTTTTTTTATATGCCTTGTGCCAGAAATGTACAGTATGTTTTAAATTTGCTCCTTGCATACCCATGCTCCTAAAAACCCTCTAACATGCTGAGCACCATCCAACATTCTATGATTCTTCTTAACTCATCTCCCTTTCTTCTTCGTTTTGGAATCATTTCCCTCTCTTTTTTCCAAGAAATCTCATTACCTGATAGTCATCATCCCATGTCTTCATTCCCCTAAGATCCTGTTGCAAAGTCAGTTCTGTCTACACTGCTCAAACCCCCTCATATTCTGAAGTTAAAAGATGAAGAAAAAGGTATGCTAACTGTTGAGTCTGAGTAGATGAGGTGTGACTATGAAACTCTCTTTACACTACAGTTCAGCACCAAATAGGGAACAACCTGTTCTCTAGTCCTCAAGCATGTTTTAGGAAATCTGGGTTGCCAAATAGAGGTTAAATCCAGTTGGAGGCTGGTTACAAGTGGTGTTCCCCAGGGCTCACTGTTGGGTCCAGTCCTGTTTAATATCTTTATCTATAATCTGGATGAGAGGATACCTTTAGTAACTTTGCGGATGACACAAAGCTGGGTGGAAGTGTTGATCTGCTTCAAGGTAGAGAGGCTTTACAGAGGGATATGCACAGGCTGCATCAATGGCCTGCAACTGATAGTATGAGGTTCAACACGGCTAAGTGCCAGGTCCTGCACTTGGGACATAACAAACACATGCAGTGCTACAGTCTTGGGGAAGAGTGACTAAAAAGCTGCCTGGCAGAGAAGGCCCTGGGGGTGCTGGTTCACAACCAGCTGAATATGAACCAGCAGTGTGCCCAAGTGGCCCAGAAGGCCAATGGCATCTTGGCCTACGTCAGAAACAGTGTGGTAAGCAGGACCAAGGAAGTGACTGTGCCCCTGCAGTCCGCATTGCTGAGGCCACACCTCGAGTACCGTGTTCAGTTTTGGGCCCCTCACTACAAGAAAGACATTGAGGCACTGGAACGCATCCAGAGAAGGGTAATGAATCTGGTGAAGGGGCTGGAGAAAAAAGCCTTGTGAGAGGCGGCTGAGGGAACTGGGATTGTTTAACCTAGAGAAGAGGAGGCTGAGGGGAGACCTCATCACTGTCTACAACTACTGGAAAGGAGGCTGTAGCAATGAGGATGTTAGTATCTTCTCCCAAGTAACAAGCAATAGAACAAAGAGGAATCAGCAGCCACTTGTGCCATGAGAGGTTCGGGTTAGACATTAGGAAAAATTTCTTCACTGAAATGGTTACAAGGCGCTGGAACAGGCTGCCCAGGGAAGTGGGTGAGTCACCATTCCTGGAGTTATTCAAAAGATGGGTAGATGAATCACTTAGGGATATGGTTTAGTAGTGGACAGGTGCAGTTGGACTTGATGATCTCAAAGGTCTTTCCAACTAAGTGATTCTATTATTCTATGATTCCATGCACATTCAGGGGGGAGGGGGGAGGAATATATGCAAAATAAAATTATTCAACATGCATCTGGAACCCCTGCTCAGAAAATCATATAGTTTGACGAATAGTTTCCCTGAAATTCATAGTTATGAAAGTCCAAAGCTGTATGGTACATCTTGCACTGTACGAAGTCTAAAAGCACTGCACGAAGTCTAAAAGCACTGCATTTCAACAGGAATTACAGAAAAAAACACTTACTTTACAAGAATTTAACTCAAGACATACGAAATTACTCTTGATAAGGTTGAACACAATGTTTTCATTTTTCAAATCCTCCTCTAATTTTCCCCCAAGCATCCTCTGTTACTTTAGTATATCTGTTCTCTCATCTGATAATTTTGGTTGGCTGCCTTGCTGTGACAATAAATTAAAGCAATTAATGTGTTTTGTTGCTAATTTGTAGCTGACATTTGCACAAAGCCATAAGAAAGTGGTTTTCAATTCTGCAGGAAATAATTTAACCCAACATTTAATATTATTTTGATTCCAGTTCTGATAGTGTTTATGATACCAGAACTACTTTTTTTTAAATAAAAATTTGACCAGTAATGTCAAAATAGACTTCTCACCCTTTGCAAAAAGCTCAGTAAAATCTGTTTTCTATACACAGCAATGGCTTCACAGAATCTAGTTAATAGTGTACCAAATGTGTTTAAAAGTATGGCTTTTACATGATCTAAGAAAAATATAAGAAACGTAGTATTTTTCTATAAACAAATATCTTTTCTATAGCCCTTTGTGGAGGAAATATAACTGCAATGAATGGCACCATATACTCTCCAGGATACCCTGATGAGTATCCAAACTTTCAGGACTGCTTCTGGCTTGTACGAGTACCACCTGGGAATGGAATCTACATCAATTTCACAGTTCTTCAAACCGAACCAATATACGATTTCATAACTGTATGGTAAGAAAAGACCTTTGGCATTTATTTAATCTTCATGTGACACTATCCTACAAAATATGGATTAAAAAGAATATATTTGTGATTTCTGCCTTAACACTATTTTTCTGCCTAGGGGAAATGAGTGATTTGCACTAATCCATGTTTTCCAATGTATCATTTTCTCTAGATAGCACTCATTATGAAGCTTCATAGTCTTTGTCTTAAGAATTAAAAATAGTACTAGTGTGCTTTAGTTTCTCAATGAAGAAAAGCATTCAGAAGTATGCTCTGACAGCTGATCAACAGTAGAGGGTGACAATAATCCTTTGCAGCTGTGTGTATTACAATGTTTTGGAGTGTTATCAACAGCAACACACGTAATTTCTTCCAAGTTGGCTTCTTTTAAACTGTTAGAGTATGTAAAAGAGAGATTCTATTTGTGTTTAGCTATGTCATAAAAAGAGTTCACCTAAAAATATCTATAAACAAATCATATTCTCTACATACCTGAATCCGTGTCTATCACAATTCTTTTCAGAAAAATGAAGACTCCATTTTTCTTAGTTCCAAAATTGGTGAAGGCAGCAGGCTGTAATCGAGCATAACAGCTCTTATAGTAATCTTGAAACTATTATGTGTGACTCTCCTATACATTTAAACAGTGGCTAAGACCTTTTGGAAGCTTGCCTAAAGGCGTAATCCACTACTTATTGAATCTGTAGATTGAAAATCCCCAGGCTGAGAGAGTAGTCTTGTAGTCTGAGTAGTGCGAAATACTAAGAGGCAATTTGGATTATTAAGTACTCAATTATTTTCTGTTTTACAGAAATCTAATTTGGATACATATATATTCACATAACGCAGGATTTTAATCCTACTTGCCTTGACAATTAACAGTTCTCTATAAACCTTTGTGATCATTTCTGCATGCCCTGTTTTTTGTTTCATCTTATGTACTACAAACTATCTTGTTCTGCATCCCAGAGAGTTGATTTCTTTGCCATAATATTGTTACCATGATAAAACAGAATAGGAAATGGCAATGTGCAAGAATTTGGACAAATATATTGCTGCAAAATTTTCAAAACAAATGAATCTAGTATGCAGTAGAGTGTAAGCTTTTTTTTTATTTTTAGTGAAGCTAATTTTCACTCATATTCTTTAAAAAATTAAATAGTATTCATCTCTTAATTTGCCTAAAATGACCAAATTCAAAATATGGGGGGAAAGGAGGTTTTAGGTTTATTTATTTTCTTGAAAACATAAGTAAATGTGAACAGAGTTAGTGACAGGAAGATGAAGTACAATCATAAATTAAGTAATTGTGAGCTTGGTGCAATTTTTATTTTACAATAAAAATATTACTTCCAAAAGGTGGTTAAATGGAACATTTTGCTTTCTCATGAACTTTGGTGGTCCTCTAAGCTACCTGGTATATTCCAGTCCATATATAGAATTTCAAAAGGATTTCAAACCTTAATGTCTGTGTCATCTGATTTTAGATGACTCATGCCTTTATAATAATCTAGAGAAATCTTACACTATATTAGAATTTGGAGAAATTATATTATTACTTAGTTTGTATATAAAAAAAAAATCTTTTTGTCCCTGTTTTTCTTAGGGATGGACCAGACCAAACTTCTCCTCAAATTGGTCAATTTAGTGGCAACACTGCACTGGAATCAGTGTACAGTACTTCCAATCAGATTCTGATTAAGTTCCACAGTGACTTTACTACCAGTGGCTTCTTTGTACTTAGTTACCATGGTAAGTATGATAAATTGCACTTTTTCCCTGTCTGTGCTGATTACTGCAGGAAGAAGACTCATGAAAAATTACTTTAATTGAAGAGCTGCTATTATTAATATGACTGATCATCACTACAGTAATACAAACCTATGAAAGACTAATATGAATGGTGAAAACAAGCTATTTTCTTGACTAGATATTAAGTTTACTGGTAGTCAAGCAAAAAAAGAATGCAATGATGGGAAGAGACATGAGCAAAGATAGTAGTATCAAGACCCTACAATTCAAGGTGTTCTTCTTTCTGCTTATAATGCTTCTAAAATTCCTTTTTAATCTTACTGTCTGTGGGAGATATTAACTTTCTCATAGATATTTGAATATTTTGAAGAAAGTTCTATTATTTTAGACGTCAGTGACAGTGAAGTATGTTGTGTGGTTAATATTAAATGCCATTTATTTAAATACTGACTGAATGCAAATGTGTATGTATTAATACACCAAATTCCACCTCTTTTTATAGTCACTAGAACCTTCTGGGGTCAAGTGTTTCTTGCATTCCCATCATTACAAGGCAACATATTCAGAAGCAAGGGTGGTTTTAGTTGTTCTATCAATGCCTGTTGGGTTGACTATTCCAGGAAACATGGACAGACTGCTGTCTGTTTTCTGGATCCTCATCAGATTTTGGAACTGCAAGGCTTTCTTTTTAGCTTATTAAAGGCAAAGTTGAATATCAATAGACAGAACTGGGTGGACCATTAAAGGAACACTAATCTAAACAAAATAAAGCAAACCAAAACAGTCCTTAATCCCACAATGAAATAAACAACAGCAACACCACTGGAATTGATTATTGCATGTAGAGTCCAGCAGGATCAGGCAGAGGGAGGTCATAATTTTCATTCCAGATCTGGACACCTAAATAACAAAAGAAACCTCTATAAGGAGATCAAGTTCTTTAGAGGCATTTTATTACTACGTATGAGGATTTTCTGTATGTGTTTGGTCATATTCTGAAAAATTAATATATATCAATTCATATATATCAACGTTTATATTAATGAACATAAAGCCTCAGTTTGTCCTTCACAAACTGCTACATGCAGCAACTGAAATTAAATAAATAAGAACACTGAAGCAACTTCCAATTTCTCATTACTATTGAAATGCATATGTTTCCTTTCTTTTGATTCTCTTGATAGTTTCAAAGCAAATGAATAGATATATATTTTTATCATTTCACTATGAGTTTCAAGTCATTTATGTCTGCACCACTATGTTAACTGTCTAAGAATCAGAGTGTCAACTGTGCTTTCTTCTTGTTGATAGCCTATCAGCTCCGGGTGTGCCAGCCTCCAACAAATATTCCAAATGCTGAAATCCTAACTGAGGACGATGAATTTGAAATAGGTAATATAAGAGAAAGTAAAAACAAAATTTCAAAATAAAAGACTGGTATTTGAAAAAATTTCTTGCTTTTCAGATGGAAATCATACCTGTAATAGGTTAGATTTATATTTGAACATGCATTTTTTGAGAAGTCATTCTTTTCCCTTTACTTCCTGAATCCCATCTATATTTCAGAGACCACGTATAACACAGTAACAAATTTCTAATTAATTTAATTTTAGAATACAGTTTTTCACGATGTTTTATATCAAACATTATTTTATACTGAAAAAGATATACAAAATCCACAAAAAACATTTGGACAATGGTATATTCTTTACCAGAATTAAGATTCTGGTACATGAAGAGTAGCATCAAATTTGTAAAAATTAGGATTTGAGAAGAGGATTTTGACCTTCTAAGACATGTAAGTAGTATAACTTTGCAACATATTGTTCAAATATATATGACTTCTATGACCAGGCATCAAATGTCTGAACAGCTATTTTTTCATACGTTATGGCAAAGAAAAATAAATCTATTTTTAGTGCGTACTAATATAGTTATATTGGTAACACAGGCAAATTTTTTTCCCTCCACTCTGAAATCTGAACCAAAGAGAACTCCTAGGATGTAAAATTTTTTACTTTTATTGGTACATATGGCTATATGAATTTTTAATTTAATAATAAAAAAATAAGAATTTTTCATTCTCACCATGCCCAATTTAGATATTATCAACTGAATCCATTTCTGTTTTTTTTTGTCAGGATTGTATGAGCTACTAAGTTGATCTTATCTCCTTATTTATCTCCAAAATGTTTAACAAATAAATTATATCTCTTAAAGGTTTGTGGACACATGGTTCACACAGCATTAGTCAAACTCAGACAAACTGGCAAATTATCCAACTAATAATGTGGTGGAAAAAAAGTAATAGATTTAGCATAGTATGCAACACAATGCTCATTTACCAGATTTCTTACACTAATCAAATAAGTTTATGCTAGAGGTCATTTAGCCCATTATAAAAGGCTGAGAGGAACTTCATGAATCAATAGTGCTTTTAAAGCTAAAAGTCACAGTTAATTGCTGTTTAATGTTTCTTTTGTTTGTTTGTGTTTTCCCAAATAGGAGATATTATAAGATACCAATGTCAACCAGGCTTTACATTGGTTGGTAATGACATCCTGACGTGCCGACTAGGTGAAAGGCTTCAGATGGATGGAGCACCACCTACCTGTCAAGGTTGTGTCTCTTATTTTTTCCCTCCTGCCCTACCAGCTGGATGCTGATTCCTTAATACTCTCTACTGCCTCTTCACTTGAGATGGTCCATTGAAAATATTTCAGAAATTTTGATTCTATTCTTAACATTATCACTTTGTTATGGTGCAGAGTATTAATGCAAAATATTAGTAATATTTTAATTAAGTTTATTAGTTTAAAGAATTTCACAATTCTGTCTCTTTTTTTGAGAGTCTAAATTTCATAAATAATGACTTTTTTACATTTTATCTAGAACATGGTAGCATGAAATTTTATATGGAAATTTAAAAAAAATGTTAAATTAACATAGCATGGATTTCGTTGAACAAGATCATGACATTATTTTTCATCGGAACTTTGAGGGCTTCTGTTTTTATTAAGTGTATTCTAAAGAATAGATTTTCTCTATATTTATGTGTGCTTCTGTGTATTTTTTCAACTGTGTTTTCAACTGTGTATTTCAACTGTGAATAGAAAGAAATAACACTACCTCATTGTTAATGTCAAAATAAGATTACAATCCTGACAACAAATAGCATCCAGGTTTAAACAAGTCTTTATTATTTGATATGTTAAGGTAGAATTTTTCCATTATTTGTGGGGAAAATGTGAGTTTTCTTTCATATTAAACTGATTAGGGATCTAATGGAGGCAAAATTTGCACATGATTAATTTTTAAAAAATGTAATATCTTTAAAGTTTCAGTGATGAGCTCATGTTATTTCCAGAAAGATAAATAAGGACACAGTTATAAATGTGTGATAAAGTCATTTTTGGGGAGAGGAATCCAAACACGAACAAAACCCCACAGCCTCATAAAAGCATGATTTTTGTAAACAAAAGCCATTTTTTATCCTTCTAGTTGTTATATTCCTTTGTGAGCCATCTACTCCAGAGCTTAAAATTCTATCATCTACTGAAAGATTAAAGCACTTTCCCGAATCAGTCATAATAAATAGTGTTGATTTACCTTCATATCAATGAAAAATACTGCCATCTGGGCTTCCTACCAATGAGATGTTGTCAGGTTGGATGGGGATTTGAGTAACATGACCTGGAGAAAGATGTCCCTGCCCGTAGCGGGGAGGTGGACTAGATGATCTTCAAAGGCCCCTTCCAACCCAGATCATTCTATGAATGTATTATTCATGAGTTCTGTTTATGAAGAATATTTTTTTCTCACTTTCTCTGTTTTTCTGTTTTAGGTATCTCTCTTCATTTTGCAATACTGTTTTCTCCATAAAAATCTGACTTTTTTTATTTAAGAAGCCAATATTATTTTCAGTGTTCTTGAGAAACTTAAGATCTTATTATTTTCTTTGGTAGTGTGTAATGGCTCAGTACTAACTTACTTCCCTGTAAGTGCTAGTTGCAAATGTAGCAACCAGGTTGCAAGGCTCCTGTTTAGCAGTATTCTGTTCAGATATTATGAAGCAAACCCAGTTATTGATAAAAGTTCCAATAACACAGTGATTTCAAATATTTTTATTTAATGAGATTGTTACTTTTTGTAGACCTAGTAAATCCAGATAAATTAAAGTCTCCTAATTATGCTTTTAAACACCTTTTATTTTTTCTCAATTTCAGCAGCTCCTTTAAATAGGGTGATAACTTGTTGACAAAGTAGCATTATTTTCTTGCTTACATCCTCTGTCCCTCCTGAAGCTATGACAATTAAGAATAACCATAGCTGCTATGTATTTTCCAGCACAGCTATAAGTGGAATATTAATAACTTCAGAATATGATGTAGAAAATAAGAAAATGTAATTCTTTAGAGTAAGGTGAAAGTATGGTATGCAATACCTGCTGAAGAAGCCAGCAGGGTTGGAGCAGGTGTCTTCTTTTAAACCTACATGAAACACTCTCATCTTGTCTGGTCTAGCCTTTCCCAGTAATTCTTTAGAGACTCTTTTTTGATCATTTTTTCCTCAACTGACTTACATCTGCTTATCAGGAGAATAGTCTGTTTCTGTGTTAGAAGGAGGAAGGTATCCAGTTGTCAGAATTTGAGAGTGGATGAAAAATGTGAAGGTATAACTGAAAGTCTACCATACACAGCTTTAAAAAAACATAAGTGGTTTGTAGAATTAGATTCAATACATACATAAAATATATATTTACACATCTGTTGTACTTTTACCAAAAAACTAAAGGGTGATGAGGATTATGGAGTTAAATATATACATTTATAAATATATCTCAGGGTGATATTTGGAATTTTTAACTTTAAGTGAAGCAGAAAATGCATTTTTATTTTCCTCCTAATTTGATCTTTATTTCTTCAGAAAGTGCTTGTCATATGATGAAACATTGTACCTTTTTTAAAAAAGGAGGAGCAATCAGATGAATTGCTCAAAGTCAACCTGAGATTCTCTGGCTCATTCAGGATTATGACACCACTTTCTTGACTGCTAGTCATGCACTTTGATTTTAAGAACTCTGCTGCTTCTTTTGATAAGAGAGAGGAAAAAAATCGAACTGTGTTAGGTGTGGCGAAGGAAAAATAGAGTTTCAAGTGTTTTTTATTGCATGTAAAGGCAACAACAGTGAAATTTCTGTGAATCTAAAAACTAGGGAGCTGGATTAGCACAAGTCATCTTCTTATCTAATTTGTCCTACTGACAACATACTGTCAGCCGGAAGTGTGTCTTACATTCTAGGCATCATGTCTGAATAGTGCTTACAATCCATGTAGGTGCATCAGTCTTCTTGTAGCTTAATTGAGGATCTCAATATTTAGGCACTGCTTCATAAAAATTGTCAGAGGGATTGATTATTCTCTATTTAGAATCTGACAACTAAAAATCACAGTGTTATTGCTGACAGTAACAGTAAACTGGACAGCTGAGGGGTGGGAGTTGGGGGCAAAAGTCTATGGTTCACTTCTTGAACAGTGCAACAATTTAGTATTTCAGTACAGCCTACAAGAATTATCTTCTGGAGAATTAAAGAAGAAAAATATCATGAATTGATAACTTCCGAGGGTCGCAGGAGGGCTTATTTCATGATAAATGTTGCTTTAGATTTTCTTTTCTACTAATCAACTTTGTTTCTAAAATGTTGTCAGACTTTCTGTACTTATGGAAATGAGTAAGGCAGATCTTTTAAACTCAGGAATATCTTGCCAATCACATGAAACAAAAATAGTGGGCTTTAGATTTTTTTTACCAATCTTTCTATATTGCAGTTCTCTGTCCAGCCAATGAAATGCGCCTGGATTCAACTGGAGTAATATTGAGCCCTGGCTTTCCTGACAGCTACCCAAATCTCCAGATGTGTGCATGGACTATTACTGTGGAAAAGGGCTATAATATCAGCCTGTTCTTTGAATTCTTCCAGACAGAAAAGGAATTTGATATACTTGAGGTGTTTGATGGTAAGTATAGGATGCTTAATTTTGGATGATAATTTTATATATGTATATCTACATTACAGCTGCATAATCATTATTGTTCAAGCATACCATAATTTGTCAGTATAAAAAGTCTTCACTAAGCAATTATTTGGATTTGTTGTGCTAAAAAGAATTGTTTTTCAAAATTGTACTGCATTCATTATATTTAGAAATAATATTATTTCTGAACAAATATGTACTCTCTAGTGTATAACATGTAATGTCGACTTCCATTTTTAGTTCACATTGATCTACCATTTGCTTGGAGGATGTTTCCTATGTGTATTAATTGTATGTGTGTAATGGTATGTTATTTTAAACTTTTTAACTCCTTTTTTTTTCTTTTTTTTTTTCTTTTTCATTCCTTGTATCAAGGACCAAATAGTCATAGCCCATTACTTATTTCTCTCAGTGGGGACTATTCGTCTTCTCTAAATATAACCAGCAATGGCCATGAAGTATTTCTCCGGTGGTCAGCAGATCATGGAACCAACAAAAAAGGTTTCAGGATAAGATATATAGGTATGTAAATCAGAGTTTATTTAATATGCATATAATGTCAATATGGAACATATTTATTTATGTATAAAGGATAATGTAAGCTATACTTTGTAACATTAATTGCCCAAACTGACAGTAAATCCAATCTGGTTTATATATGACTGTGATAATATTGATCTTGTTAGGAAAAATATCCCATACACCCTAAGCAGGCTATATGAAACACATTTGCTCTGTAGAGATTTGAGGAAATTTTTCACAGGGCTTTAAAATGACATGAGTCAATACTGAAGATGAAAGAAGCTGCTTTACCCTTCTCCCTCTCATCAGTTATTTTTACTTATGTCATTGTTGACACTTTTGGTGCGACAGCAAAATAGGCGACAACAAGGGAGGAGTAACTAGCTGTGAGTGGAAAAAATTGAGACCCTGAATGACTGAACTTTTAATTTAAGGTTCACCAGAAGCAGTAAACTGTGTTAGAAGAGGTAAGTTAGTATGTCAAAGAAAGCAAACCTTGCTTATGCTATTAATTCAAATTAACTTATTTATGAATAGTTTGTGAAGATAATATTTATAAAGACTGATTTTATATAATTGCTTTTATAGACTTATTATACAATATCAGTTTTTGCAGTATAATAATAGTCATTAATCAAGCTAAAGTAGATCTTTTGCAATTTACATTGATTACACAAAATCTATGTTTGGGGTTTTTTAGCATGACAAAAGATGTAACATATGCATAATGAACAGTAGTGGGGATAGTATCTGTAGATACTAAAGAAATTATTGTCATAAAACATTTTCACTTTACAAAGTGGAAAAAAAGCAATAGAGAATAAAAATAAAATTCTACTTTCTGTTGAATTTTCTTTTGTTTGTTTTTCCTCACTCAGTTTTTGGCTACTTCACTATTGCAGAAAAATAATTAGGCTCACAACAGTCTGTAAAACATATTCAGTGTCATCTTTTCCTCTAGGAGAGGACAGTTTTCTAAGAAGTTAAATGTTTGTTGTATAGATAGAAAAAAATCACTATTGACTAGACCCAAAATATTATATGGTATCTATTTTCATTGCCTGTAGTACCTGTTGGATCTGTTAAAAGAGAAAGAAGAGAAAGGTCTTAAAACTCTTTCCCTATTGGCAGTGAGACAACTATTGAGACGTAGCCAGGAAATATTTACTAGTGATCTATGTCACTCCCACTTATACACTAAAGAAGTAGAGTTGTCTGTATTTCTGATTCTTCCAAGAGTTTAAGGTAGAAGAAATTTAGTGCAAAGAAGAAAAAAATTTCATAGTATGTACACTGAAAGATATGGCAGTGCTTCTCATTCTGCAGCTTGCTTTAGAAGAACAGCCACATGGATCCATCCTGACTAGAGGAAACCTTTCACTGAGAAAACTTTTGACCTAAAGTAAGTCATTGGACATGGAAAGGCTTAAGGAGCAAGTGAAGCATCTCTCCTCTCTTTGGCTGAGAAACTAGTTCCCAATAGTAACCAACATTAAAGCATGAAGGAAGCACTTGGCTAAACAGTTTTGGTTTGTCCTTGAACCTAAAAGATCAGAGACAAAGTTAAATTCCGAAACAAATAACATGTATCTTTAACTGGCTGCCAGGTTGTGAGTCCCTTAAGGTCCACTTCTTAGGTAAGGCAGCCAAAACTAAAATACATTGTACTCATGGACTTAAAGAAAAAGTGAGTTAGAAGAAATATGAGCATAATGACAGTATAATAAGCAATCTTTAACGTTAGAGTCTTAAAGTACATAAATGCTTTCAGATTATAAGAACTAAAAGGTCTTTTTGTTCTCATAGAGATTTCTGAATTATTTTTTCATAATATGTAACCAAGACTATAGTACTTTTTTGTTCAAAACAAAATACACACACACACCCACACCAGATTCAGATTGTGCCTGTTGTTTGTCAAGAACTGTCATTTGGATTCTAAATGCATATTCATTTTTTCAATATTTATATTTAAAGCTCTCTATTGTAGTACTCCTGAGTCCCCTCCACATGGTTTCATTGTCAGTCAGACAGGTGGACAGCTCAACAGTATGGTTCGCTGGGCTTGCGACAGAGGTTTTCGGCTCATTGGAAAAAGTACTGCTGTATGCAGGAAGTCTCCATATGGTTATTACTCATGGGATGTTCCAGTCCCAGCTTGTCAAGGTAAATTCTTTTTTTGTTATAAAACAATATGCCATAAGAAACTTACTTTTTTCTTTATAATGTAAGCCACCAGTTTTCTGACTTAAAATGAATAGCAGGTAATAATTTCATGGTCATGCTTCTGCACCAAAATTTTTCTACATAGTAAATCTTACAAAGACAAATACATTTTTAAGAGAGTATTTCAACAGAATTTACTAAGACTGACAGATACTAAAAGTAATCTACATCTATATGAGGGGGAAATCCACACAGATTTAAAACATGAACTTATTCAAATAGTTCATTTAAAATTGAACATTTAGTAAAGTTCATTTATTATGATCCAAGAACTATATAAAAACCAGAAAGATATGAAACTTGCTACTTGTCCAAGAGCATGAAGTTGGACAGGAAAAGAATTGCTTTGATACCATTCTAATAATTTGTAGTTTAAACTGAAATTTAAAAGAGAATTAATTGGGTTAACTGTATATTTAATTCCTTATGTTTTATAAAAGCAAAACATATTTTTACTTATAAAGGAAAAGGAAATGATAATTTAAATAACTCTTAATACCTATCACAATTGTATTCTAATTTTTCCTTTCCTGAGAATAATGCTGTTATTCTGATAGCTTATCTATGTCATTCTTCAGTGAACTAATGTGGCATTCTCTTCATGAAAATTTGTGGATGTGTTTATTCAAAATACGTACATTTTGTTTCTGTTGATTAGTGGAGATAAATGCTAGAAGAATGTTCCATGTTCATTTCCCATGATGATTTTTTTAACAAAGTCTTTGAACTGTATGTCTAAAGCAAAACAACAAAACCTTTGTCAAATGTTAAGCAATCTCAGTTTCAATGCTTGTTGATAAATTTCTATAAATGTATAAAAATCATGCCTGTATTTTAAAAACTGAAAGTCCTCAAAAAAAGAAGCAAACAAAAAAGTACAGGCAGTGTCTTTGGTACATATAATTCTTCAGGTTTCTCTTCTCACCAGTTATCTAAGGACTGCCTTCATGACAGTTATTTGTAGAACTCAATCAGACTGTTAAATGGATATATCAAACAATGTGGAATGAAAAACTTAAAAAAGCCCAACAAAAAGATTTACCAAATTCAAATAGCAGGTAATAATTCTCAGTGTATCCTCAGATAATACTTTAGGAACGAATGGAGTTAAGTGCTTAGCAATCTCATGGTGTCTGATCAAGTACAAAGACTGTCGGTAGCAACCGTTAGCATATTGAAAATTGTTTAATGTATGTATTAATTGAATAACAGTTTAGTAAGTATGCCTCATGTTCTTTAATAGAGGATAGTTACATGGCACAGGGCTTTGCTATTCCCTCTACTACTTAGCAGTACAGCTACATCACAAAGTAGTTCCAACTCTTTTAGGTATGTGCTGCGGTTTTTAGAACTTTGTAGTATAGAGGATGACCATTGTTTTGACAACTATTATAAGTGTCAGTCAGGAATTTCTAACTGTTTTGCTAGGTGATATCAGATGAAAATGCCAGTCTTACTGTCTACTTCACATTCTCTATGATTAATAGTATAACAAGAAAAGCCATTTTAAGCAGTTCTTTGCAACAGATGACCATTTTATGCAGAAAAAAAAGCAATAGGCTTTTTTTTAATGTAGCAGTGCAAGGAAAAAAAAAAGATATTTGCAATTTATTTAAAAAGAATACATCTCATTTTAATTTATATTTTTTCTGTTTCCTAAATGAAAATTACCAGTCAAATCACAGTAGTAGTTACTGGCATCATCCTATACCAGATGAGAAATCTAAGGCCTCAAAATTTAGGAATTCCTTAATGACGTCTCTACAGTCCTAATATAACTAGGAGTTTGTGGTGATTTAGGCTGTTTATAGCAGTACTAAATGAATCTCGTGGCAAATATTTTTTACTGCCTGCCTGGAGTATATTCAATGACTTTAAACTAATGCTTTCTATTTACATTTTGCATTTTGCAGCTGTACCATTATTATCACTCCTCAATCCTCTCCTGTAACTAATGAATGCCAGGAGCCTTTTCTACTACAGCTTTTTTTCCAAGTTGATGAGTAATGTTAGAACGATTTTTAATGTTCTCATTCTCATACATATATGAATAAAATTATTGATCTCTGGACCTCTAATTGAAACCATTTTTCAAATCACTTGCGTTACAGGACTGTCAAAACCAGAAAACTCCAGATACACATTATAACCTTATACCAAAGCTCTTATAGAGAGCTCTTATACGTTATTTATAGAACTAAACATATCTCAGTAGAGGAGGCTCAATTCAATAGTAAGGAATGAAAAAGAAATGCCTCAATACACACTTCAGCAGCTACCAGAAATATGTTTCAAAGTTTATGCAAAAGTACCCTTCCTCTGTTGTGAAAAGAAGTAAAAAGAAACTACTAAAAATCTAATATTTTATTAGTATAGTGGTAAAAATAATATAAACGAATTACAAACTTGTACTGTTCTAAAATTAGATATTAACTATCCTGTGTACATTAAATCAATTATAATGTTAAAACGTTATCATCCATGCACCCATCTAAGTTTCAAGAGTATTAAGCCTCTGAACACAACGCAATAAAAGACTCTCATGATTAATTAAATTAGGGGGTTTGATTTCATAGATTTTTGAAAGAATGAATAGGTTTACAATGATCTATTTAAATACAAGAATTAAGATGTATTAATGTAAATGGTTGAATACTTACAATTGATCATAGCTCTCAGAATATTTGAAGTGTTTTAAAACATTTGAGTTTTTCCTGGTTGTTTTCTATATTTTATTTTTTTAATTCCAGCATTGCCTGATACTTGGTTTTAATTATGAAGTATTTCTCTTGCAATAAACATACTCACACAGATCTCATCAGAAATAAGTATTAATATTTTAGAATATTACTTGTGGATAGCAGGCAAATGCTTTTACAAGAATTGTAGGTAAATATATTAAGTAAGTAAAGTTCATAGCATAAAAATATATCCAGCAGAATTCTCTAGCTCGGTACTCTAAATTCTCTGCAGCAGCAGACTAAGTGTTGCATAACCTGTAGTAACTTGAGAGTACCAAGAAACAGAAATCAGACTATTCACCGTTTAAAGGACCTCCAGTCCTTGTATTTGCTCTGCCTTACTTAAGAACAACACTTAGCGGATGTAGATACTTTTCACATTTCAGGGATATGAGGAAAAATTCAGTATCAATGCAGACATCAGTTTAGAGCTGATAATATTTACCAGGAGTATTTCAGCCATAGGCAAGACTACTGAGAATAAGTGGCATACTCCTTTGAACTACTTGGACATCCAGCCTGTGAAGAACTAAGAAATTCTACAGAATATCAAATTTCCTAAAAATGTTTTAACATTGATCTTATTATACCCTTGTTCTGCAAGCTGATAGCATTGTTCTGCAAGCTGATAGCATAATTATGTCTTTCTCTTTACTCAGCAATATCTTGTGGAATTCCTAAAGCTCCATTAAATGGGGGAATATTAACTACAGATTATTTAGTTGGCACCCGCGTTACTTATTTTTGTAATGATGGATATAGACTATCAGCCAAGGAACTTACTACTGCAGGCTGCCAGCCGGATGGTACCTGGAGTAATCACAACAAAACGCCTCGCTGTGTAGGTAAGCAACATGTAAAATCTTTCCAGTGAGTGAGAACTTTGCTGTACATTTTGTTTATTTATCCAAGATACAAAATGTCACGTTACTTAAACTTTCAGTTTCAGGTTACTTTAATCTATGAATAACCGCTGGTATTGAAATATTGTGAAATACATATTTGAAATGTAAATGTATATGTCTGAGATATATATGGAAACGTTCAGTGACAGCAGATGAAATACACTAGAGATTCTAGAATATATTCAAACTGAAAGATGCATCTGCAGCTAAATCAAAGTTAATGTTTTGAGGTTAGAGGTTTATTCAAAAGCCATCTCTTCAGTGAGAGCTGCCAGTTAATATACTGTAACAAAACCTATTTACTATCCAGAATTGTAATGTCTCCCATACTCTAGGATACTTGTTTGAAACTGCTGCTTATTATTTATATACAGCCCATAGTTATAATCCTACACCATCTAAACTTGAGGAAGCATCATTGAAGAGAAAATGCTTGTTCAGTCCCAAAGAGGAGTGGATACAATCAAAGTTCTAAATGGGGTAGAAAAAGCAGGTGACAGTAACACTGATACTGAAATATCAGTGTGTCTCATGCACGTTAAGATTTGGATTATCTCATCTAAAGGTTTTGAAAGGCAAAAGAACAAACCCTAGAATGATTTTCAAGGATTTTCTTGCTTTCTTTTTTTTTTTCTCTTTTTCTTATTCTTGTAAAATGCCTTTTCTTCTATCTAAATAAGTCCTAATGGAAAGAAAGTGGTATCCAGCAAAGATTTTTGCTCTGTGCCTTTTGTTCATGGGAAAAAAATATGCTTAAGCTTTTTCTTAAAAGAATATTTATGTAGAATATTTTTGTTTGATTTTTGGAGGAAGAGAATTAAAACATGAGATCAAAATCTGTGGCTGCCAACAAAACATTGTGGATAGGGGGTTTATTTTACCTGATTTCAATGTACAGCCTCTCCAAATGAGTCTTAAAGGTCTCATAGTATTTTCCAGGGTAGAAAAACAGTCCTTTATTGAAATGTAGCTAACATTTTGGTAAAGATTCTGATGTCTGATATAAAGTAAAACAGGAGTTCCGTGGCTATCAATCTACTGTGTATTCAACCATGATATAGATTCTATATAGATTCTATCTACACCACTTGCATATCTTTTCATATACAGTCACTGATCTGTCTGGGCCATTGATCATTATTAACTAAATGGGAAAATGCTAACAACAGGCAATTTGAGTACTGTTAAACACTCACTGTGTTTAAAATGTATTTCTGACTTAATAATGGTACAAATATTCCTAATTTGCCTGTAGTATGCCACAAATAACTATGTGTTTTTATTATTTTGGAAGTTGTTACATGTCCAAGCATCAATTCTTTTACACTGGAACATGGAAGATGGAAAATAGTGAATGGTTCACATTATGAGTATAAAACAAAAGTAGTTTTCAGCTGTGATCCAGGATATTATGGTTTGGGACCAGCATCTATCGAGTGTCTTGCTAATGGCACCTGGAGTTGGAGGAATGAGCGGCCGTACTGCCAAAGTGAGTATCTGTTGTATCTGCATCTACTGTACTTCAGATAAAAATATTTTATTTGGCTGAATTAGAAATTTACTGATTAAATATTGGAATAAGTTGATCAGAAAAATGTTTCCCAGCTGGAATTTCTGGTTATCTTAAAGGCTACTATTTACAAATACAATCCTAGTTTCAATGACAAGAAAATATCTGTAAACACACTTTTGGATTTTAAAGGTCTGTAAGTCTATAAAAGTACAAATAAGTAACACGGAACATTTTCCTATGTGTTTTTCTGGGTCAGGAATGATGCTAAGTCCAGTAAAATACAAAAAAAAATTTACATCCTGTCAGCACACTTGCTAAATAATCTTTCCTTTCAGCTGGTTACCATATAGTGTCCACATCATTCCTACCACTAGGTGGTATCCTGATAACCTGCAATAGCTATTTTTCAAAAAACTAGTAATGAATTTTGAGATACTTTTAAGTTAAATGTTTGGACGCAGTTATGCTCCCTCCTTCACTCCTGTGAAAATCAGGTTTATGTATTTAAATCTAGACATCCATTTTTCAGAATTGTGAGGATTTGGGTATACTTTAAAGCCCAAAAATTCTTCCTCTTTGTGAAAAGCTCTATAATTTACACTCAGATAGAATGGGATAAAATTGTGGTTTTGGTGCAGGTATCTAATTTGTGTTTATTTCATGCATGTGTATAAATCCAGACGTATCTAAAAAGCAGAAAAAATGTGTAGATAAACCATATAACCTTGGTTTAGAATATATTTAGAATTTATCGAGAATGTATTTGAAACTAATAAAAGAGGGACTGAAAAATGCAATTTCAAAGACAGATTAATTCTATTAAAATTATCCTCAGATGCTTTTACACTTTGATAACCAACCATCTTGTTTACTAATAGTTAATTTCTTTTTATAAATTCTTAAAAGAAAATTATTAAAGAATATTATGATTTTGAATGAAAAGATTCTTTGAATTCTAAATAAATAGCAAGTTATTCCATGAATTTTTTTCACTCATTATAATAACATAGTGTGTGATTGTTATTGGTACAACAAGCATTTCATTATGAACTAGAAGATAAAAAAAGGTATTTTTATGTGATAATAGTAGTTTTTGTATGCAGAGTTTTTAATCTATTTTTTCCACAGAGCAAAATACTTCAAGATATTAAATTTAAAATCTGGTCGACTGGCTGAGAGATATCACTCATTGATACTGCTTGTGTGTTTGTAATACTCAGTTGTACATTTCTGTTTTATTTTCATTTTGCCGTAAAGTTATTTCTTGTGGAGAACTTCCTACACCTCCAAACGGGAATAAGATTGGAACTCAAATCACATATGGATCTACAGCTATATTTACTTGTGACTCAGGATACATGCTAGTTGGCTCTGCTGTGAGGGAGTGTCTGTCTTCTGGACTCTGGAGTGGAACTGAAACCAGGTGTTTAGGTATGAATACTACTGTCATGGCTTGACTATTTTCTTTCTTTCTAGCAGACAAAAGCAAGCAAATTGTATCAGCTTGTCCCTCTTGTAGCACAGACTTTGAAGAGAGTTCTGCATTTTAAAAATGTGTGTGGTTGTGTTGTTTCTCTTATAAAATTATAACTGTGGATACCTTTCAACAAATCGAATCCTTTTTTCAGTATCTTACATGCACACAAAACCTATGTTGCTGCAAATGTCCCTAAAGTAGACCTATACATAAACATTACTTTAATACATATCCTCAGTAAAATATCTACGTAGTAGACCAAAACTCACTGGTTATGTTATAGAATTAATCTGTATGCTTTCAAAAGATACAGAAAAACAAAACAACTGCTCCCCAAAAAAACCCCACAACGAACCATTTTGTTTGTGGAATCTTTGAAATCACTATCCAGACACTGTTTATAGAATTTGGCACCCCTTAGTTTTATATGTTTAGGCATATTCACTTATTTAAAATACTCAGACACCAGTCTCTGAATAATTTATGAATAAAATTATCTCAGTGAAATAACTTCAGGGCTTCTTTAAAATTCATTATTATCATGTAGACCTTGATCTGGGTTATAATGTTAGCTGTAGAGACAGTGATTTTAGCCCTGTGCAATTAACATCTTATTTTCAGCTATGATATCAAAATTATGATCGTGTTCTGATTTTAGAATGCAATATGAAAGTTGTATTGTGCCTTGTAATTTGTGAGGGCTTGAGAATACAAAAGACTCCATAAATGAGGCCTTTCAGAAGAATCTGAACTGGTATATTAAATTTAAGGCCTTGTTACAATATCTTTTTGTGCAGATTGCTTTATAATCTTTTAGACCACTCTATATTCACCCCCCCCCCCGAAAAAAAGAAAAAAATCCTCATATTTGAGTCTGTTGTCAGAAATGGTAAGACAGACTTCTTTTAATCACATTGTATGTGTGCAATCAAAATGTTCTAATTTTTTTTTTTTTAAATTTATATTTACTAGTTTCTCTGCAAGCGTTACAGCTATTGAAGTTTGGAGAAATGTAAACATTTTCATCAGAGAAATATTAGTCTAAAACCAAATGAAATGTCTGCTATTAGTTCATAATACCTTGGAAAAAAGCCCTTACATTTAAGAATTTTGCCAAAAAAATTTATACCAAGTGAAGATCAGCAGAGATTGAATTTAATTTCTCCTACATTTACCTGCAGAAATAAAAATGTATTATAAGCTTAATAAAAGTAATAGTTTGCATAATCTTTACTTGAAACTTAAAATCCTGGAGTAATAATTTTTCAGATGGAACAAACCCTTTTTACTTCACAAAAGAATTTCATTATTGTTAAGTTCCTACCCATGGCAGAGAATGCTGGAACTAGATGATCTTTCAGGTCCCTTCCAACATAAACCATTCTATGATGCTATGATATAGTATAATGTTGAGTAACAAAACCAGTTAAAACAATGTGTTAAAATAACCATACGACTAGAGGTGAAGACAATAATCTAAATACCTTTTGTATCACGTAATAAGGCTACAGTAAATTTTAAGATATATAACTTCTAAGCTTTAATGATAGAAAATCATTGAAAACAACAGGAATAAAAGTTTTACAGAATACATCAAATACAGCATACAAAAAAAAGCATGTATAGCTTGTTAAACAAATAAGAAAATCAAATCCCGTGAGAGAGCAAATTTATAAGAGACAGAATAATGGCCAGCATAATTGGTCTTTCAGCAACACTGACTGCTGTGCTACATCACTCTAGGAACAAGCTTTCTGGAAAGAGCCCGACTAATTCAGTTCAATTCCCATTTCTTCAGCAAGTAATTTGAGGCTTAAGATAGAGTTCAGCTAATGCCAAATCAGAAATTAGAAATTTGTTTAAGAAGATTGAGAAAAGAAAAGAGGCAATTAAAGAAATGATAGAGAAATGGGAGAAAGGAGACTAAATACAGCAGGAGGATCAAGAAAGTGGGTATTTTAATGATCAAAGAAATATATTTTTGTGCAACTAATGAATATACTCTGGGGTTTACTTTCAAACACTGAAAAATGGTAAGAAAAAAATTGAAATTTCACTTTCTACTTTCAAAGCTTTCTGCTTACAGCTCTAAACTTTTTTATCATTTATTTTAGAGCCTTTCCACTTTTCCTAACTGAAAAATGTAGTTATGCTTGGGCTCAAATATCTGCCACTGTGTTTCTGCTTTAAGCATTGTAGATGCTCTAAAGTATACTCTTAGATGACATTAATGAAATTCTGCGGGCTTTTCCAAGTATTTTGTTTAAAAATACAAATTATTTTTTCAAAAGTTCTATGCAAATTGTTTAATCATTGTGTTAGACAACTATGCCAACATTATTTTTATTCCAGTTATATGCAATTTGAAACAAAATATGAAAGTTGAAATCGATAAGAACATAAGTATCAGCAATATAACAGATGTAAAGGGAACTAGAACATAGATTAGCTTTAAATCATAAAAAAAAAATTAAATCCAAATTGTATTACAACACAAATAAAATTCCATTGCATTGTGCATGATTTTAATGACAGCCATAATACTGCCAGAAAATGTTGACCGTTTTCAAAGCCCTTTTTTGCCTCTTCTTCCATTCCTGCTTTTATTGCAACGAGGATAGTACTTTATGGCTATTGAATCTCAGGAGACAAAAGATGGCAAAGAGAATCAGAATATTTAACACAACTGCCCTTCTTTCAGAATCTTTTTTTTTTTCCTTCCAGAATACCTAATTCACAATGTAGTACTGTGTGAGTAATCATATTAATGTAAAGATATTGTTTTGATCTTTGACTGAATTTAGTAGGAAATTGAATTCTGAATCAGTATTCTGGTTCTCTATAGCTAATGAGAAAAAAATATGTTAAAATTTAAGAAATAAACAAAACAAAAACCAGAGATCTGAGTCTTAAAAAAATGTTTCACAAGATTTTATAGTGAAAAAAATGTGAAAAAAATCACTTCAATCTTTTAAAATAAAGTAACAGTCAAAGACAAAGCCTATAACTCTTGTGTCTCAAAGGTTACAGACTGCCTCTCACAATTTATTGTGCTTGATCTTTTCCTATACTGAAAACATTAAATCAGTTTCTGAGGAAAAGTCCTGGAGAAAAAAAAAAAATGGAGAAACATTCAGGAACACAGAATAGATTTTCCTTGAATATCCTGTTTACAAAAAAAGAGACTAACAAATCTGTGTATTTTGTTATACGCTTTGCTCAGGGGGAAAAAAAATAGATATTTGATGAAGGAATTAATTGTTCTGTTTCTGTGAAAACTTAGCATATTTACATTATTTTATTTATGATATCAATTTAATTTAATTTAATTTAATTTACTAACATGAGAAACAATAATATATTTTCATACCTATAAAAAATTTGAAAGTTTTATATTCATGGGGTTTTTAATGCCTGTAATCATCTATTTATTAAACTCAGACTGGAAATATATAAAGACTACTTGGTCAACTCCATGGTATTTTCATATATATATGAAATTATATATATCATTTGTCACCTCCTGTTGATTCATAACTGAAAGATAATGTAACAAGTGATGAGCAGATTTTTTTTACAAGACCAGCTGGTAAGATGTGTGTACATTACTGAATGAGAACACTGGTGGGGAGGTTAGATAATCAAAGTGGAAAGTATGAAAAGATATTAAAACTATATATACTGTGGCTCAAATAAATCAGGAACTAATTATATACATATTTACATTACATGTAATTTATGTATGTTGAAGACAAAGTCAGAGAAAACTTTTAAATATTTTATTTGAGAGGAAGTTTTGCATACTCATTGCAACTTTAAATTTCTATCAGGTAAGAACAAAGGAATTATAGTATTTATATTTTCCCATTCAGCTTTCCACCACTGAAAGGTTTCTGTGGCTACATATCTTCTGTTGTGCAGCCTTTCTACCACTATTTTCATCCTAAGAAGTTTTGGAAGAACATGCAAGAAACTCTTTTCTTCTTTTTGACTATTTTTAAACATCTGTTTTAAACTTATGTTATTTCAACTAAAAGAGAATCTGTATCTTTAGTGATACTGAAATATCCAGAGTTAACCATATGCTTGTCTTTGTTCTTTAATATTACTGCATAATAATAACAACTAGACATTCAAATGAGCTATATGATGTTTCATCTTTAAAGTATTATTCAGGCATTTCAAGGAACTCAGCAGAGAACTTTCCTCTATGGGCCATAGAGTAAAAAAGATTTAAAAGAATGTCACCCTTCATCATGAAAAATTTTAGTACAGCTTGAACATGAGGTTAGGTGAGGATTTGCTGATACTAGCAGTAGAAATACCCTAAACCCTGTTTTGCTCATACTGTGATTTTATACGGAAGATGTCATTTTCAAATGGGTATAAAAAGATATATCCTTATAAGAAAAGCAAACCCTGTATAAAAGAAAAATATCCAGCAAATAATTCTTCCCTTTTTGACTGAGGTCATCTTGACAGGTTAATTAACTTTGTTGAATTATAACAAATCCCTGTTTTCAGTAATGTATTGATATTTAGATATCTTTCACTACTGTACTCACGTTTGGTGCTCACGTGATATTAATATCCTTCATTCTCACTTTTTTGACTAAATTTGCTTCTTAATTACATTTTATGTAGTTATTTGCTAGATTGAAAGTTATAGCATTTATTTCCCACTCATATCTGCTACTCAGTATAAACTTCACTTGTAATCACTTACTTTGTAGGATTCACTCATTGCCTTTACAAAAGCAGTATCTTTTGATTCATTATTATAAATTACAGGTTACATTAAGACCTAGTGACCTCGACTGAATTCATAGAACTGCTGTATAGGCCCTTTACATACATATCAGAAAAGTTGGACCTACACCTAGTCTTAAAATACAGCACTAAAGTAAGAAATTGAAAATGAACAAGGCTATCCTGAAAACAGTCTAGATAGCCTAGTCTAAAATAGTCTAGAATCCTAACCTAGTGGGAAGTCAGCTATTTGCTACTAGTGTGTTAGAAAACTTTCCCCTTCCCAGTCACTGTAATTATCACAGTATCACAGTATCACAAGGTTGGAAAAGACCTCTGAGATCATTGAGTCCAATCTATGACCCAACACCAACACCTACTTGTCGTTTAAACCGTGGCACTAAGCACCTCATCCAATCTGCTTTTAAAAAACCTCCAGGGATGATGACTCCACCATCTCCCTGGGCAGCGCATTCCAATGGCCAATCACCCTTTTAGTGAAAAATTTTTTCATAATATCAAGCCTAAACCTCCCCTGACAAAGCATGAGACCATGATTATGATAATCTAATTGTTGCAAATCATTGAAAAGAGATATTACTTAACGTGTGTTAATTTTATTTCAGCTTTTCTTCTATCCATATCCCAATTCTTAATGCAATATAGTAAATGTTCTGTTTGTTATGTGTACCAAGCAAGGCTGTATTGTTTTCTCTCACTCATTCATTCTGATAAACACAGATCAGAAATACAATATTGATCTTACTGCCGTAACCACTTCTTCTTTCCCTATTTTGTCTATTTTTTATTTGATTAGTTTTATTTTTTTGTTTTCAATAGCTTTCCAAGGTGACTACAACAGTTTTATATTTGCTTGTAGCTAGTCTTAGAAAAAAAACTTACTTTGAGGATAAAAAGTTGATATTCCATTAGATAATAAGAGTACTATGCTGTCTTTTATCCATGATAAGTAAATTTTCAATGACTTACTGGCTGTTTAAACAGAATTGTAAACTGAAAATAGAATCGGTATCTCTTAAATGCTTTTTCATCTATTTGAAAAATAGATCTCCTGGAGAACAAGTAAAATTTTATAAAAAGACAACATAGTTGCTCAGCATTTGAATGTGGTTGTTTTTCCATCAGTTCCCTTATTTTTTTTTCTTTGCTTTCTACTTCCTTATATTTTTACATCTGTTTTCAGTTTTCTGCCATAGTGTTTCTGTTCGTCTTGTTCATCTTCTGGTTCACCAGGACTCCCGGGTCCCTTTCAGCAAAGCTTCTACCCAACCACATGATTCCTAAACTTTACTGGGTTCTTTAGTTACTCCTTTACAGATGCAGGACCTAAAACTGGCCTTTGTTAAACTTCATAGAGTTCTTGCTAGCTCACTCTTCCAGACTGTCCAGGTCTCTCTGTAAGATGTCTCTCCTTCCTGACGTGTTCACCTCACCACCCAGTCTGGTGCCATCAGCAGACTTCTGATGGTGCTTTCAATCCCATCATTCAGATAATTTATGATGACGTTGAACAGTGTGGAGCTCTGCATCAATCTCTTGGGGATCTCACTTCTGACAGGATGCCAGATTGAGTAAAAAACATTGATCACCACCCTCTTAGTGTGGCCTGTTAGCAAAATCCACCATTTTACAGTCCACTCGCCCATTTTATATCTTGCTAGTTTGTCCAGGAGAAGGCTGTGGTGAACAGTGTCAAATTTTTTACTGAACTCCAGGTAAACAATATCCACTGCTTACCCCTTGTCAACAGAAGTTGCCAAAGAAATTCAAAAGAAATTGAAAAAGAAAAACAGAAACTCAAAAATCAAAAGAAGTCAAAGCTAGGGTCTGTGAGGATCATCACAATGAGAGGCAGTAGGCTGAGATGATGGGATTTTTAAGCAATTTTAAATTTTCTCAAGCTAGACAGAGACAATAATGCAAGACTTATGAGTGATTTACAATGAATTTTCACCTACTGCAGTTCTGTGTTTTTTTGTAATTTTCACACACAATTGCAGAAACTGCAGTGTGGTCTTGGTCACCTGATATTTTGCGTTACTTCAGTTTTATTTCCTCTGCACAGGAAACAGTAATTCTGGTAATGCATTCTGCTTGCACTCTACTGCCATAAAGCAATACTAAAATCTTAGTTAAGAACTGAACCAAATATTGTAATTAAAACCAATTAGAAAATTATTTCCTTAAACACTGTCTGAATCGTGGTCTGAAACTTTCTGTTTGCTCTTCTAATTGATTTTTTTCCAATGTAATTTTTACTCCTCATCCAGTTAGTCCTGTTTATCATCACAAATGTGATAGGAGAGGGAATTGGGCCCTTTGTTTCATGTTCCAGAAAGTCTATTACATACTGAAGCAATTACAACTTCCCTGGAAAGTCAAGAAATACTGTGACAAAAATCTTAGAAATGTGTATTATGCCATTGAATTACATAAAGCATAAAACAAATTTCAAGTTTTCCTGGTTCTTATGTAGCACTGAGGGAAACAGAGAGGGGAAAATCATGGGGGAATACATCCTTGAACAATATTAGATTTGGACGCCTGTTCATAGAATCATAGAATGGTTTGGGTTGGACGGGACCGTAAAGATCATCCAGTTCCAGCTCTCCTGCCATAGACAGGGACATCCAGACTGCTCAAGACCCCATCCAACCTGGCCTTGAACACTTTCAGGGAGGGGGCATCCACAGCTTCCCTGGGCAACTTTTTGCAGTGCCTCCCCACCCTCGTTGTGAAGAATATCTTCCTAATGTCTAATCTAAATATTTCCCCTTCCAATTTAAAGCTATTCATTCTCATCCTATCACTACATTCCCTTGGAAAAAGTCCCTTCCCGTGTTTCTTGTAGGTCCCCTTCAGGTACTGGAGGGTCACTATATGACCTCCCTGATTCCTTCTCTTCTCCAGGCCGAACAACCCTAATGCTGTCAGCTTGTCCTCATAGCAGAAGTGCTCTAGCCCTCTGATCATCTTTGTGGCCCTCCTCTGGACCCAATCCAACAGTTCCATATCCTTCTTATGTTGGTGATTCCAGAACTGGGCACAGTACTCCAGGTGGGGTTGCACGAGAGCACCTCCCTCACCCTGCTGACAATGCTTCTTTTGATGCAGTCCAGGATACTGTTGGCATTCTGGTCTGTGAGCTCTCAATCATATCATCCCCCCTCCTGTATTGAAACCATGGATTGCCCTGACCCATGTCTAGGACCTTGCATTTGACCTTGTTGTACCTCATGAGGTTCACACAGGCCCACTTATCCAGCTTGTTCAGATCCATCTGGATGACTGATATCCCATCCTTCTGGTGTGACCACTGCTCCGCTCAGTTTGGTGTTAACTGAAAACTTGCTGAGGGTGCACTCAATCTTGCTGTCTATTTCATCAATGAAACTGTTAAACAGCACTTGTCCCAGTACGGACCTCTGAGGGACATCGCTTGTCACGGAATGTTCCTTATACCAAAGTCAAATTGCACTCACCAATTTAATCTGTGTGAAGGTTCATATACTACCTATATTGCAAATGCTGATGGTTTTATGATGGTTCATATGATGAAATATTATGAGATACAAGTTATAAGAAAATTTCAGATTTACAGGGTTTTTTTAGTAGAAAGTTTCTAGCCCTGAAAGAATGGAGGGGGGGAATGATGAAAATTTTATTTTTTTCTATTTTTTAATAATTTTTTATAATAAAGGGGAATGCTGAAAATTATATCAGAGTATTAAAAAACATTTAAACATTTAATGGGAAAAAAACCAATCCAAACTATATTTCCTCTGAATATACTTTATTTTTAGCAACCACATGTTTTTGGGGTTCATTTTTGAGGTGTTTTTTGAGAAGTAGTAGAGGAGACGAGGAGAGTAGAGGGTTTTGTCTGGTAATACTCTTTTTTACTGAAGTACTAGCTGAAACACTCCTCATTTTTCTTGCTTGCCTTACCTGTTTCTGCAGTGAGTGTTCTACCATATCTCACAGTCTCCGTGAGGTCAACAATTCTCAGAGGATTTTCTATTACCATATTATTTGCTGAATCACAGTACCCATTTTCCAGAGTTCATGAAGAATAACAGCAACAAATGATGCATGGTTCATTCTTTTTCCCAGCCTCTCTGTAGATTAAATGTCTATTCGTGACTTTCATACAGTAAATAAAATATTTCTCGTATCTTGAGAATAGAGGGTAGAAAACGAGACCAATACATAGGACAATTTTAGGTCCCTGGATATTTGGATGTAGTTGTTCTGACTACCTTTAGTCCAAGCATGTTAATCTTTTTTGAATTCCTCTGGGATCAATAGGAGAGAAAGAACAGGATACAATCCAGAGAGTCAGCTTGATGTAATAAATTGTCCAAATTGATTAGTTTCCATTGTAAAAAGGCTGTTATATGAAATGGATTGATATTTATAAAATATATATGTTATTTTCATTTGGATTTTCATATGGATTTTGAATATTTGTTTAAATGTATAATGGTGTAAATTTAATCTTAACCAAAATAAAACTAAGGACAATAATAAAGTATTTTACAGGCTTAAATAAAAACAAGTTAAATATTTTGAAATGAAACTTGATAACATGTATGACATTTAATCTCTTTGCTGTGCTTTCTTTTTGTAATTTTTTGTATAAGTGAAGGCCTACCAATACAAATGAAATACTGTAGGATTTTTTTCCAAGGTAATAAAAATAAACCTTTGAATGAAGTAAATAAATAATTTGAAATATTTAAGGATAATTTTTAATTTGTTTTTCTTTATTTACTTTAAAAACTGTAGCTGGCCACTGTGGTATTCCAGAGCTTATTGTCAATGGTCAAGTGATTGGAGAAAATTATGGATATAGAGACACAGTTGTATACCAGTGCAGTCCTGGTTTTCGATTGATTGGTTCTTCTGTACGCATATGTCAACAGGATCACAACTGGTCTGGTCAGCTTCCATCTTGTGTGCGTAAGTAAGCATGGCAACACATACTGATATATGTTACAGGAATTTCTGTCAGATTAGATGAGTGACTTTGCAACTTAGTATTCATTAAAAAAAAAAAATACAGTAGATCCTTAAAAATGTGCAGCCATCTAAAATCTGTGATTCATCTATCAGGTGAATTTTAATGTTGTCACTTGAATTTCTGTTGCATATTTTGACTAAAAGTGTCTATCATTTATCTAAGAATATGAAATTTCTTCAGAATGGGACTTAAGCACGCAGGTGCTCAAATTTGAGAATGGCTTTATGTCCTTAGTCGCTTTTGGAATTATTTAATGTACATTTATTATTTGACTGTGATAGTTAAATAAGAAGATGCCCCTGAAGAGGGTTTTGGCTATTTTTTAGTCATGAATACTGTATTTAGTTAATAAGGGTCCTTTCTGTGGTGAGTCAATATATTGGTTGAAATACCATTAAGTAATAACAGAAAATACTGTATTCCATTTTAGAGTTTTTAAAGGATTCTCAAGCAAATTACAACTATGATTCAATAATTCAGGTTCAGTGATATCAGTGTATTGAAACTGTTTTAATGCACCTCCAAATATTCTATTTTTGTAGCAGAAACTGTTTGATCAATGAATATTAATACACAACATTAATTCATTACCCTTACTCCTTGCTCTGTACCTTGTCTACATAGAACTAGATATACTTAACTACTATAACTACTGCGTTTCTTAATTTTGGTTCCACCTTATGATCTAGTAATAGATCATTACTTTTTTACATTACATTTAAGATCAACATACTTTTCTGTAGGTAACCGTTAAGGCATCTAAATTAGACACTATTAACCAAGAATTTATAAATTAAAATATTGGTAGCAATGTTAGATCTGAAAAAAAAAACCACAAAACCCCACCCTACCTGTTTTGGGTGTACTAACAGCAGAGAAAATGGATGTATTATTATCTTCCTCTAATCATAGAATCATAGAATCTCCTGGTTGGAAAAGACCTCTGACATCATCAAGTCTAACTGCACCCATCTTTTGCTAAGCCATGTCCTTCAAAAATTAACTACCTGTTTTTTAAACACCACTAGGGATGGTGACTTGACCACCTCCCTGGGCAGCCTGTTCCTGCGCCTGATAACCCTTTCAGAAAAGAAATTCTTCCTAATATCTAGTCTGAACCTCCCCTGGCGCAACTTATGGCCATTTCCTCTTGTCCTATCATCTGTCACTTGAGAGAAGAGATCAACACTCGCTCTGCTACAGACTCCTTCAGGCAGCCATAGACAGCGATGAAGTCTCCCCTCAGCCTCCTCTTGTCTAGGCTAAACAACCCCAGTTCCCTCAGCCACTCCTCATAGGACTTGTTTTCCAGCCCCTTCACCAGCCTTGTCACCCTTCTCTGGACGCACTCCAACACCCCAATGTCCTTCTTCTACTGAGGGGCCCAGAACTGAACACAGTACTCGAAATGTGGCCTCACCAGTGCCAAGTACAGGGGCAAAATCACCTTCGTGACCTGATGGCCACACTGTTTTTGATACAGGCCAAGATGCCATTGCCTTCTTGGCCACCTGGGCACACTGTGGCTCATTTTCAGCTGGTTGTCAATAAACACCCCCAGGTCCTTCTCCCCGAGGCAGCTCTCCAGCCATTCTTCCCCAAGCCTGTAACGCTGCATGGGGTTGTTGTGCCCCAAGTACAGGACTTGGCATTTGGTCTTATTAAACCTCATCCCGTTGGTCTCAGCCCATAAATCCAGCCTGTTCAGATCTCTTTGCAGTGCCTTCCTTCAAGCAGATCAACTCTGCCATCCAGCTTGGTGTCATCTGCACACTTGGTATCATCTGCAAGGACCTCTGCCAGCTCCCTTAATACCCTTGGGTGTATCCCATCCAGGGAATGAAATGGAGGATGGTTGTTGAACAGGAGGATGTGCAAAAGTGTACTTTGAAAAAGGATGCAACACTTGAGGAAAAGCTTAGACTCACAAAGAGCTGCTACAAATATCAGCTATCTCTAATTTTATGATAGATATTTAGGAACAGGTCCACTTCAGATCAAAGGTTCAAATGAAGTGTAGAAAAATACATTGCATTTATTTATTTATTTATTTTTGTCTGTTTTAATTGAAATTTTGAGAATATGTGTTTCAATTAAGCAAATTCTATTCTTCTGTTTTCACAGGACTATTTTTTATTGTTATTGTATGTACACTAAAAAACATCTCTGTTGGCTGAATGCATATCTTTGCCTGACAGTTTTAAAAATATTAATATTACTCTTTTTTGGGAAAAAAAAGCAGTTCCTTATATAAAAAATTCTGATACCAGTAAGATGAAGATAATATATTTAATTAAAATAACTTATTTATTGATATCAATAGTACATACAGAGTTCAGTTTAACTTTCATAATACAGACAGTGACTTGTCTGTATTTTAGAGTAGTTCTTAAGGACCTTTCATGTTGCTAAAAATTTTAATTGATTTAAGGGATATTTTTTTAGAGTTGTCATGATAAGCCTATTCTACACAAAGGAAAAGGACATATATTTGTGAGACGTAAAAAAAAAATAGAAAATTGATTAAACTTTTAAATTCATAAGAATTTTAGAGTTATAAAATTTATACTGTGAACGTATTCATTATAAATTACTCATGAACATTTTATCGACAGCAGGAGTTTGCTAAATCATAGCAGAAAATGTATATATATTTTAAAAATTGTTTTGGGAAACATTATTTGTTTTATTCTCCTTACTATTTTTGCATCTGGTCTTTGTAGGCACAGGAAAGGAACTTTACCTTCTTGTACTCAGTTTTTACATAAATATGAGAAAAGTTTCACAGTGCCAATAAAGTTTCATATATCCAGTCATGAATTTATAGATTCACTAAGTACTTTGTCCTCAAAGATAAAATTGAGTAATTCAATATTAAGGTGTATTTTTAGTAAATATTACCTGAGCAACTAATGCACTTAAATAATTTCCTTTCAAGTTCAGGCTACATATAATGAAAACCCAGTGCTTACTTTCCTCCTAATTCTTCAGAAAATTTTTCTTCATTTGCCTTCATTGCTGCTTGGCAAATTCTATTCCCTTTATTTAAATACTTAAGTAAGTGCTTGAATATTTACTAAAATATGTCATAGTTCTGATTCAGTTGAGAGAAATGTGTAGCTTTCATGGAAAGTATCTTATAATACCAAAACTTTAATGGTTATAATGATTATGTTTTATATCAGAAATCATGGAAAGTGATAACAGCACACTCTGTTTTTTGTTTCTTTGTTTGGTGCTATGCTAGCCATTAGCTGTGGTCACCCTGGTAGTCCTATTTATGGGAGAACAAGTGGAAATGGTTTCAACTTCAATGATGTTGTGACATTTTCATGTAATACTGGGTATGTTATGCAAGGACCAACCAAAGCACAGTGTCAGGCTAATAGGCAGTGGAGCCATCCACCTCCAATATGCAAAGGTAAGAATGACAGCATTTACAGATTTCAAACTCCATTGGAAAAATAAGGTTGAAAAATAAACTGAATGTAAAAGGACATTATCGAGACAAAATGATCCCTCTATTACAAGCAGGCACCAAATTAGATGTTTCATGAGTCTAATTCTATGACTTTTCTGTTAGGTCAGTTCTACATGCAGATTACCAGGATAACTGTTGCAGAGAAAATTTCTTATGTGTCTGTAGTTTGCATTGACTTTTAAATATGGTTTCTACAGGTTCCTTAGAAAAACTGTGCAGAGATAACTAAGAAATTAATTAATTTGTTATTTATATAGCTTTTTCTATAACTTTTATGTAACTTTTCCTTTTACATTTCCATTGTATACTGCTTTACTCGTCTTTTAAAATTTTTATTCTAACTTGTTAGCATAATCCATTTAGGTTGATTCTCAGTACTTCTGGGTAATATATTTAAAATTATTTCACTGAAAATAAAATAATATTATTAAATTAGTTCTGGTTAGAGTTTCCATAAGTACTGCAAGAAAGGATTTATTACCATTGTACTTTTTAAGTCTGTTGTTATATGATTTCTAATTGTTTAAATTGTTCACATTTAGAAAAATATACTTTTTTTTACTGGAACCTGCTTACACATATGCAGAAATTGTATTGATTGTTTTTCAGCAGCTTCCCAGCAGCTTTTATGAATTTTTATCATGACACAGCCTAAGTCATGTTGTGTATTTGTAGTAATTTTATTTACTAAATTTTACTTCCAGTAGGTGTCCTCCACTTTTATTTGTCACTTTGCCTTAAGCAAACTTAGATTTCTAGAAACCTTTTTGTTGATGAAAATTTATGTTTTAAATTTACAATTCTAGACGTAGTCTCTGTTAAGGCTACTTAATAAATCTCATTTTCCGTCCAGTTGCTAAAAATCACCTCACTGTTCTGGTATTGCACACTAATGTACCAAACTGTCTGTTATGTTACTGGGATCAGCAAAAAAGTTGATCACGTTATTCTCTGAAATTTACACAGTATTGAAATCTTCTACTGTTTTTAGAACAGACTTTAAAAGTAAAAAGAAATAGCTGGTGTAGAACATTGCTGGTGTAGAACATTATTAGTAGTGTCTGTAATGTGTAGCGTTGTTCTCTTTGCACTGAAGTAATTTTTTTTTTTAAAAAAAAGATGCTTCCTTGCATATTTGTAAACTGCCTAAAATGCAATATTATATAAAAGGCTGCACTCCCTTTTGAAGGCTGAATTTGAAATTGTCATATAAATTCATTAGTGTTCTTGCTCTTAAAGTGTTCACAACTCTGCTAAATAGCTAGTTTCCTACTAGCTATATATTAGCCACTATAGTAGTTAGCCATTATAATAATAGTCAAAAAGCATTGAAATTGTGAAAGCTCCTTATATTTTCTTTCAGTTGTTCACTACTCCAGATTTATTAATAAATAATCTTCATTACTTAAAGTACATGATTAATAAAGATGAATGTTCAATTGCTATAAAACCTTTTTCTACAAAAATGAAAATTAATGGAAATATAGCTCAATTTTTCATCCAGGAAAAACAAAAAAATCAACACTGTCCGTAATGTAACAAAAAAGAAGTGATCTGTCATTTAATATTAAAAATATTAAATTCAACCAGAATTTATTTCTATCCTTGAAAATGTATGTATTCTAGTCTTGTGGTACCAATATTTGAGAACTGCTAGGAGCAGCACGCAAGCAGACTCTGGCATTTAAGGCAATGACTAGAGAGAAGAAGGTGAGCCATAAAATTGAGTGATGTAGACAGGAAAAATTATCTTAAATTATATCTTGCAATAGCTATTTTTTCTTTTTGGACTACAACACTTTTTAGCATATTTTGAAACTTTTGTGTACACACATCCATGCACATACACGCACAGATATATGTATTTGCACACAGGTACATACATGTGTACGCACATGAACACGCAATTGATTATAAGAATACAGAGATGGTAATTTTCGCATTAACTGTAGCTTTTCTAGGGTAACTTTGAATAAGTGATAATGTTTTTACTTGACCAAAGGAGTCTATTGCATGTTAAAAAAACACTCTGTGACCCTCAAAATAAGTATTATACTCCCCTCAACAGATGGCTGTAAGACACACACACACAAAAAAAAGAACAAAAAACAAAAAAAAAACAAAACAAAACAAAGAAAAGAAAAGAAAACAAAAAAAAACAGTCTTCAGTGATTTTCAAACATATGAATCCTAAAGCAACAGAGGACTGAAAAAATCCATCTGTATTGTTAACCATCAAGGTATATTCCTATTTTGGAAAATATATACCTGTTTGTTGGGATATTTCCCTCTTCTAGCAGAATCACCACAGTCTTACCTAACTGATCATATGCCCTTTAGCTCAAAACATTTGCCTAAAAGGTACTCCAGTATCCAAATGTTTGCATAGGAACATAAGTATATTTGCACGTCTGTATGGGTTAGATTAAAAAACACATTTAGGCCCTTACCATGTTTTTAGTTGTGAGCAGCAGTTTATTTCAAGGCAAATGTATAAACTGAATATACTGATATGTCCAGTTACTTTCACTGTCAAATAATTTTACAGCACCATCACCCTCTGCAAAAGAATGTCCTTTTATTTTTTTGAGTTTAGTATCTCCTGCTTTCGTATCATCTCCCTTATTCAGCATCATTGTATATAAACCAGGGTAGCAACACCTTAGAAATTTCTTATACAAAGGACAGACCACCATTTAAAGACCATTTCAGTAGTCTGTATTTGTATGCTTCTCAAGTCTGTGCTCCTTTTCTTTTTAGTGGTCAATTGTTCTGATCCTGGAATACCTGCAAATTCTATAAGAGAAAGTAAAATTGAACACGGAAATTTCACATATGGCACAGTGGTATTTTATGACTGTAATCCTGGATATTTTTTATTTGGCTCTTCAGTTTTAATTTGTCAACCAAATGGCCACTGGGACAAACCTCTACCTGAATGCATTAGTAAGTAGATAATGTGTATGCTTTCTATAAAGAATATGGACTACACTGGGAATTATTTTGCACATCATTTTCATCAGTTTCATGACAGCAATTATAATAATCATATCAATATACATTTGTGTAATGACAGAAGGCTGAAGTAGTGCAGTTATATTTTTATTGTATGTAATAAATAACATGGAAAACTTGGGAAATATGATAACTGAAACAAACATCTCTAAATGCTTTAGCAGAATTGTCCTTGATAGCAGAGACAAAAGGTCAAAATATATCAATTGAATTTGCCAATACGTGGCCTCCATTGGCCACAGAGCTGTGATTACACTGAAAATTCAAAACTATAATACCCTGAGTAAGTTATTGACTTACATCATTATAGTATTTGCTGGATTTCTTTTTGGACAACAGCAAGATCAGACTATCTATGAAGACGGTAAGCCAATAGTAATGACACTGTAGAGCATCAAAACTGTCCTCTTGCTCTCAGCTTGTCATGCTACTAGAAGTATGTGAATATCATAGTCTTACGCAATCTATCCACTAAGGCAAGTGCATTGAGAAGGTTGTTTTTTTTAGGGCTTGTCATGAACATCTTTCTGAATGTGATGTAGATATAGCCACAGATGTTTCATTGGTTTAAAATCGGCTGGGACTGTTTGTTTATCCAGTTCTCTACAAGCCTATGATAATGGTTTTGGTTCAGGATCAAAATCTCTCTCTGAGAAAGTTGAAAGGTATATTTTCTAGAAACTATAGGGAAAACAGGCTAAGGGTTCCTTGTGCAGGAATCATGGACCAATATTTGCAATATTGTAGATATTAATTCTCAGTTTTCCCTTTATTAGACTTCCTTAACTGAATTTTCTCCAGTTCTGCTATTCTCTCTGTGAAAAAAAAAAAATCTGAAACTTTGTTTCTTATTACTATTGAAAGCTTTGTTTATTGTCCCTTTCTTTAAAGGGATAAATAGCTTGATTGTGAGTCACAGTTAAAATGATAACAAGAGTTTAAGGGTTTCACACTAAATTTTAAGGTAACATACCATTTAGAAATATAAATATAATTTAATAGTAATTTATCTCCAAAGAGAAAGAGATACTGAAGTTAAAGTTGTAAAGATTTATTCTTTCTACTTTTGTATTTTTATCTCTTAGTCTTCTTTAAGAATTGTCCGAAGTAATTTAATAATATAGATTTTACTTTTCTTCTAAGCTAAGCTTTGGGAGGAAAGATGTTATATATACTTTTGAAAGGGTATTTTCAGATCTATTTGTATCATCTATGTAGAGTCAATAAATTCTAACCTAGGCACTCTCTATGATATTCTGTAATCACAAAGCTTACAAAAACTTATTCTAATACAACTACTGATTTTTTTTTCTAAAAGCCTTTCAGGTCTGGAAGTGTTTTGCAATTTTTTTCCCTTTTGGACATTTGTAGGGCAGTCATTTAGTAGTCTACATAATGGAAAAAAAGTAGAAAGCTTGCTGGATGTTTTTCTTTGACCCAGGTTAGATTTTTTTTTTGACCTAACTGGATTTCAGTCTTTCTCTAACTATTTTCAAAGATTTTTTTATTTTTTTTTTAAATATCACCAGAGTAATGGAGAAGAGACACAGTCAAAGGAAAAGTTGTTCACCTGTAAAATGGCTCAATTCCTTTGAAGTATGTTGTAGCTAGAATACTTCTAGCTACTGTAAAACCGATAAGAAATAGAATTCAGCATTGGCCTGGACCATAATGCCCTTTCAATTCTTCCTTTGAATTAAAAATTTGCTGATGATACAACAAAACTGGGAGGAGTGGCTGATATACCAGAAGGCTGTGCTGCCATTCACTGAGATCTCAACAGTTTGGAGAGTTGAAGGGAGAGGAACTTAATGAAGTTTAACAAAGGCAAGTGCAGAGTCTTGCACCGAGGAAGAAATAACCCCATGCACCAAGACAGATTAGAGGTCGACCTGATGGAAAGCAGCTCTGCAGAGAAGGACCTGGGAGTCCTGGTGGACACGAAATTAACCATGAGCCAGCAATGTACCCTTGTTGCCCAAATGGCCAGTAGTATCTTAGGGTGCATAAAGAAGAGCATGGCAAGCAGGTTGAGGGAGATTATCCTCCTCTCTGCTCTGCTCTAGTGAGGCCCCATCTGGAGTATGGTATTCAGTTCTGGGTTCATCAGTTGAAGAAAGACAAGGGACTACTGGAGAGAGTCCACAGAGGGATACAAAATTGATTAGGGAATTGGAGCATGTCTCTTATGAGAAGAGTCTGAGAGATCTGCATCTGTTTAGTCTGGAGTAGACTGAGTGCATACTGGAAGTGGAAATCACAGAAATGTCAAAATTAAAAGTACTAAATATTAATCACAATATGGAAACAAGTAACATTTATTGATCAAAGTTTATTCAATAAACAACACATAGGAAGTTTATCCATGACCAATTTTAAGATTGTGATCCTATAGAAATTCCTTCTAATTTCTATGCAATTAACATCAAAGGATAATGTCTAGCACTATGTTAAAAACTTGTAAACAAATATTTTATTTATGCAATACAATATTTTAAGTAACCAAAACCATGAATGCGAATTTAGTATATTAGCATTAAGATTCATAGCAAAATTTAGCAAATGTGTTCAGGTTTACAAACCTAAAAGACTTTATGACTGATGATTCGGATGAGAAAGGAAAGTCTGCATATCCCTGCTTCAGCAGTGACCTTGGCACTTCCTATATTTGTTTCTCTGAAGAGTGCAAGCACGAGTGTGTGTTTGTGTGTGTGTGTATTATGGAAATGATAACCACACACTGTTTGAACAGTGATAATAACCTTTTTTTATCTCCAATAATTATGCATTGTAGTGATTGACTGTGGCCATCCTGGCGTTCCTCCTAACGCGGTCCTCTCTGGAGAAAAATATACCTTTGGGTCTACTGTTCGTTATACCTGCATAGGCAGACGATCGCTGTTAGGGCAATCATCTCGTACATGTCAGTTGAATGGACATTGGAGTGGATCTCTTCCTCATTGCTCAGGTAATATTTTTCAGTTAAAGTGTGTGTTCTGAAGTTGCTTTGAGTTTATTTTTATTTGTCGGAAGGCCATTGTAAAATCTGGAAGCTCACGTGTAAAACTGAAGCAATATCTCAGTTGAATTAAAAAAAAAAAACAAAAAAAAAATTAAACTATTAGCAAGAAAAAGATCTGGGAGGAGTAGCCTTTCTAAGTGGCATTTAATATGAATAGAAAGTTGCATAATAAGCAGAACATTAAAGGAACTGGTTTGTTTTGAAACTATTTTCTACATAACTTCTGAAAAGAGTATTAATTTCCACAGGGAAAACTTGCATCATTTTCTCTTCAAGATGATGAATTCATTTTTTTTAAAACTTACAAACTATCTACTGATTTGATGATGTCACAGATATATCTTAATTGCATAATATATCCATCTTTATAATAAGGCCAAGCAGGATGCTTGATTTTTGAGGGACCACCTTCTAATCCTTGTGATTATTTCTCTCTGAAATGGAGAACAAATTAAATCTTAGGAATATTCTGCTTCACAACTTCAGTTTGATTCACTTCTTTAATCAAAGTGATGAAGTACAAGTCGCACAACGATCTGGGATTTGGCCAAATTCCATTTCTTATCTTAGAGTATTTAAAAACATATTGTGATAGAGATTAGTAATGTTATCAGTTTTAATTCACAATAAATATTAGGGGAATTTCTTTCTTATCACCCTCATCTTTCTATTATATAGCTTAAAGAAAGCAGGCTTTTGGGCCTTATTCAGACCTATGTAATTCAGAGTACTTAGACATATCCAAAGGCAGAAAATCGGAAGAAAACATGTGACACTTTTTTTCTTGGGTTGCAGCTATGCCAAAACAAGAGGTAAAAAATGACTGATATGCAAATCTAACACTACTGCTATAGATTCACACTAAAAATCCAAAGTTCTTTAAAACATTGGTAAATCATAGACTCACAGAATGGTTTGGGTCAGAAGAGACTTCTAGAGATTATCTAGCTCATGCCCCTTGCAGTTAGCAGGGACAACTTCAACTAGATCAGGTTGCTCGGAGCTCTGTCCAACCTGATAGGGTATCCACAACTTCTTCGAGCAGCTTGGTCCAGTTTTTCACCGTGCTCATCGAAAAATTGTCTTCCTCAGTCATAACCTAATCTCTTTCAATTTAAAAACATTGCCTCCTGTCCTGTCAGTACTTGATAAAAAAGTCTCCATTTTTCTTATACATTTTTAATACTGAAAGACCACCATAAGGTCTCCCGAGATCCTTCCCTTCTACAGGATGAACAACCCCAGCTCTCTCAGCCTTTTAGAATAGGAGACACGTTCCATTCATCTAATCATTTTTTGTGGCCCCTCTCTGGACCTGCTCCAACAATTCTATGTCCTTCTTCTCCTGGGGACCCCAGAAGTGGAAACAGTACTCCAGGCGGGGTCTCCCATATTCTAATCCTTCATCCAGCCTTCATCTAGTTAGTATTCAGATATAAAATGATTACAGATACAGTTTCAGAATATCTTTTTTTTTTTTTTTTTTTAAGGCCCAGAGCACAGAAATTAATAAAAACTACTAAATACTTTAAAAGTGCAGAAGCACTTTTTTTGCACTAAATTCTCAAGAATTTGAAGAATTTTTCAGTATCTGAACTTTCCAATGGAAATTTTTAGGAAGTGGCTTCAGACAAGGACAATCTTGCTTTTTTGAATCCCTCTTCTTTCACTAATCTGCCATTACAAACTAAAACGTGACAGAAACTAGAATACTTTATTTAATCCCTTAACTTTCATTTAAATAAATAATAAAGAGACAGGAAAAAAAAAATAAAGGTATACAAGTAGGAAGCCTGAAAATATCAAGGACACCTTACTGAAAATAAGACTTTTCTTTGATCACCCTGCTATTAAATTAAATAAGTGCTCAAATATCTTGGGATAAGCATCTGTACATGACATACATGAAAGTCCTTTTTTTTCTAATGATGATTTTTGTACCTACAGAGGATCTCTAATCATATCTAATGAATTTTTCTCAATACATGAAGAAACATTTCTTTGACATAAATTCAAATTTGAATCATACCAAATCAAGTTGTGACAGAACACAAATTGTTATTTTCTTTTGCTGTACTCTATTAAACTATAATTTTAGTTTTGGACCATATTGAGAGTGCTTTCAAAATACATTGAGAATTTGTTTTTGAAGTGTATATTGGAAATGTTTTTGCATTTTTAAATGAGTGCAGAGTCCTGCACTTGGGCCACAACAACCCCATGTAGTGTTACAGGCTTGGGGAAGAATGGCTAGAGAGCTGCCTGGCAGAGAAGGACTTGGAGATGTTGGTTGACAACCAGCTGAATATGAGTCAACGGTGTGCCCAGGTGGCCAAGATGGCCAATGGCATCTTGGCCTGTATCAAAACCCATGTGCCCAGTAGGAGAAGGGAAGTGATTGTGCCCCTGTACTCAACACTGGTGAGGCCGCACCTCAAATACTGTGTTCAGTGTTGGGCCTCTCAGTACAAGAAGGACATTGGGCTGTTGGAGTGTGCCCAGAGAAGAGCAATGAGGCTGGTGAAGGGGTTGGAGAATAGGGCTTATGAGAGGTGGCTGAGGGAACCGGGGTGGTGTAGCCTGGAGAAAAGGAGGCTGAATGGAGACTTTATCACTGTTTACAACTACCTGAAGGGTGGTTGTAGCGAGGTGGGTGCTGGTCTCTTCTCACAAGCAACAAGTGGACAAGAGGAAATAGCTTCAGATTGCACCAGGGGAGAGTCAGGTTAGATAGATATCAGGAAATACTTCTTCACCAAAAGGGTTATCAGGAACAGGCTGCCTAGGGAGGCAGCTGAGTCAACATCCCTAAAGGTATTTGAAAGACTGGTAGATGAGATGCTCAGGGATATGGTTTACTCGTGGACAGGTGTGATTGTACTCGATGATCTCAAAGTTCTTTTCCAACCAAGCAATTGTTTGATTCTATAATTTACAGTATATACCATACAGTATTTCCATATTTTTTCTAAATAAGTGAAATAATTAGTTTTCATTATTAGCCTTTTAAACTTGATCTCTACATTTTTAATGCGTATTAAAAACTTAAACTGACTGACAAAATGTACAACATACTTGTCCTTTTCACATATGGAGAAGAATTCAAAAGGACAAAACTAGTGCAGCAAACAACAAAAAAAAATCATATCATGTCTAAGACAGTTTCCTTTTTGTTACATGGCCCTTTTGCATTTCACATCCTAGAGCTAGAAAGAATTGTCACGTCACATTGATATCTATTGACGTTCAGAAACACAGTTTTCAGCCATCACATATTTATCAGCTGGAGTGAGAAATTTGTAGCAACTTAGAATTCCTCATAAATGCCACCATGGTTGTGTACATACTTAAGTGGCCTAAATACCCTCCTTCTCATTATGATTAAATGCCAGCTGAGAATTTGTTGCAAAAGCGGGTAAAGGATAGCTCATAACTGACTGTGAAAATCACTTAGTTGAATCTCTGCATGAGGTAATAAAAATAAGTTCTCTTATGATATCATTGATTATATCACTTTCACTTCCACTTCCTAATGAGGTTAGTTATTTAGAAAAATTATTTCTGTAACCTTCAATCAGAAGAACTGTTAGTTAACCTCCATAACATTAACTGAGTAATAATTCCTGGCATTAATTAGGCATTAGGAAAGAACACAAGATTCATTTACAAGAGGAATATTTAATTTATACTTGGCATAGCAAAAAGTCTATTTTAATTTTTTAATCATAATTTTTTTTAGGCATAATGCCACGTAACTTGCTGAAAATCAAGCTGTTATTGTAGAGGCCTCACAAGCATAGAATAATTTATAGACCCAGTCCCAAATTCTTCATAGTTTAAATAAATAATACGGCAAAATATAAGATATGGATTCCAAAAATAAAAAAAAAAATCTTGATCTAGGGCATTTTTAAATTATTGTGAAAATATGTAGGAAAACATTTTCAAACTAGAAGGATATTAAGTCACCTAAGTGACTTGGACATAAAGTATTTTGAAAGCTTAAAAATTATATTACTTATAATTTGGAACTACTTAGAATCTCTTTTTAAGCAGAACTGGCAGGGTCACATAATGAAATAGGTGAACAAACAGGAGGGTATGCTTTCTAGTCTGTGAGTTTGAACCAGACAGGCAGTTAGCTGTTATAATTACTTGAGTTATTTTTTTATTTCTGGAAGCATTAAATACATCAGAACATGTACTTTTTTCGCATACAGTGATAAAATTGGCTCCTAAATTAGTGAAAGGGGTTCACAATTATCCAACTTTGTCAGCTACTTTATCAAGGAGTTGGATAAATTGTATAAGCCTCAAGGATTGTTCTCAATAATACAATATACCTTCAACTTTTATTACATAGAAAATGAGCTTAAAGACCTTAAGATACTGCAATAGATCCTAAGTGCATATTAAAAGATATGTGTATCTTCCTAAAATTTCTCACCATAAATGAAGATTTAGAACATTAGATACAATTATTATGACTATTTTGATTATTTTAATATTGATCTGTAACAGTAGAAAACATTAACCCTCTATCTCAAAACTAAACGACCTTTAACATTCCTAGTTGAAGGACATTTTGAAGTGAACTTTCAACATTTCTATGAATCAGGGAAATTCTTCGTGTTAGAAGTACATAAAATTCTTTACTAAAGCTTTCATTCCATAGTAAAAATGTTACATCTCTAATGATATAAAACTAGGAATTATTTTAGGAACACTTTTTATGGGCAAACAAGAATATTATCTTTATGATCAAGACCTTGGTTTGCCTCAAAATTTCTTATTTTAAATGAAAAATGACTAAGTTTTGTGTCTTGCTTTTTTTTCCCCAATTCTTGTTTGATGATTTTATTATCAGAAGTTTAGCATGGTCTAAGGAGAAACTTCAGATATTTATAATTTCTGTTCTGTACTTATATAAAACAAGTAAAAAGAAATTATTTTAGAATTGTGTAGTTTTGTAATTACAGAGCATAATACCAAGGTAAATGTTTTTTCTAAAAATATAAATGTATTTCTAAATACATGGCAATATGTATTTTAAATGTAGTATCATAATCATATTTCATATTTATTCTAATCTTTGCATTCGAAATTCCAGGTGATACAGCTGGTTCTTGTGGTGATCCAGGTATCCCAGGTCATGGGTCTAGAGATGAGAACAATTTTAAAATTAAAAGTACAGTACATTTCAGCTGTGATACTGGATATATCCTACATGGCTCAGAAGAAAGGACATGTATGGCAAATGGAAGTTGGACGGGAAAACAACCTGAGTGCAAAGGTAAATCACAGAAGATACGCTCTATTTTTAAATTGTCTTCTTAAAAATGCTAATTACTAAAAAAAACCTAACATTGCAAGTTTTATGTTGTGAACAGTGTACTGGTGATAACTGTTTTTTAATAAATATACACAATAGCAATGGCAAATTTGAAGTCAGTTCCTGGCACCTGTTAAATTGCATGTTTTTAAAGTTTTATGAAAAAAATAAAAGTATACTGAACTGTATACTTAATCATGTGTCAGCATCAACTATATGTGTTACATCTTACAGAAAACTAAATGGAGAAGGAAATAGATAATACCTCTAGAACTCAGTTTTTCATTAAATATTTTTCCCTTTAATTAAAACCACTGTATATCTGAATTTCAGAGAAAAGGACTGTTTTTTTAGGAAACTGTCAAAGTCAAGGTTTCATTATATATATTTATATCATAAATGACTGACTTGTAAATTTTATTTACTAATGCTGTTGACATAATTATTAGTTTTAAATGGAAAATGAGATATCAAAACAAGTTTAATTGGAAAAAATAATTCCAATGATTCAAGCTAGAAGTATTATCAGAAAAAGAAATCTCTTAAGAGGATATTTATGGAGAATCATTTATTTGTTTAATTATCCTCGTTCAAAAAGAGGAAAGAATTCCAAATCAACTCTTCTTCAAAGAAAAGCTTCCTGAAAAGCAGAAATAATTTGAGAACCTATACTCTTTGTTTTCCGATTTGTCATTGTTTACTGTGTTATTTGCATGAAATAGTCATCTCGTTTTAAAAACTTAAGTCACAAGCTCGTTTTTTTAACAGCCTTACTGCTGAATGATTGCCATTTTGACACAATGAAAATATACATATGTGTTTGTATGGTGGTATCTGAAGGGACATGCTTAACTCAACTGAACTTTCTGCTGTTCTTCAATCTGATTTGTTACAGAAATTAATTATCCCTTTTACATTTTAAGATACTTTTGGTGTTATTTTTTTCCCCTAAAAAACTCTTGAAATTATGAATCTTGTTAACAGATACATATACAGGTGCGTGTGTGATGTACACATGCGTATATTGCTCTAGTTTTGGTTATGTGGTATGCTTGTATATATATATATAATCACACAAGAAAAAAACATTCAAATTGCTAAGTAGAGCATTGAATAATTGGAAAACATCAGGCTTATGCTTGCCCATGAACTAATAGTTTGCGTCTATACTGTGCTTTGAAATAGAGAGGAAATATATTTTGGTGATGCTATAAATGCATGCATTCTATAGATTCAAATTAAATATACAATGATATTTATAGACCAGGCCTTTTCTTATAATTGGAAGTTTGCTGCTAAACTAGCTTTACTTTAAAAGAGATTTTAAATTCATAGACTGTGTTTTCCTACATACAAAAGGGAAAATCAAATAATTCACCCAAACAGGTGAATGCTTTATCGGTAGGTGGTGATGCTTAGATTTTTCAGGACAACAGCACACTAATTTACACATTACTATTTAAAAAAAAAAAAACAAAACCAAAACTGTTTTGTTTTTTTTTTTTTATAGCTGTGCAGTGTGGTAATCCAGGAACAACTGCTAATGGAAACGTATTTCGTATTGATGGAACTACATTCTCTAATTCAGTAATTTATTCATGCATGGAAGGATACATACTTTCTGGGTCATCTGTAAGACAATGCACTGCCAATGGAACATGGTCTGGATCCTTGCCAAACTGCACAAGTAAGACTTTGGTTTTATCTCCTCTAAAACACAATAAAGTAAAATATAGAAGTTGGATGCAATTAAATTAAGTCTTCAGCTTTTCCTTGCATTTTTTTATTCATAATTTTGTGCATGAAATAGAATAAATACAGTGCTGTAAGACGAAGAATATTTTTTTTAAAGACACAGTGTAATAAATATAGACTGCTGTTACAATTCGAGGATTTGTATTGTTACATAATTTGCCTCCTTCAGTTCTTCCCCAGTATATACTTGTTGTGATATATTATATTCAGATGTTATTAATTTAATTGCGTTTCTTCATCAGGAATATACAGCAGTATAATATTCTGATCTTCCAGACGGCAGAAAATGAAAACTTTGAATTGAACACTTGAGAATTCTTTTTCTAGTGACTCTAAGGTCAAAATGTTCTCCCACTCTAACATGCCACCTTCTGATTTGTCTCTTCATTAACTTTCTCTAGTTAGTCAGCCTACAGAAGGTATTTCAGCTTCTCTCACATTCATAATAACCATTTTTGCAACAGTTAATTTTCTAGCCTATGTATCTGTTCCTGCTTTATTTCATGTCCTAGTTCATCTTTTAGTAACAACTATGAAAATTTTATATTTATGTGACAAATAAGACTGCCTATCATTTTGAGGAAACATCAGAGGTGTAGCAAACTGTTGACTAAATTCTGAACTAGTACCCTAGTTTTCATAGAGTTGGGTACTTTACACACAACAACCCAAACAGAGGCCAAAAGTAAGGCAATAAAACATTCTCCTTATGTTGTTTTTAAACCCATCTTTAATGATAAGCATGTGAACAACTGCTTTTCCAGTCAGCAAACCTGTGAAAGAGCCCATTTTTTTATTATTTTCAACTTATAATGAGAACCAGTTTAATTGTACGAAGGACAAAGGTGTTTTGTGATGGAAACTGCATCTGTATTTGTGGGGTGGGGGAGAGAATTGGAAAGGTAAAAGTGTAAAAACTTGTGAGTTGAATTAAAGACAATCTAATTGGTGAAGCAAAACTGTGTACCCAAGCAAAGCAAATAGAGATTCATTGTCTGCTTCCTATCAGCACACCAATAATTAGCCATCTCAAGGAAATCAGGGCTTCATCACGTACAGTGGTTTCCTGGCAACACAAACACCATATCTCTGAATGTCCTCCATTCTGCAGCTTTTATTGCTGAGCACAACTTCATATGGTGTGGAATATCCATTTGGTTGATTAGGGTCAGCTGTCCTAGTTATGTCTCCTCCCAATATCTTGAGCATCCCTAGCCCGCTTTACTGGTAGGACATGAGAAACATAGAAGGCTTGATGCTGTGCAAGCACTATTCAGCAAAAATAAAACATCCCTACGAAAATAACTGCTTTTATCAAAATTTCACAACACTGTATGAGCTAATATGAAGAAAAGTACATGCATCCTAGCCAAAATGAGGACACATGCTCGCTCTCCGTTTTTTTTTACTATGACAAAATTTCCCCAAATTTGCTTATTTTCTTTTGGAAACATAGCATGTTTCCAGAACAGGTTAGGCAAACACCTGTCGTGTCTGTCATGGATGACAAAAAGTAGACAGCAACGCACAGTGGATCTGGATTTTGGTGTCTGTTTAAGAACCATGAAATTTAGGGCATTCACCTGCCTGATCATCTCACATATCCTCACTTCCACTCAGGGTTACATCTAGAATGTTCTCTGCTGCTCTCTGAAGGACAGGTGTATTGTCGCCTTGGTTCATACTGTTCCACAGCTCATATGAAACTCAGGTGTTATCTGTCAGGTTCATCCCCTGACATTTATCTACACATAACACCTTTTCTAGGATTTTCCCTAATTCCAGGATGTTTTCCTCAGATAGGAACTTCACCTTCTTTCTGGGCTTCCAACATCACTATAGGCAGACACATAACATATCAGCATCCTAACTGGTTGTTTAGTCTCATGTAGGAAGATTCAGGATATGTCACGTTTAGCCCAGGTTTTATTGAAATTTACTGCCAGCCCATACTTATTACAACTACCAAGTAAAGACCTGCTTCTTGAATATCACTTAAAATGCTAGATGCTGGGAGCTCTGGGCAGTGTAGCATCAAACAAGACTGATGCACACACATCATGCTATGCAGAACATGTCGACAGCAAAGATTCTCTGCTTTTGCTTTTTCAAGCTGTTAAGGGATTTTCTTACAAGGAAACAACACAGTAATTTCTACAGCAATGCTGATAAAAAGCAAGGACATACAGCTGGTGTGATCACTGATACTGAAAAGGATTTGCCTGCAGTTCTCTGTGGCAATGAGCTGACTGAGGTTTTGCCCTGGCCAAGGTATCTGTGTGAACAGCACAGGCATGAAGGCTATGATGGATGTGCAGAACCAGGCCTCGGGCTCCTCGGGTTTAACTGTGTTGTGGATTACTGACTCCTTGATGTACAATAGTCTTCTGGTCAGGATCACTACAAAAATTTAAGCTATGTTTTGCCTACCACAATGACTTTAGTAGAGGTGGTCCAACTTTGGATGGACTGTGAGCAGGGGAACTAGACAAGGTGACCTCCAGAAGTCTCTTCCAACCTCGCCATTCTGTGATTCTCTAACTGTCCAAATCTGTGAACTTCAGAAATGCCACTGAACTTACTAAGTAGCTACTAAATACTTATTTTAGTTAAAGGTTTGTTCATATGTTTATGAAAAAAAATTATCTCAGTAAAATCCAGGTCACCTCCTTACATTTACTTTTGCTTTATGTGAAAGTCAAATACTGCAGTATAGGACAAAAGCACAAAAGGATCTTTTCTGTACTACTCCTAACCCACCTCTATAAACAGTTCTAATATTAGAACATAGTAATCTGAAGTATTTTTTCTCCTAAATATTTTCATTCAAGCAGCTCTTTTTGTTATAGTAAGGTAAAGATTTTTTTAGCCCAGGTAAAGGGTGAAAACATGAGAAAGAAAATCAAGTCTGTCTTTTTTCTCTCCTTTTTTTTTCCTTAAATGTGTCTCAAAAAGTTAACGATAGGAAAAAAACCAGAAGGAATTTTGAGAGGGTAGAAAAATCTGCTGAAGCCATGGTGGCACTTGCTGTATAATGAAACTATGTTAAAGTGTCAGTGGTAGGAAAGGGTACACTACAGCAGCAGTTCCAAGTTATCTTTGGAAGAAGCAAAATGTTTGTGTTAATGACCAAAAGAAAGAAATGGAGGTTTTAAGGAAAGTAAGAACGTAGCTTTACTTGGATTTAAATAAACAATGGTAATAGTTTTCAAAAGTATAAAATAAATGGATTGCGGAGCTGTTTGTTCAAATATGATGTATGGTGTTTGCACATTCTTAAATTCATAAGGCAATGATTTGCAATACTTTTCATGCAGGAAAATGTAAAGAGATTAAACAAGCATTATGTAATAAAGAATAAAGGCATGAGAATTTTGTTATAATCCAGACAAAACTGGAAAAATATCAAGGCTGATTTTAGTTGAATTTGCAACATCAAGGGTAGTAAATGGAATATGTTAAATAAAGATAGGTAGAACATGTAGAGTATTTGAATATGCTTGTGTAAATAAGAGAAACGATTGTGTCTTTCACAGCTCCCTATATTTTGAAGAATGACAAAGAAAAATCTATGACTTCTTACGTTTTTTAAAAAAATAAAATTATCATCTTACTAGGTAAAATGAAATAGGCTGATATCTGATTTTCTTTATCACTGCACTTTAGATTAACCCAGATAACCATGTTGTTTGTTTTATAGTCTATTCTGTATACATTGTCAGCGAATGTGTGGGACTTTTTTTTTTCAGGGGGAGATTTGATATTTGCAGGTTAATTAGTATCTGCTCACTCAGATTGTGATAAAATTTAGAGCAGATGTACTATATACCAGAGGTGTCAAACTCATAGCTCCTGCCTTTGTCCAGCTCCTGCTCCTGCAATATAATGTGTGTCACACACTCTGTACACATGACCAAGCACACAGGCAGGAGCATTAGGGCAAGGAGCTCGGCACTGCCGCTGGGCAGATACAAGGTGCCAGGCCCAATAAAACAAGGCGAAGAGGCGGATTCAGCCTGCAGGCCGTGAGTTTGACACCCCTGCTGTATACCTTGAATTCTTGCTTCCCCAGTTATTTAGATGAAAGGACATGGTGACAATACACTAAAACAGACATAGGTTTTCTCAATTTGGATACAGAGAGGGTGACATTCATATTGGTCGTGTGTAGGTATGGAGTTAGAAGTGGCCAATATATGCTTTACAGCCCATGAAACCGCCGCCCACAATTGTCAGAAGTTATAATGCTGTAGGGGGATTGTCAAGTTTACTGTGAGATAAAAAACGATTGCTGTATTTCGTATGAACAAGATTTTTTTCCTGATGTTTTTTTATTTTCCCAAAAACAACAGCTTTTTAGCACTGCCAATAAGGTTCTCAAGGTCTCTTACTCTGAAAACTTTTCCAGAAACTGATAGACCCAATTGACGACATCTGAGAGAAACTTACCTATTTTAACATTACTCTCAGAGTATTATATGTCTTTATTAGCTCCTTATGGATATTTAATATCATCAGGAAATGAAATTATCTCCTAACACTAGAAGTCACAAGAAGTTTTACAACCATTCTATAGGCCTAAATTTGTCACAAGTCATGACCCATGTTTCGCAGTTGCCTGAGCATTCTCATATGTTTATGCACATAGTAACCATGTGAGCATTTAAAAAGCAGGAACTGTTTGAAGACTTGTATCTTAAATTTTCCAGACTGTTTTTCCTTTAAAGATTTATCTGTGATAAAGTAAACTAAACAACAGATATCTACTTCTTTAGTAATGAAACTCTGAACTGACAGGGAAATGTGAGGGTATCAAAGGGTGGTAGTGACATATGGATTATTTCTTGTTTGTTTATTTTTTTCTTCCATTTTATAATCTTGAAATTTTACTGATCAGAATTGTACAGTCCATTACCACTACCGTTGAAATGATGTTTTTATGTTCTCAAAACATAACTGTTATTCAGCTTTACAGGTGTTTGGCAGCAAATTCAGATGACATTTTTATCTCCTCTAGATGGAGATAAGATTTATGATATTTTTCCCTTTTAATTTTTTCCCCAATACATTCCTGGTGTTGCCATATGTTTTTCCCTCACATATAAATAAATCATATTTACATTTTAAAATCTATTCCTGAACTATTTAATTGCAGTTATCAGTTGTGGTGATCCAGGAGTCCCAGCCAATGGCATGAGATACGGTGATGATTATGTTGTTGGACAAAATGTTACGTATATGTGCCAACCTGGTTATACAATGGAATCAAATAGCTCCTTAATTCGCACTTGTACTAGTAACGGCACATGGAGTGGAGTAATCCCAACATGCAAAGGTACAATATTTATTTTGATTGTCAGCTATTTCTTTGACATTTACATCCACTGTTTATTGTAAAGAGTCAGCCAAATATTTCCACAGAAATCAAAACTTACTGTTAATATGAATACACTGATTAATTTTTTGGCTGCAGGAATGATGGCTTCATCTTTTGCTTCTTTTCCCTCTTATTTTTCATACCAGCATAGTATGTTGAACAGGATTTTTTGTAGCTTTATAGAACATTTTATTACTTTGCTGTTATGCTGAGTTGGCCAAGATGAAATGATGGGTTTTATTTGTTTGTTAGTTAAGGTTAGGATATGATACCAAAACTGACTTTATATATGTCCCTGCCTTGACAAAAAGACCACTGAAGTACCTGATAGACACCTTCGAGAAAGGCCTGCAAATATACAACTGAACTTTGTCAAAAGCAAGTTGTTCTGGTTTATCCTTCTCATAATACTAAGATTTTTCTCTCCTTCACTAGACGTCCATCTTTGAACATTACTGTTCTCTATCAACATACTCGGCAAAAAACCTAAATCTTTCTATCAAATTTCCTAATAAACATTTTCCTGCTTCTTGTTATTTTCTCTATTGTGAAAACCAAAAGGATTAATATTAAGGTCTTCATTTTCACTTTTAGCAATTGCATTGCCAATTTTTCTGTTTTATTGGAATTTTTTTAATACTCTATAGAAATTTAAACAGTGAAGAATCTGAATGTTGCTGAAAAACAAAGTAAACTATATGATTAACACTATTTTCTCTGATAAACTCACTTGCTAAACTTGATAACATCTTTTCTCTAATTTTTCTGGTTCTTCCCGATACCATAGCTATAGAGAAGCAGCATTACTCTTTTGGTGTTTTCTTTCTTGATTCATACTTAGTATGTCTGATCTCTCTTCTTTTAAAACTTATTTGGCTAAATTTGTACTTACTTTGTTCACATTCATCTTCCTTCCAGTTTGTTTTCAGCAAGCCTGTTTACATACATTATCAGCAATTCTCATTTTCTTCCCCTAAATTCATTCATCAAAACAGATCAAATAAATTTCAAATCTCCATCCCATTTGCAATTACTTTCCTTACTGAGTACAATTCTCCCAACATCTTACCAAGTCCAGTTTAATTCTAATTCATTCATGTTAATGTCAGTTTTTACAGTTATTTTCTCAACATATTCTTGAAGTTGTCAGACTTTAAGATCCACTTAGCAATTCACATTTGTTCTATTTGCACTGTGCTCTTAGCCAACCTCAGCTTCAATTACAAAAGTGATTTCAAGAGCAGAAGAACAGCCATATTGGTCCTATTGACCTAGAGTCTGTCTTTCTCTAAGAGCGGCTCTAAGAGAAAATCTAGAAGATCGTAAGACAGAACAAGTAGTTATGATATTGTCTCCCAGCCTCAATTTCTTAAGCACTACAGGGCACCTAACTGGGAGTGGAAGATCTAACTCTGATTTCAGTCAAAGAGAAGCATACAAAGGAAAGAGTTAGACTATTAATTTTGACTTTGGGTTTTTGAGTCTTTCTAGGTTTAGACCATACGTATTTATGGTTTGTATGAATACCAAAAAATAATCTAATGCAGAATCTCTAGCCTTCTCAGAATTTCATTCTACTCCACACAAGTTTGTGTGAGGGCACTAGGTAAGTTAATATCCTTCATTTCTTTGACCGTGTAATTAAAAGTAATATATAATATGCACTAGTGTGCTTGAAAGGTATAACAATATTGTCAGGGTCCACTTGTACCATTTAGTTAAAATAATTGTTAAATGAACCAGGCAGAAAATGGATGTGTAATTGCTGCAGTGCCATTGAAATAGAAGATATAAATAATTCTCTGGCTTTGTGCAGTTGGAAAAGGATACACATTCAGCTGCAAATAAATATTCAATATTTAATAATAGTACTAGTTTCACCTAGCATTTTCAAACAGCTCTGAATGGTGCTGCAGAGCATCTTTGTGGTGTAAACAGTTAAGATTCTCTCACTGAAGTGTATAGTAAGAATGGAGAAATGGTACATGGTGAACCTTCTATAGACCACATTCAAACACGCAGTATTTCTGATCTAGAGCCTCTGACTTCTTTTAAGCCTGCAAGATGACAGCTGTCTAAACATAAATTTAAATGTTATGAATGTGGCTTCTAATTTTCTCCATCCTTGTGACCTGTGTGTTCTCTGCGTTAGTTGTAGTTGCCCTCTCTTGTCATTTACCCTTTTTCCACTAAACTCAATCATACTAATTTAATTTGCTTTCTTTTTTTTTTTTTTTTTTGTAGCGCAACTTCTCCCAACTTTTCTCTTTTTTTACTCCTTTTTTCTTTCTCATTCATTCCAGTAACTTTGGCTTAAATTTCAACCCTTCTCTTTTTATTTCCTTTTTTTTTTTTCATTTAACCTTTTCATACTCTTTTTCCTTCAGCTCTCAATTAGCAATTGCTTGTTACTACCCCATTATCCAGTGAATAGCAATTTTATCTTCATCATTATGGTTTTATCTATTTTTTTCTACTGCCCTTCCTGTGGTGTTTCTCAGTCCTCTTTCCTAAAACCATGTAGAAAATGTTTCCATTTTTTCCTGGGTGGCCTGGAAATGAGAAATTATTCTGAAATACTTCTTTTTGCCTTCTTAGACATAATAACACTGACAATTTCAAGAGGTTGCTAACCCTTAATTTTTCTCCCTCTAGCTAGAAACTAGATGCTTTTTTTGTTGAGGAGCTATTCATGAAGCAAATACTAATGAAATTGTGGTACTTTGAAACAGACTTTAAAGTCATATTTTGGAGCAATTAACCTGGAATTTCATCCCTGGGCATTAATATCTAGCAAATGACTAAGCTGTTTAAAAGGAAGAAAGTATTTTTCTATCACCATTATAACTAAAGATGATTGTATGCTATTTTGTCTAAACAGATGAACAAAATCATTTTGTAGTATATTACCAGAAATATCTTAAATGTTGTACACTTCATAGTCTGATTTTTTAGGTAGACTTTCTATTTGGTTTGATGCAGCATCCTGTCTTATTTAATACACTTTATTAATCATCTACTGTCTCCTAAATGGAAGAAATTTCAGGAAATGAGGCAAGAATACAGTGAAGATGATAGCATGTCCTGACTGTATTGTCCTCTAAAAAAGGTGAAACTAGCACATATGGTTCTTCTAGTAATTGTGTACACTGGGGATATTTACAGCAGCTGGGCCTAATTATTTTGAATGTTATTGCAGCTGTTACCTGCCCAACTCCTCCGCAGATCTCTAATGGAAGGTTGGAAGGAACAAACTTGGACTGGGGATTCAGCATTAGCTATGTCTGCTCTGCAGGATATGAACTCTCTTTTCCTGCTGTTTTGACTTGTGTTGGGAATGGAACATGGAGTGGTGAAGTACCTCAGTGCTTGCGTATGTATTTACTTTATTGTCCTGTTTTTCTTTATTCAACCATAGTGGGTTTTTTTCCTCTTTAAAATTTTCACCATTTTTTTTCTCTCCCCTTCTCCCTCAGCAGTGTCTCAGCTCATTTCAAACCTCAGACAAATACAACCATTACATATTTTCAAAAACTGTAAAATAATTTGTAGGTTGAGGAAGACCTAGGAGTATCTGTAAGTCCTTTTTGACAATGCAGGAGATATTAAACACAAACACAAAAAAATATTACTGACAATGTATACCAAATGATTCAAGGTAAAACAAGAGTAAGAGGTACCATCTTGTTTTCAGATGCAGTTACATGTACATTAGTTTCAGTATAGTATCTATTTGCTCATTACTCATCCTAAACTTCCTCTGATGTCACAGAGGTTTTTTTATGTCAGTAATGTTGACTAGGCCTCAGGGTGACTCGTTGATAATTGTGTGTTTTAAACTTTATGCTAAATTGAGTTGCGTATTTTATGCAGTAAGTTTTTTTAATCAGAAAATTATAACATTGAGGGATTTTTATATTACTACAAATGTCATTAAAGTAGAAAATGTGGCTTTTTTTTTGGCTTAGTATAATTCCACTATTTATTTAAAAAAAACTTTTCAAAAAATGATTGTGATTCTTCTGAGAATTATTCAATTGATTACACTGAAGAAAGAGGTTCTGTAGTTGTTTTTAGAATAGCAATACCACTGAAACTCTGTAATGGTCTTGAGCAAGGAGTCTAACTGGAAAAGGATAATTTCATCTTTATGGCTTTACAGTTTCTCAAGTTTACTTTGAGCTTTCCAAGTAGATGAGCTTTCCACGTAGCTTGCTAAATGTTACGAAATGCAGTTCTGCGTTCTTTTATTTTTTTTTGCGTCTTTCATCTCTTCCTTTCAAAAATCTTCTCTGTTTTGGATATATCCTAATAATATAAAAGTGTATCATATAGATGATATTTTCCTTTTTTCCCTAATGATATTCTCATATTATCAACAACAGTTGTTTAGTACTGTTGAAACTGTAAGTGCCAGAGATAGAATAAGGTGAAAGGTGTTTCTGGAAGGAAAAAAACAAGAAACCACCATTTGTTGTTTAAGTTCTGTAGTTGGAACTCTTCTGGAACATCAGAGACCATAAAAAATTCTTTTCATTATTTATTCTTGATTGAAATATTGCGTCCTTACATTAATTTTTGGATATCAAAGCTATTTATGTTCTTTGAGGTTGGAATTCTCAATATTGCAATATGCTCTGAAAAAGGGGCTCCGCCTTTAAAGTTTTTAAAAGGCATAGTTAGCACAGAATGAAGCTTCCTGGGAGTTAAAGACTGTTTCATGCAGAGATTACACTAACTGAATGTTGTTCATGTGCAATGGCTTGCAAGAGAAATCAGTTGGCAGCCAGTCCTTGTCAAAGAGCTTAAACTAGCTACCATCTGGCAAAAATGAGAAGGTGCTGGTGAAAGTCCTTCTCAGTGAGCGATCCTTAAGCAGATCTTGACATCGGAATTTTAGTTCTCAGCTTCGTTCCATAAAGCCTATAGCTGAGATGTGCAAGGTATAGTTATAAAATGGGACAATTATTCAGAACAGACTATGGTCATGTCCTTGTTTGAGTGTTTGTTATCTATGACCTAGTAAATTTCTCTTCTTAATTATTCATATAATAATTTGAGGAAAGGACTGCTGTTTTTATAAGCTTGGCAATAGATGGGAAAAACTCCAAAACTACAGACATAACTTGCTGTTAATCAATTAAATGTCTTTTAAGAATTAGAGTAGCCCCACAACCTCAGTGTCAGAGCTCCATGGCCCTGTCTCTGATAAAGGCTCTCAGTGTCTTTAGGGCAATATAAACAGTATCTGCACTAAGTAAGAGGTAGAGGGCAGGAGCTTTTCATGTCGGCAGGTGCTTTGGAAAGCTTCAGGCATAGGTGACAAAGACAGAGAAACTAGAAGTGTATTTTGAAGGTAGTTGTTTAAGAGAGGTTATTTAAAATTTGTTTGCAGTGAATGGAGCAGAAAATGCTACTTTCAGTGTAGCATGTCTTTTTATAAATATGTCATTGCATACATCTGGGATAGGTTTTTAAAATTTTTTTTGTGTATGTATTACAGCATTTTCTGTTTGTCATGAGATTAGAATTTACAATATTGGAATTAATGAATCATCAGAGAATAGTAGAGTCTGATAGCACAGGTTTTTGCCATTGCTGATTGCATTTCCTGAATTGATTATTCAAATCCAGTTTCTGACATCAGTAGTTTATACTGCAGAAGGCCAATAAATTTACAGTGTATTTTCTTAGTCATGTATGTTATACACATAAGGAATTTTTAAGAGGTAAGTATAAAGTAAAAAGATCAATTTAAGAATATATTATCAGTCAAATTTTATCTCCCACCTCATAACAGCTTATTAGCGTTAGTCTTTTAGATTACTGCTGAAATATCTTTACTTTCAAATGTTTAACTTCCATATATCCCAAATATTATCTTTCAGTGAAGGATGAGGAAGAACTTATGTTTTCTAAAATCTGCCTGACAAATCCTTTAATCATACAAAAATCTGAGCACTGGGTAGGTGGCAGAAAGCAGGAGGGTTTGGCACATGCTCTGATTGCTGTCTATATGAGGATTTGCAGATTGATGTGGTGAAGACCAAGGTGAATTTTGGATATTTGGGACTTAATACAATAAACTGTGTAACCTTGAGTGTTAAATTCAAGGTACTGACCAAGACCACTATGTAGGCATTTTGAACAGCTAGTAAAACCACTGCAAACTGAAACATACTAAAGATTAGCTATGTAGTCTCTCTCTGAATACCGATCAATTGATTCTATACTTGACCTGTGTATAATAGCAAGAATATAAAACTTGGAGTAGCTGCTTGACTGAGTTCAAGTGTTATTTTTGTGTATTTTAATAAATGATACATTACCTTTCTGTCATGTCTTTTCTCACAGCAAAGTTTTGTGGTGACCCTGGAGTACCTGCTCAAGGGAAAAGAGAAGGCAAAAGCTTCATTTATCAGTCAGAAGTGTCTTACAGCTGCAATCCTCCTTTTATTTTGGTTGGCTCCAGCACCAGGATTTGCCAAGCAGATGGCACGTGGAGTGGTTCTTCTCCTCGATGTATAGGTAAGGTTACATGCATATTACTGAAATTTCTTGAAATACTTATTGTGGCTTTTTTCTGCTAAGTCATTCTACTAGTTTTCAGCTGTTTTGAATTATCTTGGTTTTATTCTATACTCTCTGAGAATTAAGTAATTTCATTTTTATTTCTCTTATTGGCTTATTGCATATTGTTGAACAATGAAATGTATTTCATTAAAATACTCTAACCTGTTTTGGGTTTAATTTATTGTAATTTTTTTAAGAACCTACTCGCACAGCATGTGAAAATCCAGGAGTCCCAAGGCATGGGTCACAAAACAACACATTTGGCTATCAGGTAGAGTATACCATGTTTTATTAACTTGCACATTAAAATATTTTTGTACCACCTTAAAGACTAGAAACTTCTGATTAGAAGTCCAGAAACTGCTCATGCCTTGTAAGAGCTGATTGCTGGAGTGTTGCTCTGTTTCCTTATTTCTAGCTGTTGGATTAAATTGACCTTTAGTCCCTGTTAGCAATGCATTACATGAAATCCTGGTGATCAAGTTCTTCTTGGTTTCATCTTGAAGGAGTTCGATATCTCTCCATATATATATGTGTTCCCTACTATTTATCAAGTAGGCTTTTTCTCCTTAAAACTGTGTATACTGTGTGCAAAACTTCTAGTGTAGGCATATTATAAAAATCAGGGCATTTTTTTTTTTCTTGAGAGAAATTCTGTTAGATTTGGAAATTCTAGGCCCACAAAAGAATCACAGAATCAAGGAGGTTAGCGGGTGCCTCTGGAGAGCTCAGAGGTTCAACCCTCCTTCTCAAAGCAATGTCAGATAGACCAGGTTGGTAACGACTGTGTTCAAGTGGGTTTGAGTATTTCTAGGAACAGACACTCCATAGCCTCTCTGGGCAACCTGTTCCAAGTTAGTTACCACTACAGTGAAAATGCTTTTTCTTCTTTTAAAACATAGTTTCCTGTTTTTCAGTTTGTGTCTATTACCTCTTGTCCTGTCACTGAACACTACTGAAGTAGGTTGCTTTTTCTACCCCCAGTAAAACAACATTCCCCTTGAGCCCTTTCAGGCTGGACAATCCCAACTCTTTCAGCCACTCTTTAGATGCCAGATGCTCTAGTCCCTTAATCACCTTTGTGGCACATCATCGGCCTCAATTCAGTATGTCCCTTTCCTTCTTGCACTGATGAGCCCAGTATCGCACCCAGCATGCACTTACATCGTACCACTGCTGAGTAGAGCAGAAGAACCACCTTCCTCGACCTACTGGCAATGTTGTGCCTGATGCAGTACTAAAAGACATTGGACACCTTTTCTATCAGTTTGTGTTCTGGCAAATAGTGTGTTTGATGTGAGGGCTGAAAGCTCCAGACATGAAAAGGACTAGGCAGGTAAGCTAGTGGCTCCCTGGTTTTATGTGATGCCTGTCTGGTAGCAGGAGCTAAACAAAGGCTGTAGATTTCCAGAAATGTAAGAAAGGACTGATTTAAATATCACAGATTTGCAACATGAAATTATTTTTAAATGCGAAGGTTGCAGCTAAAGACTTCTCAAAGTTTTATTGCCAAAAATTTCTTTTGTTTTTCATTTTGGTGGCCGTTATACAATACTCCTTTCATGATTTTTTTAGCAATCCTCAGGTTTTCAGATTGTGCTAGAATGCAATTATCACATACAAGTGGTAATAATTGTCTCACTTTTCTCCAGGAAATGGAGCTTTTTTTCATACCAAAATAGATTATACAAAGGCAGTCCTTGGGCTAACTTCCTTTGAGTATAATACAATATTGAAATGGAGGGCAATATTTTGTTCAAATGTGTAAGAAATGAATCATTGAATAATTTTATTGTCACAGTTTCTCTGGCATATTAATGATTTTTTTAATCTACTAATGCAGACTTTCTCATTTGTGGTGTAGTTGTAGTTGTGAATGAAAGCATCATTCACAGCTAGCATAGAGCTGTCAAAATAACAAGCAAAATGTCAACTGATAAATAATTTCTAAAAAGAAGTGTAGCTGCTGAATTATACCATGGTCCTACAGTTGTAAAGTTAGTCCCTAGCATATTTAAACTGTATGAGCTATAGTCTCCTTATCTAGCCAGCAACTTATGCTTAAGTAGGAAATTTGAGTTTATGTAGCAACCGAATGTCTGCATACAATTTCCTGTTACTTTAAATACGATTGCTTAGTTAATACAGAACAGAGAAGGAGTATCATTTATACAGATGAAGCTGAGTTTAGCTCTTTATTGGCTGGGAATGACAGTGAGAAAAGGTTACTGACAAGTTATTGTCTATAGGTCCTGGAAAACAGTACAATGAACAAAGATATTTCAATTATTTCCCCAGCTTTCCCCAGCTTCTATTCGGGCTGTATAACAAAAAATTCAAGCAAATTAGAGTGCCTTAGGAGTGTAAATGTTTTAAGACCGTAGATGGCTGTATTGTAGCGCCACCTGGTGCCTCTAGCATAAAAATATTGAAAAAAATCTGAAAAGTAATTTTAAAATTACTTTAATTATTTAATTTTTAATAACTACATATTACAGGGAGCCTAATTTATGTATTTATCAATTCATTATCTTGAATGGCTTGGCGGTACTTATCTTCATCACTTGGGCAACTTGGTGCAGCTTTTGGGACTTATAAAAGTTGTGTTTCTCTAATAAGGGTAACACCGGTAATATCCATTTTTCCTATAGAAATAAGGAAAGCAGTTTCTCTAGCAGTTACCATTTTGGATAGAAAAGTTGGTAGTGCAACAACTGGTTGCAATATCAACAAGATTTCTGGCATATTTCTAGTTTTAAAGAACTGATTTGATTTAGACAACCAAGCTTCAGTGAAGCCATAAGACACTCAGCGCTGCAGTGAAGATGGGCGGACAAGTGGGAAAAAATTCTATATATTTCTTGGCTCTGCTCTTCAGGTGAACAGTTTTCCTTCTATTTCCTTCTGTCCAGCAGAAGGCTCAGTCCATAATGAGCCAAACTAAAGTCAGGAACAGACAGCTAAAGAAGCAAGCAAAGTTACAGAAAATTAGAAAAACACAGCTCCCTCCTTTTTTTGGTGTTACCAGTTGAGTACTGTAGGTCTAAAGAATTCATAGACATGATACTAAAGACCTTTCAGTACACAAAGGATAAGCTTTCTGTGCCTGTTCAGGCCATTTGTGATGAGTAGCATTATAATGTACTGAATTTTACTGAATATGCTGATTCTTGGGGTATTTTTAGATCTATTGAGACTTTATTCTTCTAAAAACATTCTATAAAATGAGAAATTTATTTTAGGCAATATCCTAATAAAGCATAGGGGAAAATTTCAAGATTTTGGTTATCTGTTTAATTCAGTATTATCCATATTTAAGTGTTGTTGAGCTAATATATGAAAGATAATTGCATTGTGAGAACTATCAAACTCTGAAAAGAATATGCATTTTCTTTTTTTAAAAAAAGACAATATAGTGTGTAAAATATTAATTGAAATTAACTGAAGTAGTGTAACTAAGGATTTAAACCCATACATTAACTACTTCTGGTGTTGTGGTTGACTATCACAGTTTGAATCTCTAACTTGGTTACAGTTTAGAATTAGAAATCTAAATATAAGTAGCCAATTAACTTCTTTAAATCATTATTTTCCATGATGTCTAACTACTCCACAAGACAGAACCCTTATATTTTTCTTTATTATTTTATGTTCAGGAAAATCATAAAGTCAACTTTGAAAGAACAAAGTGGGAAGAAATTAAAGTTCCTATTCTGATGTATATTAAGAAACTACATTTAACACTTAAGCTGTTTGGGTTGGATATTTTTTTGGTGTGAGCAGGGGTGACAGGGTCTGTCTTTAGAGACAGTGCTAACATACTGTCTTCCTTGATAGCTAAAGAATAACTAGGGCAAGTATTCTCTCCATAGTTGAGAATGGAGATTGCTTCGAAAGAGGCAGAATACTGAAATTAACAGATCTTTCTTAAGACTAGTACTTGTTCCAGTGAAATATATTTGTGGTGTTCGTTTTAACTAATGTCTTTACCATGCAAAAAAAAAGTATTTCTATTTCGTGCACCTTACTTAAAGAACTTTTAATGTTTTACTATTTTGCGCTTAGTCATGAAAGTGATTTAGTGTATTGTCTTCAAAATCTTTTAGAAGTAATTATATAGTCCAGTGAGCACAGTAAAGAGGAAAAGAAAAAAAAGAGATGAATTTTAAATCACATATTGTGTAGATGAGGTGCTATCTGTAGTTCATAGAGTTTTATTAAATTTCATTCTGATGAGAAGGTTGAGCTGAAATGGAATAGTACTATAAAGTTTTGAATGACTACTTGTAGTAGTAAAATGCTGTTTCCCAGGACTAAAATATTGTGAAACGTGTTATACATTTAAACACAATAATAATAATTAAAAAAAACCCACAAAACCCAAAGTGAGCTGTTACAACAGTTCAAAATTTTCAACTTCTAGTTTAAACATGAGATGATAAGTACATTAATAAAGGTCACAGCAGAACTGTAGATGTGATCTATGTACCTTAATATTTGAGTTAACCACTCACAGCATGTAATAAACTACTCTCTAAATGATATACTTGTAATCTAATGTCCTTACTTTTGATGGAACTGAGAATTACTTGCATTTTCATCAATATCACCATAACTGGACATGCTGAAAAAGCTATTTAATGTTTTGTTCATGCAGAAACTGTTATTGACTAAACAATTCTATTTTCCTTTTTTTTATGACACACATACCCATAATAAGAAGAATAATTAAAAATTAATCTCAAATGAATTGCTATTGTAAATCATAATGCACTGTGTTCCAGTTTCTGTTATCTGTGAGGTATAAAGAATGATTCTTTTTACCTCTTGTCCTCAAAAAATAAACCCAAAATTTTAAGAGAAAATTGTAGTTTCTGAAGCATGAGATAGTGTTGTTGGCCAGGCCTTGCATATACTAATTAAATATTTCTCGTTATAATTTGTGAATTCATTCAGCATTCCACAATAGGGGTCTAGTTCAGCAAAGGTCCAGCAGAATCTATTACGCATGCCAGCTCTACAACATCCCTGGTTTGCTGCAAGATTGCCTAACTGGTTACACCTTGGTCCAGAGCTAGGAAGCCACAATAAGCCTTGTTTCCAAACTTACAGTGCATCAACTGTTCCAGGCCCAAAGCAACACACCAGAGAGACCAGAGAAGATGTGATTTTGGTTCTCTTCTTCCATGGCAGATTTCAGGCTGGGGGAAAGAAATTCAATGAGAATGAAGCACATTTTTGTTTCATATCAAAATACATTGTGAAATTTATTTATTTTCTACAGAAAAAGCATCACAATTTATCAATCAAGCCTGTGTTATGTGAAGGAGTTTGCTATAAAATTTGGAAAAAAAAACCCTCAACTGGTATTTCCTTATAATGATATTACTGTGTTTTCTACTTTTCAATAGGTGGGAAATGTTGTTCAGTTTCACTGTAAAAAAGGACACCTTCTCCATGGTTCAACAACACGAACTTGCCTTCCTGATCTTACATGGAGTGGAATCCAGCCGGAATGCATACGTTAGTAAAAGATAGTTTTTTCATCTTTTTATTTTATTCTAGACTATTTAGTTATAGTAACATTGTTATAAATTTAACTTCATTTATATTGTTCTATTAACATAAAGTTAATTGCATCACTAGCTTACAGAAGATACAAATGTGATTTTGAAAGTGAATTTTCCACAATATAACATGATGAGGATATCAGAAAGCTCTTCATGCAGAGAGATGTTGAAAATAGTGAGTTTACCTAAAAGAGTGCAGCCCTTCCAATGAAGAGAGTGAAAGAGTTGGGAGGAGTTGGGAGTTGAGAACAGAACAATTAGGAAAGCCCTGCACAACCCTAACTTGTACTGTAGCAGATTGTTAAAACCATTTCTTGTAAAGGGTTCAATCTATTTCTCAACTAAGGAGTCAAAGTATTTTCAGAAGGGGGAAAAAGTGTTTGGAACTGGTATTTTTTGAATCCAAAATGGATAGCATCTTCTTACTTGGGTGCAGGAAGTAACATTTCATTTTTTAGATATTTTACACTTGGGTAAATTTATTGAAGGCATAACGTCTTTCTAGTCCTTCAGCCAGATATATTTTTCTGGAAGTACTCTTACCTTATAAGATCTGACCTTATAGAATCACTTCAGTGTGTGGAGAGCATATCCACAGAAGAAAACAGCATTAGTATTTCAGTTGATGTTAGCATTCCACCTAAGCAACAGCAAAGCAGTAGCTCAGTGCATTGAAATGTGAGCTCTGCTCTTGGATGTATTCTATCTTTGAGATAATGCAAGACTCTCAAATTCTGGTGATTGTTAAAGATGTAAGGTAATTTGCATGAGATTAGGATTTTTTTTCTGCCTCATATATAAAACTTGCCTCACCTACAATTTCTCCTTGACCTTTCATAGTGTTTTCCACATGATCCATTTCTTTACTATTATTCAAAGCTACAGATACCATATCATGTAAGTTGCAAGCCATGACTGCTTTTACTTATGGCAAGATGTGCGCTGACAATTAATTTTGGCTCTGCAAGTGCATTAAGTTTGTTCTTGGTCTATTGAAACTAAAAGGTCCATTTTTAAGAATGCGTTTACAGGTTTGAGGCATTATTTTATAGACTATATAGTCATTTTTAGTTTGAACTGAAAATATGTTAATATGTTATTTTCATTGATGCTTTTTCCGTATCAGTTATTTGTCAGAATGAGTATGGTTTATTTTTTCAGCAATATTTTCACCATATTGACTGAAGAATGTTTTGTCTTTTATTTGTAGCTCACAGCTGTAAACAACCGGAGACACCAGCTCATGCTAATGTTGCAGGAATGGATCTACCCTCACTTGGTTATACATTGATTTACACTTGTCAGCCAGGGTTTTTCCTGGCAGGAGGATCAGAGCATAGAGCCTGTAGGTCTGATGGCACGTGGACTGGGAAAGTTCCAGTTTGTGAAGGTGAGGACTTTTGTTCTGCACTGCATGTCTTAACTATCATATTTCAGTGATTTTCTGTAATTTGCATTCTAATAAGATAAGGTAAAGTGACAAGGAGAACTAGGAGAGAGAATGTAAAAGGACTAGCTCTAATTCTTTGTCAGTTGTGTTTAATGAGACGTACTTTAACATACTTATCTTTTGTTTGCATGCTTAGAGATATCAGTTATGGATATAATTCTAGAGGCCAAATACTTTGGTAGCTCCTGCTTTCAGACTTCCAAGTCAGGTGTGGACTACATTCTCAGAAGCTCAGTGGAGTAAGAATTTTGATGGTTTTGCACATAACCTACTAAACTTGTTTACAGAGATTATGTCACTTGCAAGACAGCTATGCAAGTTCCCATACTGGAGAAGGGTGTTTAAAATCCAGGTCGATATCTAAATCGCTGCATGGAATTAATCCATAGCATTTAATATTATATTTGTATGTAAGGAACGATACACTAATTGCTATCAAAATGTATGTACTTTGTCTTTCATACTTTATTTCTAATTTTTACTACATACTTTGTTATGGCAGAGCATGAAAAACCTCATGGCAAAATTTTAGTGAGAATGGTGGTTTTAATGTGAGTTAAGAAACATCCTCAAGTGTACCAACTGTTTGGAATTCTATTTCCTGAATAACTAAAGCATCTTTCAGATTACTGATGCCTAATGTTTCAGATGTTGTTATCCCCAGGGTTCTTACAGAGGCATTCAAAGGCTATATAGCCAAACACTGCTACTTGGAAGGGAAAATAGGAAATTAATATTTTGTATTCCTACAAAACAGGTGTTCTGGCATTACATGCCAGGCAAGTGCTGAGGGAAAATAGAGCAGAGCTTTGGGAAAATGTTAGAAAATAAACTGCCAGGAAGTTTATGATTTGTTTAGTACTAATGAAATGTTATGGCAGGCCGAAGGTGATTCATTAGTTGCATTTTGATCCAAGAAGTTTTGACTGATGATATTGAAATAAGTAGTATTAGCTGTCCTACCTGGTAGTGAGGAACCTTCATGAGAATTTTTTAAAGTATTAAGCGGCAACTATGAGTGTATCAACCTTGTCATTTCACTTAGTTTCCCTATGTCCTGAGAAATTGTTACAGAAATGCAAAATTTTTAGGATCAGAGGTCTTACTTACTTCTTGCTTTTTAGCAGTGGAGGAAGCTAAGAATCAGCAACAGATTGTAAAGCATTGAATCTCATTAGATAAAGTAAACCATCTCTTTAATATTTTCATTTTTACTTATTACAAATGTGTGAATCATCTCACTTCTATGGCAGGGAGAAGAGCACCAGGTCAGGTTCTTCCTCTGTGACTGTGAACTTAACAAATATAAATTGAAAATTGATGAAAAGGAATAAAATAATTTGAGTTGAGTACTCTAAAAGGATCTATAGGACAATTAACCCAGAATTTGGTCCTTTAAAATACTTGCAGACTTGAAAGTCCTACTCAGCGAACATCTGGACGTAAAAACTTAAACTAAATAGATAACTATTTTTAATTTTGTGTTTGTATTTATATTTTATTTTGTATTTAAAGTTTCAGTTCTGAGCTTGACTAGAAATGTATCCACCTTGGCAAGACTCATTCATTGACTCAGCAGTTTTTATACTAAATCCCATTGAAAAGTATGATCCAGATATCTTTAGCCTGAGCTTGATGTAGTCAAAAAAGTACATGTTGAAGCACATCATCCAGATCTACCATGTTCAGTGAAATTCAGAGTTTCTTTCAAAACGGAGAGGAAGTAGAGGTTAATCAACCAGTAGTAACAGACCATGAGAACTTTAGATTAAATTCTAACTCCTGTCCTTGTTTCTTAGCAATTTTAGTCTATATATCAAGAGCAAGCCTTCTGTAATAAGCTAAAATTTATTCTCAAGAAAAATATTCTCAGTGCTTCTTGCTGAATTTTCCTTTTTATGCAGAAAAATGCTCCATTCAGGGAAAAAGGTGTTGCTTTTCTTGTCTGACTTTTTTTTTTAAGTATCTTTCAAAGAGAAAAGGCTTGGTTTCAAAGCCAAGATCCAGAATACAAAATATTGAAATAACCACTGGAGCAAGGAATGAAGCCTCATGCTGCATGAGAGTATTCTACATTAGGAGACGGAATTATGTGAATCTGTATAATAAAATGGTTTGAGCTGCAGGAAATCACACTGTCCCATTGTATTTAATTTGTCGTCATCAGTGGTGGGAGATTTCCTGCTATAAGCAGAGAAGAAATAAAGTTCTCCAACTTCCAATGCTCAAATCACCTGAGCATTTTGGAGAAACTGTGGATAGCCCCATTTGTTTCTTTAATTTCTGCTCCTGTTCTTTAAAGAAACAGTCACCATCTCTTCCTTCTCCTCCTCCTTAATCTCCAAGAGATTAAGCATGCATCTTTAACTTTCCAGTCTTGAACATAAGATGTCTCACTCAGTACTGCTGGAGATAATTAAGTCCTATAAAGAATCATAATTTAAAAACACCTTGTTATATATGTCTTCACTGTTTGGTGTTACATTGCTTCCAGTCAAAGCACTATTCACAGTGCTATTTTATGTGGATCCCAATTTAAATGATGTAACTTGCCTTAGATGACATAGTAGAAGACATCTCACTTATTAGATGAATTGTCCAGGACTGTGAATTCTGTTTGGTTACTGCAAATAACTTGGTAACATCCAAGTGACTGACTCAGGAGAAAATGTGGTAATGAAATAACTCAGTGGACGTGTACTCCTGTGATACTAAGGCTTGATAGTGACTGAAATCTCATTCATGCTTGAATCTGAAACATCATCTCATATCCTTTGTAACATGAATTCCACTATCATAGAATCATAGAATCTTCCGGCTGGAAAAGACCTCTGAGATCATCGAGTCCAACTGCACCCATCATCCGCTAAACCATGTCCCTTAACAACTCATCTATCCTTCTTTTAAGTATCTCCAGGGATGGTGACTCAACCACCTCCCTGGACAGCCTGTTCCAGTGCCTGACCACCCTTTCAGTGAGGAAATTCTTCCTAATATCTAGTCTGAACCTCCCCTTTCTCAATTTATGTCCATTTCCTTTTGTCCTATCACTTGAGAGAAGAGACCAACACTCGCTCTGCTACAGCCTCCTTTCAGACAGCCGTAGACAGCGATGAGGTCTTCCCTCAGTCTCCTCTTCTCCAAATTAAACAACCCCAGTTCCCTCAGCCGTTCCTCATAGAACTTGTTTTCCAGCCCCTTCATCAGCCTTGTCACCCTTCTCTGGACAAGCTCCAACACCTCAATGTCCTTCTTGCATATGATAATTATTTTCCCAGTTTCTGAGTAAAATATATGCTACTGATCTGTCTTTTCGTCATTCATTTTTTCTAATAGCTGGTTCCAAAATATTAGTGAAGGATCCCAGACCAGCTTTGGGGACACCAAGTCCCAAACTAAGTGGTAAGTACTTTGAGGTATAAGTAATTCTAAACTATTTCTGTAGAAAAGACAATGAGAATAAAATTTGTGAGACTGCACTGAATGGCTTAAAATGAATAAATGTTATTAAATTCAACATTACTTTAACAGAATGAAAATATCATTAATTAAATTATTCCCTAGTGTTTAAGTCCATTTAGACTATATGGCATTTTTTATTTCCATATACAATTTTTAACTTTTATATAATGAATTTTATTGGTTTCACTGAAATGACTGTGGTCTGTGTATGATTCTCTACAATTTACCTGTACAGAAAATATATTAGCCACCCAGAAACAATTTAAAGACATATTGTTTCACAGTTTTTTTCACAGTTTTGCTCCTATTTTGCATAATGCTAATTTAAATTTCTTTACCTAAATATTCAGTATTTGCCTTTAAGTTAGCCTTCAAAAAAAAATAAATCTAGCCTTAAGAAGGTAGTTTCTCTAACTCTAAAGCCAGCTCCAGTTTTATCTGATTTGCTGAAGAAGACTATATTTTAATGCCAGGACTAGATACAAGAGAAAATTGTCCACTGAAGAGACTTTTTGAAGGGAGAAGTCTCCTTAACTAAAATTAGCCTTTGACTATAATTCTATTAAATGTCTACCAATAATGAATGAAGACTTAAAGGTATTTCCTCAACATAGGGAAGTTTTGGAGGTTTTGAGAGTCTTTTTTGTTTGTTTTCTTTAAACAGGTGGTACAATACTTAAAACCCATGTTTGAAAATGATGTACTGCATAGTAGTTATATTACTGGTTTTCATTCAGAATCTTTTTGTACAATCCCAATTAAATGCAAATAATGTACATAAAGATACATTTTCCTGAAAGTAGTGACATAAATTTCAGATAGATCACAAATCAACAGCATTAGACTCTGCACTATGAAGTTTCCTTGCTTGCAATTTGCAGGCCCAGTATTTAGGTGTTGCAGCTTTATGTATTTACTTGTTAAAAAAAATATGCATATATATATACACACACTAAAAAATACCTAGAAAAGCTCTCTTTACCTTCCATGGGGAAGGTAATCTGTCTCTGTCACCCAGAAAATAAATTATGAAAAAAGACTGTTGGGTATTCCAGTGTTCCTCAGTCTTGAACTTGGGATATCCTGAGGGAGAAAGGCACAAGTATTTATCTGTGTTTTTATAACATGAGATGCCTATGCACACAGCTACCCAGAACTTTAAGTTCAGTGTGAGTGACTCCAAATAAAGTGAAGTGATGGTTTTAAATAGTAGGTATTTATTATAGGGTAAAGTTTGATGTATTTCCTTTGGAAAGTGTAGTAAACCCATCCTAAGTCACCTTGAATTATGATACTTCATTTTAAGTTTGCTAAAGATTTGCATTTATCTGTTTTTACTAGATAAGCAATGTTTTGTTTTGTTTTAACCATACTGTTGCTGGAATAACATTAATTAAATTACAGATGGATAATGATAAATTTAAAATGTAAATCTAGCATATTTTCTCTTTGCGGTTTTATGATAATTTTAAAATTTTAAAAGAGTACAAATACATTTCTTTCATAACTGTTCATGCCAGATTTCTATGCCTACCAGACTTAAAAATGGAGAGATTAGAGAAAATTCTAAAAATTATCATATGTTTTGTTGGATGTTTGACTTCATAAGTACTAAATACTGAAAAATTTATTAAAACCTGTTTGATGTCTGCATAGTTCCTGATGATGTATTTGCCCAAAATTATATATGGAAAGGATCTTACAATTACAAAAGCAAGAAACAGCCCATGACTTTGACAGTCACCAGTTTCAATGCAACTTCAGGAAGAGTAAATGCAACACTTACAAACAGCAATATGGAATTGCTGCTATCAGGTATGGGATAAGAAAAAAATTTTGATTTAATTTTTTTCTACCTTATATATATTGTTTCCCTGTAAATTTATGCATAACACTTAAACTTTTGACATCTTCTAGAAACTTTCATAGCTTATCAAATAAATTTTCATTCTAGTTCAGGTCCCTTTCAAAGGTAGGGATTTTTCCACCTTTTCCTTCTCTCCTCTTTTGTAACTTACTATGTTTTCATTATATTTGGAGTGAATACTCAATAAAGAATGAAAGAATCTTCCTAATTCTCATGTTTCTTCCTTAAATATTATAAATAAATTACTATTCCTGAGTTTTTCTTAATTGTACAATTTCCCTGTAGTAGCTTATTAATGACTAATAGGCAATATGATGAGATTAATATGGGTTGACCTAGCAAGGTAGAGATAATTAATGAATATGGAGAGCAAAGAGAGATGAGACTTGTTTGACTAGCTGATATAGTTGAAAAAAGTAGCTACCCTTCATGCTGTGGTTTCAGAAGAAGCCCTTGATTGCAGTCCTGATTTATTATATAACACAGTCCCTGCCACACAGAATACTGTTGCCATGGTTATGTTGGCACAATATGCACAGCTCTCTATGCTGTGAACCATCAGCATAAACTACAGATGTGGCTTGACAAGAAAGCAACGATAAATTTCTGTTAAAAAATGTTTGAGTTTATAGTTTGTGTTAGTTTTTCAAACTCTGTCAGTCCCTTGATGGAGACGCCTCAGCCACAGAGACAATGGGACTGTCACATGATAGGAATGTCAGGCCACAGCACAGGGGTGTGAATAAGCATTAAAGAGACATCTGAAATCACTATTATCACTCAAAACTTAGTTTCTTGGACTTCACCATCTTGTCTTTTTGCAAGGACTGAAGAAGCCTAGAAATTGCAGTTATGTATAGGGTGGATACTGCTGGTTTTCATCTTGTTCATCACTGAAGGACCCCTTTCTCTGAAGTAGCTTAACATCACTTCTTATCCCAGAAGTTTTTAGCAAGGACAGAAGTGACAGGATACTAACCTGTTGGCAAAAAAAGGGGGGAAGTTTAACCCATATGTTTCTGAGAGGGGTAGTATACAGGAAAAATGTATCACAGTATCACAGTATCACAAGGTTGGAAAGGACCTCTGAGATCATCAAGTCCAACCTATAACCTAACACTAACACCAACACTAACACCAACCATCATCTAGACCATGGCACTCAGTGCCTCATCCAGTCTCCCTTTAAACACCTCCAGGGTCGGCGACTCCACCACCTCCCTGGGCAGCCCAGGGATGTAATGAGACGAATCCATGTTTCTGTTGAGCTCTTGGTTTCTAGTATCCAGTAGAGTGGTGAATTTTTGTTGCTAAGTTTGTTTGATGAAGGTGTTTTATAAGTGTCCTTGGAAGAGTAACACTTGAGAGGCTGTAGGTGGACCGAAAGTTTCATAAAATATTTTCTGACTGATAACCATGTTTATCTTGACTGTCTGTGCAAATTTATTCTATCGTATGATGTAGGTTTTGTTTCAGCCATGTAATTTCTATGAGGTTATTAGGTGCAACGGATGTAGTATTTCATATTTTTAGGATTAGTAAAAGCTATATATTCTTACCTAAACAAACACATACAAATAAAAAGATTCTCTCAATTGGACACAAAAGTGTTCACAAATATGCTCATTTTCGCTCTATATACAAGCATTGTACGCATCATCAGGTAATTGTTACTATTTTCTTTCCTTATTTTACATATAGAAAACTGAGATCCTGTGTACTGAAAGTGTATCTTAGAGCAAGTGAAATAGGGATGGATCAAAAAAGACATTTAGATGCCAGGAAGCTGATTTCTCCTATACTCAACTCGTAGGATTCTGAAATGGAAAGTATTTATCTCCCCGTGCAGGACTTAACTGATTTGCATTCCATTATTTGCTGCATTTTTTGTACTTCCTTTTAGTTTGACAACTGTGCTTACTGTATAGCATACATGTCTGACACAGGTTCTTTTATTAGGTTAGCATGAGTGAAAATATCTGTGCTATTACAAGGATTAAGAGTAGAGAAAGATAGAGCTTTTACTTGTTTATTTGGCTTAAACATTCAATTGTATACTGGGAAACCAGTTGTCAGCTCTGAAAAAGCACGTCAGCCTCTCACCAAGAAATGCTTGTAAATCCACTATTGTAAATTAGCAGAGAACAGCGGTGTTTTGGTCTCTGGGATAATTCTTCTTTATGTTCTTGTTGGAGTGGAAATCCATAATGTTCATGCCCACGTACACACATCATAGCCTTCGGCCTCTTGGAAGTATTTCCTAATGTATACATGTAGAAGATACACCCGTGGCAGATGTGGTTGATTTTTTCCTCAAGTTCTGAATGTTTTTTAGAGGCACAGTCTAAGCTCTAGAAGTGATCAAACAATGTGTGATAATGTTCATGCAGTCCTGAAGACAAGAGAATAACCCGTATTTTACCAAGGTATATTTGAGTCCAGTGCACTGTTAACACAAAGCCTACTTGTTAGATCTGAAATTATACATATATATGTATGATTTATACGGATTATTTATGTACCTCCTATAGGGCATTCACCTATCCTTAATGTGGAGAAGGCTTTTGTTCCATGAATTTAGGCACATAAATGAAAACCATGAATTAGGAATTCCATTGCTCTGTCCTTCTGACTCTTCCTGCACCTTCTGAAGAAAGCCATGAAGTTTGCATCTCAACATGAGTTGAATTTTTGAGATGCCCATCTTTCCATAGTCTGTAGTGAGAATCAAGAGTGAATAAACTAATGGAGAGGACAAAGTTTAATGTCTTTTCTTAGTTGGGATATATCTGGACATGTGATCTGTTTCCATTTTAGAAGTCTTTGTTTTTCTCAGATTAGTGGCCAGAAAGACAGATATGACAAATGTGAGAATTCTCTGGAATTTGGGGTTTTTTATACAATAACATTTTCTTCTGACCATGTATATGAAATTTTAACTATTGGTCTGAAAACTCAGTAGACTCCCAGATCATCTCTTTGCAGCACTGAAGTCCAATATCAAGCTATTCAGCTGTGCCAGCATTTCTTCCTTCTCTGCTTTAAGATGCAAGGAGCACTAAGTACATGAGTATTTTCCTCTTTCTACTACTGTTTTAGCTAGTGTCTTTGTGCAGTCTTAGCTATATTTTTTCATTGGAGAGCATGGTGGGTTGACCTTGACTGGATGCCAGGGGCCTACCAAGCTGTTCTATCACTCCCTCTTCTCAGCTGGACAAGGGAAGAAAAACAGAATGAAAGGCTCATGAGTAAAAGCAAGGACAAGGAAAGATCGCTCACAAATTTTCTTCATGGGCAAAACAGACTCGACTCATAGAAATTAATTTATTACCAATCAAATTAGAGTAGGGTCATAAATATAAATCTTGAAACATCTTCCCTGAACTCATTCCTTCTTCCTGGGCTCAGCTTCACTTCTGAATTCTCTACCTCTTCCCCTGAGTGGTGCAGGGGCACAGGAAATGAAGGTTGCAGTCAGTTCATCACACTTTGTCTCTGCTGCTGCTTCCTCCTCACTCTCTTCCCCATTCCAGTGTGGGGTTCCACCCACAGGTGACAGTCCTCCACAGCTCTTCAAAACCTGCTCCAGCAGGTTTTCCATATATTCTTTCTACTGGGTACAATCCCTCAGGAAGAGACTGATCCAATGTGGGTCACCCACAAGGTCACAAGTCCTGCCAGAAAACCTGCTTCAGAGTGGACTCCTTTATCTGTGAGTCCACAGTCCTGCTGCAGCACAGGCTTCTCATGGGGTCACCTCTTTTAGGCGCATCCATCTGCTCAGGTGTGGGGTCCTCCACACGCTGCAAGTAGATGTCTGCTCCACCATTAATCTCCATGGGCTGTAGGGGGACAGCCTGCTTTACCATGGTCATCACCACAGGCTGCAAGGGAAATCTGCTTCTCCACCTGGAGCACTTTCTGCCCCTCCTTCTTCACTGACTTTGGTGCCTGCAAAGTTGTTTCTCTCACATATTCTCACTCATCTCTTCTGACTGCTGCTAGCATTGCACAGAGCATTTTCCCTGTTCTTAAATATATTGTCCCAGAGGTGCTACCACTGTTGCTGGTTAGCTCAGCCTTGGCTAGAAGCAGGTCCATCTTGGAGCTGGTTGCCATAGATTTTGTTGGACATGGGGGAAGCTTCTGGCATTTTGTCACAGAAACCATTCCTGCAGTCTGTTCCCCTGCTATGAAAACCTTGTCACACAAACCCAATACAGAGAGCCAGTATCTTCTCCGATGTCTCAATGCTGTCTTCAGTTCTTATTCACATTTGGATGTACATAAAATCTAGATGAAAATAAAAATAAAAAATGACTAAAATTATGGGTATGGCTACGTTTTAGAGTTTTCAGTTAATAAAAGGAAGTCTAGTTTATTTCATGCATACTAAATCTAGTCTAAAATGGTCCACATTTGTCAGTCAGTAAAAATTAAAAATAAAAGGAGGGATGAAAGCCAGTGTTTGTCTAATTCATTTACAGTATGAAGTCTGATCTGTGATATATTGAGTCAATAAATCAGTAATTTTAATTTCAGTTTGGTGGAATTTTCTGAAAGTAGAAGTATAATTGGTTGGAGTTTTCTTTTTCTTGGTCTTGGTTTTAGTTGTATTTCTGTTAAAGTTTTAGCAACCTATGATAGGACTAGATGCAATGCCTGGAAGATGTGCCAAGGGAGCTTTACATTGGATATTAGGAAAAGGTTCTTCACTGGAACAGCTCTCCAGGGAAGTAGTCATGACACCGAGTCTGCCAGCATTCAAAAAGCATTTGGACAATGCCCTCAGTTGCATGGTGTGATAGTTGGGAGTGTCCTATGTAGGACAAGGGATGTAGGGATAAGGGCTGGACTCAATGATCGTCTTGGATCCCTTCTATGGTTCTATGATTTTGTTCGTGTAAAGTCCAATATAGTCTTGCATGAGTCTACGAATACAAGATTTTATATGAAATGAAAAGTAAGTTCAGTGCTCTGCCAGGAGGGAAAGGATCATAATAGAGTTGTTTTCCCTCTAAAATCTGAAGTTTTAAACCATTAACTGATAACAATGATTAAAAATGAGAGGGGGAAATTCTGGACAGAATTTTCAGTATTCACCAATGTCTTTGTAATGGAAGATTAAATCACTGAGCGTATTGTACTATTTTATTTTTATTCTCCAAATTAACAAATAAGGTTATTTGCATTCTCAATACTTCTGCTGGAATGAAAATGAACCAATTAGTTATGCCTACAAAGTAAATGAGGTTATACACAATTCTTATTTCTGGAAGAAATTGCGTCATTATATTGACTGATGAGGAACAATTCCAGAACAATTGAGATATTTTCAAATTTAGAATTTTATAATTTAGCATTAGCTTTTCGAAAATAATTTGCATGTCCATGTTCCTGTTATCACATTTACCTAATGACTAAAGTACAAATACTGAAGGTGGAGATGTGAGGTTCCATACAGTGCCTGATTTAGAACAGTATTTTCCATCTCAAATCAGCTTACTGCCAAAGTTTGTTCTGTCTAAGGCTTGTTACCATAACTCTTAAGTAATAGCTGTGTGTATAGAGTTTCCCTTCTGTCCTCTCTATGGGCTAAGCTATTTCTATTGAAATCCTATAAAAACTGAAATAATTTCATAAAAGAATGCATCTTAATAAACTAAAAAGTTGGTAACAATGCTACTTATTCTTTCTGCTTTCCCTTTTTAAGGCTAGAGATTAAATGCTTATACTTAAAGGTGAAATTATTTCTCTACTCAATACAGTATAAATTTTTAAAACTATATTCTACAGGAGTGTATAAAAGCCAGGAAGCTCGGCTAATGCTCCACATATATCTCATTAAAGCACCCTCCCATACATCTGTGAGCAAGTTGAAAGAGGAGAAGTGGGCTATGGATGGTTTTGTGAGTATATTTCTTCTGCAAAAGAGAGAGTAAAGTTTTTTGGGGTTTGCTTGTTTGTTTGAAATTGTGCTAGTGTTCTATATCCAAAAAATCCAAAGATTTATCAAACGGAACCTTTTGGTAATGCTGACTCTTTAAATGAAATCAAAATTTAATTGTAAGATATAGGAGACCAGTCTGAGACAAAACATGGGAAAAGTCATACTATGTATTCACAATTTTAATGCATATTAACATGGAAGCCTTTCTGTAACTTCTCTTTGATTTTTATTCAAATATATTGAGGAATTTTATCATCATGATAATATAATATCAATTTGTAATAATATTATTGTATATTAAATTAATAAAATAGCAATTTTTATCATTAAGCTAGCAATCATGTTTTACTTTTTAGTGATATTTTTAGAAATATTATGTGCATGGGGAAAAAATATAGATTGTTCCACTTAAGCATTAAGCCACTTAGAGGTTCTCAGACTGGGCTTATTCTTCAAAAGGGAGGAGAAGAGAGCACAAGCATAAGTGAGAGCAGGAGAGGTGAAAGAGAAGGTTACAAAGAAGAAGCAAAATCCCAGGTGGCTGAGATGTCTTTAAACCATAAGTAAATCCTTTCAGAGAGAATACAGGAAAACCAGCTAAGGCTGGAAAAAGCCAAGTGTGTTGACAGCCTAAAATATTTTATTTGCCAGAGAATAGACTTTTCAAAAAAAGAAACTACAGGGATCTCACTATGGGTGCACATGTCAAAAGAAGAGAAGAGGTGTACAATGAAGTGTAGACATAAATTCAATTGTTTAACCTGTGGCACTGCTTCAATAATAATTTAAAAATAAATGCAAAGCCAAAGCTAAAAATGCTATATTGCTTAAACAGTATATATACTGGTAAAAGGGCTTAAATCCCTTGGTTTGTACAAACTCTAGGATTCATGAACATGCTCCTGAGATGAAAAAAAATGGTAAAAGCAAGAAATTTAATTTCAGACTTCTAAATGCACAATAAAACACGGTACAGTCTGTACATTCTATGTGCTGCTTACATACTACCTTTATTCAACCATTTTTTTTTTCTAAAAAAAAAAAATCTTGGACTAGATCAAACAGGCAGCTTTACCTTAATGTACAAAATTCACCTGAGACATGTACCTTGTCTTCAGTGAAAACACAGCTTTTAGCAATATATGTCTGGAGAAGCATATATCTCTTGAGAAAGGAAACCTACTTAAGGGAAAATCTTGAAGGAACGTGCCCAGGGACCATTTAATTTAAACCTAGTAACTATCCTGGGAAAAAAAGTATATGTAAATTTGAATACAATATGTTAGTTCAGAATGCATTTAGCTAATGAAGGAGATATTCATCGGAGTACAACCCCTTCTTCCCTCCCACAATTTTTTTTAGTTTACAGTAGCATATTTTGCTCTTATAGTAAAGCTTCATTCAATATTATTCTGGTCTACAGCTGTGTAACTAAGTAATTATTGGGATAAGTACCAAGAAACAACAAAGGAACTGTCAATTGAATATGAGGTCTTTTTCTTTACTTTTGAAGTAATTATTAAAATCTCAATACTTGCATCCTTCAAATTTTCTAAAAAAAATTACAGTTAAAGGTAGTGTAAGGTGGTATATGTGACCATAAGCTTCCATGTCTATGTTGTGCCTGTCCTGGTTTTACATCCCCCTCCCCACCCCTGCCTTGTCAGTAACTAAAACTGGGCAGCTTTTAGTCCCAATCCCCCCCGCAAAGAGAAATGGGAAATGAAAGAGAGACTTTCAGGTTGGAAACTTAACAATAAAACAGCTCTAATGCAACAAGAAGAGGAATATAATATTAATAATATTAATAAAATCATAAAATACGAACAGGTATACACAAACAATTCCAGCTCCCCCGATATCCACACATCCCCACCAATACCTTAGGCAGGCAGGGAAGGTCCCTGATTGGACTCAGTGGCAGGTGGGAGCTGGACTCAGGCACTGGATCCAGGAACTGGATTCAGAAACATGTGATGGGTTCAGAGACAGACAGGTGAGATCAGCCATGGAAGAAGAAGGCTGATCCTCGTGGTCTTTAAGCTTTTTTTACTTAGTACGATGTGCATGGAATGGAATACTTAGTTTGCCAGGCTTAGTCCTGTTCAACCCTCCCAGGAGGTGTGACCTCTTCACCACCAACTCTGGAATAGCCTTAATTTACATGGGAATGTGTGTGAGCAGTGGCCTCCCTGCACACCACTGGCCCATTACCTTCGTGATAACTCTCAGGTTGAAAAGCCCAAGAATATATTCTGCTTTTAGCCCAAAACAAAACAGTGCCTTTAAGAGTTCTGTCTTTTCATTTAAACTTTATAGATTTCTTAGAAAGAGTGTTTTAATAGGGAGTAACACCTATCAGTCAAGCATATTAGTATAACTCTCTTCCAAAGAGATAGTTGTAATAAACTTTTCTCCATTTAATCCAGAGTACTTTTCATTTGCAGGTTTCTGCTGAACCTGATGGAGCAACATATGTTTTTCAAGGATTCATCCAGGGTAAAGATTATGGACAATTTGGACTTCAACGATTAGGTATTCAGCAAATTCCAGATTTTTGCCAGTTAATTGTTCCATATTCTTTTACTTCGTCCATTAGCATAAGGGTGTCTGCAGGTTGTTATCAATATTGACATTTTATGGAGTATTGAGATATTAATATCTTTAAAATCTCATTCAAGCAGTACTTTAAAAGAATGTTTTGTCAGAAGTTATAAGGAGTTATAGATGCCTTGCAATATACTGCTTCATATAGCCATGCATTTGTAATGTTTTGAGCAATGTTTTCATATGAATATGTGTAAAATGCATTTAGTTTCACATCTTGATGTCTATTTAGAAAGCCATGTTATAAAATGCTTTGCTAAATTGATCTCTTGCTCATGGTGCTGAAGGAGTTCACCTAAACATTTGCTAGAAGAATGAAACTGCTAAATCAGTAATATAATCACTTTAACATATACATTATTATAAATTTGACTTTTTGTTACACAGTAAGTTGATGTGTATTAGTAACATCCAAAACTTGAATCACATACATAATTATGCAGTAAGATATTTACTGTACCAGTATAGGTATTGTTATTCTGACATTTTGCATCCACTTACCAATAAGAATATGGGATACCACACTATATTTGCTTTCCAGGTGATCTCAGCATACAGCTAGCTGTATGTATGCGTGTATATAGCTCAATTCATTATTATGACCCAATCACAAGGTGTTATTGAATTCTGAAGTTTATGGAGTTGTAGGTGACAAGGTTAAAGACAAAAATATTATATAATTTTTTTATTATTATTCATTTTTAGGTCTTAACATGTCTGAGGGTTCAAATTCTTCTAATCAACCACATGGTACAAATAGTAGTTCAGTGGCCATTGCTATCCTTGTGCCTTTCTTTGCCCTTATATTTGCTGGGTTTGGCTTTTATCTTTATAAACAAAGGTACGTACTAATTATGCATATAAAATTCCTGTATGACTTGGTGCTTTTCTTGCCTTCAGTCTTTGGTAGTGTAAGTAAAGTTTTCTGTATCACCACAAAATGATTGCAAATACAAATGAAGGCAGTTCTTCCTACCTCCATTAAGGTCTGGGATAATGACTGAGAGATCATTTTGTTGTATCATAGTATAGTTTCAATCCTACTTATTTAAAATGTTATAGATTCCCCTCTTTCTGATAACAAAATCGATGCTATAAATTATTGTTGTATGAGTAATAATATAATGGATAGACTTAATGTATACTTACAGTAGATTGCCTGTATTTTTTTTTTTTTACATATGACAGAATTGAGTCACACCTTGAGTAACCTGTTTTATTGTCTTCTCTTTATTGTCTTCTCTGTTCATTGGCTTGCAAGTTTATGCAAACACTATGTCATAGCGGGTTTTCATTATGGGACGATTTCTGCATCTGAAATTATTAGTTCATATGCAATTGTTACATAGCCACAGGTCTTCTCAGCTTTATTAGTCATACAGTTTTGTTCATGCTATCAAGACCAGTATTAGTTCTTAGCATTTATTTTATTAGAACTTTAAGACCTTAGCTGACTAAAGAAAATTTAATGACAAGAAAATTCATTGCCTACTAACTGTCAAAATGGTGATTTACATGTGGTAGCCTGACAGCAATAATTTTAATATACTCTGCAGGATAACATTATTTTAGAATATGCACTATAATTTTTAAATGGTACCACTTGTTTTTGAACTGCTTCAGAATATGAAAAAAATTTCATGTAATTTTTTTATATATTAGCTATTGACTGTATGCTGCAAGCACTTGTCTTTACATTTTATATTGATGGAATACAACACTGTATGCATTTTGGATAACAATATAGATTCGACATTTTCAAGGGATTGAACTGTGATATTTTGAGTTAGTGAAAAAAAAATTTCAACTACAAAGTCATTCTTAATTAACTTGTTGAGTCTTCAATAGGAAAAGAAGATGTTGTACTTCCGGCTGAGACTTATTCCATTTTTACAAGTTTTTTTGCACTCTTAACTATTTATCATCTGTTAATGCAAGTGGAAATACCTCTTCTTCGGTTGTTAACTAATTTTTTAAGTGAACGTAATTGTAAATGAATCATAAATCCCTCAAACTTTAATAAATATAGTAAAAATTCTTAGCACAGATACTGTAAAAAAAAAATCAAGATGCTGTATTTAGTTCCCATAATTGGAATGGGGATCTAAATTCTGTTGAGATTCTTAAACCTGATTAAGAGAGTTCGGAAGACTGTAGTTACAAACACTCTGTCTTTCTTTTACAGGACTGCACCTAAAACACAGTATACAGGATGCTCTGTACATGAAAATAATAACGGACAAGCTGCTTTTGAAAACCCCATGTATGATACAAATGCAAAATCTGTGGAAGGAAAAGCGGTACGATTTGACCCAAACTTGAACACCGTTTGCACAATGGTATAATGTGGCAATGATTTATCTTCAAAGTCTGGAAACTGACACACAACACAGTGCACACACAGTTCACTGATTGAAAAAAAAAAAAAATCAATTAAAGCACACTTTTCAGGATATACTGGGTCACCTTTTCCTGAGGATGATAGACAAGAATGGGTTGTGGTTATTTTGTTTTGATTTTGTTTTTCATAAAATGGATCAGAATTCTTCTTTGTGTATACCACGGAGAGTTTTAAATGAATTTGCTGCACTCCATGAGTGCTACTCACAGTTTATTTGCTTTTTAAAAAAAGGAGGTTATTCTAAAACGTAAAACATATTTGCATATATTGGAGGAGCATCCACTATCAGTATTTCTGTGCTTTATAAAAACTATAATAGGTGGACTGGGTTAAAAAAAACAAAAGATTTAGGTAGAAAATAAGAGCTATACTTACAGGAGACAATAGGTCACTGACCTCTTTAACAGTCGTATGCTACATCTTTCTCTTGAATTTGTACCTTTTTTTTCATTTATTCAGCCCATTTAATATTTTATTTTTCACAGAATAGGTAATTTTTTCAGTTCAGGATGTAGTATTTAGAAATCAGCAAGTACAACTTACTCTTCACATCACAGAGGAAAAATTAAAATGTCATGTTCTTATTTAATGAATTTTCTTCCCTGCTTCATACCTTCCTTCCTTTTCATGTTCCAAGTAAAATGCCTTTTCCCTACTTCTATTAACAGTACCCACAAATGGTAATGTTTCTACATTTCATTTTCTAGTTAAGATTTGCAATCAAAAAGCCAGTATGAATTGAGATTTGTCTGATGGCTATGTTATTTACTGTTGATCATTCAGAAGAGTGACCGTCTTAATTTTTTTTCAAATGCGATAACATAATTTAATGATATTTCCAATTAAAGCGTGCATTTTACTCTAACATTAGTGATCAAATCGTGTTATCAGAAATTCAAGAGTCCATTTTTCAATCCATGCTGGTTAAATCCAGACTGTATAACATCAGTTTATTCCTTCAGCATCTGTCAAAAGGCATGCAAAAAGCATGGCAAAATCCCATTGAAGTTAATGAATTCTAACAGACTTAAATGATCTTTGGACCAGAACTTCAAGACAAGAGGAAGTTATAATTTGGAAATATGGTATTTTCACATCTATTTATCCATACATTCCATATGTTGTGGAAAGAAAATCCTTACATCTAATGATTTAAAATTGAGTATAATACCATAGTGCAATGAAAAACAAAAATATTAAAATAAATAAATACATATATATATATATATATAAGCCATGATTTTATTACGGACAATCCATTAATTTTAGGGACAATTCAGAATCCACAGCCCTCAGATACAAGTTTTAGACATTCAAAAATCACTTCTAAGGAAATGTAATTTTTAATTTTACAGTTCTTTCATATCAGAATTATTCAGTGGCAACTCAGTAATTTATTTGATGTAAGTCATTGTCTTCCATTCATAGCATGTCTCACAAATGCTGTGTGTTAGCCAGTGTGAATTATCTGTCATTGTCCCTTTCAGACATTAATAATTCTGTGAAAATCTAAACTTTTTATTACCGTAATAGAGAGTGCCTACCAAAAATCATTGTACCCAGGATTGCTGCTTGGATTTCTATAATGTTTGATGAATTTCTTATAAATCATTTTACAACACTTTGTTTTGAAAATTCATACAACTCTGTCAAACTGTATTCTACTAAAAGGATGCTGTTTTATATTTTATACCATTGGTTGTTATTTATTCTTGTTTATTCAAATGACTGCAATAACTATGATTCATTCATTACTGTTAAGGTTAATACATTTGCGATCGTTTAAAATGTTTCTTCTGCAACTGGCTACTCCTCTTATATTAATGCATACACTTTTGTAAAGAAGTATATTTTTATGAAAAAGGATTTGTAAAAGTATGATGTAAATTTTCAGTGCAATGTAAACAAAATAAAAATGGACAATTGCTTTTGTAACCATGTTTCTTTTTTGGAAAATGAGCTTTAAACTCAGTTTAGTTTTGAAGATAAAAAATAACCCAATTAATAATTCAAATATGGTATTTTTTATGGGTCTTAAAATCATGGGGAGGGGGTTCCAAAATCTTCCTGTGAATTTTAGGTGAAGTAAGAAGACTTGGATTACTTTCACAAATAGTCAATAAGCAGAATGTGTAAAGCTATCTCATTTCTAAAATGAAGAAGCTGATTTTTTTTAAAAAAAGGGGGGAAAAGGCCTATAGACATATACAGTGCAAAGCACAGAAAACCCTTATTTTTTACTTAAAGAAAAAAATAAGAAAACTTCAGTGTTAGTCAAGGTTGTAGAGATCCTTCTTTGCACATTAATTTTGCTGCCTTTCTGCAGAAATGTACAGGACATCATGTTAACTGGTAGTACCTGTTCATACAGTATTTTCTGGCATTAAAACATGCCAGCATTGTCTTTGAATAACATTGAACTGAAGGGAAGGATCTTAATCACAATATTTTAGTATAGAATTAACACCGTGTTTTAACTACCCCTTTTGCTTGCAGGCATGGGAAGCAGACGACAAATCCTGATCTGAAATGCTATTCATAGGACAAGTAGGGGAATAGAAGTCTAATATTCTTTTGTGAAATTGGTGCTCTGTATAAACTCTAAAGACCTATTCAGGCTCTCGTTAAAATCACTGAAGATCATCATACAGTTAATTCTGAAAAGTGAAGTATTCATAATTTTTTCCAACATGAGTGAAATATGGGGAATTTTAAATTAACTACACAAAGACGTCAACAGATCTGTATCAGAGTGTGTAAATTCAGTTGTAAGTCCCTAACTACTACCTCGCTCCTACAATATCTCAGTAAGGCACAGATCTCTTGTGCAGGAATATATTGGCTTTTGCTATGTATGCCTTTGACCATGATCTTTCTATAACAAGTGATCTTTTCCACGATGAGGTCAGTAGGTGTTGCAGCCTGCTCCTTTACAGAGTGATGAGTCTTAGAGAAAAATATGGCTTGTATCATTTGTTATATTAAAGCTCCATAGTCTTTGTTAGATTAATTTTTGAAAATATATTTATTTTCAGATTGTCAGTAAGGATTGATATGGATACACGAAATGCATGTGGCTTCACAGGGACCACCCAGGCAATGGTAAACTCCAGAGCTCCTCTAATATGCATTTTTTTTAGGAGTCTTACTGGCCATACTACAGAAAATACACTCAGCATCTCTTAAAACCCCGATATTTTCTTTTTTTTTTTTCCTTGAGTTTCTGTGATTTCATTTTGATTTGGTCGCCAATTGTTCAATCAACTGTGATGGAGAAAAATGCACTGGGTTGGTTTTCTGGTAAAGTTAATAAAATCTGTATTACTGCTTAGCAATTAAGCATGTTATTCTTTACCTCCTTTTATATCTTCTTCTATAATTAATATTTGCATGACAGGAGCATGATAAAATATTTAGCAATTCATTTGGTTTTAATATTTTTTTTTAAAAATGAAGGCCTGTCTCTTCTGCACTACGTTGGCTTTATCTTTAGTTCCAGACTAAGTCTCCCACTGTTTGATCATTTTGTTCATCAGTTACTCTGTACTGCTGTCCTATGTGACAGCTAAGACAATCAAAAAATTATTTATAATTTGTTTTTATTGTGTAGTAAAATAAGTACACTGAGTAATAGCTCAGGTAAATATTTTTAATAAGACTTTACAGTGTCAAAAATTAACAGGACCAATATTAACTGAACACTTGATTACATAAAAAACCTATTCCAATGAAGTAGCTGTGTTCTAGTTTATTATCCTGATACTGAAACTATGACAACTTAATATCCTGACTTAGTCAACCAAAAATAAGTGTAGTAGTAGTGCTGAAAAGTAGGTCACGTAATTCTGTGAAAAATTATGAATATTGAAGACATATATCATTCTCTACCAATTAGTTGAGTATCCAGTGAATATCTGTCAGTTCTCCCTAATGTGCTGCATACAAAATCATGCTAAATCAGCCAGTTTAGCCTGATTATGTCAAAAATACTTTTTTGCCTGAAGTATATGGAGAACACACTTGTAGAAAGTGTTCTAGGTACCAAGCAGACTGAGAAGGTAACTTCCATCAATGGATCTGCACATCCATTTTACAGTAACACCTTAAACCACATTAACTACTGTCAAGAATTTTATGCTGTAACTGCATGTCCAGATTTTAGGAACGTACATAATGTTTATCAGAGGGACCTTTAATCCCAATTACCTAGTACTGATAAAATAATTTATATTCCTAAGAAAAAAGTTGCTATGTACAGGCAAATTAATTATATAATCATCTTCATTTCCAATACCTAAATAACAGATGATTATATCTGAATACTCTAAGTCTCTTGTGGTGATTCTTATGAGACATTCTGCTATGTGTTCTATCACAGTCTGCAGTGACAAGTGTTTAGTCAGTGAAGTGCTAGAATTCAGAAGCCAACAAATAAAAGCTAAAACCAAACCTCTTCAAATTGTGAGGAATAGACTCTTCTATAAAAAGAGCATGGATGAGAAGGGTTCTGGTCCCATATATCAATCAAAGAATTTTCAAATCCATGGGAAATCTCCAAATTTATGGCTAGCACACCAAGATAATGAACAGTAGCATGATTTAAACAATGCATCCCTAGGATTATTTCTTTTATTTCCACTTGTGCATTAAGAAATATTTTGATATTAGAAAAATGATCAAAAAAAAGGAGTCTGGGAAAGTATAAAGGCAGAAATAGATGGGTATTCTATGTTAACAAGCTAAATGGTGGTATATTTGATCAGTGATTCTGAAACCTGCTGAGTAATATTAGGGTCCATCTTAATTTAATGACCTGCTTAGAACTATGATTTACATGATTTTTGTTAGCATTTCTAGGATTTATTTTTTCTTAAGGTAGAATTAATATACTATATCTTGTAAATCATCATCAAAATTCAAATATTTTGAGACTTATAAATTTATACCTCTGATCTTATTTGTAAAATTTAGTTTTAAATTACATACACAAAGTCATGGCAGTATGGCTCTGTCAATGTTATGTAGAATACAATGCTTATCTCTAAACTAATGGACAAATAAAATGAATGAAAAGCTCTCACTGTACTACTACTGGTATTTTTACACTGCCTATAAGTAAGTATAAGATTACCGAAGATGAAGCAGGACTTATATTAGATGTAAGACTAATTAAATAATACATCTCTCCAATAAACCAAGTGTGCTTCCCCCCTTTTATTATCTTCTCTAGATGATGAAATTGTGTCAACATGGCATAGATCATCTCTAATCAAATCTAAAAGAGTATAATTGTGCAGTATCGATTGTGTCTGTCATTCTAAAATAAGATGACAGACTTTGTCATTAGTGAAAAGCAAAAATAATATGTTTGGCCTGGAGTACAGAGCTTTCCTGTAAATGAAGAAATTGATACCACATATTAATGAGCTAAGATTAACTGTCAGTTGCTATTTAACAATGAGATTATATACCACAAGAACAGGCAGCTGTCCTCACCACAGCCATGGGCTCCACAAAATAATGAAAAGTGACAAAAGCAATTAAGCAAGCTAGGGAGCTGATAGTCAAAGTACTGGTTAAGGCAGATATATCATTCCCAAGCATGTCCAGAAGATAGCAAGGAATAAAAATGTACTCTCTTTATATATCTTGCATGTATTTCTATACATGTAGACTGTGTTTTTTATATATATAATGTAAAAAATTATAACATAGTATATGTATCTAATATGTTGGTTATATATTGTATATAGTATAATAAATATTTTATTTATATAAAATGTAGACATATATATACACACTTACATATTCCTTATGCGACTATGTCAATTTTGCAAGTAGTGGATTCTCAAACTCTATTGTTTCAAACTGCAATATATTTACTGTATATTGAGCCATAATTGCAGAAAGAACTTGTCTGTAGTTAACTGCAAATTGTAAATGCTTATGGTAATAAGGGCATCTAGTTATCTGTAGTAACATTCTATATTTACTCTTAAAAGTTATAAGTGTCTTTATGTTCATGGAAGATAAGGTTCTGTTGTCTGAAAAAGAGTGGTTTTATTACACTGTGAAGACTAAATTAGTTGTAAAATTATAGGGATTATAAAGGCCTTTATAAAAATATGGCATGATATTTTAAGCAGAATTAGAAAATACCGTACTAAATTTCTGCAGTTACATGGCAAAATTATGGACAAATACTATGTAAGTAACACTTGAAGCTGTTTGAGGTGGAATGCATCAATGTTAAAGTCTGAAAACTAAAGCTGTAATTCACCCAAGCGTACTGAAGAATCTGACAGAAATGCTCAGCAAGCCACCTTCCATCATTTATCAGCCGTCCTAGCAAACAGGGGGAGCTCCCCGTTGACTGGAGATTAGCAAATATGATATCTACAAGAAGGGCCAGAAGAAGGAACCGGCTAACTACAGGTCTTTCAGTATGATCTTGGTTCTGGGCAACCTCATGTAGCAGATGATTTTGAGGGCTATCACACAGCATGTACAGGACAACCCAATAGTCAGAGCCAGTCAGCATAGGTTTAAGAAAGGCAGGTCCTGCTTGACTAACCTGATCTCCTTCTATAAAAAGATGATCCGTGTAGTGGTTGAGGGAAAGGATGCGGATGTTTATCTAGGCTGTAGTAAAGTTTCCCACAGCATTCTCCTGGAGAAAACTAGCTGCTCATGGCTTGTACGGATGTACTCTTTCCTGGGTAAAAAAATGGCTGGATGGCTGAGCCCAGAGACTTGTGGTGAATAGAGTTAAACTGAGTTCATAGCTGGTCACAAGAAGTGTTCCCCAGGGCTCAGTGTTGAGGCCAGTCTTGTTTAATATCTTTATCAATTATCTGGATGAGGGGTTCAAGTGCATACACAGCACATTTGCAGATGGCACCAAGCTGGATGGGAGTGTCGATATGCTTAAGGCAAGAAGGATATGCAGAGGGATCTGGACAGGATGAAGCCAGATGTATGGGATTCGACATGGCTTAGTGTCAGGTCCTGAACTCCAGTCAAAACAACCTTATGCAACATTACAGGCTTGGGGGAGAATGGCTGGAAAGCTGCCGGGCAGAAAAGGACCTGGAGGTATTGGTCAATAGCTGATCGACTGTGAGCTGGCAATGCATCCAGCTGGCCAAGAAGACCAATAGCGTCCTGACATTGATCAGAAAGCGTGGCCATCAGGACTAGGAAGTGATTGTCCCCCTGTACCTGACACTAGTGAAGCCGCACCTCAAATACTGTGTTTAGTTTTGGGGCGCTCACTACAAAAAAGTCATACAAGTGCTTGAATGTGCCCAAAAAAAGAGCAGTAAAGCTAGTGAAGGGTCTAGTGAACAAGTCTTACAAGGAGCAGTTAAAGGAACTGGAGTTGTTTCACCTGGAGAAAATGAGGATGAGGGGAGACCTTATGGCTCTCCAGAACTATCTTAATGAAGATTCTAGAAAGGTGAACGTCTGTCTGTTTTACCAAATAACAAGTGAAAAGACAAGAGGCAATGGCCTTGCGTTGCACCAGGGGAGGTTTAAATTTTATATTATGAAAAATCCCTTCACCAAATGAGTTGTCAGGAATTGGAACAGGCTACCCAGGGAGGTGGTGGAGTCACCATTCCTGGAGGTATTTAAAAGGCATGTAGGTGTGGCATTTCAGGCCATGAGTTTGTGGCAGACTTGGCAGTGTTAGGTTAATGGTTGGACTCGATCTTAAATGTCTTTTCCAACCTAAACAATGCTGTGATTCAATGAAAGGAGAGCATCTGAGCTAAGAAGCCCAATGGAAGAATTAATGTTGCTGTATAGCAGTGGATGAGGTGGACATCATTAAACCATGATAAGCAGTATGTGTCTGGGAGAGAGAAACTTGAGAAGCCAGAGTGACCTTGCTTGACCCATTCCCCTCTGAGATGGTGACTGTGAAAAGACATTTAACTCGTTATTGCCAAATGCATATAATGGGTGACACCCATACATAGGCAAATGAAGTTTATTCACTACATACTAGTTGCAACTTCCCATGTAGAAGTGTTCCCCTCTCCTATGATGTCATTCAGAGACGTACCACTCCCCTGTATCATTGACTGACATGAGGGGGGCACAAGGCATGAAAGTTCCTCCTCAAGGAGCTGAGTGCATGCCCAACCATCCTCGGATCCTAGACCATGTGAGACAAGGCTGGATCTGGGGTTCATGGTATCTTATTTTTCTCTCCTTTTTCTTCTGTCCTTTCTTTCTCTTTTCATTGCTACAAGTACAGATGGAACAAGCCAAGGTCTATCTTATTCCTAAGAGCCCACCTATGTAAATAAACTTCTTTTATTTTAATTCATGGAATCATAGAATCATGTGGTTGGAACAGACCTCTGAGATCATTAAGTCCAACTATACCTGTCTCCTTACTAAATCATGTCCCTAAGAATCTCATCTACCTGCCTTTAAACACCTCCAGGGACTGCAATTCAGCCACCTCCTTGGGCAGCTGTTCCAATGCCTGATCACTCCTTCAGTGAAGAAATTTTTCCTGATGCCCAATCTGAACCCCTCCTGGTGCTACTTAAGGCCATTTCCTCTCATCTTATTACTTGTCACTTGCAAGAAGAGACCAGCACCCACCTCGCTTCAATCTCCTTTCAGGTAGTTGTAGACAGTAATGAGGTCTTCCCTCAGCCTCCTCTTCTCTAGGCTAAACAACCCCAGTTCCCTCAGTCACTCCTCATAGGACTTGCTCTCCAGCCCCTTCACTAGTCTTGTTGTTCTTCTCTGGACACACCTCAATGTCTTTCTTGTACTGAGGGGCCCAAAATTGAACACAGTACTTGAGGTGTGGCCTCACCAGTGCTGAGTACAGGGGCACAATCTCTTCCTGGTCCTGCTGGCCACGCTGTTTCTGTTACAGACCAAGATTCCATTGGTCTTCTTGACCACCTGGGAACACTGCTGGTTCATATTCAGCCAGTTGTCAACCAACTCTCCCAGGTCCTTCTCTTCCAGGCAGCTCTCCAGTCAATCATCTGGTGTCATTTCACCTTAATTTACACTGAGGTTCCCTATGATCCCCTGGACAGTCTGGTTTGGGTCTCCACACCCAGTAAAACCAAACAGTCTAAAGAGCACGTTCTTGTCTGATTTGACTTTGACCCTCATTATATGTAAGGTAATTTGAGATTGTACATCCTTGGTGCCAGTGCATGCTAAATACAGAGTTGCTTGCTGTTGTCATCCAGAATGTAAAGGCACCACAAGAATAATAAAGGAACTTTAGTTTTCTCTTTACTGCTTTTTAGAGTTTATAAATTAGGAAAGAGAGTTGAGGAAATTTATTTAAAATGTTGTCTTAGTTTATATGAAAAAACTGAGACATCTGTTTGGGTTATATCTCCCACAAGAAAAATCACCACAGCCCTTTGCAATTAATAGACTTTAATCAAGAGAAGAAGATGAAATTGTATAGGAAAATATAACAGTTCTCAACTGCAAAACATATACGTAATCAAACACAGAACCGAACAGACAGCAACACTGTAACCCAACAGTTGAAAACCCAACACTTGAAATGAGTTAAGGAAGTCCTTCATGGGCTCCAAGGCAAAACAGAACTCACATTTATAAAATAACGATAATAAAATAACTAGATTTTTTACTGTAATGATATTTGAAAATTTATGAAACAAGGGAATATGTCAACCAGAAAAGGCAGGTTAAAGAAAGTGTAACCCTACTGATGAAAGAAAATGGTGACCTTGTATCAACTCATGAGGAGAAGGCTGAGGTACTCAAACTCATTCTTCACTAGCAACCACTCTTTTCACCCCTCCAGGGTCAATGAACAACAAGATGGGAGTCAGGGGGCTATAGTCACTCACACTGTGGGAGGAGGTCACGTTCATGACCACCTGAGGAACCTGAGCATATATAAGTCTATGGACCTGATGAGATGCATCCCAGAGTCCTGAGGGAATTGGCTTGTGACTGGAAGAAAGGCAACATTGTGCTCATTTTTAAAAAAGGTACGAAAAGTACTGACCTGTCAGCCTCACCTCTGTGCCTGGGAAGATCATAGAACAGATCCTCCCAGAAGCTATGATAAAGCACATGGAGGACAGGGAGGTGATTTGAGACAGCCAACATGGCTCCTCCAAGTCCTGCCTGAAAAACCAACTGGTTTTCTGTGATGGAGTGACCCCATCACTGGGCACAGGAGAAGCAATGGATGCAATCTATCTGGACTTCCGTTAAGCCTTTGAAGTGGTCCCCCACAACATCCTTCTCTCTAAACTGGAGAGTTGGATTTGATGAGTGGACTGTTCAGTGGATAAGGAATTGGTTGGATGGTCATATTCAGAGAGTAGTCGTCAGTGGTTCCATGACCAGATGGAGACCTGTGACAAGCAATGCCCCTCAGGGGTCTGTACTGGCTGTACAGATTATCTGTCTGGCCAAGTGCAAGATCCTACATCTGGGTTGTGACAATCTGAGGTTTCAATGTAGGATGGGGTACGTTGAGAGAGAGAGAGAGCAGCCCTGCAGAGAAGGACTTGGGGGTGTGATTGATGAGGAGGGTGACATTAGCTGGCAATGTGCACTCACTGTCCAGAAGGCCAACTGTATCCTGGGCTGCATCAAAAGAAGCATTGTCAGCAGGGTGACAGAGGTGATTCTCCCCTTCTACTCCGCTCTTGTGCGACCCCACCTGGAGTATTGTGTCCAGTTCTGGAATCCCCAAATTAAAAAGGATATGTAACTGTTGGATTGGGTCCAGAGGATGATTACAAAGATGATCACAACACCTCTGCTATGAGGACAGGTTGAGAGAGTTGGGGTTATTCAGTCTGGAGAAATCTACCAATCCAACAAAAGGAGTTTTTAAATATTTTAATGAAAAAAATGGTTTGAAAAAAAAAATCTAAATCATCTCTAGAGAGTAGAAAATGTGCCACATTTTTAAAATAACCAAAATAAATTTTTCAGCCATAACAAAATGATTCTGCATTTTTTGAAAGAAGGTTAATATACTTCTTTTAGGTATACCGACTGATGCATGTTTTATTAGAAAATATACCTGGAGTGTTTAAAAAAAAAAAAAAGGAAAATACTTCAACTTGCAGCAAAATTGCCAGTAATTGTCTTCATCTTACTTTGTATGCTAACGTGCAGTGGTCTTGGAAACTTGCTATTCTTCACTCACACATAACAAATGACACAATTAATAATAGCTCTATTACTTAATAAAGACCTGTCTTGAAACACACATTCCAAGCTGAACAATATATTAGCAACTAAATAAAGCAGAATACTTCTAAAAGAATTTAACATTTTAAAAAAATAGAATAAAATTATAAATTTAGAATAAAATTATGATCCAAATAAGTGAAATGAAGAAAAACAACAACAAAAACACCCCAGATAGATCTCAATCTCAAAAAAAATCATTTAGGTAAGTTGTATCCAATTATTGCAATAAAAACTAAAGGCTCACTTAGTTGTCTAAGAAATTGGAACACAGTCATTCTGGAAAGTACTTATATTGTTACATAGGTATAATAAAATAGAGTTTTATTAAGTGTCTGATTCTTATCAACTTTTGGAGAGCGTTAATTAACGTAAAAATTATATAGATTGTATTATGATATATTGCAAACACAAGAACTCTAATGTGGCTGAATTAAAAACTTGCATTCAAAACCCTCTGAAAATACCTTGTCATTTATTCATCTGTACAATCCAAAATACCTTGGTGAAACATTTTTTTTTATTTGTAGAACCAAGATTTTTCACTTTGTGCTAGATTTAGGTAGTCAAATGTCTGAATAAAAGTCTGATACATTTCTGACAGTAGTCTGATAATCTTTTTAGGGAGTCACTCCTCTCCTACGTGCGGTCAAACTGACTTTTCATTAGTTAATTTTTATTTTAAATGCAGGAGAACCTAACTCTGATTATAAATACCTCTTGATTAAAATAGATTTAATTGTCTTGACTTCAGTTATTTCAGTGGAGATACATACTGCTGTGTGGAATAGGTGACCTTGTCTCTAAAAACAATCGGGCAGCTTGAGTCATTGTTGATATACACAGAAAAGAGTAGGATGTTAAAAGTTTCCATTAAGAACATTATTATGGTCTTTGATTTACTGCTTTGTTTCATTTTAGAGAATTCTTGCAAGATTCTAATTACAGAGAGAAAAACTAAAACACTGTCCATGAAGATAAGCAATGTAAGCCTTCAGATCCTTATACTATGCTGTTATTCTCCAAGTAGCAGACAGCATTCAAAGGTCTGAACATAAACACAATAAAATCTTTTTTTAATGAGAATGTATGACTGGGAGATTGAATAAGCATATCATGTCAGTATTTACCGAGGTCTTTCAGAAAATACACTATACTTGTAAACTTACGAGAGAAAAAGAAACAGGAAAATAGAGCTTTTCATGACTATTGCAATTCATTATTTTCCGCATTTCTGTCAATATGAAAAAAAAAGGTGACATTTTAATACAGGCTTCCTGTTGTGTGGCTGGGATATTTACAGTTTTCACAGAAAATTATACACGAACTTATAACATCAGTACAGCATTTCTAAGGATTTTCAATAGACATTTGATCAGACCATTGTGGATCAGAAAAATGAAGCCTATAAAAAAAGTAATTTAGCATTTTCTCTTAACTCACTTTATGGAAATGCAATTAACTCCAAGTAAGTTAAAAGTTTTAACAAAAGTGCATACACAATGTTATAAGTAAAAGTAGCTTTAAATTAAGATTTTACTCTTTTTGCATTTGTAAACGCTCAGATGTATTTATTTTCAGAGGACTTTGTAGTAAAGTTTTAAGGTTGCGCGGAATGAAAGTTATCTGGTTAAAGACTATTCAGCATAAAAGGAATAACAAATAAGAAGGAAATTGAATAATGAAGCACACACACAGAGACATTATGGACTGGATGGCAAAGGAGACAACAAAGAAGACCAGAAACCATCAGCCACAGAGGGATGGTCTCTTAGACAAGCAACTCAGGCACTGCCTTGAACAGGATTAGCCTCATTTAGTCACAGATATAAAGGAGAACAAGACTGACACAAGTATTTGGAGATATTTGAGAAAGCTTGAGGGACATGCAAAACTTACTATGGTCTAATCAGAAGGGCTAAAATCAGGGAAAAGGAGTGAAGAAGGTGGATGTCACTGAAAGATTTTTCCATGGCTTTGATTTAGCAGCAATTTAGGATTTTTTAATAGTTTTGAGGTAGATCACAGGATGAAGTTGATTAATTCTTAACAGCACTTAGTCATCAGCCAATTTAACAAAATCATTCAATGGAAACAATGACTTAATTAAAGATTTGAGAATGGCAATGTTCACAGCTTGTCCAGAACTGTGTTTCAAAAAGGACTTAAGATTACTGCAGGGTTTCCCAAATCAAATCACACATACACAGACATGCACACCAACATAGATATGCAGAGATACACAGATAGACAGACACGCAGAGGTTAACCTATGATTGAAATTTCCCTTTTCTTGAGCTTAGTGAATTACTCCCTTTTAACGCATTGGCATTCATCAACTGACATCATTGAATTTGAAGACGTCTGACTTTGCCCTTCTTTAATGACATTTGTTAGTGGATGATTTTTGATTCATTGTGAAATCTACCCTGAGAAATGTCCCAGCTCAGGGGTAGATGCTGGATCACAACCCTCTACATCCCTGGAGAGCTCAAAGGGTCTCACTTAGGATCGCTATGTGCAGGACTGTAAGATTGACTTTGATCAGTATTTTACCTTTCTGACCAGAATTTGTGTTAGGCCATTCTGGTATTTTTTCTGCAGTTATGGTACCACACAGACTGGGCTATGATCCAGACAGAAGGAGTTCAAGGAGTGATCAGGAAATGCCTGATTGTCCCAGGTCACTGCACTTGTATCAAAGATGAAAATGCAATGGAAGGTTTCTCCCCAAACATAGCTTATCCTGAGATTGCAGAGTGACCCTGGCAGGGGCTGCATCACCACAGCGGATCAGGGACAAAGAATGATGGGAAAGAGGGCATGGGTGGGTAGAAGAGGCCCATCATATGAGAGCAAGTCATTGTGCTTCTCTGACTGCGCCCTGAGTAAGATCCATGCAGTCTAACCAATATTCTCATTAAATCCTTAACTGTTTTCTTCCTGTGTAACCTCACTATCCGATGAGAGTGCTGCAATATGTGAGTGCCACAAGTGGAAGCTAGCTGGGAGTCGCAGGGCATATAGCTGTGTGCCAGCAACTGGGAAGACCTGGGTGTATTTATCTTCCCTTTAGTTGTGAACGTGTATGTACATTTGTCATTAATTAGCAAATCTCAAGCTGGACTAGCCAGCAAGCAGCATTTGGAAAAGTTTTGTGCTAATGGCTGAGGAATCTGTGACTGTGTGAGTGAAAATCAGTGTGAGACAAGCATGCAAGTTCATGAATCTGTTTGGTAGTGAACAACAAGCTGGACTAGTGGGCAAGCAGGAGACCTGTATGCTAGGTAAGGCGCACAGGGTCCAGCCATGGGCTGGTGGACTGAGAGGCCTTGTGAACGTTTGAGGGATCCATGGCTCTGTGTGCTTATGAATCTGCAGAGTGAGGGTGTGGATGAGTTTCACTCCAGTCTTAATCAACCAGAGAGCAAAAGCAGGACTGCACTGCTTTATGCGTGGTATTCATGGGGCTGCTGCTAAAGGCACTGCCCTGTCCGTCGTAGTTTGTGTGGCTAGTTACATTGATGTATTCTCTGTGTGTGCAGGTGTCTTTGGGATATGGGATCACATATTTATATTTTATAATAACATTTCTTGTCTTCTAATCAGAAGGAAAAAGCAAAAGCTTCAGTATGGGAGGACTAAACTCCCATAGAATAGAAAGTAAAAGAAAAATTGTATTGCAAATCAGGGAACTCTGATTATTCTGAACATGGATGAGGAGATCAAACTCTGGTATAAACAAAGGACTTAGACTAGACAAGAGTTAGGACTTTGTGTAAGAGAGTATGTTTGCACTTCTGCTCAATAGGAACCATGTAAGACTTGTTTCCCATATTTGCCCTAGCATACACTTAGCAGACTGTCTTTAATCATATTGTCATTTTGTTCAGTAACTGGGATAAAATTTCTTTAATGCAGATTAGTAATATTCCATTTCATTCTTCGTTATGCATTTTATGATGAAGACAGTTAAATAACAATTCTCGAATACAGGTTCTAGGACCCACTTTAGCAACTGTAATCCTATTTCTCCCCCAGAAACCAGATATTAAGTAAAAAAGGCAGTTATCTAAAAAAACATGCAGAACGCTATAAAACATGGGGAAAAAAAATAAGTCTTTGAGTTGTCTGAAAGTAGGGAAAAAGTAAGGGCAAAAGTCTCTGTATATGAGAAAATAATACTAAAACTTTAGGACAATGTCTTTCATTTGGAAACACTATTTCACCCCCATTTCAACTCACTCTATTCTTTCTCTTTTTCCCAACACTAACTCTAACTTTTCTGCTGACCTTTAGAAAACACCCAATAACTGCCCAGAGAAAAACATTCTCACAGCCCAGTTCTCCTCTTCTTCACAAAGCAGACTGCAACAGGCTTGCATGCAGAGCTCTCCGAGTGGAGAGTCAAGTCGACAGCATGCATCAACTCAATGATGAAAGTTTCTCCAAAAGGAAAAAAAAATAAGTGACAGAGAGAGAGGGATAGAGAGAGAGAGAGAGAGAGGTAGACAGAGGAAACAGAAAAAGAAGAACTCTCCCCAGCTGGCCTGTCTGGATGAGGAGCAATATGGCCCCAGATGAGCATTTCCCACTGGGACTTCTTACCAATGCAGCAGGTGGCAATGACAAAGATGATGAAGATGATGATCTTTTACTGTTATTGTGCATTACCTCTGCTTCTACTTTCCATAAGAACCAGCACAAATTCCCTATTGGTTCTGGCAATTTATGATGTAATTTACAGGTTTTTTCCGAGAGTTCTACTGTATGCCTTCTAGAAATCCTCTTGGTTTTGCTGTTTTGCTTTTTTTTTAAAAAATCAAATCAAAACAACCAAACCCAACAGACAATATATATGTAATGCATATTTTTCCATCAATATATTTAAATTCATTACAATTTATATTACTATGTTCCATTTTTTAAATCCATGAACCTGCAATCTGTTTCTGTCTAGGAAGCAATCTGAACTGTTAGGTGAACACAAATTAACAAAATATTTTCCTCTGCTTTTTGCTGTAACATTTCGTACTGTTGTTTTCAACATATTTCATGTTAACCTGTACTGAGTGCCATTTCTATATACTATGCATTTCTATAGCTATTAGCTATGTCTTCAGTGACACCTACCATTTGATCTGTATATATTATATAAACATATTTCCAGACACATTTAAAGATTTTTTAATTCATAGCATATAATTACCAAAAAGAGAAAATCTCGATGGTTTTGGTTTATTCTTTTGAATTAATATGTTAGGTGCAACAACTATGAATGGCAAGAGCACTTAAAAAAAGATGTGTTATGGAATCTTTTTTTTTAAGTGTATTGATAATTTTCCCTTTTCCAATTTATCAGACTGACAAAAAAAAAAAAAGCAGTAGAATGTAACAAAGGGCAATTAGAGAGGCAGAGCACTGGTACAAGGTAGGGAAAAGATTTCCACAGAAATATTGGAATGGATACTCACTGAGATCCAGATCAGTGTTTTGTCTTCTTGGGCCTCTTTTATTTAACAGTATCCAGCACCATTTATTTTAAGAATATGACAGAAGAAAAACTAAGGCTGTAGTCATTGATATTCTAATTCAATGTGGTCTTAGTTTAATCTCCATTTCATTTCTCGGCAATAGAATATTTTTCCTTAAACAATTTCTCAATAATCCTTTTTTTTTAAGAAAACCCCAATCAATTATTAGCATACAACAAATAGATTTTCTCCAGTGCTTGTTTAGTTTTCACAAAGTTTTGTTCTAGCATGGTTTATGAATGGCCTTGTCATTTTCAACAGGGAATTTTATTTACTATTGTACCACCTATACCAGAAACTTTTATTAAATTCTGCAAAGCTTTTCACCATCTTCTCAGATTTTGCTAAGCATATTTACAAGCAAATCAGGGATAAATACTTCTAATATTAGTTCTACTCAGGAACCACGATTATAAACATATGGAAGTGGTGCAGTTAGAGCAACAATTTCTTTTAGTGTTCTTCCCCTTATTTAGTTCTAATCAAGTATTGTATTTCTTATGTCCCTTACAATGAAAATAAGTTCATGAGAATTAATGCATACTGTCGTAACATCTCATACGTCTGACTCTTACATGTTTATGTGAAATTTTTTGACATGTTTAATCTTCATAATTTACTTCAGCCTCTTCCTTTTTTATGCTTCAGTTGCTGACAATCCCTTAAAAAGAAGGATAAGATAGATTGCGCCCTTGTAAAAATAATTTAATTTCTTCTCAGTGTTCCTATTCTTAATCAATAAGCTATAACTTATCTGTGTAAAGTTGTTCTTAGGGAGCATTAGTCAGGAACACATTCACATTGAGTCATGGTACTAAACCAATCTTCACCAAATTTTCCTGATTCTCAAACTGAGTATCCCACAATGCTTACTTCTCCTGTTAGATATTTGCATTTCAAATGTGCACTTTCTTTTTCTAATTTCCACTACCCATTTTCTCCTCTAAGATCCTTGATGTTTTCTATTCAATAAAGTTGGATTTTCATTTTTTGAAAATATACTTCAGCATGGTAAGAATACTAGATGTTTTCTTTGAGAATATATTGGGGTTTGCCTGCCTTCCTGCTCCCTCTCCATTTGATACATAAAAATTATGGAGTATGTTTCAGGTAACACTAAAAATTTTGAAACAGACATTCTCATGTCAGTTGTTTATAGCTGGTATTGCAGCCAGTACAAATCTATCATCACGTTCTTCTTGTCTACAAAACTGAATAGAAGAAACTGCAACTGTTAACTGTGAAAATAAAACATGAAATAATACATAGGTTATTTAAAAACTGAAAATTTTAAGGAATTTTCCAAACCTTAGTTCTATACTAAATTACCCTCAATCTATAAGCTAGATTTCCCTCTTTTCAGAGTCCCCATATGAGATATAAGAACAAAAATATTGAGCAGAAAACATATTTGAGTGCTCCATATTTTTTGTTTCAAATACCTCTACTGTTTGTCATTAACCACTTCTTATTTCTTGTGAAAGTCTCTAAATTTGAAAACCTGAAAAAATGTCCAAATTGGGCGTATTAGAATTATTTTTGTGCCATGTGTGGTCTTTCTTGTGTTTCAAATTATATATAGTATTAGGGGCTGTGAAGCAAAAAATAGCGCAATGCAAGGTTTTTAAAAATGAGAGATAAGAGATTACAACCATTTTCCTAGATGGAAACCCAACAAAGTTTAAATTTCAACCCCACATAAACCTGAGCTGTGCTTTGCTTACATCCTGCAGGCATGCCAATTAAAGCAGTTGATACAGTTTATTTCCTCCAACAGATTAGCTAGAAGAAAGTTAAACAAAAAGAGACATTTTGCAGATTAATTTCAGATAACATGAGACGCGTAGCAAGGTCTAGCTTTCAAGATTATACATAATATGAGATGCTGTTTATTGACCATTATCTACTATTGACCATTATCTACTTGAGATTCGGCGCGACCGGCGGCAGGAAGGGTAAGTACTGCAGCCGGGTGCTCAATCTGGGCGGGTGGAGAGTTCCTGGTGAAAGGCAAAAGCCCAGGAGAGGACCCCGGCAGGGCGACTCCCTCCGAACCCCAGAAGCGGCAGCTGTCACGTGGGCCGACCGCGTGGTAGGGGGGCGGACCCGGAAGAAGCCGCGGGGCATTTAAACATCTCCCTGGGAGCGCCAGCGAGCAGGAGCGGGCGAACAGGGTCACAGTATAGGAAGTTCGCGCAGGCAGGGCAAGCAGTCACTCTCTGGCAGGTGGTTGGCTTCCCACTCCCCTGCAGCAATGGTGATCAGGCGGGGTAAAGCCTCTGCCAGCAGGAGTGTAGGCATCCAAACTGAGCCACTGTTACGGGACGCAGCTGCCCAGACTCGGGACTGCAGGGAGTGTCTCAGCTTGCTTGTGGTTCCTGAGGACCATACAAAAAATGCTTGTCTGAGGTGCAAACAGATTCAAGATCTGCTCCTTATGGTTGCAGATCTTAAGGATCAGGTGGAGAGGTTGAGGAATATTCGTGAAAGTGAAAGGGAGATAGACTGGTGGAGTAGAACCCTCTCTCCTCCCAGTAATCCTCCCCAGGCGGCTGAGGAATGCCATATTCCTCATCAACAGGATAAGGGGAGTGACCTGGTTGTGAGGAGGACTGGGAGCAGGTCTGTTCTCGTGGGGGTTATAGACCTCCCTTTCAGATGCCACCTTTCCAGCTGCCCCTACAAAACAGATTTGGGGTACTGGAATTTTATGCTCAGGTGGAGGATAGTATTACAGAGAACTCACCCTAGGAGGCTGTTAACCTCACACTGCCCATCATACAGGTCAGGACTTGAAGTAAGAAAAAGAAAAGGAGGGTCATTGTAGTGGGAGACTCCCTTCAAAAAGGGATGGAGGGCCCTATTTGTAGGATAGATCCAACTCATAGGGAAGTCTGCTGCCTTCCCCAAGCCCGGGTAGGCGACATTGCCAAAAGACTCCCGGACCTAATTAAACCCTCTGATTATTACCCGCTTCTGGTGGTCCAGGCTGGTGGTGACGAGCTAGCGAAAAGTGGGTCAAGGGTAGTTAAAAAGGAATTCCAGGAGCTGGGACAGTCAATGGATAGGGCAGGAGCACAGGTGGTGTTCTGCTCGGTTCCTCCGGTGGCAGGGATGTATACAGACAGGAACAAGAAAATATATGCACTTAATAAATGGCTTAGGGGCTGGTGCCGGCAGAGGAATTTTGGGTTCTTTGATCATGGGGAAACCTTTACGGCACCCGGCCTGCTTGACCCAGATGGGTCTTGTCTAACTCCAAAGGGTAAGAGGATTCTAGCTCAGGAGCTGGCAGGACTTGTTGAGAGGGCATGAAAAACTAGGCATGAAAGAGGAGGGGGGAGTTACTAGGCTCACCAAAGATGTTGCTGTGGAGGGTGAGCCATCCCAAAGGGTGTCGTCAGTAACCCGACTGAAGTGCATGTACACAAACACACACAGTATGGGGAACAAGCAAGAGGAGCTGGAAGTCCTGGTCCAGCGAGAGAACTATGATATAGTTGCTATCATGGAAACGTGGTGGAATGACTCTCATAACTGGAGTGCTGCCATGGAAGGCTACAGGCTCTTCAGGAGAGACAGCTGTGAGAAGAGGGGTGGCCCTCTATACTAGGGAAACCCTGGATGCTGTTGAAGTTGAGATCGGTGATGACCAGGTTGAGTGCCTATGGGTAAGGGTCAGAGGGGCAGTCAGGTCTGACCTCCTGGTCGGAGTATGTTACAGACCGCCCGACCAAGAGGAGGATTTGGATTTTCTATTGTTTAAACAGCTGGAGGCTGCCTCTAGATTGGCTGCCCTTGTTCTCTTAGGAGACTTTAACCTTCCAGATATCTGCTGGGAACTTAACACTGCTGAGAGGACGCAGTCCAGGAGGTTCCTAGAGTGTATTGAGGACTGCTTTCTGTCACAGCTGGTGAGTGAGCCCAACAGGGGTGAGGCTCTTCTTGAGGCTCTCCTTGACCTGCTGTTTACAAACAAAGAAGGGCTGGTAGGTGATGTTGTTGTCAGAGGCTGTCTGGGGTGTAGTGATCATGAGATAATTGAGTTCTCTGTAAACAATGTAATAAGAAAAGCCAGGAACAGAACATCGATGCTGGACTTTTGGCGGGCAGATTTTGGATTATTTAAGGAACTGGTCAGGAAAGTACCCTGGGAAATAGCTCTTAGTGGCAAGGGGGTCCAGGAAGGCTGGATGCACTTCAAGAATGAAATCTTGAAGGCGCAGGAGCGGGCTGTCCCCATGTGTTGTAAGAAGAATTGTAGGGGCAGACGGCCGGCCTGGATGAGTAGGGAGCTTCTGAAGGAACTAAGTAAGAAAAAGAGGATGTATTGTCGTTGGAAAGAAGGGGATGTAAGCCACGTCATGTTCAAAGATGTTGTTAAGTCATGTAGGAGGAAAATCAGGGAAGCAAAAGCCCATCTGGAGCTCAAATTGGCCACTTCTGTTAAGGATAATAAGAAGAGTTTTTATAAATATATCAATGGTAGAAAGAAGGGTGGCAGCGACCTCCACTCCTTGTTGGATGTGGGGGGAAATACAGTAACCAAAGATGCAGAGAAGGCTGAGGTACTTAATGCCTTCTTTGCCTCAGTTTTCAACTGCAAAGATGTCAGCTTGCTTGACAGTTGGCCCTCTGAAGTGGTTGATGGGGGCAGGGTGAAATATAGCCCTCCTGCAATCCATGAGGAGGAGGTTAGAGTCCTGCTGAGCCACTTGGACCCTCATAAGTCCATGGAGCCAGATGGGATCCATCTTAGGGTGTTCAGAGAGCTGGCGGATGAGCTTGCTAAGCCGCTCTCCATCATCTTTCAACAGTCCTGGCTCACTGGAGAGGTCCCGGAAGACTGGAAGTTGGCCAGTGTGACACCCATCCACAAGAAAGGCCATAAGGATGATCCAGGTAATTACAGACCTGTCAGCCTGACCTCGATCCCAGGTAAAATCATGGAGAAGATAATCCTGGGTGAAATCATGTGGCCCCTGCAGAACGGCCAAGAGATCAGGCCCAGCCAGCATGGGTTTAGGAGGGGTAGGTCTTGCCTGACCAACCTGATCTCCTTTTATGACCATGAGACTCGCCTGGTGGATGAGAGGAAGGCTGTGGATGTGGTATACCTGGACTTCAGCAAGGCCTTTGACACTGTCTCCCACAGTAGACTCCTAGGGAAGTTGGCAGCCCGTGGCTTAGATGGGAGCACTCTGTGCTGGGTTAGGAATTGGCTGGATGGCCGAGCCCAGAGAGTGGTGGTCAATGGTGTCTCATCCAGTTGGTGGCCGGTCACCAGTGGTGTCCCCCAGGGATCGGTGTTGGGTCCAGTCCTTTTTAATATCTTTATTGATGATCTGGATGAGGGGATTGAGTCCATCATCAGCAAGTTTGCAGATGATACCAAGCTGGGAGGAAAGGTTGAACTGCTAGAGGGTAGGATGGCCGTACAGAGGGACCTGGACAGATTGGAGAGCTGGGCTGATTCTAATGGGATGATGTTTAATAAGTCCAAATGTCGTGTACTTCATTTTGGACACAAGAATTCCATGCAGAGCTATAGACTGGGGGAAGAGTAGCTGGAGAGTAGTCAGGCAGAAAGGCACCTGGGAGTGTTGGTTGACAGGAAGCTCAACATGAGCCAGCAGTGTGCCCAGGTGGCCAAGAAGGCTAATGGCAGTCTGGCCTGTATCACGAATAGTGTAGTGAGCAGGACCAGAGAAGTTATCGTCCCCCTGTACTCGGCACTGGTCAGGCCTCATCTTGAATATTGTGTCCAGTTCTGGGCCTCCCAGTTTGGGAAATATGTTAGAATACTGGAATGTGTTCAGAGGAGGGCAACGAAGATGGTGAAGGGGCTGGAGCACAAGCCCTACGAGGAGCGACTGAGGGAGTTGGGGCTGTTTAGTTTAAAAAAGAGGAGGCTCAGGGTAGACCTCATTGCTCTCTACAACTACCTAAAAGGAGGTTGTAGTCAGGCAGGGGTTGGTCTCTTCTCTTGGGTGACCAGTGACAGAACTAGAGGGCATGGACTCAAGCTTTGTCAGGGAAAGTTTAGGCTTGATGTGAGAGAAAAGTTCTTCACTGAAGGGTGATTGGTCATTGGAATGAGCTGCCCAGGGAGGTGATGAAGTCGCCGACCCTGGAGGTGTTTAAGGGGAGACTGGATGAGGCACTGGGTACCATTGTTTAGATGATGGTTGGTGTTGGTGTTGGTGTTAGTGTTGGGTTATAGGTTGGACTTGATGATCTCAGAGGTCCTTTCCAACCTTATGACACTGTGATACTGTGATACTATGGCTGACAGATGTTTAGAGAAATTCTAGAGGTACAAACTAAGAAATGACTTCTAGTCTTATTTGAAAGGGAACAGGGTGGCAGTGTTTGTAACTGTGTTTCTAATTCCTTAAGGAATAACATGACCCACTGTTTTGCCAGAATGGAACTTAAGGTTTTATTTGAAGTGATGTCAAGAAAATTTCAAAAGTATAGTTGCGAGTCCAGTCAATTCTTCTGAGCTTATGAACCCAAACAAATTTGTATCTCAGGCCAACCTGCAAACATGTATGGGGGAATCAGAAAATGCGGCCTGTGTCAAACAGAGTAGGACAGGACTCCACCATTTTTTTTTATCTCGCTACTGAACATGCCTTCAATTCCAATCCCTGTTTGTTATTAATGATGGGGAGGAATCTGAACCCTCTGTGAAAAAAAAAGCAGTCCTGTATACAGTTATGGAGCTGACTGAATTGCAGGAGCAGTAGCGACTGCAGTGGTCTCTTAATCAAAAGACAGCTTACTGGGGTGGAGGAACTGATTTTTTGAGAAGGATTTTATTGTGATTGCCATCCCTATCCCTGGGTTCAGCTACCTTACTCGTAGCATACAAAAAGCAGCTTGCTTGCAGTTGATGTGTGCCCTATTGCTAATGTTCGTGACCCTGGACACGAAATTAAATATTAACTTTGGGAGAACCCAAAATCCAGGAAGAGGCACCCTTTTGAGTGCTTAAAAATTATAACATGTGTTCTATAGATTCTGATTAGAGTTGTGTGTTTGCCAACGCTACTCATCCAAGGGCTGGAAAAACAAGGATAAGAACTATAGTATCACATCTCTCAGTTATTTATGAAAATAGTATTTTGATATTTGTACTGGTTTACTTAGGTATTGTTATACTAATCTTGATTGTTGGTTCAATTTGTACTAGTTGAGTTAGTTATTGAACCTTGTATGATTATCTCTTTTTTTTTCCTTCCCTTCTCTCTCCCTCTATCCATGTTTTTTTCTCCCTTCTCTCAGACTTGTTAATCTTATCCTCTCTGTATAATGATCACCACCATAGCACCACTAAAGACAATGAGGATCTGAGTTCTGCTATGAATGTTTAAGCTGTGGGGTGGAATGTAAATACTGAACTCACTTGTATTCTCATCTTAACTTTGACTGATTCTACTTGTATTGTCTTAAACATGGTCTGATTGCACTTACTGTTTTAGACATCTGCTTGAGTGTTGTGGCTTCTCATTAAGGGATGGGCTGACTGTGCTGCTGTAAAGGAGGGGGAGGAGTTCGGTAGCAGATGCTGCCCCCCCTTTCCCCCAAAAGGGTTCACGCAGAGGTTCTGTGGATGCCCCGATTCCAGAACTTTCATAGCAAGACCATCCCTCACATGGAGGGATGGATTTTCCCTATAGAAGGCCAAGAAGGCAGGTGTGCGCACTCACTACCCTATGAAACCCACCCGAAGACATACTGCAGAAGAATCGCAGGACTGTGTGCTCCAGAAGACCACGTTTTCCAGAGGCCTAAGGAGTGGTGACTATTTTCCTCTTCCCCCCACCCCACTACTCTTATTCCTCTCTCTCTGTTATTTTCCTTCTCTTTTCCATGGCACTACTATGCATCATATCAGATCTGAGTTGTGTTTTTTTGTCCAGCTGCCTAGAGGTTATGAGTTTGCGATCAGAACAGAGTGGGATCTGGTTTTGTAGCTTTTGAGAAGTAGCGATTCGGAGAGCACCTGGGTATTTGATTTTATATTTTGGCTGTTGCCAAAACAAACACTATTTTGAATTTACCCTGGGAGATTTGTCAATCTCCAATTTGCTGTACAGACACCAAAAGAGCCTTCCTTCTCTAACTGTGCAGGTCGGGGCAGGGGGGCACCAGTGGCTGGAGCAGGACTTGACAGCAACCAGTGCCATCACAGTAAAAAAAGTATTTCCTCATTTTCAGAGGAAAACTCCTATGTTTCAGTTTGTGAACTTTGCCTCTGGTCCTTTCATTGGACACCACTGAAAAGGACCTAGCTCTGTCCTTCACACTCCCTTCAGATTTTTATATACAAAGATCTTATGAGCCTTCTCCAGGCTAAACACTTCATCATTTGAGAAATGCTCTAGTCTCTTCAAGCCTTCTCTCTGACTCTCCATGGGAAAGACATGTGCACAAAGCCATCCAAAGGAGTTTAAATCTTACAGTTTGCCTCTGACTTTCTTAAGAATCTACTGAAACCCCAGTTTAATCTGCTTACAGAAAATACTCTTGATATTAAATTCTTTGTATTCTTAGTCATTGTACTGCAGTTAAATGACTTAATTTGACCAATAAAATGTAATATATGATGATTATTCATATATTTCAGTGGATATTAATAATTCATTTGTAAGTTGTTAATAATAACAGCCTTGTGAGGATAAACCTACCACATTGATTTATGAATATGAATGCAGCATTGCAATATAATGTTCATCCTTCATAAAACCTGAGAGGGAACGTGGTAGAAACAAAGCACACAGTAAGTGCTACTTTTATAAAAGGTTATTTTCGCAATTTCTATGTAAATAGACTGCTCTCTGTGGGGAAAGTATGTGGAACGAGGGAAGAAGAAGGAATGCAAACTATCTGTTCATGACTAGAGTCCTGGGGTCAAAGGCTTTTCCAAGTAATTACCACCACAGTTTCAGGGCAACAGTCAGCCTTGTGATGTTAACAGAAATATTTCCAGAGATTTGGAATCTGAGTTGGTAGGACCTGCTCAAAACTGAGGTGCATTTTATGTTAATAAATAAATCTTTCAGTAAATTTCACAGATTCAATGTGGATTTTCATTACTTGTGGCTTTTTTTACCAATAAGGTGAAACGTACCTGATTAAATTCAAATTTACCTATGATTAAGAAGGTCTGAATTTGCTTCTGTGTCTGTCAATAAGATGAATGTAGCTCTGCAGGAGAAAATTGTCCCTGGAAGGATAGTTAATTCTTTTTATATCGGCTATCACTAGATGATGTGATAATTAAAACATCTTTTCTCAAATACCAAGTATTAGAAGTGATTAATATAAAGTATACTATTGCATTCAGGAATTGTTTTCTTGTGAAAGAGTAAGAGACACTCAGAACTGACCTGGCAAAATATTCACTTCTAAAGAGAAGAATGATCTCAAGTAAAATTCATTTTTTGTTTAATTGCAGATAAATTTCCTATTTTATTGACAAATCACATCAACAAATTAAGGAAATATTTTCAAAAGGGGCAGTTTATTTCAGATAAGAAATTACTGGCATAGTGTAATGCTTATTTCAATATGAGGAATTTCTTCCATAAAGTTGCTTAAAAGGGATTAACCCTCAAGACATATGTCCCTAATGTTTTCTAGATCAGGAAAAGCAAGTTTAATTATTTTCATTACAGATCATATTGCTCAGAAACTTTTAATGTAGAACTACATTTGCTAATCAATGCTTTCTAACAATTAATTTTTCTTTCTCATTTCCAACTCTTTAAAGAAAAAAAAAAGTAAATCTGAGCAAGGGTGAAGTTAGGTTAAAAAATATCTCTTTTAGATCTAGCTGAGTGTATTTGCTTGTTTCAATCACAAAACTATGTCTCTATATATCTCAAAAATACTATGGAAAAATATAGAGTTGGATGTCACCAAAAAGAAAAAAGCATAAATTATAATTGTGGTCAAATTACAGTACTGTATAATACTGTTACGAAGGATAAAGAAGAGATTATGAATAAGCAACCAATTACCAGTTCTTCTAATTCTAGACAGATTTGATAAAGTTTGCTCAGATTTATTACTGAAAGACAGAAATCATAGAATCATAGATTTACCTGAGTTGGATGGGACCCAAAAAAGATCAAGTCCAGCTCCTGTCCGTACATAGGACAATCCCAATATTCACACTATGTGATTGAAGGCATTGTCAAAATGCTTCTGAATGCTGGAAGATTTGGTGCCATGAATTCTTCCCTGGGGAGCTATTTCTGTTCTCTATTCACAAAGCAGGATAATGATTATATTGCTTAGAGTGACTTTTCTGGTTTCAGTGAGTAAAGACTGTGTTCCAGGAACATTTAAAATATTAAGAATTGGAAAAGCTGCATATAGGATTTTAAGAACTGTTTGACAATATTTTTAATCATTGGAAGTGATTTTTAATGACATGTGGAATTCTAGGAAAGTACTAGAAAAGGGAAAAAATAAGGAGATGATATTAAAAAGGAGTTGAGGGAATGAACTCAGTAACTGCATGATAAATAGGTCATAATTGCTTATAGGTTAACAAATGCTAAAGATATTTAATAAGGGATAGTAAAAATTTACCATAAAACTTCATCTCCTGTGTAGATTTCTGCTTCCATATAACATTTAAATGGTAGTTTGGTTAGAAAATCTACTATGGCACAGAATCAATGTGACTCTTGCCAGATGGATAAAATATTATTAATTCTTACCTTCCCATCTACGATTATGCTATGAGGTCTGTCAGACTGTACAATAAATTTTAACATGATCTGGTAGCAATCTGTTGTAATCCAAAGATGCTCAGTAAATTTTATAAATTTTCCAGAATAAAATGTAGAATCAATGCTAGTATAATCTTGCCAATACATTATTATTAAAATAAATAAATAAATATTCTATGGTAACAGGAAGCTATATTTTTTAAAGATTTGAAAAAATATTTGGGTCTTACTACATAAAACCGTATGAACATGAGTTCAGTTCTGTTGTAACAATGTAGCATAATGAATTAGCATAACATATAGATTTTTAGCAGATTACTATAAAGCAGAAATACCAGATATTTTATACAGAAACAATTAATTTGACTCATACTAGGATAGTGCATTCAGTTATGAAGTCTGGATCTTCCACAAAGATTTGGTATCTGTAATAGAGAACAGAAAAACACTTTAAGATTGATTGTTTTGGAAAAAGAATAAATTTCTTGTAAGAGTAACACAATTCAAAAATTTTAATTGTACATATCTATGATTGATATCCACACCAAGGGAGATAACATGCTAGCAGTTAACAGCCATTTCAAATGTACAGTTCTATCAGAACATCTGCTGTCTTAAACTAATAGTTTTAACTTTCTCCTTGGAAACCACTCTTTTTACATTTTTGCTGTATGATATTTCCTGGTGTGTCAAATCACAATATGATCGCATAGTTCCAAAAAATTAACTACTAACTTCGTACTGGAAATTTAAAAACTTTTATTTCACTAAGTAGCTTTTCAAATGGCCTTTGAAAAATACTTGTTTGGACAAAATATTGACACTATTCCATTAAAATTCATGTTAAAATAATGTGAATTTCTTTCCAAACCGTAGCCTGAAAAGTTCACTTTCACAGAAGGTAACATCTTCAATTGACCTAATTCTGTAGAGTTTGCACACAACTTTCAAACTCCAACATCAAAGATTCTGGTACAATTATAAGATCAAATGTTTGTTTTACTTTCCAGTTTGTGTTTTAAGAGTTGTTAAAACAGTTTTTGAAATTATAACATGAATTTCTTCCAAGAAACACACCTAAAGTTATATCATAAAGATATATGACAGTATCTTTTGGAATTTTCCATGTGCTTGAGTGAGTTCTTAATTTTATCTTCTTAACTAAACATTCCTGTATAGCATATTTTATAAATACAGTCTCTGCCTTTTATCTTACTGATCTGCATAGGAAATCAATCAAATACTCACCCAAATAACGTCACTTAATAAAGGAAAATAAAATAAAAACAAAACTATGCATATTTTTCCAAGAAAATTTCTCTATGTTACTATCAAACTAAAAACTGTAGTCTTTGGTACCTTTGTTGAAAATCTCCTCTCTAACCTCTATTAATTTTAATTATGTTCTCTAGTAAACTAGTAGGCTATTAAAAGGGTTTTGGGAAAAAAAACTCTTCCTAACTGTCTTTTAAAGCAATGGGATGTAGGGAAAAGTTTATTATATATTCTGTAACATCTGTGTACTTATAAAATAATTAGTAAAAAACAGCCCCAAAAAAGAACAGCCTAATTTAATTTCCAATTTTGTATTTTCCAACCTTCCAGGAAACTTTATTAATAAATGTTCTTAGTGATCACTGGAATTTTTTTCCTACAGAGAGAGACGTGACAGACTGCATGCAATTTTTCAGTCTGGTGCAATTAAAGACTTTTTGCTTCAAGAACAGAAACTAGAGAAATGTCCAGTTCTCAGGGGGAATCAATAGACCATATTCACAGATCTTGACATTTAAAGAAATAGATCCAGATTTGGATCTATTTAGTTTGACAACTAATCCTAATTCCCATAAATTTCAGTTAAAGTATAATCTGCTGTATAGCTTTTTATTTTCTCAAGAAGGCAAACCAAGTCATAATACGTAATGTATAAGAACATTTATTACAAAATAGAGATCAATTTGAAAAATGGAAGTACAGTAACATCTTAATTTTTCTTGTTAGAAGTTAATCACCCTGCAAACAAGACTGAAAATTTATGCAGTGGAATAACATCCATTATTCTATTATGTTGAATCCAATAGCAGCCAAATTTAGTGTAATTGAAGCAAAAGTGACAAAATGATATAGGTTGGGAACGAGGAATGAGTTGTAGCAAATGTTTCTTAGATGTTTTAATTCTTCTCTGATATATAGATGCCAAGAAAAAACACAACATTTTATTATGTTAGTAATAACACCTTATAGAAACTATTTCAGATATCATTTCCTCTACTTAATCGTGTTCAACATTAGGTGACATTGGTGCTGTCTTTAATATAGTTTAGATTCAGTAAGGCTGTTTCAGGGGGATAGAACATGCTTAGTTTTCTATGAAACATAAGATTAAAAGGTTTGAACATAATATTAACCAAAAAAAAAATAATTCTGGAACTTCCTCAATGATGATTTAACAGTATGTTTTAAATGTGTGAAATAAGATGGAAGGCAATTGAGATGAAAGTAAAAAATTGTATCATATCTGAGAATAAATTGTATAGCCATCCAGTGTTTCTATGAGGTAAATAGTCCTTACGTAACAGACCACAGGAAAATGCAGCACAGTGACTTTCTAATTACTCGTTTCCAGGCAGTATAAATATTTATCTCTTACTGAAGAATAAAATAGCATAGCATAGCATAAGTCTGTTGGAAAGGACCTACAATGATCATCTAGTCCAACTGCAACAGTTAAAATATTTTAAACTAATATTTAGGATATTTCAGGTTTAGTAGCCATGCACAGTATGGTGACATTTGTTCTTCATTTCTCACTCAAAAGCTATACCTGCACTTTGAAGGCTGAGAGAAAGTGCAGAGTTTTCACAATTATAAACTGCATATGGTATAAAAGGTTTCTATTTTTCTATATTCAATTCTGTTCAACCTGGTCTTTGGTTTTCTTATTGAGCTTCATTTCTAATTATTTTACTGGATGAATGCCTCTCTGGTCTGTGTGCATGTGTCTGTTTGGGGCTTGACTGCTGAAACTACAGTCAGACCATGACTCATTCCATGGGACAAAAACTGGAGGGACTGGACTATACGCATAGTGCCTGGGTACTTATGCCAGTATGTGAACACCAGCTGATGTGAGCCAGAGTAGTCCACAAAAACAGTGTGAGACTTGGGAGCCAGATGTCATAGAACTCTATCAAAGCAGTGAGAAGTTTGGAATGGACACGAGTATGCTTCTATGAGCTGACTATTACAGGTCTGATTGGGTACATCATGAGATCCTGACGTCAGCTGAGAGAATCTTTTGCATGTGTGTTTCTCTACATGAGGCAACCAGAAACAAAGTGTTCTTGGGCCCTGCTACTGAACACGCTATCTGAGATCAGCTACTGGAGAGATACTGCACATGTGTATGTGTATATATTTCCTACCAACAGACCTTCATACGGCAAGTGAAGGAGATGAGGTAATTGGTGCTGTTTGTTCTTGTGTGAGTGATAGTTGTTTTTTTTGATGTTGATCTGTGTGGACAGCTATGTGTAAATGACATACGTGTATGTATGCATGTATGTATGTATGGTTGCATATGCCTATTGGTATTACATTCTCTGTTTCACTTCTGGCTGGAACTGGGGACATGTAGCTGCGGCAACCTCACCTCTATTGGGCTATTACATTCAGAAGCACCTAACAATTGCAAATAATAACTAGACAAAATATCCTAAAAGTAATAACGTATGCTGAATATACCAAAGAAAAAGTATATATTTTGCTGCTTTCCCAAATAAGCATCTTTTAAGAATTCCTAACATTATCTGTATCCCATTGTTCCTAACTTAGCCAATTCAATTTTTCTATACAGCTTATTTTTATTGTCTGTTACTAATAGAAATTTTTGTTGTTATTGTTCTTAGAGTACAACAATTATTTCTATTTTCTGGCACAATTTATTGGCAAAAAATCTTTGATAATAAAACTTTTATTCTGGAAATTTAGGCCAACAGTCTTTATTAAGACATTGACTTTGGTCTCATGTATTTTTGAAAGTGGCTGTACAGTTAAATTGTTACATACCACCTCTACCTCGTTTTAACAGCAATTTATTTCCTATGTGACTTATTTTAGACTTTGGCTCTTTTGATTCCTGTTGGAGTGATTAAGACAAGACTTAACTTCCCTAGCTGCTTGGCAACTGTTGTATACGGAAAGCTCCTGAGATTTTTCTTCTGCTAGAACAAAAGAAAATGCAAGAACTTAATCTACTAAATTGGCAAAATAGCCAGTTTGGCTTAAAATGACCTACTAATCTTCCATGCTTTGAAGGAACAGAAGCAGGCCATCATTGCAACATCTGTTAAACAAGAAGGTCTCTCCTTTCTATGCCTTGTCCTAGCTTATTCTCAACCTTTGCCTACTTAGCCACATAGGGTAAGGTACAGGATCACAATCAACCCTTCTTTAAGATATCATGTGTTCTGTATGTGAAGACTTGTATGCAATGAAAAAAAAAAAAAGGAAGGAGGAAAAAAAGAGTTTTACTGAGCTGGAACACTAACCACTGATTTTAAAAGAAAGCATCTGTAATACTAACCTTGGAACAGGTACAATAAGAATCAGATTATTATAATGTTGTCTCTTGACCAGGCTGAAATGATTCCCTTATTTTTGGTCAAGCAGTGAATATGGTGCTCAACCTTGAATTGCATACTAGTCCTCCTCAGGTAGAAATACTACAAAGCCAGCTAAAAGAGAGTGCCTTGCTGGATTTAAGCACAGCAGGAAATTTGCTTAGCTTTTGTCAGCTCGTAGTCACTGTTCTGTTCATCATATGCATATTTGGTAGTCTTTATTCTCAAATGATAACTGCAATACCAATAATTTTAAATGGCTACTTTTAAATGTACATAATTCAATTGTGAGATATGATCTATATAGGTTTTTAATTTACTTCTACCAACTGATGTGATTAACAGAGAATAACAATTTATTTTTTCAGGCTCATCCAGCAGGCACACTCATTAGAAGTACTGAAGGAGAGTCTAGAGTGACTTCACATGAATTTCCAGAAAAATGCCTGTCTCTATTCAGAGTCCTCTCTATTCTGCTTCAAGAAGTCCACAAACTATCCCTACCTCTTTATTGATACTTTGAGCATGTATTTATTTGAGACCTTTCTGGGTACTAACACCACTGGTCAAGAGAATGAAACAGCTCAGTATGTCTCTGAGGCCTTATATTGTTGATGCTTTTACATTTCAGTGTTCACAAAGACAATCTCTAGACCAGTGTTAAGACTGACAACACTGATGCTCAGGTTTAAAAGGATTTCAAATTATTTAACATTATGGACAACAGAGTATAATCACAAAACTGGTAGGGTTTTTTTTCTCCTTTTGCCTTTCCTTTATTGAGCAGGGCAAAATGTAAGCAAAAATAGATTAAGATAATAAATGCTAATGTCATCCTCCCTTGTTTCTTTTCATATATATACCAGGCTGACTATCAGAAAACTCAGTCAGCCCTTTACATTAGTGAAAACCCATTTTCCTGAAAATGTGTGGTAATCATCAGTTCCATTGTAAACCTCATGAACAGGTAAACAGCAAATTCTAAGTGCTTTAAAACATCTATATAAATGGGTGAATGAGTTTTATATTTATTAATCCCATGTACATTATTGGACTCTAGGTAGCATGTTTAAATGAATTCTCATTGAAATCTTTTTTTGTTTACTGTTTACACAGTATATTCACATCAAATGGCAAATAACTGTGACACATCTAAGTGTGGCAGATGTAGACCAGAACCATGCTGTCACAGGCGCCATACAAATGAGCCTAGGTAGAGCCTTATACTATGTTTTTCCCCACATTTTACTTGCTATTTGACACCCACATGGCTACTGTATCCTGGCATTTTTTTTGTCATAGATTTTGGAGTTGTTTCAGTTGTTTTCCTGTGGTTGTCTTCCAACTGAAATATAAGCAGTTGTATAATCAGAATATGATATGCTTCAACTTCAGCAAGCATCTATCTATCAAAGTGTTGGAAGTTGAGTAAGATAAACGAAGAAAATTAGTGCAGTTTAAACACTGAATTTTTATTAGATCATCAGACAAGTGTAATGCACATTTGACAGATGATTTTTTTTAATATACAAAAGAGCATTCTATTAATTTTTCCATTTTCTTTGTATACCTGATTGAGGGTGTAATGCATAAGATATTTGAATTAAGCTAAGCCTTATCTCTGTTCTGCACTACTTATGAAGCTTCTCTGAATTTGAAGTAAGAGATCTTCATATCCACTGAAGAAAACAGCAATTGCTGTAGAGTATTTGAAATTATGTTTGGCTACCGCGATTACATACACCATGGAATTAATGCTAAATGACAATGCATAAAGAATCTGTACACTTCACCAACAAAACAACCCAGACTGGGACTGCAGGCCCAACCCTGTCCCGGAAGTCCCATATGAGAATGTTCAGGGCAGTTAAGGCATATTTGTGTGCTCCCAGTTCTGAGAGTACTTCTGTGTACTACTATAAGCGAAGGACAGTTTTTCATTCCTGACAGTAAACCAAGCATTACTTACAGCATTTTTCTGTAATGCTTTCTACAGAAATTTATAGAATAATACAATAACCTGGGCTCCACCTGAGGCCATTTGTCTCACCTTTTGCTCAAAGCAGGGTCAGCCATGAAGTAAGACCAGGTTGCTCAGAGCTGGAGACTGCACAGCCCCTTTGGGAAAACTATATTAACATTTGATTCTGCTCATTACTTTGAAGTTTTTATACCCAGTCTGAAAGTTTCTCATTTTAACTCATGCTTATTGTCTCTCTCCTAGCAGGAAACCCTGCAAAGATCCTGATCCCATCTTGACTTCTGCATGTTTAAGAGCTTCTACCAGGTTTCCCCATAGTCACCCCTTCTCCAGACTGAACCAGCCTCTCCTCACAGGGCAAATGCCCTGACCAGTGTAGTGGTTATCTGCTATACTATCCCTACATTATTTATTTCATTCTGTGTTGAGAACGAAAATTAGACACAATATTCTAGATGCAGTTTAATCAGAGCCAAGTAAAGAAAAATAATAAATTCCCTTAATGTACTGGCTGTGCTTCTGTTAATACAGCACAGAAGGCTCTTGGCCCTCTTTGCTATCATTACAAGCTGCTAGGTCATGATCTGCTTGCTTTCTGGCAAGACTCCCAGGACCTTTTCAGCAGAACTTATTCCCAGGTCATCAGACCCTGCAGCTAGTAAGGAGGGTAACTTTTGTCAATATTTTTCCAGTATTGGTTTCATTACAGTGCAATGAATAGAATTCTGGCTGGAAGTATGATACAGTAACTGTCTTGACTTCAGTATTTCACCCTGACCTAAGAATTTCCCCACTCAATAATTCTGTTTTCCATTCTGTTTACAGATTTAGTTGTCTTGTGTCTCCTGCCTCAACATGTTTTATCCAGTATTATCTTAAGGCAGAAAGTTCTTCAGGATAGAGGCTATCATTTTGTGCTCCATCTGCCAATTGAGACCCTGGTTTCTGACTTTTTGCCTTTCTGGTAAGCCTTAGGGCAAAATCATGTCTGTTTCCTGCTTCCTAGCTATCTCTTCAAATTACTTGGTCACCTAACTGTGAAGTAGTATTGTCTGATACGAGCCTCTGTCAGATACATGTTCAACATTTTATTCTCAACGGGCCTCTGTCAGATACATGTTCAACATTTTATTCTCAACTGGAAAACTTTAGAGGGTCAGTACAGGGTAGTACATTATGGGTTAGAGCATTTCCATTTAATACCATTTCCATCTATTGCTTCAGCTGTTGCTAGGGATTCTTTCTTGCCAGGTACAGGACCTCTAATTGAGGAAGTCCAGTAGCTCCTGTTGATCCAATCATCTATCCTGTCTAGATCCTGTTTGATGGCAGCCTTGTCCTCAAGCATGACTGGTCCACCCAAAAATTTAGTGTCATCTGCAACCTTGGCCAGGGCACATTGCCACTTCTTCCAGGCTTTGTAAACATGTTAAATGGAATCAGTCACTGGACAGATTTCTGTAGCACTCTCTTTGTTGCCAGTATCTAGGTAGAGTATGACCTGTTAAACATAGCTCTCTGAGTCTAATAGTTAAACTATTTTTTGATACTTTTTTTTTTACTTTTTTCCTGTCTGTTGCCCATGCATCCAAACCACAACATCCCAACCTGGATACAAGAACATTTAAACAGCCTTCCTAAAGCCAAAGAAAATGTCATTCAGTGCTCTCCCCTTGTCTAGAAATCCAGTCACATTGAAAAAGCAATCAAGTTAGGAATGAGTGCATCCTCTGCGAGTTTGCAGATGACACCAAGCTCAGTGGTGCAGTTGCCATGTCTGAATGAAGGATTCCATCTGGAGGAACCTGGAAAACCTTGAGAGATGGGCCCATGTGAACTCTGTGAGGTCCTGCACTTAGGTCAGGACAACCCCAGGTATCAGTACAGATTGAGGGCTCAAGGGATTAAGAATAGCCCTGCATAGAAGGACTTGGAGTGTTTGTAGATGAAAAGCTGCACATGAGCCATCAACGTGCGCTCACAGCCCAGAAGGCCAACCATATCCTGATCTGCATGATAAGTGTGGCTACCAGGTCAAGGGAGGTGATTCTGCTCTTCTGCTCTGCTCTAGTGAGACCCCACTGGGAGTACTGTGTCTAGGTCTGGCGTGCTCAGCACAGGAAAGATATAGACCTGTTGGCGTGTGTCCAGAGGAGGGCCACAAAAATGATCAGAGGGCTGACCCACATCTTCTATGAGGAAAGGCTGAGAGAGTTGAGGTTGTTCATCCTGGAGAAGATAAGGCCTAAAAAGGCAAACTTTTAATCAGGGTCTGTTGCAATAGGACAAGAAATAATGTTTTTAATCTAAAAAAGAGTAGGTTTAGGCTGCATATAAGGAATATTTTTTTTTGTGCTGAGGGTTAAAAAATATATGACAAGGTTTCCCAGAGGGATGGTAGATGCCCCATCCCTGGAAACATTTAAGATCAAGTTGGACAGAGATCTGAGCAATGTATTTCAGTTGCAGATATCCCTGTTCATTGCAGAAGGGATTGGATTAGATGAACTTTAGCTATCCTTTCTATCCCAAACTATTCTGTGAATCTAGAATCATAGAATCGTTAAGGTTGGAAATAGCATCTAACATTATCAAGCCCAGTATCAGACCAACACCACCACGCCTACTAAACTGTTTTCTGAAGTGCAACGTTTACAGATTGTTTGATCACTTTCAGGAATTGTGACTTCACCACTTCCCTCGGCAGTCTGTTCCAAGCTTCATAATGCTTTCAGTAAATTTTTTTTTCCTAATATCCAGTTCTGATGAAACTTGAAGCTATTTCCTCTTCTCCTATTGCTAGTCACTTGGGACAAGAGACCGACACCTGCCTCACTACAGCCTCCTTTCAGGTAGATATAGAGAGCAAGAAGGTCTCCCCTCAACCTCCTTCAGGCTAAACAACCCCTGTCAGTCCTTATAAGATTTGTTCTCTGGACCCTTTGCCAGTTTCACTGCTCTTCTTTGGACACACTCAAGCACCTGAATGTCTTGTTTGCAGTGAGGAGCTGCACAATTAACACAGTATTCAGGTACAGCTTCATCAGTACTGAGTAGAGAGAGACAATCACTTCCCTGATCCTGTTATCCATACCACTTCTGATAAAATCCAGGATGCTGTTGACCTTCTTGGTCACCTGGGCACAATGCTGGCTCCTGTTCAGCCAACTGTTGACCAATACCCCTAGGTCCTTTTCTACTGGGCAGATTTCCAAACGCTCTTCTCCAAGTTTGTAGTTTTTTACAGGGTTGTTTTGACCCAAGTGCAGGACTCAACACTTGGTCTTGTTAAAATTCATATAATAGACCTTGGCCCATCGATCCATCCTGTCCCAATACCTGTGCTGAGCCTTCCCACCCTCAAGCAGATCAGGGCTCTTGTCCAATTTGTTATCACCTGCAGACTTACTGAGGGAACACTTAATCCCTTCATCCATATAACTGAGACAGATATTAAACAAGACTGGCCCCAACACTGAGCCCTAAGGAACACTGCTTGTGACTGGCTGCCAACTTGAATTTAGCTCTGTACACCACATCCAGCTAGTTTTTCACCCAGTGAAGAGTGTATCTTTAGAAGTCATAAGCTGCCAGTTTCTCTAGGAGAATGTTGTGGGAGACATTGTCAAGGACTTGAATAGTGACAACATTTCCCTCATCCACTAGGCAGGTTGGTCAAACAGGACCTAGCTTTCAAGGAGCCAGGCTGACTGAGCTTGATTCCCTGGTTGTCCTGCATGTGCTTGATGAGTGTATTCAAGAGGAACTGCTCTGTAATCTTTCCTAGTACCAAGGTCAGATCGACAGACCTATAGTTTCCCAGATCCTCCTTCTGGCCCTTCTTGTACATATGTGTCACAGTGGCAAGCCTCCAGTTATCTTGGACTTCCCCTTTTAACCAGGTCTGCTGGTAAATGATGGAGACTGCCTTGGCAATTTCCTCTGCCAGGTGGAAATTGGGTACTCTTGGGTGGATCCCATCTGGTCCTATAGACTTGTGAGTGTACAGGTGGTATAACAGGTTGCTGACTAATTCCTCTTGGATTATGGGAACTATTCTCCTCTTCATCGCTGTCGTCCATCTCAAGTGCAAAATACCTGGGGGATAACTGGTCTGACTGTTAAAGCCTGAGGCAAAGAAGGCATTAGGCACCTCAGAGTTTTTCTTATCCTCCATGGCAATATTTCCCTCTCCCCACCCCATCCCTATGCAATAAATAATGGAGGTTATCCTTGGCTCTCTTTTTGTTGTTAATGTATTTGTAAAAATATTTTATATTTTCTCTTACAACAGTAGTCAGACTGAGTTTGAATTGGGCTTTTGCCTTTGTAGTTTTATCTCTGCATGACCTAAGGAGATCCCTGTACCCTTCTTGAGCTGCCTGTCCCTTCTTCCAAAAGTGAAAAACTCTCCTTCTTTTTTCCCTGAGTCCCATCAAAACTCCCTGGTCAGCCGGGCTGGTCATCTTCCCCGACAGTTCATCTTGTGGCACATGGGGACAGACTACTCCTGCACCTTTAAGACTTCCTTCTTGAAGAATACCCGTCCTTCCTGTACCCCTTTGCCCTTCAGGACTGTCTCCCCAGTGACTCTCTCAACCAGTGTCCTGAACAGGCCAAAGTCTGCCCTTCAGAATTCCATGGTAATGATTTTGCTGACCTGCCTCCTTATCTCATCATGAATCTGTAACAGTATCATTTTCTGGTTGCTAAGCCCAAGACAGCCTCCAACTAACACATATCCCATCAGTCCTTTTGTCTTTGTAAACAACAGGTCAAGCGAGACACCACCCCTGGTGGACTCAGTTACCAACTGTGTCAGGAAGTTATCCTCCACATGCTCCAGAAGCCTCCTAGAGTGTTTCCTCTCTGTTATGTTGTATTTCCAATAGACATCAGGTAACGTGCAGTCCTCCATGAGAACAAGAGTTAGTGATCATGAGACTTCTCCCAGCTGCTTATTTGTCTGCCTCTTTATCCTCATCGGGTGGTCTGTAACAGAATAACAGCAGGATATCTGCGTTTTTGGTCTTCCTCCTCATCCTTACCCATAAGCACTCAAGCTTATCATTGCAAACATTGAGCTCTGTAAAATCAAACCCCTCCCTAACATATAGAGCCACCTCAATGCCTCTCCTTCCTTGCCTATCCCTTCTAAAGAATTTATATCCATTGCAGCACTCCAGTCATGGGAGCCATCCCACCATGATTCTGTGATGGAGAGTAACAGCTACACTGCTGCACAATGGCTTCCAGCCCCTCCTTTTTGTTACCCATGCTGCATGTGTTGTTGTAGATGCGCTTAATCTGGGCTAGCAATTTGATGACCAACACTGGAATGCCACCCCTAGGATCATCTCTAGTGAGCCTTCTTATATCCCCTTCCCTCTTTGAACCTAGTTTAAAGCTCTCTTGATGAGTCCTGACAATTTATAAGCAAGAACCCATTTCCTTCTTTGAGACAACTGAACTCTGTCACCAGGAGGCCCAGTGCTATGTAAACCTCCCCATGATCAAAAAACCTAAACTTCCACTGATGGCATCAGCTCTGAATCACATGACCCTCCGTTCCCTTCAGAAGGAAGTTGCTGATGACAGTTACCTTCCTATTTTTCTTAACAGAAACAGTCATAATGTGGGGAGCTGACTGCCCTAGGTAACTCCCTGTATAGACCTTTACCTATATCCTTATTTGTCTGGCCCTCAAGTTCCAAAGCCCCATATCTGTTGTGTAACATCAACTTGGAAGGTGAAGAAGGCCAGGAGGGGATTCACCTGTTGCCCCGAGCAGGGACCTCTTTCCATTACACCCCCATCTACTAGGTCTTCTCCTTCTGTTTGGTGGTAAGAGGGTAGGGGATCCTTTGCTTCCTGTGGAGCCTCCATCTGTTGCCTTGGCCTCAGGAATGGTATGGTGTGGCTCCACTAATCTATCTCCCTCTCGCAATGTCTGATACTCCTGAACCTTTCCGTCTTCCCAATCACCATTTTGTCTTCCAAGCTCCCAGAAATTACTTCCGTGATTTTCCCAGGGACTGAGGTGAGGCTGACCAGCCTACAGTTCTCTATACTTTCTTTTAAATTTGGGTGCAGTATTTGCATTCCTCGATTTATTGCAGTTTTCCCCTGATATACATAATTTTCAAAGTGATAGGGTTGACTTACAAGGACACTGACCAGCTCTCAACACTCTTGGCTACAAGCTGTTCATCCCGGGAATTTATGTGGATCAGGTTCTCTGAAGTGATCAATAAGTCACCTCTTATCCACTGCTGGTAGGTCACTTCCTTGAACTCTACCTTTCAGCACAGGGGTTAGGGGCATCATTGTATGCAGAAGGTCTTCCTTTGCTTCCCTTTGCTGAGGCAAAAAACGTATTCAGTGCCTCAGCCTTATCTGTCTCCAGTTTTAATCTGTTCTCCCAATACAGTCCAGAAAATGCTCCTTTTAACACTGTGAGTTTTCAGCAAACTATTAAATATTTTAAGATTTTTTTAAAAAAATATGCAAATCAATATTTGTTTTTACTCAAAGCTTTCTATATTATCCTACTGGAATACTAATTAAAAAATAGTGGGGACGTTATGCTGATGTTATTACAATGTATAAACTATGGAACTCGGGAAACTTTCTAAGAAGTGTTGGTGTTCATAAATTATACTTGAAGTAAAATGTCATTGCATTTTTGGAAAGCCTACACTTAATAAATCATTACACAGAAGAAAGATTTTCTCCCTGTGTGAAACGAGAGGATAACCATTACACATCATGCAACTGTCATTTTTTTCTTCAGAGGTAAGAGGAAAGTAGAGGGGTTGAAAACTGTGCCCCTTTTTGAAGGAAATGCCTCTTAAAAGATACTGAAAGTAATGGACCTTTCTAATGATGATTAGATCCATTTGCTATACTGTAGAAATTTGTCTGTTATTATTGCTGTTGGTAAAGAAATATAATTAATATCTTGAGTTATTAGGGCCATCTCTCCATTGACCACTTTTCATTTTTTGAATTCTGTTAAGTTTAAAATTGTGTTTACTTGCACAGAAAGTATATGACTGTGTCCAAAGTCTTTCCCTTGGCAAATTTTCTGTTATTTTGTGAATATGATCAAGTATAAATTTTTATCTATAGATTTACTAAATGGGTTGTAGCATAGAATTTCTCACCTTTGCCTTATGAAAACTAAGACTAGATAATAATTTCCTGTGCCAGTTGCAATTTATTTACTATTTGGCCATATCATGGAATGTAAATTCTTTAGCACATCCTAATGAACTACTGCTCACTGACTCAACTTTATGCTGCTTAAGGATAAAGAGAATTACTTCAGGATTGTAGTGTTGTAGTTGATTGAGGCAGTTATTAGGGCTTAGCTGATGCATGATAATTCATTTATCCATAGTACCTCTGTAGCTTGGGCTCCCTTGATAAAAAACTATGTGTAACCTTTTATTGTGTTTATGCAAATTAAAAATTAATCATGTTTCTAGGAAAATATTCTTCAGTTTTGTTTTTGTAACAGTAAGAAGCAAAGTTGTGGGTTTTTTTTAATAGAGAAGCAATCTAAATCTTAGTGTTAGGAATTAATTATGAGGAACTGATACAAATCAGAGAGAACTTAATGCATCTTAGTTAAAGGTTCACATTCATAGCTCTGTAATAGTTCTATGTGTGTCAATGGAAATTTTGCAAATAATTGCTGTAAGTTGACTCTTCTCTTAGGACTACGGTGCCCTACATTTTAGGATAACTATGTCCTACCACTGCTTCTCTTTCACCAATAGGAAAATTAAATTAATACTGTTGCAATACTGTCTCCCTCCATCATTTCTTTCATCACAAAAACAATAACTGATCTAGTTAATGAAATGTCAGTATATATCTATAGCTAGCAGTAGTAAAATGAATTCAGTATTAATTGAGGTTCATTTGATCCTCTATTAATGTGATTCTTCATGATAAGAGAAATGGGGATAAAATAGGTTTTCTGACACTTGCTTCAGAAAGATTCTTATAAGAAAAACTTCAAGAACAATGCATGAAAGCTACAAACTTAGTAACTCTATGCCCTTAATTCCTTTTTCTACTGTATAATCATTCTACAAGGGCAAAGACAGTTTACTTTTTTAAATTTTTATTTACTTCATTATCAACATCTCCCCACCTAATTAGAGTAAAAGTAGCTTGCTGATGCAAACTATACCTAAAATACTTCTGAAAAAAAACCATGCTGGTAATTTTATCTCATTCTTTTGATATCCTTCCCCTTCATGTATTTGCTTAATCCATCTGTTGTGTCATTTCTTAATAAAGATGCCCCCTCTGCAATTGTTAGTCAGGACAGTTTAAACACAGTTGTCCTATATCATTAACACAAACAAAAGACAAGATATCACTTTTTCAAATCGTAGATACATTATAAAAGGTCTACATCTTCCTCATTTATTGAAAAGAATACTAAACTTAGGAATATACCTAAACCTCACAGTTAATTTGGTTCCAGGTGACTTTGAATTAGAATACCTTTGAACAGCTGTTTGGAAAAAAGAGTATAGAAGCAGCTAGTAAGAACTCTTCATTGGTTTAAAGAACTCAAAGAGAAAAAAATTACAGATATATATATATTCACGCAGAGGGATATGGATAGCTAGTAGTAATAGTAGTAACTGGCATAAAGAATACATCATATAGATAAACTTTGAACAACAATATATTTTTGCATTTGGTTCATTGCAACTACTATGAAGTACTCTGGCAGAAAGCAACACAAACAAGTAAAGTGATGATAGAACAAGTTCTAAAAACCAGTAAAAAGTTACTTTAAATAGTAATCTTCCAATTTATTCTCTTTTAACATTAGGTAATATCAGTCTCATGTTATAAAATTACAAACAATATTTTTCCTAAAATTGAGCCACAGACAATCTATGTGCCTTCTGTACCATTTTCTGAAAAAGGAACTATTGCTAATTCTCCTGTAATTGCCTTTAAAAGCTGTCAGTTCTGCAATACAAAGCTATTGCTACTGGTTGGTCTCCATATTAACCACAGGGCATTGAACAGAGAGCAAAAAAAGAAGATTTTGATATATTATCTCTAATACATGATCAGTACCATAAGTTATATAACAAGAAAAACTGATGGTATATTACACTGAACAGTGTTTATATAAATATTATAGGCCCAAACTTGAAAATTTTAGCTGCTCATAACAGGTACTATCTCTTAAGGGAATTTTTCATCCCTAGGGATTACAGTTCATGAAAAGGATGAAGAATATACTCAAGATATTAGTAGTGAATAATACTTTTTACAGCACATAGAAAGCGTAACATAGCTTTAATGATGTACAAGATCGGTTTAAGTCTAGACTGGAATAATCTTGGAAGAAAAATAATCTTGGAAGAAACATTCAAAAATGAAAGTTATAAAAAAGACTGTAGGACTGACACAGAAACAGTTGTTAGCTTGGTAGTTACGTGAATTTGTACAAGAAAGAACCAAATAGACAGGGACAAATAATAGCAGAGGATAACAAAAGAAATTGCTATTATTTTACTGGGAATGACCTTTGTCAAATTCACTTATCAGTGATGATGAGATTGAGTGCCTATGGGTAAGGGTCAGAGGGGCAGTCAAGTCGGACCTCCTGGTTAGAGTACGTTAAAGACAGCCTGACCAGAGATGGATCTTCTATTGTTTAAACAGCTGGAGGCTGCCTCTAGATCGGCTGCCCTTGTTCTTTTAGGAGAATTTAACCTTCCAGATATCTGCTGGGAACTTAACACTGCTGAGAGGACGCAGTCCAGGAGGTTCCTAGAGTGTATTAACGACTGTCACAGCTGGTGAGTGAGCCCAACAGGGGTGAGGCTCTCCTTGACCTGCTGTTTACAAACAAAGAAAAGCTGGTGAGTGATGTTATTGTTGGAGGCTGTCTGGGGTGTAGTGATCATGAGATAATTGAGTTCTCTGTAAACAGTGTAACAAGAAAAGCCAGGAACAGAACATCGATGCTGGACTTTCGACAGGCAGATTTTGAATTATTTAAGGAACTGGTCAGGAAAGTACCCTGGGAAATAGTTCTTAGTGGCAAGGGGGTCCAGGAAGGCTGGATGCACTTCAAGAATGAAATCTTGAAGGCGCAGGAGCGGGCTGTCCCCATGTGTTGTAAGAAGAGTCATAGGGGCAGATGGCCGGCCTGGATGAGTAAGGAGCTTCTGAAGGAACTAAGTAAGAAAAAGAGGATGTTTCGCCGTTGGAAAGAAGGGGACGTAAGCCAGGTCATGTTCAAAGATGTTGTTAAGTCGTGTAGGAAAAAAATCAGGGAAGCAAAAGCCCATCTGGAGCTCAAATTATCCACTTCTGTTAAGGATAATAAGAAGAGTTTTTATAAATATATCAATGGTAGAAAGAAGGGTGGCAGCGACCTCCACTCCTTGTTGGATATTGGGGGAAATATAGTAACCAAAGATGCAGAGAAGGCTGAGGTACTTAATGCCTTCTTTGCCTCAGTTTTCAACTGCAAGGATGTCAGCTCGCTTGACAGTTGGCCCTCTGAAGTGGTTGATGGGGGCAGGGTGAAATATAGCCCTCCTGCAATCCATGAGGAGGAGGTTAGAGTCCTGCTGAGCCACTTGGACCCTCATAAGTCCATGGAGCCAGATGGGATCTATCTTAGGGTGTTGAGAGAGCTGGCGGATAAGCTTGCTAAGCCGCTCTCCATCATCTTTCAACAGTCCTGGCTCACTGGAGAGGTCCCGGAAGACTGGAAGTTGGCCAGTGTGACACCCATCCACAAGAAAGGCCATAAGGATGATCCAGGTAATTACAGACCTGTCAGCCTGACCTCGATCCCAGGTAAAATCATGGAGAAGATAATCCTGGGTGAAATCATGTGGCCCCTGCAGAACGGCCAAGAGATCAGGCCCAGCCAGCATGGGTTTAGGAGGGGTAGGTCCTGCCTGACCAACCTGATCACCTTTTATGACCATGTGACTCGCCTGGTGGATGAGAGGAAGGCTGTTGATGTGGTATACCTGGACTTTAGCAAGGCCTTTGACACTGTCTCCCACAGTAGACTCCTAGAGAAGCTGGCAGCCCGTGGCATAGATGGGAGCACTCTGTGCTGGGTTAGGAATTGACTGGATGGCTGAGCCCAGAGAGTGGTGGTCAATGGTGTCTCATCCAGTTGGTGGCCGGTCACCAGTGGTGTCCCCCAGGGATCGGTGTTGGGTCCCGTTCTGTTTAATATCTTTATTGATGATCTGGATGAAGGGATTTGAGTCCATCATCAGCAAGTTTGCAGATGATACGAAGCTGGGAGGAAGGGTTGATCTGCTAGAGGGTAGGATGGCCCTACAGAGGGACCTGGACAGATTGGAGAGATGGGCTGATTCTAATGGGATGATGTTTAATAAGTCCAAATGTCGGGTACTTCATTTTGGACACAAGAATCCCATGCAGAGCTATAGACTGGGTGAAGAGTGGCTGGAGAGTAGTCAGGCAGAAAGGGACCTGGGAGTGCTGGTGGACAGGAAGCTCAACATGAGCCAGCAGTGTGCCCAAGTGGCCAAGAAGGCCAATGGCGTTCTGGCCTGCATCAGGAATAGTGTAGTAAGCAGGACCAGAGAAGTTATTGTCCCCCTGTACTCGGCACTGGTCAGGCCTCATCTTGAATATTGTGTCCAGTTCTGGGCCCCCCAGTTTGGGAAGGATGTTAGGATACTGGAATGTGTTCAGAGGAAGGCAACGAAGATGGTGAAGGGGCTGGAGCACAAGCCCTATGAGGAGCGACTGAGGGAGTTGGGGCTGTTTAGTCTAAAGAAGAGGAGGCTCAGGGTAGACCTCATTGCTCTCTACAACTACCTAAAAGGAGGTTGTAGTCAGGCAGGGGTTGGTCTCTTCTCTTGGGTGACCAGTGACAGAACTAGAGGGCATAGACTCAAGCTTCGTCAGTTGAAGTTTAGGCTTGATGTGAGGAAAAAGTTCTTCACTGAAAGGGTGATTCGCCATTGGAATGCGCCGCCCAGGGAGGTGGTGGAGTTGCCGACCCTGGAGGTGTTTAAGGGGAGACTGGATGAGGCACTGAGTGCCATGATTTAGATGATGGGTTGGTGTTAGTGTTGGTGTTAGTGTTGGGTTATAGGTTGGACTTGATGATCTCAGAGGTCCTTTCCAACCTTATGATACTGTGATACTGTGACACTGTGATACTTATTTAGCTGGTCCAATTAGTCATAGTAGTACGATCAGTAGGATGGCTGAGAGGTTGTATGAGAGGTAAAATACAATGAAAGAGAATGCAGAATCTTGAATAAAAGGCCTAATGCATGGACAATCACATTTACTGAATAAAATTAATTAGAGTTTTAGAAAGAGGGATGAAAAAGTACAGATTTGGACCTCCTGAGCTACTTGCACAAAATGATCTATATGTTCATGTACTGCTATAAGACTATATACATACTACTATATACAGGTATATAGGAGATGCTGATTATGCCTTTTTTGTATATCTTTCTTTATACATTATTGTCTGTATTTAAGCTTTAAGATAGAAATATTAAATGTTTTACTGTTTAATCTATTTTATAATAATAAATTATTAGTATTTTTGTGCCATCTGATGAAAAGTAAAATTGCCAATGAGTCTTGTTGATTATATTCAGAGAAACTGTTGCACAGTCTTTTCCAAAGCTGCTATAAATGGTGTGAAATGGGTCCTATTTGCAAACCATTGATACCTGGGAATAGAGGGAGGTGAAGTTATTTGTCACTGTGTTCTCCTAACTAGGTGAACTTTCTGCTAGCAATGATTTTCTACCCTTAGTCCAAGGCCCAATACTTGACATAAGGTTAATATTGTTCATAACTCAGTTATTAGATGAAGTATTGTACTTAAACATTTTGCTTATTAAAGATTAACGTTCCTCCTATTTCTAAATGCAAGAAATAAAAACATGTTCATTCTTATCTGGATCTAGTTACTCGTGAAGTACTGATTTGGTTTTGAGGGGGTTTTTGTTTGGTTTGTTTGTTTGTTTGTTTGTTTCCTGCTAGTCATTCATTGACATTCATTGAGATCAGGATAGTACTCTTGTAGATGAGTTATTGCTAATATTTCAGCAAAACATGGAAACATATATCTTGTTTCTCTACTCCAAATACAATGGCAGAGGCCTGTGGATTTTTTTTTGCTTTATACCAAACTTCACGAAGAACTGGATATGAAGATTTGTCACAAAAATTATGATTGGTCAGAAGAATAATGCAAAAATTTTTCTTTGGCCTTCCTTCTTGCTCAATTTTATTTAAGATTAAGTATTCCATTTTGTCTACAGTGAGCATTTTATGGGAAGGTCAAAATTACATGGAAGAAAAAGAACACAACTGAATATAATTTATTTTATTTACTTTTTTCTCACTTAGATTTTTCTTTCTGTACTTATTTTTTCTTTTTTCTTTCTCCTCTTTCACCTGACAGTTCCACTTTTTAAATTAAAGAAAAGCCTAATGTAAACTTTCATTTCCAGATAAGTGTTTCAGGAAATTCATTGACTCATATATTTTCATATGAGAGGCTTTAATATTTATGTTCTTTTCTTTATTCTTCATTAAGTAGGACTGGATGAACGATCCCATCTGTGTTTTTGAAGGTTTCTGCACTGCAAATTTATTAGATAACATTCAAATGGACAGATGGACAGATAATTTTGCCTTCTCATACAGTCATGACCACAATGCACGCAATGTTATGAGATAAAGATATTCATTTTCCACTTGTTGCCTGCACAAACCAGGCAGTGTTGTCGAACAGAAAAGGACCAACTGTTTCTTTGGCTGTCTGATACAGAACTTGTTTTTGAATGCCCTGTGGTTTTGTAGTTCACTGTTTACGTCCTTTTGCATACATTCATACAAATATCTCAGAATACACAGATGCATAACAGGAAAACCCAAATGGGTAACTGCAGTGACAGAAATTTTATAAACATACTAAAAGAAAATAACTTACGACATTTATGGATAAACTAGTTTTGTAAATCTAAAAAGTCCTCGAAAAGAGATTTTACTGTATTTCTCACACCACTGTTGATTATTAACATCTTAATTAATTTAGGTCTCATGAACAAAATACCTGTATTTTTGCTTACTAGATTTTATCATCAAAAATTAAGTGCTTTCGCATAGTTGTAGAATAAATGAGGGAAATTGCTAGAAGAAGAAACAAAACATATGTGCATTATTATTCTCTGTCTATAAAGATGGGATGTATATGGACTAATTAGATCCTTTCAGATTCTGAATATCTGCAGGAAGGAATTTATGGACTTAATTGTCTCTATGTTAAATTATTAAATTAATTGTCTCTAGGGTGATGTATTTTCTGATTTCTTTTTTTTTTAACAAATTCATCTCCCATGTTTTCCAGGTCTTTGTGTCTAGTGCCAAGTTTTTAGGGAGAGTGCAGTGGGGGAGCCTGTTTGGAACTTCTCAAGTGAACTGGTCATTTACAAGTTCATGAGACCGGTCTGGATGAGCATTTGAGAGCACTGACAGATCTCCAAGATATGATTTTAAGTTCAGTCTCTATCAAGTTTGAAAAGTCCTGCTGACAAAGGAAGATCCCTGAAGATGAGAACACACTCTCTTACCAATTGTGGTAGTCAAACTGGTGAGATACGGAGAGGATATATGTACTGTGTGGAAAATGAAAATCGAATTTTCATGTCAGTTTAAAGCATAACAGTTCAAAGTGAAACTGGTTACTGGTTCAGAGTTGTATTTTTAAGGGATTTAGTCTGGTTTTAACATCCTTATTAACAACCTAGATCATGGGACAGAAAGCACCTCTAGCAAATTCATAGATGACACAGATTAGGCATATTGGGCTATATTAGCACGAGTACAGTCAAGGACTCAGGAAAGCGGTTATTCCTCTATACTTGGATGTCATGAAGCTGCATCTGGCATTTTGTGTCCAGTTTTAGGACTCCCCATTTAAAATGAAGTATCAACACAGATGAGAGACTGTAGGCCAAAAAGATGTAGTTAGGGGTTTGGAATATATGAGAGACTGAATAAACCAGAAACTTAGACTGGAGAGAAAGCTAACAGCAGAGCTAATCACTGTAGAGCAAACGTAAAACTTATTCTCTTTAATTGCAGTTTTCCTCAAGAAATTATAAAACTGTCATGCACGCATTGCATTTATATAAAGAAACACATTGTATACAAATGCTCTGTGCATAAAACTTGATTTATTATACAATAATAATGTTCATATTAGTTCATTCTTTATTTGGCCAACAGCATGAAGAATACTGTAGTGAAAGTAGTTTAGATCTCCAGTCTAAGCTGCATTTAGGATACCTTTCATCAAACTATTTCTGCTGTACATAATGTATATAAAATTAAGTGATATAGCATTCAACACCACAAAACTCTGCTTTTGCTAGTGTCTACATAAAGATAAAAATTCACAATATATCATTTCTTGAGAAATGCTGATGCCTTATTGAAATCCCACTGCACATATGAAGAAAGTTTCAGATGAAAAGGAAAAACATCATCTAAAGCTCTGTGTGTAAAAAATTTTTAAACACCTTTCAAATAGGTACAGATATGTCCTTTCTGTCATAAGGTACATAAAACAAATCTTTGTGTTCTTTCAATGAATTACACCACAACTTGGGGCACAAAGATAGATTTATTTTCTTGGGTTCATGTTTTGTTTGTTGAATGGGCAAAAGAGTAGGTTTTCTATATTCTTTTTTAAGAAACCTCTAGATCATCTAAACAGGACCAGTAATCAATCATCTATTGCCTAACACAAATTATTGTAACAGGTGTAGTCACCTATCTAGAAAGCCTTATCCTTGTGGAGGGTAGGAAAGAGGGAAAAAAAAGCGTTAGTAAATCTGAACATTTGATTTATTGGTCTTCATTAAGTGGTGTGACTACGTTGCTCATCAAGATAATCTGTTTGGGTTTTTTCACATTCCCACAATTGCTATGTTGCAGAGATAGTTGAATATTTGATCACACGTCTGTTTTAATTCTCTCTATTGTATTCTTCGTAAGAACGGAAGTAGAAGTAATAGTTCTTGACTAGTCAAAAAAGATAAGCAAACAACAGAGTACTAGACAGACTGTATGCAGCTAATGGTTATAGAAAGAATGAAAATAACGTCAGCAACTTACTGTGGATTTTCTAAAATACCTGTGCAAACTGGGGACCATTCCAAAGAAAATCTGGTTGCTTCAGTGCAATTAAAGAAAACTATGACTTCTTTCTTTGCTAAGGAAATTAGGCAATAGCTGGTATTAGTGTCACAAGAAGAACATTTTTTGATTGGCAGTAGAGTAACTGAGAAAATGCACAGACTGTAATCAATGAATTAAGGAAAAAATAATGTTTCTTCATTCTTCCTTACAGCCGGTGAAGTAAATGTCTGTTTGGGAACAAAATAATACAGAATGCATACCTATGATGTTGTAAAAAGTTTATAAACACAAAGTAGTGTTGTGAAGGCTCATTCACAGGATATTTTGGATGCAAAACATGAAACTATTTCAGAGAAAAAACAGACAAAAAAATTTGAAGGAGAAATCTGTTGAGAATTGTTAAACACTTAGAAATATTTTATATTTTAAAAATCCCTAAACACTTAGGATATATGTAGTTAGGATGTGTGTAGGAGAAATATATATGCTTGTGCTGTTCTTATGCTCTTCCATGGTCATCTAGCTTTTGATGCTTCTAGAGACAGGACACAAAGCTGTATGAATCATGGACGTAACTCTATGAGTTTGCTCTGTTATTCTTACTTATTACTGTTTTGTATTAGTCTTTTTTTTTGTTTTATTGTTTTCACTTCCTGGCAGTACCACAGCAGTTCAGTGCTGTAATTAAAATTACCCTTGGTGATAATTTTTTTTTTAAGATGAATAAAACATAGGTGTTTGATAGCAATAAATATGTGTGGATGATCAGATTTGGGGATGCAGTTTTCAGTTAAAACTATTTTTTAAAAAGTACACAGAACAGAAAAGGTTGTATTTAAACTTCTCTGTAAATTCACTCCATTTAAGGAAGTTATTGAGATTTAAGTAGTTCTAGTGCTGATTCACAGAAGCAGCAAACTGGAAGCCCTGCAGAAATGTATAATCACTAATTTTTAGCATAACCGATTCCAAATATGGTATCATCTTTGCAACAATTAGCTAATTAATAAGTTAATATATGGAAAAAAGTATTTAGAAGAAACAGACAAAAAGAAGGTTTTAATAGATGGCGCAGTAGCGCAGGAAAATGATCAGCATAGTGATATGAGAGACAGTGCAGAAGATGCTAATGCAACTGCCTGAAGAGTCTATCCATGAATCAGATGCTGCTGCAGAGAAAGTATCTTTCTGAACTGTCATCTGGGTAGCATTTGTCATCTGAAAGACAAAACGCCTTATGATTATAATGTAGTGGGTTAAATAGCACTATTCCACCACTGCACAGTCATCTTTACTAAATGTCTTTGAAAAGTCATTCTATATGTGGATTTTACATTTTATATTTCACTTGTAACAGTATTACCTTGTCTAAGAATTCAGGAGAAAAGTATTTCATCCTGTCATAGACAAACGGTAACAAAGTTTTCAATTTTGTCCATAGAATGAACCGCACGCTCTGGTTTTGTGTTTCAATGCATGATTTTTCAGACTGTATAGGCAAAATAATATTTTCTCTCTTTAGACTGGACGAAGATAAAGTTAAACTGGCATCAAGGACATCAAGATTCAGAGCATTTTTTTTTTCCCTAGTTGAAAGATTCAGGAAGGATACTTCACAGACTTTTTATCTCTCTATATATATACATAGATCACATATATCTATACAAAGAGAGATACACAGACAGATCATTCCAAACTCCTTCTTACACTATATGTAAAACCATCAGGCTTGATATGTTAACATTTTCCGCACTAAAAGATCCTCAAACCAGAGTTCCCAATGATCCAGACTATGCTCTACTTTTGACTGTATGACAGACCTGGAACAATTTGGAATCAGCAGAGTCCGAATCCTCTTCATGGACTAGTAAGAGATTAAGAATGTAAAAATGGCTGTTGAAATTTCATTAAAAACAAAAATATAGCAGCCAACAAATGTTTCAAGGAAACTAATACAGTTGTTTACTTTTTTATGATTTTTTGCTGTTTGGTTTGTATTTTTATGTCCTCCCACAGCTAAATAGCAGGAGTTGAGGCAAAAAAAAAGAAAGGTGAAATCAAGAATTCTGATTTGGAGAATGATTTTTTATGTTGATCGGGGATAAAACACTTTCAAACAAAACTATCCCATTCATTATTCCAGTTTCTAAATGAAGAAAAAAATCACTATTTAGCTATTCTTGCAAAGCAGTAACTTTCATAAGTAAAAATTCTGTTTGTTTGTATATTGGAAATTTTGTTCCCACCTTTACTGTCATATGAAAATAATGAAATACATTTTTAAATACTCACAAATATTGGTAATACCTGTGTTATGACATTTTTCAATAAATTAAATGGTTATATAGGATAACTGCTACTGCAGATACAAAGGGATTTCAAGGATAAAACAGGATAATCTCAATTTAGCCATCTGTCGTAACTTAATAAAGTTAAAATAATTTGATTGAGTTTGGTTTTTCTTCCAGTGTGATGATGGCAGTGCTACACTTATAGACTGTTTTGCGAATATACTGGCTTGGAAAAGAATTTGTCAGCTGTATTCAGTACCTGATAAAGCATGGGTTCCTTATGAACTTCCCAGTTCAAAAAGAGTCTACATATTAAAAAAAAAAATCTGTGTCTTTGGGTCAGTCCCTTTAGAACCTTGTGTTGCTCTAGTGTGTTAAAAAATAATGTGTTAAAAAATATACATATCAGATATTTCCAGAGTACACTGCTCTGAGCAATGGGAGGCCAGAAACAATTAAACCTGTAAATAATTTAAGAATAATAAACAATCGAATATCAAGTATTTCCAGAAATATTATTCAGTATCTTACCACTAGTTTGCATCAGTAAGCATTTGACTTGCTCAACCTACTCTAAAATTATCTTTAGAAACTTTTTTTAAAAATTCAGATAAATGTTTACAATATTTTAAATGAAATATAAGTCACATTCATTAAAATTAATAATGATAAATGTGCTTGTTTTCATGAAATGGAAATGCGTAATCAGAGAAAATTAAAGTCATACCAATTAATTAGTTCACAAAATTGGGAGATGGTGGGGATGCCAAACAGATGCAAGTAAATAAATGGTTGGATGAATAGTACATTATCAATTTGTATGGAGGCTTTTTGCAGTAGGCACAATTATGTCTTTTTGTTCCACAGGGAACAACTGAAAAGTTACATACACAACAAACTGACGTGCTGTTTTTAAGGGAAGACAAATCTGCAAATAAACCCCATAGCATATCTTATGTGATGGAATCAAAATCACTCTTACCTTTTCAATTTTATCCATTAAAGGCGTAAGAAAATAAATAAAAATGAGAAATTTATAGATCAAATGTAACCAGTTCTTGTTTAATAGGTGATAGTGAAATTTCAAGAATTTGGGACGCTTATTTCTGAAATAATTACAGTACAAAATTATTTCACAAAATAAAGTCGTTGTGATTTAAACTTTGAAATGCGTACTGTGGGTGTTTTTATGCAATTCTGTTCTTTGATGAGCTGACTTTGTAACTAATGTTCTCAGTGGGAAATCTGATTATGGTAATCAAAATATATATTCTGAAACTTGTTTTCTGGAAATACAGAGCACAGGAGCTTAAAAACCCCATAAACACTCATTCTAACAATGGCTGCTATAGCTAACAAGACATAATTTGTCACCAATAACAGTATTTTCTCCACTTCATAACCTAATTATCATTTTACTTTACATAACTTTCTTCCATTTATTCTACACCCTCAAAAAAATTACTCAAATCTAGAATTGCATGTTATTTGCAGAGTGCTCACCACCTCATGAGCAATACTATGTTGCTGCTGTAATGCAAACAATAGATAAGAATTCTAAAACTATGTTCAGTAGCTAGGAATATTCTAGACAGATAAATATCCATGCAAGGATATTACCATATTTATTTATGACAAGTACAAACAGGACTGCTGACTGTTCTCTGTAGCCAAGAATTTAAAGCAACAAGACAGTTGCTTTATTTATCAGGCCAGTGACCAGAGTCACTGGTAAAAATTGCCATATAAGTGTTTCTATGCTATTAGCTGCACTAGGATGTGACTTTCCTACCTTTTCAGCTGTGCTTTATCACATTCCTTCTGACATGAGAATGCTCAAAACATATTTTTAACTACTGATTATGTTGATGGGATGGAGAACAGAAAAGTTAGTTTTAGATTCTGTTTTCAGGAGTTTTCTGTTTTCAGGAGTTTTCCAGTCTTTGATTCTTTCATTGCTATAAGACAAGAATACGGCTATATTATCAAACTTAGCCACTGGAAAAAAAAATCCACAGCCCTAGGTGCTTATAGAAAGCATTCAGTTGAATAATCTATTCACTCAGTGTAATAGTATTTTGCAAGAGGTGTGTCAGACCATTTTCCATGACTAATTTATACCAATGGAAGTTTTTAAGGCCGTCATTAAGATGTCTGTAACTATGTAAAACTTAGCTGATTATCTGTAAGAAAAGAAGAGAATTAAAATTATTCATCTCTTTCAAAAATCATTGGCTAGGAAATAATTATTTTGAAGAAAAATTTATTGTAATATAAATCAATAAAGTCTTATAATTATAGAATTCATGAAAACTCAAAAAACCAAAACCAGTGCCATGGTTTACCCAAGCCGGCAACCAAGTACTGTTTGCAGCCACTTGCTCACTCATAGTGTTATGTAGGAGATATTTGGAAGAGTACAATTGCAACCAGAAAGCCTTCTGTGGCCTATTTCTTCCAAGATAATATGTAATAGAATGACATTTATTAATAAATTTTACTTAATTAAGATTTGGTGTTTTGATGTGGTGCAACTTTACAGATATTCACAGAAGAGATGATGAGTCGATTTATTCAGATATAAATTTTATTTGTTTAATGAACATATTTATAATTTAGATAAATAGCACAAGGAAAATATCTGCATTGTAATTAGAAAATTCTTGGCATTATTCTTTTTTATTTGATTCTTAATAATATCTGCTATTGGCAAGAATAAGGAAAACTACTAACACAATTTTTTTTTTGTGGGAAGAAAACATATGAGGGTGATCAATAATGGTCCAATAGAGTCAATACAGTATGATTAAGTAGCTGGTTAAGCTTGGAGTGTTTGCTATGCCAAAAAAAATAGAAGAAAAAGGAATTAAAAAGAGTAAGTGAGATATTTGTAGCTGTGGTAAGCAAGCAGAATAGCCACAGATTGTGATTAAGCTTTACAATAATGTAATCATTTATATGAGAAAAAATGTCCTAGAAAACATATTGTATTTCCTTCATCCTGTCACCCCAGGCTTGCAAATGTAAAGAAAGTGACTTACTGCTAAAAGTGATTTGTGTTATTCAATGTTGTACTGTAGTTGACTGGCTGACACTTTAAGGCATACTTTAAAAGACAGCAGCATTGTGTCCTTTCATCCCAGATCATGCAAGATAATTTGTTTTTCTACTTCATTAGGTGCCTAAATCCGCTAATCGGGGACCTGTGTCATTTTTCAAAATATGTGATAGTTATTACTAATTCACTAGGTGCCTACCTGTTTGGTGAATGCAAAACAAGCTATTTAACGTAACGAGATTATAGAAATTTCAGATGAGACTTCTGTGAAGAGAAAAATCTCAAGATAAATGTTCCCCAGGTGCTAGCCTCAGAAGAGGTCCTTTCATCTGTAGCTATCATCTAATGCATGCTTTGGCTGTTTGAGGAGATATTAAGACTATGCATGCATGTGTGAGCTCGAACTGAACACAGATGTCCAGGGTGACTATCAGGCTTCTGTCTGTTCTGAGATATCTCAGTATATGCCTCTGGCAGATGTGTTCTGCTCTATAATCAAAGGACTAAGGACGTTATAGATGAAAGAAATTGTTTACATTTTTTACAAAAAAAATGGTAGTTGATATTCAGGGGCAAAGTGTTGGTTCTGTTCTTTCAAAGATATGCCAGAGAGGAATCCAAAAGCTGTGTAATGATAGCTTTTGAGTAGAGGACAATTGCTATCCTTGGCCTTATCCACAGCAATTTCTCAGGCATAGTTTGGCCTGGATCCATTATCAAAAATAGTTCTGTTACACTCAAAATTTTGTTATGGAAAAAAAACCCCACCTTATACGTCAGCCCAGGAACTAATTGATATTATAACAAAAATTTTAGCAGATTAATCCAAAAATCATTATTAGTCCTGGTCTACATATCAGAAAAATAAAATATACTAATAGAGATATGTATACAAAATCTCAATACTGTAGATAAAATTGTTATGCATCTATTTCTTTATTTCTGTTCCTTTTCCTAATATTATGGCCACTCTTTCATGGCTCCTCTAGCTTCTAAAGTTAATCTAGTACTGATGGTGTTATGGTAAGTCATCAGAATCATGAGTCCTTCCAGGAGCAATATGATGTTGACAGTTTCCTCTTCCTCATTCTAGGATCCACTTGAGGTATTTTTTATGTTTGCTAACACAATTTTATAGCTTGCTTTTATACCTGTGTTGGTCTGCCACTACAAACTATGTACAAATGTACCACATACCATAGAATCATCAAATGATTTAGGTTAGAAGGAGTCTTTAAGGATCATCTAGCCAAATCCCTTGCATTGGCAGGCACATCTTCCACTAGATCTCTCAAGCCAATCATCCCACAGTCTGTATTGATACTGGAGATTGTCCTGACCTGGGTACAAGACCTTGTACTTAGCTTGGTTAAACTTTAAGTAATTCACATGGGCCCACTCCTTAAGCTTGTCAAAGTTGCTCTTCATGACATCCATTTCCTATAGTATATCAGCTGTATCATTGAAGTTGGTGTAACCTGGAGTGCTGAAGAATCAGAAAGGTTTGTGTTGAAAGGGATCTTAAAGATTGTCTAGTTCTAATTCCCCTGCCACGGACAAGGACACCTTCCACTAAGTCAAGTTGCTCAGAGCCTCATCCAACCTGGCCTTGAGCAACTCCAGGGGTGGGACATCCACTACTTCTCTGGACAACCTGTTCCGGTGCCTCATCACACTTACAGTAAAAATTCTTTCTGGTATCTAATCTAAATCTCTTCTCTTTCAGCTTAAAACCATTACCCCCAACCTATCACTATACTCCCTGATAAAGAGCCCCTACTCAACCTTTCTACAGTCCCCTTTAAGCACTGAAAAGCTACTATAAGGTCTTCCCAGAGCCTTCTCTTCTCAAAGCTGAACAACCCAAATCTCTCCGACTGTCCTCATATGGGAGGTATTCTAGCCCTCTGATCATCTTCGTAGCCCTCCTCTGGACCCGCTCTAACAGATCTATGTCTGTCCTGTGCTGAGAACTCCAGAACTGAACTTAATGCTCAAGGTGAAGTCTCACGAGAGCAGAGGGGCAAAATTGCCTCCCTCGATGTGCTGATTGCACTTCTTTTGAGGCAACCCAGGATATGGTTGTCTTTCTTAATTGTATTCTTTCCAATATGGATTCTTGAGGGATGACACTTGCTATTTGTTTCCACGTGGATGCTGGGCCACATATGGTGGCTTTTACAGATGTCAGATACTGCTTTATCATTCTCCTTTTTCTCCCCAAAATGAGTTTTCTCCAACTGAATATCTACATTTCTTAAACTGTCTATGAATGAGTCTTACAGACAGGAGATCTCCTGCATCAAGGCGGTGTCCCAACTGTTATCATTCCATGCTTGTGTTGCTCTACATCACATACTGTGTCCCTACTTCTCAAGACTTTTATGGCCATACCAAGCCTGAATTTCTCTAAATCCTACCTCTTACATCATTCTTTTAGATTCATAAACGTTTTTTCTCTATACAGAAAAATGCTTGCTAAAACTATTTATATAAAGCTATGGTTTTACCACACAACCAATTAAACAATTAAAGTAAAACAAGTTAGCCATAGCTATTTAGTTAGAAAAATAAATGCTTCTATGGACAAATAAAATATAAACAAAGCTGCAAATATGTCAAGGCAAGTTCAGACAGAGGAAATCTAACATGTTTTAGTCATGATACAGGGCAAAATCCATACCAGATCTGTTTTTTTTTCGCTAGCAACCATACCACATCTTTACTGAGCTACCAGACTACAGTTTGTCCTTCCTTAACTTATGTCAGAGGAAAAGAGAATTTATAATACAGACATGAGATATTCTCTTCAAATTAGTCTCAGAGTTGTAGAAAGCTCTGATACTATTTTAAATACACTCTCAGTTTCTCATGTAATATGTACAGTATCTGCACTAAGTGATTCTCAGTCTGATACTGAGATTCCACTAGTAAAATTTTGTTTAGGTTTAGATGTTATGATCTTGCATATTTTTAAGAGTATAGCTCTGAAATTCTATGCTGTGCAAAGGGTGTATGATATTCATAATGAACTCAATCAAAAAAAATACACAGAATGAAAGGCAGAGAGATATTATATAATACAAGGAAAAACCACCAGCCGCAGTAGTGGCAGATACAGTAACGAAAATCACAGTGAGTTGCTTGTGTTCTCAGACTTTCCATGGGATTTTTTTTTCATGATTCCATATCCTTGGGAAACCCGTTGATATGTTTAGGTTGCAATCTTTCAAGATACTGTAGGTCTGTGGCTCTCAGTAGTGCATTGACAATAGTATCTAACACTCTAAAGATCAAATTCTTGTGAAAAATTTAACAGCCGTGGATACTAATATAACTTTAACTGCATTCATATTTGGAAATAATACATGGAGAAATGAGGAGTTAAGATATGTAAAATAAATCACACAAGTCAATACCAATATAAGAAATTATTCAATTCCTGTTATATTGGAAGCGTGAAGCAGAAGACAGCTAGGAATATGCTGTCACTTCCTACGGCTGGCAAGTCTACCTTATGCCTTCAGCAATATTTCCAGATACTAGAAAAAAATACAAAGAAAAGATGAAAAGAGTAATTGCTCTGAGTTCATTCCTATTAAGATAAGACTATAAAATGTATCAAGAGAACTGTTCAAATACCACATTTAGTCAGTTATTAAGCCTGTAAGCACAAGTTGAATAGCTACATGTAGAAATCACAGAATCACAGAACCGCTTGGTTGGAAAAGACCTTTGAGATCATCAAGTCCAAACGTACCTGTCCACTACTAAACCATTTCCTTGAGCACTTAATCTACCCATATTTTAAATACCTCCAGGGATTTGCATTCAAGCATATTTACGGATATTTCTACACGTATTTTATATAAATCTCATTTGATGTACCACACAACAGAGCCTTCAAGAATCAGCTCCTCCTTATGTGAGAAAGAATTATCATTTAGGCACATATGCTGCTATAGCACTTCAGATATGAGTGAGTTTACTGGACTGAATAGTGCTATCACCTTTTGGATTTTCTGATCAGCGAATAATGTTCAACTTATAAAGGACGCCAGACACTCCAGACATTCGGAAGAGTATAAAATGTTTGTTATCATTAACTGACAATCCAGTAAGCCTCTACCAGAGACACTGTTTTGAGTTTTTCCCCCACACAGCATACAGTACCTACTCTCTCTTAACAACAAGGTTTCTCCCTTTCTGGTCATGCCTAAATTGTGGAATCGGGAAATTAGTTCTCGACCCTCTACATTTAGTCAGATGTAGCATATGCACTGTGTTAATTTCTGACCTCCTGTCACCATCTAAGCCTGAGTATGATTATGTAACAGACATAGCTTCTTGGAATTAAGATGACACATATATAGCAGTTTAATGTTTTAAATTTGGCAAAATTTATTCTTTAAATAACCAGACAAAATTGGCTATAAATCATTCTATGAAAACAACTCTGTTGATTTATTATTTTTCTAAACCAGTTTGATTGCTTCCTACTGGAAGGGGAGATTCAAACTGTAACTGCTTAGCAGTGGTAGTTCGTGACAAGGAATGACTTGACATAGCACAAGAAGGTCCACTTGCAGAAGGAGCTAAATTTGTGGGAAGCAGGAATGCCAGAGACAGGTTCACTCCCTTTAAGGGAACCAAATTTCCCTTGGTGATGACACAGGCAACAATTAGCATTGACCTGTCTTACTCATCCTGGAATATGGGCAATCAGAGGTCGCCTTAGGCAGCCTGGCTTAGCTGGGGTTTGGACTCAGAGCTGAGCTGAGGAGCCCTGTGCCAACATTCACAGGATTGGTGCTGGTGTAAGTGTATATAAGGAATCGGCTCATGGTGTACTTTTGAAGACTCTTTGCAGAACTGCTTATCATAGTAGGACTCTGTGTCGTGTGTGTGTCCCCTTTTTTTTTACATATTTTTAAGCACAAATACGTGCTTCATTCACCCTAATGGGGACAATAAAAGTTCCCCAACTTGCTGGTGTCCCTGATGTCATGAAAGGTGTCCATTACCTGTGTCTGTCCCTCTGCCCATCGCATAGCAGCATTTTTCTACAAATGGCGGTCAATTGAGAGTATTTGATTTTGCCCGTTACTTTCCTTAAGAATACAGTGATAACAAAACAGGTATTAAAGATAGCAATATTACTTTGTGTCTGTATGGTAGAAAGTATCTAATTATGCCATACATCCAAGCAGAAATATGAAGTCTCTAAAAGCAATGAACGCTAAATATATTTGAGAGATACTCAGATGTATTTGTGACAAGAATAGTTCCACATTAGTACAAGTCCAAAAATAAAGTTCCGTAAAAGCTTGAATCTTGTCCTCATTTTTCATATATACTGATACCAAAGCAGTTCCAAATATAAAATGAGTCTCACGAGATGTATAGGTTCTGAAGTGCAACTTAAACAGAGTCTATCTTACATCAAGGAAATTGAAATATTGTTAGCACGCACAAACCATCTCTCTGAGGTACAATAATCTGTTCTTCATTTCAGACCAGAGCTCACAATGAGTGCAGGTTGTCCCATTAATCACTTTTCATATTATTTAGGTTCTTGGAATGAAATGAGCTTAGATATACTACTCCTTCCTTGAGTTCTCAGTAAATTCAGGGAGAACTATATTTTATTCAAAAAAAGCCCCAGCTAATTGGTCCCTGGAAGAGAATTCTGTCACATCTTGGAGAAAAAAAAATCCTAGAAATTAAATGTGTCTATATTTTGTTAGAAATGAATATCCATTTATCTCTCAGAAGCAACTGGTCATTTTCACCAGTGCAGCCATATTGTTCTTCACCTGGGACTAAGAGAAGGCAAGGTCAAGGCAAGATGATTTTAGCAGTAAGTGGCACAGAGTTGCCAATAAACTTGTCTGACCTTCTAAAAGTTTAACTGGTTTGCATCATGCACACATGGGATCAATCAAGCAGTATGAGGGTCTGAAAGCAGAAGACATCTGACTGTACCTTACTCACAAGAAATAAAAGCTCACAATTCTGTTCAACTACATTCTGTCTGCCTCTATCTGTTGAATAGTTGAATATGCCAGAGATAGTCCTAAACTAGCTTTGTATCCCAAACTAATAATATATGCTTTTTACTTTGTCGGACTTTTGTAATGTGCTCATATGTTTTGAGACTCTAAAAGATTTATGCTATTTCCAACTCTTAAAATTACTATAGACTATTTTTAGATGGGAAAAGGAATGAAATTATAATTATAACAGAAATTAGAAAATAATGCACATGTATAAAACTGGTTAGAATTTAGGTAATAAATTTAGGTTAGGATAAAAATTGGCAATTACACTCAGTCATATAGAAAGTACATTTTCCCCTTCCAGTCTGCCAGCTAAATAATTAACTTTAGAATGTTCACTAATCTGAAATAGAAATAAATCAATAATTTGATTGGCTAAAATATTTGGATAAGACAAAGAAAGCAAACAGAAACTTTCAAAATGTGTCACAACTTTATAGGAAACATTCATCTGATATATCCTTTTTTTATAAGCTGAGGTTCTGGATTTTTAACTATTTTTTTACTTATTGTAATGCTTGAAAAGATCATATGACATTATAATGTTAATCATATAATATTAATTACTCTCTGTTTTCTGTGGAATGAATGTGCCATCCACTTGAGAAACTCTACAATGTTAAATTGAAGATGGATTTAGTAATTTTTTAAGACCTATGTGGAGATTTTTTAATCAAGTAGGGTGGATTTCTGATAAACTTGTGACTGATTTTTACAACAAATAGTGAAGTAGTCAGTCTAAGCGAATTTCTATAGTCCTTATACTGGTGAAAGATAAGACAGGACAGTTGAATCTCCTCTGTAAGTCTTTATATGCATCATTTTTATCCATTGGACGCAGACAGCCTGAACTACACATTGTGATTCAGAGGCTTCTAGACTACATGTCTAGAAAATAGTTGTGCCTTTATAGTTACTTGGGAGGATGGATTACGATTTATATTGCACTTAAAAGATCATCTCATTGTTGGCTTTGCCTGTGATTTTTGTGTTTTCAGAAAGAAGACAAAACCCCTGTTTCTCACTGCAGGGTTGATTAAGATATTTTTAATGCAGTTGTAATAGTTTTTTAATTTGCAATTATCTACTCCTAAAATATTTTTCCTCTGCTTTTAATAATCGGATATGTTCTTATACAACAGGCTTCTTGTTTTGCACATTTTATTCTCTGTGTCTAACCATTCAAATCAACATTTTTCACTTTGGAACTAAGCCTGAAAATTTATTAAATTTCATGTTAAATAATTCACTTTCTACTTCTTAGGAAAATGGATATTTTTGGTAGTTTTAGAGAGTTTTTTTTTTAGTATTTGAATAGCCTGTAGCATATCTATAGCTAGGATAGAAATTTAGAAGGCCTTGATTTGAAATAAGCTGTTTGAGATTCTCTTGAAAGCCTGCCATCATCTGAAGGGATTCACAAGTTCTTAAAAATGTAATTTTTTCCTCAGTAGAGTGTCTTAGGGCTTTTCAGCAGTTTCTAAGCATTTATCAGAACTTCCCTGTTCTCCAAAGCTCCATAAATGTCATTCCCCATTCCAGTGTCACACAACTCCTTCAAAAATGCCAGTCTCACTCAGAATGTGCCAAGACATAGCGATAGTAACTATGTAAGAAGGCTGGATACTGAACTAAAGGCAACTGTGGAAGTTATTGCAACCCCATCAGAGTCAAAAAAGAGTAAGTGATAGCAAGGAACATGAATTGATTGTGGCTCATTTTCTCATCTCTTTCACTAGATACTAGAAAACTTGTACATGTCACTCCTACCTAGGCATATTCCTAACAAAACAAGGTCTGCGTTACTTTATCTTGAGGGACATGATTTTTTCTTCTTGCACAATAATTTAGATAAAGCTTAGAAATGGTTATTTTAATTGTTGTAATTGAAATCTTAAGAGTTTAATCACTATTAGTTCATAAGAAATTGTTTCCAAAAATGAAAGAATAATAACATGGTTCAAGTTGTTACATAACACTTATATAGTACCACTTCCTGGTATTATATTCACTCTTGTTACAGTGAATTGCCATTTCCTGCAGACCTTCATCACCAAGACTAATATGATGTGCATGCTGATTTTTTCTTCTTCCTCACTCTAGGAGTCACTTGAAGTAATTCTCTATCTTTACTAACACACTTCCACACTTCTCCTCTTCCTTCATTTATATGCAGTTCCACATTGCATCCAAATTCACTATATATATAGTGGTTTTTACCTATGTTGGATACAACTTCATAATTCTTGTTTTCTCATACTTGCATTCTGGCTTTGTATGAATACAGTTTAATACAAAAAAACAACCTGTGTATCTATTTTAGCATTATTCACCTGTGCAATCAGATCATAGTGCTCAGTTTCATTTCTGTTATTCAAATTCCAATTTAATTTTAGCCATTTTTGGAGAACCTTCCACAATTTTATCATGGCTTATAGTGTGTATTGCCTTCAAAATGCCTGCTTACTTTTGGCTCACCAACTGAGGAAATTCTATTGTAAGTATTTTAGTACCTGTAATGATATTTTTTATGATAACCACATACTTTAAGCACTAACATTGAGTGTTATGCACACAGCTGGATAATAATATAAGGATGATATAAAATGATTATGTCAGGGATCTACTGACCCTCTTGCATCTTTTTATGGGATGAAAATAGAGCCCATCTATATTAACAAGAAAATCATTGATTTTTTTTCTCCTCTATCCTCTGTTATCTCATGTCCACAAGTTGTTTTTTTTAATATATATTTCATTTCCTATTTAAAAGACTTAATTATTTCACAGATTTCTTTTAACCTCTTTTATTTAAAATCAAATGTTTCTCCCTCAAATACTTTTTAAAAAAATTTCATTTGGAATTTCAAGAAATACTAAGTTATGTTTCTATTAGAACATGACTACTAGTCAAGATCACTTTTTTACAGGCTTTTTTATTTACGGGAAAGAGTGAAGGTGTTTTTCAACTAGAAAAAAAAATCTTAGAAGTATAAGCATGAAGTCTTTCATTTGCAATCACTTTTAGGAGATGGGTGATTTGGGAAAAAAAAAAAAGAGAGAATTTGAAATATCTGAAAAAAAAGTCAATCCCATACTGGGAGTTGGGAACATTGCAAGCAAGCACCTTCTAGGCAAGTAGTTAAGACGGATTAGAATTGCAAAAATGTAAAAAATTTGAAGCGCACTTTTCTTCGAAGTGCTTTCACCTCCCTGTGGTGGGAAAGTTTGGAAGTGACCCAGTTTGTGCAGCCATTTACAGAAGATCTCCCCCTCGCAGCACTGGATACAAAGCTCAGCGAACACAGGTTAACATATGAAGCTGTGCAAGCATCTACTCTCCTTTAAACAGAGTAATACTCGTGTTTATTTCTGCTTTAATTGTTTTTTTTTAATTAATAGTTGTTTCAGCACAACTCTGCATTCCCATAAAGATATAATAAATTTTGATAAACACTGCATTAAATATTCATTTCAATGTGTGCACTAGGTTGTTTCCAAATATTTAGAAGGAGATATTAATTTTCCAAGAAAATCATCATCTGGGGCTAAATAAAAGTAAAGATGTGGTGCAAAAAAAGGGAATGGGAACAGGAACAGGGAAAAATAAAATAAATAGAAAAATAAAATAATAACTGAAGCTACAGAGCAATTTAAAGTATTGCAGCAAATCAACAATGTATTGGAAAACCTTGTGCATTGTTATAGGGGAAGATGAAATAATAACAGTGAACTCTCTATATTTTCAGTATGAAAATTCCAGATTTCCTTTTAATATCACATTGTACTTCTCCCTTATACATTAGCTATTAAAATTGTGGAAGCAAAAATGCTGGTATCAGCAGATAGCAAGGGTTCACAGGGAGTTAGAGGTTGAAGCATAGCACATAGACTGAAGAAAATTTTTATCCTGCATTATTCAACACTTAGTAGACTACAGTTAAAATACTATGTCCGGTTTTGGTCTCCCAGTGTATAAAACACATGAAGAAGCTGGAGTGATTTTACTGAATGACTACCAAGCTGTTTGGGACTGGAGCACCTGCCTTGTGATCAGAGGCTGATGGGACCTGACAGGAACAGTAGTATATGGTGGATGGATGAGTAATGAATATAAGACAAATTTTTCCCCACCATTGGAAGAAGATGTCCAGAAAGGCTGTGTAGTCCCCATCCTTGGAGGTTGTCCAGACCTAGATAAGACAGCTGGGTAAAGCCTTGAGCAGCCTGGACTCATCTCACAACTTACCTTGCTGGACCAGAGACCTCGTTTTATGATTGGACTCCATGATCTTAAAGGTATTTTCTAATCTAAGGGAATCTATTATTCTGTTCTACGATCTTCCTGAAGTCCCTTCAAGCCTGAATTGTCCTACCTATTCTACCTCTAGCTGCTCTGTATGTTAAAGCAGTATCATGAAACATCAGGGTTTTTTCTTTCTTATTCCAGTTGTACCACATTCCAATCGCTCATTAAGTGCTCAGCCCTTTTCCTTTTTAATGTGTATTAACTGGCATGGAATCAGTTCATCTTTTCCATGACTGATAAACGTTTTTATGCAGCAACAACTCTCTGGCTTCCAACAGTCTTCTGCAGTGAACAACTAAGAGGAAAAAAAAGACATAGTAATAAAGCATAACTTCTAAATTTTTTTCCCACTGTTTTCATTAAGAATGATACATAGTGTTTCATCTTCAACATATCTCCTCTACTATGTAAGTTAATTTAGACTATCTTACTTAAATATTTATCCTGTTTTTTTAAAGCATATGACATTGAATAAAATGTTCAGCTGGGTGTGCTGACAAATGACGTTTCATGGGGAAAAGACAGATACAATTTTAATATAATGTAGTGGGGAAGGTCAGAAAGTATAATGTAAATATGTAAATTCTTTATGGTTTATGTTTGTAATATTGTATGGATTTTTATTTTTTTTAGAAATATATAAAATAAATACCTTTAAAATTCCTAAAAAAACCCTACTTTCTTAATTTCTTCCAGAGTTCACCTCAGTATTTAACAGTGAGACCTATTATCTATCACTTGAGGTATTCAAAAACTGTGTAGACATGGGACTTTTTGACCTGGTTTAATAGGCATCGTGATGTTGGGTTAACAGTTAGACTCAATGATCTCAGGAAAGGTGTTTTCATACAATTTGCACAGGATAAAACATTCACTCTTTTGGGAAAACATTATAAAAAATGTCCAATTATCAGAGATGTGATTTAGCATTACTGGAGACTATTGTCTTCCCATTTTCCTGATCCTAGCCATCACACATGCATCCTCACACACCAAATTGTTGTTCTTGGAAATGAATGTATAGATCCTTCCTGATTTTTGATATATTTCAATTCTTGATCCCTTTAATCTGCTGAATACTTATATATATATATGTATGTATTTCATGTAATTGTGAAGTGGGTGATTATTAAATAATGTTAGAATCACAGAATCATAAAATATCTCAGGTTGGAAGAGACTCATAGGGATTATCAAGTGCAACTCCCTGCTTCTCACAGGACTACCAAAAACTAAACCATATGACTAACAGCATTGTTCAGACCCTCCTTGAACTCTGCCTGGGGCAAAACTGAGGATAAGAATATATCTGTAAATTGAAGAGTTGGTTTTCATAGGGTGTTTTTTGGTACTGTTTAATTTAGTAGTGTAGAAATAATTTTATTGGTTAATTGGTTGGGTTAGAACTTTCCTAAGGCTTTTCTCTGGCATAACTGTGCATACTTGACATGAAACTATACCTAAGCTAAGTAAATATACACTTCATATGGAGTGTGTTTGTGAGGTAAATGAAGATGGGAAGGGTGAAAGTGCACTGTTGTTGCACAGACTGGAGGAGAAAGTCCACATCTCTCGGGAGATATTCAAAACTCTCCTGGACATGCTTCTGTGTAATCTGCTCTAGGTGAACCTTCTTTAGCAGGGAGGTTGGACTAGATGATCTCCAGCTCCCACTGTTCTATGATTCTGTGCCTATCAGGATAGACATCCCATGAATTAAAACAAAAGTAAAGAATATTCCTTTTGGATGTGAAACTCAGCACCTCTTCATATAATTTGAAGGTTAAAATGAGACTTTTTGAAAAATAATATGGGTTTCTTCAGAGATAAAACCAACTTGATTTTGTCTGTATTTAGTTTTTATATAATGCGATAACTTAAATTCAGATTTTCTATCTTCAAGCATCACACTACTCACCTCTTCAAATGACTTTTTACTTTTTGGATGGATAGAGTGTCCTGGAGAACAATTACGTGAATTAGGCATTTTTTTTAAAGCTAGCTAATGGTCCCACTGTAAAAATTTACAAATACATCTTTAATATTCCAATTTTCAAAAAAGATAATTATGCTGATATGAATTACTACATTATGGCACAATTTTATGAAATGAAGAGGATAATAAGGAAAGTCCTGAGGGCATATTTGTTTCTATCTATGAAAATCAAATAGAAATGAAATAATATGCTGTCTTAACCTTGCTAAGTTATATATCATCCACCTCTGGGCAAAATAAAATAGTAAAATATGTAATGATCTTTTAAACAGATCATATCAGAGTGAAGTGTTCCTATTAGATCCATGAGATAATTTAATTTGCCCAAAGTATTTGACATATTGCGTTATGGAATATAGTACTTTATCATTAGACACCATTTATCTTTTGAAGGTGCTTCATAAGACTTTTACAATATTATTCTGTTTCCATCCATTTTAATGCTTTGGTACATATTGTCTTGCTTTGTGTATACATAAAATATTAATTTCTTCTAGGTTTTTCAGTATAACAAACTTTCAAAAGTGAAGCTCTGTAATTGTCAGTGATCATATATGTCCTCCTCGAGGATTTTTTCTTCAGTGTCAACCTGATGAGAAGATTTTAATGTGTAAGTGAAGTATTTGGAAGAGGAGGTTATAGCAGTGCATAAATGAAGAAGTAGCACATTTTTTCTAATTATCCAAAGGTTTTGAGTGTCTCTCACAATCTTCAGATAATCACAGCCCTGCTGTTAAGTCGCTGTCGTATAAAGTCAGTGCCATCTTCCGCTTCTCTACCTTTCAAATGGGAAAGCATATCTATATGCACACCAGCCTACAAAATCCACTGTGGATTTCGGTTGGTTGTATTTTTTATTTTCTTTCGTTTTTCCATAGCTTGATAACACTGGCAAAACACCATCTGGTGCTAATCTACACACTGACTAATAAAATAATGCAGGTATTCCAGAAAAAAATTTAGGCCAGTCTGTAATCATAATACTTGAATCACATGGAGTTATCAAACTGACATAATTTGTCTGAATTTAGATTGATCAGGACAAGGCTATGGAATCAAACTATAAATTAGCATATTTTTTTGCTCATAGTATTGTAAGGTTGTTGGTTCTTAGGTTCATAGTTGTGTACTTTTCCTATTTTTTTGTAGTATTATGTATTTGCTTCTACAGAAAAAAAAAGATATTATGGAAGAACTGAGAGCTTGTAAATAACAGAATAAAATTATGATACCTCTATCATAGTACCTTTGTTCATGTTGGTTCAAAACATTTTTCTTTTTTGTATCATAACTAAGTTTTTTTACTTTAAAATACAATATTACGAAGAGGATGAAAAAATATTTTAGTGGTTGTACTTCAGTGTAAATATTTTGACAATAAATAAAAGTATTAAGATTCCTAAATATTGAGCTAAATACTAATTGATAAAACAGTAGCTTTTGATTTTTCAAGAACTAGAGCACTAGAAAATTATTGTTCAGAAACAGTGGGAAAAAATACTCCAAACTCACGATCAAATTTGATGCTGCCCAGAGAAGCTGTGGATGCCCCATCAATGGAGCTGTTGCAAACGAGTTGTTGAGCAACCTGATCTAGTAGAAGGTGTCCCTGCCCATGGCAGGGGTTTGGAAGTGGATGATCATTAAGATCCCTTCCAATCCAAACCATTCTACAATTCTGTGGTATTCTAGTAGCTAGAAAAGGAAGAACTATGAATATTTAAATAGTCTAGTTATTTCTCTATGGGTCATTTATAAATACTTATATGGTGACTACAATGGCCAGGAAATTCCATCTTATTTATTTATTTATTTATTTATTTATTTATTTATTTATTTATTTATTTATAACAGAATTACATGGCTAAAGTTATCTCCCTTTTGGTTGTCCATATTTTACATAACTTATAAATGCTAAGAAAAAAAGCTAAGTAGACGTAAAATCACTTCAAACCTCATTTTTCCTCCCTAAGAATTTACCAATAAGTAATAAGATTTAGCTCTTGTGATATAAAGGACAAATTAAAGGAAAGAGGACTGAAAAAAAAAAAAGAATAAAGAAGATCTGGGAAACATGATTGATTTCTTCTTCTGGAGTTCATTGGGAGTTTGATTTTTGAGGAAATAAAAGCTGTATTCTGTTCCACGATTACCAAACCACAGGCTCATCATGTGTTTTAGTAGGAAATCTGAAATATTTGAAACTTGACAAAACCAAAGATCATGGTCTTTCTTTGTAATTTCTTGTTTTAAGTTCATTCATAATATTAACTTCTGAAATCTTACACAGCTCTCTACTGGACTAAAACTTAAGGTCATTTTCTCCTTGAATATTATCTTCTGAGGGTTGATTACTATTCCCATTCGTGCTGTTCTTTGGCCATACTTCATGTGAGCTATTAGGCGACTCTGTCTATACTCAGAAGGAATCCATTGTGTTAGTCTTCTACCATGTCAACAGTGCTATTCTCTTGAATATACCACTAAAGATATTCTTCCATCCGTCACTGTCTATCCTGCCCACTGGGAAACACTCTCCTCCCTCACTATTCACAGCAAAGCCTCAGTGTGTCTCATTTCTAGTTTTAATCACTATCCTGGTCTATCCCTCTACTCCAAGTTATTTTATTTTATTCCCCTCCTATCTTTTTCCTCTCTGTCTGCTTTTTATCTTGAACAGCTCTGCTGAGCTCTCATGTTCACAGCTCATTTCTCTGTGACTCGGCATGGATAAATGTTACACCCATTGCCCAGTAGTATTCTGGGAATACAGCATGAGGCTAGCATATCTCTGCTAGTCTGCCATTGAAATATAAATCCAGACATATTTATAGCACACAATGGTAATCTGCTCATATTAAAAACACGTGTGTCTTCCAACAGGTCTTTGCTTTTCAGGTTTTTTTTACTTCATAGAAGCATAGAATCATAGAATGATTTGGGTTGGAAGGGCCTTTAAATGTAGTTTCAACCCCCCTGCCATGGGCATGGACACTTCCCACTAGACCAGTCTGCTCAAGGCCCCACCCAGCCTGGCCTTGAACACTTCCAGGGATGGGACATCCACAATTTCCCTGGGCACCTCTTGTGAAAGTTCTTACAATGTTTTTCTTACTTAAAAACAGTCATCAGGACACCAGTTTTGTAAGATATTGCAAATAGCTTCATAAAGGCTGAACTGAATTACATGGTTGAAGTTCTACTCTTTGTTTTAAAAATATCCCTCAAATATCTGGCATATTTAAATGGGCTCTGGATAATATATTGCTTAGGTAGTGATTCCTCCATTGATAACATTTGAAGGAATAGACACTGTATCTTTCAAGACACAATTCAAAGAAAATGAAACTCCAAGCAATCAGTCTTTTCACTCAAATGACAAGTACACATAATAGCACGTCTTGACACTTCAGCAATTAACGAACTGCTTTTGGGACTGCTTTGGTTAAGAAAGGGTAATATCGTAAATATGGCCACTCCAAACTCCACTTGGACACAAAAGTATAATATTTATATCTTGGACATCCTGGGAAAAAAAAGGATTTAACAAACAGAAGAGAGGATGGTGAACAGAGAGATACCAAAAAGAGTAGTCTGAAAATACCAAAGATGTCACTGACGTGTTTTTTACAGAGTATTCAAGCTGTCAGGCAAATTATTTTCTGCACAGTTTATAGGCATCTACAATGGAGACACAATGCCATGCTGACAAAGCTATTTGTTATTTGGATCAAAGTTTGTTCATATATTACAGTATCACAATATCACAAGGTTGGAAAGGACCTCTGAGATCATCAAGTCCAACCTATAACCTAACACTAACACCAACCATCATCTAGACCATGGCACTCAGTGCCTCATCCAGTCTCCCTTTAAACACCTCCAGGGTAGGTGACTCCACCACCTCCCTGGGCAGCCCATTCCAATGGCCAATCACCCTTTCAGTGAAGAACTTTTTCCTCACATCAAGTCTAAACTTTCCCTGACGAAGCTTAAGTCCATGCCCTCTGGTTCTGCCACTGGTCACCTGAGAGAAGAGACCAACCCCTGCCCGACTACAACCTCCTTTTAGGTAGTTGTAGAGAGCAATGAGGTCTCCCCTGAGCCTCCTCTTCTCCAGACTAAACAGCCCCAATTCCCTCAGTCGCTCCTCATAGGGCTTGTGCTCCAGCCCCCACACCATCTTCGTTGCCCTCCTCTGAACACATTCCAGTATCCTAACATCTTTCCCATACTGAGGGGCCCAGAACTGGACACAATATTCAAGGTGAGGCCTGACCAGTGCCGAGTACAGGGGGACAATAACTTCTCTGGTCCTGCTTACTACACTATTCCTGATGCAGGCCAGGATTCCATTGGCCTTCTTGACCACCTGGGCACACTGCTGGCTCATGTTGAGCTTCCTGTCCACCAGCACTCCCAGGTCCTTTTCTACCTGACTACTCTCTAGCCACTCTGTCCCCAGTCTGTAGCTCTGCATGGGATTGTTGTGTCCAAAATGAAGTACCCGACATTTGGACTTATTAAACATCATCCCATTAGAATCGGCCCATCTCTCCAATCTGTCCAGGTCCCTCTGTAGGGCCATCCTACCCTCTAGCAGATCAACTCTTCCTCCCAGCTTGGTATCATCTGCAAACTTGCTGATGATGGACTCAATCCACTCATCCAAATCGTCAATAAAGATATTAAACAGGACGGGACCCAATACCGATCCCTGGGGGACACCACTGGTGACTGGCCACCAACTGGATGAAACACCATTTACCATCACTCTTTGGGCTCGGCCATCCAGCCAATTCCTAACCCAGCACAAAGTGCTCCCATCTAGGCCACGAGCTGCCAGCTTCCCTAGGAGTCTACTGTGGGGGACCGTGTCAAAGGCCTTACCACATCCACAGCCTTCCTCTCATCCACCAGGCAAGTCACATGGTCGTAAAAGGAGATCAGGTTGGTCAGGCAGGACCTACCCCTCCTAAATCCATGCTGGCTGGGCCTGATTTCTTGACCGTTCTGCAGGTGGTGCATGATTTCACCCAGGATTATCTTCTCCATGATTTTACCTGGGACCGAGGTCAGGCTGACAGGTCTGTAATTACCTGGATCATCCTTACGGCCCTTCTTGTGGATGGGCGTCACATTGGCCAACTTCCAGTCTTCCGGGACCTCTCCAGAGAGCCAGGACCGCTGAAAGATGATGGAGAGCGGCTTAGCAAGCTCATCCGCCAGCTCTCTCATCACCCTAGGATGGATCCCATCCGGCCCCATAGACTTATGAGGGTCCAAGCGGCTCAGCAGGTCTCTAACCTCCTCCTCATGGATTGCAGGAGGGCCATATTGCACCCTGCCCCCATTAACCACTTCAGAGGGCCAACTGTCAAGCGAGCTGACATCCTTGTTGTTAAAAACTGAGGCAAAGAAAGCATTAAGTACCTCAGCCTTCTCTGCATCTCTGGTTACTATATTTCCCTCCACATCCAACAAGGAGTGGAGGTCGCTGCCGCCCTTCTTTCTGCCATTGATGTATTTATAAAAACTCTTCTTATTGTCCTTAACAGAAATGGCCAATTTGAGCTCCAGCTGGGCTTTTGCTTCCCTGATTTTTCTCCTACACGACTTAACAACATAACAACATATTGCCAGCTTAGAGCTCAGCCAGGCTGAGCTGAGGTACATGATCAATTAGTTGTGACTATGAGTGATTTAGATGAATCAACCTTATCAGCCAGGCTATTCATGGGCTAGTCAGTTGTGTGTTTTTATTGAAAGTACACTTTACATCAGTATTTACTGTTAAATACTTAAAACATTCTAAAATAGCTATCTTTGTATAAAGTAATCTAGCAATTTAATAAATCTCATTATCTTTGGGAATCGGGCAGACAATAGTATTGTATTGTAAGTATAGCTTCATCTGGAATCATCTTTCCCCATCCTGAGATACTACATTAAGTATGCTTTGTCTTGATATGAACAGAACTTGAGTTATTTGTGCAGCACTTTCCATAGGGGTTAAATGTGAATGTCATATTCAGTTTAAAGGAAGGGAGAAATTAAGTTCAAATACTTATTTATTTATCATACATTTAACTGATGTGAATGTTTTCTTTTTTAAAAAAAATAGTTATTGTCACTTCTTTTTCTCTCTAAAACTTTTATACGTCTTCTGTTCTCTAAAGTTCTCACTGATTTATAGCCTACGTTTTGTAAACAAATATTTATAAACATACACAGGGAAGGCATTCAGCTTTATTGGAGTCGCTGGGTAAAGCTCATTTTTTCTATATTGGATTCATGAAAGTCCTTAGTTATACATAATATTTTGAATTAACCAAACATCTGGCAGACTGTTTTAGGCTGAGAGAATTGTATTTGAAAATCAGAATATGAAATAGGTTGGATCTAGTAGGGAAAGTGGTACATTTGGAGGGAATTTATTAGCTATTAATGATTACATCCTTGTGCACTGTACACACACATTGTGTGTTGCCTTCATTTTCGAAGGTGCGACCTGGTTCAGGAATGGTATGGCGGCCCACCCCCGGCCGCTCAGTCCATCACCTCACAGACACCAGTGTGGTGGGTGGCAAATGGCAAATGGCGTTTATTGATAGATAACACCGGCTTATATAGCCAAGGTTTACGACGTCAATTCCGTCTGCTTACATCATCAACTAAACACCATTGGCTACTGGGAGAGACATCACGAGATCTTCCGGTCTCCGGAACTTAGCTACCAACATCTCCCCCCTCCCCATGCTTAGTTAAATTTACTAGAATAGAACAAATTTAAAGATATTCTTAGCTTATACTATGGTACTTCTTACCTTATCTTATTTTATCTTATCTTATACAATCTATAAAATATATAAAACTTATGTAACTTATAAACTTAACTTACTTAACTTATATAACAAAACTTACAAAACTTATAATTTACAAGCTTATAAAACTTATCTTGTAAAACTTACAAAGTTATAAAACTTATAAACTTACTTATAAAACTTATCATCTTATAAAGACAACTAGGACTAATAAAGTGCAACTTGAAATAGTAAGGATAGCTTGAGGTCGACCTGAGAGCAAAAACATAAGGCACACTTTAGTCTAATTATTAGTGTTCTATAAACGTGATATTAACTCTTTCTAGCTGACTTTTAAACTACTTCTTAAAATGAGGGAAGAGATTGTTCCAGAGCAGATGTAGATTTCTCAATTCTTAGCAGGTCTTCATCAATAATCGCTTGTAGTTGACATAGGCCTCGCTGTTGGATCATCAGGTGTAGGTACAGTGCTTGCCGATCGATCATCTTCTCCTGCCACTGGAACATTTGGGTTACGGGAGTGCCCAATGATCTGGTCCTGTGAACAAAAACTCACAGCTTTCATTAGTTTCATTCTGAAGGTCTGGTTTGATAGACTTAAGCGGGCACCACTTTAAATCTACCATCTTTTTTGACAGCAGCATACCCTCGCCCTGTCAGAGCTAGTTTCCATCCTTGTTCCCATTCTCCCAGCTCATTTCTAGCTATGACTGATGGACCTTCTTCTAGTACTCGAGTGGCCAATGTTTTTGGGTGGGACTAACCGCCTCCTGTCCCCTAGGGAATTGATTTAGAGCAGTCGCTAGGAGACGTGCCTGGTCTCCTGAGGGAATGGTGTTGACAAACCCTTCTGTTTTTGCTAATACCTCCAATTTAGATTTCAGAGTTTGATTTGCCCTTTCCACTGTAGCTTGCCCTGTGCTATTATATGGGATGCCGTGTATTAAGGTAATACCCCATTTCAAAGTAAATGCTTGAACTGATTTAGACACAAAATTTGGACCGTTATCTGTTTTGATCTGATTAGGGATACCAAGCCAGGCCATAGCTGTCAGCCAATGTTGAATGGTTGCTTTAGAATCAGCCTTAAGGTGCTGAGTGGCCACAATCATTCCACTGTATGTGTCTACAGTCACAGCTAGCCATGCTCAAGGTTTTAATAATTGGCAAAGTGTAAAATCTGTCTGCCACACCTCGGATGCTTTAAGACCTCTAGGATTCTCTCCGCTGGACCACAGTGGTGCTTTCTGACAGTGGGGACATGTAGCCACTACATGTTTCGCGTCTGTGACTGAAATGCCACATCTCTTTGCTAACGCTTTATCTCCGATGTGAAGAGACTCGTGTAACTGCCGAGCATCTCTCAATGTCCACAGTCCTTTTGCAGCAGCATCTGCTTTATCATTACCTATTTGGAAAAACCCTTTAATTGGGCTGTGGCTATTGACGTGGATGACCGATATAGTCGAGAGTAAAGTGCTTCTTCTAACATTAGGGCTATTGTGGACGTTGACATGCCAGGCCCTGGCATGGCCAAGCAAAGTTTAGCCACAAATATGGAATCAGTTACTATGTTGAGATGTTCTGTTGGGAACAGTCCACATGCTACTACTACAGCTGTTGCTTCTAATTGCTGGACAGAAAGAGCACAGTCGGTCATTTTAATGCTGTGCCATTATTCTTCCGATTGCCATACTGCTGCTGCGGTTGAAGTTGCTGAGGATGCGTCTGTATAGACTGTTGGTCCCGGATGGGGCCGGTCCATGATCTTACATGGAAGGTCAATGTTAACTAATGCTAGCATTTGAGTCCAGGAGGGCTTTGCAGCATAACAAAGTTCTCCAACAAATCCTACAAGAGCTATGGCCAGATATTTTGACATTGCCACTGACTGTATTGGGAGCTGTTTACGAAAGGGCAACCATATCCTGGCAGGTTCAATGCCTAGATGTCTTAGGGCAAGTTTCCTGCCTTTCATGATGAGATTACCAAGGCACTCGATTCCCGGAGAGAATGCACGGCTTTCCTAGGACTATCCATTGTATTGGTCGGGTTTTTTCAGTAGGGCCCTGAGCTAGTGCTCCTACTCCTCCCTTTTTTGTGAAGTGCACATACAGATCAAGTGGTATATTTGGGTTCCACCTAGCAAGTGTGCTTGATGACATCTGCTGCTCGATAAAATCGAGAGTTCATTGCTTCTATTGTCAGGGCTTTATGTTCCCATGGATTCTTTCCTTTCAAAAGATCATGCAGAGGAGCCATGATTTCAGGAGGGATTAGAACAATGTTATGGATCCATTGCAAGGACCCCACTAACTGCTGCATATCATGGAGTGTCTTAATGTTCCGATGAATTTTTATTTGAGGGGGTGTTACATAAGAATTTGTGATCCTCACTCCCAAAAAACTTACACATGGTCCTCTCTTAATTTTTGCACTTGCAATTTCGAACCCGTGTACCTTTAGAGTTTCGGAAACCGTTGACACTAGCTGGTCCACTGGAGTCGCTGATGTTGCTGCAATTAAAATATCATCCATATATTGAATGATAGTCGCAGTCGGATTACTGCACCGGACTGGTGCCAATGCCCGATCCACTGTGATCTGGCAGATAGTAGGTGAGTTGACCATTCCTTGGGGCAGCACTTTCCACTGGAAGCATAGGTTGGGGCGTTAGCTGTTTGGAAACACTACAGAAAAGGCAAACCGTTCTTCATCCTCCTCGTGCAAGGGTATCGAAAAGAAACAGTCCTTAATATCAAGGACAGCACAAGGTTGTCCCTCGGGTATCATAGAGTTCATAGGCAATTGTGTTTGAACAGAACCCATAGGTTGGATTATCTTATTTACTTCACGCAGGTCATGGAGGAGACAAAACCCCTCGCCAGTTTGTTTGGGTATTACAAAAACTGGGGTGTTCCACGGACTAGTGGAGGGCTCTATGTGACCTTTTTGTAGCTCATGGTCAACCAGCTCAAGAAGAGCATCCATTCGAGACTTTGATAGGGGCCACTGATCGACCCACACTGGGTTGGATGATTTCCATTTCAATCTGATTGGTGGAAGTAGGTGTGCAGCAGTGGCTCTCAAATTAAATGTGTAACCCTGGCATTTAATAGAGCTAGAGCGTCCCTTCCCAACAGGGGTGGGACTCCTGACACAACATATGGGTAAAGGGCAATGGCTTTCTCTAGTCCTTTTTCAGTGTGAAGCATGATTGTTAGCAATTGAGCACTCTTCCAAGCTCGTGATAGTCCTCCAACCCCACCCACCATGGGAGCATTTTCTAATTTTCAGCCTAAAGGCCAATGTGTCTTGGGAATAACTGTAACATCTGCCCTGGTGTCAATTAAAAAAGGAACGTTAATGGTAATGCTATTCGAGACATTATAGAGGGAACAGATCCCCCACACTATTGGTGGATTGTCACACTTTACTGTGAGGGCGATCCAGGAGTCTCTTCCCCAAGAGTTAGTTCTTGCTGTCCCTGAGACAGAGACTGATCCGACTGGATCGTCGGTTGGACCACGAAGTTGTTTGCTCATCGAGGGGAAATGGATTTGAGAATGTCCCCCCCCCCATCCGGGGTTGGCATAGTTGGGTCGCCTCATGTCCCGAGTGGGAGAGGGCCGTGTGCGACCCGGGTGTCCTCTCCCCCTCAAGTTTCCCTGGCTTTTAGCTTTGCATTCCTTAGCGAGATGTCCTTTCCTTCCACAGGCCCAACACGGTCCTCTGAATCGGTTTTGGTGTGGGGGGAGTGCCATTGCATTAGATAATGCGGATTGAAGAGCCACATGCATGGGGGACAAATGCTCTTCATTAGTGACATGCTTAATCATGTCTGCAATACTTAATCTTGGTGCTAGTGATCGTAGGATTTCTTTGGTTTTTGCATTACACTGCTGACGTAAGCAGTCTGCAACAACCGGGCCTTTTGCTTCTGCAGGCAGGGATGAGGAGTCAACCGCTGCCTGGAGGCGATCTACAAATTGTGTGAAGCTCTCACTTTCACTTTGCTTTATTGTGGACCATGGTGATGGTTTGGCAATAGTACGAATGGCTTCTCTAGCTGCACAAGTAGTTGCCATAATTTCGTGGGCCCGCATTCCTTGGGCCTGTGCCTGGGGGGTGATCATGGTTGGGTCTGAACTCATCAGCCGTTGTACGGTAGAGCCATGCAGTGGGTGATCCACCCCAGTTGCTTGAACTAGTTGCCTTGTACAGTTTTCCTTCCATTCTTGTTTAAAAACAATCATCCCTGCTCCATCAAAAATCAATCTACAAGTTTGTCTTATATCAAATGGGAGCATGTCATCTCCCCCAAAAACCCCATCTATGAGGGTGGAGACCATGGCAGAATTGAACCCTTTGTCTGCAATTGATTAACAATCGCTTGTATGTCCTTGGGGTTTATTGGTGAATAGATCCTTTGTCCTCCATCTGTCACCCGGACTGGGAACGCTACTATGTCTGATGGAATCCATTTGGAACACGCATTCTTAACTTCTTCCCAATCCGTGAAAGGCATATTCTTTCCCTGTGATCCCTTTTTATTGTGGACATTTTTGCTTTTAACTCTGTCTATTTCTATTTCCTCCTTCTCCAACTCTGAATCGGATTCCAGCCACTCATCTCTGCTGGTGTCTGATTCGGGACCGGAACTCGACTGACTGGTAACTTCCGGGCTCCGGTACTTTTTACTCAGGCTCCAGTCCCGCCCACTTCCCTTCCGGGCGGGCCATCCCCCCTTTCTTGGCTCACTCCGCCCCCTACTCTTCAGGTGGCCGTTCTGATTGGCTGCTCCACGCCTCTGGCACACGCCTCCCTTTCCTTCTCTGCCACGCCTATCACCTTTCTGCTTTCCATTCTCCTTTCATTCTCCTCCCTTTCCCATCTGCATGCGCATGTCAGTTCTAGCGCTTCCTCCCTTTTCAAGCCATTTGTATCTCACCCCGCCCCCTCTCTTGCTGCTCGGTGCCATCTTGGGGTGCATAGGACGGCGGCTTAGGCCAAGCATGTTGAGACTCTGATTTCGCAGCAGCGCCCTTGGCCTCCTCCAGTAAGTTACCCCAAAAGGTTTTTGATCGTTCCTGTCCCTCCGTAAGGGGGACGGGATTCAGGGATTGAGGGGATTTATCACCCTCTGGCAGATCTTTAGGTGCAGCAGAATTCTTATCGTCTGGGGGGTGCACAGTCTGCGTGTTCTCCCCGACTCCCACTTTCGGGGTGACTGTGAAACAATCTCTTGCTGCCAGCAAAGTCTCCTGGCCTTGTATAGCTTTTTTGCAGGGACTGCACAACTTTCCCCCAGGATTTAAGGTGTTTCCCAGAACCCGAGGACATCATCTCCTCAGCTAACGCTTTAGTACACTTATCCCACACTTCAGAGTTAAAAATATCCACCAGCCACGCAATAACCCCTATCTGTAAAAGCCTCGTGACGGCGAGAGTAAAATCTTTGAGCTTACATTCAATATCCTATTCCTTATATAACTGTGATACGACCTTCACAAGGGCATCCATCCTCCTTGTTGGTCCAGGAGCATCCTCCCCGCCGGACTGATCCCGCAGCTCCGGCCGCCGTTCACCCGTCCAGGTGTTCTCCCCGGGTTTCGGCACCACTTGTTGCCTTCATTTTCGAAGGCGCGACCTGGTTCAGGGATGGTACGGTGGCCCACCCCCGGCCGTTCGGGCCATCACCTCACAGACACCAGTGCAGTGGGTGGCAAATGGCAAATGGCGTTTATTGATAGATAACACCGGCTTATACAGCCAAGGTTTACGACGTCACTTCCATCTGCTTACATCATCAACTAAACACCATTGGCTACTGGGAGAGGGGCCCTATCTTTCCGTACATCGCGAGATCTTCCAGTCGCCGGACCTTAGCTACCAACAATTGTGGTTACCTCAGGCATTTTGAGGTTTGAAGAATCAGACTGGTCTTCTTACTGAGCTGCTGCACTGACTCTGTAGTGTAAGTTTTTAATGAGCTGAAGTGTGGGTTACACTATAGTCCCAGGCTTTCTTTCTTTTTAGGACATTTTTATTTTCAGCTATTCGTGACTAATATAAAATTAAAACTACGAAGCTTATTCCATGTCAGAATTTTCTAATTCCTAGTAATTGGATGTTGTTATGCTTTTGTCTACTAAATTAAATAACTCACTTATAGAATAGGACTGTAATCAAGTCCCTTCTTAATGTTCTTTGCAGCAAACTACATAGTGTTTTCCCTACATTTCTTATTAGGAAATGAATTAAGCAGATCACAAAATACTCTAGAGATAGTTTTCTAGACGAATTCATGCAGAACTGCAGCCCATGAGAAGGACTCACATTAGAAGCTTGTGGAGGACTGTCTCCCATGGGAGGGACTCCATGGTGGAGCTAGGCAAGAGAGTGAGGAGTCTGCTGCTGGGGAGAAAAGGAGCAGTAGAGATAAAATATTATGAACTGTCCGCAACTCTCATTCTCTGGCCCCCTGTGTCACTGTTGGGGGAAGAGGTAAATACGATAGGGTGTGAAATTGATCCCAGGAAGAAGAGGAGGGTGGGAGGAAGATGTTTTAACATTTAGTTTTTATTTGTTCATTACCCTACTCTGATTTGATAAATAATAAATTATTTTTTCTCAAGTTGGGTCTGTTTTGCCTGTGATAATAATTGGATTCTCTGTTTTTATTTTGAACCGCAAACCTTTCATTGTATTTTTTCTCCCCGGTCCAGCCAAGGAAAGGGAATGATAGACTGGGTGGGTGGGCACCTAGCAATCCTCCAAGAAAAAACCATCACTATGGCCTTTTAAAAAACACATAATTCAGATCTTTTTGAGTTTTAAGGGTTACCTTATAAACCCATATCACCTTCCTGCTGTTTACATTTCTGGCTAGAGAGACTAACACAGCTTAATTTCAGTACTATATCAGTACATGCTAGTGTAATTATGCTAGCATAAAATGAAAGTTATGCAGTGGTGACACAGCCCACACAGTTACCAGTAAATTCTGGAGTTCAAGCATATCTAAAGTTTAAGCTGGGAAAGAGGGGAAAAAAACAGGAAAAAGGAGAGGAAAAAAAAAATAAAATATGTGAAGAGGTAATCTGTTTTTTCAGAGCTTATTTGCTAGTTAACTTATTGATAGATGTTAGATTTAAGGAAATTAACATTAGACAGTCACATGTGTATGAGATTGGATGGGATCCACCCAGGAGTCCTGAGGGACCTTAAGGAGGTGCTTGTCAATTTACCCTCCACCATTTTTCAGTAGTCCTGGTTAACAGGAGAGGCCCAAGGTGATTGGAGCCTTGCCAGTGGTATGTCCATCTATGAGAAGGGCAAGAAAGAGAATCCAGGGAACTACAAGTCTGTTGGTAGCTAGGGTCCGGCGACCGGAAGATCTCGCGATGTACGGAAAGATAGGGCCCCTCTCCCATTAGCCAATGGTGTTTAGTTGATGATGTAAGCAGACGGAAGTGACATCGTAGACCTTGACTATATAAGCCGGTGTTATCTATCAATAAACGCCATTAGCCATTAGCCTTTTGCCTTTAACCATCCACCACGCTGGTGTCTGTGAGCTGATGGCCTGAGCGGCCGGGGTGGGGCCGCCGTACCATTCCTGAACCAGGTTGAGCCTTCGGAAAATGAAGGCAACACAAGTCTGTCAGACTGACTTCGGTATCAGAAAAGATTATGAAACAGTTCATTTTGAGTACGCTCACCAGACAAGTGCTGGTGAACCTGGGCATCAGGCCCAGCTTGACCAACTTGATGTCCTTCTATGAACAGATGATCCACTTAGTGGATGAGCTAAAGGCTATGGATATTATTTATCTGGACTTCAGTAAAGTCTTTGATACTGTCTCTCACAGTACTTTCCTAGAGAAACTGGTAGTTTATGGCTTAGACAGGCATACTCCTCGCTGAGAAGAGTACTGGCTGAATGGTTGAGCCCACAGAGTTGTGGCAAACAGAACTAAATTCAGTTGGTGGCTGGTCACAAGCGATGCTCCTCAGGGCTCAGTGTTGGGCCTAGTCTTTTAATATTTTTATTAATGATCTGGAAGAGGGGATTGAGTGCTCCCTCAGTAAGTTTGCAGGTGACACCAAATTGGGTAGTAGTGTCAATCTGCTTAAAGGTAGCAAGTCTCTGCAGAGGGGTCTGGACAGGCTGGATAGGTGGAACGAGGCCAGTTCCATGAGATTCAACAAGGCCAGGTGCTGGGTCCTGTACTTCATTCAGAACAACCCATGCAACACTACACGTTTGGGGAAGAATGGCTGGAAAGCTGCCCGGTGGAAAAAGACCCAGGGGTACTGGTCACCAGATGGTTGAAGATGAGCCAGCAGTGTTCTCAGGTGGCCAAGAAGGCTAACAGCATCCTTGCTTGTATCGTAAATGTGGACAGAAAGAGCAGGGAAGTGATTTTCATGACTCAGGATTCGTGATGCTTCACCTTGAATACTGTATTCAGTTTAGGGTTCCTCACTACAAGAATGATATTTAAATTCCAGAGCATGTGTAAAGATGGTCAGTGAACCTGGTGAAGGGTCTAGAACACAAGTGTTATGAGGAACGGCTGAGGAAACTGGGTATTTTTACCCTGGAGTAAAGAAGGATGAGGGGAGACCTTATCACTTTCTACAGCTACCTGAAAGGATGTCGTAGAAAGTTGGGTGTTGGTCTCTTCTTCCAAGTAACAAGGGATAGAGTAAGAGGAAATGGGCTTAAATTGCATCAGTGGAGGTTTAGACTGGATATCATAAAAAATTATTTACTGAAAGAGTGGTGAAGCATTGAAACAGGCTGCCCAGGGAGGTGGTGGAGTTACTGTCTCTGGAAGTGTTTGTAGGCATGTAAACATGCATTTCATGATGTGGATTAGTAGGCATGTTGGTATTGTCTTGACAGTTGGACTTGATTTTTCTTAGAGGTCTTTTCCAACCTTAACGATTCTATGATTATTTGATGTAAGATTTGAATTTTAAGTCATTACTTACACAAACATGTATCACAATTTCATCTGTGCTGATCTCCTTTAGACCTCAATCTGATTGAGAAGGATTCTAAACTGTTATGATAGAATCATTGTCACAGATGGGAATTTACAAAACTTATGTTTATGAGCAATTTATAATTTATTTAACTAAGATTGTGAAATACCTATTGACACTTTATTATCAATTGATTAACAAAGTAATAAAATGATTCAATATATGTGTTGAAATTAATCGGTGACTTATTCAGATTCAAAAATGGCAAAATCCACTCCTAAATATTACATGGTGCAATAAGTATATATGCAGACACGGAGATATAGAGATATATGTATACACAACTATATATCAGTATTTAGGCATAAGAGCATTATGGTCATAAGAGATAGAGAGGCTAGACTGAAAATTTTCCCATCAAAATTGGTGAGAATACTCTCGTATAATGCACCAGCATTCCCAAAAGGCAATGATCAACCCTCAAAGCGAGTTAACTTCACTTATGGCCTTTTCATTTGCTGTATCAGTAAATGTATTAGGTCTGAGAGGCATCCCAGCTCAGGAGGAGGTTAGCAGTCTCAGTTTGCTGAAATCCAGAAGAACTCAAAGGGCCTTCTACATAATCACATACTTACAGGGTTTTGAGATGATTTACTTTCATCATGTATTTGAATATTCTTTTTGATTTTCTAATATTCACTGTGGCTGCACTTGGAAAGTGTACTACAAGTTGAATTTTCCACTAGCTTTATCAGACCACCTCATTTAGGCTACAATCCAGATATCAGGTATTTGAGGGAGATGACTGATGGTCAATCTCTTTCTCAGGTGGTGACAGGGCTTATTCCCAGGCACATAGAATCCCAAGAACATTGGAGGAGTGCCTAAGTGCTCTGGATCATTGCTTTGTAACAATGGCTATTGTTTTCTTAGTGCACCTAGTCAAGATGACTAATCATCAGTCCCCTTCTTCAGGTGATTAGGGAGTTTCTTTCCCATTCATAGCAGTTTCAGGTAGGCTGAGGGGCGGCCTTGGTGCCCTGGATAACTTCCTCTATACAATGGGAATTCTTCTCTCTATTAACCTTTAGTTCCACTGGCCAAGGTAATAGCCCAAATAAGGCAGAGAAGGTGTTTTTTTCAAATACATCAAAAACGTTGTGCAATGCAGCACAGAGTGGTCTGTGTGGCTAGTTGGGTGGGAAGAAATCCCACCATCACAATCATGCCAGTTGCACTGACCAACTGCACTCTCAACGTTGAACTTTTTTCTAATGTCCAGTTTGAACTTCCCCTGACACAGCTTCATCTCATTTCCTCATGTTCTATTGTGGGTCACCAGAGAGAGGATATCAGCTCCTCCCACTCTACTGTGCTTCTTGAGGAGGCTGTCGTCTGCAAAGAGGTCACTCCTCAGCTTTCTTGTATGACCCATTGACAGAAGTATTCAGTTCATGTTATAATTTTGGAAGCAAATAAGTGATTTCAGGAAGATTTGAATCTATGTTGAGAATCATGACACTAACTTTCACTGGAATTCTCCCTAACTAAGAATCACAGGCACCTTCTAAAGAATATATGATAGAAGAAATGGAAGGAAAGAGATAGAAATCTGAGCTGGTTTGAGCTAGCTTTCCCAAACTCTCTAACACTCAGTTTAAGCCCCTTTCCCAAAGCTTCCCCCTTTTCAAAGGAAAAAAAAAAACAATAAAAAAGCCAAAATCACACTAAATATATATATTTATGTATTTTCTAAAATCCTACATCCTGTGGATGTAGTCTATCTGGACTTGAGCAAAGCCTTTGGCACTGTCTCCTATGGCATAATCCTGGATAAACTGGTAGTCCATGGCTTGGACAGGTGCACTCTCAGCTGGGTTAAGAACTGGCTGGATGGCCGGGCCCAGAGAGTGCTGGTGAATGGGGCTGTGTCCAGCTGGAGGCTGGTTACCAGTGATGTCCCTCAGGGATCAGTGTTCAGTCCAGTTCTGTTTAACATCTTCATTGATGATTTAGATGAGGGAATTGAGTCCATCACAAGTAAATTTGCGGATGACACCAAGTTGGAAAGGAGTGTCAACCTGCCAGAGGGCAGGAGGGCAGAGGGACCTTGATAGGCCAGAGAGACGGGCTGAGTCCAATGGGATGAAGTTCAACAAGGCCAAGTGCCAGGTCCTGCACTTTGGCCACAACAACCCCATGCAGCACTAAAGGTTGGGGACAGAGTGGCTGGAGAGCAGTCAGGTGGAAAGGGACCTAGGGGTACTGATTGACAGGAGGCTAAACATGAGCCAGCAGTGTGCCCAAGTGGCCAAGAAGGCCAGTGGCATCCTGGCCTGTATCAAGAATAGTTTGGCGAGCAGGACGAGGGAATCGATCCTTCCCCTGTACTCGGCATTGGTGAAGCCACTCCTTGAGTATTGTGTTCAGTTCTGGGCCCCTCAGTTCAAGAAAGATATTGAGGTGCTGGAGCGGGTCCAGTGAAGAGCAACAAAACTGGTGAAGGGACTTGAGCACAAGTCCTATGAAGAGAGGCTGAGGGAGCTGGGGTTGTTTAGCCTGGAGAAGAGGAGGCTCAGGGGTGACCTCATCACTCTCTACAACTGTCTGAAAGGAAGTAGTAGACAAGTGGGGGTCAGACTCTTCTCCCAGGCAACCAGCAACAGAACAAGAGGGCATGAGCTTAGACTCTGCCAGGGAACGTTTAGGCTGGATATCAGAAAAAATTCTTCACAGAGCGAGTAATCAGGCATTGAAACGGCCTACCCAGAGAGGTGGTGGATTCACCGTCCCTGGAGGTTTTAAAAATAAGACTAGATGTGGCACTTAGTGCCAAGATCTAGTAATCATGATAGTGTTGTATTAAGGGTTGGACTTGATGATCTTGGAGGTCTCTTCCAATCCAGATAATTCTATGATTCTATGATTCTATATGCAACTACATACAGCAAAGATATCATGCAAAACTCCCAAACAAAGGGAAGAGGGGAAGGGAAAATTAGAAAAAGGACAAAAAGGAGCTAAAACAAAACAGGTATGCACACTTGTAAGACCCAGTAACTAACAAAGTAAAGAACTGGCAAAATCTCACCATTTGCCTTGAGGAAAGCAGAAAAGCTAAATCTGACCCAGGATTCTCCCTCCATGCGTGGGCAGACAACAGCAGCTACCGCAGGCCTCAGATCCAGACAGGACCAGCAAGAACAGAGCTCCTGTTCTCCAGCCTCCCGGAAGAAGAAGAGAGTGTACCCTCTTATCTACACCTTATTTATTTGTTGTGTTACGTTAAAGGAAGATATGGAATACTTCCGTGGATTCTGACCTCCATTGTTAAGGAAGACCTGTAAAGGCCTTTTTTTAAGGAAGATCTGAAAAATCCAAAAGTCAGTCCACTACATTCTCCACCCCTTATTCCATATCATTTCTTTAACACAACACCTGTACATTGTGTTAGTTTATATCCCACACATAGACATATATATATATATATTCCTTGTTTTATTCCGAGGTTGTCATCTGTCATTGAAAATCAACACCAACAGCAACTCAGTCTGGATCCTTGGCCTTTCAGTTGCAGTCACAGTTCTGGTTTTAGGGCTGGTTCATCATTGGATACCAGAATCCGCTCTGTTCAGGTCTTTCTGGTCTGGTGTCTGACCTCCTGCAAAACTCAATGTAAGACGCAGAATTAGTTTTTCCTCAAGGATAAATTTCCTTGAGGCACACACTGGGTCTCTCCATCCTTCCTCATTACCCACCAGGTATTTCCAGGCCCTTGAGTGAAATCAATCCCACGGATGGGTTTCTCTTTGCCTGAGGGAGGAATAATCCAAACGGCCTTACCTAACGTACCCCTCAGATGGATCACTGAAACTTTGTCTCCACCTACAGTGTGGAGGGATTCTGCTTGGGCAGGACCAGCTCGATTGACAGAACCTCTCGTGTTAACTAACCAAGTGGTCTTGGCTAAGTGCTTATCCCAATTTTTTAAAAATTCCTCCACCTATTGCCTTTAGAGATATTAAATTAAGGTGCAAGAGGCACAAAGAATGTAGTAGAACATGACTAATATTGGAAAGGGAACATAAAAAGGAAAATACAAAGGAAAAGAAGAAATTGTTTTACAGTGGGTTTACAAGGGGCACAAATCTTAATGAAAATGAAATTATGCTGAATGTCAGATTATTCTTACATTGGTTGTTGAAGTCATCAACAGAAATGAAGGAAAAGACAAAAGGATATTGAACGATACTAATGAAAATTGTTAAGAGGAAATACGCAGGAAGCATTTAATATCAAAGGTCGGGGAAAAGATGTAATAATTTACTCTGAAAAGTATTTTTATCTTGCAGTAAGCAGGAAGTTGGATTATATTTTTATGGTTCCCTTTGAAACTGAGATATCTTGTGATTCTATGAAACTTTTACATAATCTACTATTACATGTATAATTACCATTTTTTCTAAACTGTCATTTTTAATATCTCTTAATAATTTTGAATAATTAATCTCTACTTAGAGTATGCAGATGAAAGAAATGATAGTGGACACTTTAAGCCCTCCTGACCTTTGACTTGCTGACAGGTCCATTTGCTCTCTCCAGCTCAATTTTCCATTTAATCATTAACTTCTCTAATGAATTCCAGTCTCTCAGGAACAGGAAGTTATTGCCAGAACTTCAAGACTTGAGGGAAAGAAAAAAATAAAGTACTATAAATATGACTTTGTGAGTCCAAAATTTTTACGCGTAGTGGAGCTGTTTCATGCCTGGTAAATTCCTTTGAAATCAGATCACAAAATATGATTTGGCTCTTGGTTTAGGCGAGTTATTATGCCAAGGCACTAAAATAATAAGGGTGAGCATCACTTGGGGAACTGACAACAGCAAACTAAACAAAAGCTAAAGAGTGTTTGGATAAAGCAGGTCCTAATGGTTTTGAGGCACTACCGCAGACGATAGTAGTCTGAAGTACCTGTATGAGTACTGTATTGATTGGTAGGGTAAGACAGGAAATATAACTGTTACAGAAGATTTTCATTCTCTTACTGCCATGTGTTTACACTCTTTGTAGAAATGATATGACAAATGCTCTGTAGTGTCAAGATCAGAACTTTCCTTAAGGATGTGGGTTAGTAAGCAGACAGGTATGGTTGGACTTCATGATCTCAGGGGTCTTTTCCAACCAGATGATTCTATGATTCTGTAATAAGGAAAAAGCTGTTTGCTGAGCACTTTCCTTTCTCTAAGATATTGTTAAGATGTCATACAGCATCTTCCTTTGTGGATTCTGTTTGCCTTCTTTCCCATTTCTTCTTTTTGTTTTGCTCATTGACAGAGCTCATTGGTTAATTGAGATACTCTGCTGATGTGTTATTCCCTGAAATAGTATAATCATAACACTCAATGATGGCTTAATTAGTCTCAGTTTGAAAATATTGGAAGGAGAAATCTGAATTAGCCATGGACAAGAACTGTCTGTCACCATAGCTCATTAAGATATAACTATGATTTATTTTGCTTGACAGTAGGATTTATATGCCAAGCAGCCATTAAAATCTTACGATGTGAGATCTCAGGAGTCAGCACACTAGTCTCACTACTGTTATAACTTCAATCAGCATAAAATGAAGACAAGGTCTTAAAGTTCAAGCAAAAGTTTTTTGTTTTTTTTTCCAAGGCACGTAAAAAAAAAGAATAAAAAGAAGAGGTAGACTGACATTTTCTGAAAGTTTTCCTTCACACTGGATAAAATCTGATCATTTCAGATACACAATCTTTTAGCTTTGATTTTTTATGGAATACAGGTTAAACTACAAATTAATTGAGAAAGCACTGCCATGTTTGTGTTCCTGGAGGTACAAACTTCAATGTTAAAATTCATTCTGCACTAATTTATTTGAGGATTTTTTTACCTAGAATGATTATTCTTTGTTTTTTACTGCAGTGTCTGGAACACAGTAAAATTTACTGAACAAAAGGAAGAGCGGTCATTAAAGAGAAGCATTACAATGAGAAATGCATTCTTTAATGTGGTTTGTATATGCATAAAGTATGAGGGGAAGAGAACCAAGACAGAAAAAATTAGAATAAGATCCTAGTTGTTCAATTCTGTATGCAAAAGTAAAATCAAAACAGTCCACACACACACACTGATACTGTGAACGGACTCCACAAATCAAATGCTTGTGTACCATTTTTCTCGCACAAAAAGAAATAATTTCTTGCTGCTAGAGAAAGCTGAAAATGTTTTGAAAGACTAAAGCTCAAAATCCAGTCACCTCAGGATGACTTAGAAAGAACTGCAGCAACACAGGAACAAAAGCTAATTATAACATGTCCCCATCACTCAGCCTGAAGTATTTTTGTGCCTTTAATAAGTCTGTATTTGTTTGAACAAACCTCTATACCTTTTAAAAGTCTAAGCATTCCTCCAAAATGAAGTCTCATGTATATGTTTTCAGAGAAAATTTCACCCAGCTACTGAACTATAGCACGTAGTTAGTTTCAACTATTTGCTCACATTTGCTTGCATTTGGTTCACATCCAAGTACAGAAAGGCAGACAGAAAGAAAGATCTTTGAAAAGTTCCTGAGATCTCAAACAAAAGCTGTGTTAGGCTTTGTCCTAAAAACATTGAGTATTAAAAGATCACTAGTGACCTGTGAGGCTTCCAAGGAAAACTCCAGGGGAATACTGACAATGAAGCTGTAGGATGCAAAGGAGGTCCAAAAGTCCAAAACCTTTAGTTAAAATAGAGTTTAAAAGCAGACTGCACTGAATTATTGAACAAAAAATGTAACCTCATGAACATATTTAATACAAATTCAATACAGCTCCGCATAACTTCATCAATAGTCAATATCATCATAAATAATCTTATAGTATGTTATAAATACAATTCCAAATTTTGAATACGCATGTCGTAACCGATAATCAACATCAGGCTATTTAACTATAACACAGTTGGCAAAATCAAACTATCAAGTCTTCAGAAATCTCATTAAATCTGTTCTAATGAAGCTGAGACCTTGACAAGGTAAATAATACAAATAATACTGCTTTTCATTTATGTGTGAGCAATATGACCTGCCAGGTCTTAAATGTTTCAGTGCATTTCATTAATAACAATATTTGAGATTTTTTTCTGAAAATTTTTTTGTTTCTCATATTTTATAGATTCTAACTGTTATTCACTGCTTGCAACTTTCCCCCTGATGATTATTTATAATTATTTAGTGTATTGTCTGGAGTACATTGTCAAATTAAAACAGTTCCTGCTAACACTGTTCATTACCATTCTTTTTCAATATTTTAACACATTCTCTACCCTGTCATAACCTAAGAATCGTGTATTTGCAGCATTCTTAGTTAAATATTAGTAATTTAAATTATTTTCTCAACTGCTGGTTTGCCAGATTTATGCTAAACCCTTTTAATTTGCTACTTTCCAAAGGAATCTCATAGACTTCAGACAATTTGGTAGAACGTCATCTGTCTTTGACCTCCAGAGCAAGAGTCTCAGTCAGGCGCTCTAAAATTTCAGTTCATGCATCTGTGCTGTAATGGGCAAGATGGTATCCTTTTCTTAGTGCCTGGTGCAGTAATTTCACTGTGACTAAGACAGGAATTATCCAACTACAGATACATAGCATAAAATTAAATAGGGTATAAAATCATATCCAAAAGAGGTCTTGATTTTGTCCTACAGAGAAAATGATCAGGCCTGTAAGGCATCTCTAAAGATGAGCGAGTATGCTACAATAGAAATGAGTGGATGGGCACATCTGGTAAAGCGCAAAGGTGTCATACGTTCTTTAAATTATAAGATGAGCAATGACACACTGTCACCCAGGAGGTTCTTAGATGCAACTATAGAATTAATAGACCTTAACCATGGATCTTCATTGTCACATTACATCACTTAGAAACTTACATGTTCTCTTTAGGGATGGGAGTTTTCTACTTTCTGGGATTTGGTGGGTTTTTTTGGCGTTTTTTTGTTTGATTTTTTTTTTTTTGTGGGACTTTTTAGATAACCTCTTCTTTTAGGTAACTTGGGGGCAGGCAACTTTCCTCATTACATATGTTGAAGAGTCTGAAAATAAGCATTGATTATATCTGAGGAGACTGAAGCCCCCTCAACCCCTTAAAAATAATTTCTGTAAAATAAATAATGGTATATAATTAATCTTTTATTGTGGGATCCAGTATACAGATTATACCCTACCTCCTGGTCAAATTATAAAGCAGAAGTGCGGATCTTAATCTGTGTTACCAGCAGGGTGATTTGTTAAATAATTTGCACTTTCTAAAAATTACTGGTCAGCCACTGCAGAAATGTGTCCAAACCAAACAGACTGAGTAGAATGACTGCTCAGAGGTCACCAGTCCTCATCATACACCTTCCCTGGGACAGGGCAGGCTGAGCCCAGTCCATCTCTTTGGCCTACTGGGGCCCTGATCAGACCCAGGGAGAGGATCCCCAGGTAGAGCTGTTGGGCTGGGATGAAACCAGACCAGGATGTCAATGTGTGGGTGGGAATCAGGATCAGATATTCCCATGGCTGGGCATGGCTGGGCTGCAACTTGGCAGGAGCTGTGGCTCAAATGGGACAAACAGTAGAGCCTCAGCTTAAAAGCAGCTCCCCTGGGAAAGAGGAGTGGGCCTTCCCTGCCACCTCTTCTGGCTATTTCTTCACAATAGCTCTTACCGGCTGGCCAAGAGCTCCACTCTGAGCCCAGCAGCCAAAGCCCTAGGTGATGAGGCCGTGCCCAGAACCCTGACAGGATGCAACACAGAAGCCAATGCCTCCCATCTACTGCAACCAAACTTGTGACAAGTGTCTTCCATTTTCACAAGGCTTTGCTAAACAAGTACTAAATGTTTCGTTTAATGCCTGAGACATTGCCCCCACCTGGTCATGCTGTGACCTGGATTAGAGTGACCTAACAGAAAAAAGCTGAGGAGAACAGATGCCCAAATCAGGACACATAATTATCTTCTTACTAAGTTAGCTATAGTAGCACAGAGTGATACTACATGAATATTTTGAATGACTAAATTTGCCATCTGCTATTCATTTGCAAAATATTGTACTTCTGCTTAACTCTTCTCTACACACAAGAAATGTCCAGCTACCTTCAACCGTAAACAGGAATGGTGTAATTCCTCTGTAAGAAAAAACTCTATTTGGTAGTATGGCACCAGCAAGTTATTATAATGAGCAGCTAATTGCTAAAAATAATCTGTTCTGCCTCAATTCCCAATGCACAGAAATCCCTGCAGTTTTATTATCAACAAGAGATTTCTACATTTAAGCTTGTGAAAGAAAATGCATTCATCAATGGTCATTGTCTTAGGCATTCTTTGGACTATTGTTTATAGTACTTTTCAGATAGGCATTAGTTTGTTTAAGGTTTCTATGTAGTCAGACTTTATGAACAAAGAAACCTGAGTTTTGCAAACTCTGTGGTGATCTGAAAGTTGAAGACAACAAAAGAAGCTGTTCAGTTGTCTTTACAATGCGTGTTCTTGGATGGGATTGGTTTACTGGAGCACAGATCAGCATTCTGACTTTTTGGAATGTATTAAAAAGGAATCAAACCTCAGGGCAACTATAAACATGCAACAGTATAAACATGTAACAGTAATTCCCTGCCACCTTTCAAAGTATAATTTCCAAGTCAAGAAAAAAACATAACCTAGATAGAAAATATTTTTAGTACTTTTAAGGATGTTTTGTATTATACAGAATTATACAAATAATTTTAAATATAAAAATTATTTGATAGTAAGTCTGCTAACATTCCTCTCTTACACTACCCAGTCTTCCTCTAATGCATATTGCAATGCAGGATTTAAATACAAACTTTAAAAACATATAAAACATGCTTTTTATGTTTGTTCCCCAGGGTTGATTTCTTAATCTATTATTTCTCCTCCCAGAAATGTTGCTTGCATATTCAAATATTAAAAATAACTTCATGGCTACTGACTTCTTTCCACATCCTATACAAGACCACTCTGGAAACCATTACTGTCAGCATTCCAGCCCTCTTGTCAATGACTAACTACTCTCAGTTACTGGTGAAACCATCTAGTGCAGTTCAGTTATTGGTATATGCACGTAATAATACTA